>CAWUPB010001159.1:0-1250000 GCA_963924115.1 Dovyalis caffra
TATAGATGATGCAATCACTGGTCGAGTATCATGCTTGCTCGTTATGACATTAGAGCATAGGCACTAACACGAAGCTCACAAGCTTTTGATATCATAGCAAAGCTCAAGAGCTTATTTGAGGAGAATACTAGGCATGAGAGCTAAGCGATAGCAAAGAAGCATTTTAGGGCTAGAATGGATGAGGGATCCAATGTTGAAAAGCATCTCATTGAAATGATAGACTATATTGATCGACTAGCCGAACTTAATGTAGGAATGGATGCTAAATTATCCATTGACCTAGTACTACAATCGTTGCCTAATAGCTTTGGATAGTTCATCATGAACTTCAACATGATGCACATACAAAAGACTCTCGAAGAGTTATTATCCTTGCTAAGGGAAGCTCGACTGAAATTAGCACAAAGGAACAAAAGTTATGTACTTCTAGTTAATAAGGGAAAAGGTACGAGTAAAGGGAAAAAAAGCCCAAAAAGAAGAAGAAGTCTTCAACTGCACCTACTTGGAGGAGTGAAAAGGCCGAGGCTCAAAATAGCCTAAAGGGTGCGGTTTACTTTTATTGTAACAAAAAGGGGCATTGGAACCGCAACTATAAGGTGCACTCATAAGGGGTGCAAAAGAAGAGTTCTACCACCACCTCGGGTATTTATGTTATTAATGTTGATCCTTATTATTCCTAAATTCCACCTAATGAGTATATGATATTGAATGTGGTGCTTACATTTTTGAAATGTACAAGAGCTTAGAAAAGGAAAAAAGATAGCTTCGAGGGAGAATATCTACATAACAACAATGGATCAAAGTGTTAGACCATTAGGTGTAGGTATTTATGAGCTAGCAATACTATGTTGGGGTGTGCTATAACTCAATCATTAATTTTTAGTAGAGACTAAAGATTTTATTTCCATTTCTTCTTTTGATTAAGTATTTCATTTTTAATAATAATAGTTATTTTTAAGAACGAGGTTTTTTGGAAATATTTTGCTAATGATTATATGTGTTAAACATAACTCCCAAATGCACAACATAAATACTAGAAGATTCAAAATGATCTAAATAAACATTAACTAGTAAGTAACACCAAACTTAGTCATATAAGCAAGAATTCCATATCCAACCTACTTATATAAAAGGATAGTTAGAATCATTAGATGACGTCTAGGGAATCTTGCTTACTTGACATAAGGACATATATCCCTTTTTAGTTGAAAAGGAGAAAGAGTTACTAATAATATAGTCCCTATACATAGAGATGTATATGGGCCTATGTTCACCCAATAAGAGGAGAACAACCTTGTCACATAACCATTAATGATAGCTGATCATGTTATTGTTATAAGACACAAGTCCAAAAACATTTAAAATGTTTAAAAGCTAGACTTGAAAAGTCATGAGATGAACTAGCAAGAGTTCTAAATCATCTCAATTAGATCGAGGAGCTAAATACTTAAATGCTAAAATATTAGATCACCTAAAAGAGAATGAGATTTTCTATGGACATCACATGTTGACATGATCGAGTCTATAATGAGTCAAATTAATATCCCTAATTATGAATGAATACTTCTTGCTATGAACTTTGAAATGAATAGGATTCAATCTGTTGCTATAGATCACATATGAGATATGGGAAGGGAAAGAAAATGAATTAATCTTCCCTTAAAGATTTAAGGTTATAAAGTGTACATCAAAGGGTTTGACAAGGACATAATGAAGCCTAAAATCAATGAAGTGTTAGATTATGAGATACCCTAAAGTAAGATTAAGATGTAAATATCCAACCACTAGAACAAAGTGTTGTTCCTTACTCAAGCACACTATGTTCCTTGGGAAGGAATTTATAGATGCTAGAAACGATGATGAGGAAATTTGAAATCAATAAGTTTTGAGTAGACTCATAAATTAACACTTTAATAAAAGGAATCCTAAAGTAGAATAATTACCAAGAGTTGTAGCGGCCTCACAAATAAAACCCAAGAACTTCATGAGTGTAAAGGAAATTCATCATAAGATAAAAGGATATGATCTTCACATCTTGACACATGGTGATGTGAGCCTTGAAAAGGATGACGAAGCTAATACTTATGAAATGGCAATGTAAGACATTGATTCCTATAAAAAGGCAAATAAAAGAGATGTACAGTTGACACACCCTAATTGTTCCCAAGGACATGCAAATAAGATTTACAAAATGCTAAGGTCCATTAATAGACTTAACCATGCCTCTAGGAATGTAAGTCGATGTTTTATGAAATCATCAAAGTGTTTGATTACTCATCAAAAACAAAGACAAACCTTATGTATATAAGAAGTTAGTGGGAGTCGACTAGTCATGGTTATTTGATACAAATCACACCTCGACCATAACATCATGTTGCAAATAAGAGATTAAGAATCTAGAAGAAAATTCCCAAAGATGACATATGAGAGAAACCTACATTCTATGAGTATAGATCCATAGAGATAGATCACTTAGAATGTTAGGAGTCTCCTAAGGTAGTTACAATGACATGATACTAAAATGTTTAGTATAGAACAAGCAAATAAGGTTTTTTATTCTAATTTCATATAGCTTGATGATCTACAACAAAGGATCCATAGCATAAGATAAGGAACCAAGGTCTCATCAACGATCCAAGCAAGTACTACAATGTTATCACTTGTTTATAGAGATATATGGGTCATGGTAACATAAGAATAGAAAAGAACCACACTATGATAACACTACTAGCCTTAACTAAGCCTTTATCACAGCTAAAACATCGATCCCTCACTCGATCATCGAGATTAAGGAACATGGATGGATGGCTCTAGTGCAAGTGGGAGATTGTAGTGTTCGTGCCCAAGATCCAACCATGTTTGGATGGGCTTATATTAATATGTTATTGCATCATTTATTTTAATAAATAATAAAGAAGTCATTCTATTAATTCTTATGTTTACATATTGATAAATTCAGTAGAATTAGATAAAAGTCCTTATGATATGCATTTGCAATAGTGATTGATCAAAAGATGTGAGACAAACACTAATGCACATAAATGATAGCATTAAATGTCTCAAGTCATAGTATCGTCAAGAATGGACATTGAAAATATATGGATAGACTTGTGAGTGCTATGTTAATGCTATATGATAGCACTAGGAGATCTCACACCTATTGGCATGGTGATTTCAAAGCATGCATTTGGTAATCTATGTTAGAGAATATATCACTAGATTTGACTCGTTATAAGAACCCATTTGGTTTTACTCTATGGGAATCGACATTGGTGGGAGGATAAACATCAACCCTATTGGATAAGGATGAATGTTTTAAAGAAAAACATTAACCTTATTGGATAAGGTTGAATGTTTTAAAGTTAAGGTTGAATGTTTTATAGATAATAATCAAGTAGTCCATATATAAAATAACTCCTCATCCTTAGAGTATAAGGAAGCAACAACCTAGAGTCCTTTATAGACTCATAGCCACCCCTCTCCTTGTCCTTAGAGGATAAGGAAACTCTCCCCTTATAAATAGAAGAGATATGCGGCAAAAAGGGAGGATGACCTAAAAAAGAGTATTTTTGGCCAAGCTAAATTATAAGATAAAATTCGGCCATTAAAAGAGAAAAAATGAGAGAAAATAGTTTTCTCCTAAAACCCTAGCAGGAAATGCTCTTACCTTCTTCTTTAAGGTTATCGCAACGTTGCCTAGGATTGATTTCTAGAGGAAATACTCAATCGGAAAAGGTGAAGCTAGCACCCCATCAATTTTGAGTGTTTCTTTATGGATATTTGGGCTCTGTGGATCATCAATAGAGGCCAAACACTTATACAACTAATCAAAGAAAATGAATTTAGATTTACGCTATAAGAGATAATCTTTTACTTTTAGCTTATTATTCATGTATGTATAACTAGTAGATTCGACAACATGATCTTGGGCCCTTAGATGAGGGAAAATTTTTATCTATTCCGCACCTTCGTAGGATATATGATCATTCGGAGGAGAAAGAGGGAGAGAAAAGGGAGAGAGAGGTAGTGAGTTAGAGGGAGAGAGTGGGAGAGGGAGAGACAAAGGAGGAGAGATAGAGAGGGATTGGGATAGATCAAGAGAGGGAGAGAGGAACATAAAAAGAAAAGGAGAGACAGGGAGAGTGAAAGAGAGAAGGAGAGAGTGGGAGAGGGATAAAGAGAGAAAGGGAGAGAGAGGAGGGAGGGAGAAGGAGAAGGAGAGGGAGAGAGTGAGAGAGAGAGAGAGATAGATAGGGTAGAGGGAGAGAAAGAGACAGGTGGGAGAGAGAGGGAGAGGGATAAATAGCGAAAGGGAGAGAGATGAAGGAGGGAGAAGGAGAGGGAGAGGGAGAGATTGGGAGAGAGAGATAAAGAGAGAGAGGGAGAGGGAGAGAGAGTGTGGGAGAGAAATACAGCATGAGTGTGAGAAAGGGATAGATAGGGGGTAGAAAGATAAAGAAGGAGAAATAAAGAGAAGGAGAGATAAAGAGAGAGCTAGAAAGAGAGGAAGAGAGAGGGGAGAGAGGTAGAGGGAGAAGGAGATGGGGAAAGGAAGAGAGGGAGAGAGAGATAGAGATAGAGAAGGGGAGAGGGAGAGAGGAAGGGAGAGAAATATAGATGAAGAGAGATAAGGAGAGAGAGTGAGAGACAGGGAGAGAAAGGAAGAGAAATGGAAAGATAAGGGAAAGAGAGGAATAAAGAAATAAAGGTAGAGGAAGCAAGAGGAGAGAGAAAGCAAAATAGATAGAGAAGGAAAGATGGAGAGAGTGAGGGAGAGAGGTAAGAGGGAGAGAGGAAGAGAGACGAGGAAGAGAAAATGAGAGGGATAGGGAGAGGGAAGGAGAAAAAAGGGGAGAGGAGGGAGAAAACAATCGGAGGGGATGAGAGAGACTAGAAGAGAGAGGGAGAGAGAGGGAGAGAGAGAAAATAAAAAGGAAGTTGAGCATAGGGGAGGAGAGGAGAGTGAGAGAGGAGAGAGAGGTAGAGAGAGAGCGAGAGATTAGGAGAGAAAGGGAGAGTGGGAGCAAAAGGGAGAAAGATAGAGGAGAGAGAAAGAAAGAGAGAGAGAGGGAAAGAGGGTGAGCAAGCGAGGGAGAAAGGGAATGGGGGAGAGAAAGAGGGAGAGAAATAAAAAGGATGAGAGAGAGGGAGGGAGATGGAAATTAAGAAGGAGAGAAAAGGGGAGAAAGAGTAAGAGATAGAGATAGAGTTAGAGAGAGGGAGGGAGGGTAGAGAGAGGAAGAGAGAGTGTGTGATAGAGGGGAAGAAAATGATAAATATACATTTATACACATATATTAGAAGAGAGAGTGACGAGATAGGGGGAGAAAAAGGTGAGAGAGAGGGGGAAGAGAGTTAAAGAAGGAGAGTAGGGAGAAAAGAGAGAGGGAGAGAAGGAGAGAGAGGGAAAGGGAGAGAGAAGGAGAGTGGGAGAGAAGGAGAGTGAGGGAAAGGGAGAGAGAAGGAGAGTGGGAGAGAAGGGAGTGAGGGAGAGAAAAAGAGGGGAGAGTGAGAGAAAAAGAAGGAGGAGAAAGGAAGAGAAATAGAGAGGGCAATAAAGAGATAAAAAGATGGAAATAGGTAAAGAGAGGAAGGCAAAGAGAGAAAGAGATAGAGATGGAGTGGAGAGAGAGAGAGGGAGAGGGTAGGAGAAAGAGGAGAGGGTGAGAGAAGGAGGAGAGGTGAGCGAGTGTGAGAAGGATGTATATATATATATACACACACACACTTAGGAAGAGAGAGTGAGAGAGAGGGAGAGAAGGAGAGATAAAATAAGGGAGAGAAAGAAAGATAAGAGTGAGAGAGGGACAAAGAGATAGAGAGGGAGGGAGGGAGAGAGATTAGGAAAGAGAGGTGGGTGAGAGAGGGGGCAGAGAGAGGGTGAAGGAGAGAGGGAGAGAGGGAGAGGGAAAGAGGGAGATAGATAAAAGGAAGAAAGAGGGAGAGAGAGATAAATGAGCAAGATAGGAAGAGAGATATAACGGATAAAAAGAGAGATTAGGATATAGGGAGGGAGAGATGGATAGATAGGAAGAGAGAGAGGGAGAAAGGGAGAGGGAGGAAGAGAGTGGAAGAGGGAGACAGAGGGAGAGGGAAAGAGGGAGAAAGAGAGGGGGAAAGATAGGGAGAAAGAGAGAGAGTGAGAGATTGAATGAGAAGGATAGAGAAAGAGGTAGAGAGAGGGAGAAAAAGAGGGAATGGGAGAGTAAGGGTGAGAGTGAGATAAAGAAGGAGGGAGAGAGGGAGAGAGATAGAGAGTAAGAGGGAGAAAGAGAGGGAGAGAAGGTGAGATGAGAGAGTGAGAAAGAGAGAGAAAGGGAGAGTAGGAGATAGAAACGGGAAGAGATACGAGAAGTAAGATATTGATGGCGAAAGAAAGAGATGGAATTTGGGAAAGTGAGAGAAGGGGGAGAGAGAGAGAGATAGAGAAAAAGAAAGGGAGAGAGATACGGAGTGGGAGAGGCAGAGAGAAAAAAGCAAGAGATAGAAGAGTGAGATATGAAGGGTGAAAGAGAGAGATAGAAATTGGGAAGGCGAGAGAGTGAGAGAGCGATAGAGTGGGAGAAAGGGGGAGAGAGATAGAATTGAAGAGAGGGAGAGAGATAGAGTTAGAGAAAAAGACAAAGAGATAGAGAGTGTTGGGGTGAGAGAGAGGCATAGAAAGGTAGAAAAGGAGAGCAAGAAAGAGAGAGGAAGAGAGGAAGAGAGAGAGTGACCGAGAGAGTGAAAGACAAATAGAGGGAGAGAGGAAGAGAGAAAGTGAGAGGGGGATAGCAAGAGAGAGGGAGAGGGAGAGAGTGCGAGAGAGAGGGAGGGATGGAGAGAGGGAGATTGTGAAGGGGAGAGAAGGAGAGAGAGTAGTGGGAGAGAGATAATACAAGAGAAAGGGTGAGGGAGGGAGGGAGATAGACGGAGATAAAAGAAGAGAGAGCGTTAGAGAGACATAAGGAGAGGGGGAGAGAGAGGTAGAGAGACATAAGGAGAGGGGGAGAGCGAGAAGGAGAGAGGGGGAGAGAGAGGGAGAGAGGAAGGGGTAGAGGGATAGGAGGGAGATAGAGGGAGGGAGGGAGAGAAAGATAGAGAGAAAGTGAGGGAGAGATTAGAAAAGAGATATAGAGAGAGGGAGAGAGAGTGAGAGAAATAGAGAGGGTAAGAGAGAGATATTGAGGGTGAGAGGGGGAGAGAAGAAGAAGGAGATATAAAGAGGGAGAGGGGAAAATTGAGAGATATATAAAGAGAAAAGGTAGGGGAGAGAAATAGAAAGAGAGGGAGTAGGAGAGAGGGAGAGAGAGAGGAAGGACGAGATTGGGAGAGGGAGGGAGAGGGGAGGGAGAGATAGAGAAAGAGAGGGAGCAAGTAAGAAAGCAAGAGGAGGAGATAGAAGGAGAGAGAGAGAGGGAGAATGAGAGGTAGAGAGAAATAGAAAATGGAAAGGAGAAAGGGAGACGGAGATAGAGTGAGAGAAGGAGAGGGAGATAGGGGAGAGAGAAAAAGGGATAGAGGAAGAGAGGGAGAGAAGCGGGGAGTGTGAGAGATAGATTAGAAGTGAGAGGGAGAAAAGAAAGGGAGAGCAGAAAGAGAGAGGGAGAGAGTAAGGGGTAGTAAGGGTAAGAGAGGGGAGGGAGAGCAAAAGAGGGAGAGGGAGAGGGAGAGAGGGGGAGATGGAGAAAAAATAAGGAGAGAGGGAGGGGGAGAGAAATAGAAAGGGTGAAATAAAAATAAAAATTAGAAAGGAAAAATAAAGAGAGAGTGAGGATGAGAGAGAAGGAGAGAGATAGATAGGGGAGAGAGAGGGAGAGAAAAAGGAGAGCAAAATAGGGAGAGGGAGAAAGAGAGGGAGAGAAAAAAGTGAGAGAAAGAGAGGGAGAGGGAGAGGGAGAAAGGGAGAGATATACTAGGGGAGGCAGAGAGGGGGAGAGGGATAGAAATAGTGGGTGTGAGAGAGAGAGATAAAAGGGAGAGAGGAAAGGGAGAAGGATGGAGAGAGGAAAAGGGAAAAAGAGACAAAGAGAGGTAGAGAAAGAGAGAATTAGTGAAGGAGGGAAGAGGGAGGGAGAAAGGGAGAGGATAGGGAGGGAGAGAGGTAGAGAGATAAAGAATGAGAAAGATGGAGAGAGGGAGAGAGAAAGAGAAGAAGAGATAGGGAGGGAGGGAGTAGGAGAAAAGAGAGAGCAAAAAAGTGAGCTAGAAATGGAGAGAAGGAGAGGGTAAGGGAGAGAGGGATATAGAGAGAAGGAAGAGGGAGAGGGGGAAGAGAGAGAAAGCGGGAGTGAGAGAGGTGGAGAGAGGGATGAATAGAAAGATAAAGGGAGAGATAAAAATAGAAAGAAAGAGAGAGAAAATGGGAGAGATAGATAGAGAGGGAGATGTAGAGAGGGGTAGAGATAAGGTAAGGGAGAGAGGGTGAGAGAGAGAGAGAGGAAGAGAGAAGGAGAGGGAGAGGGAAGGGGAGAGATAGAAAAGGCAAGAAAAGAGGGAGAGAGATAGTGAGGGACACAGAGGGAGAGAAAGAGGGAATGAGAGAGGTGGAGAGAGGGAGGAATAGAAAAGTAAAGCGAGCGATAGAGAGAGAACAAAGAAGAGAGAGGAGATGAGAGAAGGAGAGAAAAAGAAGGAAAGATAAATAGAGAGGGAGATGTAGAGAGGGAGAATAAGAGAGAGGGAGGGAGAGTAAGAGAGAGAGAGAGAGAAGATGGAGAGGGAAGGGAGAGATAGAAAGGACAAGAGAGAGAGGGAGAGAGATAGATAGGGAAAGAGGGAGAGAGAAAGAGGGAGAGATGGTGTGAGAGAGAGGAGAGAAAGTGAGGGAGGGAGAGGGAAAGGGGAAAAAGTGGGAGAGAGAGGGAGAGGGAGAGATGGAGGAGGAAAGGCAAAGGGAGAGAGAAAGAGAGAGAAAGAAAAAGAGAGATAGGAGGGAGAGAGCATGAAAGAAGGATGGATAAAGAGATGGAAAAGGGAGAGAGAGTGTTAGAGGGAGAGAGAAAGAGACAGGTTGAGGGAGAGAGCAAGAAAGGGAGAGAAAAGAGGGAGAAAGAGAGAGAAATATAAAGAGATATGAGAGAAGTGAGATAGAGAATAGGAGGGGAGAGAGCGAGAGAGAGATAGACAATGAGAGTAAGAGGGTGAGGTTAAAAGGGAGGGAGAGAGAAGGAGATAGAGGTAGAAGGAGAGAGAAAGAGAAGGAGAGATATGGTGAGAGAAATAGAGACAAAGAGAGAGTGAGGGAGAGTTAGAGAGAAGAGAGAGAGAGAGAGAAAGAGAGAAATAGAGGGATAAAGAGGGAGAGGTAGAGGAAGATAAAGGGAGATATAAAGGGGAGAAAGGATAAAGGGAGATATAAAGGGGAGAAAGATAAAGGGAGATGTAGAGGGAAAGGGAGGAAAAGCAATTGAGGAAAGGAGAAGGAGAGGAAGCGAAAGGGGAGGGAGAGAGAAAATGAGATAGAGAGGAAGGGGAGAGGGCTCAAAAGGAGAGAGGGAAAGGGGAGTGAGGAAGAAAGAGAGGGATGGAGAGTGCGGGAAGCAGAGTGAGGGGGAGCGAGAGGGAGAGAGGGACGGGTGAGAGAGATGTAGGGGGAGGGAGGGAGAGATCGAGGGAGATGGACGGGGAGGGAGAGTAAGAGAGGAAGAGAGAGTGGGAGAGGTTGAGAGAGAAAGGAATGAGGGAGAAAGAGTGATGGGCGGAGGGATAAGGGAGAGGGAGAAAAAGAGATAAAGTGAAAATGAGAGAGAGGGGAGATAGGAAGAGAGAGGGAGATAGGGAGAGAAAGCTAAAGGGGGAGAGATGGAGAGAGAGTGAGAGAGAAAGGGAGAGGGAGAGGAAAGGAGGTAGAGGGAGGGTAGGGAGAAGGATAGGAAAGAGAGGGAGACCGAGGAGGAGAGAGAGAGAAGGAGGTGGATGAAGGAAGAGAGCGAAAGAGAGAGAGAGAGGAAGAGTAGTGGGAATAGAGAGGGATGTAGAGGAAGAGCAATTGAGGAAAGGAAAAGAGAGGAAGGGAGAGGGAGAGAGGGAGAGAGAGGTAGAGAGAGGAATAAAAGACGAACTTAAAAGGAGAGAGGGAAAGGGATAGAGATATAGGAAGATGTTTAGAGAGAGGGAGAGGGGAGTGAGAAATAGGGAGAGGGAGGGAGAGTGCAGGAAGGAGAGTAAGGGAGAGGGAAAGGGAGATAAAGTGAAAGTACGGAAGATGGGAGATAGAGAATTAGAGATAGGAAGAGAGAGAGAGGGAAGATAGAGAAAGAGGGAGGGATAGAGAGAGGGGAGAGAGTGAGAGGGAGAGCGAGTGAGAGAGAAAGAAAGAGGGAGAGAGAGGGGAAGTAGAATGAGGGAGAAGGATCGTGAGGGAGAGAGGGAGACCAAAGGAAGAGAGAGAGGGAGGTGGATGAAGGAAAAGAGCAAAAGAGAGAGAGGAAGAGTAGGAGAGATGTAAAAGGAGAGTACGAAAGGGAGAGAGGGAGAATGAGAGAGAGGGAGAGAAAGTGAGGGAGGGATATAGCAAGAGATAGAAAGGGAAAGAAGGAGAAAGAGAGAAGGAAAAAGGAGGAGAGAGAAGGAGAGCATGCAGGAGATGATGAGAGAGATATAAAGAGAGAGCACGAGGGATAGAGATAAAGGAAAGGAGAGAAAAGAAGATAGAGTGGGAGAGTTGGAGAGAGACAAAGGGAGATAGAGAGGGAGGAAGAGAGGAAAATGGATTGAGAGAGGGAAAGAGAGGGGAGAGAGAAAGGGATAGAGAGAGGTAGAGAGAGGGAGGAAGAGGGAGAGAGAGGAAGAGGAAGAGCAAAAGAGAGGAAAGGGAGAGTGGGAGAGAGGTAAACGAGTAAGTGAGGGAGGTGGAGAAGGAGGTAGAGATAGGAGAGGGGGAGGCGGAGGGGAGGGGACAAAGGGATGGTGGAAGGGAGAGTGAGAGAAAGAGAGGTGAGAGGGAGAGGGAGAAAGTAGGAGAAAGGGAGTGAGAGAGGGAGATGGAGAGATGGGAAGAGGAAAAGAGAGGGTGAAAGGGAGATAGAGAGATGGGGAGAGGGAGGGAGAGAGAGAGAGAGATGGAGGAGATAGAGCGGGGGAAAGGGAGGGAGAGGAGGGAGGGAGAGGGAGAGGAAAAAGGATAGAGAGGGAGGGAGTGGAAGAGTGAATGGGAGCAAGAGAGAGAGGGTTAAATGAAGAGGGAGGGAAAAAAGGAGTGAGAGGGAGGTAGGAAAAGGGGAGAGAGAGAGAGAAAAGGGAGAGAGAAGGAGAGAAAGAGATAAGAGAGAGCTAGAGGAAAAAGAGAGAGGGAGAGATAGGGAGAGGGATGGAGAGTGGGAGAGAGAGGGAGAATAGGGAGGGAGAGAAAGAGAGACAAAAGGAGAGAAGGAGAAGGATGGAGTGAGAGGGAGAGAGAGTGAGGGAGGGTAGTGAGAGAGGGAAAGAGAGCAAAATAGAGAGGGTTAGGGAGAGAGAAAAGGAGAGGGATATAGTGGGATAGAGCGAGGGATAAGGAGAGAAATGAGGAGGGATACAGAGGGATAAAGGGAGGGATAAGGAGAGAAAGAAGGGAGAGAGGGAGATTTAGAGAGAGAGAAAGTGGGAGGAAGAAAGGATACAAAGGGATAGGGGAAGAGGGAGAGAGAAAAAGAGAGATAGGAAGAGAAGGAGAGAATAGGAGGGATCGAGGGAGAGATTGCGAGAGAGAGAGGGAGAGAAGGGAGAGGGAGACAGAGGAAGAGAGAGGGAGAGAGAGTGTGTATGATAGAGAGGGAGAGGTAGATAGATGGAGTTAGATAGAAAGGAATAGAAAAGGAAAGAGGTAGAGAGAGAAAGAGGGAGAGTGAGTGAGAGATAGAGGGAGAGAAAGAAAAAGAGAGAGACGAGATGGAAAGAGAGTCGAAAGGCAGGGAGGGAGAGGAATAGAGAAAGAGGGAGACAAATAAGGAGGGAGAGAGAGTGAGAGAGAGAGAGAGGGAGAGTGCAAGAGTGAGTGAATGAAAGAGAGGGAGCGAGATAGAGAAAAAGATGGATAGAAATAGTGAGGGTGGGAAAGAGAGATAGAAATTAAAAAGGAGAGAGGTGAGAGAGATAAAGTAGGAGAGAGGGGAGAGAGAGTATGGGAGAGAGAGGGAGAGAGAGAGATATGGAGAGAGGGAGAATGAGAGAGGCGAGGGAAAAAGAAAGAGAGAATAGGAGAGGGAGAGAGACAAAGAGATAAAAAGATGGAGAGAATGAGATGGAGTTAGAGGGAGGGAGAAAGAGACATAGTGGGAGAGAGGGAGAGAAATAGCTAAGGGGAGGGAGGGAACATGCAATAGAGGGAGAGAGGGAGGGAGATATCTATATAAAAAGGGAGAGAGAGATAATGTGAATGAGAGAGAGAAGGAGAGAGAGATAGAGAGGCATAAAATGAGAGACATAGGTAGGGAGAGAGGAAGAGGGAGAGGTAGATAGGGATAAAGGGTGAGGGAGAGAGGGAAAGATGGAGAAAGAGGGAGAGGGAATGGGAGAGGGAGATAGAAAGGGAGAGGGATATGGAGGGAGAGAGAGAAAGGGGTAGAGAGGAAAGAGGGAGAGATTAGGAGAGAGAAAAGAAGAGATTAGGGGAGAGAGGGAGGGAGAGTAAGGGAGGTAGGGGTAGAGAGAATAGAGAGAATGAGTGAGGGGTGAGAGAGATTGGGAAAAATAGAGAGAAAGAGAGAGGGAGAAGGATAGATAATGAGCAAGATGGTGAGAGAGATGGAGATAGATAGAGAGAAAAAGAGAGAAAAAAGGATAGAAAGAAAGAGGGTAGGAGAGAGAGAAAGTGAGGGGAGGGAGAGAGATAAACATGGAAAGAGAGATAAGGAGAGCATGAGGGAGAGAGAAGAAGAGGGACAAGAAGGGAGAGAGATGGTGAGGGAGACGGAAAGGGAGAGGAGGAGAGAGTGGGGATAGAGAGAAGGAGAGAAAGGGAAAGAAAGAAAAAGAGATATATATATATAGAGAGGGGAGAATATGAGAGTGGGAGAGAGGGAGAGTGAGATTGATAGAGGAAGAGAAAGGAGAGAGAGATAGAAAAAGAGAGAGGAACGGGGTAAGATAGAGAGGGAAAGTAGAGAGGGAAAGGTAGAGAGAGATAAAAAGGGAGAGAGGAATGGAGAGAGAGAGAGTAAAGGATTGAAAAAGAGAGGGAGGGAGAGAGAGGGAAGGAGTAAGAGAGGGAGGTAAAGAGAAAGACCGAGAGATAGAGAGAGGAGTAGAGAAAGAGAGGGAGAGGGAGAGGGAGAGGTTAGAGAGGAAGGGAGAAAAGGAAGGAATGAGAGAGAGAGAGAGGGTGAGAGAGTGTGTGAACATGAGGGAGAGGGAGAAAAGGGAGAGAGAAAGAGAGGCAAAAGATGGAGAGAGGAAAGGAGAGAGAAGAAGAAAGAGAAGGAGACAAAGAGTAAGAGAGAGAGGGAGAGGGAGGGCTAAAAAGCAATAAAGAGTGGGAGAGAGATAAAGATAGAATGAGGAAGAGATTAAGAGAAAGAGATAGAAAGAGGAAGAGAGGTAGAGAAAAGGAGAGGGAAAGGGAGAGAGAAGGATATAGATAGAGAGATAGGGGGAGAGAGAGAGGAAAAGGAAAGGGGGAGAGGGAAAGAGTAAAGGAGAGAGGGAAAGGAGAAAGATAGAGGGGGAGAGGGGGAGAGAAAGATAAATAAAGAGAGGGCAAGATGTAGAGAGAGAGGAAGAGAGATAGATGAAGAAAGATAAAGGAAGAAAGAGGGAGGGAGAAAGAGAAATGGAAAGATAGAGAGGAGAGAGAAATAGAAAGGAGGAAGAGAGAAGGGAGAGAGTGAGAGAGGAAGAGAGAGGGAGGTAGTGATGGTGAGAAGGAGACAAAGAGGGAGAGAGGGAAGAAGAATAAGGGAGAGAGAGGGGGAGCAAGAGAGGGAGGGAGAGGAAGAGAGGGAGGGGAGAGAGGAAGAGTGAGAGAGAGGGAGCGGAGAGTGGAAGAGTGAGAGAAGGGAGGGGAGAGAGGAAGAGTGAGAGAGAGGGAAAAAAGAGGAAGAGAGAAGGAGTGAGATATTAAAGGTGAAAAAGAGAGATGGAAATTAGGAAGGTGAGTGAGAGGGAGAGAGGGATAGATTGGAAGAAAAAGAGAGGTAAAGATAGAATGGGAGGGCAAAGAGAAAGAATGAGAGAGAGAGGGAGTGAGGGAGATAGAGAGGAGAGAGAGTGAAGAGTGAAGGGGAGTGAGAGTGAGGGAGAGATGGAGGGAGAGATATATATGGGAAGAGAGTGTTAGAGATAGAGAAAGGGAAGGAGAGAAAGAGAGAGGGTGAGAGAAGAGATAGGAAGTGGGAGAGAGGTATAGTGATAAGAGAAAAGAGAGGTAAAGAGAAAGAGGGAGGGAGAGACTGAGACATGGAGAGAAGTAGGGAAGGAGAGGAGAAAATGGGAGGGAAGGAGAAGAAGGAGAAGGTGTGGGAGGGAAGAGGGAGATGGTGTACGAGGGAGAGATGGAGAGAAAGCGTAAGAGGGGAGAGAGGGAAGAGATTAGGAAATAAAGAGGGATAAGGGGGAAAGATAGAGGGAGAGAAAAGAGAGAGATGGAGAGAAACAGGAATAAAGAGGGAGGGAGAGAGAAGGAAAGATAGAGAGGGAGAGATTAGGAAATAAAGAGGGATAAGGGGAAAAGATGGAGGGAGAGAAAACGAGAGAGATCGAGAGAAAGGGGAATAAAGAGGGAGGGAGAGAGAGGGAGGGAGAGAGAGTGAGAAGGTGAAGGAGAGGAAGATAGAGAAAGAGGAGAGGAATAGGAAGAGAGAGAGAGAGGGAGAATGGGAGGTGGAGAGAGGGAGAGAAAGGGATACATAAGGGGGTAGTGAGAGTAGGAGAGATTGGAGTGGGAGAGAGATAAGGGGAGAGAGTGAAGTAGAGAGAGGGAGAGGATATAGAGGGAGAGGGAGATGGAGGGAGAGGGAGGGAGAGAGGGGGATAGAGGGAGAGGGAGAGATTTAGAGTGGGAGAGAAAAAGAGGGAGAGGGAAAGAAGGAGAGAGAGAGGAGAGAGAGGGTGAGAGAGAAACGAAGAGGGAGAGGGAGGGGAAATAGAAGGAGGGAGAAGGATCATGAGGGAGAGAGGGAGACCGAGGGGAGAAAGAGAGGGAGACTGAGGGGGAGAGAGAGAATGAAAGAGAGAGAGAAAGAGTAGGAGAGACAAAGAGGGAGAGTAAGAAAGGGAGAGAGGAAGAAGGAGAGAGAGGGAGAGGGAGTGGGTGAGGGATAAAGCGAGAGATAGAAAGGGAGAGAATGAGAAAGAGAGAAAGAGAGATAGAACATGTAAGAGATGGTGAGACAGAGATAAAGAGAGAGCATGAGGGCAAGAAATAGAGGAAGATGGAGAGGGGAAGATAGAATGGGAGAGATGGAGAAAGAGAGACTAGAGAAAGGTAGAGGGGGAGAGAGAGGGAGGAAAAGAAAAAAATGGATTGAAATGGAGGAAGGAGAGGGACGAGAGAAAGGGATAGAGAGAGGGAGAGGAAGGGAATGAGAGGTGGGAGAGATGAGCGAGAGGGAGAGAGAAAAAGTGGGAGCGAGGGAGGGAAAAAGTTAGGGAGAGTGAGATAAAAGGAGGGGCAAAGAGAGAGGGAGAGAAATAGAGAGGGATTGGGAAAGGAAAGTGGAAAAAGGGAGAGAAAGAAAAAGAGGGAGAAGGAGACAGAGGGAGAAAGGGAGGGAGCAAGAAGAAAAGGAGGGAGAGAGAGATAGAAAGGTGAGAGGGAGAGATTCAAGGAGAGAGAGATAGAAAGGTGAGAGGGAGAGATTGAGAGAGGGGGGAGATAGGGAGGGGATAGAAAGAAAGGAAAAGATAGAGAGAGGGAGAGAGAAAGAGAGAAGGGGAAGAGAATGAGAGAGGAAGAAAGAGGGAGGGAAAGGGAGAGAGAGATTATGAGCGTTAGAAGGAGACAAAGAGGGAGAGGGAAGAAGAATAAGGGATAGATTGGGAGAGAGAGGGAGAGAGAGAGGGGGAGGGAGAGAGAGAGGGGGAGAGAGGGAAAATAGAGGAAGAGAGAGGAGTGAGATATTAAGGGTGAAAGAGAGAGATGGAAATTGGAAGATGACGAGAGAGGGTGAGAGAGATAGAGTGGGAGAGACGAAGAAAGAGAATGAGAGAGAGAGGGAGCGAGGGAGATAGAGAGGGAAAAGATGGAGGAGTGAGGGGAGTGAAAGTGAGGGAGAGACGAAGAGAGAGATCTATATGGTAATTGAGAGTTAGAGATAGAGAAAGAGAGGGGAAAGAGAGAGGGAGACAGAAGAGATATGGAGTGTGAGAGAGGTATAGTGATAAGATAAAAAAAGGGGTAGAGAGAAAGAAGGAGAGAGAGAGACTGAGCGAAAGAGAGGATAAAAAGGGAGAGAAGGAGAGAGAATGAGAAGGAGTGGAAGGGAAGAGGGAGAGGGTTTAAGAGGGAGAAAGGGAGAGAGAGTGTAAGAGGGGAGGAAGGGAGAGATTCGGAAAGAAAGAGGGATAGAGGAGGAAGCTAGAGGGAGAGAAAAAGAGAGAGATAGAGAGAAAAGGGAACAAGGAGGGAGGAAGAGAGAGGGAGAGAGGGATAGAGAAGGAGTGGGAAGGTGAGAGAGAGGAATAGGAAGAGAGAGGGAGAGTGTGAGGGGGAGAGAGGGAGAGAGGGATAGAGAAGGAGTGGGAAGGTGAGAGAGAGGAATAGGAAGAGAGAGGGAGAGTGTGAGGGGAGAGAGGGAGAGAAAGGGAGACATAGAGGACCAATGCGAGTAAGAGAGATATAAAGTGCGAGAGAGATAGGGGAGAGAGTGAAGTAGAGAGAAGGAGAGGATATAGAGGGAGAGAGAGAGAAAGGGAGAGAAGGGAGAGAGGGGGAGGGAGAGATTTAGAGTGGGAGAGAAAAAAGAGGGAGAGGGAAAGAAAGAGAGAGAGGGAGTGTGTGGGAGTGAGAGGGAGAGATGAAGAGATAGAAAGAGAGAGGGGGAGAAAAGGATGGATAGAAAAAAGAGAGGGAGAGAGAGGAAGAGAGAGACTGAAGGAGAGAGGAAGAGAGAGTAAGAGAGAAAGGAAATGAGAAGGAGGGAAATAGAGGATGGGAGAGGGAGAGGAAGAGAGAGGGAGAGTGCGATAGAGGAAAAAATAAAAAAAGAGAGAAAGGAATGGAGAAAGTGATTAAGAGAAAGAGAGAGGGTGAGAGAGAGGGAGAGTAGTAGAGGGAGAGAAGGAGGGAGAGATTGAGAGAGGTTGAGAGGGATAGAGAAAAAGATGGAGAGAAAGAGCAAGGGAGAGATAGATGAGAGACTAGGAGAGGGAGGGAGAGAGGAGAAAGAGAGGGAGATGGGGGAACATCGAGTAAAGGAAAAAGGAATTGAGAAAGAGAAGGGGAGCAAGAGAGAGGAAGAAAGGTAAAGGGAAGGAGTGGGGGAGGGGGAGAAAGGGAGAGAGGGGGAGAGAGAGGGAAAGAATAAGGGAGATAATGAGAGAGAGTTAGAGAAGGGAAGAGAGAGTGAGAGGAAGAGAAAGGGAGAGAGGGAGAAAAAGAGAACATGGGGGAGATTGAGAGAGAGAGAGAAAGAAAGTGAGAGAGATATTAGAAGAGGGAGATAGAGAGATAGTGAGAGGTAGAGAGAGGGAGAGAAAGAGAGATAGAGACAAGTAGAGAGAGAGAAGAAAGGGAAAGTGAGGCAGGGAGAGAGAGATATAGGGAGAAAAAGGAAAAAGGGGAGAAAAAAGAGAGAAAAGGGAGAGAGAGAGATGGGGAGAGAAAAAAGGGATGAAGGTTGATAAAGAGGAAGATGGGGAGAGAGGATGATAAAAAGAGAGGGAGATAGAAATAGAGGAAGAGAGAAATGAGGAAGGAGAGGAAAGGAGAGAGGGACAAATAGAAAGAGAGAGAGAGAGTGGGAGAGATTGGGAGAGAGGGAGAGAGAGGTTGAGAGAAAGGGAGAGGGAGACGGGGTAGAGGGAGGGTGACAGAGACAAAGAGAAGGAGGTAGAGACAAAAGGAGAGAAAGAGAAAGGAAGAGATCGAGAGAGGGAGAGAGGGAGAGAGAGGGTAGAGTGGGAGAAGGAGGAAGAGATGAGAAAGGGAGAAAGGGGAAGATCAAGGGAGAGAAAGAGAGAGAGTGAGGGGGAGAGGTAAAGAGAGGAAGACTAGGAGAGAGGGAGAGAGATGGAAATGGAGAGTAAAAGAGAGAAGGAAATGAGAGGGAAGGGAAAGAGAGGGAGGGAGAGGGAGAGGGAGGGAGAAAAATAAAAAAAGGAGAGAGGAATAGAGAAAATGATTGAGAGAAAGAGAGAGGCGAGAGAGAGGGAGAGAGAGAGAGAGAGAGAGGAAGAGGGAGGGAGAGAGGAGAGAGAGAGGGAGAAGGGGGAAGATCAAAGGAGGGAAAGAGAGGGAGTGAGGGAGAGAGGTAAAGAGAGGAAGATGAGGAGAGAGGGAGAGAGGAAGGGTAGGGAGAGAGATGGAAATGGAGAGTAAGAGAGAGAGGGAAAAGAGAGTGAGGGGAAGAGAAAGGGAGGGAGAGGGAGAGGGAGAGAGAAAAATAAAAAAGGAGAGAGGAATAGAGAAAATGATTGATAGAAAGAGAGAGGGTAAGAGAGAGAGAGAGAGGGAGAGAGAGGGAGAGATTGAGAGAGAGAGAGGGAGAGTGAGAGAGGGATGGAGAGAGGAGAGAGAGGGAGAAGGGGAAGATCAAGGGAGAGAAAGAGAGAGAGAGTGAGGCGAGAGAGGTAAAGAGAGGAAGATAGAGAGAGGGAGAGAAGGAGGGGAGGAAGGGAGAGAGATGGAAATGGAGAGTAAGAGAGAGAGGGAAAAGAGAGTGAGTGAAAGAGAGAGGGAAGGAGAGGGAGAGGGAGGGAAATGATTGAGAGAAAGAGAGGGTGAGAGAGGGATAGAGTATTAGAGGGGGAGAGAGAGAGGGGGAGAAGGATAGAGAAAGAGAGGGAGAGAAAGAGAGAGGGAGAGAGAGGGGAGAGTGGAAGAGGGAGGGAGAGAGGAGAAAGAGAGGGAGAAAGGGAAGATCAAGTAAGGGAGAGAGGAACATAAAAAGAGAGGGAGAAAGGGAGAGGGATAGAGTTGGAGAGGGGGAGAGAGGGAGAGAAAGGTGGAGAGAGGGAAAGAAATAGGGATATAGTAAGAGAGAGTAAGAGAGGGAGAGAGAGATCAAGAGGAAGAGAGAGAAAAGTGAAGAGATGGAGAGAGATGGAGAGGGAGAGAGATAGAGAAAGGTAGAGAGAGTGAGAGAGGGAAGGAGAGATATATAGGGACAAAGAGGAATACATGGAGAAAAAAGAGAGGAAAAGAGGGAGAAAAGAAGAGAGAAAAATAAAAGAGAGAGAGAGAGATAAAGGGAGAAAAAAGGGAGGGAGGTTGATAAAGAGGAAGATGGGGAGAGAGGGAGATAGAAAGAGAGGAAGGGAGAGATGGCAAACAAAGGGACGGAGAGAGAGACAAAAGAGGGAAAGAGAGGGAAAGTGGTAGAGATAAAGATGGAGGGAGAGTGAGGTAGAGAGAAAGAGGAGAGAGAAAGGTAAAAGAGAAGGAGAGAGAGAGAGAATGTGAGAGAGATAATGAGAGAGAAAATTAGAGAGGTGGTGGTGAGGGAGAGAGGGTTTTTGGAGAGGGGAAAAGAGAGGGAGAGTGATGGAGGGAGTAGAAGGGACATAAAGAGTGAGAGAATAAAGCATAAAAGGAGAGTAACAGGGAGACAGGGAAAGAGAGAGGGAGAGGGAGAGGGAGAGAGAGAGGTAGGGAGAGAAGGAGATGGAGAATGACTGATATAAGGAGAGACGGATGAGGGATAGTGGGAGGGAGAGAGAGATGGAGATAGAGAGGAAGAGGGAGGGAGAGGGAGATTTGAGGAGGGACAGAGAGAGTGACAGAGAAGGAGAAGAAAAGAGGGACATAGAGGGATAAAGAGTACGAGGGGGAGAGAGACAGATTGAGAAGGATAGGAGAGGATAGAGAAAAGGAGAGGGAGAAAATAGAAAGGGAGAAAGAGAAAAGAGAGAGGGAAAGGGTGGGAAGTAGGAGAGAGGGAGAGGGAGGGAGGGAGGGAGGGAGGGGAGAAAGGGAGGGAGAAAGAGAGAAAGGACGAGAGGGAGAGAGAAATAATGTAAGAGGGAGAGAGAGAGAGAATGAGAGTTCGGAGAGAGAAAGAGGATGGAGGGAGTAGGAGGGAGGGAGAGAAGGGGTGAGCGAGAGAGAGAAAGAGAGAGGGGAGAGGAGGGAGAGAGAGGAAGGATAAGGAGAAGGTGAGGGAAGAGAAAGGGGGAGAGAGGGTGAGGGAGAGAGAGAGAGACAAAGGAGAGAAGGAATAGAGAGGGAGAGAGAGGGAGGGAGAAAGAGAGAAATAATGTAAAAGGGAGAGAGAGAGAATGAGAGTTAAGAGAGAGAAAGAGGATGGAGGGAGTAGGAGGGAGGGAGAGAAGGGGTAAGGGAGAGAGAGGGAGAGAGAGGGGAGAGAAGGAAGGAGAAGGAGAAGGTGAGGGAAGAGAGAGGGAGAGAGAGGGTGATGGAGAGAGAGAGAGAAAAAAGGGAAAGAGAGGGAAAAGGAGAGGGAGAGAGTATGAGAGAGAGGGATAGACAAAGAGAGAGCAAGAGAGAGATAGAGAGGAAAGAGAGAGTAGAGAGAGAAAGAGTGGGAAAAAAGGAGGGAGAGAAGGAGGGAGAGAGGGAGAGAGACAAAGAGGAGAGAAAGAAAGAGGGGAGAGAGAGTGAGAAAGAAGGAGAAAGGGTATAGAGCAAAAGAGATAGAACAAGATAGGGTGAGGGAGAGGGAGAGAGAGACTACGAAAGAGAAAAAGGGAAAGAGAGAGGGAGGAGGGAGAGGGCGAGAGGGAGGGAGGGATAGGGAGAGAGGGAGAGAGAGAGATAAAGATGGAAAAAGAGGGGAGAGAGAGATGAAGAGGGGAAAAGAGAGGGAAAGAGAGGGATAGGGCGAAGAGAGGGACGAGAGAAAGAGGAGAGCAAAAGAGAGGGGGAGAGAGAGGAAGAGGGAAAGAGAGGGAGGGAGAAGAGGGGAGAGAAGGAGGAAGAGTTAAAAAGGGGAGAGAGGGAGAGATAGATGAGGAGAGAGGGGAAGAGAGGGTTAGAGAGAGGCAAAAAGAAGAGAGAGAGGAAGAGATAGAGAGAGGGTGAGATAGGTAGTTTAAGGGGAGAGAGAGGGATAGTGAGAGAGAGAAGAGGGAGAGAGAGAGAAGAAGAGAAGGAGAGGAAAAGAACAGGGATAAGGAAAGAAAGGGGGAGAAGGGGAGAAAGGGTAAGGGATACAAGGAGAGGGAAAGGGGTAGAAATGACGAAAGAGAGGGTGAGGGAGAGAGAGAGAGGGTGAGAAAGAGATGGAGAGAGAGTGAATAGGAGAGAGGGAGAGAGAGAGAGTGAGAGTGAGACAAAGTGAGAAGAGGAGAGAGAGAATGTGTGAAAAAAGAGGGGGAGAGAGGGATAAGGAAAGAGAGGGAGAGAGAGAGAGTGAGAGTGAGACAAAGTGAGAAGAGGAGAGAGAGAATGTGTGAAAAAAGAGGGGGAGAGAGGGATAAGGAAAGAGAGGGAGAGAGAGAGAGTGAGAGTGAGACAAAGTGAGAAGAGGAGAGAGAGAATGTGTGAAGAAAGAGGGGAGAGAGGGATAAGGAAAGAGAGGGAGGGAGAGAGATAGCGAGAAAGGGAAAGAAGTAGAGAGAAGGGAAGAGAGAGGGAGATAGGGTAAGGGAGAGAAGGAGAGAGAAGAAGAGGGTGTGAGAGAGATGGAAAGAAGGATGGAATGAGAGAGAGGGAGGGGTAGAGACTGAAGGGGAGTGGGAGAGAGAGGAAGAGGGGGAGGCAGAGGGAGGGAAAGAGAGGGAAAGAAATGAAAAGGAAAAATCATAAGGAGACGAGTAAATGGGGAGAGAGAGAAAGAGGGAGACAGGGAAAAGGAGAGGGAGAAGGAGTGGGAGAGAGAGTTAGAGGGAGGGGAAAAAGATGAAGAAATAAAGGGAGAGTGAGAGAGAGGGATAGGGGTAGAAAGATGGAGAGAGATGAAAAGGTAAATAAAAGAAGAAAGAGTGAAGAGAGAGAAAGAAGGAGTGTGGGAGAGGGAAAGGGGGAGAGAGAGGGAGAGATAGAGAAGAAAGAGGGTGAGGGAGCAAAGGAAAGGGTGAGAGAGTGAGGAGAGGGAAGGGGAAAGGGAGAGAGAGAAGGAGAAAGGGAGAGATTAGGAGAGAAAACTAGAAAGGGAGGAAGAAGGAGAGAGGGTGAGGGAGAGAGAGAAAGATGTGTTTAGGAAGAGAAAGGGAGAGATAGAGAGACTATGAGAGGGAGAGGAATGGAGAGGGAGAGAGGGTGAGTGAGGGAGAAGTAAAGGGAGAGGAAGCATGGAGTAGAGGAATGAAGAGAGAAATAAAAAGAAGGTAGAGGAGTGGAGATAAAAAGTGAGGGGAAAAGAGAGAGTGAGAGAAAGAGTGCAAGAAAGAGAGTGAGAGTGATGAAGAGGGAAATAGATAAAGGGAGAGAGAGGGAGAGAGAGGGAGAGAGAGAGATAGAAAGAGAGAAGGAGATGGAAAAGGAGAGATATAGAGCATGGGAGAGAGAGACAGAAGGAGAAAGGGGGAGAGGAAGGGATAGAGAGTGAGGGGTAGAGGGAGAGAGGGATGGAGAGAGGGTGAGAGAGTGGGAGAGATAGAGAGAGGTAGAAGAATGAGAGTGTAACCCCCGTGAAATTCCTTAGCCTAACTATATGTACTCGATATATTATATCTCGTATATATAAAGTATTAAGTGCGATCAATATTTGGAGATAGTAATATGCTTTGTGCTTATGTGAGGAGTTATAGGATTCAAATAAATAAATAAAATAAAATAAAAATTTTGGCATGTCGTAACTTTAATTCCCAAGCTAAAATATCTCTTGAAATATCCATAGTTATGTGAGTATAATTTATGTGTCATTTTCTTTTATATTTGTTGCGTTAAAATATCTAAGGTTTATGGAAGCATTTATAGGAATACCCTTTTTAGGAATTTAACTAGCCATTATTTATTTTTTCATACTATTATGTTTAAAATGACTATGCAAGTAAAAGAATTACCCAAACAAGGTGCATAGCTAAATTTTAGGAACAAAATGAGGCAAGGAAGTTGGTTAGTTTAGTTCCTCACCTTGGGAGCTCCAAGTATTATTATTAAAGAAAAAGAAAGGGAGCTGGAGACTATGTATTGATTATCGAGAGTTGAACCAAGTGATAGTTAAGAATAAGTATCCGTTACCTTGAATAGATGATTTGTTTTATCAATTATGAGGTGTAATGGTGTTCTCTAAGATCAACTTATAATCGAGGTATCACCAGCTGAGGGTAAGATCAAAAGATATGAAGAAGATGACATTTAGAACATGATATGGCCATTACGAGTTCCTCATGATGCCATTCGGAGTGACTAATGCCTCAATCGCTTTCATGGACTTGATGAATCGAGTCTTTAGGGAATTTTTTGATCAATTCATCATCGTGTTTATTGATGACATCCTAGTCTATTTTAGAAGTGAAGAAGAGCATAAGAGACATTTACGAGCTACCTTACAAACGCTACAGGAGCATCGACTGTATGTAAAATTTCCAAAGTGTGAGTTTGGTTGGAACAAGTAGCTTTTCTATGCCACATGGTGACAAAGGAAGCATAGTCATAGACTCAAAGAAGATAGAAGTGATTCAAATTACCTATTCTAAAGAATGTGTCGAAGGTACGAAGCTTCCTAGGCTCGGTCGGTTACTATTAGCGATTTTTTGGTGACTTCGCTAAAATAGCAAGGCCCCTAACTAACTTGATGAAGAAGAGCATTAAGTTTCAATCAACGGATGCTTATGAGAAGCTCTTTCAAGAGTTAAAACAAAGGTTAGTCACGACCACTAGTACTAACCATTCCATCCGAGGATGGGAACTTTATGGTGTATAGCGATGCTTCCAAAAATGGGCTAGGAGCGAGTGTTAATGCAAAACGAAAGGGTGATGGCCTATGCTTCATGGCAATTGAAAGAATATGAGTAGAATTTATCCACCGTATGATCTAGAGTTAGCCGCAGTTGTCTTTGCCTTGAGGATTTGGCGACATTATTTATATAGAGCCAAATATGAGATATATACAGACCCATAAGAGTTTATGGTACATCTTCATCCGAAGGAGCTAAATATGAGGCAAAGGAGGTGGCTCGAGTTGGTCAAAGACTATGATTGCATCATCAACTACCATCCGGGAAAAGCCAATGTTGTTGCTGATGCTTAAGTAGAAAATCGATAACAATGGTGCAAGTCATCCAGTTGTCGCTCGTGAAGGAATTGTAAAAGCTGAAATTAGAGATCATCCTTATGGGCTATGAGAGTGTTATGTCGGCCTTATTAGTCCAACCGACCCCGCAAGAAAGAATTCAAGCTGGGCAACAAATAGATGAAAGGCTAAAAGAATGGAAGAACGAGTGTAGAGGCTAGGAAGGAGTTTGACTTTACACTAGATGATAAGGGAGTGGTTAGATTTAGGGGAAGATTGTATGTTCCATCGATAGAAAATTTGAATGAAGAAATAATGAGAGAGGCACATGCATCCATGTACTAAAATGTATCGAGATTTGAGACAAAGTTATTGGTTGCTGGGAACGAAGACGGACATTGCAAACTATGTGGCACAATGTCGGACATATCAATAAGTGAAGGTAGAGCATCAATGACCTACGAGAATGTTTAAGCCATTAGCAATTCTAGAATGGAAATGGGAGCACATCACCATGGACTTTGTCATGGGATTGCCAAGATCAAAAAAAGGCTTGGATGCCATTTGGGTGATCGTGGACAAGTTCACCAAATTGACACACTTCCTTCTAGTAAAGACCACTTATAACTTGAGGCAATATGCTTAGTTGTATATCGATGAAATCGTGAGGCTATAAGGGGTTCCAGTCTCAATCATGTTAGATTGAGATCCTAAATTCACTTCAACATTCTATAAGAGTTTTCATAATGTCCGGGGACAAGGCTAAACTTAAACACGACTTACCATTCGTAAACTAACGAACAATCTAAACGAGTCATTCGGATACTTGAAGACATGCTGCGAGCATGCATTCTCAATTGGTTCAAAAAATGGGAGAAGTACGTACGCCTTACGGAGTTTTCCTATAATAATAACTATCAATCATCCATTCGGATGGCACCCTATGAAGCTTTGTATGGATGATGATGTAAATCCCTAATACACTAGGATGAAGTGAGGGAGAGAAAGCTATTAGGCCCATAATTGGTGCAACAAATGGCCGAGGTTATGGAGAAGATTCACCAATGAATGAAGATGACCCAAAGTAGAAAGAAAAGTTACGTCGACATGAGAAAAAGGGATCCGGAGTTGGAAGTGGGTGATTATGTCTTCTTAAGGGTTTCCTCGATGAAGGGCATACTACGATTTGGGATGAAAGACGATAATGCTTATCACCTATTGCTACCATTAACCTTGTTAGGAGTAAATGATGTCTTCCATGTATCCATGTTAAGAAAATGTATCGAAGAGCCTAGTCGGGTTCGGAGGTAGTCCCATCAAACTTGACCCCGGACTTAACATATGAGGAAAGAGCAATCCAGATTCTTGACCGATGGCTTAAACACCTAAGGAATAAAGACACCGCCCTAGTTAAAGTTTTGTGGGAGAATCATAACCTCGAAGAAATGACCTAGGAACTAGAAGAGGAAATGAAAAGAAATACCCGGAGTTATTTGTATAAACCAATTTTGAGGATGAAATTTCTTTTTAAGAGGGGAGAAATGTAATGCCCGCGAAATTCCTTAACCTAGCTATACGTACTAATATATTATATCTATATATATAAAGTATTAAGTGTGATTAATATTTGGAGATAGTAATATGCTCGTGCTTATGTGAGGAGTTATGAGATTCAAGAACAAAATAAAAAAATCAAAAATCAAAAAATAAATTTTTTTTGGCACATCGTAATTTTAATTCCTAAGCCAAAATATCTTTTGAAATGTCTATATTTATGTGAGTATAATTTATGTGTCATTTTCTTTTATTTTTACGGCATTAAAATATGTAAGGTTTATGAAAGTATTTATAGGAATACCCTTTTTGGGAATTTAACCGACCATTATTTATTTTTTCATAATGTTATATTTAAAATGACCATGCAAGAAAAAGAATTACCCAAACACGGTGCATGGCCCAATTTTAGGAACCAAATGAGGTAAGAAAGTTGGTTAGTTTAGTTACCTTTTTAGTTCCCATATTTAGTACTTGATTTGGCACCAAACCTACCACTTTTTCTAACAATGGGACACCTAGCCCACTTGTATTTTTAAATGGTCAACTTGTTCTTCCTTTTTGTCCCATCATTTGACTTCATTTACGACAAAATTTTGATGCTTGGAAGGTTAATAAATGAAGGGAAAAAAGTGTGATATAAAAATTGAAGGAAAGCTTAAAACTTTTCCTTTTTTCTTTGCAAAACCATAGCTTCCATAATGAGAGGAAAGAGACGACTTTTTGAGGGAAAGAAAGAGAGAAAAGAAAGGAGAAAAAAGAGGAAAGGAAGAAAGGAGAAAAGGAAGGAAAATTCTAGGAAATCTTAAGCAAGCTTATATCATTGTAAGTAGGTTTCTTTTGGTTTCATTTTAGTTTTATTTATGCTTTAAGTTCTCTTTTATATTTTTGATTTATGGGTTTTTGTTTTGAGCCATGAATATGTTTTGGTGTTGTGATGGATCTCATATGGTTGTTTTGATGTGCATTTCATAGTGGACTTTGTGTTGTGATGCACAAGTATGATGATGGGTGGTTAGCAAGTTGATGTACCCTTATGAGATCCATATGTGATGGATGTTTATGCATGTGTGAATGGGTTTGGTTTGATGATAATCATGTGAGTTGGAAGATGAATGTGTGGATGGGCTTGGATTAAGATAAAATGGGCTTGGACTAAGATAAATGAACTTAGATTAAAATAATTGGACTTGGATTAAAACCATAGGTGATGGATTAAAAATAAGATGGGCTTAGATTAAAATAAGTGGGAATAGGACTAAAATAAATGGACTTGAATTAAAATAAGATGGGCTTGGATTAAAATAAAATGAGACTTGGAATAAAACAAAAGGACTTGGATTAAATCAAATGGACTTGGTTTAAAATAAGATGGGCTTGGATATCATAAGAACACTTATTGGGCCTTGGTACTAAAATGGCCAAATTGGATTATGTTTATGGATCTAAAGATCTAGACTTCCAAGGTAATCTAGTTAAGTAGAATTAACCCATGCGGCCAAAAACCCTAGAATTTTAGCTTTGAATATCATTCACCCAAATTACAAATCAATGGTTTAAATATATTTAAATAAGTATAAAATAAAGTGTAGAAAGGTTGGGCCCTAACAAAAACAAAAATTTTGGTTTTACTAGGAAACACTCAACTTAAACTCAACTTTTAGAGATTGAGTTCAAAACACCTAACTTTATGAGTAATGGTTTCTTTACACTCTAATAAGTATAAAATGAAGTATTAGAAGCAGAAGATTCAAGAAAAATTGAAATTTGGACTTGGAACCACTAAATTTATAAGTGGACTATTAAAGCTCATATTAAATGCCAATTAAAATAGGACTAAAATATGGGACTTGAGTAAACCTAATGGATGGGTTATGTATTTCGTATGAGAATACCATGAAAATTTTGATGAAGTCCCAAGTGTGGATTGAATTTCCATAATGGTAAGGACATAAAGAGTTTGGTGCCTATGAGATATGGAATGTGATTCATGATACATCACGTACATCATATTCATGCAGGAAATGGTTTGACTTGAGAAAAACAAGTGAGTCATAAACAATGAGGTTTGGTAACCAAATCGGATTGAATTAGATAGGTTTGGTAACCTAATGAAATAAATAGGTATTAGCGGTCCGATTGTGGCGTACTCTAATCTATGTGCCTGCACTTTTAGACGATGGATTCTCACTAATAGTGGCTACAACGAGGGATAATTCCGTTATTAGTAGAAGGTGATTTGGTAATCACCTGGATTAACAATAGAGTAGACTCGCTAAATACCTGTGGTACCCAAAATTAAAATTTGATGAGTTAAGGTGGGGAAGTCGGAAAATCATTGCATATCATGTGCATCACCCTATTTACTAAGCTTTGGACCACTCTGTGTTTATTTCATGTTATGACAGGGAAAGGTGATAATAATGTTAAAAATGAAGGCTGTCGGTTCCTCCCGGAAAAGGATCATGTGTGACACTACAATTATAGGATCTAGTTTTGATTGTAAATTACATTTTGTAACTTTTATAATGATATTCGAGTACCTTATGTATGTGTATGGGATTAAATTTGAGACTTCGATCTCTAAACCGTGGTGCACCCGACCACGCCTTTTAGGTAATTAGCAAGGGAGCTAGGGGCACCATAGAGAGGGATAGAGGGATAGGGGAGAGAGAGATATGGAGTGAGAGGTAGAGAGGGAGAGCGAGAAAGGGAAAGGGAGATAGATAGAGAGAGATAGAGGGAGATAGGGAAAGAGTTAGAGAGGGAGAGAAATAGAGAGGGTAAGAGAGAGAGAGAAAAAAGAAAGGCAGAGAGAGAGAGAGGAAAAAAGGGAGAGTGAGAGATGGGGGAGAGGGAGAGAAAGAGAAAGAGAGAAACGGAAAGGATGGAAGAGGGAGATATATATATATATATATATATATATATATATATTGGTAGTTAGAGAAGGGAGAGATAGGGAGAGAGAGAGAGGAAGAAAAAGGGAGAGAAGGGAAGAGAAAGGGGGAGGAGAGAGAGGAAGAGACGGATAAAGAGAGGGAGCTAAAGAAGGAGAGATAGAGAGAGGGGAAGGGCAGAGAGGGAGAGGGATGCGGATAGAAGGGGAGAAAGAGTGATAGAGAAGGAGAGTGACTATGAGAGATATGAAGAGAGCGAGAGAGAGGAAGAAAGAGGAGGAAGAGAGGGGGTAAGAGAGAGGGAGAGAGAAAAGAAGAGAGGGAGAGAGAGGAGAAAGGGAGAGGGTAAGATAGAGAGAGGGAGAGGGAGAGGGAGCTAGAGAGAGTCATAGAGAGAGTAGGAGAGAGAGGAAGTTAAAGAGAGGTAAGGGGATAGGGAGAGAGATGGAGTGGGAAGGGGAGAGAGAGTGATAAGAGAGATAAAGAGACAGAAAGAGAATGATGGAAGTGAGGGTGGGAGAGGGACGGATGGTGAATAGAAAAAGGGAAGAGAGAATAGGTAGGAGAGGCGGAGAGACGAAGGGAGGGAGAGCCATTTCTATCTCTCCCTACCACTTTTCTCTCTCTCATTTTCTCCTCTCCCTCTCCTCAACTCTCTTTCCCTCTCTCTCCTTGCGTCCCTCTCTCTCCCCATCTCTCTCCCCCACTCTCTCCACCTCTCTCTTCCTATATCCCTCTCTCTCCCGCTCCCCCTCTCTCTCTCAATAGCTGGCTCTCCCACACTCTCTCCCTCTCATATTCTCTCCTTCCCTCTCTCTTTCTATCTCTTACTTTCTCCTCTCTCGCTCTCCCTTTCTATATCCCTCTCTCTCTTCCTCTATCCTTCTCTTCTCATCTCCTTTCTCTCTCCTCCCTATCTCTATCTCACTCTCTCCCTCTTCCTCGCTCTATCCCTCTCACACTCTTCCCCTCTATCCCCCTTTCTCTCCCTCTCTCTCCTTCTTTCTTCCTCCCTCTCTCTCCCTCCTTATCTCTCTCCCTCTCTCCTTTTCCCCTCTCTCTCCCCTTTTCTCTCCCCTTCTCTATCCCTATACTTCCCTCTCTTCCTCCCTCTCTTTTTGTCTTTTTCCCTCTCTCTCCCTCCCTTTCCAACCTCTCTCTTCCCTCTTTTTTCCATCTTTCTCTCTATCCCTCTCTTCCTTCCTCTTTTCCTTTCCCTCTCTTCTCTCCTTTTTTCTCTTTCTTTCTCTCAATCTCTCTCTGTCCCTCTCTCTCCCTTTCTCCTTCTCTTCCTTTCTCTCACTTTCTCTCCCTCCCTTTCTTGCTCTCTCTCTCTTCTTCTTATCTCTCACTCTCTCTTCTCTTTGCCTATCTCTCTATCTCTCTCCCCCTTCCCTCCCTCTCTTGATCTCTCCCCCTTCTTTCTTCCCTTTTCTTTACTAACCCCTCTTCCTTTATCCTTTTCTCCCTCTTACTCGCTTTCTCTCCCTCACACATTCACTTACTCCCTCCCTTTCCCTCCCCATCCCCCTATCTCCCTCTCTCTTCCTCTCTCCCTTACTTAAGTTCTTTCTCTCTCTCCCCTTTCTCTCTCCCTCAATCTTTCTCTCTCCCTTTTTCTTTCTCTCCTTCTCTCTTACCTTCTCTCTGCCCCTCATCCATCTATCTATATCTCTCCCTCTCTCTCTCTGTGTGTCTCTCCCACTCTCCCTCCCTCCCTCTTACTCTTTCTTTATCTTTCTCCTTCTCTATCCATCACTTTCTCACACCTCTCTCTCCCTCTCTCTCTCCTCTCTCTCTCTCCCCCTATATTCCTTTATCTCCCTCTCTTTCTCTCTCTCCCTATATCTCTATCCCTCTCTTACTCTTCCTTTCTCCCTTGCTCCTTCACTCTCCCTCTCTTCCTTTCTCTTCCTTTCTCTTTCTAACCTATCTCTCTTCCACTCTCTCTCCCCTCTCCTTCTCTATCTCTTTCTCTCCCTCTCTCTCCCTCTCCCTCTCTTCCTTTCTCTCACTATCTCTACCTCTCTCCTTTATTCTCACTCATTCCATCCCTCTCTTTCTGTCCATCTTTCCATCGCTTTCTATCTCTCCTCCTCTCTTTCCCTCTCTCTCTCCCTTCCCATTCTCGCTCATGCTCTCTCTATTCCTCTCCCATTCTCCCTCACTCTATCTCTCCCTCTCCACTCCCTCTCTCATTCTCTCTCACTCCCTCTAGCCCTTGCTTCTACCTCTCTCTTTCCTCCCTCTCTCTATGCCCCTCTTTTTGTTCCTCTCCCTCTTTATACCTCTCTCCCTCTCTCTTTATTCATCTCTCCCTCTCCCTCCTCTTCTCTCTTTCTGTCCCTCTCTCTCACCCTCTCCCTCTCTTCCTCTCTCTTTCCCTATCTCTCTATAACTCTCTCTCCCTCCCTCTTCCTCTCTTTTTCCATCTCTATCTCCATTTTTTTTGCTCCTTAACCCTTTTTCTATCCCACTATCTTCATCTCTCTCTCTCTCTCTTTCAATCTCTCATTCCTTCACTCTCTCTATCCTTCTCCCATTCTCCCTCACTCTCCCTCTTCCTCTGCCTCTCCCTCTCCCTCTCTCCTACTCCCTCCCTCTAACTCTCGCTCCCACCTCTCTCCCCATTCCTCTTCTTTCCCCCTTTCTCTCCATCTCTTTCTCTATCTCCCTATCCCTCTCCCTCTTTCTTCCTCTCTCCTTTCTATTACTCTATCTTTCTCTCCCTTTCTATATCTCCTACTCTCTCCCTCCCTCTATCTTCCCCTTTCTCTCTTTATCTCTCTCCCATCTCCCTCTCTCTTTCTCTCCTTTTGCTCTCTCTATCTACCTCTCTCCACTTATGTCTCTCTCCCACTCTAAATTTTTTCAGGTTCTCCCTCTCCCCTCCCTCTCATTTCTCCCCCTTTCTCCTCTTTTACACTCTCTCACTCTCTCCCTCTCTCCCCTATCCTCTAGCTCTTTCTCCCTCTCTCACTTTCCCTTTAGCTATCTCTCCCCTCTCTCATGCTTGCTCTCTCCCTCTATCTTTCCCTCTCTATCTCTCACCCTCTCTCTATCCCTTCAACCTTCTCTCCCTCTCTCTTTATCTATCTTTATCACCCTCTCTCTCTCTCTCTCTATTTCTCTCCTATTATCCTTTCTCCCCTCTCATCACTCTCTCCCTCCCCCTCCCTCTATCTCTCTCCCCCTCTCCCTCTTCCTCCCTCTCCTACTCTCCCTCTTTCCCTATCTATCACCTTTTCTCCCTTATTCCCTCTCTCCTTCTTCCTCTCTTCCTATCTTCTTCTACCTCTTTCTCTCACCCCATCTCCCTTCATCTCTCTTTAGCTCTCTCTCTCTCCTTCCCTCCTTCCCTCCTTCCTTCCCTCTCTCCATCTCCCATCTCTTCCTCTCTCTCCCTCTCACCATCTCTTTCTCTCTACCTCCCTCTCCTTCTCTCCCCTCCCTATCCCTCTCTCTCCTTCTTTATTTTCGTCTCTCTCACCCTCTCCTACTCCCCTCTCTCCTTCTCTCCCTCTATTTCTCTCTCTATCTATCACACTCCCTTTCTCCCTCCCTCACCATCCCTTCCTCTCTATCTCAATCCCTCTCTCTCCCTTTCTTTCTCTCTTTCCCTCTCCTTCTCTCTCCCTCCTCTCTCTCACTCTCCTTGTCTACCTCTCTCATGCTCTATCTCCCTCTCTTTTTCTCCCTTTCTCTCTCACTCTCTCCTTTTCCCTCTCTACCACTCTCACTCTCTCCCTCTCATCTCTACGTCCCCCTCTCTCTCCTTCCCTCACCTCTCTCACTCTTTCCCTCTTTCTTTCTCTCCCTCTTTCTCTCTCCCTCTCTCTTACTTGCTCTATCCCTCTCCCTCTTTCTTATTACTCTCTCCATCTCCCACTTTCTCTTGTTCTCTCCCTCTCTCTTCCTCTATTCTTTCTCACCCTCTCTCCCTCTCTCTCCTCCTCTCTCCCTCTCTCTCCCCCTCTTTTCTTCTTGCCCTCTCTCCCTCTCCCACTTTCTCCCTCCCTCTCTCTCCCCCTCTCTCTCCCTCTCTTTATCTCACTCCCTCTTTCCCTCTCCCTCTCTTCGTTTTTATCTCTCTATCTCTCTCACCCTTTCCTACTCTCTCCCTTACCTCTCTCGCCCTCCTTCTCTCTATCCTTTTCTCCCTGTCTCTCTCCCTCTCCCTCTCTCTCCCTCCCTCTTTCCTTTCTCACTCCATTCTCCCTCTCTCATGTCTCTCTCTCACCCTTTCTCCCTCTAAATCTCTCTCTATGTCTCTCTCTCCCTCCCTCTCCTTCTTTTTATCCCTCTCTTCCACTCTCTATTTTCACCCTCTCCCCTTCCTTTTCTCTCCCTTCCCTCTATCCCTCCCTCTCTTCCTCTTTCCTTCTCACTCCCTCTCTTTATCTCCCTCCCTCTAACTCTCACTCTTCCTATCCATCTTTCCCTACCTCCCTCCCTCCGTCTCCATCTCTCCATCCCTCTCTCTACCTTCACCCCCCTTTATCCCCCCTCTTTCTCTTTCTCTCTCTCTATCCTTCTCTCTTTCACTCTCCTTCTCTCTCTTTCTCTCCCTTCTTCACTCCCTCCCCCATCTCTCCCTTACTCTCCTACTTTCTCCTTCTCTCTCTCATGTTCTCCCTCACTCACTTTCTCCCTCTCTTTCTCTCACTCTCTATCCTTCTCTCCCTCCCACCTCTCCCTCTTTCTCTCACTCATGCTCTCTCCCTCTCTCCCCTTCCTTACTTCCCTCTCTTCCACTCTCACTCTCTCTCCTTACCTCCCCTTTCTTCCTTTTTCACCCTCTCTCTCTCTCCCTCTCTCGTCCTTACTTATTCTCCCCCTCGCTCCCTCTCTCTCTCTCCTTTCTCTCTCTCCCCCTATTCACCCTCTCCCTCTCTCTTCTTCCTTTTTCTCTCTCTCATTCGCTCCTCCTCTCTCCCTCTCTCTTCTTCTCACTCTACCTCCCTTTGCCTATCCCTCTCTCCCTCTTTCTCTCTACCCCTTTCCCTCTCCCAATCTCAATCTCTCTATCTCTCTCTCTCTATCTCCTTCCCTCTCTCCATCTCCCTCTATATATCTCTCTCCCCCTCTCTCACCTGTCTTACCTCCTTCCTCTCTCTCCCTTTACTCTCCCTTTGTTCCTCTCTTTATCTCCCTCCCTCTTTTTTTCTCTATCCGCCTCCCTTTGCCTCTACCTCTACCTCTCCCTCCTCCCTCTTTCTCTCTACCCCTCTCCCTCTCTCTATCTCTACCTCTCTCTTTCTACATCTCCCTCTATGTAGTTCTCTCCCCTCACTCATTTTCTCTATCCCTTCTCTCACTATCTCTCTCACCCCTTTCTCACTCACTCTCTCTTCCTCTTTCATTCTTCGTATCTCCCTCTCTCACTCTACCGCTCTAACTCTCTCTCTTCCTTTCCTTCTCAACCTCGCTAACTCTCTCTCCTTCTCCCCCTCTCTTTCCCCCTCTCTCCCTCTCTCTCCCTTTCTCTCCTTCTTTCCCTCTCTTTCCCACACACTCCCTCTCTTTATCCCTTTCTCTCCCTCATTGTTGCTCCCTCTTCCTCTGTAACCCCAGTAAAAAAATCCTTAATCGTAAAGCGATACATATTAGAATATTTATATATATGCATATATTAAGTGTGAGTATGATTCTCATTACACCATGACAAATTAATGGTTGAAATGAGTGATTTATGTTAAATTAAATGTATTGTGCTTGAGATTAATGGTTTAATTATTAAAGAAATCAAATATGCAAAATCGATGTTTTGAGGACTATATTCTATTTGAATTTTGTGTGATTTATTTGAGGACTTTATAGTGATTTATGAGTAAAAATTTGAGAATAAAATTTATTCATCTATGTGTCTACTAGCTATCTGTAAATTTCATAATTTTTAGATCTATGTATAAAGAGTTATAGCCATTTTAGTACGTGACTGCTTTAGAGGCATCATCGACTGGAATATTTTTGGGGGAAGGAATTCCAAGTTTAAGGTAAGGAATTTCCAAAACAAATTATGAGAGGGAGGGATGTTTAGTTACTTGAACTAGATTAGTTAGAGTATTTAGTTAGTCTAACCAATTAGTTAGGACACATAAGCCCCCTTAATTAATGAATTAAGGCCAACTCACCCTAAACCCATCAAACCCACCACTCTCTCTCTCTTGACTTACCAATAGCTTTCCACTCTCCCAAATTAAATTAAGAAATTTGTACACTTAATTATACTAAGATTTTAAGCATGTATATATATATATATAGACTAAGCGAGAATGGAATAAAATTTTAGGTAGCCCGTAGCTACACAAAATGGAGAGAAAAACAATAAGGAAAGAGAGCGAAGAGGAAAGGAAAAGAAAAAGAAAGAAAAAAAAGAAAGAAGGAGAAAGCCTAAACAACCTTTAGGAAATTCAAGCAAAGTAAGTAGGTTCCATTTATAGTTATTTTATGTCTTAAGTTATTTTTTCAAGTGTTTATTTCATGGGTTTGTAATGATTTTCAATGGTTTTCTATGGTTGTTTGTGTTGGTGTTAGGGTTTGGAAAATTATGATTGATCTATATGTTTGTGTTATGATGCAAAGTTTGTTTGATGTGTTTAAACGTGTGAATGGTTTGGAAAGAAAAACAAAAGAAAAGGGTATGGATTGAATTGGTTAGAGCCAAACTAGATTTGGTGAGGATGACTTGAAAAGGAAAGGAATGCACTTCTAGAGTTGCCATAGGTTAAAACCATTCGGCCAAGTAAGGAAAATTAGGAAAGAATGGATCTTTTTGGGAAATTAAGGGCATAGAATATCATGGTAACTCAATTAGGAATGGGTTAATAGTTTAGGGTGGAAATAAATTCACTAGACATAAAAGGCAATCCATGGCCATCTTAACAACCCATTCGGCCTAACTAAAAGAAAAATTAGGTTTTGGACTTCATTAGGTAAATTGGATATTTGATGGCTAAATTTGGTTTCTTTTGTGGACCTTAAGGTTTAGATCTCCTTAGTAACCCTTCTAAAGTATGGTTTGGTGAGTTATTGGCAAGTTAGTATAAAAGGAATTAACCTAGAAAGGGAAAAACAATTTCTTGCTCATTTTGGGACCAATCGGCCTAGAAAAGAAAATGATTAACAATGAATCCTTTTATATAATTAGAGATCAAGAATTAAAGGTGAACTCAAATAGAGACCAATTATTATGAGACATATAAATGGAGTAATGGAAAAAAAAGAGAATTCAAGAAAAACCGAGATTAAGACCTAGACCCATTCGAGTCGACCTAGACCCATTCGAGTCGACCTCGACTACTAAGATTAAAGGTTCAAATTAAACAAGAGTTTATCTAAAGTATGTCACACATGGATCCTTAGGATTAACCGGCCTTGTAAACTAAGTATACATCGAACATCCGAGCCTAGACTTGCTTGGTACATGAGAAGGAAAACTCGTAAGTACGAAGTAGATTTATGCAATGAATGATACCAAAGAATGGGATTTGTGTTCTGATTTTAAATACTTTGAATGGTACATGAAACACTTATGAAGTCCCGAGTGTGCATCGGGACACGAGAATGGACTGAAAAGAAAATGCTAATAGCATAATTAGTTGAATGTGTTAAACATAATACCATGTGCATCATGTGCATTTAGGGTTAGTATGAAATTGAGAAAAATCATTGAGTCATGAGATAATGCGGTTTGGTAACCGAATTGAATGGAATGGGTAACACCATGAAACCATATGTGTGCTCTATTACTAACACCATTAAGCGAGGGATAATTTCGTTAATCGTGTGCTACAACGAGGGATAATTCCATTATGAGTAGTAGGTGATAATGAGATCACCGAGAGAGAGTAATAGAGCAAGTAGGTGATAATACGATCATCGATAGATGGAACGCACGGTCTTGCTAATGCCTAGGGTACCGGAATTAAAATGGATGGGTAGAATGGGAAACAAAATTTCATTGCATATCACGTGCACCACCCTACTTACCGAGCTTCGACTTACCCTATTATTGTTTTCGTGTTATGAGAGGAACGAGTCAAAGTAGTAGGGATGCTAGCGAGTCCTCCAAAAAGGCTCACGTGTGACACAAGTGTACCAAAATTTCTTTTGACTATAATTTTAGGGTTGGGGTGTCCATAAATAGTTTGATAATATTGTATTTAAATTTTATAATTTCTTTCACTATATTGCTAATATTATGTAAATTGTCTTGTACGTGTTTCATTGTATGATAAGTCTTTAATGTATGAGCACATATGTGTTTGAGGTTAATTTGGAAATTGGTCGTGTCGCGTGATGCTCTTTACCTAGCCACTCTTTTGGGTATTTAGCAAGTGGGTTGAGGAGGGGGTGTCACACCCTCTCTTGCTCTCACTTCTTTGCTCTTTCTCTCTCCATCTCTCATTTTCTCCTCTTTCTTTCTTCTCCTTCTCTCTCCCTTCTCTCCCCCTCTCTCACCCTCTCTCCTTCCCTCTTTCCCCCTTCCTCCCTCTCTCCCTCTCCCCTCTCTCTCCCTCTCCCTCTCTCTTTAACTCTCTCTCCCCTCTCACTCTCTCTCTCCTTTTTTATCTCTCACACTTTCTCTCCCGTCCTCTCTCTCCCACTCTATATCCCTCTCTCTACCCCTCTCTTTAGCTCTCTGTCTCTCATTTCTTTAACTCCGTCCCTCTCTCTCCCACCTCTCTCATTCTCTTTCCCTCTCTTTCCTCCTTCCACCCTCTCCCTCTCTCATTCTCTTTCTCTCTCCCTCTTTTTAATTTCTCACACTCCCTCGAGCTCTCTCTCCCCTTCTCTCACTCTATCTCTCACCCTCACTCCCTCTCTTACTTTTTACATCTCTGTTTCTCCCTTTTTCTCTCTCTCCCTCTATCTCTCCCACTCTGTCTCAATATCTCTCACACTCTGTCCCTCTCTCTCCCCCATTCTCTAACTCTCTCTCCCTCTTTTCCTTTATCATTCCCCTTCCTCTAGATGTCTCTCCCTCTCACTCTTCCTCTCTATCTCCCTTTTTCTCTCGCTTTCTCCCTCTTTCCCTCTCTTCCTTCGTCCCTCCTTCGTCCCTCCCTCTCTCCCTCTCCCTCTCCCTCTCCCACTCTCTATCACTCTCTCTTACTCTCTCTCTCTCCCTCTCTAATTATCTCTCTCGCTCTCATGCTTTTTATCTCCCTCCCCCTCTTCCTCTCTCTCCCTACTCATTCTAGCTCTCTCACTCTCCCTCTCTCCCTATCTCTTTCTCCCTCTCTCTCTTTCCCTCTCTCCTTCTATGTTTCTCTCTCCTTATCCTTTTTACTATCCATCCCTCTCTCTCCCTCTATATCCCTCCCTCCCTCTCTCTCTTTCTCTCCCATTCTCCCCTCTCTCTCCCTCTCTCGCTCTCTTACTCTCTCTCCCTCACTCTTGGTCTTTCTCTCCCTCTCACTCTTTTTTCTCGCTCTCCTTCTCTCCCTCTCCCTCTCTATTCCTCTCCCTCTCTTACTCTCCATATATCCCTCTCTATCCTTCTTTATCCCTCTCACTCTCCTTCTCTCCCTTTCTATTTCTCCTTCTCCCTCTCTATGGCTCTCCCTCTCTCACTCTCCCTCCCCTCCCTTCCTTTTCTTTTCTATCTCTCTCCCTCTATCTCTCTATCCTTCTTCCACTCTTTCCCTCTCTTTCTCTCTCCTTCTCCTTCTATTTCCCTCTCCTTCTCCATCTCTCACTCTTTCCCTCTCTTTCCCTCTCTCTCCCACCCTGTCTATCCCCATCTCCCTCCTCTCAATCCCTCTCCCTCTCTCTATCTCTCCTTCTCTCTCTCCCTCCCTCCTCCTCTCCCTCTTTCCCTCTCTCTCCCACTTTATCTCTACCTCTCCCTCTCCCTCTTTCCCTCTCTCCCACTTCACCTCTCCTTCTCTCCCTCTCCCTCACCACCTCTCCCTCCCTTGCTCTCTCTCTATCTCTCATTTTTGCCCCTCCACTTTCCCCTCTCTTCATCTCTCTCTCCTTCTCCCTCGCTCTCTCTCTATCTCTCACTTTCTTCCCTCCTCTCTGCCCTCTCTTCATCCCTCTCCCCCTCTCCTTTTCTCTCTCTCCTACTCCCTTTCCCTCTCTCCCTCCCTTCCATGCTCACTCCCTCACTCCCTTTCCCTTTCCCTCACATTCTCTCTCTCTCTCCCCCTCTCTCACCTTCTTTTCCCTCTCTACCTTTCTACCTCTCTCCCCCAATCCCCTTTTCTCCCCCTCTCTCCCTCTCTCTTCCTCTATCCCTCTCTCCACCTTTCTCCCTTTCTTCCTCTCACTCCCTTTCTATCTTGTGCTCTCTCCCTCCCTCTCCCTCTATCCCTCTATTTCCCTCTCTCACCCCTTTCTCCTTTTCTTCCTCTCACTCCCTTTCTATCTTGTGCTCTCTCCCTCTCTCTCCCTCTCTTTCCCTCTATCCCTCTCTTTCCCTCTCCTTCCCCTTTTCTCCCTTTCTTCGTATCATTCCCTTTCTACCTTGTGCTCTTTCCCTCCCTCTCCCTCCCTCTCCATATCCCTTCCTCTCTATCCATCCCTTTCACTCTCTATCTCCCACTCTCTCCCACTCTATCCCTCTCTCACCCTCTCTTTCTTCACCTTCTCTCTTTCCCTCTCTCTCCCTCTATCCCTCACTCTAACTCCATCTCTATTTACCTCACTCTCTCCCCCTTTCTCTCTCTCCCCTAATGCTCTCTCCCTCACTCTAACTCCCTCACTTTCCCTCTCTCCCCCTTTCTCTTGCTTTCTCCTCCTGTTTCTACACCCTCTCTCTCACTCTTTTGCTATCCCTCTCTCTCTCCCTCCTCCCTCTCTCTCTATCCTTCTCTCCTCCTCTTTCTTTATCTCTCTCCCTCTCTATCCCTATCACCCTCTACATCTCCCTCCCTCCCTCTCTTTTCCCTCTCTCATTTTCCTTCTCTCTCCTTCCCTCTCTCTCTTTTGCTCTAACTCTTTCTCTCCCTCTAACTCTTCTTCTCTCTGGCTCCCATTCTCCCTCTTTCTCCTTCTCTCCCTCACTCTTCCTCCTTATGTCTCCCTCTTTATCCCCCTCTTTATCTCTCCTTTTCTCTCCCTCTCTCTTCATCTCCCTCTCTCTCCCCCTCTCTCCTACTCCCACTCTTCCTCTCTCCCTCCCTCTTTCTCCCTCTCTCCCTCTCACTCTCCCTCACCCTCTTTTTGCCCTTCTCTCTTACTCCTCCTCTCTTTCTCTCTCTACCTTGCTTTTGCTATCTCTCTCTCTCTCTATCTCTCTCGCTCTATCTCCCTCTCTCTAACTCTCTTACACCTTACTCTCTCTCTCCTTCTATCCCTTTCTCCCTCTCTCTCCTTTTCTCCTTCTCTCTTTACTTCTCTCCTCTATGCCTCCTCTTTCCATCCCTTCCTCTTTCCTTCTCTCTTTCTCTCACTTTCTCTGTCACTCACTCTATCTATCTCTCTCCTTCTTCTTCTTCCCTCTCTTTCTCTCTCTATCTCCTTTTGTCTCCTTATCTCTCCCTTAACCTCTCTTTCTCTCTCTTCCTCTCTCATAATTTCTTTCTTCCCTTTTTTTATCCATTTCTCTCTCTTCTTCTCGCTTCCTCTATCTCTCTCCCACCCTCTCTCGCTCTCCTTCTCTCCTCTTCTAACCTTCTATCTTTCTCTCTCTACCTCTCTCTAACTCTCCCTTTCCCTCTTTCTTTCTCTCTCTCCCTCTTTACCTCTTTTCCTTTCCCTTTCCCTTTCCTCTCTCTCACTCTATCTCTCCCTCTCTATCTCTCTTACTATCCTTCTTCCTCTCTTTTTCTCTCCCTTGCTCACTCTCTATCTATCCCTCTCTACCTCCCTTTCCCTCTCTATCCCTCCCTCCTTCTCCCTCTTTCCCTCTCCCTCTTCCCCTCTCTCTCCCTCTCCCCCTCTTACTCTCTCCCTCTCTCTCACTTACTCTTGCTCAATCTGTACCTCTCACTTTCCTTCTCTCCCTTCCTCTTTCACTCTCTCTCTTTCTCCTTCTCCCTCTCTATGCCTATCCCTCTCTAACTCTATCTCCCTCCCTTTTCCTCCCTCTATATCCCTCTCTCTCTCCCACTTTTGCTCTCTCCCCCTCTATCTCTCTATCCTTCTCACACTCTCTCCCTCTTCCTCTACCTTTCTCTCCTTCTCTTTCCCTCCCTCTCCCACTCTATCTATCTCCTTTTCCCTCTCCCTCTCCCTCTTCCTGTCTTTCCCTTTCTCTCCCACTCTATCTATCTTCTTCTCCCTCTATCTCACTCTAACTCCCTCTCTCTCTCACCCTCCCTCCTTCCCTCCGCCTCTCCCCCTCTCACTCTCCTCCCACTTTGTCTCTCCCTCTCCCTCACTATCTATCTCTCACTTTCTTCCCCTCTCCCCCTCTCTTCACCTCTTTCTCCCTCTCCCTCACTCTCTCTCCTACTCCCTCTCCCTTTTCCTTTCTCCTTGCCTCCCTCTCGCTCTCTCTCCCACTCTACATCCCATCCCTCACTCTCTCTCACCCACTCCCTCTTCCTATCCCTCTCTCTTTCCCTCCCTCTTTCTCTCCCTCTCTCCCTCCCACCCGCTCTCCCTCTCTCTCTCCCTCTCTCCCTCCCACCTGCTTTCCCTCTCTCTCCCTCTCTCTCCCTCTCTAACTCTCTCCCTCTTTCTCCCTCTCTCTCCCCCTTTCTCTCTTGCACTCTCTCCCTCCCTCTCTCTCTTTCTCCATATCCCTTTCTCTCTCTATCCCTCCCTCTCACTCTTCATCTCCCACTCTCTCCCTTTTTCATGCTCTCTTTCCCCCACTCTCTCTCTTTCCCTCTCCCTCTGCCACTCTATCACTATATCTCTATCTCTCTATGTTTCACTATTTCTCCCTCTATCTCCCCCTCTCTCCATCCCTCCCTCTCCCTCCCTTTCCCTCTCTCTCCCTTTCTCTCCCTTTCTCTTTATTTTTCTCTCTCTTCCTCTCTTTCTCTATCCCTCTCTCTCTCTCCCTTTCTCTACCTCCCTCTCTCTTTCCCTATTTTTATCTCCCTCATTCTCCATCTCTTCTTCTCCCTCTCACTCATACGTTATCTATCCAAATATCTCCCTCCCTCTCTCTCCCCTTCTCTCGTTTCACTCACTCTCCATCTATCCCTCACTCTCCCTACCTCTCTCTCATTATCCTTCTCTCTCCCTTACCAACCTTCTCTCTCTCACTTCACCTCTCCTCTCCATCTCTTTCTCTCTCCTTCTCAATCACTTTCCCCATCTCTCCCTCCCTCTCTCTTTCTCTATATCCCTTCCTCTCTCTATCCCTCCCTCTCACTCTTCATCTCCCACTCTCCCTCTTTCAAGCTTTCTTTCTGCCATACTCTCTCTTTCCCTCTCCCTCTGCCACTCTCTCACTCTATCTTTATCTCTCTATGTTTCACTCTTTCTCCCTCTATCTCCCCTCTCTCCATCCCTCCCTCTCCCTCTCCCTCTCCCACTTCCTTTCTCTTAATCTCTCTCACTCTCTTTCTCTCTTCTTCTCCCTCTATTATGTCACACTCCTTCTAGCTCTCTCTCGCCCCTCTCTATCCTCTTCGCCTCTCTTTCTCCTCCTCTCTCACTCTTCTCTCCTCTCTCACTCTATCTCTCTCACTCTCTCTACCTCTCTCCCTCTCCCTCTCTCTCACTCTCCCACTTTCTAACTCTCTCTTCCCATTTTCCACTCCCTTTCGGCTCCCTACTAGTCGTCTCGGTCTCTCTCTCACTCTTTCTCTCTTGCTCTCTCTCTTTCCCCTCTCCCTCCTTCCCTCGCTCCTAATCTCCTTTTCTCCCTCTCCCTCTCCTTCTCTCTCTCCCATGCTCTCTCACTCACTCTCTCTTACTCATGTTCTCTCCCTTTCCTTCTACCTCTCACTCTCTCACTCGGCTCTCTCACTTTCCCTCTATCCCTCTCTCTTACCCTCTCTTTTTTTGTCGCCCCTATCTCTTTCTCACTCTCTTGCTATCATCTCCCTTCTCCCCTTCTCCCTTTGTGTCTCTCTTCCTCTCTCCTTCTCCCCCTCTCTATTCCTTTGTATCCCTCTCACCCTCTACATCTCCCCGTCTTCCTTTTCCCCTTCTCTTGCACTCTCCCCATTGCTCTAGCTCTTTCTCCGCCACTAACTCTCATTCTTTCTCTCCCTTTCTTCCTCCTCTCTCTTTTCCTCTCTCCCACTCTCCCTTTCTCTCTCTCGCTCTTTCTTTATCTCCTTCTCCCTTTTTCTCCCTCAATCTCTCTATCCTTCTCCCACTCTCTCCCTCTCTATATCTCTCCCACTTCTCTCTCCTTATGTCTCACTATCTTTCTCTTTTGCCTCTCTCTAACTCTCCCTCTCCCTTTCTCCTTCTCTCTCTCCCTCTCGCCCTCTTTACCTCTCTCTCACTCTTTCCTTCCCTCTCACTCTCTCTTTCCCTCTCTCCATCTCCCTTTCTCTAGCTCCCCCTCCCTCTCTCTCCCGTCTCTCTTCCTTATACCTTCTCTCTCCCTTCCTTTCTCTATACCTTCTATCTCTTTCTCTCCTCTCTCTTACTCTCTCCCTATGTCTCTCTCTCATGATACCGCTTTAACTCTCTCACTGTCTCCCACTCTCCATCCCTCTATTTTTCCTTTTTTGTCTCTCCTTCTCTCTCATTTTGTTGTTCTCTCCCTTTATAACTCTCTCCCCCTTCTTTTACTCTCTTTCTCCCTCTCTCTCCCCTTCCCCCTCTCCCTCACCCTTCCCTCTCCCTCTCCCTCTTTCTAATCTCTCCCTCTCCCTATCTCTCTCCCCCTCTCCCTCTCTATTTCTCTCAATCAATCTCTCCCCCTCTTTCCCTCTTTCTCTCCTACTCACTCTCTCTACCTGTCTCCCTCTCTCTCTTCATCTCTCTCCATCTGTCTCTATGTTTTTCCCTCGTTATCTATCCCTCCCCCTAGAACTCTCTCTCCCACTCACTTTCCCACTCTCTCCTCTCCCTTTTTCTCTCTCCCTCCCTTCATCTCTTCCTTTCCCTCTCCTTTTCTTACTCTCTCACTCTCCCTCTCTCCTTCTCTATTCCTCTTTCTCCACCTCTCCCCTCATCTCCCTTCTATCCCCTCTCTCTCTCTCTCTCCCTTCTCTCTCACTCTAAATCTCTCTTTCTCACTCTCTCCCTCTTAGTCTCCCTCCCACTCTCTGTCCCTCTCTCGATATCCTCCATCTAGCTCTCTCTCTCGGTTTCCTTCGCTTCTTTTTCTTTCTCTCCCTCCCTCTCTTACTCTATTTCCCGCTCTCTCCCTCTCCCTCTCTCACTCTCTCTTTCTCCCTCTCACACTTTTTCTCTTCCTCTCTCACCCTCTCTCTCCCCTATCTCTCTTTCTCTCCTTCTCACATTTCCCTTTCTCATTCTCTCTATCTCATTCCCTTTATCTCTCTCCCCCTCTCCCTCTCCCTTACTCCTTCTCCTTCTCTATTTCTCTTCCTCACTTTCCATCTCTCACTCTCCATCTCTCTCGCTCCCACTCTTATGTCTCTCTCTTGATCCCTCTCTTTCCCCCTCTCTCCCCCTCTATGTCTCTCTCCTACCCTCCCTCTCTCATTCCCTCTCCATCCCCCTGTCCTTCTCTCCCTCTCCCTCTATCTCTACCCTTTCTCTTTATTACTCCTTCTTTCTTTCCCTATCCCTCCCCCTCTCCTTCTCTTCCTCTCCCATTTCCCTCTTTCTCTCTCACCTTCTCCCTATATATCTCCTACTCTTTCTCTCTCTTCCTTTCATTTCCTATGTCTTGCTCTCCCTCCTCTCTCTAATGCTCTCTTTCCCCCCTCTCTCTCACTCTCTCTCTATCTCCCTCTCTCTTTCTCCCTCTATCCCTCCCTCTATCCCTCCTCATCCTTCACTCTCCCTCTCTCCCCCTTTTGCTCTTCCTCTCTCTCCTTCACTTTCTCCCTCTCATTTCCTCCCTCTCCCTCTCTCTCCTACCTCCCTCCCTTTTCTCTCCTTCTCTTTTACACTTTTGCTCTTTCTCTCAACCACTCTTCCTCACAACCTCTCTCTTACGCTCTCTTTTCTTCCCCTTCTCTTCCTTCTTCCCTCTCTCCCTTTCCCTCTCCCTCTCCCTCTCCCTCTCCCCCTCTCTGTTTCTCTCCTTCTTACTCACCCTCTCTCCGTTCATCTTCCTCTCCTTCTCCTTTTACTCCTCTCTCTCCCTCTCTCCCTCCCCCTTGCTCTTCCCCTATCACTCTCTCCCTCTCCCTCTCCTCATCCTCTTACTCTTTCTCTCCTTTCCCTCTCCCTTTCCCTATCTCCCCTTATCCCCCTCTATATCCTCTCATCCACTCATTTTCTCTCTCTCTCCCACTATTGCTCCTTTTATCCTTCCCACCATCCCCTTCCTTCTTTCTGTCTCTATCTCTCCCTTTTCCTCTCTCCTTCTCTACCTATATCTCTCTCTCCATCCCTCTCTACCACTCCCTCTCTCTGTCTCTATCCTTCTCTCACTCTCTCCCTCTCCTCCCTCTCTTTGTTTCTCTCCCTCTCTCTCTCCCTCTCTTTTAATCTCTACTTTCTTGTCCCTCTCTCTTTATCTCCTTCTCTCTCTCCCCTCCCTCTTCCTTCTCCTCTCTTTCCCCCTTCCTCCTTCTCTCTCCTGTCTCTCTCCCTCTCTCTTCCTGTCTCTATCCCTCCCTCCCTCTTCATCTCTCTCTCTCGCTCTCTTTCTCCATCACTCTCTCTTACCCTTTCTCTTTTCTCTCTCCTTATCCTTCTCTCTCGCACCTCCCTCCCTCTCTCTCCCTCTCTATCTCCATCGCTCTCTCCCTTTCTCTAATCCTCTCTAGCTCTTTCTCCCCCTCCTTCCTCTTTCTCTTTCTCTCTCTCCCTCCCTCTCTCTTGCTTTCTCTCCTTCTCTTCCACTCCTTCTCTCATTCTCCCTCTCTTAACCTCTACCTCCTAACTCCCTCTTTCCCGCTTCTCTCTATCTCTCTCACTTCCCATCTCTCCCTTCTCTTCCTTACTCTATCACTCTCCCTTCCTTTCTCTACCCCTCTCTCCCCCTCTTCCCACTCCCACTCACCTTACCTCCTCCCTCCCTCTCTCTTTCTCTCCCTTATTATCACTCTCCCCCTTTCTCTATCCCTCTTTCTCTCCTCTTTCTCGTCCCTCTTCCTCTCTAACCCTCTCTCTCTCCCCTCTCTCTTCTACTCTCCTCTCTCTTTCTATCCCTCTATTTTTTTCTCCTTCTCTCCCTCTCTCTCCATCTATTTCCCCCTCCCCTCTCTCTTCTTCCTCTCCCATAACTTCCTCTTTTTATCTTTTTCTCTCTCTCTCTATCCCTCCCTCACTCACCCTTCATCTCTATCCTTCTTTCCCTCCCTCTCCCTCCTCTAATCCGCCTCCCTCGCCTTTGTCAACCCCTCTTTCTCGCATCCATCTCCTTCTCTCTCCCCCTCTCCTTGTCCCAGCTATCTCTCTTTCTCTTCCTCTCAAACCCTCTCTCTCTCCCAATCTCTCCCTTTTCTATCCCCCTCTTTTCCTTTCTCCCACTCCCCTTCTCTCACTTACCCTCTCTCCCTCTCTCTCCCTTCTCTCCATCTCTCTCCCCCTCTCTCTTCCTCTTTATACCATTTTTTCCCTTTCTCTATCCCTCTCCCTCTCTCTCTTTCTTGCTCTTCTATCCCTCTTTCCTTCCCTCCCCCTTTCTCCCTCTTTTCCAAACTCTCTCCCCTTTCCCTCTAGCTTCCCTCTCTCTCTCTCCTACTCCCTCTATCCCTCTCTCTATCACTATACCCTTTCTATCTCTTATGATATCCCTTTCTCTCTCTCTTTCACGCACTCCCTCAATTTAGCCCCCTCTCTCCCTCTCTTTCCATCTTTCTCCCTCTTCCTCTTACTCTCTCTCACAATCTCTCTATCTCCCTCTCCCTCCTCCCTCTTCTCCCCTCTCTCCCCCACACCCGTTCTCCCTCTCTATCTCCTCCTCTCTCCCTCTCTCCCTCTCCCTTCCTCATAATTTTTGCCACCTCCTCTCTCTCTCTCTCTCACTCTCTCTAACTCTTCCCCTCTCCCTCTCTCCCCCTCCCTCCCACCCATTCTCTCCCTTCCTCTCCCTATCTCTCTCTTCTTTCATTCCCTCTCTCTTTCTCTCCCTCTCTCTACCGCCTCTCCCTCTATCTCCTTATCTCTTTATAACTATCTCTCTTCCTTTCCGTTCCTTCTCACTCTTCCTCTCTATCTCCCTCCCTCTCCTCTCCCTCTCCCTCCCTTGCTCTCTCACCTACACTATCCCTCCCCCTCTCTCTTCCTCTCACTCTTTCTCCGTCTCTCTCTCCCTCTCTCCCTCTTCCATTCCCTCTCTCTCTCTACCTCTCACTCCCTCCCTTCTACTTTCCCTCTCTTTCATTCTCTCTCTCCTCCCTAATTCTTTTTTCATTTTTTACCTTTATCTCTCTCCCTCCCTTATTCCCTCTCTACCTCTCTCCCCCTTCTCCCTCTTTCTCCCCCTCTTCGTCTCACTCACACGCTATCTATCCAAATCTCTCCCTCTTTCTCTCTCCCTTCTCCCTCTCACTCACTCTCCATCTATCCCTCACTCTCCCTCTCTCTCTCTCTTTATCCTTCTCTTTCCCTTACCAACCTTCTCTCTCACTCTTTCCCTCTCCTCTATATCTCTCTCCCTCTCTCTCTCAATCACTCTTCCTATCTCTCTCCCTCTCTCTGCCCTTCCCTTAATGCACTCTCTCCTCTCCCTCATTCCCTCTCTGCCTCACTCCTTCTATCCCCCTCTCACTTTCCCTCTCTCTGTCATTCCCTCTTGCTCGTATTTTCTCTTCCACTCTCTTCCTCCCTTTCTCTACCTCCCTCTCTCTTTTCTTATTTTTATCTCCCTCATTCTCCATCTCTTCTTCTCCCTCTCATTCATACGTTATCTATCCAAATCTCTCCCTCCCTCTCTCTCCTCTTCTCTCGTTTTACTCACTCTCCATCTATCCCTCACTCTGCCTCCCTCACTCTCTTTATCATTCTCTCTCCCTTACCAACCTTCTCTCTCTCACTTCACTTCTCTTTTCTATCTCTTTCTCTCTCCCTCTCAATCACTTTCCCTATCTCTCTCCCCCTCTCTCTCCTTTCCTTCATGCACTCTCTCCCACTTTCTAACCCTCTCTCTCTCGCTCTCTCCTCTCTCTCATTCCTTCTCTCCCTCTATCCCCCTCTCGGTTTCCCCCTCTCTATCATTCCCTTTTGCTCATCTCATCTCTCTCTTCCTTTGTTCTCTCCACTCCCTCTCTTACTTTCACCCACTTCCCTTCTCTATCTCTATATCTCTCTTTCTCTACCATTCTCTCTTTCACCCCTCTCATTCCCCACTCTCTTACTCCCTCTCTCTCCCTCTTTCTCTCCTCTCTCTCTCTCCCTCTTCCCTTTCTCCCTCTCACTCCCTTCCTCTCCAATTCACACTCTCCCTTTTTCTCTTCCCTTCTTTTTTCATCCTACATCCTCACCCTCTCTCACCCTTTTCCCCTTCTCTCTTACACTATCTCTCCCTCTCTCTCCCTTTTCTTTCTCTCACTCTCTCTTCCTCCCTTTCTCTCCCTCCGTCCCTTCTTTTCTCTCTCTTCCTCTCTCTTTCCCTATCCCTCTCTCTCTCTCTTTCTCTACCTCCCTCTCCCTTTCCTTGTTTTTATCTCCCTCCTTCTCTTTTTCCCCTCTCTCTCCCTCTCCCTCTCTTTCCCTCTCTCTCCCCTACTCCCTCTCTCTATCCCTCCTGTCTTTCACCTTATCTCTCTCTTTCCCTCTTTCTCTCTTTCTCCCTCCCTATCCCTCTCCCTCTCCTTATCTCTCCCATTCTTCATTCCTACTCTCTTTCTCTCTCATACCCTATCTCTCTTGCTTTATGCTTCTCTCTCCCTATCTCTCTCTCCCTCCCCCTTCCTCTCCTTTGCTTTCTTATTACCTCTCTCTCCCTATCCCTCTCCTTTTTTCCTCTCTCTCTCCCTCCTCCTCTCTCACTCCCTCTCCCCTCTCTATCTTTGACTCCCTCTCTGTATCCCTCACCCTTTCCATCCTCCCTCTCCCTCTCCTTCCATCCCTATCCCCCTTCCCCTTCTCCCTCTCTTCCTTTCTCTTCCTCTCTCTATCTATCTCTCTCTTTCCTTCCAACTCTCTCCTATCTCTCCCTCTCTCTCCTTATCTCTTTCTAACTCTCACTCTCTCTCCTTCTCCCCCTTTGTCCCTCCTCGCTCTTCCTCTCTATCTCCCTCTCCCTCTCTTACTACCTCACCTACTCTCTTCCCCCTCTCTCTCTTCGTTTCACTCTTTCTCCCTCCCTCTCTCCCTTTACCTCTCCCTCCTTCCTTTATACTCTCCCTTTCCTTCTCCCTCTCTCTTCCCTCCTTTGCCTTTTCCCCTCTCTATTCCTCCTTCCCACTCTACCTCTCTCCTCCTTCTCCCTCTTTCTCCCCCTCTCCCTCCGACTCACTCTCTATCCCTCCCTCCCTCTCTCTCTATCCTTCTCTCTCCCTTACCAACCTTCTCTCTCACTCTTTCCCTCTCCTCTTTATCTCTTTCCCTCTCTCTCTCATTCATTTGTCTTGTCTTTCTCCCCTTCCCTTAATGCACTCTCTCCCTCTCTCTCTCTAAGCCTCTCTCTCTTGCACTCTCCCTCTCTCCTCTCTCTCATTCCTTCTTTCCCTCACTCCCTCTATCCCCTTCTCACTTTGCCGCTCTCTCTCTCATTCCCTCTTGCTCGTCTTATCTCTCCCACTCCCTCTTCCTCCCTTTCTCTCCCTCTCTCTCCCTTTTCTCTCTATTCTTCTCTCTTTTTATATCCCTCTCTCTCTCCCTTTCTCTACCTCCATCTCTCTTTCCCTATTTTTATCTCCCTCCTTCTTCCTTTCCCCCTCTCTCACCCTCTTCCTCTTCTCTCTCGCTATCTCTCCCTCTCTCCCCGCTTTCACTCCCTCTCACCCTCTTCCTCTTTCTCTCGGTCTCTCTTGTTTTCTCCCTCGCTCTCCCTTTTTCCCTTTCTCTCCATCTCTCCCCCTTTCTCTCTCTTCCTCTCTCTTTCTCTATATGTCCCTCTCTCCCTCTCTCTACCTCCCTCTCCCTTTCCCCGTTTCCATCTCCCTCTTCCTCCCTCTCTTTTTATTTTTCCTTCTCCCTCCCCCTCTCTCTCCCTCTCCCCCTCCCCCTCTTTCCCTCTCTCTACCCTACCTCTCTTTCACCTTATCTCTATCCTTCCCTCTCCCTCCCTCTTCCACTCACTCTCTCCATCTCTCGTTATCCTTCATTCTTACTCTCTTTCTCTCTCACACCAAATCTCTCCCTCTCTCCCTTTTCTCTCCTTATCTCTCCCTTTCTCCCTCTCCCTCTCCCTCTCCCTCCCCCTCTCCCTCTCCCTCTCTCATACTCTCTTGTTCCCTCTCTCTCCCCTACCATCGCTCTCTCTCTCTCTTTTCCCTCTCCCTTTTTCCTTCTCTCTCTAACTCCTCATCTCTTATTCCCCCTCCCCTCTCTATCTCTCACTCCACCTTTATCTCTCTCTCTTCCTTTCCTCTCTCTCCCTCTCCTTCCATCCATATCCCCCTCTCCACCTTTCCCTCTCTCCCTTTCTCTTCCTCTCTCTACTTATCTCTCTATCTCTTACCCTCCCTCACTCCCTTCTCTCCCTCTCTCTTCATCTTTCCCTCTCTATCACTTATTCTCTGTCTCCTATCTCTCTCCCTTTCTGTCTTCCTCAATCTCCCTTTGTCTCCCTCTCTCCATCTCTCTCCCACCCTCACTCCATCTCCTTCCATCTCCCTCCCTCTCCCCCTTGCTCTCTCACTCTCTCTCCTACCTTCTCACTCTCTTTATCACTCTCTTTCCCATTCCCTCTCTCTCATTATCTCTTTTCTCTCTATCACTATCTCTCTCTCTCACTCCCTCTCTCCCCTCTTTCTCTCACTCTCTCTTGTTATCTCTCTCACTCTCTTCCTCCCTTTCTCTCCCTCTCTTCCTCTTCCTCTCTCTTTCTCTACCATCTTTCTCTCCCTTTCTATACCTCCATCCTTTTCCTCTGTTTCTATCTCCCTCTTTCTCCCTCTCTTCTTCTTCCTCCTTCTCCCATTCCCCCTCTCCCTCTATTCCTCCTCTCTCCCTCTCTTTATGCTACTCCCTCTCTTTACTCCTCCTCTCTCTCACCTTATCTCTCTCCCTCTCTCTCTCTTACTCTCTCTCTCCATCCTTCTCCCTTTCTATGTCTCTAACATCCTTCATTCCTACTCTCTTTCTCTATTACACCCCATCTCTCCCTTTCTCCCCTTCGTCTCCTTATCTCTCAATCTCTCCCTCTCCCTCTCTCCTCGTTCTCTTTTCCTCTCTCTCTCCCTAACCATCTATCTCATGCTCTCTTTTCCCCTCTCTCTTCCCTACCCTCTCTCTCTTCCTCTCTCTTCCCCTCTCTCTCCCTCTCTCTCCCTCACCCTCTCTCTTTCTATCCCTCTCCTTTTTCCCCTCTCTCTCCCTTTCCTCCTCTCTCGCTCCCCCTCCCTCTTTCTATGTCTTTCTCTTTTTTTCTCTCTCTCTCCTTCCAACCCTATCCCCCTCGCCCCCTCTTCCTTCCTCTCCTTCCATCCCTATCCTCCTCTCTCTCTCTTCCTCTCCTTCCATCCCTATCCCCTTCTCCCCCTCTCCCTATCTCCATTTCCCTCTCTCCCTCTCTATCTATTTCTCTATCTCTCCCCCTCCCTACTCCTTTTCTCTCCCTCTCTCTTTATCTCTCCCTCTCTATCACTTATTCCATGTCTCCCTCTATCTCTCTCCCTCACCCTCTTTCTCACTTTCCCATTGTCTCCCTCTCTTTCCCTCCCTCCTTCTGTCTCCCTATGTCTCCCTCTCTCTCCCCCTTCCTCACTCTCTCTCCTTCCCTCTTCCTCTATCTCCCTTTTCTCCCTCTCCCTCCCTCACTATCTCTCCTTCCCTCTCCCTATCTCTCCTCCTCCCTTTCTAATTCTCTCTCTTTCCCTCTCCCTCTATCTCCTTTTATCTCTCTCACCCTCCCTCACTCTCTCTCCTTCCCTCTTCCTCTATCTCCCTGTCTCCCCCTCCCTCCCTCACTCTCTCTCTTTCCCTCTCCCTCCCTCTCCCTCTTGCTGTCTCACTCTCTCTCCCACCTTCTCACTCTCTCCCTCACTCTCTCTCTTATTCCCTCTCTCTCCCTCTCTCTTTCTCTCCCTCCATCTCTCCCTCGTTCTTCCCTCTCTGTCTTTCCTTTTCTCCCTCTCTCCTTATCTAACCCTCTCTTTTTCTCCCTAGAGGAAAGAGAGATGGAAATGAAGGAAGTGAGAGAGAGAGGGAGTGAGAGAGAAAGGGAAATGGAGGAAGTGGGGAGAGAGATAGGGTGAGAGAGGGAATGAGAAAAGAAGTGAGAAGGAGAGGGAGAGGGTAGGAGAGAGAGGGAGAGAGCGAAGGGGAGAGAAAGGGAGGAGGAAGAGAGAGAAGGAGATAAAGGGAAAGTGAGGGAGATGAAGATGGAGAGAGAGAAGGAGGGAGGGAGAGAGGGGCAAAAAGGGAATGAGAGATAGAGAGTGGGAGAAGAAAAGGGAGAAAGAGTGAGAGTGGGAGGAAGAGAGAGATAAAAATACAATGGGAGAGAGGGAGAGATGAAAACGGTAGAGAAGGAAAATGAGAGAGGTGGAGGGAGATGGAGAGAGATGAAGAGATAAAGAATGAGAGGGAGAGAGTGATAAACATAGCAAGAGAGGAGGAGCAAGAGGAAGAGAGAGGGAGAGAGAGTGGCATAGGGAAAGAAAAGGAGGGGTGAGAGAGAGGGGGAGAGAGGGAGAGATAGGAAGAGAGAGAGGGCAAGGATGAGGGGGAAGGAGAGAGAAGGATAATAAAGGAAGAGAGATAGGAGAGGGAAAGGGAGGGAGATAGATAAAAAGAGGGAGAAAGGGGGAAAAGAGGGAACAAAGGGGAAAGAGAGAGGGAGTGAGAGAAAGGAAGAGAGAGGGAGAGATTGGGAGTGAAAGTGGGGAAGGAGAGAGAGGGAGAGGGAAAGAGGGAATGAAGAAAGAGAGAGATAGGGAAAGGGGGAGGGAGGAGAAAGAAGGAGAGAGGGAGAGAGAGGGCGATAAAGAAAAGGAAAGAGGGAAGAAGAGTAGGGGAGAGAGGATAAGAGTAAGAAAGAAGGGAGAGAGAAAGAGACCAAGAGAGAGCAAGAGAAAAATAAGGGGAGGGATAAAGGGAGAGAGGGAGATGAAGAGAGGGTAAAGTGGTATGGAGAGAGGGATAGAGAGCGAAAGAGAGTGAAAGAGAGAGGGAGGGTGAGATGGAGAGATAGAAAAAGTGGAAGAGGTGAGATAGACAGGGATATAAGGTGCGAAGGAGAGAGGGAGAGACATGTAGGGAGAAGGTGAGGGAGAGGGAGAGGGAGAGGGAGAGAGAGGAGGAGGGAGATAGAGGGAGAAAGAAAGAGGGAGGGAGGGAGGTGAACGAGATTGAGAGGGAGGGGAATATAGAGAGGGATAGAGAGCGAGGGAAAAAAGATTAAGAGGGAAGGGGATAAAGAGAGGGAGAGGGAGGGAAATAGAGGGAAAGAGTGGGATAGAGGTAGGTGGAAGGAGGGAGATATAGGTAGAGAAGGAAAGGGGACTAGGGGAGAGAGGGAGAGTAGATAGAGGGAGAGAGGGAATGAAGGAACAGAGAGATTAGAAAGGATGTAAAGAGATAAATAAAGAGAGAGAGAGGGGGATAGAGAGGGAGAGAATGGTTGATGAGAAAAGAAGAAAGGGAAGAGAGAGGGAGTGGGAGAGATAGAGAGAGAAAGAAGGAGAGAAAGATTGAGGAAGAGGGGAAGAGGGAGAGGGAATAATGGAAGGGAGAGATAGGGAAAGGGAGGGGGAGAGAGAGAGAATGGGAGAGAGTAGGAAGGGGTGAGAGAGGGAGAGGGAGAGAGGAAGAGGGAAAGAGGGAGAGATATAGAGAGAGAAAATGGGACAGATGAGAGAGTAGGTGAGTTAGATAAAGAGATAAAGGGAATAACAAAAGAGAGAGATGGGGAGGGTGAGAGAGATAAAGAGAGGGAGGGATAGAGAGATGGAGAGAAGGAGAAAAAGGGAGATGGAGAGAAGGAGAGAGAGAGTGTGAAGGATAGAGAGAGGGAGATAAGGAGAGATAGAGGAGGGGAAAGAATCATAGAGAGAGATAGAGGGAGAAATGAGGGATGAGAGAGGAGATAGCTTGAGAGTAGGAAAGGGAGAGGGAGAGAGTGGGAGAGAGGGAGGGAGAGAAAGTTAAGGAGAGAGGGGGAGAGGGAGACAGAGAGGAAGGGAGAGAGATGTAGAGAGTGAATGAGAGATAGAGAGGGAGAGAGAAAAAGGGATAAAGAGAGAAGGAGAGATAGAGAGGGATAGGGGAAAAGGGAGAGAGAGAGAAAGAAAGATGGAGTAAGAGAGAGTAAGGGATAATGTGAGAGAGGGTAGGTAAGAAAAGGGGGAGGAAGGAAGGGAGGGAGAGAGATAAAAGGAACAAGGGAGAGAGAGAAAGAGGGAGATATGGGGAGAAAGAGAGAGAGGGTAAGGGAGATAGATAAGGAGGGAAAGAGAGAGGGTGGGAGAGAGAGATAGGAGGTAAAGAGAGAGGGAAGGGAAGAGAGAGAGAGTGGGGTAGGCGAAAGGGAGACGAAGGGAGGAAGAAAGAGAGGGTGAGAGGGAGGGAAAAAGGAGAGAGAGAGAGAAAGAGTAGGAGAGGGAGGGATAAAGAGAGGAAAAGAGGGAGATAGGGAGAGAGATAGAGAGAAGAAGATGGAGAAAGGGAGAGGAAGAGGGAGAGAGAAGGGAGAGAATGTGGAAAAAGGGAGAGGGTAGGAGAAAGGAAAGGGGAGACATAGAGAAAGAGGGAGAGAGAAGAAGAGAGGTAGAGGGAAGGAGAGAAAGGAATAAATGGAGGGAAAGAGAGGGAAAGAGAGGAAGGGAGGGAGAAAGAGAGGGAGAGAGGAAGAGTGAGGGAGGAAGGGAGAGCGAGATAGATAAAAAGAGAGGGAAAGAAGGATGAAGAAAGAGAAAGAAGGAGGAAGAGGGAGGGAAAATAAGGAGAGAGTGAGGGAAGGTGAGAGAAAGAGAGACAAGGAGGAAGGGAGAGAGAGAATGGGAGAAAGAGAGTGAGGGAGGAGAGAGAGGGAGAGAAGGATAATGGGTAAGGGAAACAGAAGGATAGAAGGAGAAAGAGAGACTAGGTGGGAGATGGAGAGAGAGGTGGGAGAGGAGTGAGAAGGATAGATCATTACGAGAGAGAAGGAAGGAGAGAGAAGGGGAGGGAGAGAGAGGGAGAGGGAGAGAGGAAAAGGGTAGAAAGAGGGAGGAGAGAAAGCAAGATAGTAAGAGAGAGAGAGAGAAGGAGTGGTAGGAAGGGAGAGAGAGAGAGAGAGAAAGGGAGAGAGGGAGAGAGGTAGAGAGGGAAAGGGATATAAGGAGAGAGATACTATGTTGGGGAGAGAGGGATGGAGGGGCAAGAGAGGGAGGGAGGGGTAGGAGAGGGAGAGAGAAGTAGAAAGGGAGCGGGAGAGAGGGAGGGGAGGGAGAGAGAGGGAGATGAAGGAGAGAGAGATAGATAAAGATAGAGGGAGAGAAAAAGAGTGAGGAGAAGAGAGAGGGAGGGAGGGAGGGAGGGCGAGAAGGAGAAGGTGAGGATGAGAAAGAGAGAGAAAGAGAGAGGGGGAGAGAGGGAGGGTGAGACAGAGAGAGAAAGAGGAAGGTAGGGAGAGAGTGGGATAGATGTAGAGAGAGAAAGAGGAAGGTAGGGAGAGAGTGGGATAGATGTAGAGAGAGATAGAAGGAGAGAGAGATAAAGAAAGGGAGAGAGTTACAAAAGGAGAGAGTGAGAAGTGATAGAAACCCTAAGAGCTTATAACTAGTTTCGTAGTGGGATTATGGCTCACACACATTTTGGTTGTTATATAATACAACTAGCACATAATATTTATTTATACAAGGATATTGTGTGTGATAGAAGTCTTGAGAGGAAACCTTAGCTACCTTGAGAGGAAAATTAATCCAACCTATAAACAACATAACTCATAGCTAGCATTTCGACTTGGGGTGACTTTTCATTCCATAATTATTCTAGTGGTTAAGACATTCGTGTGGATACCAATAGACTTGTGCTCTTGATTTTGGAATCCTTCGTACAATAGATGTAATCTATGCTATAAAAGGTAATGGTCTTATCATCCGACTTTATTGTTTTTGTATGGATCATGTGGTATTTGGAAGCAACATTTTTATATATGATATTATTTTTGTTGCATCAATTCCTTTTATGTTGCTTCAAATCCCAATAAAAAGAGGTAGGAAGGAATAATGGTAGAGAGATAGGGGAGAGAGAATGAGATAGAGGGAGAGGTAGAGAAGGAGACCGAGGGAAAGAGACAAAGAGGGAGAGGAAAGAGGAGTGGGAGGGAGGGAGAGAGGGAGAGAGGGGAAGGGAGGGGAGGTGGAGGGAATAAGAGAGGGAAGGAAAGAGAGAGATAGGGAGAGAGAGGTAGATCTCTCTTTATGTCCTTGTCTCTATCTCTCTCTACCTATCTCTATCTATTGATCCCTTTATCCTTCCGCCTCTATCCATCTCTCACTCTCTCTCTCACTCTTGATCTCTCTCCTCTCTCTCACTTAGTCTCTCCTTTTATCTTCCTCTCAATCTCCCTCTCTCTCGGTTCTACCCCTCTATATATCTTTCTCTCCCTCTTTATCCCTTGCTCCTTCTCCCTCTTTCTCTCTCCCTCCTTCCCCATCTCACCCACTCCCTCTTTTTGTCCCTTTTGCTCTCTTTTCCCCCTTCTCTCCTTCTCTCTCCCTCTCCCCTTCACTCCTTCTATTTCTCTACCTCTCTTCTTATCTCTCTCACCTTTCTCACCTTACCTCCCTCCGTCTATCCTTCCCTCTCCCCCTCCTTTTCTCCCCTCTCTCCCTCTCTTTTTCTCCCTCTCACTATCTCCCCTCCCTCCCTCTCCCTCCCTCGTATCCCTCATTTTCCTTATCCCTCTCTCTCTCACTCCATCTCTCACTCTCCTTCTCTCTCCTCGCTTCCCCTCCCACTCCCTCTCTCCCTCTTTTTTTCTCTCTACCTCTTCTCCCTCTCTCCTCTCTTTTTCTTTCCCTCTCTCCCAATCTCACTCTTTATCTCTCCCTCACCCTCTCTCCCTCTCCCACTTTCTCTCCCTCCCTCAATCTTACTCTCTATCTCTCCTTCACCCTTTCTTCCTCTCCCTCCTTCTCTCTATCTCTTTCTCTACTCCTTCCTATCTCTCCCCTTCTCGCCCTTCCTCCCTCCCTCTCGTATCTCTCTCATGCTTTCTACCTCCTCTCCATATTCCTCTATCTCCTTCTTTCTCCCTTCCTCTGCTCTCTCTCTCTCTCCCACTCGCCTATCCTCGTCTTTCTCTCAATTTCTCTCACTCTCACTATCTATCCCCTTCACTCTCTTTCTCTCTTCCACCTCCCTTATGTGTGTCCGCTAATGGGCATTGGCCTAGTGCAAAAGCACCTAGCCGGTGCCTACTTTGTTGCTTGTGCATGACCAATCTATCATGTGCCTAGCTACGACCAAGTAGGCCAGCGAGGCATGCCTCGCCGCACACATAGCGCGCTACTAGCGATAGGCTACCACAAGTGCGAGTGTTGATGTTTAACATCGACCTCGTGTGCTCCTACTTATTCCGATAAAAAATTTCAGTTTCATATTTATATAAAATACCAAAAACATAAGATTTATAATTAGGCATATCTTATTCATGTAGTTAATCACAGTTCACCAATCATACAATCAAAGATTCAATGGAGGCTCGATACCAATTTAAGGATCATGCATCCTATGGAGGTGCGTAATAAATAAAAATTTTCCTCTATATAAGGGCCCAAGGTCATGCCATCGAATCTACTAATCATATACACATGAATAATAAACTAAAGTAAAGGATTACCTCTCGTAGCACAAATCTAAATTCATTTTCTTTGATTAGTCGTCCAAGTGTCCAGCCTCTATTGATGATCCACAACCTAAGTATCCACGAAGAAGCACTCAAAATTAATGAGGTGCTAGCTCCACCTTTTCCGACCGAGTATTTCCTCTAGAAATAAATCTTGGGCAAATTTGTGACAACCTTAAAAAAAAACGAAAGAGTATTTCTTGCTAGGGTTTAGGAGAAAACAATTTTCTCCTTTTATTTTCTCTCTTAGCCATATGCCCTAGATAATTTAGGGGTCGGTTGAAATCTCCCTTTTTTTTTCTTTATGTTGGTTGAATATTGTTCTCACAATTTTGCTTGGCCAAAATACTCTTTTTTAGGTCACCATCAATCTTTATGCTACACCTTTCCTCCTATATATAGGCGGAGAGTTTCCTTATCCTTCAAATACAAGAAGAGGGGCGCTTATGAGTACATAAAGGACTTTAGGTTGTTGTTTCCTTATCTTTCCAATATGAGAAGTTATTTTATATATGGACTATATGATTATTATCTTTTAAAACATTTAAGCTTATCCAATAAGGTTAATGTTTATCTTTAAAACATTCATCCTTATCCAATAAGGTTGATGTTTATGTTCCCACTAGAACTATCTTAAGGCTTTTAATTATTTTGGCGAGATCCACATCGTGAAACAATTTTCCAGAATACCCTTAAACCTAAATTAGGAAACCCCTTTCCTTTTAGGTTCTTTATTTCCAAATTTGAAACTAACTTTCAAATTAGGAAACCAATTTCTAAAATAGAAAACTTTTATTTTTTTGAAAACTTTCCATTTTGAAAACTCCTTCCAAAATAGAAAACTTTTATAATTGAAAACGTTTTCTAATATCTTTGCTTCTCATTTGAAATCTGAATATTTAAACTTATGCGTGTGACTCAATAGGCTCCTAGATATGTTAGTAATGTATAAAAAATAAAAGACTCCTCTTTTATCTCTTGATACATAAATCAAGATTGGCCTCTAGCATGGCATCATGACTACCCAATTCTCTAGGAGGATTAGTTAATTTGTTATTACCTTTCATGAGCATGGTTACCATACAATTTAGTCCTCATGTCAACTTATCACGAGTGTGATTTCAAACTTTGTTATTAGTCTTATTCGATTATGATCACACAAGTTTTGTTCGATTCCCAAATATCTTAGCTCTTAGAGTAAGCCAACTATTCTCTCGTTGGTGTACTCCTATTGTGGCCACAAATTTCTTGATCAAACAATTATCGAAATGCAATGCGATAACTCCTTTAACATAGAAGTAATGATATATCCTATCTTAGTCATACACCTATCTTCATTGTATTCCTAGTGCACCCAACGAATCGCCCACTTGTAACCCATTAATGGGTCTATTAAAATGAGTGTCAAAGTTCATAAGTTCTCTAATGAGATAACCATGATGACTTTTATAACGCCCCCACCCCGATCCACTCTCTATTACCCAAATAGGGGTAGCCAGGTGAGGCACATCATCCTAACACGATCGATCTTTGAATTAACCTTAGACACGTGTGTGCTCATACGTTAAGGATTTATCATACCATGAAATGTGTATAAAATAATTTACATAATATTAACAATATAGTGAAAGAAATAAAAAAATTTATTTACAACACCATTAAAATGTTCCTCAACACCCTAACTCCAAAATTACAATCAAGAGAAATTTTGATAAACTTGTGTCACACGTGAGCCTTTTTGGAGGATTTGACAGGCGTCCTTATCGATACTACCATCGCTTTTACCTATATTCGCATGCAAGAACAAACAAGGTCGGTCGAAGCTCGATAAGTAAGGTGATGCATGTGTTATGTAACGTTGTTCTACCTACCCCCCGCACTATTCTCATCAATTTGAAATGTTAAGGATACCATGGATGTTAGTAAATCGCTCTATTCTCGGTGATTGTCGAATAACCTCAACAATTATCTACTCGCTAAATAACCTCGGCAATCATTTACTATCGAATAACCTCGTAATCATTTACTCGCTGAATAACCTCATCCATTTTTAATTCGGGTACCCTGGCATCGACAAGCCTATGCATTACATCTTTTAGTGATCGCATTATCACCTACCGCTAGTAACGGAATTATCCTTCGTTGTAGCACACGATTAGCGAAATCATCCCTCACTTAACGAGTGTTAGTAATAGAGCACGCAAATGGTTCCATGTTGTTACCCATTCCATTCGGTTCGGTTACCAAACCATTTCATCTCATGACTCAATGATGTTTCTAGATTTCATATCACCCTCGAATGTACATGATGCACATGATATTATGTTTAACACAACCTCATCAATCATTTACTATCGAATAACCTCGACAATCATTTACTCGCTGAATAACCTCATCCATTTTTAATTCGGGTACCCTAGGCATCAACAAGCTCGTGCGTTACATCTCTCGATGATCGCATTATCACCTACTCGCTCTATTACTCTCTTTTAGTAATCTCATTACCACCTACCGCTCATAAAGGAATTACCCCTTATTGTAGCACACATTTAGCGAAATCATCCCTCGCTTAACGATGTTAGTAATAGAGCACGTAAATGGTTCCATGTTGTTACCCATTCCATTCGGTTCGGTTACCAAACCATTTTATCTCATGACTCAATGATGTTTCTTGATTTCATATCACCCTCGAATGCACTTGATGCACATGATATTATGTTTAACACATTCGACTAATTATGTTATAACCATTTTCTTCTTAGACCATTCCCGTGTCCGACGCACACTCGGGACTTCATAGGTGTTTCATGTACCATTTAAAGTATTCAAAATGAGAATACAATTTTCTTCATCGGTAGCATTCATTGCATAAATCTACTTCGTACTTATGAGTTTTTCCTTTTTGTGTATTGGATAAGTCTAGGCTTAGATTTCTAGTGTATAACTTAGTGTATGAGATTGGTTAATCCGAAGGATTTATATGTGGCATACTTAAGCTAAATTTTACTTAATTTGAACATTTAATCTTAGTATTTGAAGTTGACTCATAAAGGGTCTAGGTTTTAATCTCGATTTTTCTTGAATTCTCTTTTTCCATTACCCTATTTATATCTCTCGGTAATCATTGATCTCTACTTGCGTTCATCTCCACTCCTTGATCTCTACTTACACAATAGGGATTCAATGTTAATCATTTTCTCTCCTAGGCCAAATGGTCCCCAAATAAGCAAGAAATTGTTTTTCCATTTCTAGGTTACTTCCTTTTTAATGACTTACCAACTCATACTTAGAAAAGTTACCATGGTATTCTAGGCCCTTAATTTCCACAAAAGATCAATTCTTTCCCCATTTTCCCCACTTGGGTGAATGGTTTTAGCCTAGGGAAACTCTAGAAGTGTATTCCTTTTCTTTCCAATTTAAGCTTACCAAACCTAGGTCAAATTCAATCCATTCGGTCCATACCCTTTTTCTTTCCAATTTAAGCTTACCAAACCTAGGTCAAGTTCAAAATTCGTTGTCCATTCTTTTCCCAAAAATTCCAATAGTGATGCTTCAAGACCAATTTACACTAAAATGGCCATAACTCATATAGAGAGCTAGTAGACACATAGATGAACAACTTTTATTCTTTAAGTTTTACCCAAAAACCACTCTAAAGTCCTCAAATAAATCACACAAAATTCAAGCGGAATATAGTCCTCGAGCACACTCGATTTTGATATATATATATATATATATCTGTGTGTGTGTGTGTGTGTGTGTGATTTTTTATTTTTTTTTATGGGAGTTACAATTCTCCCCTCCTTAAAAGAAATTTCATCCCCAAAATTGACTCATACAAGTAGTTTCGAGTATTTGTCTCTCATTTCTTCTTCCCATTCCCAAGTCAATTCTTTGAGGTCATGATTTTTCCACGGAATCTTAACTAGACCAATTTCCTTATTCTTGAGTCGTTTCACTCATTTATCCGGGATTTGACCGGTCTCTCCTCGTATGTTAAGTCCGTGACGAGATTCGATAGCTCCATCTCCAAAATTTGACTCGGCTCTCTTGTGCACTTCGTTAGCTTAGACACATGAAATACATTATGTACTCTCACTAATGATGATGGTAGCATCTATCCTTCTCACATTACTAAGGGGTCATGCTATTCTTCCCTATATCGTGCCAATTTTATTAAATGTCCCTCCTCTTAAGGGAAAGCTATAAGATATTCTACCACTAATGTCTTAGGTTTACCTTTTGATTAGGATAAATATATAATATCAGTTTCAATCAAAACATAAGTAATCGAGCTAAGATTGAGACCTTACCGTAATTCACTATTGCATCCCTCCGAGCGACCTCCTCCCGCATCATTGTGTAAGCCCAAGCATGGGACATTGCTTGTGACAAACATAGCAAGTTCTCTAATCTGGTTAGCACTCCTCCGCATGGAACATTCCACACTTATTGCATCGAGGTTGGTTACCCATTATCGATCTCGACTCGATGACCCAAGTAGCGACTTATCAATGTATGGTACCGGTCTATCAATTTGTACATTTCCTTGATCGCCATCTTAACTAAAATGCCTAGGCGAGGATCGCCTTAATGGTCTAGACGAAGAGGCTTTCAACTTGAATGTCAATTTATTCTGCTACACTTCTTTTATAATTTCTTTATGATCCTCATCCGCTAGCATCGCTTTATCTACCATTTTTGAAAAAGTGCTTACGGCACACGTTCGTACCATGCTTCAAACTCTTGGGTTTAGCCCTATTGAGAATCGATTTCTTTTTAAATTTTCATCCCTAGCGATGAATGGGTTGAATTGACATCCTTGTTCAAATCTCCATACGTATTCACCTACGGACATCCCATCTTCCTTTAATTTAAGGAATTCTTGAATTTTCTTTGCCCTCACGTCCGTCGTAAACTATTTATTATAGAAGACCTCCTTAAATCCTTTCTAAGATAAGGTAGGAAGGTCCACTCGTCAATCGTGCACTCTCTCATGATCTCGCGAGTATCCTTCATTAGCATAAAAATGACACACGATAATTGCTCATCGTTGGTAAATTACAAGTATTCATATATTGCTTCTAATGAATTAATCCATTCCTCCGCTATCATTGGCTTAACACCCTTAAAGAATTCCCGAGAACTAATCTTACGCAACCTCCCTACCGGGTCATTCCTATCGTCGGGGTGGCAGAGGTGGAGGTCGTTGATGCATGGCCGGGAGTTGTCTCATTTGCTCTAAATGGTCTTGTTGCTCGTTGTCACATTGCTTGTTGTTGTTCCCGCATCATGTCTATCATATGACTTCAAGCATCTTGTTGATTTCTATTTTGATCATTGGAGGTCCCTTCACCTTCTACTCATGTCGGCTCTTTTCTTGGCATGCTTCGTCTTTGTAAATGCCATGTTATGCTCATGTTAGTTTTGGTATCGAAATCACCATATAGTGTAAATCATCTAGGTACATACTAGATTATACATATCTATCATATATATGAAGCACTTCGTACAAAACAGGCATTTATAAGCATTTCCCTTCTAAGGGTTTCCGTACATATTAACAACAAAAAAGGTGCTCCTATCTACATAAAAAATCATATGAAATTACTATGATGCACATTATATCTTCCTTATAGTATGTCTAACATGGCACATTAATGTATCGAAGGCATTGGGGAAAGGTGCCCTCTACTCGCCACTAGTTGATAGCATTAACCAATGCGGTAAGTGCTATCTCACGAGTAATACCTATAGGCGGACTCCCAATTATATGTGAGTCGAGTAAGAGTTTGTATAACTTGCACCAATAGGAAAGTTTGGATCAGGTTTTGGTAGGAATTGTGATCTATTTGACTCACCCAAACCTCATCTAGCAATCGCTGGTCCCTCGACAGGAGAGTCCGACGTATGGTCATCCTCATAAAATCTAGGTAGCGGTACTACTCAAACGTGGCATCAACAAATACTATATGCTGAATCGGGTCATGTACTCTATTTACATGAGTCACTATATCTTGATCCGTCATCATAGTGAGCTTATTTATTTCCACCCAATAAGCGGCTAGAGAGGCCTTTCCGTCCGCGAGTCCTAGCAACTCGGGCAACATGTCGTACATATAGCATCTACAACGAGGATAATTATGATCATCACTAATTTCTAGGTTATGATCAATACTAATTTGAATACATACAATGATGACATACATTTATTAACCAAATAAAAATAATGAATCATTCTTTTATCGTCCGAGGAGCGTACCCGTCCTTAGGATCATGTGACATTCAAGAAACTATTTGACCTATGAAACCATGGTCGTGAACCACCCCGTAACGCTCCCGCCCCAATCCATTCTCTATTACCCAAATAGGGGTGGCTAGATGAGATGCATCACGTTGACATGACCAATCTTTGAAGTAACCTTAGACATATGTGTGCTCATACGTTAAGGATTTATCATACCAAGAAATATGTACAAAATAAGTTACATAATATTAACAATACGATGAAAGAAATGACAAAATTTATTTACAACACCATCAAAATGTTCCTCGACACCCTAACCCTAAAATTACAATCAAGAGAAATTTTGATACATTTGTGTCACACGTGAACCTTTTTGGAGCATCCGGCGGCGTCCTTATCGGTATTACAAGTCTTGGCATGCAAGAATAAACAAGGTGAGTCGAAGCTCGGTAAGTAGGGTGATGCATGTGTTATGCAACATTTTTCTACCTACCCCCAAAAGTCTCATCAATTTGAAATGTTAAGGGTACCCTGGATATTAGTAAATCCGCTCTATTCACGATGATTATCAAATAACCTCGGCAATCATTTACTCGTCGAATAACCTCGGTAATCGATTCATCGTTAAATAACCTTTGCAATCATTTACTACTAAATAACCTCGGCAATCATTTACTACCGAATAACCCCATCCATTTTTAATTTGGGTACCCTAGGTATCGACAAGCCTATGTGTTCCATCTCTCGGTATCGCGTTATCACCTATTGCTCTATTACTCTCTCGGTGATCTCATTATCACCTATTACTCACAATAAAATTACCCCTCGTTGTAGCACACGGTTAGCAGAATCATCCCTCGCTTAATGGTGTTAGTAATAGAGCATGCACATGGTTCCATGTCGTTACCCATTCCATTCGGTTCGGTTACCAAACCGTTTTATCTCATGACTCAATGATGTTTCTTGATTTCATATCACCCTCGGATGTACGTGATGAACATGGTATTATGTTTAACACATTTGACTAATTATGCTATCACCATTTTCTTCTCGTACCGTTTCGTGTCCGACGCACACTCGAGACTTCACAGGTGTTTCATGTACCATTTAAAGTATTCAAAATGAGAAAACAATTTCCATTCATCGGTAGCATTCATTGCATAAACCTACTTCGTACTTATGAGTTTTTCCTTTTCATGCACAGGATAAGTCTAGGCTCGAATTTCTAGTCTATAACTTAGTGTATGAGATCGCTTAATCCTAAAGATTTACACGTGGCATACTAAAACTAAATTTTTGCTTAATCCGAACATTTAATCGTTAGTAGTTGAAGTCGACTCATAAAGGGTCTAGGTTTTAATCTCAATTTTTCATGAATTATCTTTTTCCATTACCCTATTTATATGTCTTGTAATCATTGATCTCTACTTACGTTCATCTCCACTTCTTGATCTCTACTTACACAAAAGGGGTTCAATGTTAAACATTTTCTCACCTAGGCCAAATGGTCCCAAAATAAGCAAGAAATTATTTTTCCATTTCTAGGTTACTTCTTTTTTAATGACTTACCAACTCTTAGAAGAGTTACCATGATATTCTAGGCTCTTAATTTCCCTAAAAGATCAATTCTTTCTCCATTTTCCCCATTTCGCCGAATGGTTTTAGCCTAGGGAAACTCTAGAAGTCTATTCCTTTTTCTTTCCAAGTTAAGCTTACCAAACCTACGTCAAGTTCAATCCATTCGATCCATACGCTTTTTCTTTCCTTTTCCTTTCCAACCCATCCAGTACATTTAAACCTATCAAACAAGCTTTGCATGACAATAAAACATATAAATCCATCATAATTTAGCAAGCCCTAACACCAACGCAAACAACCATAGCAACCCATAGAAAACTTATTACAAATCCATGAAATAAACACTAAAAAAAATAACTTAAAAAAAATAACTTAAGACATTATTCAACAAAAAATGGAACCTACTTACCTTGCTTGAATTTCCTAAAGGTTGGTTATTCTTTCCCCTTCTTTCTTTTATTTCTTTTTTCTTTTTCTTTTTCTTTCCTCTTGCTCTCTTGTTTATAGTTTCTCTCTCCCAAATTTGGTGGCTACATCTCGCCTAAAATTTCTTATCATTTGTACTCTTTCTATATATATATACATGGTTAAAGTCTTGGTCTAAGTAAGTGTACAAATGGCTGGATTTAATTTGGAAGAGTGAAAAGTTAATGGTGAGTCATGAGAGAGAGGTGGCAGATTTGAGAGAAAAATGGGTGAGTTGGTTATTAATTCTTTTAATGCATTGCTTAGGTGTCTAATAAAATTTTAGGTTAAATATACACCATAATTAACCTCGATTCAAGTAAACAAACATAGTTTCCCTCATGAAATTTTGAAAATTTCTTTTCTTAAAACTCATAAATTCCTTGTCCATTCTTTTCCCAAAAATTCCAATATGATGTTTCTAGACCAATCTACACTAAAATGGCTATAACTCTTTATATATATATACATCTAAAAATCACAAAGTTTTATAGAGAGCTATTAGACACATGGACGAACAACTTTGAGTCTTTAAGTTTTACCCAAAAACGACTCTAAAGTCCTCAAATAAATCACATAAAATTCAAATAGAATATAGTCCTCGATACACCGATCAACACACTAATTAGCATACTCGAATTTGATATATATATATATATATATATATATATATGTGTGTGTGTGTGTGTGTGTGTGTGTGTGTGTAATTTTTATTATTTTTTTATGAGGGTTACAACTTCAAGTCTAAGGACCATTTGTACCCATCTTGTATGAGATTCTCATATACGAAAACCAAATGGGTTCTCATGGTGAGTCAAGTCTAATGATATGTTCTCTAACATAAATCACCTAAGCGGATGCTTTGGCATCACCGTGCCAAGAGGTGTGAGATCTCCTACTACTATCATATAGCATGAGCATAGTACTCACAACTCTATCCATATATTGTCAATATCCATTCTTAACAATGCTACAACTTAGGATATTTTATGATGTCATTTATGTGCATTAACGTTTGTCTCATGTCTTTTGATCAATCATAATTGCAAATGTATATCTTAAGGACTTCTATCTAACTCTAATGAATTTATCAATATGTAAACATAAGAATTAATAGAGTGACTTCTTTATTAAATGATGCAATAATACATCAACTTGGGTCCAGTGCAACATGGTTGGATCTTGGGCACCAACACTAACACCTCCCTCCCTTCATCCTTCTTACTCTCTCTACCTTTCCCTCTCTCTCCCCTTCTTTTCTCCCCCTCTTTCTTTCCTTACCATCTCTTTCCTTCTCGTCCCTCCTTTCCGTACTCTCTCTCCCTCACTTTCTCTCCCTTTCTCCCTTTCTCACTCTCTCACCCCTCTTTCCCTTTCCCCTATCTCTCCCCACCCTTTTCCAAACTTATCTCTCTCTCCCTCCTTTGCTTTTACTCTCTTTCCGCTCCCTCTCCCTCCCTCTCTCTCCTCCTTTCTCTTTTTCTCTCTCCCTTTCTTCCCCATCTCTCTCTTTCTCTCCTCTTCTCTCTTTACCTTTCTCCTTCTTTATTTCTCTCTCTCATCCTTTTCTTCTCTCTACCCCTCCCTCTCCCTCTCTCCCTCTCTCTCTCTCCCTCTCTCTCACTCCTCTCACTCTCTCTCTATCTATCTTTTCTCTCTCCTCTCTCCTTCTCCCTTCCTCTCTTCCTCTCTCCCTCTCTCTACCTCTCCCTCCCTCTCATCACTATCTCATTTCCTCTCTCCCTATCTCTCATGTCCTCTCGTTATCCCCTCCCTCTTTATTTCTTTTTTCCTCTCTTCCTCCCTCCCTATCCCTCTCTCGCCTCTCTCTTTCATCCCTCATCTCTCTTTCTTTCTTTCTCTCTCCTTTTTCTCCCTCCCTCTCTCCCTTAATCTTTCTCTTTCTATCTCCTTCTCTCCCTCTCTACCTCTCTCCTTCTCTCTCCTTAATTCCCTTTCCTTCTCTTCCTTTCTCACCCTTTCTCTCTCTCCATCTCTCTTTCCTACTCCCTCCCTCTCCCTCTCTCTCCCTTTCCCTCTACCTCTTCCTTCCTCTTCCTCTTCCTCTCTTCCTATCCCTCTCTCATTCTCCTACTCTCTCTCGCTCTCTCTCTCCCTTTTCTCTCTCTCATTTTCCTCTATCTCTCTCCCTCTCTCCCTTTCTCTCTCTCCCTTTCCTTCTCTCCATCTCTCATTCTCTCCCTCTCTCCCTTTCTCTCTCTCCCTTTCCTTCTCTCCATCTCTCATTCTCTCCCTCTCTCTATCACTCTCCCTCTCTCTCTCCCACTCTCTCCCTCACTCTACCTCCCTCTACTCCCTTTACCTCTCTCTCCCTCTTTCCTTTTCTCCCTCTTTCTTTTTATCCTCCTTCTCCCTCCCTCTCTTTACCTCTCCCTCTCCCTCTCTGTCTCACGTTACCTCTACTGCCTTCTCTTCCCTACTTTCCCTCTCTAACCCCCTATCTCTCCCTCTCGCTCCTCTCTTTAATTTTTCCTATCCCTCTTCTCTCTATCTCTCTCCCTCTCTTTAACTCTCTCCCTCATCTCTCTCTCTTATCCTATTATCTCTCCCTCTCTCTATCTCTCTTTAAATCTCTCCCTCTCTCTATCTATCTCTCTACCTCTCTCCTCCTCTCCTATGCTCTCTCCCCCTCTTTTTCTCCATCTCTTTGTCTCTCCCTCCCTCCATCGTCTCTCTCTTCCTCCTTTTTTCTCTTTCCTTTCCTTTCCCTCTCCTTCCCTCCCTCTCTATCCACTTATTCCTCTCCCTTTCCCCCTCTCCCTCTCTTTCATTTTTTCTCCCACTCTCTCCTTCCCTTATTCTCTCTCCCTCCTCTCTCCCCATCCCTCTCTCTACTCTCTCCCCGTCCCTATCTCCCTCTCTTTATCTCTCTCTCTCCCCCATTCTCTTACTCTCTCCTTTTCTCTCTTCTCCTCTAACTCCTTTTCTTTTTTCCTTTCCTCTCCCTCTTCTTTCTTTCATTCTCTCTACCTCTCCCTCTCTCTCTTCCCTTCTCTCCCTCTTTGTCTCCCTCAATCTCTCTCTCCCTTTCTCTCTATGTCTCTCCCTCTCTCTCCTTTCATATCTATCTCTTACTTTATCCCTCGCTCTACCTCTCCCTCTCTCTCCCTCTCCTTCTCTATATCTCTTCATCTCTCTCCCCCTCTTTGTCCTCTAGTCTATCCTTACTTCCCTCTCTCCCTCCCTCTAAGGGCCCGAGAACAAGCTATTGAATCTGCTAACTATACATACTTGAATTTAAAACAATGAATAAGGATTACCTCTTGTAGTGTAGATCTAAATTCTTTTTCAAAAAAGTTATCTAAGTGTTCGACTTCTATTGATGATCCACGCAATCCAAATATCCATAAAGAAGCATTTAAAATCGATAGGGTGCTAGCTCCACCTTTTCGATTCGGTATTTCTTTTAGAAATCAATCTTGAACAATTTTACGACAACCATAAAAGAGAAGGAAAGATTTTGGCTTGTTAGGATTTTGGAGAAAACTATTTTCTTTTATTTTTTCTCTCTTAGCTATGTACCCTTGTAATTATTTTATGGATGGTCGAAATTTCACATTTCCCTCTTTTCATGTTTCGATTGAAACGCTCTCTCTTGAAATTCTTTTTTGCTAGCCGCACCTCCCTCTCTCCTATATATATATAAGATAAGGAGAGGGGCGCAATGAGTCCGAAAGACTCTAGGTTATTGTTTCCTTATCCTCCAAGGAATTTTGCATGTGGACTTTTTGATCATTATCTTTAAGACATTCAACCTTATCCAATAAGGTTGATGTTTACCCTCCCACCAAAATATCATAAGGCTTTTTAATTAAACCTAATAGGTCAAAACCATTTTAGCCTAATTAATTTATTTTTACAATCTAAATAAATAATCTTACATTATTTTAGGTATGTCCACATTAGGAAACAATTTCTCAAAATACCCTTTAACCTAAATTCGAAAACTCCTTTCCATTTTAGGTTATTTACTTCCAAAGTTGAAACTAACTTCCATATTAGGAAACTAATTTCTAAAATAGGAAAATTTCAATTTTAGGAAACTTAATAAGTAAGGAAACTTTCCATTTTAGAAAACTTCTCATTTAAGGAAACTTTCCATTTTGGAAACCCTTTTCCAAAATAGGAAACTTTCATCATTGGGAATGTTTTTCCAATATCTTTTCTTTTCATTTATTATATGAACACTTGAACTTATGTGTGTGACTCAATTGACTCCTAGATATATTAGCAATGTATCAACAACAAAAGACTCTTATTTTATCTCTTGATACATAAATCAAGATTGGCCTCTAGCAAGACATCATGACTACCCAATTCTCTAGGAGAATTAATTAATCCATTATTATCTTTCACAAGTATGGTTACCAAACTTGGTTATAAGTCTTGTTTGATTATGATCACACAAGTTTTTTTCTATTTCAAAATATCTTAGCTTTTAGAGTAAACCAACTAAGCTCTATTGCTGTACCCTACCGTGGCCACAGATTTCTCGAGCATACATTTATCGAAGTGCAATATGATAACTCCTTTAATATATAAACAATGACATGTCCTACCTTATTCAAATACTTACCTCCATTAGATTCCTAGTGCACCCAATGAATGACCCACGTGCAACCCATTAATGGGTCCATCGAAATGAGTATCAAAATGCATAAATGCTCCAGTCAGACAACCGTGATGACTTCAAGTCTAAGGACCATTTATACCCATCTCATATGAGATTCTTATAAACTAAAACCAAATGGATTCCCATAACGAGTCAAGTCCAGTGATATGTTCTTTAACATGATCACCTAAGTGCTTATGTTGGCATCACCATAACAATAGGTGGGAGATCTCCTACCGTTATCATATAGCATGGGCATAGCACTCACAAATTTATCCACATATAGCTAATGTACACTCTCTCCCTCTCTTTCACTCTCCTTTTCTCCCCTCACTATCACCCTCTCTTAGTCTCTCCCTTTCTATCTCTTTCTCACTCTCTCCCTCTCTCTTTCACTATCTTTATCTCACTAACTCTATTTCTATCCCTATCTCTCCCTATCTCTCCCGCTCTGTTCCTCCCTCACCTATTCTCATTCCTTTTCTCCCTCTCTACCTCTCCCTCTCTCCATCTTTTTCTCTCCCCTCTCACTCCATCACTCTCTCCTTGCTCTCTCCCCTATCTCTCCCTCTCTCTTGCTCTCACCTTTCTCCCTCTCTCCCTCTCTCCCCCTCTCACTTCCACTCTCTCCCTCTCCATATATCTATTTCCTTGTCTCTCTTCCATCCTTCTCTCCCTCTCTCTCTCCCAATCTCTCCCTCTCTCCTTATCTTTCCCTCTCCCTCTCTCTCTACCTTTCTATCGCTCCCTCCCTACTACTCTTCCTTTCTATCCTAATCTCTCTCATCCTCTCTTTCTTCTCTTCATCTCTCACCCTCTCTCTCTTCTCTTATTCTCTCTTCCTCTCTCTTTCTCCCTCTCACTCTCTCAATCTCTCCTCTACTCTTTCCCACTCTATCCATCCTTCTCTCCCTCTCTATGCTAATCTATCCCTTTCTCCTTCTCTTTCCCCTTATATGCCCCTCCCTTCCACTCCCTTTCCCTCTCCCTCTCCCTCTCCCTCTCTCTCCATTACTCTCTCTATCTCTCTCCATAAATATCTCCCACTCTCCCTCTCACTCTCTCTATATCTCTCCATCCCTCTTCATATCGCTTCCACTATCCCTCTCATTCTACCTCCCTATCCCTCATCCTCTCTCACTATATCCTTCTCTCGCTCTCCCTCTCTCTTTTTGTCTCTCTCTCTCTCTTTCTCCCTCTCCTCTTCATCCTTGTCTTTTTCTCCCTCTCTCTTTCTGTGTGTCTCTCTCTCTTTCTCCCTCTCCTCTTCATCCCTACCTTTTTCTCTATCTCTCTCTTTCTATTTCTCTACTCTTCTATTTCTCTCTCCTTTTCTCTTTTGCTATCTCTCTCTCTCATCCACTCTATTTCTCTCCCTTTACTTCCCTCTACCCCTCTCTCTCTTTCTCCCCCTCTCTCCCTACCTCTCTTTCCCTCTTTCTTCCTGGCTAATTCTTGTTGTTTCTCTCCCTCTTGATCTCTCTCTCCCTCTCGCTCTCATTCTCCTTCTCTCCCCTCACTATCACCCTCTCTCTCCCCTCTGCTTTTTTATCTCTCTCTATCCCTTTATTCTTCACTACCTTTCTCTCGCCATTATATTTCTCTCCCTCTTCCTTTGCCTTTATCTCTCCCTCTCTCTTCCTCCCTTACCAATTCTCACTCACCCTCAACTCTTTATGTCTCTCTCCCTCACCCTATCGCTCTCCTCTCTCCTCTCTCCATCTCTCTTTCCATCACTCTCTCCCCCTTTCTCCCCTTATCTCTCCTTATCTCTCACCTTTCTCCCCTCTTCTTTCCATTCTCTTTCTTTCCTTCTCCCTCTTTCCATCCCTCTCTCCCTTTCTTTATCTTTCCCTGTCTCCTTATTACTCCCCCTCTTCCTCTATTTCTTTTTCTCCCTCTCTACCTCTCACCCCATCCCCTTCTCCCTCTCTTTATCTCTCTCTCTCCCTCCCTTTGCATCTTTCTACCTTTCTTTCCTTCTCTCCAACCTTTCCCTATCCCTCTCTCCCTACCTCTCTCTCCCTCTCACTCTATCTCTTTCTCTACCTTTCTCTCTCTCTCCTACTACTCTCCCTCTATCTCTTAGTCTCTCACATCTTTTCTCTCTCCTTCTCCTCTATTGCCTTCCCTCTCTCCCTTTATTCACTTTCTCCTTCTATCCTCCTCTATCCTCCTTCCTCTTTCTCTCTCCCTCTCTTTTCCCCTCTCCCTCTCTCTATCACTCTATCCCTCTCTCTCCTAATCTCTCCCTCTCTCCCTTTCTCTCCCCATATCTCTTACTCTCTCTCCCTATATCTCTCACTCTCTCTCCTCATATCGCTCCCACTATACCTCTCTCTCCCTCCTTCTCTTCCTCTTTCTCCCTCTCTCTTCCTCTCTATTCATCCTTCTCTTCTCTCTATCTCTCTCCCTCTCTCTCCATTCAATTCTCTTATCCCTCTCCTACTCTCTCTCTCACTTTTTCTCTCTCATTCTCTCCTCTTTCTCCCTCTCTTTCTCCCTAGTTGTTATTCTCTCCCCTTTTGTTCCTTCCTCTTTATCTCCCTCTCTCCTTGCCCTTCTTTATCTCTGTCTTTCTCTCTCTCTCTTAATATCTCTATCACTCTTTCTCTCCCCATTTCTCTATCTTTCTCCCTTTTTGCCTCAATCTTTCACTTTTTCTCTCTTTCTCGATCTCACTTCTCTCTTCCTCTCCCTCGCTTTTTGTCTTTCCCACACTCTCACCCCTCTCTCTCCCTCACTCTTTCACTTTTTCTCTCCCTCTCCCTTTCCTTCTCTCTACCTCTCTCTCCTCATTCTCCCTTCATTTCTCCTTATCTCTATCTCTCTACCTCTCTCTCCTCATTCTCCCTTCATTTCTCCCTATCTCTATCTCTCCCTCTCTTTTTCTCTCTCTTCACTCTTTTTCTTTCTCTCCCTCTCTCCCTCTCTTCCCTTCTACCTTTATTTCTCTCTCCCTCACTCACTCATCTCTCTGTCTCTTTCTCCCTCTCTCAATCTTTGTATCTTCTTTTCTCTCTCCTAATATATCCCTTTATCCTTCCCTCTATCTTAATGTCTCCATATCTCCCTCTCTCTATCCCAATCTCACACTCCTTCCTTCTCTCTCTCCCTCTCCTTCTTTCTCTACCTCTTTCTCCCTTTGCCTCCCTTCTCCCCCTCTTCCTCTCCCTTCTTCCCTCTATCCTCCTGTATCTCTCTTCTACTCTCTCCCTCTATCTATCTGTCTCTCTTCCTTTGTTATCCCTTCATTCTCTCTCCCTCTCTTTCCCTTATTCTCACTCCCCTATCTCTCTTCCCCTCTCTCTTGTCCCTTTCTGTCTCTCTCCCTCATTCTTCCTCTCCATCTCTATATCTTCCTCCCTCTCTCCCTCACCCTCTCCTCTCTTCTCCTATCCCCCTTCTACCCCTCTCTTTCTCTCTCTATCTCCTTCTTTCTCCCTCATCTCTCTGTTCCTCTCTCTCTCTCTCTCCTCCATCTCCCTCTATCCCCCTTTCTCTCTCTCCCTCTCTCTCCTCTTATCTCCCTCTCCCTTCCTCTCTCCATATCTCTTCATGTCTCCCTCTCGCTACCTCCCTCTCTTTCTCTCTCTCCCTCTCTTCCTTCTCTCTCTCCCTTCTTTCCCTATCCCTCACTTCCACTATTTATTCTACTCTACCTTTTTCTCTCTCTCCCTTTCTCTATCCTTCCCTCTCCCTCCCTCTCTTTCTTTGTCCCTCTCTACCACTCTCTCCCTCCTTTTTTCCCTACCTCTTACTCTTCGTCTCTCTCTCCCTCCCTCTCTCCCACTTTCTCCCCCTCTCTCTATAATCTCTCTCTCCCTTACCCTCATTCTCTCCCTTTGTCCCCATCTATGTTCCCCCTCGCTCCCACTCTCTCCTTCTCTCTTCCACTTCCTCTCTCTTTATACCTCCTTCTCCCTATCCCTTCTTCTCCCACTCTCCCTCCGTCCATCTCTCTCCCCCTCCTTCCATCTTTCACCCTCTTTCTCCATTTCCCTTTCTCTCTCCCAATCTCCCCCTCTCTATCTCTCTCGTTATCCCTCCATCTTTCACACTTTCTCACTATCTCTCCCTCTCAATCTATCCTCCTCTTCTAATCACTCAATCTCCCTCCTCTCTCTCCCTCTCTCTCCCTCTCTTCCTCCCTCTTCCCTCTCTATCTCTTTGATCCTCTTTCTTTCCCTTTCTATCTCTTTCTCTCATTCCCAATCTCTCCCTTATTTATTTTTCCCTTCTCTCTCTCCCCTCGCTCTCCCTCCCTCTACATCTCCTTCTCTTCCCTTATTTCTCTCTCTTCTTCACTCTTCCTCTCTATCTCTCTCGACCTATTCCTCTCTCTCCCTCCCTGTCCCCCTCTTTATCACTACTATCTTTCCCACTCTATCCCTCTTAATTTCCCTTTCTCACTCCCTCCTTATTTCTCACCCTCTCTCCCTCTCCCTCCATCACTCTATCTCCCCCTTTATCTCTCTCTCAACCTCTCTCCCTCTCTCTCGCTTCTCCTCCCTCTCTCTCGCTTCTCCTCCCTCTTAATATCTCCCGCTCCAACTCTCTCTTCCTTTCTCTCTCACTCTCTCCCTTTCTCTCCCTCTTCCTCTCTCCCTTACCCTCTTTCTCCCCTTCCCTCTATCTCTCTCTCCCTCTCACACTCTTTTTTTCTCTCTCACCCTCTCTCTCCCTCTCTCTTCATCTCTCCTTCCTTCTCTTTCCTTCTCCCTCTCTCCCTTACTCCCTCTCATTCTATCTCTCCCTCTCTTTCTCACTCATCATCTCTCTCTCTATATATCTCCTCTTCTCTCAATTCATCTCTCGCTCTCCCTTTTCATTTCTTTGTCCCTTACCCTTTCTCCCTCTCTCTTTTCCTCTCTTGCTCTTTCTTTCTTTTTCTCTCTCCATCTATCTCTAGCTCTTTCTCCCTCCCTCCCTCTATGTCCCTCTTTTTGTCTCCCTCTCACTCTCTCTTGCTTTATATCCCTCTCTCTCTCTCTCTCAAACTCCCTCCCCTTTCTTCCCCTCTCTCTCCCTCCTCCTCTCTCTCTCTCCCTCTCCCTCTCCCTCTCCCTCTCCCTCTCTCTCATATCCCTCTCTCCCCCTTATATCTCTCTAGCTCTTTCTCCCCCTCTTTCTCTTTCTGTCCCCCTCTCTTGCCCTCTCTACCTCTCTCTTTCTCTCCTACTATCTTTGCCTCTCTCTCCTACTCTCTTTCCATCCCTTTATCACTCTACCCTCTCCTTTTTCCTCTCTATCACTCTCTCTCTCCCTATCTTTCTCTCACTCTCTCTTTCACTCTCTTTATCTCCCTCTCTCTCCCTTTCTTTCTCTATTCCCTCTCTCTCCTCTTCTCTCGCTCTCCTTTTCCTCTCTCGTATCTCTCTCTTTCTCTCACCCTTTTTTTCTTTGTCTCCCTATCACCCCCTCTATCCCTTACCCATGCACCCAATCTCCCCCTCTCTATCTCCTTATCTCTCTCCCTCTTTATCTCTCTTTGCCTCTCTCCCTCTCTCTCACTCTCTCTCTCTTTCTCTCCCACTCTCTCTTTTTCTCTCTCTTCTCTTTCTCCCTCTCTTTCTCTCTCCCCTCTCTCGTATCTATATATCTTCCTCTGTCTCTCTCTCTCTCTATTTCTCTCTGTTAGTGTAGGTGCCCTAGATCCAACAATGTATGGATGGGCTTGATTCAATGTATCATTGCATTATTTAGTTTAACAATAATAAAGAATTCATTCTATTAATTCTTTGTTTTACATGTTCAATAGAATTAGATAGAAGTCCTTATGATATGCATTTGCAATAGTGATCGATCGAAAGATGTGAGACAAACACTAATGCACATAAATGATTTCATTAAATGTCCTAAGTCATAGCATTGTCAAGAATGAACATTGACAAATACGGATAGAATTGTGAGTGCTATGCTCAAGCTATATGATAGCGAGTAGGTAGTTAATCCATTATTACCTTTTATGAGCATGGTTAGCATATAGTTCGATCCTCATGTCAACTTATAACGGTATAATCTTGACCTTGGTTATTAGTCTTTTTCAATTATGATCACACCAATTTTCTTCGATTTCTAAACGTCTTAACTCCTAGAGTAAACCAACTATGCTATATTGGTGTACTCCTACTATGGACACGGATTTCTCAAGTAGATATTTATCAACCTCGCAATGTGATAACTCCTTTAGCATACAAGGAATGGCATGTCCTATGTTAGTCATACACCTATCTAATTCGACTGAATTTATAAACATGTGAACATAAGAATTAATAGAATGACTTTTTTATTATTATTAAAATAAATGATGCAATAATACACTAATTGAGCCCATCCAAACAGGGTTGGATCTTAGCCACCAATGCTAACACTCTCTCTTCCTCTCTTTAACTCTATCTATCTCTCTCTCTCTCTCTCCCCTTCTCTTTACCCCTCTCTCTCCCACACCTCCCCCTCTCTCTAGCTCTCTCCTTCCCTCTCCCTCTCTCACACCTTCCCCCTCTCTATCTCTTTTTGTCGATCTCTTTCTCTCTCTCCTAATCTCTCCCTCTTTCCCTTTCTCTTTTCCTCTTTCTCCCTCCATCTCCCTCTCCCTCTCCCCCTCTTCTCCTCTCTCCCTCTCCCTCTCCCCCTTTTCTCCTCTCTCCCTCTCCCTCTCCCTTTTTCTCTTTATCTCCCTTCCTCCCTCTCTCTCCCCCTCTACTCCCTCTGTCATCTCTCCCTATCTCTCTATCTCTTTCCCTCAATTTCTCCATGTCACTTACTTTGTCTCTTTCTCTCTCTTATATATATATCTCTCTCCCTTCTCCCCTCCCTCTTACCCTTTCTCCCTCTCTCTTTCTCTCCCCTCTCTCCCCCTCTAGCTCTCTCTTACTCACCCTTTTTCTTTCTCTCTTCCTCCCTCCCTCCCTTTCCTACTCTCTTAATCTTTCCCTCTCTCCATATCTCTTTCTCTCACTCTTTCACTCCCACACAGTCTCTCCCTCCCTCTCTCTAGCTCTCTCCCTTTATCTTCTTCTCTCACACTCTCTCCCTTTCTTCCATTTTCTCCCAATCTCTCTCCATCTCTTGCTCTCTTTCTCCCTCCCTCTCCCTCTCCCTCTACCTCTCCCACTCTCTCCCTCTCTTCCACTTTCTCCCAATCTCTATCTCTATCCATCTCACTCTTTATCTATTTCTCTCCATCTCTTTTTCTCTCCTTCTCTTTCGTTCTCTATCTCTCCCTCTCTCTCCCTAACTCTCATTATCCCACTCTCTCCCTCCACCTCTCGTTTTATTTCTATTCATCTCTTTCTCTCTTTCTCTTTCCCTTTCGCCCTCTCTATCCCCCTCTCTCCTTTCCTTTTTCCTCTTTCTCACTCTCCCCCTCTCCCTCCCTCACTCTCCCTCTCCCTCTCTCTCCCTCTTTTTATTTCTCTTTCTCTCGCTCTCTCGCTCTCCCTCTATTCCTCTCCCTATCCTTTTCTCTCCCTCTCCCTCACTCACTCTATCCCTCCCTCTCCCTCTCTCTATCTCTCTTTCTCTCTCTCCCTCCCTCTCACTTTTCATCACTCCCCCTCCATCTCTCTCCCTCTCTTTCCTTTCCTCTCTCCTCTCACTTTATCTCCCTCCCTCTCCCTCCCTCTCCCTCCCTCTCCCTCCCTCTATCTCTCCTTCTCTCCCTCTAAATCTCTCACTCTCTCAAACTCTCCCTCTCTCATTCCTTATTTATTTCTCTCTTCCCTCTCTTTGTGCCTATCTCTCCTTCTCTCCCATTCCCTCTCCATCTCTCTCCCACTCTCACTCTCTCTCTCTCGTCCCCTCTCCATCCATCTCTCTCTCTATCTCTCTTATACTCTCTCCCTTTCTCTCTCACCCTTTCCCCTTCTCTATCTCTTCCTACCTCTCGGTCTCTTTCCTTTATATCTCTATCCTTCTCTCTCTTTATTTCTCCCTCTTCCTCACTCTTCCTCTCTCTCCCCCTCTCTCTATCTGCCCCTCTCTTCCTCTCCCTCTCCCTCTCTCCCTCTCTCACTCTCTCCTTTTTGAAATATTTATATATCTCTATCTCTTCTTCTCTCCCTCTCTATTGCTTCTCCTCTATCCCTCTCTCTCACACCTTCTTCCCTTCTCTTTAACTCTATCTCCATCCTTTTTTCCATACTCTCATTCTCACTTTCTTCCTTTCTCTCTTACCCTCTTTCCTACTCTCTCTCCCCCTCTCCCTCCCCCTTCCAATCTCTTCCTTATTCTCTCTCCCTCTCCTCCTCACTCTCTCCCTATCCCTCTCCTCCTCTCCCTCTTCCTCTCTCTCCTTTCCCCCTTCTTTTTTCTCTTTGTCACTTTCTCTCTTCCTCTCTCCCACTCTATATCTTTCCCTCTCTCTCTCTCCCCCTCTCTTCCACTCTCTTTACCTCTCCTTCCCTCTCCTTCTTCCTCGTCTCCCTCCCTCTCCTTTTATCTCTCTACCTCTCTATTCCACTCTCCCCACCTCTCTCTCTCCCTCTTTATCTCGTTACTCATAATCTCTCATACTCTCCCTATTTCACTCTCTCTCCCCCACACCTCTCTCCCTCTCTAACTCTTTACTCCTCTCTCTCCCTCCCCCTCTCTCACACTTTCTCCCTCTACTTTTTTCCCTCTCTCTTCCCCTCTTCCCTCTCTCTCTCCCTCTCTTTCATTCTCCATATCTCCCTAATTCTCTCCCCCTTTTCCCCCTCTCTCTCACTCTCCCTCTCTCTCACACTTTCTCTTTCTTTAACTCTTCCTCTCTCCCTATCTCTCTCTTTCCCTCCCTCTCTTAATTTCTCCTTCCCTTTTTCTCTCCATCCCCCTCTCTCTCTCCCTACTTCCCTCTCCCTCTCTCTCCCTCTCCCACCCTTTCCCTCTCTCCCCTCCCTCTTCATCTCTCTCTCCCTCTCTCCCCCTCTCTTCCTCTTCCTCTCTAACTCTCTCTTCATATCTCTCTCTCCCTCTCCCTCTCCCTCTCCCCTTCCTCTCTTTCCCCATTCCCTAATCTCTCTCTTTCTCTCCATCTCCCTTTCTCTCACCTTTTCTCTCTCCCTCTTTCCTATTTCTCTCCCCTTCTCCCCCTCTCCTTCTTTCTACTCATACTTTCTCTCTTTCTCTCTCCCCCTCTTTCCCTTTCCCTCTCCCTCCGCCCCTTTCCCACACTCTCTTTCTATCCATCTGTCTCCCCTCTCATCCTCTCATCTCCCTCTTCCTTTACCCTCTCCCTTTCTTTCTCCATCTCCCTCTCTTTAATTCTCTCTTCCTCTCTCACCATCTCTCACCCTCTTTCCTTTTCTCTCTCTCCTTCCCTATTTCTACTTTCTCTCTCTCCCTCCCTATTTCTCCCATATTATCTCTCTCTCCCTCTCTCTCCTTCTTTTTCTCCCTTACTTTCTCTCCCTCTCTCTGCCCATCTCTCTCCCCTCTTCTCTCCCTACCTCTCCTATCTCTTTCTGTTTCTTCCTCTCCCTTTCAACTCTCTCCCTTTCTCTCTCTCCTTATCTCTCTCCCCCTTTCTCCCCCTCTCTCTACCATGCTTGTTTCTTTCTCCCTCTCTCTCCTTCCTCACCTTCTCTCTATCCCACTATCTCTCCCTATTTCTCTCTTTTTCCCTCTCTTCATCTCCCCCTCTCTCTTTCCCCCTCCCCCTCTCTCCCCCTCTCCCTCTCTACCTCTCTTTCTCTCCCTCTCACTTCTCTCTCCCCTCCTTAAAAATGCATCTTATGAAGGAGTGGAATAGAATATAAATTCTTCTCTATGTAAAACTCCTAAGATTAGGTCGTTCAATAAACTAATCATACATACATGAATTAAAACTATAAGTAAAAAGTTAGCTCTTGTAGCATAGATTTAGCTTTTACGAAAGGAGTCGTTGATGTGTTTGATCTCTATCAATAATCCATGCAGCTTAGGCATCCACAAAGAAAGCCATAAAAATGTACCAATGCTGGTTTTAATCTTTTTGTATAGGTAATTTGTTTTCTAAATAAACTAGTTATGGTTTCTAATGGCAACTTAGGCTTTTAAGGAAGAATATGACAACTTAGTGTTTTTGGAGAGAGAAATGCTTTTTCCCTTTTTTTCTATCATGTTTATGTGTTTTTTTAACCTCCTCCTTATCGCCTCTTTCCCTTTTATTTATATAGGGGTGGCATCCTTGTCCTCCATGGACAAGGAGTTGTAACATGTTTAGGTGTGTTTGATCTTATCCTTGTAAACCATAAGCCTTATCCAAAAGGGCTCAAGTTTATCCATCCATCAAAATATCTTGTAGACTTTTAAATTACGCCTATTGGCACAAAATCTTTTTACCCAATTAATTACCAATTAATTTAGGCTATTCAAATAAATGAGGTCGGATATTTTTTAGAAAGCCCACTTCGGAAACAATTTCAAAAGTACCTTTAAATAAATTAGGAAATGAATTTCCTTTTTATGTAACTTACTTCCAAATTTAGAACTAAATTCCAATTAGGAATCTAATTTCCTTTTCCATCCTCTCTCTCCCTCTCCTTCCATCCCTATCCCCCTTCCCCTTATCCCTCTCTCCCTCTCCCTCTCTTCCTCTCTCTATCTATCTCTCTCTCTCCTTCCCTCTCTCTCCTATCTCTCCCTCTCTCTTCTTATCTCTTTCTAACTCTCACTCTCTCTCATTCTCCCCCTTTGTCCTTCCTTGCTCTTCCTCTCTATCTCCCTCTCCCTCTTCCTCTCTTGCTCCCTCACCTACACTCTCCCTCCCTCCCTCTCTTCGTCCCACTCTTTCTCCCTCCCTCTTTCCTTTTACCTCTCCCTCCTTCCCTTATACTCTCCCTCTCCTTCTCCCTCTCCTTCTCCCTCTCTCCTTCCTCCTTTACCTTTTCTCCTCTCTATTCCTCCTTCTCTCTCTACCTCTCTCCTCCTTCTCCCTCTTTCTCCCCCTCTCTCTTTGACTCACTCTCTATCTCTCCCTCCCTCTCTCTCTCCTTCTCCCTCTCACTCACTCTCCATCTATTCCTCACTCTCCCTCCCTCTCTCTCTATCCTTCTCTCCCTTACCAACCTTCTCTCTCACTCTTTCCCTTTCCTCTCTATCTCTTTCCCTCTCTCTCTCATTCATTCATCTTGTCTTTCTCCCTCTCTCTCCCCTTCCTTTAATGCACTCTCTCCCTCTCTTTCTAAGCGTCTCTCTCTTGCTCTCTCCCTCTCTCCTCTCTCTCATTCCCTCTCTCCCTCACTCCCTCCGTCCCCTTCTCACTTTCCTCTTCTCTCTCTCATTCCTTCTTGCTCGTCTTATCTCTCCCACTCCCTCTTCCTCCCTTTCTCTCCCTCTCTCTCCCTTTCTCTCTCTCTTCCTCTCTCTTTCTATATCCCTCTCTCTCTCTCCCTTTCTCTACCTCCCTATCTCTTTCCCTACTTTTATATCCCTCCTTCTTCCTTTCCCCCTCTCTCACACTTTTCCTCTTCTCTCTCGCTATCTCTCCCTCTCTCCCCCTCTCACTCCCTCTCACCCCCTCTCTTTCTCTCAGTCTCTTTTGTTATCTCCCTCACTATCTCTTTCTCCCTTTCTCTCCATCTCTCTCCTACTTTCTCTCTCTTTCTCTCTCTTTCTCTATCTCTCTCTCTCTCCCTCTCTCTACCTCCCTCTCCCTTTCCTTATTTCCATCTCCCTCCTCCTCCCTCTCTTTTTATTTTTCCTTCTCCCTTTCCCCTCTCTCTCCCTCTCCCCCTCTTTCTCTCTCTCTACCCACCACTCTCTCACTTTATCTCTCTCCTTCCCTCTCCCCTCCCCTGTTCCACTCATCTCTCCATCTCTGTCATCCTTCATTCCTACTCTCTTTCTCTCTCACACCTCATCTCTCCCCCTCTCCTCTTTTCTCTTTTTATCTCTCCCTTTCTCCCTCTTCCTCTCTCCTACTCTCTTGTTCCCTCTCTCTCCCTTACCCCTACTCTCTCTCTCTCTCTCTTTTCCCTCTCCCTTTTTCCCTCTCTCTCCCACTCCTTATCTCTTGTTCCCCCTCCCCCTCTCTATCTCTCACTCCACCTTTATCTCTCTCTTCCTTTCCTCTCTCTCCCTCTCCTTTCATCCATATCCCCCTCTCAACCTCTCCCTCTCCCCCTCTCTCTTCCTCTCTCTACTTATCTCTCTATCTCTCACCCTCCCTCGCTCCTTTCTCTCCCTCTCTCTTCATCTTCCCCTCTCTATCACTTATTCTCTGTCTCCTATCTCTCTCCCTCTCTATCTTCCTCACTCTTCCTTTGTCCGCCTCTCTCCCTCTCTCTCCCACCCTCACTCCCTCTCCTTCCATTTCCATCCCTCTCCCCTTGCTCTTTCACTCTTTCTCCTACCTTCTCACTCTCTTTGTCACTCTCTTTCCCATTCCCTCTCTCTCACTATCTCTTTTCTCTCTATCACTATCTCTCTCTCTCACTCCCTCTCTCCCTCCTTTCTATCACTCTCTTTTGTTATCTCTCCCACTCTCTTCCTCCCTTTCTCTCCCTCTCTCCCTCTTTCTCTCTCTTTCTCTATCCATCCCTCTCTCCCTCTCTATACCTCCCTCTCTTTTCCCCTGTTTCTATCTCCCTCTTTCTCCCTCTCTTCTTCTCCCTCTTTCTCCCATTCCCCCTCTCCCCTATTCCCCCACTCTCCCTCTCTCTACCCTACTTCCTCTCTTTACTCCTCCTCTCTCTCACCTTATCTCTCTCCCTCTCTCTCTCCTACTCCCTCACTCTAACCCTCTCCCTCTCCCTGTCTCTTGCATCCTTCATTCCTACTCTCTTTCTCTATTGCACCCTATCTCTCCCCTTCTTCCTCTCTCGCTCCCCCTCCCTCCTCGCTCTCTTTTCCTCTCTCTCTCCCCCACCCTCTCTCTCCCTCTCTGTCCCTATCCCTCTCCCCGTCCCTCTCTCTCCCTTCTTCCTCTCTCGCTCCCCCTCCCCTTTCTATATTTCTCTCTTTCCTTCTTCTCTCTCTCTCTCCTTTCGTCCTTATCCCCCTCTCCCGCTCTCCCTCTCTCCCTTCCTTTCATCCCTATCCTTCTCTCTCTCTCTTTCTCTCCTTCCATCCCTATCCCCATCTCCCCTCTCCCTCTCTCCCTCTCTATCTATTTCTCTATCTCTCCCCCTCTTTAGCTCCCTTTCTCTCCCTCTCTCTTTATCTTCCCCTTTCTATCACTTATTCCATGTCTCTCTTTATCTCTCTCCCTCACCTTCTTCCTCACTCTCCTATTATCTCCTTCCCTCCTTCACTCTCTCTCCTTTTGTCTCCCTCTGTCTCCCCTCCCTCACTCTCTCTCCTTCCCTCTTCCTCTATCTCCTTCTTTCTCCCCCTCCCTCCCTCATTATCTCTCCTTCCCTCTCCCTATCTCTCCCCCTCCCTTTCTCACTCTCTCTCCTTCCCTCTCCCTCTATCTCCCTTTATCTCTCTCTCCCTCCCTCACTCTCTCTCATTCCCTTTTCCTCTATCTCCCTCTCTCCTCCTCCCTCCCTCCCTCTCTCTCTTTCCCTCTCCCTCCCTCTCCCCCTTGCTGTTTCACTATCTCTCCTACCTTCTTACTCTCTTCCTCACTCTCTCTCCCATTCCCTCTCTCTCCCTCTCTTTTTCTCTCCCTCCATCTCTCCTCTCTTTTTCCCTCTCCTTCTATCTTTTTCTCCCTCTCTCCCTATCTAACCCTCTCCTTTTCTCCCTAGAGGAAAGAGAGATGGAAATGAAGGAAATGGGAGAGAAAGGGAGTGAGACAGAAGGGAAATTGGAGGAAGTGGGGAGAGAGATAGAGAGAGGGAATGAGAAAAGAAGTGAGAAGGAGAGGGAGAGGGTAGGAGAGGGAGGGAGAGAGTGAAGGGGAGAGAAAAAGGAGAGAGGGAGAGAGAGAAGGAGATAAAGGGAAAATGAGGGAGATGAAGATGAAGAGAGAGGACGGAGGGAGAGAGGGGCAAAAAGGGAATGAGAGATAGAGAGTGGGAGAAGAAGAGGGAGAGAGAATGAGAGAGGGGGAAGAGAGAGATAAAAATACAAAGGGAGAGAGGGAGAGATGAAAAAGGTAGAGAAGGAAATGAAGAGAGGTGGAGGGAGATGGAGAGAGATGGAGAGATAGAGAAGGAGAGGGAGAGAGTGATAGACGTAGCAAGAGAGGAGGAGCAAGAGGAAGAGAGAGGGAGAGAGAGTGGCATAGGGAGAGAAAAGGAGGGGTGAGAGAGAGGGGGAGAGAGGGAGAGATAGGGAGAGAGAGAGAGAGGATGAGGGGAAGGAGAGAGAAGGAGAATAAAGGTAGAGAGATAGGAGAGGGAAAGGGAGGGAGATTGATAAAAAGATGGAGTAAGGGGAAAAGAGGGAGTAAGGGGGAAAAGAGGGAGGGAGCGAGAGAAAGGAAGAGAGAGGGAGAGATTGGGAGTGAAAGAGGGGAAGGAGAGAGAGAGAGAGGGAAAAGGGAATGAAGGAAGAAAGAGATGGGGAAAGGGGAAGGGAGGAGAAAAAAGGAGGGAGGGAGAGAGGGGGATAAAGAAGAGGAGAGAGGGAAGGAGAGTAGGGGAATAGAGGAAAAGAGCAAGAAAGAAGGGGAGAGAGAGAGAGAGCGAGAGAGAGAGTGAGAGAAAATAGAGAGAGGGACGAGAGGGAGAGAGGGAGATGAAGAGAGAGGTAAAGTGGTATGGAGAGAGGGATAGAGAGGGAAAAGAGTGAAAGGGAGATGGAGGGAGAGATGGAGAGATAGAAAAAGTGGAAGAGGTGAGATAGACAGGGATATAAGGTGTGAAGGAGAGAGGGAGAGACATATAGGGAGAAGGTGAGGGAGAGGGAGGGGGAGAGAGAGGAGGAGGGAGATAAAGGGAAAAAGAAAGAGGGAGGAAGGGAGGGTGAACGAGATTGAGAGGGAGGGGAATATAGAGAGGAATAGAGAGGGAGGGAAAAAAAGATTAAGAGGGAAGGGGATAGAGAGAGGGAGAGAGAGGGAAATAAAGGGAAAGAGTGGGATAGAGGTAGGTGGAGGGAACGAGATATAGGTAAAGAAGGAAAGGGGACTAAGGGAGAGAGGAAGAGTAGATAGAGGGAGAGAGGGAATGAAGGAAGAGAGAGATTAGAGAGGATGTAGAGAGATAAATAAAAAGAGAGAGAGGGATAGAGATTGAGGGAGGGAGAGAGTGGTTGACGAAAAGAGGAGAAAGGGGAAGAGAGAAGGAGTGGGAGAGATAAAGAGAGAAAAAGGGAGAGAAAGATCGAGGAAAAGGAGAATAGGGGAGGGAATGTGGAAGAGAGAGATAGAGAAAGGGAGGGGAGAGAGAGAATGGGAGAGAGTGGGAAGGGGTGAGAGAGAGGGAGATGGAGAGAGGAAGAGGGAAAGAGGGAGAGATATATAGAGAGAAAAAGGACGAGTGAGAGAGTAGGTGAGCTAGAGAAAGAGATAAAGGGAATGAAAAAGAGAGAGATGGGGAGAGAGGATGGAGTGAGAGAGATGAAGAGAGGGGGATAGAGAGATAGAGTGAAAGAGAAAGAGGGAGATAGAGAGAAGGAGAGAGAGAAGGATAGAGAGAGAGAGAAGGATAGAGAGAGAGAGGAAGGGAGAGAATCATATAGAGAGATATGAGGGATGAGAGAGGAGAGATCTTAAGAGTGGGAGAGGGAGGGGGAGAGAGTGGGAGAGAGGGAGGGAGGGGAAGGAGAGAAAGTGAAGGAGAGAGGGGGAGAGGGAGACAGAGAGGGAGGGAGAGAGATGTAGAGAGGGAATGAGAGATAGAGAGGGAGAGAGGAAATGGGATAAAGAGAGAAGGAGAGATAAAGAGGGAGAGGGAAAAAGGGGGAGAGAGAGAGGGAGAGGGAGTGAGGGAGAGTGAGAGAGAGGGTAAGTAAGAAAGAGGGGGAGGAAGGAAGGGAGGGAGAGAGATAAAGGGACCAAGGGAGAGAGAGAGAAAGAGGGAGATATAGGGAGAAAGAGAGAGAGGGTAGGGGAGAGAGAGATAAGGAGGGAAAAAGAGAGGGTGGGAGAGAGCGATAAGGAGGGAAAGAGAGAGGGAAAGGGAAGAAAGAGAGGGTGGGGGAGGCAGAAAAGGAGATGAATAGAAGAGGAAAGAGAGGGTGTGAGGGAGGGAAAAAGAGAGGGAGAGAGAGAGAGAAAGAGTAGGAGAGGGAGGGATAAAAAGAGGAAAAGAGGGAGAGATGGAGGAAAAGAGGGAGATAGAGAGAAGAGAGAGAGAGAGAGGGAGTGGGAGAGGGAGAGAGAGTGGAAAAAAGGAGAGGGTAGGAGAAAGGAAAGGTGAAAGATAGAGAAAGAGGGAGAGAGAAGAAGAGAGGCAGAGAGGGAGAGGTAAAGGGAGGGAGAGAAAGGGATAAATGGAGGGAAAGAGAGAGAAAGAGAGGAAGGGAGAGAGAAAGAGAGGGGGAGAGGAAGAGTGGGGGAGGGAGGGGGAGAGAGAGGGAGGGAAAGCAAGATAGATAAAGAGGGAGGGAGGGAGAGCGAGATACATAAAGAGAGAGGGAGAGAAGGAGGAAGAAAGAGAAAGAAGGAGGAAGAAGGAGGGAAAAGAAGGAGAGATGAAGGGAAGGTGAGAGAAAGAGAGATAAGGAGGAGGGGAGAGAGAAAAGGAGTAAGGGAGGAGAGAGAGGGAGAAAGGGAGTGAGGGAGGAGAGAGAGTGAGAAAAGGATAGAGGGTAAGGGAAACAGAGGGATAGAAGGAGAAAGAGAAACTAGGTGGGAGATGGAGGGAGAGGAGGGAGAAAGAGAGATCGGATGGGAGAGAGAAGGAAGGAATGAGAGAGAAGGGGAGCGAGAGAGGAAAAGGGTAGAAAGAGCGAGGAGAGAAAGCAAGATAGTAGGAGAGAGAGAGAGAAGGAGTGTTAGGAACGGAGAGAGGGAGAGAAAGAAAGGGAGAGAGGGAGAGAGGGATGGAGGGATAAAGGGATATAAGGAGAGAGAGATACTACGTTGGGGAGAGAGGGACGAAGGGGTGAGAGGGAGGCAGAGAGAGAGGGATGGAGAGGGAGAGCGAGATGAGGAAAAGAGCAAGATAGTGAGAGAGAGAGATAAGGAGGAGAAGGGAAAGAGGGAGAGAAGGAAAAGAAGAGAGAGATAGGGGGAGTGAGATAGAGGGACATGCTAAGAGAGGGAGGGAGTTATAAGAGAGAGGGGGAGGGAGGGAGAGAGTGTAAGAGAGAGGGAAGGGAGAGAAGGAGAGAGAGGAGATAGAGGGAGAGAGATAGGGAGAGAAAAGGAGAGGAAAAGAGTGGGAGAGAGTAAGGGATGAGGAAGTGGGGGAGAGAGGGAGAGAGAGAGGGAGGAAGAGAGGGAGAGGGAGGGAGGGAAAGAGTGAGGGAGAGGGAGAGAAGGGAGTGAGATAGTGGGGAAGGGAGAGAGAGGGAGATGAAGGAGAGAGACAGATAGATAAAGATAAAGGGAGAGAAAAAGAGTGAGAAAAAGAGAGAGAAGGAGAGGATGAGGGTGAGAAAGAGAGAGAAAGAGAGAGGGAAGGTGAGACGAGAGAGAGAAAGAGGAAGGGAGGGAGAGAGTGGGATAGAGGTAGAGAGAGAAAGAAGGAGAGAGATATAAAGAAAGGGAGAGAGTTATAAAAGGAGAGAGTGAGAAGTGATAGAAACCCTAAGAGCTTATAACTAGTTTCCTAGTGGGATTATGGCTCACACACATTTTGGCTGTTATATAATACAACTAGCACATAATATTTATTTATACAAGGATATTTTGTGTGATAGAAGTCTTGAGAGGAAACCCGGGCTACCTTGAGAGGAAAATTAATCCAACCTATAAACAACATAACTCATAGCTAGCATTTCGACTTGGGGTGACTCTTCATTCCATAATTGTTCTAGTGGTTAAGACATTCGTGTGGATACTAATAGATCCGTGCTCTTGATTTTGGCATCCTTCATGCAAGAGATGTAATCTGTGCTATAAAAGGTAATGGTCTTATCATCCGACTCTATTGTTTTTGTATGGATCATGTGGAATTTGGAAGCAACATTTTGATATATGATATTATTGTCATTGCATCAATTCCTTTTATGTTGCTTCAAATCCCAACAAAAGAGCTAGAGAGGAATAATGGTAGAGAGATAAGGGGAGAGACAAGGAGATGAGGGAGAGGTCGAGAAGGAGACCGAGGGAAAGAGATAAAGAGGGAGTGGGAGGGAGGGAGAGAGGGAGAGAGGAGGAGGGGGAGGTAGAGGGAATAAGATAGGGAAAGAAAGAGAGAGAGATATAGGAGAGAGAGGTAGATATCTCTTCATGTCCTTGTCTCTATGTCTCCGTACCTCTCTCATCTCTTGATCCCTTTATCCTTCCGCCTCTACCTATCTCTCACTCCCTCTCTCACTCTTGATCTCCGTCCTATCTCTCACTTTGTCTCTCTTTTTATCTTTCTCTCACTCTCCCTCTCTCTCGCTTCTACCCCTCCTTATATCTTTCTCTCCCTCTTTATCCCTTGATCCCTCTCCCCTCGTTCTCTCTCCCTCCTTCTCCATCTCACCCACTCCCTCTCCTTGTCCCTTTTGCTCTCTTTTGCCCCTTCCGTCCTTCTCTCTCCTTCTCCCCTTCACTCTCTCTATCTCTCTACCTCTCTTCTTATCTCTCTCACCTTTATCCCTCTCCCTCTCTCTCTACATCCCCCTCCCTCTCCCTCCCTCCCTCCCTCCCTCTATCCTTCCCATTCCCCCTCCCTTTCTCCCCTCTCTCCCTCCCTTTTTCTCCCTCTCACTATCTCCCCCTCCCTCCCTCTCCCTCCCTCCTATCCCTCATTTTCCCGATACCTCTCTCTCTCACTCCATCTCTTGCTCTCCTTCCCTCTCCTCGCTTCCCCTCCCACTCCCTCTCTTCCTCTCTTTTTCTCTCTACCTCTCCACCTTTTCTCCCTTTGTCCCCGTCTCCCAATCTCACTCTCTATCTCTCCCTCTCCCTCTTTCTCTCGCTCCCTCAATCTTACTCTCTATCTCTCCTTCACCCTTTCTCCCTCTCCCTCCTTCTCTCTATCTCTTTCTCTCCTCCTTCCCCTCTCTCTCCTTCTCTCCCTTCCTCCCTATCTCACTCATGCTCTCTACCTCCTCTCCATATTCCTCTATCTCCTTCTTTCTCCCTTCCTCTCGCCTTTCTCTCCCTCTCCCACTACCTATCCTCATCTTTCTCTCAATCTCTCTCACTCTCACTATCTATCCCCTTCACTCTTTTTCTCTCTTCCACCTCCCTCATGTGTGTACGCCAACGACCATTGGCCTAATCCAAAAGTTCCCGGCCGGTGCCTACCGTGTTGCTCGTGCGTGATCAATCCGTCATGCATCCAACTATGACCAAGTAGGCCAGCGAGGCTTTCCTGTTGCACACATAGTGTGCTACTGGCGTAGGCTACCATAATTGTGAGTGTTGACGTTTAACGTCGACCTCATGTGCTCCTACTTATTTTGATCAAAAATTTCAATTTCATATTTATGTAAAATACCAAAAATATAAGATCTATAATTAGGCATATCTTATTCATGTAGTTAATCATAGTTAACCAATCATACAATCAAAGATTCAATAGAGGCTCGATACCAATTCAAGGATCATGCATCCTATGGAGGTGTAGAATAAATAAAAATTTTCCTCTATCTAAAGGTCCAAGATCATACCATCAAATCTACTAATCATATATACATGAATAATAAGCTAAAGTAAAGGATTACCTCTTACACTCGTAGATCTAAATTCATTTTCTTTGATTAGCCATCCAAGTGTCCAGCCTCTATTGATGATCCACGCAACCCAAGTATCCACTAAGAAGCACTCAAAATTAATGAGGTGCTAGCTCCACCTTTTCCGACTAAGTATTTCCTCTAGAAATCAATCTTGGGAAACTTTGTGACAACCTTAAAAGAAAAGGAAAGAGTATTTCTTGCTAGGGTTTAGGAGGAAACTATTTTCTCCTTTTATTTTCTCTCTTAGCCATGTGCCCTAGATAATTTAAAGGATGCCAAAATCTGCCTTTTTCTTTTCTTTATGTTGGTCGAATATTGTTCTCACAATTTTGCTTGGCCAAAATACTCTTTTTAGGTCACCATCATTCTCCATGCTGCACCTCTCCTCCTATCCTCCTATATATAAGGGGAGAGTTTCCTTGTCCTTCAAATCCAAGAAGAGGGGCGCTTATGAGTACATAAAGGACTCTAGGTTGTTGTTTCCTTATCTTTCCAAGATGAGAAGTTATTTTATATGTGGACTACATGATTATTATCTTTTAAAACATTTAAGCTTATCCAATAAGGTTAATGTTTATCTTTAAAACATTCATCCTTATCCAATAAAGTTGATGTCTATCTTCCCACTAGAACTATCTTAAGGCTTTTAATTAAACCTAATAGGTCAAAACTATTTTGGCCCAATTAATTTATTTGAACTATCCAAATAAATATTTTTAGATTATTTTGGTGAGATCTACATTAGGAAACAATTTTCCAGTACTACCCTTAAACCTAAATTAGGAAACCCCTTTCCTTTTAGGTTCTTTATTTCTAAATTTGAAACTAACTTCCAATTTAGGAAATCAATTTCTAAAATAGAAAAATTTTATTTTTGAAAACTTTCCATTTTGGAAACTCCTTCAAAAATAGAAAACTTGTATAATTGAAAATTTTTCCAGTATCTTTGCTTCGATTTGAAATGTGAATACTTAAACTTATGCGTGTGACTCGGTAGGCTCTAGATATATTGGTAATGTATCAAAAAAAAGACTCTTCTTTTATCTCTTGATACATAAATCAAGATTGGCTTCTAGCATGGCATCATGACTACCCAATTCTCTAAAAAGATTAGTTAATTCCTTATTACCTTTCACAAGCATAGTTACCATACAATTTAGTCCTCATGTCGACTTATCATAGTGTGATTTCAAACTTTGTTATTAGTCTTGTTTGATTATGATCACACAAGTTTTCTTCGATTCCCAAATGTCTTAGCTCTTAGACTAAACCAACTATGCTCTATTAGTGTACTCCTATTATGGTCACAGATTTCTTGAGCAAACAATTATCAAAACGCAATGTGATAACTCATTTAACATACAAGTAATGACATGTCCTATCTTAGTCATACACCTATCTCCATTGTATTCCCAATGCACCTAATGAATCGCCAACTTGTAACCCATTAATGGGTCTATCAAAACGAGTGTCAAAGTGCATAAGTCCTCTAATGAGATAACCATGATGACTTCTATAACGCCCCCACCCTGATCCACTCTTTATTACCCAAATAGGGGTGGCCATGTGAGGCGTATCATGTTGACACGACCGAGTCTTTGAATTAACCTTAGACACGCGTGTGCTCATACATTAAGGATTTATCATACCATGGAATGTGTACAAAATAATTTACATAATATTAACAATATAGTGAAAGTAATAAAAAAATTATTTACAACACCATCAAAATGTTTCTCGACACCCCAACCATAAAATTACAATCAAGAGAACTTTCGGTACAATTGTGTCACATGTGAGCCTTTTTGGAGGATCCGACAACGTCCTTATCGGTATTACCATCGCTTTTACTTGTCTTGGCATGCAAGAACAAACAAGGTTAGTTCAAGCTCGGTAAGTAGGGTGATGCATGTGTTATACAACGTTGTTCCGCCTAGCCCCCCACTATTCTCATCAATTTGAAATGTTAAGGGTACCCTGGATATTAGTAAATCTGCTATATTCTCGATGATTGTCGAATAACCTCGGTAATCATTTACTTGCTAAATAACCTCATCAATCATTTATTACTCGAACAACCTTATCCAATTTTAATTCGGGTACCCTAGGCATTAGCAAGCTCATGCGTTACATCTCTCGGTGATTGGATTATCACCTATCGCTCTATTACTCTCTCTCGGTGATCTCATTATCACCTACTCGCTCTATTACTCTCTCTCGGTGATCTCATTATCACCTACTCGCTCTATTACTCTCTCTCGGTGATCTCATTATCACCTACTACTCATAACAAAATTAGCCCTCGTTGTAGCACACGATTAGTAGAATCATCCCTCGCTTAACGATTTTAGTAATAGAGCACGCAAATGGTTCCATGTTATTACCCATTCCATTCGGTTCGGTTACCAAACCATTTTATCTCATGACTCAATGATGTTTCTCGATTTCATATCACCCTTGAATGTACATGATGCACATGATATTATGTTTAACACATTTGACTAATTATGCTATCACCATTTTCTTCTCGGACCGTTCCCGTGCCCGATGCACACTCGGGACTTCACGGGTGTTTCATGTACCATTTAAAGTATTCAAAATGAGAATACAATTTTCGTTCATCGGTAGCATTTATTGCATTGATCTACTTCGTACTTATGAGTTTTTCCTTTTCGTGTACTAGATAAGTCTAGGCTCGGATTTCTAGTGTATAACTTAGTGTATGAGATCGGTTAATCCTAAGGATTTATACATGGCATACTTAAGCTAAATTTTTGCTTAATGCGAACATTTAATCTTAGTAGTCGAAGTCGACTCATAAAGGGTCTAGGTTTTAATCTCGATTTTTCTTGAATTCTCTTTTTCCATTACCCTATTTATATCTCTTGTAATCATTGATCTCTACTTGTGTTCATCTCCACTTCTTGATCTCTACTTACACAATAGGGACTCAATGTTAATCATTTTCTCTCCTAGGTCAAATGGTCCCAAAATAAGCAAGAAATTGTTTTTCCATTTCTAGGTTACTTCCTTTTTAATGACTTACCAACTCATACTTAGAAGAGTTACCATGGTATTCTCGGCCCTTAATTTCCCCAAAAGATCGATTCTTTCCCCATCTTCCCAACATGGCCGAATGGTTTTAGCCTAGGGAAACTCTAGAAGTGTATTCCTTTTTCTTTCCAAGTTAAGCTTACCAAACCTAGGTCAAATTCAATCCATTCGGTCCATACCCTTTTTCATTACAATTTAAGCTTACCAAACCTAGGTCAAGTTCAATCCATTTGGTCCATGCCCTTTTTCTTTCTTTTTTCTTTCTAACCCATCCACACATTTAAACCTATCAAATAAGCCTTGCATGACAACAAAACATATAAATCCATCACAATTAAGCAAGCCCTAACACCAACACAAACAACCATAGCAACCAATAGAAAAATTATTACAAATCCATGAAATAAACACTAAAAAAAATTAACTTCAAAAAAAAAACTTAAGACATTGATCAACAAAAAATGGAACATGCTTACGTTGCTTGAATTTCCTAAAGGTTGGTTAGGCATTCCCCTTCTTTCTTTTCTTTCCTTTTTCTTTTTCTTTTCCTTTCCTCTTCCTCACTTGTTTATCATTTTTCTCTCCCAATTTTGGTGGCTACAGCTACCTAAAATTTCTTATCATTTGCACTTTTTCTATATATATATACATGCTTAAAGTCTTGGTCTAAGTAAGTGTACAAATGGCTAGATTTAATTTGGAAGAGTAGAAAGTTAATGGTGAGTCATGAGAGAGAGGTGGCGGGTTTGAGACAAAAAAGGGTGAGTTGGCTATTAATTTTTTATTTATTATTTTTTTATGGGGGTTAAAATTCTCCCATCCTTAAAAGAATTTCATCCCCCAAATTGACTCATACAAATAGTTTTAGGTATTTATCTCTCATTTCTTCTTCCCGTTCCCAATTCAATTCTTTGAGGTTGTGATTTTTCCACGGAATCTTAACTAGGCCAATTTCCTTATTCCCGAGTCATTTCACTCGTTTATCTAGGATTTGGACCGGTCTCTCCTCGTATGTTAAGTCTAGGGTGAGGTTCGACGACTCTGTCTCCAAAATTTGACTCGGCTCTCCTATGCACTTCCTTAGGTTGGACACATGAAATACATTATGTACTCCTACTAACGATGATAGTAGCATCTATCCTTATCATGCTACTAAGGGGCCATGCTAATCTTCCTTATATCGTGCCATGTTTATCAAATGTCCCTCCTCCCTCCACGTCTTAGGTTTACCTTTCGATCGGGATAAATGTATAATATTAGATTCAATCAAAACATAAGTAATCGAGCTAAGATTGAGACCTTATCATAATTCACTACTACATCCCTCCGAGCGACCTCCTCCTGCATCATCATGTAAACTCGAGTAAGTGCCTTTCCCGATCCTAGTTTTGGTGCTTGAAGGAAATTATGGGCGACGTGTCCTTACTTGTGAAAAACATAGCAAGTTCTTCAATATCATTGGTACTCCCTACATGGAACATTCCACACTTATTACACCGGGGTTGGTTACCCATTACCGATCTCGATTGATGACTCGGTAGTGGCCTAGGAATGTATGGTGCTGGTCCGTCGATTTATACATTTCTTTGATTACCATCTTGACTAAAATGGCTAGGCGAGGATCGCCTTAATGGTCGGATGAAGAAGCTTCGAATTGAATGTTAATATTTTTTGCTGCATTTCTTTCACAATTTCTTTCGATCCTCATCCTCTAGCATCGCTTTATCCGTCATTTTCAAAAAAGTGCTGATGGTAGACATTTGTACCATGCTTCGTACTCTTGGGTTCGACCTCGCTAAAAATTGATTTCTTTTCAAATTTTCATCCCCGGCGATGAATGGGGTGAATTGACATCATTGTTTAAATCTCTGTACATATTCACCTATGAACATCCCATCTTGCTTTAATTTAAGGAATTCTTGAATTTTCTTTTCCCTCACGTCTATCGTAAAGTATTTATTGTAGAAGACCTCCTTAAATCCTTCCCAAGTTAAGGTAGGTAGGTCCACTTGTCAATCGTGCGCTCTCCCACCATGTGCGGGCATCCTTCGTTAGCATAAAAATGGCACAGAATACTTGCTCATCGTTGGTACATTGTAAGTATGCAAATATCGCTTCTAATGACTTAATCCATTAATCTGCTATCATTGGGTTAACACCCTCGGAGAATTCCCGAGGACTCATCTTATGAAATCTCCTCGCCACGTCACTCCTATACTTGGGGTGATGGAGGTGGAGGCCGTTGATGCATGGCCGGGAGATATCTCATTTGCTCCAAATGGTCTTGTTGTTGTTGTCGCATCACTTGTTATTATTGCTACATCATGTCTATCATACGACTTAAAGCATCTATTGATTTCTATTTTGATCATTAGAGGTCCCTTCACCTCCTACTCGTGTTGGCTCTTTTTCTTGGCATGCTTCGACTTTGTGCATGCCATGTTATGCTCATGTTAGTTTTGGTATCAAAATCAACATATAGTGTAAATCATCTAAGAACGTACTAGATTATACATATGTTTCATATATATTAAGAACTTCATACAAAACATGCATTTACAAGCATTTCCCCTCCTAAGGGTTTACGTACATATTGACAACCAAAAAGATGCTCCTATCTACATCAAAAATCATATGAAAATTACTATATTACACATTATATCTTCCTTGTAGTATGTCTAACATGGCACATTAATGTATCGGACGCATCGGGAAAGAGCACCCTCTACCCACCACCGATTGATAGCATTAGCCGATGCGATAAGTGCTATCTTACGAGCAATACCTACGGGTAGATCCCAATTATACATAAGTCGGGTAAGATTTCATATAACTTACACCGATAGGAACATTCGGATTAGGTTTTGGTAGGAATTACGATCTATTTGACTCACCCGGACCGCACTAGCAACTCGCTGATCCCTTGGCACGAGAGTCCGGCGTTTGGTCGTCCTCATAAAATCTAGGTCGTAATACTCGCTCAAATGTGACATCGGGAAATACTATTTGCTGAATCAAGTCATGTACTCTATTTACATGAGTCACTATATCCCGATCCATCATCATAGTGAGGTTATTTAGTTCCACCTAATAAGCGGCTAGAGAGGCCCTCCGTCTACGGGTCCTTGCAACTCGGGGACCAAGTCGTACATATGCCATCTACAACGAGAATAATTATGACCATCATTAATTTCTAGGTTATGATCAATACTAATTCGAATACATACAATCATGACATACATTTATTAACTAAATAAAAATAATGAATCGATCTTATACCATCCAGGAGCATACTGGTCCTCGAGCTAATGTGACCACTTAAGACATTATCCGACCTATGAAACCATAACTCGATACCACCACCGTAATGCCCCTACCCCAGTCAACTCTCTATTACCCAAATAGGGGTGGCTAGATGAGGCGCATCACACCGACACAACCGAGTCTTCGAACTAACCTTAGACACATGCACGTTATACGTTAAGGATTTATCATACCATGAAACGTGTACAAAATAATTTACGTAATATTAATAATACGGTGAAAGAAAAGACAAAATTTATTTACAACACCATAAAAATGTTCCTCAACACCACAACCCCAAAATTATAATCAAAAGAAATTTTGATACACTTGTGTCACACGTGACCCTTTTTGGAGGATCCAACGGCGTCTTTATAAGTATTATCGTCGTTTTTACTGTCTTGGCATGCAAGAACATACAAGGTTAGCCAAAGCTCGGTAAGTAGGGTGATCCATCTATCATGCAACATTTTTACAGTCGCCCCCACTATTCTCACCAATTTGAAATGTTAAGGGTACCCTGGATATTAGTAAATCTACTATATTCTCGGTGATTGCCAAATAACCTCGGCAATCATTTACTATCGAATAACCTTAGCAATCGGTTACTACCGAATAACCTCAACAATCATTTACTGCTTGAATAACCTCATGCATTTTTAATTCGAGTACCCTAAGTATCGGCAAGCTTGTGTGTTCCATCTCTCGATGATCGCATTATCACCTACTTGCTCTATTACTCTCTCTTAGTGATCTCATGATCACTTAGTGCTTATAATGGAATTACGCCTCGTTGTATCACACGAGTTAGTGGAATCATCCCTCGTTTAATGATGTTAGCAATAAAGCATGCATATGGCTCCATACTATTACCCATTCCATTCAGCTCGATTGCTAAACCGTTTTATCTCATGACTTAATGATGTTTCTTGATTTCATATCACCCCTAAATGCACGTGATGCATATGGTATTATGTTTAACACATTCGACTAATTATGCTATCACCATTTTCTTCTCGGACCATTCCTATGTCCGATGCACACTTGAGACTTCATAGGTGTTTCATGTACCATTTAAAGTATTCAAAATGAGAATACAATTTTCATTCATCGATAGCATTCATTGCATAAATCTACTTCGTACTTATGAGTTTTTCCTTTTCGTGTACTTGGATAAGTCTAGGCTTGGATTTCTAGTGTATAACTTAGTGTATGAGACTCGGTTAATCCTAAGGATTTATACATGGCATACTTAAACTAAATTTTTGGTTAATCTAAACATTTAATCTTAGTAGTCGAAGTCGAGTCATAAAGGGTCTAGGTTTTAATCTCGATTTTTCTTGAATTCTCCTTTTCCATTACCCTATTTATATCTCTTGTAATCATTGATCTCTACTAGCATTCATCTCCACTTCTTGATCTCTACTTACACAAAAGGGATTCAATTTAATCATTTTCTCTCCTAGGCCTAATGATCCTAAAATAAGCAAGAAACTGTTTTTCCATTTCTAGGTTACTTCCTTTTTAATGACTTGCCAACTCTTACTTAGAAGAGTTACCATGATATTCTAGATCCTTAATTTCCCCAAAAGATCCATTCTTTCCCCATTTTTCCCATTTTGCTGAATGGTTTTAGCCTAGGGAAACTCTAGAAGTCTATTCCTTTTTCTTTCCAAGTTAAGCTTACCAAACCTAGGTCAAGTTCAATCCATTTGGTCCATACCCTTTTTCTTTCTTTTTCCTTTGCAACCCATCCACACATTTAAACCTATCAAACAAGCTTTACATTAAAACAAAACATATAAATCCATCACAATTTAGCAAGCCCTAACACCAAAACAAACAACCATAGCAACCCATAGAAAAATTATTACAAATCCATGAAATAAACACTAAAAAAAATAACTTAAAAAAAAACAACTTAAGACATTAATCAACAAAAAATGGAACCTACTTACCGTGCTTGAATTTCCTAAAGGTTGGTTAGGCTTTCCCCTTCTTTCTTTTCTTTTTTTTTATTCTTTTTCTTTCCTCTTCCTTTCTTGTTTATCGTTTTTCTCTCCCAATTTTGGTTACAGTGCCTAAAATTTCTTATCATTTGCACTCTTTCTATATATATATATACATGGTTAAAGTCTTGGTCTAAGTGTATAAATGGTTGGATTTAATTTGGAAGAGTGAAAACTTAATGGTGAGTCATGAGAGAGAGATGGCAGATTTGAGATAGAAATGAGTGAGTTGGCTATTAATTCACTTAATGCAATGCTTAGGTGTCTAATTAAATTTTAGGTTAAATATACACCATAATTAACCGGATTCAACTAGATAAACATAGTTTCCCTCATGAAATTTCGAAAATTTCTTTTCTTAAAACTCAAAAATTCCTTCTCCATTCTTTTCCCAAAAATTCCGAGTAGTGATGCTTCAAGACCAATCTACACTAAAATGGCTATAACTCTTTATATATATATATAACTAAAAATCATAAAATTTTATAGAGAGTTGTTAAACACATGGACAAACAACTTTGAGTTTTAAGTTTTACCCAAAAATGACTATAAACTCCTCAAATAAATCACACAAAATTCAAATAGAATATAGTCCTCGACACACTCGATCAGCATACTAATTTTGATATATATATATATATATATATATATACTCTAAAGTCGAGCGGAATATAGTCCTTAGCACATCGATCAACGCACTGATTTTGATATATATATGTGTGTGTGTGTGTAATTTTTATTATTATTTTTTACGGGGGTTAAAACTTCAAGTCTAAGGACCATTTGTATCCATCTTGTATGAGATTCTCACAGAAGAAAACCAAATGGGTTCTCATGGTGAGTCAAGTCCGGTGATATGTTCTCTAACATAAATCACCTAAGCGGATGCTTTGGCATCACCGTGCCAAAAGGTGTGAGATCTCCTACTGCTATCATATAGCATGAGCATAGTACTCACAACTCTATCCATATATTGTCAATGTCCATTCTTAACAATGCTATGACTTGGGACATTTTATGATATCATTTATGTGCATCAACGTTTGTCTCATATCTTTCGATCAATCACAATTGCAAATGTATATCTTAAGGAATTCTATCTAACTCTAATGAATTTATCAACATGTAAACATAAGAATTAATAGAATGACTTCTTTATTAAATGATGTAATAATACATCAACTTGGCTCCATGCAAAAATGCTCTTGCTCTCTCTCTTTATCACTCCCTCTCCCTATTCCTCTCTCCCTCTCCCTTTTCCTCTCTCTCCCTCTCTCCCCCTCTCTTCCTCTCTTTTCCTCTCTCCCCATCTCTCTCCCTCCTTTTCTACCTTGTTTTCTCTCTCCCTCCCTCTCTCCCCCTCCTTCTCCCTTTCTTTCTCCCTCTCTCCCTCTCCCTCTTTCCCTTTCTCCCTCTCCCTCTTTCCCTCCCTCCCTCCCTCCCTCTCTCGTTTTCTTCCCTCTCTCCCTCTCCCCCTCTCTCCCTCCCCCCTCACTCCTTCTCTCCCTCCCTCTCCCCCTCTCTCCCTCCCTCTCACTCCTCTTTCTCCCTCTCTAACCTTCCCACACTCTCTCCCTCTTTCCTCTGAACTCCTTCTCTCCTTCACTCTTTCTTCATTGTCCTCTCCTTTTCTCAATCATTCCCTCGCGCTTCATCTTTCTTTCCTCTCTCCTTCTCACTCACACTATCTCCATCCCTCTCTTTCTCTCGCTCTCTCTCCCCTTATCTCTCTCCATCTCTTCCCCTATCCTTCTATCACTTTCACCCTCTCTTTCCATCCCTCTCCCTCTACTTCTCTATCCCTCTCTCACTATCACTCTCACTCACTCTCCTTATCTCTCTCCCTCTCCCCCTCTCCTCCTTCATCTATCTCTCCCTCTTTCTCTCTCCCCTACTCTCTCTCTCCCTCTTTCCCTCTAAACTTCCCTCTCTCCCTTCCTCTCTCTATCTCTCTCTATCTTGATCACTCTCTACCTCTTCCTCTCTCCCCTACTCTCTCTCTCCCTCTTTCCCTCTAAACTTCCCTCTCTCCCTTCCTCTCTCTATCTCTCTCTATCTTGATCACTCTCTCCCTCTTCCTCTCTCTCCCTCTCAACCTCTCTATCCTCCCTCTCCCTTTCTTTCTCTCTCCCTCTTGTCCCTCACTCACTTCCCTTTCTCTCTTTCCCTATTTCTCTCTCTCTCTTCCTCTCTATTTCTTCCTCTCTATCTTACCCTTTTTGAGCTCTCTCTCTCTCACCTTCACTATCTCTCTCCTCTCCCTTTTCTTGTTTTTTCTCCCTCTTTTATGCTCTCACTCTATCCCTTTCTCTCTCACCATTTCCCCCTCACTCCTCCTTTCTTTGCATTTCTCTCTTAATCTCTTCCTCATTCTTTCTCCACCTCTCTCGTTTTTCTCTCTCCCTCTTTCTCCTTATCCCTCACTCTCTCCTCCCTTTCTCCCTCCCTCACGAGTCCCTCCCATCTCTCCCTTAATAACTCTCTCTCCCTCTCTCTTTCTCTCCATCTTTTTATCTCTTCCACTCTTATTCTCTCCCTCTTTCCCTCCCTCTCCCTCTTTCCCTCCACCCTCTCTCTCTCCCCTTCTCACCCTCTCCCACTCTCTCGGTCTCTTTCTTTCTCTCTCTCTTTTTCATTTTCTTACTCCCTCCCTCTCTATCTCTCTCCTTTTCTCTCTCATCCACTCTCTCCCTCATTCTCTCTACCTCTCTCCCTCTTTCCTCCTTCCCCTATCTCCCTCTCTCTCTCACTCTCTCCCCCTCCCTCTCTTCCTAACACTCTCTTCCTCTCTCTCCCTCTCCCTCTCCCTCTCCCTCCTCTCTCCTTCCCTCTCTCCCTCTCATGCTCTCCCCTCCCTCTCCCTCTCCCTCTCATGCTCTCCCCTCCCTCTCCCTTTTATCCCTCTCTCCCTTTCTCTCTCTCTCACTCTATCCCCCTCTATCTTTCTTTTCCTTCTCTTTCTCAATCTCTTCCTATCTCTCCCTCCCTCTTTCTTTTATCTCTATCTCTCTCTACCTTTCTCCCTCTTTTTCTCTCTTTATCTCCCTCTAGTCCTTTGTCTTTCTCTCTCCATCTCTCTTCCCCTTTTAACCATAGTTTCCCTTTTACTCTCTCTTCCTTTCTCTGACCTCCTCTCTCTCTTTCTCTCTATCTCTCTCTTTTTCTCTCTCTCCCTCTCTCTTCGTCTCTCCCCTCCTATCTCTCTTCCTCTCTCCCACTCCCTCTCTATATCTCTTTCCTTCTCTGTCTCTCCCACTTTATATCTTCCTTTCTTTCCTTCTCTGTCCATCCCTCTCTTCCTATATATCTCTCCCATTCTCTCTTTTTTCATCCACTCTCTCCCTCCCTCTCTCTAGTCTCTTCCTCTCTCTCTCTCTCTAGTTTTCTCTCCTCCTCTTTATCTCTCCCTCTCAACCACTCTCTCTCCCAATCTCTCCCTTACTCCCTCCCTTTTTCTATCCCACTCTTCCTCTCTCCCCTTCTTTATTGCCCTCTCTCCCTCTCTCTATCTCTCTCTCCCCCTCGCTCTCTCCTTTTATCTCTTTATCCCTCTCTTTTCTTCTTTCTCTCCTTCTCTCCCGCTCTCCCTCTCATTCTCTTTCTCCATCCGTCCCTCTTTATCTCTATCTCCCTTTCTCTCTTTCCTTCTCCCTCTCTCTCCTACTATGTCTCCCTTCTCTATTATCCCCTTCTACTATGTCTCCCTTCTCTATCATCCCCTTCTTGCTCTCTCCCTCCCTGTCTCTCTCTCCCACTCTCTTTATCTCTCTCCCCTAATCCCTCTCTCCCTCTCTCTCTCCCTTGCTCTCCTTTTCTCCCTTCCTCTCATTCCCTTTCCCTCTCCCCCTTTCTCTCCCTTTCTTTTTCTCTCTCTTCCTCTCTCCCACTCTCTCTTTATATCTATTTCCCTCTTTGTCTCTCCCATTCTATCTCTTCCTTTCTCTCCTTCCCTCTCCTTCCCTCTCTTCCTCTATATCTCTCCCATTCTCTCTTTTTTCACCCTCTCTCTTCCTCCCTCTCTCTTAGTCTCTTCCTCTCACTCTCTCTCTCTCTTTTTCTCTCCCCCTCTCTATCTCTCCCTCTCAACCACTCTCTCTCCCAATCTCTCCCTTACTCCCTCTCTCTTTCTATCCCACTTTTCCTCTCTCCCTCTCTTTATCTCTCTCTACCTCTCTCTCTCCCCTCTTTTATCTCTTTATCCCCCTTTCCTACCGTCTTTCTCTCTTTCTCTCCCCCTCTCCCTCTCTCTCTCTCTCCATCTGTCCCTCTCTATTGCTCTCTCCCTTTCTCTCTTTCCTTCTCCCCGTCTCTCTTACTATGTCTCCTTTCTCTATCATCCCCTTCTTGCTCTCTCCATCCTTGTGTCTCTCTCCCATAATCCCTCTCCCCCTCTCTCTCCCCCTCGCTCTCCTTCTCTCCCCCTCTCTTTCGTTTACCTTTCCCTCTCCCCTTTTATCTCTTTTTCTCTTTCTCTCTCTTCCTCTCCTAGTCTCCCTCCCTCTCACCCTCTTTCTCTCCTCTCTGTCTCCCACTCTTTCCATCTCTTTTCCTCTTCTCTTTCTCTCTCCTCCTAATATATCTCCCTATCTCTCCCTCTTTCTCCCTCTCCCTCTTTTCCTATTTTACTTCCTCTCTATCTCCTTCTCACCCTCACTTTTGCTCTCCAACTTGCTCCCTCTCTCACACACTCTCCTTCTCCCTCCCTCTCTCTCCCTCACCCCTCTTCTCTCTCCCTCTTTACTCTTCCCCCTCTCTCTTTATCTCTCTTTCTTTTCCTCTATCTTCCCTAATCTCTCCCTCTTCTTCTTTATCCCTCTTTTCCATTCTCCCTCTCTCTCTTACCCCTCTCTCCCCCTCTTTCCTTCTCTCTAACTCGCTCTCTCTATCTCTCTACCCCATTCCCTCTCTACCTCCTTCTCACTCGCTCCCACTCACTAGCTTTCTCCCTCCCCCTCTCTCGATATCTCCCTCCCTCTTCCTCTCGTTGCTTCCCCTCCCTCTCTCTCCCTTCCTCCCTCTCTCCCACTCTCTTAGTATATCTCCCTCCTTCTCTTTACCTCTTCTCCTCTCTCCCACTCTCTTACTCTCCTTACTTTCCTTTCTCTCTCCCTTTCCTTCTCTCTCCTTCTCTCACTCCTTCTTTGTTCCCTCTCTCTTTTCTCTCTCCATATCCCCCTCTTCCTCTCCGACTCGTTATCACTCTCTCTCCCTATCGCTCCTTCTCTCCTCCAATCTCTCCCTTTCTTCCTCCCTTTCTCTTTCCTTCTCTTTCACTATCTCCCTTTCTCTCTCTTTCTTCTCCTCCTATCCCTTTCTCCCTCTACCACCCTCCCTCTCTCCTTCTATTTCTCTTTCCATCTTTCTTTCTCTCTCTTCTCATATATATCTCCCTCTCTCTTGCTTTTCCTCTATTCCCCCTCTCTCATCCTCTCTCCCCTCTCATTCTCTCTACATCTCTCCTCTCTCATTCTCCCTTCCTCTCTTCCTGTACTCTCTCTCTCTATATATCCATCTCTCTTTCTCCCTCCCTCTTTCTCTCTCCCTCTCTTTTCTCTCTCTTCACATCCCTCTCTCTTTCTACCTCCCTCTTTCTCTCTCCCTCTCTCTCCCTCTCTCTTTATTTGATCTGCCTCTCTCCCCCTTCCTCTATCTTTCTCCCCCTCTCTCTCTTTCTATCCCTCTCTTTTTCTTTCTCTCACCCTCTCCCTCTCCCTCTCTTTTCCCAATCTCTCTCTCCTTGTTTCCCTCACCCTCTCTCTCTCTTTATCTCTCTATCTCTCTCCTAATCTCTTATTCCTTTTCTCTCTCCCTCTCTTCCCTCCTCTTCTCCTTTTCTCCTTCTTTGACTCTCCCTCTCTCTCCCCTCTCCATGTCTCCCTCTATTTCTCTCTCCCCCTTTCTCTCTTACTCTCTCTCTCCCCCATATATATATATATATATCCCTCTCTCTCTCTAACCCATTCTCCCTCTCCCTCTCTCCCCTATATCTTTGACTCTATCTCTATCTCCCATTCTCGCCCTCTCTTGCCCTATTTCTATCTCTCTTTCTTGCAGTTACAATTTTTCCCCCTCTTCCTCTTTTCCTCTCCTTCTCTCCCTTTCTCTCTCTCTCTTTCACTATCACTCTTTCCCCCCTTTCTCTCACCCTATCTCCCTTTCTCTCATAATCTCTTTCTCACTCTCTCCCCCTTTCCCTCTCCCCTTGTCTCCTCATTTCTCTCTCTCCCCCTCCCTCACTCTTTCTCCTTATTGCTCCCTCTCTAACTCTCTATCCTTCTCTCTTTCTCTCATCTTGTTCTCTCTTCCTCTCTCCATCTCTTTATCCTTTCCTCTCTCTCCTTTTCTCTTCTTGCCTTTGTCTATCCCTCTCTCTCACTTTCCCACTCTCTCCCACTCTATTTCTCTCTCCCTCTTAGTCTTTCTCTCCCTTCTTCTTTCTCTATACCTCCTCTCTCCCCTCTCTCTAGAGAGAAGGAAAGAGGGGGACAGAGAGGGGGAGAGAGAGATTGAGAGAGTGGGTTTGAGAGAGAGAGGGAGAATGAGAGAGAGGAAAGAAAGAGAGAGGGAGGGGAGGGAGGGAGGGAAAGAAAGAAAGAGAGAGGGAGGGAGGGAGAGAGGTAGAGAGAGGGAAATAGGGAAACGAGGGAGGGAGGGAAGGAGGGAGAAAAAGAAAAATAGATAGAGGACGAGAGAGAGGGAGAGGGAGAAAGTATGAGAGAGTAAGATAAAGGAAGAAAGAGAGAGAGGGAGAGGGAGATGTGGAGGGAAGGAGCAAGAGGGAGAGGTAAAGGGATGAAAGAGAGAGGGAGAGAAAGGGAGGGAGGGAGAACGGGGAGAGAGAGGAATAGAGAAAGTTCTTGAAGGAGAGAGACAAAAAGAGAGATAGAGAGGGAAAGAGAGTTAGAGAAAGAGGTATAGGGAAAGTGAGGGGGAGAGAGGGAAGAGAGGGAGAGTGGGAGAGAGAGAGAGTAGGAGAGTGGAGCGAGAGAGTAAGAGAGAGGGAGAGAACAAGAGAGGGAGGGAGGAAATGAGGGAGGGAGAGAGCATAAGAGAGGGTTAGAATGTACTAGAGGGAGAGGGAAAATGAGTGAGGGAGAAAAGGAGAGGAGAGAGGAGGAGAGGGAGATAAAGGAAGAGAATCGGAGAGGGAGTGAGAGAGGGAGAGAGAGTGAGAGAGAGTAGAGAGGGGAATGGAGATAGAGGTAGAGAAGGACGAAGAGGGATAAAAGGAAGGGAGAAAGAAGAGAGAGGGAGAGGGGTAAGGAGAGGGGAAAGAGAGAAAGAGAGAGGCGAAGCATGAGAGAGAGAGCAAAGGAAAGTGAGGGAGTGAAAGAGGTCAAGAGAGGGAGAGAGAGGTGGAGGGAGAGAAAGGGAGAAGGAGAGAAAGGAGAGAGAGGGGAGATTGGGAAGTAAGAGAGAGATAAAGGAAGAGAGGGAGGGATGGAGAGGGAAAGGGATGGGGAGAGAGGGAACGAGGGAGAGAGGGAGAGAAAGAGAGAGGGAGATGGAAAGTGAGAGCTATCTCTCTTTCTCTCTCTCTCCATCTCTTTATCCCTTTTCTGCTTTCTCTTTCTCTTTCTCCCATTCTCTCACCATTTATCTCTCTCCCCCTCTCCCACTCACCCTCTCTCCCTCTCCCTTTCTTTATCCCTCTCTAGCTTTCTCTCTTTCTCTCTCCCTCTCTTACTCTCATCCGTTCCGTTTCTCTCCCCCTCTCTCACCTCTCTCTCCTTTTTCACTACCTTTCTATCCTTTTTTTCCTTCTCCCTCTCTTTCTCTCTCCTTCCTCTTTATACCTTTCTCTCTCTCTCTCTCTCTTTATTCTTTCCCCTCCCTCTTCTTCTTTGTCCTTTCTCTCCCCCTAATTTTCTCCTTTTTTCTATCCCTCTCTCTCTCATTCACTATCTCCTACTCTCCCCCTCACTCTTTCTTCCTCTTTTCCTCTCTCCACTCTCCATCCCTCTTGCTCTCTATCTCTATCTACCTCTCTCCTTCACTCTCGATCCCTCTACCTTCCTCTCTCTCCCTTTCTCTCCCCTTACCTCCATCTCTCTCTCTCTTTCCCTCTCCCTTTTCCTTTCTCTCCTTCTCTCCCTCTCTCTCCTTATCTTCCTCTCCCTTTATGTCCTTCTCTACCCCTCTCTCCTTTTCTCTCTCCTTTTCTCTCCCCTCTCTTTTTCCACCTCTCTCCCTCTCTCACTCACTTTCTCTCTCATTCTCTCTATCACTCTTTATCTCTCCCTCACCCTAGCTCACCTCTTTTCCCTTTCTCCTTATTTTTCTTGCTCTCTCTCTCCAACTCTCACACCTTGCTTTCTTGTTCTATCTCCCTCCTTCCCTCTTTTACTCTCTCTTTATCTCTTTATCTCTCTTTTTCTTCTCTCCCTCTCTTCATTACTCTCCCTCCCTCCCTCTTCCTCTTTCTCTCTCTTTCTCACCCCTCTCTCCCTCTCTCCCTTCCTCCTTCCCTCTCCCTCTTTCCCTTTCTCTTGAACTATCCCTTTCTCCCCTTTTATTTCTATCCCTCTCTTTTTCTCTCTTTTTTCTACCTCTTCCCCTATTTCTCTTGTTCTTTCCCTCTTTCTCCCTCTCACTCTCTCTCCCTCACACTCGCTCTCCTTCTCCTTCTCCCTCTCCCTCTCCCTCTTCCTCTTCCCCTTCCTCTCACTCCTTCTCTCTCCTACTTTCTTTCCCTCCATCACTCCCTCTCTCTCCCCATCTCTATATCCCTCTCTCTCTCTTTCCCTATCCTCTCTCTATCTCTCCCTCTTGACTCTTCCTCCCTTCATTTTCTCTTTTTCTCCCTCCCTCTCCTACCCTTTCTCTTTATCTCTCTCTACACCTCTCTCTATCTCCCTTTTCCTCTTTCTCTCCCCCTCTCTCACCCTCACTATCTCTCAACCTCTTCTTTTTCTCTCTTTCTCCATCTCCTTTTCTCCCCTCTCTCCTTGCTTCCCTCTACCTCACTCCCTCTTTTTATCTCTCCTCCTCCCTCCTTACCTCTACTTCCTCTCTCTATCTCTCTCCCTCCCTCCCTCCCTTCCTCTCCATCTCTCTCTCTCTCTTTCTCATTCTCTCCTTTTCTCTCCATCTCTCTCCATCACTCTTCCTTTCTTCGTCTCTCCTCCTCTCTCTTTCTCTCTCCCTTTCTTTCCCTCTTTACCCTTCTCCCTTACCCATTTTCTCTCTCTCATTCTCCCTCTTTTACTTTCTCACTCCCTCTCTATTACACTCTCTCCCTCTCTTTATCTCTCTCACTCTCTCCTTCTCTCTATCTCTCCCCTCTCTCCCCCTCTCTCCCCCTCTCCCCCTCTCTCTCCCTCTCTTCCTCTCTCTACCTCTTTATTTCTCTCCCTCTCCTTATCTTTTTTATTTCTCTCTCTCTCTATCACTCTCCCTTTCTGTCCCTCTCTTTGTCCCCCTCTCCCCCTCACCCTTTCTCTCTCATTTTCCCTTTGTCCTTCTCTTTCTTGCTATCTCACTCAACCTCTCACACCCTCTCTTTCTCTCTATCTCTATCCCTCTCTCCCTCTCTCCCTCTTCTTCCCTCTCTCTCTCATTCCCTCTTTCCCTCTTTCTTCATCTTTCTATCTCACTTTTTCTCTCTTCGTCTCTCAACTAATTTCCTTTTCCCTTTCTCCCTCTCTCTCTTTTCCTCTCCCCCTCTCACTCTTTCTCCCTTTCTTTCCCTCTCTCTCCTTTCCTTTCTCAATCTCTCCCTCTCTCCCTCTATCACTCCCTCCTCCTCTCTTCCTCTCTCTCCCTTCTCCTCTCTATCTCTCTCCCCCTCTCGCTCTCTATCTCTCTCACTCACTCCCTCTCTTTCTATTTCTTGCTTTATCTCACTCTTCTTTCTCTTGTTCTCTCCCTCTCTCTCTCCCTCTCCCTCTCTCTACCTCATGCTAGCTCTCATTATCACTCTTCCTCTTTTATTCTCTCTCCTTATCTTTTTCCCTTTTTTAACCTCTTTATCTCTCCAATATTGTCTCTTTAATCCCTCTCTCCCTCTCTTTCCCCTTTCTCCCTTTACTCACTCTTCTTCTTTATCTCTCCCTTTTTCCCTTTCTCTCTCTCTCTATCCTCTCCCGTTTGCTTCCTCCCTCCCTCCCTCTCTCTCATCTCTCTTCACCCTCTCTTTCGCTCTATCTTTCTCTCTTCCTCTCTTAATCGCTCTTTCACTCGCTCTCTCACTCCTTCACTTTCTTTCTTACTTTCTCTATCTCCTTCACTCTCTCCTTTTCTCCCAATCCTTTTCACTCTCCCTCTCTATTGCTCTCATTCACTCCCTCTTTCTCTCTCTCTCCCTCTCCCTCTCACTCTCTAACTCTCATTCTCTTTCCCTCTCCTCTTTTTTTCTCTCCTTTTTCTCTCTCTCCCTTTCTCCCCCTCTTCTCTCCTCCCTTCCATCCTTCCCCCTCTCTCCCCTCTCTTTCTTTCCCTCCCTTCTCTCCTCCTCTTTCCCTCCCTCCTATCTATCTCTCTGCAATTCTCTCTTCTCTCTCCCTCTCTATCCCCTTGTCCCTCTCACTTTCTCTTCCCTTATCCTTCTCCCTCATTCTCTTCCTCTCTCTCTCACCCTCTCTCCCCACTCTCTCTCTCTCTCACCCTCTGCTTCTCTCTTTACCTCTCCCTTTATGCCTTCCTCTCTCCCTCTCTCTCCCTTCTCTCCCTCTATCCATCTTTTTCTTTTTAGCTCTCTTTCCCTCTCTCTTCCTCTATCCTTCCTTCCCTCTATCTCTCTCCCTCTCTCTATCTCTCTCCTCCTCTTTCTTTCTCTCCCCCTCTCCCTCTCTCTCCCTCTCCCTCAGCCTTTCCATCCCTCTCCCTCACCCACTCCCTCCCTCTCTCCCAATATCACTATCATTTCTCCTCTCCCTCCCTCCCTCTCTCTCTCTCCCCTTCCTCCCTATCCCTCTCTCCTTTTCTCTCTATCCATCTCTCTCTAACTCTTTCCCTCTCTCTTGCTGTCTATCCCCTATCCTTCTCACTTTCTTTTTCCTTATCCTTCTCTATCATTCTCTTCCTCTCGTCTCTTGCCCTCTCTCACTCACTCCATCTATATCTCTCACCCTCTCTTTCTCACTTTATCTCTCCCTCTATACCTTCCTCTCTCCCTCTCGCTCTTCCTCTCACTCTCTTTCCTATCTCTCCCACTTTTTATCTCACTCTCTCTCCCTTTATCTCTTTCTCTCTCTCTTTCTTTATCCCTTCTTTTCTCTATCCTTCTCCCTCTCTATATCTCTCTAACCCTTTCTCTCTATCTCTCTCTCTCCTTCTTCTCTCCCTCTTTCTCCCTCCATTCGGTGTCTCTATTTCTCCCTCTCTCTCTCACTCACACTCTCTCTTCCCTCTCTCTCTCTTTCTCTCCCTCCCTCTTTCTTACCTTCCATCTCTTTCTTTTTCCCTCCCTCTATCTGCCGCTTTCCCCCTCTCTTTCTCCCTATCTCTTTCTTTTTCTCTCTTTGACTCTCTCACCCTCCATTCTTTTTTCTCTGTTTTTTATTCCTCTCCCTTTATCCCTTTCTCTCTCACTCTATCTTTCTCCCTCTCTCCCTTCCTTCCCTCTCTCCCTTATCCTCCCCCTTTCTCTCTCTCACTCTTTTTCTCTCTTTTTCTCTCCTTTCCTCCCTTCCTCTCCCTCTCTCTCTGCCTCATTCTCTCTCACTCTCTCCCTCCCGCCCACCCTCCCCTTCTCTCCCTCCCGCCCACCCTCCCCTTCTCTCCCTCCCCATCTTTCCCTCCCTCTCTTATCTCTCCCACTTTCCCTCTCCCTTTATCTATCTCTCGTCCTCTCGCATGTGATAACTCTTTTAGCATATAAGGAAAGACATATCCTATCTTATTCATACACCTATCTCCATTGGATTCATAGTGCACCCAACGAATCACCCACGTGTAACCCATTAATGGGTCCATCAAAACAAGTGTAAAAGTGTATAAGTCCTCCAATGAGATAACCATGATGACTTCAAGTCTAAGGATAATTTGTACCTATCTCGTATGAGATTCCCACGAACTAAAATAAATGGGTTCTCATAATGAGTCAAGTCCAGGTGATATGTTCTCTAGCATAAATCACCTAAGTGTTTGGTTTGGCATCACTATGCCAATAGGTGCGAGATCTCCTACTGGTATCATATAGCATGAGCATAGCACTCATAAGTCTATCCATATTTGTCAATGTCCATTCTTGATAATGCTACAACTTGAGACATTTAATGATAGCATTTACATGTATTAGTGCTTGTCTCATATCTTTTGATCAATCACTATTGCAAATGCATATCATAAGGACTTCTATCTAATTTTACTCGAACATGTAAACATATGAATCAATAGAATGACTTTTTTATTATTATCAAAATAAATAATACAAAGATACATTAACTCAAGCTCATCCGTACGTGGTTGGATCTTGGGCACCTACACTAATAGTTTAGTCCGTAGGAATCTCATACGAGATGGGTACAACTAGTCTTTTGACTTGAAGTCATCATGATTATCTCATTAGAGGATTTATGCACTTTGAAACTCATTTTGATGGGCTTAGTTAAAAGTTGCATATGGGTGATTCATTATGTGTACTAGGAATCTAATAGAGATAGGTGGATAACTAAAATAGGACATGTCATTCCTTATATGCTAAATGAGTTATTACATTACGCTTTGATGAATGTCTACTCAAAAAATCTATGGCCATAGTAAGAGTATACCAATAGAGCATACGTTTACTCTTGAGCTAAGGCATTTAGGAATTGAAAAAAGCATGTGTGATCATAATTGAACAAACTATAAACTAAATTTGAGATCAAATATGATAAATTGACATAAAGACTAAATTATATGGTAACCATGCTCATTAAAGGTAATTGCGAATTAATTAATCCTCTTGAAGAATTAGGTAGCCATGATGCCTTGCTAAAGGCCTATATTGATTTACATATCAAGAGATAAAAGAGGTCTCTTTTATTCTTAATACCTTGTAAACATAACTAGAGGCCTATCGAGTCACACATATAAGTTTAAGTATTCACATAATGAAAGAAAAACAAAGATTTTGGAAAACAGCTTACCTAAAATAAAAGTTTCCTTTTTTGGAAGAAGTTTTTGAAAATGAAAAGTTTCCTATTTGGAAAAGGTTTCCTATTTTTGGAATGTTTCATTTTTTGGAAAAAGTTTTCATAAAATGAAATTTTTTCTATTTTAAAAATTAGTTTTCTAATTTGAAAATCGAGTTCCAAATTTGGAAGTAAGTTACCTAAAAAGGAAATTAGTTTTCTAATTCGAGGTTTAATGGTATTTTTGAAATTATTTCCTAGTGTGGTCTTCCTAAAAATATCCGACCCAATTTATTTAGATAGTCTAAATTAATTGAGCAAAAAAAGTTTCACCTAATAGGCTTCATTTACCTAGAAGTTATTTTGGTGAGAGGATAAACTTGAGTCTTATTAGATAAGGCTTGGGATTTACAAGGATAAGATAAAACAAGCCCTCATATATTATAAATTCTTATCCTTGGAGGACAAGGATGTCACCCCATCATATAAATAAAGGAAGAGAGGTGGTAAAGGAGGGTTAAGAGAGAGACACACATGATAAATGAAAAGAAAACGAAAGACATTTTTTTCTCACCTCAAAAGCATGAGTTGTCGTATCCCTCCATAAAAGCCTTAGTCACCATAAAAACCATAATTGTATTCTTTGGAAAGCAAATCAATTATATAGGAAGATTGGAGGTAGCACCTTATGATTTCTATGGCTTTCTTTGTGGATTTCTAAGCTATATGGACTATCGAAAGAGGCTAGATACTTAGATAGCTCCTTTATATAAAGGTTAAATCTACACTAGAAGAGGTAATCTTTTACTCATGCTTTGAATTCAAGTATGCATGATTAGTTGATTCAATGGCTTGATCTTGGGACACTAAGATGGAGGAAATTTTTTTATTTTATACCTCCATAGGATGCATAATCCTTCATATCTCTTTCTCACTCTCTCCCTCCCTCTCCCTCTATCTCTCGCTTCCTCACCCTCTACCTCCACCTCTCCCTCTCCCTCTCCCTATCTCTTCATCACTCTCCCTCCCTCTCACCTTTCTCTCTCTCTCCCACTCTCTCATTCTCTCTTTATCTCTATCACCCTTTCCCTCTCTCTCTCTTCTTCCTAATCTCCCTCCCTCTCCCCCTCTTGCCATCTCTTTCAATCTCCCTCTTCTCTCTCCCTCTCTTTTTATCCCTCTCGTTCTCCCTCTCTGTCTCTCCATCTCTCTCTTTCTCTCTTTCTCCCTCTTTCTCCCCCTCTCTCACTCATCTCTCTCCCTCACTCGTGTCTTTTTCCCTCTCATTATCACTTTCTCTTCCTCTCTTCCTATGTCTCCCTCTCTTTCCTACCCTATCCCTTTCTCATTCTCCTCTTATCTCCCTCTCCCTCTTTCTCCCTCTCCTTCTCTCTCTCCCTTTCTCTCTTGCTCTCTTTAACCCATCCTCTCCCTCCCTCTACCTCTCTCTCTCCCTCCCTTTACCTGTCTCTCTCCCCTCCCTCTTCCTCTCCCTCTCTCTCCCTCCATCTTTCTCCCTCTCACAATTGCCCCATCTCCCTCTTCTTATCTTTTTCTAAGTCTTTTTGTTTTCCTTTTTCCCTCTCTCATCCCCTCTCACTCCCACCCTATCTCCCTCCCTCCTTCCCCCTCTCTCTCTCTCCCCCTCTTTCTTTTTCTCCTCCCACTCTCCGATACTATCTCTTTTTCTCCTTCCTCCTCTCTCTTTCTCTCTTTCTCTCTTTCCATCTATTTCCCTCTCACTCCCTATCTCTTCTTCTTTTCTCTTGCTCTCTTTCCCTCCCTCTCTCCGACACACTCCTTCTTTCTCTCCCACCTTCTCCCTCTCCCTTTCCCTCTTTCCCCTTCCCTAGCTTCTTTCTTATCTCTCTCCCTCCTTCCTTCGCCCCCTCACTCCCTCTCTTTCCATCTCTTTCCCTCTCACTTTCTCTAGGCCTTCCTCTTTCTCCCTATCTCCCTTCTCCCACTCCGTTTACATCTCCCTCTTTTACTTGGCCTTTCTTTCTCTCTCGATATTACCTTCCTTTTCTTTCTTTCTCCCCATCTCTCCCTATCTCTCCCCCTCCTTACCTACCTCTCCCTCTTTTCCATTTCTCTCTCTTTCTCATTCTCTCTCTCTCCTTCAGTCTTTTTCTCTTGATCTTTTTCTTCATCACTCTATTTCTCCTCTCTCCTACCCTCTCCCTCTCTCTCTCCATCCCTCATTCTCTCTCCCTTTCCCTTTCTCTCCTTATCTCTCTATCTATCTCTCTTTATTGCCCTTTAAATCTCTCCTATCTCCTTCTCTCTCTCTCTCCCCCTCTCCCCCATCCCTCCCTCCGTACCTCCTCTTCTTTCTCCTTTTCTTTCTTCCTCCTTTTCTCTCTTCCTCCTCTCTCTCCCCCTCTCTCTATTTCTCCCTTTCCCCTTCTCTCTCTCCCTCTCTCTATCCTCTCCCCTATCTCTCCCTCTCCTTCTCTCCCCCTCTTTCTCTCCTTTTCTCTTTCCCCCCACTCCTCTCTCTCTTGCTTGATTTCTCCCTCTCTCTATGTCTCTCCCTCACTCTCTCCTTCTCTCCCTCTCGCCCTCTCTCTCTTCTCCCTCTCTCCCTCTTTCTTCCCTCTCTTTCTCCCTCACTACACTCTCTCTCACTTGATTTATCCCTCTATTGTCTCTCACCCTGCCTCTCCCTCTCTCTTTCACCCTCTCTATTCCTATTACTCTCCCTCTCTCCCTTTTTCACTCCCTCGCTCTCCCTATCTCTCTTTCCTTGTTTATTCATGCCTCATTTTTCTCTCTCTCCTCTCTTTCTCGCACTCCTAATTTGCCTCTCCTTTTCTTGCTCTCTTTTCCTCTTTTCCCCGCCTCCCTATCGATCTCTCTCCCTCCCTCCCTCCCTCTTTCTCTCCCTCTCTTTCTTCCTCTATCCCTTCCCCACTCTCTCCCTCTCTCTCCCTCTTTCTCTCTTGATCTCCCTATCTCTCCCTCTCTGTCTCCTCTCTCGCTTCCCTCTCTATCTCACTCCCTCACACTCTACCTCCTCTTCTTTCTCTCTCTCTCTCCCTCTCCCTTAATCTCTCTCTATCTATCTATCTCTTTCCCTCTCTATCTCTATCCATTATATCTTTCTCCACTATATTAACCTTTCTCCCTTTTCATTCTTTATCTTTCTCCCTCTCCCTCCCTCTCTCTTTCTTGCCCTTCATCTCTCTCTCTCTCCCACTCTCCTTCTCATTCTCCCTCTCTCTTTCTCTCTCTCCCTCTATTTCTCCCTATCTCTCTCCCTTTCTCCCTCTCCCCCTCTATCTCCCTCTTCCCCTCTAACTTTTCCTTCCTCCCTCTCTCCTCCCTCTCCCTCTCTTTGTCTTTCTCTCCTCCTCTCTTCTAACCTCTCTCTCCCTCTTTCCCTCTCCCACTCATTCTCTCTCTCTCCCTCTCTCTCCCTCTACTCTCTCCCTCACACTCCCTTGCTCTCTCTCCCTTTATATCTCTTTCTCCTCCACTCCTCCATCTCTCTCTCCTTTGCTCCCTCTATTTCTCTCCCATCTCTCTCTTACCCACTTACCCTCTCTTTCTCTCCATCCCTCTCTCTTTCTCTCTCCCTCTAACCCTTTCTCTTCTCTATTTCCCTTTCTTTCATTATCCCTCTCCTTTTTCTCTCTCGCCTTTCTTCATCTCCCTCCTTTACCTTTCCCATTCTCTCTCCTTCTCTCTTTCTTTCGTCCTCTTTTTACCACCTTCACCCTATCTCTCTCTCCCTCTTCATCTCACTCTTCTTTTCTCTCTCCCTCTCCCTCTTCCACTATTTCTATCTCTCCCTCTATCTCTCTCCCTCTCTTTTTCTTTCTCTCTCCATCTTCTTCTCTCTCCTTCTCCCTTTATCTATATATCCCTTTTTCCCTCTCTCTATCCCTCTATCCCTCTCTCACTTTCTCTCCCTCACTCTCACTCTTCCTGCCCCTCCTCCCTTTCTCTCCCTCTATGTCTTCCTTCCTCCCTCTCTTTATCTCTCCATCTAGCTCTCCCTCTTGCTCTCTCTCTCTCACCCTCTTTGTATCTCTATCTCTCTTTCTCCCTCCACCTTCTCCCTCTCCTTCTTTTACTATCCTCTCTTCCTCTCTCTTTGTTTCTTTATGTATCCCTCTCTTTCACTCCCTCTCTTCTCTCACCATCCCTCATTTTCTCTCTCCCTCTATGTCCCTCTCTTTCTCTCTCCTTCTATCTCTCTATCTCTCCCTCCTTTTTCTGCTATCTCTCCCTTTCTCTCCCTCTCTCTTCCTCGGTCTTCCTTTCTACCCCTTTCTATCTCTATCCTTCTCTCTCCCTTTATCTCTCTCCCCTCTCCCTTCCTCTAGTTTTCTCCCCCTTCTCTCTCCCTCCATCTCTTCCTTTCTACCTCTCTCTCTCCCTCTCTCCCTCTTTCCTAACTTCCCTCTCTCTCTTTATCGCTCTCTCTCTCACTCTATCTATCCTTCTATCTCACACTCTCTATCCCTCTCTCACTCTCTCTCCCTCTTTATCCCTCTCTCTCTCACTCTATCTATCCCTCTATCTCACTCTCCCTATCCCTCTCTCCCTCTCTCTCAATCTCTCCCCTCTCCCACTCCATCCCTTATTCACTCTCTCTTGCTCTCTCCCCTGTTTCTCCCGCTCCCTCTCTTACTCTGCCTCCCTCACTCTATCACCCTCTTTCTTTCACTCTCACCCTCTCCCCTTCTTTCTTCCACTCTCCCCTCTCTCCTTATCTCTATCTCCTTCCCACTCGTCTCTCTCTCTCCAGCTCTCTCTCTCACTCTCACGCTCTTCCTCTCTCTCTCTCCCTCACTATTTATCCCTCTCCGTCTCTCTAACTCTCTCCCCTCTTCGATATCTCTCCCCTCAACTCTCCCCCTTCACTCTCTCTCTCCTAATCTCTCTCTTCCTTTCTCTCCCTTCTCTCTCCCTCTCCCTCTCTCAACCTCTCTTTCTCTCTCTTTTCTCCCTCTATCTCAACCTCTCTCTTACTCTTTTCTCCCTCTATCTCAACCTCTCTCTTACTCTTTTCCCTCTCTTTGTTTCTCTCTCCCTTTCCCTTTCCTTTCCCTTTCCCTCTCTATCACTCTCTCTCCCGATCTCTTTATCTCCCTCTATCTCTTGCTCTCTCTCACTCTTTTTCTCTTCCTTCTCTCTCTCTCCCTTTCTCTCCCTCTCTTTGTCTCTCTATCTTTCTTTAGAAAGATAGAGAAGGAGAAGTAGGCAAAGAGGGAGAGATAGAGGGAAGGGAAAGAGACAAAAAGAGGGAGGGAGAGAGGGAGAGAAAGTAAGGGGGGGAGAAAGAGAGAGGAAGGGAGGGAAGGAGAGAGAAAAAGAGGAGAGAGGGAGAATAGAGAGAGGGGAGAGGGAGAAGAAGAGGGATAGAGAGGAGAAAGAGAGAGAAAAGAGATATTAAGGGAGAGGAAGAAAGAGGGGAAAGAGTGAAGGATAAAAAGGGAGAGAGAGGGAAAGGGAGAACAGGAGAGAAATAAAGAGTATAAGAGAGCGACAAGGAAAGAGTGGTGGAGAGAGACAAAGAGAGAGAGAGAGAGAGAGATAGTGGGGTAAAAGGGTGAAAAAGAGATAGAGTGAGAGATGGAGGGAGGAAAGAGGGAGAGAGAGGTAAGGAGAGGGAAGATATTGAGAGAGAGAGGGATTGGGGAGAGAGAGGAGAGGTAGGTAGAGAAGGGGAGAAAGAAAGGGAGTGGGAGAGAGAAGGAGAGTGAGGAAGAAGAAGAGAGAAGTAAGGAGGGGGTGAGAGAGAAGGAGAGAAAGGGGAGAGGGAGATAGAGGGAGAGAGACGAGGGAGACAAGAAGAGAGGGAGAGATGAGGAAAGAGAAAAGGAGAGAGATGGGAGAAAGGGTAAGGGAGAGTGAAGAAATTGAGAGAAGGAGAAAAAGAGGGAGAGGGAGAGAGAAGAAGAAAGAGAGGTAATAAGAGAGAAAGAGATGGAGAGAGATGGAGAAGGGGAAGAGAGGCGGAGAGAGAGTCAAGGAAGGGGAGAGAGAGTTAACGAGGGGCGAGCAAGAGAGGGAGAGATAAAAAAAGAGAGGGAGAGATAGAGAGGGAAAGGGAGAGGGAGAGAGGGTGAGAAAGGTATAATAAGAGAGGAAGATATGGAAAGAGAGAGAAGGAGAAGGAGAGAGTAGGAGAGAGAGCAAGATGGGGGAAAGAGGGGGAGAGAGAGAAGGAGTGAGAGAAAGGGAGAGGAATTAAGAGTGGAAGAGAGAGTGAGAGAGATGTAAAGAAGAGGAGAGGGAGAGAGGAAGAGAGAGGGACAGATGGGGAGAGTGGGAGAGCGAGAAAGGGTAGGAGAGAGCGTGAAAAAGGGAGAGAGAGATAGAGAAATGGAGAAGGAGGGAGGAAATAGATAGAGAGGGAGAGATAAAGAGAGAGAGGGAGATAGAGAGGGGGAGAGAGAGAGGAAGAGAGGGGAGGGAGAGAATAGGAGAAGGAGATAGATAGACGGAGAGAGAGTGAAAGAGATAACAAGCGAAAGAGAGAAGGAGGGAGGGAGAGAGGAGGTAGGGAGGAGAGAGGGAGAGATGGGGAGAGAGAGGGAGGAGTGAGAGAGTTCGAAGAGAGATAGAGGGGATAGATAAGGAGATAAGGAGTATGAAAGGGAGAGAGATAGCAAGAGTGAGGTAGAGAGAGGGAGAGAGGGCAAAGGAGAGTGAGAGGGAGATAAGGAGATAGAGAGAGGACGAGAGAAAGGGTGGGATATGGAAAAGGGGAGAAAGAGGGGGAGAGGGAGAGGGAGAGATAAGGAAAGGGAGATAGTCGAGAGAGAGAGGGAGAGTGAGAGATGGGGAGATAGAGAGATAGAGGGAGAAAGAGAAAAAAGGAGGGAGAGAAAGAGCTTGAGTGAGGGAGAGAGAGGGAGAGGGAGAGAGTAAGAGAGGGAGGGAGAAGGGAGAGAGGGAGAGGGGGAGATGTAGAGGGTTAGAAGGATAAAGATGCGAGAGAGATAGAGAGAAGAAGAGAGAGAAAGAGAGAGAAGGAGAGTGAGAAAAGGAGAGAAGTAGTGATAGAGATATGGATAGGGATAGCAAGAGAGAGAGAGCAAGGAGATAGAAAAGGGGAGAGAGCGAGAGGGTAAGTGAGGGAGCTAGAATGATAGAGAGAGATGGGGGAAGAGGGAGATGAAGAGAAAAGAGCAAGAGTTAGAGAGTGGGAGAGAGAGATAGAGAGAGGGAAAGGGAGAGAAAGAGATAGGGATGAAGGGAAGGGGAGAGAGAGATAGAGAGAGGGAAAGGGAGAGAAAGAGATAGGGATGAAGGGAGGGGGAGAGAGAGGAAGAGAGAAGAGGAGATAGAGAGGAAGAGTGAGAGGGGAGAGACTCGTTAAATAGAGGTGGGGAGAGAGAGAGAGGAATAAAGGAATAGAGTGGGAGAGTGAGAAAATGAGAGAAAATATGATAGAGAGGAAGAGAGAAAGAAGGAGAGGGAGGAGAGAGAGATGGAGTGAGAGAGAAGGGAGAAAGAGAGAGATAGGAAAGGAGAGAGAAAGAGGGAGGAAGAATAAGAGGGAATGTGAGAGAATGGAGGGAGAGGGAGAGGGAGAAAGAAGGAGAAATTAAGAGAGAGTAAGAGAAAGAGAGAAGGAGAGGGAAAGGGAGGGAGGGAGAGAGAAAGAGAGAGGGGGAGAGAGTGAGATAAAGAGAGATGGATATTGAGAGAAAAGAGAGAGAGAAGGGCAGAGAGAGGGGGAGAAAGATAGTGTAAGAGAGGGAGCGAGTGGGAGACAGAGAGCAAGAGGGAGGGATAGAGAGAGGATGGGATATTGAGAGAGGGAGAGAGGGAGAGAGAGTGTGAGAGAGAAAGGGAGAGAGAGAGGATGGGATATTGACGAGAGGGAGAGAGGGAGAGAGAGTGTGAGAGAGAAAGGGAGAGAGAGGGAGAAAGGGAAAGATTGGGATGGAGGGATAGAGGCAAAGAGGAAGAAAGGAAAGGATGGGGATGGAGGGATAGAGGCAAAGAGGAAGAAAGGAAAGGATGGGGATGGAGGGATAGAGGCAAAGAGGGAGAGAGGGAGAGAGATAAGGGGAGAAGGAGAGAGATAGGGTGGGAGGGAGAGAGGGAAAGGGATAGGGAGAAGGAGAAAGAGATTGAAAGACAGGAAGAGAGAGGGAGAGAAAGGGAGAGAAGGGGAGAGAGTAAGAGATAGAGAGAGGGAGAGAGAGAAGGAGCGATATAGATGAAGAGATGGAGAGGGAATGGGAGGGAGGGAGAGAGGTAGAGATAGAGAGGGATAGGGAATGAGAGAGAGGGAGAGGGAGATAGAGAGTGGGAGAGAGGGAAAGAGGAGGGATGGTGTAGGACAAGGAGACAGAGGGAGAGGGAGAGAGTGGGAGAGGGATAGAGAGATAGAGGGAGAGAGGGGGAGAGAGAAAAGAAGAGGGAGATAGAGGGAGAAGGAGAGAGAGGGGGACGGATAGAGCGGGGAGGGGTGGAGAGGGAGGGAGATTGAGAGATGAAGAGGCATAGAGAGGGAGAGGGAGAAGGAGAGAGGGAGAAGGAGAGAGAGAATGAAAGAGATAGAAAGAGCAAGTGCGAAGAGAGAGAGATAGAGAGTGGGAGAGGGAGAGGGAGAGAGGGAGAGAGGATGGAGAGGGAGAGAGAAAGAGGGAGAGGGAGTCCGAAAGGGATAAACAAAGAGTGAGAGAGAGGGAGAGGAATAGTAAGAGAGATAAAAGGGAGTAGATAGAGAAGGATAGAGGGAGACAGAGAGGGAGAGGGAGAGAGGGAGGAAGAGGGAGAGAGCTAGAGTGAGGGAAAGAGAGAAAGGAAGAAGGAGAGGGAGAGAAAGAGCATAAGAGTAAGAGAGTGAGTGAGAGAGTGTGAGCGAGAGAGGGTGGGAGAGAGAGAAGGAGAAGGAGAGTGAGATAGGAAGGAGGGAAGAAGAGGAAAAGACCATGCATCCTATGGAGGTGAGGAATTAATATATTTTTTCCTCCATCTAAGGGCCCATGATCAAGTCGCTGAATCTACTAACTATATATACATTAATTTAAAGCAATGAATAAGGATTACCTCTTATAGACTAGATCTAAATTCTTTTTAAAAAACGATGTCCAAGTGTTCAACCTCTATTGATGATTCATGTAGCCTAAATATCCATAAAGAAGTATTAAAAATAGGTAGGATACTCGGTCCATCTTTTTTTATTTAGTGTTTCTTAAAGAAATCAATCTCGAGCAATTTTACGACAACCTTAAAAGAGAAGGAAAGAGTTTGGTTTGCTAGGGTTTTGAAAAAAAAATTTCCTTTTTTTCTCTCTTAGCTATGTACCCTAGTGATCATTTTAGGGTTGGTAAAAAATTTCACTTTTCCCTCATTTCTTGTTTTTGGCCGAAACCCTCTCTCTTAAAATCCTCTTTTGTTCTCTTGTGTTGCCACATCTCTATCTCTCATATTTATTTATAGGAGAGCTTCCTTGTCTTCTAAGGACAAGTAGAGGGGCAACAATGAGTCCCTTAAAGGACTCAAGGTTGTTTGCTTCTTTAACCTCTAAGGATGAGGAGTTATTTTACATGTGGATTTTTTGATCATTATCTTTAAAACATTAAACCTTATCCAATAAGGTTGATTTTTATCCTCTCACCAAAATATCTTAAGGCTTTTTAATTAAACCTAATGAGAAAAAACCATTTTAGCCTAATTAATTTATTTGGACTATCTAAATAAATAATCTTAGATTATTTTTGGCGGGTTGACATTAGGAAATAATTTTTCAAAATACCCTTTAACCTAAATTAGGAAACTCATTTCCATTTTAGGTTATTTACTTCCAAATTTGGAACTAACTTCCAAATTAGGAAACTTATTTCTAAAAATAAGAAACTTTTCATTTTAGGAAACTTCCCATTGAAGGAAACTTTTCATTTTGGAAACCCTTTCCAAAATAGAAAACTTTCATAATTGAAAATTTTTTTCAATATATTTGCTTCTCATTTATAATGTGAATACTTAAACTTATACGTGTGATTCAATAGGCTCCTAAATATGTTGGCAATGTATGAAGGAAAAAAGACTCCTCTTTTATTTAGGAAACCCATTTCCATTTTAGGTTATTTACTTTCAAATTTAGAACTAACTTCCAAATTAGGAAACTTATTTCTAAAATAAGAAACTTTTCATTTTAGGAAACTTCCGATTGAAGGAAACTTTTCATTTTGGAAACCCTTTCCAAAATAGAAAACTTTCATAATTGAAATTTTTTTCCAATATATTTGCTTCTCATTTATAATGTGAATACTTAAACTTATACGTGTGATTCAATAGGCTCCTAAATATGTTGGCAATGTATCAAGGAAAAAGACTCCTCTTTTATCTCTTAGTATATAAATTAAGATTGACCTCCGACAAGGCATAATTAAAGGGTCATGCATCCTATGTAGGTACAAAATAAATAAAAAAATTTCCTCTATCTAAGGTCCCAAGATCATGTTGTTAAATTTACCAATCATAGATACATGAATAATAAGCTAAAGTAAAGGATTATCTCTTGTAGCGTAGATGTAAATTCCCTTTCTTTAATTAGTTGTCCAAGTGTCTAGCCTCTATTGATGATCCACGCAGCTCGAATATCCACTAAGAAACACTCAAAATTAATGGGGTGCTAGCTCCCTATTTCCGTTTAACTATTTTCTCTAGAAATTAATCCCGGCAACTTTGCAATAACCTTAAACAAGGAGGAAAGAGCATTTCTTGCTAGGGTTTAGGAGAAATCTATTTTCTCATTTATTTTTTCTCTTGGTCATGTGCCCTAACTTATTTTTGGATGCTGGCCAAAATTTCTCCTTTTTCTTTTTCTTTTGATCGAAATTCTCCTCTCTTTTTTGTTGGCCAAAATACTCTATCAAGTTATTTACCCCTCCTTACCACACCTCTCTTCCTATATATAAGGAGAGAGTATCCTTGTCCTCCGAGGACAAGGAGAGTGGTAGCTTTGAGTCCATAAAGGACTTTAGGTTATTGCTTCCTTATCCTCCAAGGATGAGGAGTTATTTTATATATGGACTACTTGATTATTATCTTTTAAAACATTTTACCTTATCTAATAAGGTTAATGTTTATCTTTAAAATATTTATTTTATCCAACAAGGTTAATGTTTATCTTTCCACCAAAATTATCTTTAAGCTTTTTAATTAAATCAATGGGCCAAAATTATTTTAGCCCAATTAATTTATTTGGATTATCCAAATAAATATTCTTAGATTATTTTGACGAGGTCCATATTAGAAAGCAATTTTCTAAAATACCCTTTAACCTAAATTAGGAAACTCCTTTCCTTTTAGGTTCTTTGTTTCCATATTTGAAACTAACTTCCAAATTAGAAAACCGATTTCCAAAATAAGAAACTTTCCATTTTAGAAACTCTTTCTAAAATCGAAAACTTTTTCCAACATCTCTACTTGTCATTTGTAATGTGAATACTTAAACTTATGCATATGACTCAATAGGCTCCTAAATATATTGACAATGTATCAAGAATAAAAGACTCATGTTTAATCTCTTGATATATAAATCAAGATTAACCTCTAGCAAGATATCATGACTACCCAATTCTCTAGGAGGATGATTTAATCCATTATTACCTTTCACAAGCATGATTACAATATAATTCAGTCCTCATGTCAACTTATCACAACATAACCTCAAACTTGGCTATTAGTCTTGTTTGATTATGATCACACAAGTTATCTTCGATTCCCAAATGTCTTAGCTTTTAGAGTAAACCAACTATGCTCTATTGGTGTACTCCTACTATGGCCATAAATTTCTTGAGCAGTACATTTATCGAAGTGCAATGTGATAACTCCTTTAGCATACAATGAATGACTATCCTATCTTAGTCATACACATATCTCCATTAAATTCCTAAGGCACCCAAAGAATTGCCCATGTGCAACCCATTAATGGATCCATCGAAACGAGTGTCAAAGTGTATAAGTCCTCCAATGAGATAACCATGACAACTTCAAGTCTAAGGACCATTTGTACCGATCTCATATTAGATTCCCATAGACTAAAACAAAATGGTTTTTCATGGTGAGTCAAGTCCAATGACATGCTCTCTAACATAAATCACCTAAGCGCTTGCTTTGGCATCACTATGCCAATAGGTGTGAGATCTCCTGTCGTTATCATATAGCATAAGCATAGCACTCATAAGTCTATCCACATTTTTCAATATCCATTCTTGATAATACTATGACTTGGGATATTTAATGATATCATTTATGTGCATTAGTATTTTTCTCACATCTTTTGATCAATCACTATTGTAAATGCATATCATAAGGACTTCTATCTATTTTTATTGAACATGTAAACAAAAGAATTAACAGAATGACTTCTTTATTATTATTAAAATAAATAATGCAATGATACATTAACTCAAGCCCATCCATACATGGTTGGATCTACGGGACCTACACTAATAATCATGACTATCCAATTCTATAGCAGTTGATAATTAATCCATTATTATCTTTCATGATCATGGTTATCATACAATTCATTAATCATGTCAACTTATCATAATGTGATCTCGAACTTGGTTATAAGTCTTGTTCGATTATGATCACACAAGTTTTCTTTGATTCCCAAATGTCTTAGTCGTTAGAGTAAACCAATTATGCTCTATTGGTATACTACTACTATGGCCATGGATTTCTCTAGCAGACATTTATCGAAGTGCAATATGATAATCCTTTTGCATATAAGGAATGACATGTCCTATCTTAGTCGTACACCTACCTCCATTAGATTCCTAGTGCATCTAATGAATCTCCCATATGCAACCTAATAATAGATCCATCAAAACGAGTATCAAAGTGCATAAGTCCTCTAATGAGACAACCGTGATGACTTTAAATCTAAGGATCATTTGTATTCATCTCGTATGAGATTCCCATAGACTAAAACCAAATGGGTTCTCATAGTGAGTCAAGTCCAATGATATGTTCTCTAACATGAATACCTAAGTGCTTGCTTTGGCATCACCATGCCAATAGGTGTGAGATCTCCTACTATTATCCATAGCATAAGCATAGAACTCATAAGTCTATCCATATATAGTCAATGTCCATTATTAACAACGCTATAACTTGGAATGTTTAATAATATCATTTATGGGCATTAGTGTTTGTCTCATATCTTTTGATCAACTACTATTACAAATGCATATCATAAAGATTTCTAACTAATTCTACTAAATTTATCAACATGAAAACATAAGAATTAATAGAATGTCTTATTTATTATTATTAAAATAAATGATGTAGTGATACATTGACAATAAATGATGTAGTGACACATTGACTCAAGCCTATCCAAATGTGGTTGGATCTTGGGCACCTATACTAAAATTCCTCCACTTGCACTAGAGCCAACCAATCATGTCCCTTAATCCCAACGATCGAGTGGGAGTCTCATGTTTTAGCTATGATAAAGGCTTAGTCTAAGGATGAGTTATGTTATCGTATTGTGGTCCTTTTCTATCCTTATGTTACCATGGCCTTTTTATCTCTATAATTAAGTGGTAGCAATATAGTAGATGCTTTGACCATTGATGAGACTTTGGTTAATTAGCTTGTGCTATGGATCTTTTATTATCGGCCATCAAGCTATATGATATTAGAATAAACTTTTCTTTAATTTTTCCATACTAAACATTTTAGTATCATGTCATTGTAACTACCTTAGGAGACTCCTCATATTCTAAGTGATCTATCTCTATAAATCTATACTCTTAAATTGTAGGTTACTCTCATAATCATCCTTGGGAAATTTCTTCTAGATTCCTTAATTTTTTTGTTTGTAACATGATATTATTACAATCGTGGTGTAATTTTTTATCAAATAACCAAGACTAGTGAGCTCCTCGCTAACTTCTTATATACATAAGGATCATTTTTGTTTTGATGAATAATCAAGCTCTTTGATCGTTTCATAAAAGCATCAACTTTTATACCTATAGACATGCTTAAATCTATTAATGGACCTTAGCATTTTGCAAATATTATTTGCATGTTCTTAAGAACCATCGAGTGTGTTATCTACACATCCTTTTCATTTGCCTTTTACTAAGAATCAATGTCTAACATTACCATTTTAAAAGTAACTCGCTTCGTCATCCCTTTTAGGGCTCACATCACCATGTGTCATGATGAGAAGATCATATCATTTTATCTTGTTGATGAATTTCTTTTGAACTTTTGAATTTCTTGTGTTTTTATTTGTGAGAGTTACAACATTTTTTAATCCTTCTACTTTAAGATTCCTTTATTAAAGCATCAATTTGTGAGTCTAATCAAATCTTATTGAATTTAAATTTCCTTTCACTATTTCTAGCATCCAAAATTCCTTCCAAGGAATGTATTATGCCTAGTAATGAACAACACTTTATTCTAGTGGTAAGATATTGACATCCTTGCCTTACTTTGGATATCTCACAATTTAGCACTTTATTGATTTTATGCTTCAGTTTGTCTTTGTCAAACCTTTTCACATACACTTTACTCGCCTCAAATCTTAAAAAAAGATTAATTCATTTTCTTTCCTTTCCTATGTCTTATATGTGATCTATTTAAATAGATTTAATTGAAATTTTATTCTTGTAAAGGTTGTAGTAACGAGTATTTATTCAAAAATAGGGATATTAATTCTACTCATTATGGACTGATCAAGTCTAACATGTGATGTCCATAGAGAATCTCATTCTCTTTTGGTGATCTCAAATTTTTAGCATTCAAGATTCATTTCCACAATCTAATTGAGATGCCTTAATACTTTTGCTAGTTTGTCACATGACTTTTCAAGTCTAAACTTTTAAATATTTTAAATGCTTTGGACTTATTTCTTATAACCATAACATGATCCACTATCATCACTATCATTAAAATTTATGTGATAAGCATGTTCTCCTCTTGCTTGGGTAAACATAGGCCTATATACATGTCTATGTATAAGGTCTATATATTAATTAGTAACTCTTCCTCCTTTTTAACTCAAAGGGGATCCTTGTCTCTTTGCTAAGTAAACAAGATTCCTTAGACATCATCAAATGATTCTAAATATCCTTTGTATAATTTGGTTATATGACTAAGTTTGATGTTGCTTACTAATTAATGTTTATTTAGATCATTCAAGTATTCTAGTATTTATGTTATACACTTGGGAGTTATATTTAAAATATATAATCATTATCAAAATATTTTCATAAAAACTCATCTTTAAAAATTATTATTATTCTTAAAAATAAAATAATTATTCAAAACAAGAAATGGGAATAACATCTTTAGTCTCTACTAAAATGATAACAATTGAGTCTTAGCACATTCCTACATGGTAGTTCTAGCTCACAAATACCTACATCAATGGTCCAACTTTCATCCATTGTATTTATGCGGATATCTCCTCGAAGCTATCCTCGTTCATTTTCTAAGTTCTTATACATTTAAAAAATGTAAGCAACACATTTAGTATCATATACTCATGAGGTGGAATTTAGAAATAAAACATTAGCATTAATAACATATATACCTAAGGTGACGGTAGAACTCTTCTATTGCACCCCCTTATAGGTACTCCTTCGAGTTATGGTTCCAATGCCCTTTTTTGTTGCAATGAAAGCAAACCGCATCCGTTGGGCTATTCCGAGCCTTAGCCTTTTTCACTCCTCTAGTAGGCATAGTTAAAGACTTCTTCTTCTTCTTGGGTTTTTTCTTGCCATTTACTATACCCTTTCCCTTATTAACTAGAAGTACAAAAATTTTGTTCTTCTTGTTAATTTTAAGTCGAGCTTTCCTTAGCATCGACAATAAATCTCCAATACTCTTTTGCATATGCATCATATTGAAGTTCATGATGAATTGTCTAAAGTTATTGGGCAACAATTACAATTACTAGGTCAATGGATAATTCAACATCCATTCTAACTTTAAGTTTGGCTAGTCTTTCAATATATCCTATCATTTCGGTGACATTCTTTTTCATATTGGATATCTCATAGCACTCATGCCTTTTATTCTCCTCAAATAAGCTCTTGAGCTTTGCTATGATGTCAAAAGCTTATGAGCTTCTATGTTGGTGCCTATGTTCCAACATTATAGCAGCAAGCATGATACTCTAAGTAATGATTGCATCATCTCTATATTTGATCCATGCTTCATGAGCTTTAGCTTGAACCGGAGGAGGCTCGACTAGAAGAGCTTTCTCTATCGTATAGAGAATTTTCTCATGTTGGAAGACTATCCTTAAATTCATTTTCCAATCGAGGAAGTTTGTGCCATTAAAGGCATTACTTCCATCAATGATCGATCATATTGATGTGTTGCTAGTCATACCGAGCAATTTAATAGGATATAAAAGCATACAGTTTGGTTAAATTACATTGCATAAAACAAAACAAAAAAAGCATAAATTCAAAAAGTAAAATTTAGATATGCTCTCATTATTTTCTTCAAGTTCTATAACCTTCAATATAAGACTTGAAAAAATTTTTAATTTGTTTTCTTAATGGGTTAGAATCCCATCCTCTAACTTGCATTAGCCTTAAGTTATCTTAATAACCCATACATGAAGAATTAGGTAGGTACTCCTTACCAATTACATCTAATATAATTTCTAAATTTATTGGCATGATAACTCCTTGTCATATCACATCTTAGGTGAACACCAATCCTTACATACAAGTTTATTGGACCTTGAGTTAGCTCAACAAATCCAACAACTCATTTAAGTTAGACCCAACATTCAAGGACATCACATGGTCCCCGATTTGTTTCCCTTGAGGAAGAAGTGACCTTGAGTTATCTCAACAAGCTAACAATGACCAAGAGAGTCCCGCCCCAAAACATTAGAAAGCATTTAACTTAATATTTTATTTAAAGGATTTAATATGGTTGGTCTCATCTTAGCATGCATACTAAACAATAATCATATTATTTCTATCATGCATATTAATATTAATCTAATCACATTCATACATTTCATGTATGACTCAAGGACTAGTGAATGATGATGGATTTCCAGTACTAGCCCCCTCGAGCCATAAGGAGACTAGTGAGTCGGCTTTTAGATGGAAAATTCTTACAAATTCTTCATGAATTCCTTGATGTCTTCTCCTTATATTTATTCTAATTCTTATCTTTTATTTTTATATTTATTTGAAATAAGAAACCTTGAGTTATAATCAAAGGGAATAAGATGAGAAGAGAAATACAATGGAATATTAGGAAAGGTAAGACACGTAAGTCCTATTTATCCAAAAAAATTACAAGCATTCATTCATAAAACTAGGTCATCTCATCCATACCATTCACCTATGCTTTAATCATATTGATACATGGCATACTAATAAAACAATTTCATTCATAAAAAAAATTATAAATATATTATTTTTGTCATTTTATAAGTGTATTAAAATTTTTCTAAATTTCAATTTTAATACCTATTGGGCCTTCGGCTCATGGGCTTTTAACCCTCTAGGATTCATGAGCTTGAAGCCCAAACCCTTAGGTTTGTGTGCTGGACATGGCAGCGAAGCTTGCCTATTGTGCACCTAGTGCAAGGCATGACAGACGAGCATGAAGTGTTGGGCATGCATGCGCAAGTGCGCATGGCCTAGCACACATTGCCCGTCATGCACGCTTATCGTACACGACCTAGTAGGCCGCAGGCCCGCCTACTATACGTGTAGCAGCGGCCCGGTAGGCCGGCTTTATTGCCTTTTATGCACCAACCATGTGGCCTAGTAGGCTAGCCGGCCTACTTGCTGCACGACTAGTGCACGACGAGCCGATAAGGTTGCCATGCACGTAAGCGTCGATGTCCAACGTCGGCCTCATGTGCCCTACTTATTTTGACCCAAAATTTAGTTTCATTTTTATATAAAATACCAAAAACATAAGATTTATAATCAAGTATAGCTAATTCATGCAATTAATCATTATTAACAAATCATATAATCAAAGATTCAAGTGGAGGCTCGATAACAATTGAAGGATTATGTATCCTATGGAGATGCAAAATAAAAAGAAATTTCCTTCATCTAAGTGGCACAAGATTAAGTCATTAAATCTAATAAGCATGCATGCATCAATTTAAGGCAATGAACAAGGATTGGCTCTTGTAATGTAACTCTAAATTCTTTTTTTAGAAAAACTCGTCCAAGTATCTAACCTCTATTAATGATCTACGGAGTCAAAATATCCACAAAGAAGTACTCGTAATTGATAGGGTACTAGCTCCATCTTTTTTTACTTAGTGTTCTCATAGAAACCAATCTCGAGCATGTTTGCAACACCTTAAAGAAGAAGGAAAGAGTTTGGCTTGCTAGGGTTTGGGAGGAAACTATTTTCTCTAATTGTTTCTCTCTTATCCATATACCTTAATGATGATTTTAAGGTCAAGCTAAAAATTCACTTTTCCCTCTTTTCTTATTTTTGGCCAAAACCCTCTCTCTTAAAATTCTCTTTTGTTTTCTTGTGTTACCATACCTCCCCGTCCCATATTTAGTTACATGAGACTTTCCTTGTCCTCCAAGGATAAGGAGAGGGGTGGTAATGAGTCCCTTAAAGGACTCAAGCTTATTGCTTCCTTATTCTCCAAGGATGAGGAGTTATTTTATATGTGAACTTTTTGGCATTTATCTTTAAAACATTCAACCTTATCCAATAAGGCTGATGTTTATCCTCTCATCAAAATATCTTAAAGCTTTTTAATTAAATCTAATAGGTCAAAATCTTTGAGCCTAGTTAATTTATTTGGACTATCCAAATAAATAATCTTAGATTATTTTTGGCTGATCCACATTAGAAAATAATTTTTCAAAATACCCTTTAACCTAAATTAGGAAACCCATTTCCATTTTAGGTTAGTTATTTCCAAATTAGGAAACTAATTTCTAAAATAGAAAAATTTCCATTTTAGGAAACTTCCCAATTAAGAAAACATTCCACTTTTAGAAACTTTCCATTTAAGGAAACTTTTCATTTTGGAAACCTCTTTCCAAAATAGAAAACTTTCATAATTGAAAACTTTTTCTAATATTTTTACTTCTCATTTATAATGTGAATACTAAACTTATACGTGTGACTCAATAGGCTCCTAGATATGTTGGTAATGTATCAAGAATAAAAGACTCATCTCTTATCTCTTGATACATAAATCAAGATTGGCCTCTAGCAAGGCATCATGACTACCCAATTCTCTAGGAGGATTAATTAATCTACTATTATGTTTCACAAGCTTAGTTACTATACAATTCAGTCTCATGTCAACTTATCACACGTGATCTTGAACTTGGCTATAAATCTTGTTTAATTATGATCACATAAGTTTTTTTCGATTTCCAAATATCTTAACTCTTAGATTAAACCAACTATGCTTTATTGGTGTACTCCTACTATGGCCATAAATTTGATTTCTTGAGTAGATATTTATCAAAGTGTAATGTGATAACTCCTTTAGCATACAAGGAATGACATGTCTTATCTTAGTCAATCATCTACCTCCGTTAGGTTCCTAGTGCACCAACAAATCATCCACGTGTAACACATTAATGGGTCCATCGAAAGGAGTGTTAAAGTGCATAAGTCCTCTAATTAGACAATCGTGATGACTTTAGGTCTAAGGACCATTTATACCCATCTTGTATGAGATTTTCATAGACTAAAACCAAATGGGTTCCCATGACAAGTTAAGTCTAGTGATATATTCTCTAACATGAATCACCTAAGTGCTTGCTTTGGCATCACCATGCCAATAGGTGTGAGATCTCCTACTCGCTATCATATAGCATGAGCATAGCACTCACAAGTCTCACAAGTCTATCCACACTTGTCAATGTCTATTCTTGACAATAGTATGACTTGAGACATTTAATGATATTCTTTATGTGTATTAGTGTTTGTCTCACATCTTTCGATCAACTACTATTGCAAATGCATATCATAAGGATTTCTATCTAATTCTACTAAATTTATCAACATGAAAAATATAAGAATTAATAGAATGACTTCATTATTGTTATGAAAATAAATGTCTGCAGTTGATACATTAGCTCAAGCCCATCCAAACATGATTAGATCTTGGGCACCTATACTAACAAGAGGGAGAGAGAGCGAGAGAGATGGGGAGATGAAGAGGTAGAATAAGAAACGAGAGAGGCCTAGAGGGAGGGAGAGAGGGACGAAAAGGGAGAGAGTTAAAGAGGAGAGAGAGAGAGAATGAGAGAGAGTGAGAGAAAGAAGGAGAGAGAAAGGGATAGATAGAGGGAGGAGAGAGGGGAAGGGAGAGAGTTAGAGAGTGGGAGAGGGAGAGAGATAGAGTGAGAGAGGGGGAGAAAGATAGAGGGGAAGAGAGAGCTAGAGGGAGTGTGAGAGAATAGAGGGAGAGGGAGAGAGAAAGAGAGAGAGTAAGAGAAAGAGAGATGGAAAGGTAAGGGACGAAGGGAGAGAGGGAGAAGGAGAAGGAGAGAGAGTGAGTTGAGAGAGAGATTGAGATAGAGGGAGAGAGGGGGAGAGAGAGAAGGGAAAAGAGTGGGAGAGGGTGGAAGATAGAGAGTTAGAGGGAGGGATATGTAGAGGAAGAGACCGAAGGAGACATCATAATAGAGGAAAAGGGAGATGGAGAGAGGGAGAGAAGGGAGGAGAGGGAGAGAAAGGGAGAGAGAGAGCATTAGAGAGAAGAAGAGGGACATAGATGGAGAGAGGGTGAGAGAGAGGCAAGGAGAGAGGCAGAGGGAGAAAAAGGGGAGAGAGTAGGGGGACAGAGAGTAAGGAAGAGGGAAAGAAAAGGGGAGAAAATAAGAGATAGAGAGAGATTGAAGGATGGAAAGAGACTAAGAGGGAGAGCAAGGGAGAGATAGAGAGAAGGAGAGGGAGAAAGAGGAAGAAGGAGAGACAATGAGTGGGAAAGATAGAGAGAGAATGAGAGAATGAGACAGAGAGGTTAGTGAGGGAGCAAGGGAGAGGGAGAGACAAAAGAGGAGAGAGAGAGAGTTAGAGAGACAAGGAGATAAGGAGAGGGGGAAAGGGAGAGGAGTGCGAGAAAGGGAGAGAAAGATACTAAGAAAGAGGGGGATGGAGAGACGAGAGGTGGGAGTGTAACACTCGTGAAAACTCATAGTCACATAGCTATACATACTAGAATATTTATATATGTATATATGAAGTATAGGTGTGATTTATATGCCATTTTAATATTTTGTGATGTTAACGTGTATAGTGCTTATGTGAGGATTTATGGGATGAACTTCGGGCAACCTAGCTAGTTACCATTTCTTTCCTTTGACATGTATTTAGAACGTACCATGAAGGGAGAAAAATTATTTAAAGGTGTGGAGAGTGTCAAAATTTGGGAATTGCTTAAAAATTTAAATGCATGCCGAAAGTTTGGGAGAGAAATGTAACTCTTGTGAAAAAAATTTCTTAACCTTATAAAAATATATATCCTAGAAAATCTATAAATATATCTTGGATGTAGGTGTAATTTACGTGACATTTTCTTTTATATTTTGTGGTATGAAAATATCTATCCATTATTTATTTTTTCGTAACATATATCTAAAAATGCCATGCAAGTGAAAGAATTACCTAAATATAGTGAAAACGCCAAATTATTAGAACCAAACTACTTTAGAAATTTGGTTAGTTTAGTTACCCTTTAGTTACCCCTTTTTAGTTACTAATTGGACACCTAATCTTCCACCATGTTCTAATTAATGACACCTCAACATTTTGAAAGTAAAACTCGCCACCTTGCTTCCATTTTTCTTCTCTCACTTTACACTTTGTAACCATAAAATTTAGACACATATCCTAGTAATTAATGAGAAGAAAAAGGGTAGAGTATATAAGTATGAGAAAGATTTAGACTTAGTCATTTTAGCTCACCAAAAATTGAGAGAAAACCATAGGGAAAGATAGAAAAACAAAAAAGAAAAAGAGGGAAGAGAAAAAGAAGAAAGGAGGAGAAAAAGGCTAAGGGATTTTCTACCATCTTTAACTATGTAAGTAGGTTTTATGTTGCATTGTGTTATGCCATAAATTTCATTTATAAGTGCTTAAATTAGGTGGTGGTTTAAAGCTTTCTATTATATTGTTATGGATTATTCATGTTAAGGTTTTGTGTTTGATGGCTTGATGTGAAATTAATGGTTGGATTGTATATGTGATGATGAATGGTTGGTATGTTTATGTATCCATATGTTGTGTATGCCTAAATATATGTTGATGGGTTTGGTTAAAACAAAAGCGCTTGGACCGAAATTGGATTGGTTTAAACCATGGTTGAAGAGGGACTTGAAAGGATGAGTTTCTTAGGGAAACCCATTCGGCCTACATGTTACAAGATGAAAGATTGGACCCTTTTTATGTAATTAAGACCCTAGTCTTGACTTGTAATCCAAATAAGTAAATTAGGATGCAACAAAACTCCATGATTATGAAAGAAATGGTCTTGCCACTTTTATAACCCATTATGTGTAAACCTAAAAATTTGGGATTTGAGTTCCACCCAATTAATAATTAATGGTTCAAATGCACCTAAATAAATATAAATTGAATTGTAGAAAGGTTAGATTCCAAGAAAAATGGAAATTTGGGCTTAGAGTAGAAAACAATCGGCCTAAACCCTAATTTTTAGAAATTGTATTCCAATCATCCAACTCCATAATTAATCACCTAATTACACCCGAATAAGTATAGAATGAAGTGTTGGAAGGAAATATTTCAAAGAAAAATCAAAATTAAGACCTATACCTATTAGAAGCTAAATTCGACTAATAGACTAAATTTCGGATTAGGGATGAAATCCCATTTCAAATGCACTCAAACATGTCGCTAGGACTAAAATATAGGAATGAATTAAGTCTAATGGGTGAGTCTTGTATTCCTTGCATAATTACCATGAAAAATATATGAAATACCAAGCGAGGATTGGATTTCGAATGTGATATGAAAATGAAGGGTTTGGTACGATGATTGGGGCAATATGGTAAACAAAAAATCATGTACATCATATGCATTTGGGGATGGATTGATTTGAGAAAAAAATTGAGTCAAGGAATTATGAGGTTTAGTAATCGAATTGGTTTAAAATTGGATATGTTTGGTAACCTAACTGGATTAAGTGGGTATTAGCAATGAAGTTGTGTGTGTGCTCTATTAATTGAATATACCGTTAAACGATGGATAATTCTTCTAACCATTTACTACAACGAGGGATAATTTCGTTGTTAGTAGTAGGTGATCGGTAATCACCAAGAGATGGGAATAAAGCAAATTTACTAATACCTAGTGTACCCGAACTAAAATTGATGAGGGGAAGGCAAAGTAATAGGAAAGCATCGCATATCACGTGCATCATCCTACTTACTAAGCTTTGGCTCACCTCGTTATTATTTCATGCCATGACGAGTAAAGGCGATGGTAATGTTGATAAAGAAGCCACCGGTTCCTCCTAAAAAGGGCTCATATGTGACACGAAAAAACATAAAAATCTCTTTTGATTCTAACAGAGGGTATGGTGTCTAGCAATGTGTAAATAACATTTTAGATATTTTAAAACTTCGTAACTATATTCATTAAAGTTATATAAATTTATTATACGTCCTTCTATACTTAATATGTTATTATTTATTGGCCATGTATTATGGGAGTAAATTGAGACTTTAGTCTCTAAACTATAACGCACCTAGCCACGCCTCTTAGGTAATTGGTAAGGGAGTTGGGGGCATCACAGGGAGAGAGCCGTATGGAGAGAGATTGAGAGAGGGAGAAAGAGGTAGGGAGAGGGAGAGGGAGAAAGGGAAAGATAGAGGAAGAGAGGGAGAAGGAGGGAGAAGGAGAGAAGGAGGGAGAGGGAGGGTGAGCGAGAGTGGAAGGGAGGGAGAGAAAAGGCGAGGGTGGAGAGGAGAGAGAGAGAGAGAGCAATAGAGAGGGGGAGACAGAGAGTGTGAAAGAGTGAGTGAAAGAAAGAGAGGGAGAGGGAAGGAGAGAGAAAGGGCTAGAGAAGAGAGAGGGAGAGAAAGATGGAGAAAGGGAGAGAGAGTAAGGAAGAGGTAAAAAGAGGTAGAGAAAATGAGGGATAGAAAGAGAATGAGGGAGCAAGAGAGTGGAAGAGGGAGAGTAAGGGAGAGGTAAAGAGAGGGAAAAGGAGTGACAGAGAGGGAGAGAGTGAGTAAGAGAGAAAGTGAATGGGAGAGAGTGGGAAAGATGGATAAACAAGGAGAGAGAGTGAGAGAGGAAGAGAATAAGAGAGAGAGTTAGTGAGGGAGAGGGAGAGAGAAGAGGAGAGAGAGTGAGAGAGTTAGAGAGATAAGGAGATAGGGAAAGGAAGAGGGGGAGAGAGGAAGAGAGAGAAAGTCGGAGAAAGGGAGAGAGGGATAGTGAGAAAGAATGGGGATATAGAGATGGAGGTGGAATAAAGAAAGGCAGGTGGGAGAGAGCTACACAAAGGGAGATTGAGAGAGGGAGAGAGAGATTGTGAGAAAGAGGGGGGATATAAAGATGAAGATTGGATAGAGAATGGTAAGTGGGAGAGAGCTGCATATAGGGAGATTGATAGAGGGAGAGAGGGAGAGAGAGGGAGGAGGAGAGTGGTTAAGAGAGAGGTTGAGAGGGAAAGAGAGAAGGGGAGAGGGAAGGAGGGATAGAGGGAGAGAGGTAAAGCGAGGGGAAGAGAGAGTGGAAGGGAGGGTGAGAGAGGGTGAGGGTGAACGAGAGAGGGAGAGAGAAATAAAGAAGGGAAGAGAGAGTGAGAAAGAGTGAGAGAAAGAGAGAAGGAGAGAGAGAGAGGGAGGGGGAAAGGGGTAGAGAGGAGAAAGGGAGTGAAAAGGGAGAAAGGGAGAGAGAGGGAGAGATAGAGAGTGAGATTGGGACAAAGAGAGGTAGGGAAGGGGATAGAGAGAGCATAAGTGAGAGAGGGGGAGAGAGAGGGAGAGGGAGAAAGTGAGAAAAAGAGAAAGAGAGATTAAGGTTAAGAGAAAAGGAGAGAGAGAGGGAGAGAGTGGGAAAGCAAGGGAGAGAGAGGGGAAGGTAAGAAGGAGAGAGAAGAAAAGTGAGAGAGAGAAAGAGAGAGGAAGGGATAGAGAGAAGGCAAGGGAGAGATGGAGAGGAAGAGAGAGATGGAGAGGAAGAGAGAGAGTTGGAGAGAGGGAGAGAGCGGGAGAGGGGGAGTGAGAGGGAGAAAGGGAGAGTGAGAGAGGGAGAGAGAGGGTGAGAGAGAGGGAGACATATAGTGGGGGGAGAGGGAGAGAGTGAGGAGGAGAGATAGAGAGGGAGAAAATAGAGAGGAGAGAGAGAGAAGGAATGAAAGAAGGAGAGGGAGGGAGAGAGATCGAGGGGGATAGAGAAGGAGGGAGAAAGAGAGGGAGAGAGAGAAAATGAAGGATAGAGAGAGAGTGATAGAAAGAGAGTGGGAGAGGGAGAGGGAGGGAGAGTGAAAGAGGGAGGGAGGAAGGGAGAGAGGGTGGGAGAGGGAGGGGGAGAGAAGGAGTGGGATAGAGAAAGGGCAAGAGAGAGATAAGGAGAGGAAGAGATAGTGGGAGATGAGATGGTGATGGAGGGAATGAGGGAAGAAGAGAGAACATGAGAGAGAGAGAGGGACATAAAGAGAGAAGGAGAGAGAGATAGAGAGAGGAGGAAGGAGAGAGGTTGGGAAAGAAAGGAAGGGAGAGAGCAAGGATGGGGAGGGGGAGAGAGAGAGAAAGGGAGAGAGTGATAGAGAAAGAGGGAGAGGGATAGAGAGTGAGAAAGAGAGGGAGAGAGACAAAAAGAAGGAAAAGAAGAGAGGTAGAGGTACGGAGGGAGATGAAAAAGGGGACAGAGGGAGAGAGAGTGGGAGAGAGGGAAAGGAAAAAAAGGATAGAGTGAGAGAGAAAGGGAGAAAGAGAGAAGGAGACAAAGAGTGAGAGAGGGAAAAAAGAAAGAGAGAGAAAGAGAGGGAGAGAGAGGGAAAATGAGAGAGAAAGATTGAGATCGAGATGAAAAGAGAGAGGGAAAGAGGGAGAAAAGGAGAGTGCTAGATGGAGAGAAATAAATGTAGGAAGGGAGAGAGAATGGGAGAAATAGAGTGAGAGAGGGAGAAAGAGAGAAGAAAAGGGTGATAAGAAGGGAGACCGAGAGGAGGAGATAGAGAGCTAGAGGGAGGAATAGACAGAGAGGAATGGAGAGAGGTAGAGAAAGTGAGTGGGAGAAAGGGAAGGATGGATAGAGAGAGGGATTGAGAGGTAAGTAGAGAGGAGAGAGTAATAGAGGGATAAAGGGATAAAGAGTGTGAAGGGAAGATAAGGAGAAAGTGGGAGAGAAAAGGAAGGAGTGAAGGGGGAGAGAGAGTGATGGGAGGGGAGAGATAAAGGGAAGGGAGAGTGAGAGAGCGAGAGTGAGGGAGAGAGAGATAGAGCAAGAGAGAGACAAAGAGAAAGAGAGTGATAGTGTGAGAGAGAGAGATACCAGGAGAGAGTGGGAAAGAGAGAGGCAGAGGGAGAGGGGGAGAGAGAGGGAAAGAGAGGCAAAGAGAAAGAGAGGGAGAGAGAGGATGAGAGAAAGGGAGAGAGGGAAAGAGAGGGAGAGATAGGGAGAGGAAGAAAAGGAAAAAGGAAGAGGGAAAGAGGAAGGAACACAGAGAGAGGGCTTGAGAGATGAAGGGAGAGGGAGTAAGATAAAGAGGTGAAAAAAGATAGGGAGAGGGGAGAGAGAGAGAGGGAAGAAGGGAGAGCAAGAGAGAAAGGGAAAGAGGGAAAGTAGGAGAGATTGAGGGAGGGGAAGAGGGAGATAGAGGGAGAGGGGAGGGAGAGAGTGATAGAGGGGGAGAGATGAAAGAGCAAGAGACAAAAAGAGAGGGAGATTGAGATGGAGGGAGAGGAAGAGGAAGAGGAAATGATAAATGGAGGGAGGGAGAGGGAGGTCGAGAGATATAAAGGGAGAGATAAAGAGGGAGATCAAGCAAGAGGGAGGGGAGAGTGAGCTAGAAGGATGGAGAAAGAGAGGGAGAGAGAGAGATAGAGGAAGGAAAAGAGATGAAGAGGGAAGGAGGGAGAGAAGGAGAGAGGGAGAAAGAGAAAACCTAAAACATTTAGAGTATAAGAGAGACATAAAGAGAGAGATGTAGATAAAGAGAGATAGAAGGAGAGAAAGAGAGAGGGAGAGGAGTGAGAGATAAGGAGAAAGAGGGAGAGGAGTGAAATTTAATGGAAATAAATATGTTTAGTTACTTGAACTAGATTATTTAGGGTGTTTAGTTACTCTAACCAACTAATTAGGACACTTAAACCCCCTATATATATATAGAATGAGTGAAAGTGGTAAGAAAGTTTAGGCAGCCCATAGCTACCCAAAAAGGAGAGAAAAACGGTAAGGAAAGATAGGAAGAGAAAAGGGAAAGAAAGAGAAAGGAGAAAGAAAAGAAGGAAGGGGAAAACCTAACCAACCTCTAGGAAATTCAAGCAAAGAAAGTGGGTTCCATTTTTGGTTGATTAATGTTTTAAGATTAGTGTTTATTTCATATGTATGTAATAATTTTCAATCATTTGCTATGGTTGTTTGTGTTGGTGTTAAGGCTTGCTAAATTCTGATGGATTTATGTGTTTTTGTTATGATTCAAATCTTTTTTGATATGTTTAAATGTGTGGATGGTTTAGAAAGTAAAAATAAAGAAAAAAGGCTATGGATCGAATGGATTGAAGTTAAACTAGGTTTGGTAAGCTTAACTTGGAAAAGAAAAGAAATACACTTCTAGAGTTTCCTTAGGTTAAAACCATTCGGCCAAGTGGGAAAAATTGGAAAAGAATGGATCTTTGTTGAGTAATTAAGGGTCTTGAATATCATGATAACCCAATTAATTATGGATTAATTGTTTAGGGTGGAAATGAATTCGAGTAGATATAAAAGGCAATCCATGGCCACCTTAAAACTCAATCGGTCTAACTAAAAAGGAAAAATAGGGTTTTGGATTTCATTAGGTAAATTGGATACTTGACGGCTAAATTTGGTTTCCTTTGTGAATGTTATGGTTTAGATTTCCTTGGTAATTTTTAAGTATGATTTAGTAAGTTAGTATAAAAAGGAATTGACCTAGAAATGGAAAAACAATTCCTTGCTCACTTAGCAACACATTCAACCTAGACCCATAAATTTTAGGGATTTAGGTTCTAACCTTCTAAATTTATAACTAAGGATTGAAGTACATTTAAACAAACGTAAAATGAAATATTAAAAGGGTGGTGACCCAAGGAAAAACCAAAAAGGGACCTAAACCCATTATGAGTCAACTTCGACCACTAAGATTGAAGGTTCGGATTAAACATAATTTTAGCTTAAGTATGTCATATATCCATCCTTAGGATTAATCGGTCCGGTAAACTAAGTAATACATCAAAAATCTAGGCCTAGAATTGCAAGGTACATGAGAAGGGAAAACTCAAAAGTACAAAGTCGATTTATGCAATGAATGCTACCAATAAATGAAATTTGCATTCTTGTTTTGAATACATTGAATGGTACATGAAATACCTATGAAGTCCCGAGTGTGCGTCGAAAATGGGAATGGTCCGAGAAGAAAATGTTGATAGCATAATTAGTTGAATGTGTTTAACATAATACCATGTACATCACGTGCATTCGTGGGTGATATAAAATTGAGAAAAATTATTGAGCCATGAGATAATGCGGTTTGGTGACCGAATTGAAAGGAATGGGCAACAACATGAAACCATGTGTGTGCTCTATTACTAATACCATTAAGCGAGGGATAATTCCTCTAGCCGTGTGCTACAACGAGGGGTAATTTCTTTATGAGCAATAGGTGATAATGGGATCACCGAGAGAGAGTAATACGAGTAGTAGGTGATAACACAACCACCGAGAGATGGAATGGACGATCTTACTAATACCTAAGGTAGCCAATTAAAATGGATGGGTAGAATAGGAAATAAAACTATATTGTATATCACGTGCATCACCTTACTTACCGAGCTTTGGCGCACCCTATTGTTGTTTTCATGTTATGATAGGAATGAGTCAAAGTAGTTAGGATGCTATCGAGTCCTCCAATAAAGCTCACGTATGACACAAATGTATCGAAATTTCTTTTGACTATAATTTTGAGGTTAGGGTCTCGATAAACATTTTGATAGTGTTGTAACTAAACTTTGTAATTGCTTCCACTATATTACTAATATTATGTAAATTATCTTGTACGCATTTCACCGTATAATAAGTCGGTAATGTATGAGCACATACTCGCTTAAGATCCGCCTCGCCTAGCCACTCCTTTTAGGTAATTGGTAAGTGGGTCGAGGAGGAGGCGTCACATGGTGGTATCGAGCTATGGTTTAGTTTACTAGGTAGAACCTTAAGTGTCACCTAAGCTTAAGGACCGATGTACTACTCGATGGGTAATAATTTAATTCTTGATTTTTTTTAACGTGTATGATTATTATTATATGATTTTCATGTGGGCATATAATTGTGTTCTAGAAATATTAATACCGGTAATTATTATTATTATAGATGCCATATTTGTTTCACACACCTCGCGTTGCTAGGATGCGAGCAATAATCGGCCACCCTAGCTAACTATTGGGCTAAACTAAACGACTCTAACCGTGACCATCGATTAGGATATAATAGCCCATGTTACTTAGGTGCATGACCTAATTCAACGAATAACATATGCTGATTCGTTTTTCTAGCGAGTATGACAAGATCTGATTTCTTATGAATGACTCTACATCGAATTCTTTTACTGGGACATCACTGTTTGCTCAATGAGGTTAAGGAAGGACTGATAGGTCGATTTGGTTATCGAGATTTGGTCCAAGCCTTCCTTTCGAGTACGAGTTAGGCAAACTCGTACTCGATTGATGTATAGTTAGGGTCTACTATTTCCCCTCGCTCGTGAGATAGTACGTATTGCATCGGATGATGTTATTGTCCGGTGAAGGGTCAAGCACTCCTTCCCACGACGCGTCCAATATGTTGGTTGGACATGATAGATAGTAACACCATCACATGATGTAATACTAGCTGTGTATTTCCTAATGTAAATAAGTACGGTTTTGATTGTAAATAAGAGCAAAAAAAAAATTATGTATATATATATAGAAGGTCGAAGTTTTTATAAATACTTGTTATGTACAAAAGGGTTCATATGTATAAATATCTATAATTTCGTGCGTAAGTGGATGATTTATATTATATATATTGTTTTCATACCAAAACTAACAAGGCCATAACATGGCATGTACAAAGTTCAAGCATGCCAAGAAAGGAGCCGACACGAGCAAAAGGTGAAGGGACCTCCAATGATAATAATAGAAATCAATAGGACGCTTTAAGTCGCATGATGGACATGATGCAGCAACAATAACAAGCAATACAACAACAACAACTGGACCATGCAAAACAAATGAGACAGACTCCTAGCTATACATCAACGACCTCAACCTCTGCCACCCTAGCATAGGAATGACGTAGTGGAGAGGTTTCGTAAGATGAGTCCTCAAGAATTCTCTCGGGGGTGTTAACCTAATGATAGAAGAGGAATGAGTTAAGTCCTTTGAAGTGATATTTGAATACTTACAATTTATCAACGATGAGCGAGTATTGTGTGCCATTTTTATGCTAACAAAGGATCCCCACACATTGTGGGAGAGTGCATGATTGATAGTGGACCTACCTACCTTAACTTGGGAAGGATTTAAGGAGGTCTTCACTAAAAAATGCTTTATGGTAGACGTGAGGGCAAAGCAAATTCAAGAATTCCTCGAATTAAAGCAAGATGGAATATCCATAGGTGAATACGTATGAAGATTTGAGTAAGGATGTCAATTCGTCCCATTCATTGTAAGGGATGACAACTTGAAGAAGAATCAGCTTTTAATAGGATCGAGCCCAAGAGTCCAAAGCATGGTATGAATGTCTATTGTCAACACTTTTTTGGAAATGGTAGATAAAGTAATTCGTGCAGACAAAGATTATAAAGAAATTGCAAAGGAATTTCAGTAGAGGAGGCAATCATTTCGACCTTAAGCCTCTTCCTACGAGCCACCAAGATGAACTTTGCCTAGAAATCTCAATCAAACTGGTGGTCCAGGAAATGCATGGGTTGCTAGACCAACACCTTATGCCCCGAGGCCACTATCAAGGAATAATCAATCTCTCGTGCAAAAAATGTGGAAGATTCCATATGGGAGAGTGTCAACCAGATTTAAGGGTCTATTATGTTTATCATAAGCAAGAGCATATAGCCTCTATTTGTCCTCGGACACGAAACCGATCGAGAAAAGTACCTATGTGGGTTTATATAATGACCTAGGAGGAGGTCGACAAGAGGGACACGATAGTAAAATACGATAATGTCTACATCCTTGGCTTGATTTCTTATGTTTTAATTGATTCCGGTGCCACACATTCATTCATATAAAAAACATTAGTAGAAAGCATAGGTGTGAAACTTGAGACATTGGTAATAGGATACTTGATAGAAGTCCCTTTCGAAGAATTTATAGAGTCAACAAGCCTAGTCAAATAATGTCTAGTCCAGATTGAGGATAGGAGTTTGAAGGCCGATTTGATCGTAGTAGACCTCCGGGATTTTGATTTGATTCGGGAATGGATTGATTAACGAGGCATGGTGCCACCATTGATTATCAAGGGAGGAGAGTAGTTTTTGATCTATAAAGAGATCGATCATTAAAGTTTAAGGCTAATATAAAGTTCCAAGCCATATTGGTCATTTCAGCCATAAAGGCTCGAAGAATGCTAGAAAAAGGGTGTACATGGTATCCGGAATGTGTTAGATAGCTAGGTAGAGCGAAAGTCAAAACTCGGATGATATAGAAGTCATACGGGAGTATCCGAACGTATTTCAAAAAAATTAACTATATTGCCATCGGAGAGGGAGATAGAATTTGAGATTGAGTTAGAGTCTGGGCACGACTTCGATCTACGAGACTCCTTATAGAATGACCCCGGTTAAATTAAAAGAGTTGAAGGTGTAGCTATAAGACTTGTTGGATAAGGGATTTATACGCCCTAGTTCCTCACCTTAGGGAGCTCTAGTATTGTTCGTGAAAAAGAAGGATGGTAGTCCGTGGCTATGCATTGACCATCGGGAATTGAATTGAGTGATGAATAAAAATAAGTACCCGTTACTCCGCATTGATGATTTGTTCGATCAATTACAAGGTGCGATGGTGTTTTCCAAAATAGATCCGTAATCGAGATACCACCAACTCGAGGGTAAAATCAAAAGATGTGAAGAAGACAACGTTCGTGACGAGATACAACCACTACGAATTCCTAGTAATGCTCGTTTGGGTTGACTAATGCCCCAATCGCTTTCATTGACTTGATGAATCGAGTCTTTAAAGAATGCCTAAATAATTTTATTATCATATTCATCAATGATATACTAGTTTACTCTCAAAGTAAGGAGGAGCATAGGGAAAATCTAAGAGCCACCTTGTAGATGCTAAAGGAGTAGCAGCTACACCCAAATTCAAGAAATGTAAATTTTAGCTAGAGTAGGTAACCTTTCTAGGTCATATGGTGACAAAAAAGGCATAGCAAGTAGATCCAAAAAAGGTAGAGGCTATTCGAATCGGCCTACCTTAAAGAACGTGACGAACGTACGAAGCTTCTTGGGGCTAGTCGATTACTATCGAAGATTTGTGATGGGCTTCTCTAAGATAGCTAGGTCTCTTACTAACTTGATGAAAAAGACCATTAAGTTCTAATAGACGGATGCCTATGAGAAAAGCTTCCCGAATTGAAGCGAAGGTTAGTCACGGCTCCAATGCTAAGTATTCCATCCAAAGATGGAGATTTTGTGGTTTATAATGATTCTTCCAAGAATGGGTTGGGAGCGAGTGTTTATGCGGAATGGGAAGGTAGTGGCCTATGTGTCACGACAATTGAAGGAATATGAACAAAATTATCCGATGCATGATCTAGAACTAGCGACGGTAGTCTTTGGCCTAAAAATCTGGACACACTATTTATATGAGGCCAAGTGTGAGATATATACGGATCATAAAAGCCTACTATATATCTTCACACAAAGTTGAACATGAGACAAAGAAGGTGGTTAGAGCTAGTGAAGGATTATGATTGTATAATCAATTATCACCCAAGCAAAGCTAAAGTTGTTACCGATGCCTTAAGTAGAAAATCGATACCAATGATGTAGGTAATCCGACCATCGATAATGAGAGATCTATAAATGCTGGACTTGGAGATAGATTCGATGGGACATGAGAACATTTTATTAGCTTTATTAGTCCAACCAACTCTACGAGAAAGGATTCGGATGGGGTAGCAAACGGATGAAAAACTAAATGAATTAAAGAAAAACATAGAGGCGGAGATGGAATCCAATTTTGTGGTGGATGACAGAGGCGTAATTAGATTTAAAGGCGGATTATGTGTTCCCTCAATAGAGGATATGAAGGAAGAAATATTGAAAGAAGTGCACGCAACTCCCTATTCGATACACCCGAGGAGCATAAAGATGTATCGGGACTTGCGACAAAGTTATCGGTGGCCTAGAATGAAGAAAGATGTAACTAATTTTGTGGCAAGGTGTCAAGTCTATCATCGAGTCAAGGTGGAATATCAAAGACCCTTGGGAATATTAAAACCATTGGCAATTCCGGAATGGAAGTGGGAGCACGTAACTATGGATTTCTTCATGGGATTGCCAAGATCAAAAATAGGGTCGGAAGCCATTTGGGTGATCATAGATAGATTGAGCAAATCAATGCGGCTTCTTTCGACCAAAACCACCTATAATCAAAACTAGTATGCCCAATTGTATCTTGATGAAATTGTAAGACTACATGGAATTTCGATCTTAATTATGTCATATCGATATCCTAGGTTCACGTTCGCATTTTGAAGGAGTCCGCACAAGACCATGGGGACAAAGCTAAACCTCGCATCGCATATCGTCGACAAGCCGATGGATAATCCAAACGAGTAATCTAAATTCTTGAAGATATGTTATGAGCATGCATTTAGGATTAGTTCGAGAAAATGGGAGAAGTACATACGCTTAGATGAATTTACGTATAACAATAGTTATCAAGCTTCAATTAGGATGGCTTCCTACGAAGCCTTATATGGGTTGTGATGTAGATCTCCCATACATTGGAATGAGATAGGGGAAAGGAAGTTGTTAGGACTAGAGTTGGTGCAGCAAAAGATTGAAGTGGTGGATAAGATCCACCAATGGATGAAAACAACTCAAAGCAAACGGAAAAGCTACGCCAATAAAAGGAGAAAAGATCTAGATTTTATAGTCGATGACTATATGTTCTTAAAATTTTCACCGATGAAGGGCATACTATGATTTAGGAAGAAAGAAAAGCTGAGTCCACGATGCATCGGACCATTTGAGATACTAGATCGAATAGGCGATAAGGCTTATTGTCCGATGCTCGCCACCATCCTTAGTAGTAGTGCATAATGTCTTTCATGTGTCCATGCTAAGAAAGTGCGTTGGAGAGCCTAGCCAAATTTTGAAGACATAACCGCCAAACCTAACCCCGGACTTAACCTCGTGGAAATGACTTGGGAACGAGAAGAAGAAATGAGAAAAAAATACCCAAAACTATTTGCCTAAGTCAATTTCGGGGATGAAATTTCTTTTAAGGAGGGGAGAATTGCAACCCCCATGAAAATACTTAACCGTAAAGCGATACGTATTCGAATATTTATATATATTCATGTATTAAGAGTAAGTATAATTCTCATTACACCATGAGAAATTAATGCTTGAAATGTGTGATGTATGTTGAATTAAATTTATTATGCTTAAGATTAATGGTTTAATTATGAAAGAAATTAAATATGCAAAATCGGTGTTTTGAGGACTATATTCCATCCAACTTTTGTGTGATTTATTTGAGGACTTTAGATTGATTTCTAGGTAAAAATTAAAGAATAAAAGTTGTTCTTCTATGTTTCTACTAGCTCTCTGTAAATTTCATGATTTTTAGATCTATACATAAAGAGTTATGGTCATTTTAGTATAGAGTCGGTCATAAGGCATCACTGCTAGAATATTTTGGGGGAAGAAAAGTCCGAGATTAGGGAGAGGGATTTCTAAAATTTAATGGAAAGAAATGTGTTTAGTTACTTGAACTAAATTATTTTGGGTGTTTAGTTACTCTAACCAATTAATTAGGACACCTAAACCCCCTAATTAATGAATTAAAGCCGACTCACCCTAAACCCCTCAAACTCACCACTCTCTCTCTCGACTCACTAATAGCTTTCCACTCTCCCAAATTAAATTCAACCATTTGTACACTTAATTATACTAATAATTTAAGCATGTATATATATATATATAATGAGAAAAAGTGGTAAGAAATTTTAGGCGACCCATAGCTACCCAAACAGGATAGAAAAACGGTAAGGAAAGAGAGGAAGAGAAAAGGGAAAGAAAGAGGAAAAAAGAAAGGAAAGAAAGAAGGGGAAAGCCTAACCAAGCTTTAGGAAATTCAAGAAAAGTAAGTAGGTTCCATTATTGGTTGATTAATATTTTAAGTTATCTTTTTTTTAGTGTTTATTTCATGGATTGGTAATAATTTTCAATAGTTTGCTATGGTTGTTTCGTTGGTGTTCGGGCTTGCTAAATTGTGATGGATCTATGTGTTTTGTTATGATGCAAAGCTTGTTTCATATGTTTAAATGTGTGGATGGCTTGGAAAGAAAAAAGAAAGAAAAAGGGTTTGGACCGAATGGATTGAAGTTAAACTAGGTTTGGTAAGCTTAACTTGGAAAAGAAAAGAAATACACTTCTAGAGTTTCCCTTTGTTAAAACCATTTCGCCAAGTGGGAAAAATAGGAAAAAATGGATCTTTGTGGGGTAATTAAGGGTCTAGATGGCAACCCAATTAGTTATGGATTAATTGCTTAGGGTGGAAATGAATTCGAGTAGGCATAAAAGGCAATCATAGCCACCTTAAAACTCAATCGGTCCAACTAAAAAGGAAAAATAGGGTTTTGGATTTCATTAGGTAAATTTGATACTTGATGGCTAAATTTGGTTTCCTTTGTGAACCTTAAGGTTTATATTTCCTTGGTAACTTTTAAGTATGATTTAGTAAGTTAGTATAAAAAGGAATTAACCTAGAAATGGAAAGACAATTCCTTTCTCACTTAAGGACACATTCAGACTTAGACCCATAAATTTTAGGGATTTAGGTTCTCACCTTCCAAATTTATAACTAAGAGTTAAAGTACATTTAAATAAATATAAAATGAAATATTGAAGGGGTGGTGACCCAAGGAGAAACCAAAAAAGGGACCTAGACCTATTATGAGTCAAGTTCGACTACTAAGTTAAGGGTTTAGATTAAACATGATTATAGCTTAAGTATGTCATACATCCATCCTTAGGATTAACTGATCTTGTAAACTAAGTAATACATTGAAAATCTAAGCCAAGACTTGCAAGGTACATGAGAAGGGAAAACTCGAAAGTACGCAATGAATGCTACCAATGAATGAAATTCGCATTCTTGTTTTGAATACTTTGAATGGTACATGAAATACCTATGAAGTCCCTAGTGTGCATCGGACACGGGAATGGTCTAACAAAATGTTAATAGCATAATTAGTTGAATGTGTTAAACATAATACCATATGCATCACGTGCATTTGAGGGTGATATGAAATTGAGAAAAATAATTGAGTCATGAGATAATTCGGTTTGGTAACCAAACTGAATGGGATGGGTAATAATATGAAACCATGTATGTGCTCTATTACTAACACCATTAAGTGAGGGATAATTCGCTAACCATGTGCTATAACGAGGTTTAATTCCATTATGAGTAGTAGGTGATAATGGGATAAATGAGAGAGAGTAATAGAGTAGTAGGTGATAACATGATCACTCGGAGATGGAACGCACGAGTCTTGGTACTACCTAGGATACCCGAATTAAAATGGATGTATAGAATAGGAAACATAACTACATTGCATATCATGTCCATCACCTTACTTACCGAGCTTCGGCTCACCCCATTATTGTTTTCATGTTATGACAAGAACGAGTCAAAGTAGTCGGGATGTAATCGGGTCCGCCAAAAAGGCTCACGTCCGACACAAATATATCGAAATTTCTTTTGACTCGTAATTTTGAGGTTGGGGCGTCGATAAACATTTTGATAGTATTATAACTAAACTTTGTAATTGCTTCCACTATATTGCTAATATTATGTAAATTATCTTGTACGTATTTCATCGTATAATAAGTCCTTAATGTATGAGCACATACGTGCTTAAGGACAAATTGGAAACTAGTCGTATTAGCATGATGCGCCTTGCCTAGCCACTCCTTTTGGGTAATTGGCAAATAGGGCGGGGAGGGGGCATCACGGATAGAGAGATAGAGAAAGAGGTAGAGAGATAGGGGTAGGGAGAGGGAGGAGGGAGAGGAGCAACGAAGAGCTAAAGGTAGTGAGAAAGTGGGAGTGGGTGAGAGGGAGAGGGGGAAAGAGAGGGAGAATGGGAGATAACGAGAGAGAGGGTGAGAGAGAGCAAGGGAATGAGAGATTCGGAGAAAGGGAGATAGTGAGGGGAGAGAGGTGTAGAGAGTAAGAGAGACAGAGAGAGAGAGAGATGGAAAAAAGAGGGAGATAGAGGAAGAAGAAGGAAAAGAAAGGAAGAGATAAGTAAAGAGGGAGGGGAGAGGGAGAGAGAGGAAGAGAGGAAAAAGGAGAGAGAGGGAGAGAAAGAGAGAGGGAAATAGAGAGAAAGATGAAGAGAGAAGGAGAGAGGGATTAGGAGAGGGGAAGAGAGAGGTACAGAAAGAGGGAGAGGGAGACAGAGAGAGAGAGATAGAAGTGAAAGCTAGAAGGAGTAAGAGAGAGGGAGTAGTAGAGAGGGAAAGGTCGAGAGAGAGAAGGAGAGTGAGGGAGAATGGGAAAGGGAGTGAAAAGAGGGAGAGTAAGGGAGAATGGGAGAGGGGAGAGAGGAAAACGAGAGGGAGAGAGGGAGGGGAAGAGCGATAGAGAGGGAGAGGGAGAGGGAGATAGGGAAAGGGAGAAGGAGAGAAGGAGAGAAAAGTAGAGAGGGAGAGTGAAGGAGCAAGAGATGATGAGAGAGGGAGAGAGGGGGAGAGTGAGAGAGAGAAATAAGGACGGATAAAGTGAGAAAATTAGAGAAGGAGAGAGGGAAAAAAGAGAGGGAAAGAGATAGAGATAAAGAGATAGAGAGAGTGAGGGAGAGACATAAAGATAAAGATAAAGATTGAGGGAAAGAAAGGAGAGACAGAGGAAGATGGAGAGAATGAGAAAGAGGGAGGGAGAGAGAGAGGGAGAGAAGGAGAGAAAGTGAGTAGGAGAGAGGGTGAAGGAGACAAAGAGATGGAGAGAGATAAAGAGGGAGGGGAATAAAGAGTGAGAGGTAATGAGGGGGAGAGAGTGTGAGAAGGAAAGACGTAAAGAGAGATAAGGAGAAGGAGAAGGAGAAGGAGACCTAGAGAGGGGGAGAGAGGAAGAGGGAGGAAGAGGTTGAGAGAGATAGAGAGAATGAATCCTAGAGAGGGGGAAAGAGGGAGAGATAGGGAGAGAGGAAGATGGAGGGAGGGAGGGAGGGAGAAAGAGAGGGAGACTAGGAGAGAGAGGGCGAGAGAGGGAGGGAGAGGTAGAGATAGCGATAGAGAGAGATAGAGAGGGAAAGACAAGGGAGAAGGAGAGGGAGTGAGAGGGACTGTAAGGGAGAGGGAGAGGGGAGAGAGCAGGAGTGATAAAGGAGGGAGGTAGAGAATGGGAGAGAAAGAGCAAAAGAGGGGAAGGGAGGGAGAGAGAGGAAGCTAGAGAATGGGAGAGAAACAAACAGGGAGAGAAGGAGATTGAGAGGGAGGGAGAGAGCGGAAGGGAGAGAATAAGAGAGTAATAGAGAGGGAGGAAGAGGGTGAGAGAGAGGGGAGAGAGACATAGGGAGGGAGAGAGGGAGAGAGACCTATAAGAGAGATAGAGAGGGAAATGGAGAAGAAGAGAGAAGGAGGGGAGAGAGGTAGAGTGAGAAAGAGGATAGAGGGAGGGAGAGAGAGGGAGTGAAAACAAGTAATGGTAAGAGAGGGAGGGAAAGGAGCTAGATAGGGAGAGTAGGAGATAGAGGGAGAGAGAGAAGGAGTGAGATAGACAAGGAGAGATTAAGAGTGGAGAAAAGAGAGAAAGGGATATAGAGAAAGAGAGAGAGAGGGGGAGAGAGGGGGAAAGAAAGAGATAGAGGGAGAGAGAAGAAGAGAGGGAGAAAGACATAGAATGGGGGAAGAAAGAGGGCGAAGGAGAGGGAGAGAGGGAGAGGCAGAGAGAGTGAGAGAGGGAGAGGTAGGAGAGAGAGGATGAGACGAAGGGAGAGTAAGTAGGACAAAAAAGCGAGAGAGAGAAGGAAGGCAAAGACAAAATGAGGGGAATAGAGAGAGGTAAAGAGGGAGAGAGAGTGAAAGATAGATAGGTAAAGACGGATGAGGAGAGGGAGATAGAGACAATGAGAGGGAGAGGAGGGAGAGAGAGGGAGAGAAATATAGAAAGGGAGCGCGAGAGTGAGGGAAATAGAGAGGAAAAGAGGGAGAGAAAGAGTAAAGGGGAGAGAGAGGGAGTGAGATAGAGAGAGAAGGAGAAAGAGGGGGAGAAAAAGGGGGAGAGAGTACGAGAGAGGGAGATAGAGGGAGAGAGAAAGAGATGGAGAAGGGGATAGAGAGAAAGAGATAGAGTGAGGGAAAGAGGGGAGAGAGAAGGAAAGAAAGAGGGATCGAGGGAGATAGAAAACAAGATGGAGAGGGGGATAGAGAGAAGAAGATGGAGAGAGGGGAGAGAGATACGGAGAGAGCGTACTGAGAGATAGAGAGATAGAATGAGTGAGAGAGAAAGAAAGAGAAGGAGGAAGGGAGGGAGAGAGAGGGAGAGAGTGAGTGATAGGGGAGAAAGGAAGGAAGAGAAGGGGACAGGGGGAAAGAGAAGGAGATGGAGAGAAAGGGATAGAGGGAGAAAGAGGGATGGTGAGAGAGTGAGAACGAGAGTGAGAGTGAAAGAGAGAGAGAAGAAAGGTAGAAAGGGAGAGAAAGAGAGAGACACATAGCAAGACAGAAAAGGAAAGGCGGATGGAGAAAGAGAGGGAGGAGGGAGAGAATGGGAGAGAAGGAGAGAGGGAGAGAGATAAAATAGGAGGGGAATAGAGAGAGTAAGTAAAGAGTGAGAGAGAAAATGAGAGGGTGAGAGGGATAGAGGTAAAGAAAGATAGGGATAGAGATAGAGAGGGGGAAAGGGAAAGAGGTAGAGAGATAGGGAGAGAGATAGAGAGGGGGAGAGAGGGAGAGGGAGGGAGAGAGAGGGAGAGGAGTGGAGAGAGGGAGAGAAAAGGGTAATTGGAGAGAGAGAGGGAGTGAGATAGAGAAACGAGGGATAGAGAGTGGGAGGGAGAGAGGTTAAGAAAGATAGGGATAGGGAGAGAGAGGGAAGGATAGGGAAAGGGAAGGAAAGGGGGAGTGGCAAGGAGATAAGGAGTGGGATAGATAAAAGGAGAGGGAGAGGGCGAGAAAGAGAGGGGGAGAGAGAGGGATAGAGGGAAAGAAGGGTTGAGAGAAGTAGAGAGGGAGGTAGTGATGCACAAAGACGTAGAGAATAAAAAGGAGAGTAAGGAGGAGAGGAAGGAGGAAGGAAGAGAGGGAAAGAGAAAAAGAGAGAGAGAGTGAGAGGGAGGGGGAGAAAGAGAGAGAGGGAGGGAGAGAGAGGGAATGAGAAGGGGAGAGAGTGAGAGAGGGAAGAAGAGGGAAAGGGAATGAGAGAGAGGCAGAGTGAGAGAAGAAGAGAGGGAGAGAGAGGAGCGAGTGAGGGGAAAGGAGAGAATAAGAGAGTAATAGAGAAGGAGGAAGAGGTGAGAGAGCGGCAGAGAGACATAGGGAGGGAGAGAGGGAGAGAGACCTATAGGAGAGATAGAGAGGGAAATGGAGAAGAAGAGAGAAAGAGGAGAGAGAGGCAGAGTGAGAAAGAGGATAGAGGGAGGGAGAGAGAGGGAGTGAAAACAAGTAATGGTAAGAGAGGGAGGGAAAGGAGCTAGATAGGGAGAGTAGAAGATAAAGGGAGAGAGAGAAGGAGTGAGATAGACAAGGAGAGATTAAGAGTGAAGAAAAGAGAGAAAGGGATATAGAGAAAGAAAGAGAGGGGGAGAGAGAGGGGGAAAGAGAGAGAAGAAGAGGGGGAGAAAGACACATAGAATGGGGGAAGAAAGAGGGAGAAGGAGAGGGAGAGAGGGAGACGCAGAGAGAGTGAGAGTGGGAGAGGTAGGAGAGAGAGGGTGAGAGGGAGGGAGAGTAAGTAGGACAAAAAGGGAGAGACAGAAGGAAGGTAAAGACAAAATGAGGGGAATAGAGAGAGGTAAAGAGGGAGAGAGAGTGAAAGAGTAAGGGATAGAGAGTGAAAGATAGACAAGTAAAGACAGGATGAGGAGAGGGAGATAGAGACAATGAGAGGGAGAGGAGGGAGAGAGAGAGAGAGAAATATAGAAAGGGAGGGAGAGAGTAAGGGGAAGATTGAGGAAGAGAGGGAGAGAAAGAGTAAAGGGGAGAGAGAGGGAGTGAGACAGAGAGAGAAGGAGAAAGAGGGGGGAGAGAAAGGGAGAGAGGTAAGAGAGAGGGAGATAGAGGGAGAGAGAAGGAGATGGATAGGAGGAGAGAGAGAAAGAGATAGAGTGAGGGAAAGAGGGGGAGAGAGGGAAAGAAAGAGGGATAGAGGGAGATAGAAAAGAAGATGGAGAGGGGGATAGAGAGAAGAAGATGGAGAGAGGGGACGAGAGATAGGGAGAGAGCGGGCCGAGAGATAGAGAGATAGAATGAGTGAGAGAGAAAGAAAGAGAAGGAGGAAGGGAGGGAGAGAGAGGGAGAGAGTGAGAGATAGGGGGAGAAAGGAAGGAAGAAAAAGGGACAGGGGGAAAGAGAAGGGGATGGAGAGAAAGGGATAGAGGGAGAAAGAGGGATGGTGAGAGAGTGAGAACGAGAGTGAGAGTGAAAGAGAGAGACAAGAAAGGGAGAAAGGGAGAGAAAGAGAGAGACACATAGCAACACAGAAAAGGAAAGGTAGATGGAGAAAGAGAGGGATGAGGGAGAGAAAGGGAGAGAAAGAGAGAGGGAGAGAGATAGAGCGGGAGGGGAATAGAGAGAGTAAGTAAAGAGTGAGAGAGAAAATGAGAAGGTGAGAGGGATAGAGGTAAAAAAAGATAGGGAGAGAGATAGAGAGGGGGAAAGGGAAAGAGATAGAGAGATAGGGAGAGAGATAGAGAGGGGGAGAGAGGGAGAGGGAGGGAGAGAGAGGGAGAGGAGTGGAGAGAGAGAGAGAAAAGGGTAATAGGAGAGAGAGAGGGAGTGAGATAGAGAAACAAGGATAGAGAGTGGGAGGGAGAGAGGTTGAGAAAGATAGGGATAGGGAGAGAGAGGGAAGGATAGGGAAAGGGAGGGAAAGGGGGAGTGGTAAAGAGATAAGGAGTGGGATAGATAAAGGGAGAGGGAGAGGGCGAGAAAGAGAGGGGGAGAGAGAGGGATAGAGGGTACGAAGGGTCGAGAGAAGTAGAGAGGGAGGTAGTGAGGCACAAAGATGGAGAGAATAAAAAGGAGAGTAAGGAGGAGAAGGAAGGAGGAAGGAAGAGAGGGAAAGAGAAAAGAGAGAGAGAGTGAGAGGGAGGGGGAGAAAGGGAGAGAGGGAGGGAGAGAGAGGGAACGAGAAGGGGAGAGAGTGACAGAGGGAAGAAGAGGGAAATGGAATGAGAGAGAGGCAGAGTGAGAGAAGAAGAGAGGGAGAGAGAGGAGCGAGTGAGGGGAAAGGAGAGAATAAGAGAGTAATAGAGAGGGAGGAAGAGGGCGAGAGAGGGGCAGAGAGATATAGGGAGGGAGAAAGGGAGAGAGGGAGAGAGATAGAGAGGGAAATGGAGAAGAAGAGAGAAGGAAGGGAGAGAGGTAGAATGAGAAAGAGGATAGAGGGAGGGAGGGAGAGGGAGTGAAAACAAGTAATGGTAAGAGAGGGAGTGAAAGGAGCTAGATAGGGAGAATAGGAGATAAAGGTAGAGAGATAAGGAGTGAGATAGACAAGGAGAGATTAAGAGTGAAGAAAAGAGAGAAAAGGATATAGAGAAAGAAAGAGAGGGGGAGAGAGAGGGGGAAAGAGAGAGATAAAGGGAGAGAAAAGAAGAGGGGGAGAAAGACACATAGAATGGGGGAAGAAAGAGGGAGAAGGAGAGGGAGAGAGGGAGAGGCAGAGAGAGTGAGAGAGGGAGAGGTAGGAGAGAGAGGGTGAGAGGGAGGGAGAGTAAGTAGGACAAAAAGGGAGAGACAGAAGGAAGGCAAAGACAAAATGAGGGGAATAGAGAGAGGTAAAGAGGGAGAGAGAGTGAAATAGTAAGGGATAGAGAGTGAAAGATAGACAAGTAAAGACGGATGAGGAGAGGGAGATAGAGACAATGAGAGGGAGAGGAGGGAGAGAGAGGGAGAGAAAGATAGAAAGGGAGGGAGAGAGTAAGGGGAAGAGAGAGGAAGAGAGGGAGAGAAAGAGTAAAGGGGAGAGAGAGGGAGTGAGATAGAGAGAGAAGGAGAAAGAGGGGGAGAGAAAGGGAGAGAGAGTAAGAGAGAGGGAGATAGAGGGAGAGAGAAGGAGATGGAGAGGGGGATAGAGAGAAAGAGATAGAGTGAGGGAAAGAGGGGAGAGAGAGGGAAAGAAAGAGGGATAGAGGTGGATAGAAAAGAAGAGGGAGAGGGGGATAGAGAGAAGAAGATGGAGAGAGGGAGAGAGATAGGGAGAGAGAGGCCGAGAGATAGAGAGATAGAGTGAGTGAGAGAGAAAGAAAGAGAAGGAGGAAGGGAGGGAGAGAGAGGGAGAGAGTGAGAGATGGGGGGAGAAAGGAAGGAAGAGAAGGGGACAGGGGGAAAGAGAAGGAGATGGAGAGAAAGGGATAGAGGGAGAAATAGGGATGGTGAGAGAGAGAGAACGAGAGTGAGAGTGAAAGAGAGAGAGAAGAAAGGGAGAAAGGGAGAGAAAGAGAGAGACACATAGAAAGACAGAAAAGGAAAGGTAGGTAGAGAAAGAGAGGGAGGAGGGAGAGAAAAGGAGGGAAGGAGAGAGGGAGAGAGATAGAGCGGGAGGGGAATAGAGAGAGTAAGTAAAGAGTGAGAGAGACAATGAGAGGGTGAGAGGGATAGAGGTAAAGAAAGATACGGAGAGAGATAGAGAGGGGAAAGGGAAATAGGTAGATAGATAGAGAGAGAGAGAGAGTGGGAGAGAGGGAGAGGGAGGGAGAGAGAGGGAAAAGAGTGGAGAGAGGGAGAGAAAGGGGTAATAGGATAGAGAAAGGGAGTGAGATAGAGAAACAGGGATAGAGAGTGGAAGGGAGAGAGGTTGAGAAAGATAGGGATAGGGAGAGAGAGAGAAGGATAGTGAAAGGGAGGGAAAGGGGGAGTGGCAAAGAGATAAGGAGTGGGATAGATAAAGGGAGAGGGAGAGGGCGAGAAAGAGAGGAGGAGAGAGAGGGATAGAGGGAAAGAAGGGGTGAGAGAAGTAGAGAGGGAGGTAGTGAGGCACAAAAAGGGAGAGAATAAAAAGGAGAGTAAGAAGGAGAAGGAAGGAGGAAGGAAGAGAGGGAAAGAGAAAAAAGAGAGAGAGTGAGAGGGAGGGAGAGAAAGGGAGGGAGGGAGAGGGAGAGAGAGGGAGAGAGGGAGGGAGAGAGTGAGAGAGGGAAGAAGAGGGAAAGGGAATGAGAGAGAGGAAGAGTGAGAGAAGAAGAGAGGGAGAGAGAGGAGCGAGTGAGGGGAAAGGAGAGAATAAGAGAGTAATAGAGAGGGAGGAAGAGGGTGAGAGAGGGGCAGAGAGACATAGGGAGGGAGAGAGGGAGAGAGACCTATAAGAGAGATAGAGAGGGAAATGGAGAAGAAGAGAGAAGGAGGGGAGAGAGGTAGAGTGAGAAAGAGGATAGAGGGAGGGAGGGAGAGGGAGTGAAAACAAGTAATTGTAAGAGAGGGAGGGAAAGGGGCTAGATAGGGAGAGTAGGAGATAAAGGGAGGGAGAGAAGGAGTGAGATAGACAAGGAGAGATTAAGAGTGAAGAAAAGAGAGAAAGGGATATAGAGAAAGAGAAAGAGGGGGAGAGATAGGGGGAAAGAGAGAGATAGAGGGAGAGAGAAGAAGAGGGGGAGAAAGACACATAGAATGGGGGAAAAAGAGGGAGAAGGAGAGGGAGAGAGGGAGACGCAGAGAGAGTGAGAGAGGGAGAGGTAGGAGAGAGAGGGTGAGAGGGAGGCGGAGTAAGTAGGACAAAAAGGGAGAGACGAAGGAAGGTAAAGACAAAATGAGGGGAATAGAGAGAGGTAAAGAGGGAGAGAGAGTGAAAGAGTAAGGGATAGAGAGTGAAAGATAGACAAGTAAAGACAGATGAGGAGAGGGAGATAGAGACAATGAGAGGGAGAGGAGGGAGCGAGAGGGAGAGAAAGATAGAAAGGGAGGGAGAGAGTAAGGGGAAGAGAGAGGAAGAAAGGGAGAGAAAGAGTAAAGGGGAGAGAGAGGGAGTGAGATAGAGAGAGAAGGAGAAAGAGGAGGGAGAGAAAGGGAGAGAGAGTAAGAGAGATGGAGATAGAGGGAGAGAGAAGGAGATGGAGAGGGGATAGAGAGAAAGAGATAGAGTGAGGGAAAGAGGGGAGAGAGGGAAAGAAAGAGGGATAGAGGGAGATAGAAAAAAGATGGAGAGAGGGATAGAGAGAAGAAGATGGAGAGAGGGGAGAGAGATAGGGAGAGAGAGGCCGAGAGATAGAGAGGTAGAGTGAGTGAGAGAGAAAGAAAGAGAAGGAGGAAGGGAGGGAGAGAGAAGGAGAGAGTGAGAGATAGGGGGAGAAAGGAAGGAAGAGAAGGGGACAGGGGGAAAGAGAAGGAGATGGAGAGAAAGGGTAGAGGGAGAAATAGGGATGGTGAGAGAGAAAGAACGAGAGTGAGAGTGAAAGAGAGAGAGAAGAAAGGGAGAAAGGGAGAGAAAGAGAGAGACACAGAGGAAGACAGAAAAGGAAAGGTAGGTAGAGAAAGAGAGGGAGGAGGGAGAGAAGGAGAGAGGGAGAGAGATAAAGCGGGAGGGGAATAGAGAGAGTAAGTAAAGAGTGAGAGAGACAATGAGAGGGTGAGAGGGATAGAGGTAAAGAAGGGGTGAGAGAAGTAGAGAGGGAGGTAGTGAGGCACAAAGAGGGCGAGAATAGAGGGAGAAATAGGGATGGTGAGAGAGAGAGAACGAGAGTGAGAGTGAAAGAGAGAGAGAAGAAAGGGAGAAAAGGGAGAGAAAGAGAAAGACACATAGAAACACAGAAAAGGAAAGGTAGGTAGAGAAAGAGAGGGAGGAGGGAGAGAAAGGGAGAGAAGGAGAGAGGGAGAGAGATAGAGCGGGAGGGGAATAGAGAGAGTAAATAAAGAGTGAGAGAGACAATGAGAGGGTGAGAGGGATAGAGGTAAAGAAAGATAGGGAGAGAGATAGAGAGGGGAAAGGGAAAGAGGTAGAGAGATAGAGAGAGAGATAGAGAGGGGGAGAGAGGGAGAGGGAGGGAGAGAGAGAGGGAAAGGAGTGGAGAGATGGAGAGAAAAGGGTAATAGGATAGAGAATGGGAGTGAGATAGAGAAACAGGGATAGAGAGTGGAAGGGAGAGAGGTTGAGAAGGATAGGGATAGGGAGAGAGAGGGAGGGACAGGGAAAGGGAGGGAAAGGGGGAGTGGCAAAGAGATAAGGAGTGGGTTAGATAAAGGGAGAGGGAGAGGGCGAGAAAGAGAGGGGGAGAGAGAGGGATAGAGGGAAAGAAGGGGTGAGAGAAGTAGAGAGGGAGGTAGTGAGGCACGAAGAGGGAGAGAATAAAAAGGAGATAAGGAGGAGAAGGAAGGTGGAAGGAAGTGAGGGAAAGAGAAAAAGAGAGAGTGAGAAGGAGGGGGAGAAAGGGAGGGAGAGAGAGGGAGAGAGAGGGAGAGAGGGAGGGAGAGAGAGGGAATGAGAAGGGGAGGGAGTGAGAGAGGGAAGAAGAGGGAAAGGGAATGAGAGAGAGGCAGAGTGAGAGAAAAAGATAGGGAGAGAGAGGAGGGAGTGAGGGGAAAGGAGAGAGGGAGAGGGAGAGAAAAGGTAAAGGGATAGTGAGGGAGAGAGGGAGGGAAGGGAAAAGAGAGAGGGAGGTAGGGAGGGAGAGAATGAGGGAGGGAGGAGAGAGGGAGAGAGATAAGAGATAGACATAGAGAGAGATAAGGAGAGGGAGAGAGAGAGGGACATAAAGGGAGGGAGAGAGATAAGAAAGAGATAGAATGGGAGAGGGTGAGAGAGGGAGGAGCGGAAGGAAGAGAGGTAGTAGGAGATAGGGAGAGATATGGAGAGATAGAGGGATAAAGCGAATGATAAAGGGAGAGAGAGGGAGAGGAGAAGAAAGAGAGAAAGGAGAGAAAAGAGGAGAGAGGGCTAGAGAGAACAAGAAAGAGAGGGAAGGAGAAGGGAGAGAGGGTGAGTGAGAGATAAAGAGATCAAGAGTAGGGGGAGAGAGAAAGAGATAGAGAGATAAAGAAAGGAGAGAGAAGGAAAGAGAGGGAGAGAGGGAGAGAAAGGGAAAGGGAATGGTTGAGAGAAGGTGAGAGAGGGATAGAAAGAGGTAGAGAGACAAAGAGAGATAGAGAGGTGAAGAGAGAGAGAGAGAGAGGGAGAGGGAGTCAAAGAGATGATAGAGGGAGGGAAAGAGAGAGGGAGAGGGAGGGAAATAGAGTGGAAGAAGGAGAGGGAGAGAAAGGGAGAGAGAGGAGAGAGAGTAGAAAGAGAGAGGGTGAGATGGTGAGAGAGAGGGGGAGAGATGGTGAGAGAGGGGGAGAGATGGTGAGAAAAAGAGAGAGGGAGGGATAAAAGTAAAGAGACATAAGGAGAGAGAGAAAGATGGCAATAGAAGGAGGGAAACTTTGAGAGAGGGAGGAGAGGGAGAGAGAAACAAGGAGAGAGATAAAGAGAGATAGAGATAGAAGGAAAAAGAGGGTAGGAGAGAAAGAGAGAGAAAGAGGGGAAAGAGACATAGAGACATGAAAGAGATAGGGAGAAGAAGAGAGAAGATGGGAGAGAAAGGAAAAGAAAGAGGGAGAGATAGAATGAGAGAAGGACAGAGGGAAAGATGGAGAGGGAGAATAAGAGAGACATAGGAAGAGAGGAGAATGAGAGTAGGAGAGAGGGACGTAGAGAGGGAGAGAGATAGAGAGAGGGAGAGACTAGGAAGGGAGGGCAAGAGGGAGAGGGAGAGTGGAAAGAAAGGAGGGGGAGGGAGGCATAGATAGTGAGAGAAAAGAAAAGAGAAAGACGGAGAGAAAGGGAGAAAGAAAGACGGAGAGAAAGGGAGAAAGAAAGAGGAAGGGAAAGGGAAAGGGAGAGAGGGAGGAGAGAGAAGGTAGGAGAGAGGGTGAAAGAGAAGGAGGGAGGAATCGAGAGAGAACTAGTGAGGGATAATGAGAGATAAAGAGAAAGAGAGGGAGACAAATAGAGATAGAGAGAAGGAGAGAGAGGGTGGGAGAGAAATGAGAGAAATGGAGAGAGAAAGGGAGAAAGAGGGAGAGAAAGAGAGGAAGAGAGAAAAGGAGGGAGGGAGAAAGAGAGGGAGATAGAGAAAGAGTGAGGGATAGAGTGGGGGAGAGAAAGGGAGGGAGGGATAAGACAAGAGAGGGAGAGAAAGAGAAAAGGGTAGAGTGGGGAAGAGAGAGGGAGGAAGGAAGGGAGGGATAGGGTAAGGGAGATGGAGCGAGGGAGTGAGGGAGGGAGAGGGAAAGAGTGAAAAAAAAGAGGGAGAGAGAGGGAAAGAGTGTAAAAAAGAGAGGGAGAGAGACAAGAGATAGAGATAGAGAGGGAGAGGGAGAGAAAAGGGAGGTGAAAAAGGTGAGAGAGGGAGAGATAGAGGGATAGAAAGAAAGTGAGAGGGAGAAAGTGTGAGAGAAAGGATAGAGAAAGGGAGAGAGAGAGAGAAGGAGATTAGAGAGGGAGAGAGAAGGAGATATAGAGAGGGAGACGAGAGGGAGGGAGAGGGAGACGGAGGGAGAGAGGGAGAGAGAGGGGGAGAAAGGAAAAGAGAGAGGGAGTGAAGGAAAGGGAGAGATTGAGGGAAATGAGAGAGAGGCTTAGAGAGGGAGAAAGGGTAGGAGAGAAAGGGTGAGAGAGATGGAGAGAGACAAGAGATAGAGATAAAGAGAGGGATGAGTGGGAGAGATAGAGAGATAGAGGGGGAGGGAGAGAGAGAGAGGGAGGATAGATTTAGGGAGAGTGAGTGAAAGAGAGGAAGTGAGGAAGAGGGAGAGAAAGGGGAGTGAGAGGTTATTAGAGAGGGAGAAGGAGAGACGGAGGGAGGAAGGGAGAGAGGGAGGGAGGGTGAGTAGGAGGTGAAGAGGTAGAGAGAGGGGGAAGAGAGAGAGATAGAGAAAAAAAGAGAGAGAGGGTGGGAGAGAAAAAGAGAGAGGGGGAGAGAAAGAGAGTGGGGAGAGAGAGAGGGATAGAGGGAGGGAAATGGTGAGAGGGGGAGGGAGAAGGAGAGAGAGAGAAAGATACATAGGTAGAGAAAGGGGGAGAGAGATAGAGAGATAGGAAAAGAGGGAGATAGATAAGAAAAGATAGAGATAGGGAGGGGGAGAAAGGGGGAGAGAGAGGAAGAGAGTGAGGGAATGAGAAAAATAATGAGAGAGGGGGAGAGAGTAGGAGAGAGAGTGAGAGTGTGGGAGAGGAGAGAGATTAAGGAAAGTGAAAGAGAGAGGGAAGGGAGAGAGAGGGAGATAGAGGAAGAGAGAGAGTAAGAGACAAAATGGGAGAACACAAAGATAAAGAGATAGAAAGAAGGAGGTAGAGGGAGATAGATAAAAGGAGAGAGATGGATGAGGGGCGAGAGAGGGAGAGGAGAGTGAGAAAGATTAAGGGAGAGAGGAAGAGAGATATAGAGAGGTACAGAGAGGGAAATGCATAAAAAGAGAGTGATTAAGAGAGGGAGAGAAAAAGGAGGAGAGAGAGGGAGAGAGGGGGAGAGGGGTAAAGGGGGGAGAGAGGGAGGCAAAGAAAGGGGAGAGAGAAGGGGAGAGTGAGAGGGAGGGGGAAAGAAAGAAAGAGAGGGGTAGAGATAGGGAGAGAGGGATAGAGAGAGGAAAAATGAGGGATAGAGAAAGGAAGAGGGAGATGAAGATAGAGAGAGGGAGAGAGTAAAAAAGAGATTGGGGAACAAAGAAGAGAGGGTGAAATGGAGAGAGAATGAGAGGAGCAAGGGAGAGAAAGAAAGAGGAGAGAGGAGGAAGAGAGGAGGGGAGAGAGAGAGGGAAGAGGAATGGAAATAGGAAGAGAGAGAATAAGAGAGAGAAAGGGAAAGGTGAGAGAGGGAGTGGGATAAGCGAGATAAAGAGAGGGAGAGACAGATGGAGGGAGAGTAAAACAAAGAGTGAAGGGAGGGAGAGAGAAGGGAGATGGATAAAGAAAGAGAGAGGAGGAGGGGGAGAGAGAAGAGAGGGAGAGAGATGGAGAGAGAGAGGGGGACAGGAAAAGAGAGGAGAGAGAGGAAGAGTGAGAGGAAGAGAGGAAAAGAGAGAGGAAAGAGAGAGGGGAAGATTGAGAAAGAAGGGGAGAGAGAGGGAGAGGGCAAGAGAGAGAGGGAAAAGGAGGGCTAAAAATAGAAGGAAAAAGGATAAGAGAAGGTGAGGAGGGCATAAAGAGAGAGAGATAGACAGGGGAAGGAAGGGAGAGAGAGGGAGAGAGAGAAGGAGAGAGAGGGAGAGAAAAGGAGAGGGAGAGGGAGAGAGAGAAATAGAGAGAGTGGGAGAGAGAGAGAGAAAGAGAGAGGGGAGAGAGGATAGAGAGAAATAGAGAGAGTGAGAGAGAGAGAAAAGGAGAGAGCGGAGAGAGGAGAGAGAGATCGTGAGAGAGGAAAGGGAGAGAGAGGGGAGAGAGAAAGGGCAAGAGGGGTATATGGGGTGAGAGAGTAGGAGATAGGGAGGGTAAGTGAGAGGGAGACAGAGAGACATATGAAAAAAGAGATAGGAAGAGAGCGAGAGGAAGAGAGAGAGAAAGAGAGGGAGGAAGAGAAAGGGAAAAAGGGAGAGAAAGAGAGGGAGAGAGTGAAGGGGAGAGAGAAAGAGGAGAGAGATGGAGAGAGTAAGAGAGAGAGATAGGGACGGGGAAGAGAGGGTGATTGAGAGAGGGGAAGAGAGGGAGAGATATGGTAAGGTAAATAGAAAGAGGGAGCGAGAGTGAGAGAGGGAGAGGGAGAGGGGGAGGAAAAGAGAGAAATAGAGAAGAGTAAGAGAGAGGGGAAGAGAGAGAGAGAGAGGGAGGGAGATGAAAAGAGGGGGGAGGGAAGACGAAAAGAGGGAGAAGGAGAAAGAGTGAGGGAAAAATCGACGGAGGGATTAAGAGAGATAGAGAGAGGGAGAGAGAGAGAGAAGGGAGAGAGAGATGAGAGATAGGGAGAGAGGGAGAGAGAGAGGGAGAGAGAGGAAGAGTGTTAAAGAGAGATAGATAGAGGTAGAGGGAGGGAGGGAGATGGGGATGGAGAGGTGTATAGAAAGGGAGAGAAAGTTGGAGAGGTGTATAGAAAGGGAGAGAAAGTGAGAGGGAGGATGTAAGGGAGATAGATGGAGTGAAATGGAAAAAGAGGGAGCAAGAGGGAGAGAGAGGACGAGAGGGGGAAAGGAAGGGCTAGAGAAAAAAGTGTAAAAGATAGAGAGAGAGGTAGAGGGAAAAATAAAGAAAGAGAGAGAGGAAGAGAGGGAGGGAGATAGAGCAAGAGAGAGGGAGATTAGGCGAGAGGGAGAGAGAGAAAGAAAGGGAGAGGGGGAAAGAGAGAGAGGTAGATGGGGGTAGAGAAGAGATAGAGAGATTGAGAGAGGGAGAAAGTAAGAGAGAGGGAAAGCTAGAGGGAGAGAGACAAGAGGAGGGAGAAAGAGAGGGAGTAAGAGGAAATAGGAAGGAGAGAGGGGAGAGAGAGATAGAGAGAAGGAAAAAGGGAGAAAAGTGGAGAGGGAGAGAGAGGAAAAGCGAGAGATTGAGAAGGAGGGAGAGAGAACATGAGAGAGAAAAAAAGAGAGAGAGTGTGACAGGGAGAGAGAGAGAAAGAGAGAAACAAGGAGAGGGAGATGAAGAGAAAGGGTAAGAGAGAGATGTGCGGAGATAGAGAGAAAAAGGTAGAGAGGAAGAGGTTGAGGGAGACAAGGAAAATGAGGGAGACAAGGAAAAGGGGGGATAAATGAAGCTTGAGAGAGAGAGAGAAAGGGGGAAAGAGAAAAGAAAGAGAGGGGAAGAGAGAGGGAGTGAGAAGGATGGAGAGAGAGAGAATGAGAAAGAGAAAGGAGAGCGAGATGGAGATATAGGAAGAGAGAAAGAGGGGGAGAGAGAGAGGGAGAGAGAGGGGGAGAGAGAAAAAGGGAGAGTTAGGGAGGGAGAGGGGGAAGAGAGTGTGTGAGACACTAAGAGAGGGAGAGGAAGAGATAGAGATAGAGGGATATAGGGGGATAAAGGGGAAGAGAGAGGGAGAGATAGAGATTGAGGAAGAGAGGGAAGGGAGAGAGAGAGAGAACCCGAGTGAGGGAGAGGTGGAGAGAGGGAGAGAGGGGGATAGAGAGGGAAGGAGAGGGAGGGAGTGAGAGAGTGAGGGAGATAAAGTAGGTGAGAGGGAGAGAAAGATATAGTGAGGGAGAGAGGGATGGAGAGAGGGGTAAAGAGTGGATAAGGTGAGAGAAAGAAAGGGAGATAGAGTAAGAGAGGGAGGGAGAAAGAGAGAGTAAGAGAGAGGTAGAGATAGGGAGAATGATATAGAGAGAAAGAAAGTGAGAGAAAAAAATAAGAGAGGATGAGAGGGGGAGGGAGAGGAAAGGAGGAAGGGAGAGAGGGATAGGGAGAAAGAGATAGAAAAGAAGAGGTAAGGCGAGAGGTTGATGAAGAGGGGGAGAGAGGAAGAAAGAGGGGGAGAGAGTGAGAGGGACAGAGAAAAGAGGGAGAAAAAGGAAGAGTGAAGGAGAAAGGGGGAGAAAGAGAAGGAGAGAGAAGGAGAGGGATAAAAAAGGAGAGAAAGGAAGGAAGAGAGGAGGGAGAGAGAGGAAGAGTATGAGAGGGAGAGAGTGAAATATAGAGGGGGAGAGAGAGATAGAGAGGGGAACAAAAGGATAGAGGGAGAGATAGAGGAGAGAGAGGGGTAGAGAGAGAGGAGAAAGCTAAAGATTGTGAGAGGGAGACAATGAGAAGGAGGGAGAGAAGGAGAGAGAGGGAGAGAGGAAGAGAGAGGGAGAGAGAGATAAGATGGGGGAGAGAAGAGAAAATGAGAGAGAGATAAGGGGGACGAGAGATAGAAATGGCCCTCCCTCTCTCGCTTTCTCTACCTCTCCTACATTTCCTCTCTCCCACCTTTTTATCCTCCCTCTCTCCCTCGTCCTCCCCGTAACACCCCTACCCCGGTTCACTCTCTGTTACCCAAATAGGAGTAACTAGGCAAGAAGCACGTCAAGTTGACACGTTCAACCCAACTTAAACCCTATTACGTACATGCTCGGTACCATAACAACATATTACATATTAAAATATGTATAATACAATTTACATGAAAATAATATTCACATCGAAAGAAATTACGATTTATTTTATTTACAATACCATCAAAATGTCTATCGATACCCCAACCTAAAATTTACAATCAAAATAAAATCTCCTAAGGTTTGTGTCACCCCCGAGCCTTTTTGGAGGATCCGACGAGCATCCTTATTGGTACTACGATCATTGCTACTGTCATAACATGCAAATAACAATAAGGTGAGCCGAAGCTCGGTAAGTGGGGTGATGCATGTGATATGCATTGCTTTTTTGACTTCCCATCATAATTATCAATTTTAATTCTCGGTACCACAGGTATTAGCGGTGTACTCTATAGGCGATTACCAAATCACAAAATGCTAATAATGAAATTATGCCTTGTTGTAGCCATCGCTGATGGGAATCTATCGCCTAATAATGCGAGCACACGACTTAGAGTAAGAACACGATTGGACCATTAACCCTTTTTTCTTCGATTAGGTTACCACCCCTATCCATACACACCACTTTTTAATCATTTGATTGTTTTCAATTATAAAAGTTTTCTATTTTAGAAAGAGTTTCCAAAATAGAAAGTTTCCTATTTTAGAAATCGATTTCCTAATTCGAAAGTTAGTTTCCAATTTGAAAATAAAGAATATAAAAGGAAAGGAGTTTCCTAATTTAGGTTAAAGGGTATTTTGGAAAATTGCTTCCTAATGTCAACCTCGCCAAAATAATCTAAGAATATTTATTTGGATAGTCCAAATAAATTAATTAGACTAAAATAGTTTTAGCATATTAGATTTAATTAAAAGGCTTAAATATAATTTTGATGGGAGGATAAACATCAACCTTATTGGATAAGGATGAATGTTTTAAAGATAAACATTAACCTTATTAGATAAGGTTAAATTTTTTAAAAGCTAATAATCAAGTAGTTTACATATAAAATAACTTCTCGACTTTAGAGGATAAGGAAGTAACAACCTAGAGTCCTTTATGGACTCAAAGTCGCTACTCTCCTTGTCCTTGGAGGACAAGGAAACTCTCCCCTATATATAGGAAGAGAGGTGCGGCAAAGATTGTTGGATGACCTAAAAAAAGAGTATTTTGGCCAAGAAAAATTATGAGGTAAGCTTCGACCAATAAAAGAGAAAAAGGGTGTGAATTTTGGCCAGCCTTTAAAATCATCTAGGGTACACGACCAAGAGAGAAAATAAAGGAGAAAATCATTTTCTCCTAAACCCTAGCAATAAATACTCTTTCCTCCTCTTTTAAGGTTGTCGTAAAGTTGCCTAGGATCGATTTCTATAAGAAATACTTAATCGGAAAAGGTGGAGCCGGGAACCCATTAATTTTGAGTGCTTCTTTGTGGATACTTGGGCTGCATGGATCATCAATAAAGGCTGAACACTTGGACAACTAATCAAAGAAAAGGAATTTAGATCTGCACTACAAGAGATAATCCTTTACTTTTAGCTTATTATTCATGTATGTATGATTAGTAGATTTAACGAGCATGATCTTGGACCCTTAAAGGGAGGAAAATTTCTATTTATTCTCCACCTCCATAGGATGCATGATCCTTCATCTCTCTCTCTCATTTATTCTTTCTCTCCCACCTAGTTTCTCCTCCCTCTCCCTTTCTCCCTTTATATCTCACTCTATCCCCTTCTCCCCCTTCCTCTCATGATCTCTCCCTTTCTATCTCCCCCTCTCCCTCTCTCTTCCCTTTCTTTTGCTCTCTCCCTCCCTCTCTCTTTCTCCCTCCCCTCTCTTTTTCCTTCCCTCCCTCCTTCCTCTCTCCCATCCTGTCTTTCTCACTCTCTCCCACTCCCTCACTCTCCCTCTCCTTCCCTCCCTCCCTCTCCCTCTCCCCTTTCCCCCTCCCTTTCCCTCCCTCCTTCTTGCACTTTCTCTCTCACTCTCTCCCACTCTCTCTCCCTTTCTCTTTCCCTCTTTCTCGATATCTCTCTTTCCCTCTCTCTTCTCCTCTCCCCATCTCCTTCTTTATCTCTCTCCTTCTATCTTCCCCTCTCCCCATCTCCTTCTTTATGTCTCTCCCTCTTTTTCTCCCTCTCCCACTCTCCCTCTCTTCTTCTTGTACTTTCTCTCTCACTCTCTTCCACTCTCTCTCCCTCTCTCAATATCTCTCATCTCTCTCCCTCTATCTTCCCCTCTCCCCATCTCCTTCTTTACCTCTCTCCCTCACTTTCTCCCTCTTTCCCTCTCCTTTTCCCTCTCCCTCTCGCTCTCTCTCACTCTTTCCCTCTCTCCCCATATCTCTCATCTCTTTCTCTCATTCTCCTTATCTCTTCATCTTTATCTTTGTCTCTCCCTCTCTCTCTTTCCTATTCTCAACCCTCTCTTTTCCCTCTTTCTCTCACATTCACACTCTCTATTTCTCTCCCTCTCACCCTTCCTCTCTCTCTTTCTTTTACCCTCTCCCCTCCTCTCTCCTCTCTCTTCCTAACTCTCTCTTCTTCTACTTATCTCTATCCCTCTATCCCTCTCCTTCTCTCTCTTGATCTCTCTATCTTTTTCTCTCTCCTCTTCCTTCTTTTCCCTTTTTCCCCTTTCTCTCACTCTCTCGCTCTCTCCATCCCTCTCTCTTCCTCTATCTTTCTTTCTCCCTCTCTCACTTCCACCCTCTCTTCCTCTCTCTCCTCCCTTATTTCTTTATCCCTCTCTCTCCCTATCCCTTCCTCTCTCCCCATTTCAACCTCTCTTCCTCCTCTCCATATCTCTCTCCCTCTCCCTCCTTTTATCCCTCCTTGCACTCTTGTTCTCTCAATCTCCCTCTATCTAAATCTCTCTCCCTATTTCTCTCCCTCTCTCCCTTACCCTCTCTATTTTTCTATCTCTCTCACCCTCTTTATTTCTCTCCCTCTCTCTCTCCTTCTCTCCATATCCATTCCCTTCCTCTCCTCTCTTTCTCCCACCCTCTCCCTCTTCCTCAATCTCTCCCTCTCTCCCTCCGCCCTCACTCTCCCATCCTCTATCTCTCTCTCTACCTCTCTCCCTCACTCTTCCTCTCCTATCTCTCTCCCTCTATCTGTCTCTTCCTCACACCCTCTCCCTCTCTTTACCTCTCTCCCCCTCCCTTTCACCCTTTTCTCTCTTTTTTCTCTCCACCTCTCTCCCTCTCTCCCTACTTCTTCCTCTCCCTCCCTTCATCACCCTGTCTCCCTCTTTTGAGCTCTCTCTCTCTCTCACCTTTTTCTCTCTCCCTCATTATCTCTTCATCTCTCTACCTACTTCTCCTTCTCTCCTTCTCTCTCCTCTTCTCTCTCCCTACCTAAGCTACTCTCTCCTTCTTCCTCTCCATCTCTCTCCCTTCCTATCTCTAACTCTCTACCTCTCTCTTTTTCCACTCTCTCTTTCTGTCTCTCTCTTCCACTCTCTACCTCTTCCTTATCTCTTAATCTCTCCTCTCTCGCATTAACTCTCTCCCTCCATCACCCTCTTTCTCCCTCACCTTTTCATCATCTTTCTCTCTTCTCCTATCTCTCTCCATCTCTCTCCCTCTCCCTATCTCTCTCTCTTCTCTCTTTGATCTCCCTTCCTCTATCCTTTTTTCCTTCTCCCTCTTTCATATTCTCTCTTTCCCTCTCTTACTCTCCCTCTCCCTCTCTCTCTATCTCTCCCTTTATTTCTCTCCCCCTCTCTCTCCCTTTCTCCCCCTCTCTCTCCCTTTCTCCCCTCTCCCCTCACTCTCCTTCTCTCTCCCTTTATCCCCCTTCATCTCTTTCTCTCTCTTTCTTCCCCTCCCTTATCCTCTCTCTCCCTCTCTCTTCCTCTCTCTCTCTTTCTCACCCTCTCTCCCCTTCTCTCTCTTTCTCTCTTTCTATCTCTTTTCCTCTTCCTCTTTCTCTTACTAACTCTCTCAATCTCCCTCTCTCTTTCTCTCTCTCCCTCTCTCTTTCACTCTCTCTCCTCCCTCCCCTTGCCCCTCTTCCTATCCATCATTTATTTTCTATCTCCTTATCTGTCTTCCCTCTCTCTCTCTTATCCTTGCTCTCTCTCTCCCTCCTTATCTATCCCCTTTCCCCTTTCTCAACCTCTCTTTCTCCTCCCTCTCTTTCTGCCTCTCTCTCCCTCTCTTTTTATCTCCCTCTTTCTCCTTTTCTACCACTATATCTTTCTTTACCTCTCTCTCCCACTTTCTCTACCTCCTTTTCTCTCCCTCTATCTTTTTTATCACCCAATCTCTCTCCCTCTCTCTACCACACTCTCTCTCAATCTCTCCCACTCTTACCCTCTCTATCTGTTTTTCCCTCTCCATCTCCCCTCTCTCTCTCCCCTCTCTCTTTTTTTTGCTCTCTTTCTCTCCCTCTCTCCCTATTCCCCTATTCGTCTCTCCCTCTCTCTATGTTGCCCTCTTCTCCTCCCTCTCCCCCTATCCCTCTCTCCCTCTTTTACATTCCCTCTCTCTCCCTCTCATCATCTCCCTCATCATCTCCGTCTCTCCCCCGTATCACTCTCTCCTTCCATTTAACCTTCCCTCCCTCTCTGTCTTTATCTTTTTCTCCCTCTCTCCCCCTTTCTTTTAATCTCTCTCTATCTCCCAATATCTCTCTTTCTCTTTTTCCTACTTTATCCCTCTCCCTCTCTTCCTCTATCTTTCTCTTCCTTTCTCCATTTCTATCTCTCTCCCTCTCTTTTTTGTTATCTCTCTCTTGTTTGCTCTATTTCTCTCACTCTATCTCTCCCTCTCTCTCTCACTCCCTCATCTTTTCTTACTCCCTTTCTCCCTCTCTCGCCTCACCTTCTCTATCCTTTTCTCCCTCTCTTGCTCTCTTCCTCACTTATTTTCTCTCTCCCCCGATTCTCTTCCTCTCTCTCTTTCTCTCCCTTTACCCTCTCTCTCTTTTTCTTTTCCCTTACCCTCTTTCTTCCTCTCTCCCTCTCTCTCTTCATTTCTCTCTCTCTCCTTTTTACTCCCTCCCTCTCTGTCCCTCTCTCGCCCTACTCTCCCTCTCTTTGTCCCTCCCCCTCTATATATCTCTTCCTCTCTCTCCACCTCTCTTTCCTATTCTCTCTCTCCCTTTCTCTCTCTATTCCTCTCCTTCTCCCTCCTACCTCTCTCTCCTCCCTCACTCCCTCTCTCTCTCCCTCTCTTTCTATCTATCCCTCTCCTTCTCTCTCCTTCTCTCCCTCTCATCTCTCTCCCCTTCTCCCTCTCTACCCCCTTTTTTTCTATCCCTCTTTCTCCCTTTCTCTCTCCCTATCTCCTCCTCTCCCTCTCTCTCCTCCCTCTCCATTTTACTCTCTCCCCTTGCCTTCTTTATTTCTCGACCTTGCTTTCTCTCCCCATATCTCTTTCTAACCCTCCTTTCTCTCCCTCGCTTCTATCTCCTCTCTCTTTCTCTCTCCCTTTCTCTATTTTCTTATCTCTCTTTTTTCCAACCGCCCCTCCCTCCCTATCCCTCTCCCCCTCTATATCTCTCTCCCCAATCGCTACCTCCCTACCTCTCTCCCTCTATCTCTCCCACTCTCCCTCTTCATCTCTCTCCCTCTCTCTCTCTTCTTTCCTCTCTCTCCCTCTCCTTCTCCCTTCTCTCTCTCCCCTTCCCCCACTATCTCTCTCTCCCTCTCTCTCCCTATGTCTCTCCCCCTCACTTTCCCTATATCTCCCCCTCTCTATCTTTTTATCTCTCCCTCTTCTTCCTCTATCTCTCCCTCTCCCTCTCTCCCTCTAACTCCTCTATCTCTCCCTCTCCCTCTCTATCTCGTTATCCTCTCTCTATATATCAATCCCCATTCTCCTAATCTTTCCCTCTTTCCCTCTCTTTCTATCCCTATCTCCCCCTCTCCCTCTATCCGCCTCTATCTCCCTCTCTTCCTCCCTTTCTCTCTCTCTCTCCCCTTACACCTCTACCTATATCTTTCAATCTCTTTTCCTACCTCTCTCTCCCTCCCTCCCTCTCTCTCGCCCTCTCCCCCTCTTTGTCTCTCTTGCCTTTTTCCCTCTCTCTTCCTCTCTCTTCATCCCTCTCTTCCTCTATATCCCTTCCCTTCTCTTTATCTCTGATTCCCACTCTTTCCCTCTCTATTACCCTCTCTCTCTCCCTCCCTCTCTCTCACTCTCTATCCCCCTCTCTCTCCCTTTCCCCCTCTCTCTTCATCGCTCTCTCACTCTCTATCTCCCTACCTCCTTCTCCTTCCAAGTCCCCCTCTCTCCCCCTCTCTCCCTCTCTCTCTCCCCCTCTCTTTATCTCTCCCTATCTCTCCCTCCCTCCCTCTATCTCTCACTCTTTCTCTCTCTCTTCCTCTCTCTCTCTCCCTCTCTCCCTCTTTCCCTCTTCCTCTCACTTTTTTCTCCCAATCTCTCTCCCCTTCTCTTTCCTTCTCTTCCTCTCCCTCTCTCTCTTCTAAAATCCCATTCTATGTCTCTCTTTCTCTCTTTCCCCTTTCACTCTCTGTCCCACTCCTTCTCCCTCTATCCCTCTCTCTATCTCTCTCCCTCCTTTCTCCCTCCTTATCCCTCTCTCCCTCATACTTTCTCTCCCCCTCTTCTCTCTTTTCTCCCTAACACCCTCTCTCTTAGCCCCTCTTTGCCTCTCTATCTTTTTCCCTCACTCTCTCCCAATCTCCCTCTATCTCTCTCTTTCCCTCTCCCTCTACCTCTCTCTCCCTCTCTCCCTTTTCCTCTCTCACTCTCTCATCCTCTCCCCCTCGCTCTCTCCCTTGCTCTCTCACTCTCTCCTCGCTTTATCTCTTTTTCTCTCCCTCCCTTTTTCCCTCTATCTCCCTTAATCCTTCTTTCTTTGTGACACCCCATCCCCAGCCCACTTGCTAAATACCTAAAAGGAGTGGCTAGGCAAGGAGCGCATCATACCGACACGACTAATTTTTGAATTAACCTCGGATACGTACATGCCCATAAATTAAAGACGTATGATACAATGAAACGTGTATAAGACAATTTACATAATATTAACAATATAGTGGAAGAAATTACAAAGTTTATTTATAATACCATTAAAATTTTTATCGACATCCCACACCTAAAATTACAATCAAAAGAAATTTCGAGTACACTTGTGTCACACGTGAGCCTTTTTGGAGGACCCGGTAGCATCCTTACTACTTTGACTCTTTCTTGTCATAACATGAAAATAACAATGGGGTGAGCCAAAGCTCGGCAAGTAGGGTGATGCGCATGATATACAATGAAGTTCCGTTTCCCATTCTACCTATCCATCTTAATCCGAGTACCCTAGGTATTAGGAAGACCGTGCATTCTATTTGTCAATTATCGTATAATAACCTACTCGCTCTATTACTCTCTCTCAATGACCTCATTGTCACCCATTGCTCACAACAAAATTCTCCCTTGTTATAGCACACGATTAGCAAAATTATCCCTCGCTTAACGGTGTTAGTAATAGAGCACGCACATGATTTCATACCGTTACCCATTCCATTTAATTCGATTACCAAACCGCATTATCTCATGACTCAATGATTTTTCTTGATTTCATACCACCCTCGAATGCATGTGATGCACATGGTATTATATTTAATACATTCAACTAATTATGCTATCAACATTTTCTTCTCGGACCATTCTCGTGTCTTGACGCACACTCGGGACTTCACGAGTGTTTCATGTACCATTCAAAGTATTCAAAATGATAATACAAATTCCATTCATTAGTAGCATTCATTACATAAATCCACTTCATGCTTAGGAGTTTTCCTTCTTATGTACCTAGCAAGGCTAGGCTCGTATTTTTGGTGTACTACTTAGTTTATAATACCGGTTAATCCTAAGGATTTATGTGTGACATATTTAAGGTAAACTCTTATTTAATCTAAACCTTTAATCTTAGTAGTCGAAGTTGACTCATAATGGTTCTAAGTGTTAATCCCATTTTTTCTTGAATTCTCCTTTTCCATTACTCCATCTATATGTCTTATAGTAATTGGCCTCTCGCTTAAGTTCATATTTAATTCTTTATCTCTAATTACACAAAAGGATTCAACGTTAGTCACTTTCTCTCCTAGGCTGAATGGTCCTAAATGAGCAAGAAATTGTTTTTCCATTTCTAGGCTAATTCTTTTTTATACTAACTTACCAATAACTTACTAAACAATACTTAGAAGGGTTACCAAGGAAATCTAAACCTTAAGGTCCACAAAGGAAACCACATTTAGCCATCAAATATCCAATTTTACCTAATGAAGTCCAAAACCCTATTTTGTTTCCTTTTAGATAGGCCGATTGGGTTTTTAAGATGGCCATGGATTGCTTTTTATGTCTAGTTAATTTATTTCCACCCTAAACTGTTAACCCATTCCTAATTGAGTTACCATGGTATTCTAGGCCCTTAATTTCCCTAAAAGATCCATTCTTTCTCAATTTTTCCAACTTGGCCGAATGGCTTTAACCTAGGGCAACTCTAGAAGTGTATTTCTTTCTTTTCCAAGTCATGCTCACCAAATCTAGTTTAGCTCTAACCAATTCGGTCCATACCCTTTTTCTTTTTTTTTTCTTTCCAAACCATCCATACATTTAAACACATCAAACACACTTTGCATCACAACACAAACACATAATCCATCACAATTTACCAAACCCTAACACAAACATAAACAACTATAGCAACCCATTGCAAAATTATTACAACCCATGAAATAAACACTTAAAAAAAATAACTAAATACATAAAATAAACTAAAAATGGAACCTACTTACCTTGCTTTAATTTCCTAAAGGTTTTTGAGGCTTTCCCTTTCATTATTTTCTTTTTTCTTTCTTTTTCTTTTCCTTTCCTCTTTCTCTCTTTCCTTGTTGTTTTCTCTCCCTTTTTGTGTAGCTATAGGATGCCTACAATTTTCTTGCCATTTTCACTTATTCTATATATATACATGCTTAAAATCTTATTACTATTTAAGTTTAAAAATATCTTAATTTAATTTGGGAGAGTGGAAAGTAATTGGTGAGTCAAGAGAGAGAGAGAGAGAGTGGCGGGCTTGATGGGTTTAGGGTGAGCCGGCCTTAATTCATTAATTAATGGGGCTTATGTGTCCTAAATAATTGGTTAGACTAACTAAACACCCTAACTAATCTATTTCAAGTAACTAAACATCCCTCCCTCTCACAATTTTTGGAAATTCCTTCCCTTAAAAATATTTCAACACCGATGCCTCTAAAGTAGTGTGTACTAAAATGGTCGTAACTCTTTATAAATAGGCCTAAAAATAACAAAATGTTATAAGGAGTTATTTAAAACATAGATAAACAACTTTTATTCTTTGAGATTTACTAAGAAATCACTCTAAGGTCCTTGAATAAATCACACAAAATTCGGATCAAATATAGTCCTCAAAATACCGATTTTGCATATTTGATTTCTTTAATAATTAAACCATAAATCTCAAGAAAAATAAATTTAATTTAACATAAATCATACATTTCAAGCATTAATTTCTCATGGTGTAATGGGAATTATACTTACACTTAATATATGTATATATATAAATATTTTAATACATATCGCTTTACGATTAAGGATGTTTATAGGGTTTACATTCTCTCTCACTCTCTCGCCTCTTTATCTCTCTCTCTTTCTCTCTCTCCCCTTCCCAACGTCTCTCTCTCTCCTTGCTACTCTCTCCCTCTCTCCCCCTCTCTTACCCTCTCTCCATCCCTTTCTATCTCTCTCCCACTCTCTCCATCCCTCTCCCTCTTTTTTCTTCTCTCTACCTTTCTCCTCTTCTCTCTCCTATACCCTCTCTTTGTCCCTCCCTCTCTCCCCTCTCTCCCCCTTTCCTTTTCCATCCCTCTATCACTCTCTCCCCCTCTCCCTTTCCCTCCCTCTATCGCTCTCTCCCCTCTCTCCTTATCTCTTCCTCTCCCCCTCTCTCTCTTTTGCTCCATCTATCACTTGCTCCCTCTTTCCCTCTCTATCTCCCTCTCTCCCTCTACCCTCTTTCTCCCCCTTACTCTTCCTCTCTTCCTTCCTCTCTTTCCTTTTCCTTTTCTCTATTCCCTTCTCCTATTATCTCCCTATCCCTACCTCTCCCTTTCTCTATTTTCCTCTCTCCCTCTCTACCTTTCTCTTGCCCCCTCCCTCTCTATCTTTCTTACACTATCTTACTCATCTCTTTATCTCTCTTTCTTTATGTCTCTCCCTCTCTCCGTATCTCACTCCCTCTCTGTTCATCCCTTTGTCCCTCTCTACTCTCTCCCACTCCTCCCAATATATCCCTTTCTCTTTCTCTCCATCTCTCCTCCTCTATCTCCATTTCTCTTTCCCCCTCACTCTAACTCTCTCTCCCTCTCTCTCCCTCTCTTCCTCACACTTTCTCTATCTCTCTATCTCTATCATTCTCTCTCTTGCTATGTATATCTCTCTCCTTCTCCCTCTCTCTTTCTCTCTCTCACTCCCCCTCTCTCCTTCTCCCTTTCTCCCTCTATCTCCATCTCTCCCCTACTCACTATCTCCCTCTTTCTCCTTGCATCTCTCTCCCTCCCTCTCCTTCCCTCCCTCTCCCTATCTCTCCTTGTCTCTCTAAGTCTCTCCCTCTCTCCCCTTCTCTCTCCATCTCTCTCCACTACCTCTTTCTCTCTCCATCTCTCCCTCTTTATACCCCCTTCTCTCCCTTTTCCTATCCCATTCTGTCTCTACCTCTTTCTCCCTATCTATTTCTCTCTCCCTCTCCCTCTCTCTTTTCCTTAGTCTCTCTCTTCCCTTCTCTCTATATTTCTCTCTTTCTTCTTATATATCTATCTCTTTGCCTTTTTCCCTCTCCCCCCAACTCTTTCACCCTTCTCCCTTTCTCCCTTTCTCTCCTTCTCCTTATCTATCACTCTCTCTCCCTCTCTCTTTGCCTCTCTATGTCTTTCCTAATTTCCCTCTCTCTCTCCCTCTCTCTATCACTCCCTTTCTCCTTCTCCCTCCCTCTCCCTCCCTCTCTCTCTATCTTTCCTTTCCTCTCTCTCCTAATCTCCCTCCCACTCTTCCTTTGCTCTCTCCCCTCCTCCTCCAATATCTCTCTCTCTCTCTTTATCTCTCTATCTCTTTAGCTCTATCTCTCTCCCTCTCTTCTCCTCTCTCTCTCTTTTTCCTTATCTATCTCTTGCCTCTATACTACTCTCTTCTCTGTCATCTACTCTCCCTCCCTCTCTCTGGCTTCCTCTCTCCCCATCTCTATTCATCACTACATCTCGTTCTCTATAGCTCTCACTCGCTCCCTCTATCTCCCTCTCTCGTCTCTCCCCTCTTTCCTCCTTTCTCCCTCGATCTTTCTCCCTCATCCTTCTCTCTTTCGCTATTTCCATTTCTAGTTCCCTCTTTTTATCTCTCTCTCTATCTCCCTCTCTTTTTCCCTCTCCATCCTTCTCTCCTTCTCTCGTCCCCCTTTCTCCCTCTCTATGCCCCTTTCTCCCTTGATCCCTATCTCTCCCTCTCTCTCTCTCTCCTAGTCTCTCACACTCTCTCCCTCAATCTCTCCCTAATCTCTCTCTCCCTCTCTCTCTCTCCCTCTCTTTAAATCTCTTTTTCTCTCTCTCCTACCCTTTCCCTCCTACTTTTCCTCTCCCTCTCTCTACCTCTCTTTCCCCCTTTCTCTACCTCTTTCTACCTCTATATCCATCTCTCCTAATCTCTCTTACTCTCCCTCCCCTCTCTCTCCCCTAATCTCTCCCACCCTCCCTCTCTCTCATTCTCTCTCCCTCTCTCATCTCTTTCTCTCCCTTTTTCTCTCTCTCCCTCCCTCTCATTCCTTCTCCTTCTCTCTCTTACTCTCTCCGCCTCTCCCTCCCCCTGTCTTCCTCTTTTCTCCTTACCTCTCTTTCCCTCTCCACCCCTCCCTCCCTATCCCTCTCTCCACCTCTCTCTCTTGTACTCTCTCTTCCCCTCTCGCTCCTTCCCTCTCCTTCCACCTCTCTCTCCCTCTCTCTCTCCCTCTTTCCCTCTCCTTTACCTCTCTCTACTTCTCCCCCTCTCTCTCCCTCTCTTTTCCTCTCTTTCTTATTCTTTCACTCTCTCTCCCTCCTCTCTCTTTTTCTCTCTTGCTCTCTCTTTCTCCCCTTCTCTCACCCTCTTTCCTTCTCTCCCTCTATCTTTCCCTCCCTCTCTATCTCTCTTCCTCTCTCTCCCTCCGCCTACCTCTCTCTTTCTGTCTTTACCTCTATCTCATTTCCTTCTATATTTCTATCTCTCTCCCCTACTTTATGACACTCCCTCCCTCTCTCCCTCTCTCTCTCTTTTCCTTCCTTTCTCTCCCTCCATCTCTCCCTCTATCCCCCTTTCTCTCCCTCTCTCTTTTTCTCTCTCTCTCTCTCCCTCTCCCTTTCTTTTTCTCTCTCCCTATCTCTCTTCCCTATTTCTCTCTCTCCCTTTATCTCTTTTTCTCTCTCTCCCTCTCTCCCTATTTTTCTCTCCCTATCGCTCTCTCTCCTCCTCTCTACCTCTTTTTCTCTCTCTCTGTCCCTCTTTGCCTCCCTCTTCCCCACTCCCTATCTATCCCTTTCTTTCTCTCTCTATTTCTCCTCCTCTACTTCCCTCTCTTACCCACTTTATTTCTCTCCCTCCTCTCCTCTCACCCTCTCTATATATCTCTCTCTCCCTTCTCTCCCTCTCTTTTCATCTTTTTCTTTCTACCTTTGCCTTTTTCCCTCCCTCTACCTCTCCATCTCTCTCCCTCTCTCCCTTCCTCTCTTCGTCTCTCTCCCCTCCATTTCTTTCTCCATCTCCCTGTCTCTCCTTCTCCCTTTCTCTCTCACTCTTCCTCTCTCCCTCCCTCTCTCTCCATTAACCCCTCTATCTATCTCTCCCTCTCTTTCTTTTTCTCTCTCTCTCCTTCCTTATTGTTGTCTCTCTCTTACCCTCTCTATTTCTCTCACTCTCTCTTTCTCCCTCTCTATCTCTCATTCTATCTCCATCTTTGTCACTCTCCCAATCTCCCTCTCTTTCTCTCTTTCTGCCATACTCTATTCCCTCACCTAATCTATTTCTCACTATCTCTCCCTCCTTCCCTTTCTCTCCCCCTCTTGTTTCTCTCCCTTTCCTTATCTCCCTCTCTTCCTCTTTCCTCTCTCTCCCTTTGCCTTTTTCTCTCTCTCTCATTTTCTCTCCCTCCTCCCCCTCTTTATCCCTCTCTCTCACTCTCTCTCGCCTCGCTCTCCCTCTTTCTCCCTCTCTCTCTCTCTCCCTTCTCTATCTCTTGGACTCTCTATTTCACTCCCTCTTTTCTCTCCCTCTCTCTCTCTTTCTCCCTTTCTCCCCCTCATTTTCCCTTGTTAGTGTATGCCCTAGAAGGCAATCATGTTTATTTATTCCTATACTTTATTAAATGAATATGATAATGTTTCAAGAATGTTATTATTCTTAAATGTTCCTAGTTAAGTATTTTATTGTTGATATATTAAATGGGCAACAATAATGCATTGAGAATGTATGTGTAATGACCGATAACAATGTGTTATGGATATGAGATATCAAGTCGACATATGGGTACATGTTAGAGAAAATGTACCGCATCGACCCTTCATGAGATCACTACGTTGATCATTCTATGTGTGTCATAAGTTGGTCTCATTATGAATGTGGTGTATGTAGTCCTTCGACATGAAGTCACAACGATTCCTTACATGAAAATTTATATATTTTCATACCATCAAACATCATCTATAATAGGATGGACAATAAAGTTGGTCGGTTGATATACGATGAATCATGCAAAGAGATGTCGGTGATGTAGATAGGATTTATCCGTCATATATAATAAGAGTGATGTATATACAACCCTTGATTGAGATTGTGAAATGCATGGCCATACTCAAATGAATTGATATGAGCTGTTGATCTCATTTTCTTGGAACAGTCAATTCATGGATCAAGAAATGCAAATATTAAAACTATATGAGGATGACACATTCTATGTCTCATGTTTAAATCTATACATCTAGGACAAAGGGACTAGAATACATGGTAACACATGTCATAGAGAACGTTATGACGAATCACGGACATTCTTATTACTTGGGTAGTAGTGATTCATTGCTAGATGCCACTCATTATTTATGATTCTAAATTATGAGTTTAAGATCACTACCAACATAGTAAGAACCTATAGGGTCACAAACAAAGAGCAACTCGAAATTGGAGTATGACCGAAGTCCTAATTTTGTTAGGATTCCTTATCGACCTATTTCTAATTGGATTAGGATTCCTAGTTAGGTTAAGATTCCAAGTGAGACTATGATACATTTTGGATTATAGTATTTAATTACACTAATAGGGTGGTTTGACTAAGACATATAAAATGGGCTTAATGAAGTCAAAGTCTAAGGTTGTTGGATATTAATTTGTCAAAATAATCGGCCAATATTTTTCTCTCCTTAGGGTTAAGAAATTAGTTCCTTGGTGGGAATATGGCTCATACACATTTTGATTCTTGTAAAATACAACCACCATGTAATATTTATTTACATAAGTATAACTGTGAGATAAAAACCCTAGTAACTATGAAGATAGAAGCCTTATCAATTTTGAGAGGAAACCCTAGCCGCCTTGAGTGAAAGAGTGATCTAGACTTTAAACACCACAACTCATAGCTAGCACTTTGACTTAAGGTGACTCCATTCTAGAATTGTTCGGTGGTCGAGATGTTTGTATGGATATCGATAAAGGGGTAGTTCATAGATCAATGCTCATGATTCGGGCATCCCTCATGCAAAAGACATGATCGGCACTATAAAAGAGGTATCGTTTATAAATTTATGCTCATGATTCCGGCATCCCTCACAAAAGACATGTGATTTATGCTACAAGGGGTTATGATCTTATCCTCTAACTTTGTTGTTTTTGCATGGATGTTATGGTGTTTCGAAGTAAAATGTTTATATATGATATTATTTTCGGTGCATCATTTCCTTTTATGTTACTTCAAATCTTTACATCCCTCTTATTCTCTCTTCATCCCTTTCCCTCTTTTTCTCTCTCCCTCTCTTTCTCCATCCTTCATCCACCCTTTCTCTTGATCTCTCTCTCCCTCCCCCTCCCTTCCCTCTCTCTCTTTGTATCTCTCTTCCTCTCTCTCCCTATACCTCCTCTCTCTAACCTCCTCTCTCTTTCTCTCAACTATCTCCCTGTATCTTTCTCTCGATATCACTCCCTCTATCTCCCTCTTTCCCCCTTCCTCTCTCCATCTCCCTCTCTCTTCTCCCTCTCTAGCCCCCTCTCTCCCTTTTCTCTCTTTCATCCTCCCTCTTCCTCTCTCTCCCCATCCTTTCTTCTTTCTCTCTCTACCTCTCTCTATCGCTCCTTTATTTTCTTTCCCTCCCTCTCTCTCCCTCTCTCTCCCTCTTCTATTTCTCCATCTCTCCCTCCCTCCCTCTCTCTACCTCACTCTCTCCCTCTCTCTCCTTCTCTTTTACCCTTTTTATTTCTCTTCTACCCTCTTTCCCCCTCTCCCTCTATCTCTCTCACCCTCTCTCCTTTCCTCTCCCTCTATTTCTCAATCCCTCTCTCTCTCTCACTCTCTCACTCTCCCTATCTCTCTCTTTCTCCCCCTCTCGTCCCTCTATCTCTCTCCCTCTTCATCTCTCCCTTACTCTCTCCAACCCTCTCTCTCTTCCCTTCCCTCTCTCCCTCTATCTCTCTATCCATCTCTCTCCCCTTCCCTTTCACCCTATCTCTCTTTCACTACCTCTCTCTCTTTCTCCTAATTTCACTATCTTCCTCTCTTTTTATCTCTCTCTCTCTCTTCACTTCTAATTTCACTATCTTCCTCTCTTTTTATCTCTCTCTCTATCCTTTACCTTCTCTCCCTCTCACTCCCTCTCCTTCTTTCCCTCTCTTTCTTACCCCTTACTCTCCCTCTCCCTCTCTCTACCTCTCACTCTCCCTCCTCTCTCTCCTTCTATCTCCCTCACTCTCACTCCCTCTCTTTCTCTCTATCTCTATCTTTCTCTCTATATCTCTCTCTTTCTCTATCTCTCTATCCTCTCCTCTCACCCCTTCTCCCTCATTACTTCTCTCCCTCTTTATCCCTCTATCTCTTTCCCTCTCTCTTGCCTTCTCTAATTCTCTCCCTCTATTTCTCTGTGTCCCTCTCTCTTCCTTTTTCTCCCTTACTCTCTCTTTATTTATCCCTCTCACCCTCACTCTCTCTCCCTCTCCTACTCCTTCTCCTTATTACTCTCCCTCTCCCTCTCTATCACTCTCTCCCTTTCCATCTCCCTCTCTATCCCTCTTTCACTCAAACTCTATCTCCCTTTCTCCTTTTCTCTCTCCCTCCCTCTTCCTATGTGTCCCTCTTTTCTCCCTCTCTCTTCTTATCCCTCCCTCTCTCACCCCCTCTATCTTCCTCCCTCTTCCTCCCTCTCTCCTTTTCCTCTCCTCCACTTTCCCTCACTCTTACTCCTTTTCCCTCACTCTCTCCCTCATTCTCTCTCTCCTTGACTCTTTCTCTTTATTGCTCTCCCTCTCCCTCTCTATCACTCTCTCTCCCTCTTTCACTCAAACTCTCCCCCTCTCTCCCTCTATCTCTTCCTCTCCCTCTCCCTTTCTCTCTCCCTTTTCACTAAAACACTCTCCCTTCTTCCCCCTCCGTCCCTCTATCTCTTCCTCTCCCTCCCTTTCCCTCTCCCACCCTCTCGTTGCTCTCTATCTACCTCTCCCTTTCTTCCTCTCTCCCTCTCCCTTTATTCCTCCCTCTCTCACTCCCTCTCGCTCCCTCTCCCTCCTCTCTCCCTCCCCCACTCTGTCCCTCTCTCCCATTAACTCTTTCTCTTCTTAACTCTTTCTCTATTGTGCTCTCGCTCTCTCGATCATTCTCTCCTTTCCCTCTCTCTCTTTCTTAAGCTTTCCCTATCCCTCCCATTCTCTCTCCTTCTCGTGGTCTTTACCACTCTCTCCCTCTATTTCCACCTTTAGCACTCTCTCCCATAATGTCTCTCCCCCTTTTTTCTCTATTCTTCTCTACCTTTTTCAATATTTCCCTCTATCTCCCTCTTCCCTCTCCCTTCCTGTCTTTTATCTCCCTCTCTCTTATTCTCTCCCTCTCCCATTCTCCTTCTCTCTCCCTCTCTCTACCCATCTTGCTCTCCCTCTCTCATGCTCTCACTCTCTCTTCCAAAGTGGGAACGAGATTGGGAGAGGGAGTTAGAGGGAGAGAGGGGGCAGAGGGATAGAGGGTGAGATAGAATGGGAGAGAGATTAGGGGAGAGAGAGAGTAATAGAGAGAGGGAGAGAGATGGAGAGAGGGGGAAAGAGATTGAGGGTCGGAGAGGTAGAGAGAGATTGAAGGATGGAGGGGAAGGAGAGTGAGACAGAGGGAGGTAGGGAGAGGGAGAGAAAGTGAAAGAAGGTAAGAGGGAGAGAGAAATAAAGATTAAAGGAGGGATGATGAGGGAGAGAGAAATAAGGACATTAGAAGGGATGGATAAGGAGAGATAGAGAGGCGAGATAGGGAGGGAGATAATGGGAGAGGGAGGAAGGGAGAGATAAGGAGATAGAGAGGGAGGGAAAGAGGGTGAGAGAAGGATGGAGGGATTGAGGGAGGATAGTAGGGGTAGGGGGAAAGAGAGAGATAGAGGGAGAGAGAGAAGGAAGGAGAGAGGTAAAAAGAGGAAGAGAGGGAATGAGGGAGAGAGAGGGACAAGTGGAAAGAGGAAGTGATGGAATAAGGGTAAGAGGGAGAGATATAGAGGGATATAACGGGAAATAGAGAGAGAATGAGAGGGAGTAAGAGAGAGAGGAAGAAGGATGAAGAGAGAGATTAGGAGAGGGAGAGAGAGATTAGTAGAGGGATAGAGAGGGAGAGTGATAGAGGGAGCAAGGGGGAGACAGAGGGATAGAGAGGGAGATAGAGAGAGGAAGAGAGGGAGAGATAGAGAGGGAGAGAATGGGAAAGAGAGAGATTAGGAGAGAGAGAGGTTGGGAGTAAGAGAGAGAAAAGATAAAGAGGGATAGAGAGTGAGAGCGAGGATGGGTGGAAAGGGAAGAGATAGAGGGAGGGAGAGAGAGAGGGAGAGAGGGTAAAGGAGAGAGAGGGAGAGAGGATAAAGGAGAAAGAAGGGGAGAATAAGGAGAGATGGAATAAGCAAGGAAGGGAGTAATGAGAGAGATAAAGGAAGAGAGAGGGATAAATGGAGAGTCAAGGGAGAGAGAAAGAGAGATAAGGAGATATAAAGGGAAAGGGAGAGAAGGAGAGAGGGAGGGAGAGGAGGAAAGAGTAAGAGAGGGAGGCATAAGGGAAAAGAGGAAGAGGGGAAGAGGGGAGAGAGAGGAACGATGAAGAGGGTGAGGAATAGTAGGAGGGTAGAGAGAATGCAAAGGAGGGAAAGAAAGAGAGATAGAGGGCTAGATAGGGAGAGAGGGAGAGAGATTAGGAGAGAAGGGGAGAGGGAGAGAGATGAAGAGAAAGAGATGGAAAAAAGAAGGAGGTAGGGAGAGGTTAGAATGGTAGTATAGGTAAGAAAGAGAGATAGAGAGAGAAATACAGATTGGGCGAGGGATAGAGAGGGAGAAAGAAATAAAGACTAAAGGAGGGATAGACGGGGAGAGATAGGGAGAGGGAGATAAGGAGGGAGATTGAGGCGGATGTGGGGAGGGAGATCAAGAGGGAGAGAGGGAAAGGGGGAGGGAGGGAAGGAGGGATTGAGAGAGAGATAGAGGGGGAGAGAAAGGAGAGAGATAGAAAAAGAGAGGGAGGGAGACATGATAGAGAGAAGGAAAGGGAGAAAGAGGGAGAGGGGAAGAGGGAGAGAGGGAGGGGAGAAAGTGAGAGAGAGAGGGAGGGAGACAAGGGAGAGAGAGAGGGGGAGTAAATGAGAGAGATTAAGAGAGAGAAAGAAAGGGAGGGAGAGAGAATAATAGGGAGTGAGAGAGAGGGAGGAAAGAGAGAATAAGAGGGAATAAGAGGGAGGGAGTGGATGAGAGTGAGAGAGGGAGAGAGAAAGGAAGGAGAGAGGGTGAGAGAGATTGGGAGAGGGAGAGAGGGAGGGAGAAAGATAGAGGAAGCAAGGGAAAGAGAGGGAGAGATAAAGAGGGGGAGAGAGATATTAGGAGAGAGAGAGGTAGAGAGCAAGCGAGAGAGGGAGAGAGAGTGTGAGGGAGAATGAGGAAAGGGGAGGGAGAGTGAGAGAGAGAGAGGGAAAGGGAGAGAGGGTAAGGTGGAGAGAGACGGAGAGAGAAATAAGGACCGAGGGAGGGAGGGAGTGAAAGAGAGAGGGGGATTGTGAGTGGGTGATAAGGATGGAGAGAGGGAGAGGGAGAGGGAGAGAGTGGGAGAGAGGGAGTGATAGAGAGAGGAATATAGAGGAAGCGAGAGGGAGGGAGAGGGAAGGAGTAAGTGAGAGAGAGGTAGAAGAGGAAAGAGAGAGGGAAAGATAGTGAAGGGGGATGGAGGAAGGGGGAGAGGAAGAGTGAGAGAGAGGGAGGGAGGGAAAGAAAGAGAGAGAGAGGGAGAGAGGGAGAGAGAAATAAAAGTTGAGGAAGGGAAAGAGAGGGAGAGAGTGAGGGGGATTGGGAGAAAGAAAGTGGGAGAGAGGGAGTGAGAGAGAGAGGGAAATAGAGGAAAGGAGAGAGAGGGAGGGAGTGAGAGAGAAAGGGAAAGAGAGAGAGAGAAAGAGATATGGATGGGGAGAGAGAGAGGGAGAGGGAGTGGGAGAAAAAGAGAGATATAAAGAGGGAGAGTGAGAGAGGGGGATAAAGGGAGAAAGAAAGTGAGAAAGAGGGAAAAGAGGGAGGGAGATTATGTGAGGGAGAGAGGAGGGAGAGAGGGATGATAGAAAAAGAGAGAGGCAGAGTGAGAGAGAAAAGAGGAGAGAGAGAGGTAAGGAAAGAGGGATGGAGAGAGGGAGAGGGCTAGAGAGAGAAGGGATAAAGAGGTATAGAGAGAAAGGTGAGAGAGGATGAAAGAGAGAAAAGGAAGGAGGGAGAGAAGGATAGAGAAGGAATGAGAGGAAAGAGAGAAAGAGGGAAAGAGGGAGGCAAAAGGAGGGAGATTAAAAGAGATAAAAAGAGATATGGAGAGAGATTAGGAGATAGGGGAGAGAGAGATTGGGAGCATTATGTAGAGAGAGGGAGTGGTAGATAAAAGATAGAGAGGGAGAGAGAGAATAGGGAGGGAAGGAGAGGGAGAGAGGTAGGGAAAGGGATAGATTTTCAGAGTGATGGAGAGGGAGACATAGAGAGGGAGATAGGGAGAGGAAGATAGAGAGGGAGATAGAGAAAGAGGGAGAGATAGAGAGAGAGAAAGAATTAGGAAGGGATTGAGAGAGATAGAGGGGGAGAGGGAGAGATAGAGAGAGGAAGGGAGAGGGGGTGAGGGGGAGAGAGAGGGAGAGAGGAGAGTGTGGGAGAGAGAGGGAGGGAGAGAGTGTGTGAGAGAGAGAAAGTAAAAGGGAAAGAGTGATAGAGAAAGGGGGAAGGAGGGGAAGAGAGAATGAGAGGAGAGATAGATTAGGAGAGCAAGTGAGAGAGGGAGAGGGAAGGAGAGACAAAGGGAGAGATGAGAGAGGGGAAGAAAGTAAGGAAAAGAGAGGCAATGGTAGAGAGAGATTAAGAGGGATAAAGAGAGAGGTAGTGCAAGAGAGAGATAAGTAGAGAGAGAGAGAAAGGGATAGGGTGGGAGAAGGAGAGAGAGAGAGAAAAGAGGTAGAGACTTAGAGAGAGTTATAAAGGGAGAAGGGGTGGGAGAGAGAGAAAGGGATATAAGGGGAAAGGAAGAGGGAGAGATTGAGAGAGAGGGAGGGAAAGGGGCAGGGAGAGAGATGGAGAGGGAGAGGAGGGGGAGATAGAGGGAGATAGAGGGAGAGAAAGAGAGAGGGGGTAAGGAGGGAGAGAGGGAGGGAGCTAGAGTGAGGAAGAGGGAGGGAGAGAGGGAAAAGGAGAGAGAAAGAGAGGTAGAGAAGGAGAAGAAGGGAGAGACGAGAGGAAGATAGAGGGGAAGATAGGTGAGAAAGAGAGAGGGAAGGAAAGAGAGAGAGAGAGGAGAGTGGGAGGGATAAAGAGAGAAAGAGGAAGAGATAGAGAGGGAGAGTAGGAACGGGAGAGAGAGGGATAGGGAGAGGAAGGAGAGAGAGGGGGAGAGAAAGGGAGAGTGAGAGCAAAAGAGAGGAAGAGAGGGGGAGAGAGAGGGGGAAGGAAACAAAAAGAGAGAGAAGGATGTTAATGTAGGTGCCCAAGACCCAACCATGTTTGGATGGGCTTGAGCTAATGTATAATTGCATTATTTATTTCAATAATAATAAAGAAGTCATTCTATTAATTCTTGTTTTTATGTTTGTAAATTCAGTAGAATTAGATAGAAGTCCTTATGATATGCATTTGTAATAGTGATTGATCAAAAGATGTGAGATAAATACTAATCCATATGAATGGTATCATTAAATGTCCTAAGTCATAGCATTTTCAAGAATGGACATTCACTATACATGAAAAGACTTGTGCTCATACTATATGATAGTAGTAGTAGATCTCATACCTATTGGCATCGTGATGGAAAAGTAAGGATTTAGGTTATTTGTGTTAGAGAACATCACTAGACTTGACTTGCAATGAGAACCCATTTAGTTTTAGTCTATGGAATCTCATATGAGATGGGTAAAAATGATTCTTAGACTTAAAGTCACCATGGTTGTCTTATTAGAGGACTTATGCACTTTGACATATGTTTCAATTGACCCACTAATGGGTTGCACGTGGGTGATTCATTGGGTGCACTAAGAGTTTAATGGAGGTAGGTGTATGACTAAGATAAGACATGCCATTCCTTGTATATTAAAGGAGTTATCACATTGCACTTTGATAAATGTCTCGCTCAAGAAATTTATGGCCATATTAGGAGTACACCAATAGAGCATAGTTGGTTTATTCTAAGAGCTAAGACATTTAGGAATCAAAGAAATTTATGTCATTATAATCAAACAAGACTTAATTAACATGAGGACTGAATTGTATGGTAACCATGCTCATGAAAGCTAATAATGGATTAATTAATCCTCATACGTAATTCAGTAATCATGATGTCTTGCTAGAGGCCAATCTTGATTTATGTACCATAAGATAAAAGAGGTGTCTTTTATTCTTGATACATTGCCAACATATCTAAGAGCCTATATTGAGAGGGAGAGTGTGTAAAAGAGAGTGAGAGAGAAAGACTTAGGGAGAGAGAGATAGAGAATGAGTGAGAGAGGGATAAAGGTGAAGATAGAGAGATAGGGTAGGGAGGGAGAGGGAGAGTTTAAGAGGGGGAGAGAGAAAGAGAGAGAGGGATAGAGAGGGAGGGAGAGAAGGAGGGGGATACGGAAAGAGGGATGGGAGAGCAAGAGAGAAAGAGACAAGGAAAGATAAGGAGAGAGAGTAATAGGGAGATAGAGAGAGAAAAGGAGAGAGAAGCAAAGAGAAAGAGGGAGAGGGGGAATGAGAGAGAAAGTTCAAATAGGAGAGGTAGAGAGGGAGAATGAGAGATAGAGGGAGAGAGGGAGAATGGGAGATAGAGGGAGAGAGGGAAAGGAAGGGGAAGAGGGAGAGGGAGAGAGTGGGAGAGATAGAGATAGAGGAGAGAGAATAAGGGAGTGGGAGAGGGAGAGGGAGAGGGAGAGCGAGGTAGAGGAAGATGGAGGGAAAATGGGAGAGGGAGAGGAAGAGAGAGGTAAAAGGAGAGTATAGAGAGGGAGAGGAAGGAAGAGAGGGTGTAAGAGTGAGGGAGAGCGAGTAAGGAAGGGGGAGAGAGAGAGAGTGGGAGAGAGGGAGAATGGGCAAGAGGGAGATGGAGTGAGAGAAAGGTACATAGAGGGGGATAGAGAGAAAGTGAGCGGGGAGAGAGAGGGTGAGAGAGGAAGAGAGTGGTAAGGGGAGAGAGAAATGAGGGAGAATAGGAGATAGATGGATAATAAAAGAGCAAGGTTAGGAGCGAGTGGGAGAGAGAGGGAGAGAAAGAGAGAATGAGAAAGAGGGGGAAAAGAGAGAGAGGGAGTAAGAGAAAAAGGGAATAGGAGAGAGAGGGAGAGGGGAAGAGATGGAAGGGAAGAGAGAAAGAGAGCAAGAGAGGATGAGACAGAGAGGGAGAGAGGGAAAGAAAGGGTAAGGTAGAGAATGAAGGAGATAGAGAGGGATGGATAGAGGGATAAATAATGAAGGAGAGAGAGAGATGGAGAGTGAGGGAGAGAGAGAGAGGGAAATGTAGAGGTGGAGAGAGGGAGAGAGAAAGAGAGAGTGAGTGGTAGAGAGAAGGAGAGGGATTGAGAGGAAGAAAGAAGGAGAGAGAGATAGAGAGTGTGAGGGAGAGAGAGAGAGTTAAGGAGAGAGATAGATAGATCGAAAGGTCATGTGAGAGGAAGATAGGGGAGATAGAGAGAGAGAAGTGGGGGAAGAGAGATAGAGACAGGAAGGGGGACAAAAAAGGAGGAAGAGGGAAGGGAAAGAGAGGGACGGAGGGAAAGAGGGAGAGGGAGGGGGAGAAGGAAAGGGAGTGAGAGAGAGAGGGATAGAGAGGGAGAGGGAAAGGGAGAGAGGGAAAGAAAGTGTTAGAGAGAGAACGAGAAAAGGGAGAGAGGGAAAGAGAGTGAGAGAGAGTGAGAGAGAGTGAGAGGGAGAGGGATGGAGGAGGAGAGGGGAAAGAGAGAGAGGGAGAGGGAAGGAGAGGGATGGAGGGGAGAGGGAGCAGGTAGGAGGGGAAAAGAGAGAGGGAGAGGAGGAATAGTGGGACTAGGAATGAGAGAGAGTAAGAGTGAGAGGGAGAGGGGGAGATAGAGATGGAGAAAGAGGAATCCAGGAGGTAAGAGAGGGAGAAACAAGGGAAGGAGAAGAGAGAAGGAGAGAGGGAGAGAGAACCGGATGGTGAGATAGAGAGGGAAGAGACAAAGGAGAGGGATAGATGGAGAGAGAGAGAGAGAGGAAGAGAGAAAGGGATTGAGAGTGAGAGAGGAAGAGAGAGGGAGAGGGAGAGAAAAGGAGCAAAGTGAGAGAAGAAGAGGGAGAGAAAGGGAGAGGAAGAAAGGGAGAAAGGGAGAGGAAGAAAGAGGGAGAGTGAGAGTGAAAAAGTCAAAGGGAGAGAGAGGGAGAGAGGGAGAGAAGGAGGAAGAGGGAGGGAGAGGGAAAGGGAGAGAGATAGAGATAGAGAGAGGGAGGGAGAGGAAAAGAGAAAGGAAGAAAGAGGGAGCGAGGAGAAGGAAGGTGTGAGGGTGACAGTGAGAGAGTCAAAGAGAGAGCTAGCATAGGAGTGATAGAGGGAGATAGGGGGAGATAGAGAGGTGAAGAGAAGCAAAATGGCAAAAGAGAAAGATAGAGAGAAAAGGAAGGGGAGTAGGAGAGAAAAAGAGAGGGGGAATAAAGAGGGATAGAGACAAGGAGAGGGACTAGGGGAGGGAAACGGATGAAGAGAGGGAGAGGGAGAGAGAGAGGGGAAGAGGGAGAGAGAGGGGAAGAGGGAGAGAGAGAGATGGAGAAGGAGAGAGATAGAGAAAGAAAGGGAGAGAGGGAGAGTGGGAGAGATGGAGGGAGAGATAGTAAAGTGGAGAGAGAAAGAGAGGGAGAGAGATAGAAGGATGGAGAAAGTGGAGAGAGAGGGAGATTGAAAAAGAGAGGGAGAGAGAGGGAGAGACGGAGAGAAAAAAGAATAAAGGAGACTGGAAGAGAGGGAGAGAAAGGTATGGGGAGAGAGAAATAGAGAGAGGTCAGGAGAGAATGAGAGGGAGAAGGGGAGAGAGGGAGAGATGAAGGGAGAGAAGGAGAGAGCGAGAGAGAGCAAGAGGGAGTTATAAGGAGGGAGAGAAGGAAATGGCGAGAGAGAGAGAGAGGAGAGAGAAAGAGGTAGGGAGAGGGAGAGGGAGGGAGGGATAAAGGGAAAGGAGAGAGAGGGTGAGTGAGAGAGAGAGAGGAAGGAGAGAGAGGAAGAAGAGGAAGATAGAGAAGGAGAGAGAGGGAGAGAGGTAGAGGAAAGAGAGAAGGAGAGAGAGGGAGGGGGAGAGAGAATAAAGGGTAAAAGGATGGGAGGGAGAGAAAGAGGAAGAGTGAGGGAGATAGAGAGAGAAAAAATGAGAGAGAGTAGTATAGAGAGAGAGAAGGAAAGGGAGAAAGGGAGAGAGAGGTATAGAAGGGGAGGGAGAGAGTAGTATGGAGAGAGGAGGGAAAGGGAGAGAGAGGTATAGAAGGAGAGGGAGAGAGTAAGGAGGGAGAGAGAGATGATGAGAGGGGTGAGGGAGAGGAAGAGAGAGAGAAAGGAAGAGGAATAGGGAGAGAGAGATATAGGTCGTAGGACGAGAGAGGAAGATGGAGAGAGAGGGAGAAAAAGAGAGTAAGAGAGGGAGAGAAGGATGGATAAAGGGAGGGAGAGTGGGATAGAGAGTGGGAGAGATTAAGAGGGAGTTAGAGAGAAGAAGAGTCAAAGAAAAGAGAAGAGAGAAAAAGAGAGAGCAAAGGAGATAGAGGGAGAGAGGGGGATAGATAAAGAGAGAAGGGATATGAGGAGAGAAATAGGGAGAGAGTGGAAGAGAGGGTGAGTGGGAGGGAGAGAGAGGGAAAGAGAGGGAGAGACGAGGAGAGCGATGGAGAGGGAGAAAAGGAGAGAAAGGGACAAAGAGAGAGTAAGTGTAAATGGGAGAGGGAGAATGGGATTTAGAGAGAGATAGGGAGAGGGAGAGAGATTAAGGGAGAGAGAGTGAGATAGAGAGAGAATGAGGGAGGGAGAGAGGAAGAGAGGGACAGGAAGAGAGAAAGAGAGAGAGAAAGGTTGAGGGAGTGATGGAGAGGGAGAGAAGGAGTGAAATGGGTAAAGGGAGAGCACGATTGAAGGGAGAATATCATATAGAGGAAGAGAAGGAAAGGGGAGAAGGGGAGGGAGAGGGGAGAGAGGAAGTGAGATAGATAGAGAGAGGGAGGGAGAGAGAAAAGGAGTGGGAGAGAAAAGGAGAGGTAGAGATAAAAATGATAGAGATAGGGAGAGAAAGAAAGGAAGAGGGAAAGGGGGAAACAAAGGGAGAAAGAGAAAGAGAAGGTGAAGGAGAGAGGGAGGGAAGAAAGGAGGGAGAAAAAGAGAGAGAGAGGGAGGGATAGAGCATGGGAGAGAAAGAGAGAGAATAGGTAGAGAGAGGAAGAGAGTGGGAGAGGGAGAGTGAGAGAGGAGAGGGAGAGATAGAGAGAGAGAGATAGGTGGAGATAGAAGGAGGGGGAGAGAGAGGTAGAGTGAGAGAGAGAGAGAGAGGAAGAGAGGAAGAGAGAGATTAAGAGTGTGAGGAACAGAGAGTCAAGGAGAGAGAAAGAGATAGAGAGGAAGTTAGAAAAGGAGAGAGTGGGAGATAAAAAAGATAGAGAGAGGATGGGAGTGAAAGTGAGGGGGAGAGAGAGGTAGGGAGAGGGTGGGAGAGGAAGAAGGAAGGGTAGTTAGAGAGGGAGAGGGAGAGGGAAGAAGAGTGTGAGGGAAGGAGAGAGAAAAGGGAATGAGAGAGAGGGAGAAAGGGATATGAGGGAGAGGAAGGGGGAGAGGGGATGAAGAGACAGAGAGGGATAGAGAGTGGGAGAGAAAGAGGAAGAGAGGGAGAGGGATAGCGAGTGGGAGAGAAAGAGGGAGAGAGGGAGAGGGAGAGAGAGATAAGGAGAAAGAGTGTAGGAGAGAGAGATAAAGAGAAAGAGTATGGGAGAGAGTGGGAGAGAGAGGGAGAGAGTGAAGGGGATTGAGATAGAGATGGAGAGAGAAAGAAAAAGAGTAAGAGAGGAAGAGGGAGACAAAGGAAGAGAGAGGGGTAGAGAGAAGGAAGTAAGGGGGTAAAAAGAGGGATTAAGGGAGAGGGAGAGAGAGGGGAAGTAAAAGGGAGAAGGTGATAGAGAGATAATGGGGAGAGAGAGAAAAAAAGATAGAAAAATATGAGAGAGAGGAGAGTGAGGAAGAGGGAGAAAGATAGAGAGAGGAGGAGGAAGAGAGAGAATAAGAGAAGGAGGGAAAGAGAGAGGAAGGGAGAGGGAATGAGAGATAGGGAGAGAAAAGGAGGGCGAGTAAAAGAGGGAGAGAGAAAAAGAGAGAGAGAGGGATTGAGAGAAAGGGGGATAGGGAGAGAGAGGAAGAGGGAGAGAGAGAGAGAGGGAGTGGGAAAGGGAGGGAGAGTTGAATATAAAAAAGGAGAGGGAGAGGGAATGAGAGATGGAGTAGAAGAAAGAGAGAGTGAAGGGAGTAAGAGGGAGAAAGGAAGAGAGAGAGACAAAAAGAATGAGGGTGAAAGAGAGTGAGAGGGAGGAGAGGAGAGAGGGGGTAAGGGAGAGAGGAAGCAATTAAAAAGAAGAGAAAGGAAAGAGGGGGAATAGAGAATGAGAGATAGAAAAGGAGAGAGGGAAAGAATTAAGGGGAGAGAGGGAGAGGGAGGGGCAGAAATAGAGAGAGGGGGAGAGGGAGAGAGTGTTGGAGATGGTGAGAACACATGAGAGGGTGAGAGAAGAGAGAGAAGGAAAAAGAGAGGGAGAGGGACAAAGTGGGGGAGAGAAAGATAGGAAAGGAAGGGAGAGAGGGAAGAGGTGAAAGAGGGAGAGAGAGTGTGTGTGTGAGTGAGGAAGATGGATATAGAGAGGAAGAAGGAAGAATAGAGTGAGAACAGGGAGATAGAGAAAGAGAGACACTAGGGGGATAGGGAGAGAACGGGAGAGAGCGAGACGAAAGGGAAAGGAAGAGAGATAGGGAAAGGAGAGAGATGGGCGGAAGGAGAGAAAAAGGGAGGGATAGAAAGAGGGTGAGAGAGAGGGGGAGTGAGAGTGATGGTTCGTTACACTACCAATAAATTAATAATTTATATTGTCCTCATGGAACCTTAATCACAATATTGTAATTAAGGCAAGTAAGGGTTAAACCCACAAGGAAGAAGGCTTAATTGATCTTTTTTTTGGTGGAGTGTTTTTATTATGTAAAAGATAGGTTTTTTTTTTGTTTAGAATGCTTGAAAAAATTTAAAATAAATTAAAATAATAATGATAAAGAAAACCTTGGTTGAACTTTAGTGTCCCCTTTTAATTTGGTCACTGATCATCGATTAAATAATTAACTTATCCTAAACATGAATATTCACTATAAGACAACAACATGTATGCTAACTCTAGTCTTTCCTTACCTAGTTATTAATTGAATATATGATATCCAATTAATTTCCTACCTATTAAACAACCTACTAAGTGCTAGATAGATTTAATCCAATAACAACATTGAGCTGAGAAAGACAAGTGAAGCTAAGCCACCTTCCTAAGCGCTAGAAAAGATGTAACCTAGTTCTATGTTTTCCAAGGAGTTGAACGAAAACATCACTAATCATCAACCCTTTGTTACTACCATAGGAATGTTTGGACAAGTAATTACATGGACTTGAATACTTAAGCTATTAGTAAGTAATATGAATAAGCAACCAATGTGCACTTTAATTGATTTAATCACACAACTATGAACCAATCATGGAGAGAAACATAAAATACCCAATAGAGATATGTTTAGAAATAAAACCAGTGATCTCATAATGATTAACCAAAAGCTTTAACTTGATTTAACAAATAATGGAGTTTATTTAATAATACCCTAGATTTGCTATTTATAGTAAAAGGTAGGTTTAGGACACACTCCTAGTGCCTATAAGTGTCATATGGATCTTAGCTAAGGCATATGGCTATGTGCCTTTTTCACTTCATCTCATGTCTTTTATTGCTTCATCCTATGTGAAAGCCTTCTACCCATGTAGAATTTGACTTCAACCCCATGTCTTTTACTGCTTCATCCTATGTGAAAGCCTTCTACCCATGTAGAATTTGCCTTCAACCCATGTGAAAAGCCTTTTGCCCTTATCAATTTGCACTACATCCCATTTCTCTAAATACTCTACTTGAATGGACTTGATACAAGTCGAATTAGGGTTTACATTCCTCATAAAAGTTATAGCCCTACATCTTAGCTTTTTAGAGAATAATGGCTTGCACTAATGGGATATCCACAACTCAAGTTATGATCTAAACACTAACATAGACTCCATCTATCTACCCAACCATAGGATTCCACTTTGTAGCTAAATTCCTTTATGACATAAACCTATTTTGTGATTCAAGTCCTTCATTAGATTTGTAGGTATGCCTCTTAGGTATTCTTCTTAGCCTTACATCAATTAGAGCTCTAAAACTCTAGATATGAATTATACTCCATAACTAATTTACATTTCGACTAAAATTCGGATTAGTTTTCAAAACTAGAATATGAAATGTCATTTGAAGGCTTAAACGAGTCTTGGATTGTGACCCACTTTATCATTCTAAAAGATTGAGATGTGCTCTACAAAGTCTTTGAAGACCACTCCTTTAAATCCAACTCTAAGGCTTCAAGAACCCTATAAAAAATCTAGAAGGTCTATGTTAATCATACTTGGACATCCATAAAATTTTCTTCTTTGCTTCACACGGCTAGTAGCTAGCCCTTCTTATATCACACACGAATGCGTGACTCTTCTAAACCTTTTTGGTGACTTCTCTTTTCCTTTCGTTGTTTTTAGGCTTTTTTGCTCCATTTCATTGTCTTTCCTACAAAACCCAAAATTGTTATCTTGATCTTAATTATCCTAATATAATACAATAAACACTAGAAATTTTAATGTAATAAAGTATAAAAATCATGTGATTATGCCCTCATTAGAGAGAGAAGAGGGAGAGAGAGAGAGGTAGAGGGAGAGAGGAATAGAGAGAGAGAAAAGGTGAGAGTGAGGGAGTGAGAGAGAAAGAGAGAGAGAGAGTGAGAGAGGGAGTGAGAGAGAAAGGGAGGGAGAGAAAGAAGGAGAGGGGAGAAAGAGAGAGGGGTAGGGAGGGAGAGAGGGACAAGGAGAGAGGGAAGAAAAAGGGAGGGAGAGAGGGAGAAAGGGATGGAGAGAAAGGGAAAATGGGAGGGAGGGAGAGGTAGAGGGAGAAGGAAGAATTAAAGTAGGAGAGAGAAAGGTGGGAGAGAGAGCGAGGGAGAGAGAGAAGGATAAAGAGTGAGGGAGAGAGGAGGGAGAGGGTGAGGGAGAGAGAGAAAAGGGAGAGAGTGAGAGAGAGAGTGAAAATGAGAGAGGGAGAGAAAGGGAGAGAAGGGGAGAGGGAAAGGGAGGGAGGGAGATAGAGAGATAAAAAGGGAGAAAAGGAGAGAGAGAGAGAGGGATAGAGAAAAGGAAGGAGAGAAGGAGAGGGGGTAAGAGGAGAGAGGAGGACAGGGAGAGAGAGGTTAAGAGGAAGAAAATGAGGGAGAGAGAGATAAGAGAGGGAGTAGGGGAGAGAGAAGGAGAGGGAGAGGGAGAAGGAAGGAGAGGGAGAGAGGGAAGAGAGAGAAAGGGAAATGGGAATAGGGAGAGAGAGGGAGATAGAAAGAGATAAGGAAAGGTAGAAAGAGAGAAGGAGAGAGAGAGGGAGATAGGGGAGATAAGGAGGGAGAGGGAGAAGAGGGAGAAGGAGAGAGAAAAAAAGAGAGGGAGATAATAAGAGGTATAAAGAGAGTGAAAGAAAGGAAAGAGACAACGTGAGAGGGAGAGAGAAAAAGAGAAAGGGATAAAGAGGGAGAGAGGGAGAGACAAAGATAGAGAGAGATAGAAGGGAGGGAGAGAGGAAGAGAGAAAACTATAGATAGGGAAAGAGAGAGAGGGATAAAGGGAGAGTGAGAGAGGTAGAGAGATAGAGAGGGATAAGAGAGAGCAGGGGAGAGAGTGAAGGAGAGAAAAAGAGGGAGATAAAGAGATGAAGAGGGAGGGAGGGAAAAAGAGAGAGGGTGAGGGAGATGGGGAGCGAGAGAAAGAGAGAGAGAAAACAGAGAGATGAAGAAGGAGAGATAAAGAGGGAGAGAGATAGAGAAGGAGAGATAGAGAGGGAGAGAAGGAGGTAAAGAGAGGGAGAGAGATAGTAAGGGAGGTAGATGAGGGAGGGAGAATAAGATAGAAGGGGAGAGAGAGAGAAAATAAGAGAGAGAAAAAAGGGAGAGAGGGAGAGAGAGAAAGATAGAGAGGGAGAGGGAGAGGAAAAGGGAGTTATAGGGAGATGAACATAGAGAGAGGAAGAGAGAGGGAGAGGGAGTGAGATAAAGATGGAGAGAAAGAGAGAGAGAAAAGATAATGGGAAGGAAAAGGAGAAGGAAGATGAGGAAGGTAGGGAGGGAGGAAGATAGAGAGAGGAAGAGAAAAGAGGAAAGAGGGAGAGGGTTAAATAAGGGGAAAGAGAGGGATGGAGGAGGAGAGAGAGGGAGAGAGTATGAAAAAGAAAGAGAGGAAAGAGAGGAAGAAAGAGACGGATGGAGAGAGGGGTTTGAAAAGGGGAGAGAGAGATAGACATGGATAGAAAGAGAAGGAGCAAGAGAGTGAGAGGAGAAGAGAAAAAGAGAGAAAGGGAGAGATGGGAAAACTCAAAGAGAGGGAGACAGAAAAAGAGAAAGAGATGGAGAGAAAAAGAGAGGGAGAGAGTTAAAGAGGGAGTAGGATTAGGAGAGACCGAGGAAGAGGGAGAGTTAGGTACAAAGAGAGAGGGAGAGGGGGAAGGAGAGAGGGAGAAAGAGCGAGGAAGAGATTAGGGGAGAGAGGGGGAGAGAAAGAAGGGAGAGAGAAGGAGAGGAAAGGAGAAAGGAAAAGAGTGTGAGAGAGGGGGAGATCAAGAACAATAGAGAATACGATGGAGAGACAAAGATAGAAAAGGGAGAGAGAGTAAGAGAAGTAGTGAGGGGAAGAGAGAGATTGAAATTAGGAAGGAAAGAGCAAGGTAAAGATTGAGAGAGAGATATGGCCGGAAAGAAGGAAAGGGAGAAAGAGAGGGATAGAGAGTGAGAGTAGGGGGAGAGGAATATCGAGAGTGAGAGGGAGAGAGGGATATATATATATATATATATGGGAAGATAGAGAAGGAGACTAAGAGAGATAAAAAGAGAGAGAGAGAGAGAGAGAATAGAGGGAGAATGAGAGGGAGATGAATAGAGGGAGAAAGAGAGGAAGGGAAAGAGATTAGGGGGAGAGATAGGTAGTGAGAGGGGAAGGGAGAGAGGGAGAGATTAGAGAAAGAGAGATAGAAAGGGAGAGAGGAAGGTGGGAGAGAGAAGTAGAGGGAGAGGGTGGGAGAGAGGGAGAGATAGGAAGAGTAAGAGAGGGAGAAATGGTGAGAGAGAAAGAGGGAGAGAGATAAAGAGAGGGAGAAAGAAGGGGAGATATAGAGAGAAAAAGAGAGGAAGAGAGAGATGAAAAGGGAGAGAGAAAGATTGGGGGAGGGAGAGAGAAGGAAAGAGGGAGAGGAGGGGTAGAGAGGGGGAGAGGGGGAAAGAGAGGAAGAGAGAGGGAGAATAAGAGAGAGAAAGAGTGAGAGGGAGGGAGAAGGAAAGAGAGATAGAGTGGAAGGTAGAAAGGGGTAGAGGGAGATATGAAGAGAGAGGGAGAGAGAGAGGTACAAAGAAAGAGAGGAGGAGAGAAGGAGAAGGAGATAAGAAGAGAGGGAGAGAGGGAGATAGAGGGAGATATGGAGAGGGAGAAAGGGAGGAAAAAAGAGATAGAGAGAAAGAAGGAGAAGGGGTAAGAGAGTAGGAGTGGGAGGGAGAGTGAGAGTGATGGAGTAAGAGAAAAGGAGAGAGACATAGAAAGATAAAAAGAGGAAGAGAGGAAAGAAATAGAGAGAAAAGAGGAGAGAGGTAGAGAGAAAGTAAGGAAAGAGAGGGAGAGATAGAGGAAGGGAGAGAGATAGATGGGAAGAGATGAAGAGGAAGAGAGAGAAAGAAATAGAGAGAAAAGGGGAGAGAGGTAGAGAGAAAGTAGGGAAAGAGAGGGAGAGATAGAGGCAGGGAGAGAGATAGATGGGAAGAGATGAAGAGAAGAGGAGAAAGTGGGAGAGAGAGGAAGAGGAAAAGGAGAGAGATGAAAAAGAGGTAGGAAGATAGAGGGAGAGAGTGGGAGAGAGAGGGAGAGAAAGAGGAGAGAGATGAAAAAGAGGTAGGAAGATAGAAGGAGAGAGTGGGAGAGAGAGAGGGAAAAAAGAAAGAGGTACGGATAGGGATAGACTAAGAGAGGGAGAGAGAAATCAAGAAAAGGAGAGAGAGAAATCAGGAAAAAGAGAGAAAGAGGAAGCAGGAGAGAGGGAGTTAGTGGGAGAGGGATAGAGAAAGAAAGGGAGAGAGAGGGAGCGGAGAGAATAGGATAAAAAGAGATATGGTTGAGGGAGAGAGAGAGAGAGACAGAGGGAGAGAGAGAGAAAGAAAGGGAGAGGAAGCAAGAGAGAGGGAGGGAGAGGGAGAGAGATAAAAAGGATGAGAAAGAGAGGAAGAGGAGAGAGAGATTATGAGAGAGATAGAGGTGAGAGTGAGAAAGGGATAAAGAGATAAAGAAAAAGAGAGGAATAGAAAGAGAGAGAGAAAGAGGAAGAGAGGTAAAAAGATGGAGAGGGGAGAGTGAGAAAGAGGATAGAGAGAGAAGAGAGATAAGAAGAGAGGGGAAGAAAGAGGGGAGAGTAGGAAGGGAGAGGGGGATAGGAAAGAGATGATGGGAGAGATGGAGATAGAAAGAGAAATAGAAAGAGAGAGAGGGATTAAAAGAAAGAGGGAGAGAGAGTGTGAGAGATTAGGAGCGAAAGGAAGAGAAATGGAAAGATAGAGGGAGGGAGAGAGGCATATAGAACGAAAGGTAGAGAAAGTGAGAGGGAGAGAGAGGGAAAAAGATAAAGAAGGAAAGATGGAGAGAGATAGGGAGAGAGTGAGGGGGAGAGATAGAGATAGAGATAGGGAGAGGGAGAGAGAGAAGGAGAGGGAGAGAGAGAGAAATGAGAGGGACAGGGAGAGGGGGAGAGAAAGGAGAGAGAGGGTGAGGGTGAGGAAAGGAAGACAAGGAAAGAGAGGGAGAAAGAGTGTAGGAGAGACTATGAGAGAAAAGGAGAGTGAGAGCAAGAAGGAGAGAGAGAGGAGAGAGAAGGAAATAGAGAGAGGGAAGAAAGGTGAGAGTGTTAGGGAGAGTGGGAATAGAGAAGAGAAAGAGGGAGAAGAAGAGAGAAAAAGAAGGGAAAATGAGAGAAAATGGGGGGAGAGAGAGAGGTAGAGAAATAAAGAGGGTGAGAGAGAGAGGGAAAGAGAAATAAAGAGGAAGAAAGAAATAAAGAGGGTGAGAGAGAGAGAGGAGAGGAGATGGAAATAGGGAAGGAGAGAAAAGGGAGGAGCAAGTAAGAGATAGAGATAAAATGGGAGAGAGGGAGGGAGGGAGAGGGTGTGATAGAGTGAGAAAGAGGGATATATATACCGAATATGAGAGAGTGAGAGATAGCAAGAGAGAAAAGAAGGTAGAGAGGGGGAGAGAGAAGGATAGTGGGACAAAAAAGAGGGAGAGAGGGACATAAAAAGAGGGAGAGAGTGAGAGAAAAAGAGAAGGAGGAAAAGGAGAGAAATAGAGAGGGCAATAGGGAGATAGAGAGATGGAAATAGGCAAAAAGAGAGAAAGAAAGATATTGAGATAAAGTGAGAGAGATAGAGAGGTAGAGGGTGAGAGAAGGGGGAGAGGGTAAATGAGAGAGAAGGAGATATATATACATACATATATATAGGAAAAGAGTAGGAAGGAAAGAGAGAGAGAAAGAGAGGGAGAGAGTGAGTGAGAAAGGGTGAGGGGAGAGAGAGAAAAGAAGGAGGGAAGATTGGAGACATGCAGAGAGAGAGAGGTTAATTCTTATGTTTTCATATTGATAAATTCAATAGAATTAGATAAAAGACCTTATGATATATGATTGATTGAAAGTTGTGAGAAAAACACTAATGCATATAAGTGGTATCATTAAATATCCGAAGTCGTAGCATTGTCAAGAATGGACATTGACGATATGTAAATAGACTTTTGAATGATATACTCATGCTATATGACGAGTAGGAGATCTCACACCTATTGGCATGGTGATGCTAAAGCAAGCACTTAGGTAATTTGTGTTAGAGAACATATCTCTAGACTTGACTCTCCATGAGAATCCATTTGGTTTAGTCTATGCAAATCTCATAAGAGATGGGTACAAATGGTCCTTAGACTTGAAGTCATCATGGTTGTATCATTAGAGGACTTATGCACTTTAAAACTCTTTTCGATGGACCCATTAATGGGTTGCACATGGGCAATTTGTTAGGTTCTCTAGAAATCTAATGGAGGTTAGTGTATGAATAAGATAGGACATGTCATTCCTTGTATGCTAAAGGAGTTATCACATTGCACTTTGATAAATGTCTCGCTCGAGAAATCTATGGCCATAGTAGGAGTACACCAATAGAGCATAGTTGGTTTATTCTAAGAGCTAAAACATTTGAGAATCGCAGAAAACTTGTGTGATCATAATCGAACAAGAATTATAACCAAGTTTAAGATCAAACCGTGATAAGTTGACATGAGGATTGAATTGTATGGTAATCATGCTCGTGAAAGGTAATAATGGATTAATTAATCCTTCTAGAGAATTGGATAGTCATGATGTCTTGCTAGAGACCAATCTTCATTTATGCATCAAAAGATAAAAAAGGAGTCTTTTGTTCTTAATACATTGCCAACATATCTAGGAGTCTATTGGGTCAACGCATAAGTTTAGGTATTCACATTATAAATGAGAGGTAAAGATATTAAAAAAAGATTCTAATTATGAAAGTTTTCTATTTTGAAAAGAGTTTTCAAAATGCAAACTTTCCTTAACCGAGAGGTTTCCTAAAATGGAAAGTTTTCTTAGTTAGGAAGTTTCATAAAATGAAAAGTTTCCCAGCTTAAAAATCTGTTTCATAATTTGAAATTTAGTTCCAAATTTGAAAATAAATAATCTAAAATGAAAATGAGTTTTATAATTTAGGTTAAAGGATATTTTAGAAAATTATTTTCTAATATGGACTCACCTAAACTAATATAAGATTATTTATTTGGATTGTCCAAATAAATAAATTAGCTAAAATGGTCTTAGCCCATTAGGTTTAATTTAAATGCCTTAAGATATTTTGGTGGAAGGATAAACATCAACCTTATTGGATAAGGTGAAATGTTTTAAAGATAATGATTGAAAAGTCCACATGTAAAATAACTCCTCATCCTTTGAGGATAAGGTGGAATTTTTAAAGATAATGATTAAAAAGTCCACATGCAAAATAACTCCTCATTCTTAGAGGACAAGGAAGCAACAACCTAGTGTCCTTTAAGGACTCATTACTGCCCCTCTCATTGTCCTTGGAAAACTAGGGAACTCTCCTATAAATATATAGGAGAGAGGGAGGTGCGACAAGACTTTTGGATTTTCAAGGATAGAGAGTTTCGACCAAAACAAAGAAAAAGGGGGTAAAAATTCGGCCAGCCTTAAAATAAATATAGGGTAGACGAAAAAGAGGGAAATAATAGGAGAAAATAGTTTTCTTCGAAACCCTAGCAAGCCAAACTCTTTCCTTCTCTTTTAAGGTTGTCACAAAATTGTTCGAGATTGATTTTTATAGAAAACACTAAATCATAAAAGTGGAGCTAGCACCCTAAATATTTTTAATGCTTCTTAGTGGATATTTGGACTACATGGATCATCGAGTAGAGGCTAGACACTTGGATGAATTTTCTAAAAAAGAATTTAGATATGTACTACAAGAGGTAGTCCTTGTTCATTGTCTTAAATTCATATTTGTATGGTTAGTAGATTCAATGGCTTGATCTTGGGCCCTTAAATGGAGGAAAATTTTTTTTTTTTTTGCACCTTCATAAGATGCATGATCCTTCAATTGGTAGTGGAGCCTCCATCGAATATTTGATTGTATGATTGATTAATTATGAGTAACCGAAAGAATTAGATATGTCCGATTATCAATCTTGTGTTTGGGTATTTGATATAAAACAAAAAAAACTAAATTTTGTGTCAAAATTAGTAAGGGCATATGAGGTCGACGTTGGACGTCGATGCTTGCATGCGTGGCAGCCCTACTAACTAATGCACACTAAGCATGGAGCGAGCGAGCACACTAGCCTACTAGGTTGCATGCTAGACTCACATGACAATGAATCGTGAGCCAAGCTGCATGCGCAATGCACACACGATAGGTATTATATGCCGGGCTCACGTAAACCAAGTAGTCGGCTATTAGGCGGCTACTAGCGAGGCACTTTCATGCCAGCCTAGTGGTTGTGAGTAGACATGCACGAGCATGCAAACCTAAGGGTTTAGGCTTCAAAGTTCATGAACCCTCGAGGCCTAAAAGCCTATTGGCCCAAAGTGGACCCAAGGCCCAAAAGGTTTTAAAAATTAAAATTTAGAGAAATTTTGATAAATTTATAAAATGAACAAAACCATAGATTTATTATTTTTTTATGAATAAAATTGTTTTATTAGTATGTTATGTATCAATGTGATTGAAGCATGAGTGAATGGTATGGATGATTTGATCTAGTTTTATGAATGCATGCTTGTATTTTTTGGATAAATAAGACATGTGTGTCTAAGCTTCTCCACTAGTCTATTGTATTTCTTTTCTCATCTTACTCTCCTTAAATGTAACTCAAGATTTCTTATTTTAAATAAACGAGTAAAAGTAGAACATAGGAATTAGAATAGATACAAGGAGAAGACGCAATGGAATGAAGATATTTATGAAGAATTTGTAATAATTTTTCACCTAGAATTGACCCATAAATCTCCTCGTGGCTCGAGGGGGCTAATACTAGAAATCCATTATCATTCACTAGTCTTTGAGTCATGCATGTGATATATGAATGTGATGAGATCAATATTAGTATGCATGATAGGTATAATATGATTATTGTTTAGTATGCATATTAGGATTAGACCAACCATATTAAATCCTTCAAATAAAATATTAAGTTAAATACTTTCCAACGTTATGAGTGGGAACTCTCTTGGTCGTTGTTGGCTTGTTGAGATAACTCAAGGTCACTTCTTCTTCAAGAGAAACAATCATAAGCCATGTAATGACCTTGAACATTGGGTACAACTTAAAGTAGTTGTTAGGTTTATCGAGATAAATCAAGATCCAATAACGTTGTAAGCAAGGATTGATATTCATATAAGATGTGATAAGAAAAGTAGTTATCATGCCAATGAAAATAGGAATTACATTAGATGTAATTGGTAAGGAGTTGCCTATCAAATCCTTCATGTATGGTTTATTGAGATAACTCAAGGCTAATGCATATTAGAGGATGGGATCCTAACCTACTAAGAAAACGAATCAAAAAGTTTTCTCACATCCTATATTAAAGGTTATAGAACTTGAACAAAATAGTGAGAGAAAACATAGATTTTACTTCTTTAATTTATGTTTTCATAATATTCTATGCAATGTAATTAACCAAATCATAAACTTTTCTATCTTGTTAGATTGCACAGTATGATCGACAACACATCGAGATGATTGATTATTAATGGAAGTAATGCCTTTAATCGCATTAAACTTCCTCAACTAGGAAATGAATTTGAGAATAGTCTTACAACATAAGAAAATTCTTTATATGATAGGAAAAGCTATTCCATATGAGCCTCCTCTAGTTCACGTTAAAGCTCATGAAGCATGGATCAAACATGGAGATGATGCAATCGTTGTTTAAGGCATTATGCTTTCTACTATGACGTTGGAACATATGCGCCAACATAGAAGCTCATAAGCTTTTGACATCATATTTAAGCTCAATAGCTTATTTTAGGAGAATACTAGGCATATGAACTATGAGATAGCAAAGAAGCTCTTTAGGGCCGGAATGGATAAAGGATCCAACATTGAGAAGCATGTCAATGAAATGATAGGCTATATTGATAGACCGGTTAAACTTTAAGCTGGAATGGATGTTGAATTATACATTGACCTAGTATTGCAATTGTTGCCCAAAGCTTTGGAAAATTCATCATGAACTTCAATATGATGAGATGTAAAAGACTCTTGGAGAGTTATTGTTCATGCTAAGGGAAGCTCAGCTCAAAATTAATAAGAAGAACAAAAGTTCTATACTTTTAGCGAATAAGGGAAATCATGCGAGTAAAGGGAAAGAAAAGCCCCAAGAAGAAGAAAAAGTCTTCGACTACGCATACTAGAGGAGTGAAAAGGCTGAGGCTCGGAATAGCCCAAAGGATGTAGTTTGATTTCATTACAACAAGAAAGGGCATTGGAAGCACAACGAGTAAGGAATACATAAAGGAGGTGTAAAAGAAGAGTTCTACCACCAGCTCAAGTATTTATGTTATTAATTCTAATCCTTTTATCTCTAAATTCCACCTCATGAGTCTATGATACTAAATGTGGTGCTTACATTTTTGAAATATACGAGGAGCCTAGAAAAGGAAGGAAGATAGCTTCAACGGAGAATATCTACATAACAATAATGGATCCAAAGTTGGACCATTAGATGGAGGTATTTATGAGCTAGCACTACCATGCAGGAATGTGCTAAGACTCAATCATTACTATTTTAGTAGAGACTAAAGATCTTATTTTCATTTCTTGTTTTCAATAAGTGTTTCATTTTTAAGAATAATGGCTATTTTTTAAGATGATTTTTTATGAAAATATCTTGATAATGATTATATGTTTTAAAACATAACTCCTAAGTGTATAACATAAATGTTAGAAGACTCAAATGATCTAAATAAACATTAATTAATAAGCAACATCAAAATTAGTCATATAAGCAAGAATCCCATATCCAACCTACTTATACAAAAGATATTTAGAATCATTTAATGATGTCTAAGGAACCTTGTTTACTTGATAAAGGGACATGGATCCCCTTTTAGTTAAAAAAGAGAAAGAGTTACAAATTAACAAAGACCTTGTATATAGAGATGTATTACAAGCCTATGTTCACATAAGTAAAGAGGAGAACACACTTGTTCCATAACCTTTAATGATATTGGATCATGTTATGGTTATAAGATATAAGTCCAAATCATTTAAAACTTTTAAAATTTTAGACTTCAAAAGTCATGTGATGAACTAGCAAAAGTATTAAAACATCTTGATTATATCAAGGAAATGAATACTTGAATTCTAAAAATTTTAGATCACCTAATAGAGAATGAGATTCTCTATAGGCATCACATGTAAGACATGATCAGTCCATAATAAGTCGAATTAATATCCTTATTTTTTGATAAATACTCCTTACTGCAGACCTTTACAATGAATATGATTTAAATTAAATCTATTTAAATAGATCACATATGAGTTATGTGAAAGTAAAGAAAATTAATTAATATTTCCTTAAGATTTGAGGCTATAAAGTGTATGTTAAAGGGTTTGAGAAACTCAAACTGAAGCCTAAAATCAATAAAGTGTTAAATTATGAGATATCCAAAGTAAGACAAGGATGGAAATATCTTATCACTAGAACAAAGTGTTAATCCTTACTAAGCATACTATGTTCCTTGGGAAGGAATTTATGGATGCTAGAAATAGTGAGAGGAAATTTAAACTCAATAAGATTTGAATAGACTCACAAATTGACACTTTAAAGGAGTCCTAAAGTAGAAGGATTACAAATGTTGTAACTCTCCCATAAAAAAAAACATAAGAATTTCTAGTACAAAAGAAATTTATTAACAAGATAAAAGGATATAATCTTGTTGTCTTAATGCATAGTGATGTGAGCCCTAAAAAGGATGACGAAGCTAATACTTTTGAAGTGGTAATGTTAGACATTGATTCCTAGTGAATGAAAAGGATGTGTAGATTTGCAAAACACTTAGGTCCATTAACTGATTTAAGCATGCCTCCGGGAATAAAAGTCGATGTTTTATGAAAAAATCAAAGAGTTTGATTATTCATACAAAAAAAAAAGATAAACCTTGTGTATATAAGTTAGTGGGAGCCTACTAGTCATGATTATTCGACACAAAATTACACCTTGATTGTAATATTATGATGTTGCAAACAAACGGATTAAGGAATCTAGAAAAAATTTCCCAAGGATGACAAAGGAGAGTAACCTACAATCTAATAGTATAGAACTATAGAGATAGATCACTTAGAATGTGAGGAATCTCCCAAGGTTGCTAAAATGACAAAATACTAAAAGGTTTAATGTGAAAAATAAAAAAACATTTTGTTCCAATGTCATATAGCTTGATGGTCAATAATAAAGGATCCATAGCGCAAGTTAAGGAACCAAGGTCTCATCAATGGTCCAAGCATATACTATAATGCTACCATTTGATTATGGAGATAAAAGGTCACGGTACCATAAGGATAGAAAAGGACCACACTAGGATAACATAGCTAATCCCTAGACTAAGCCTTTATCACACCTAAAACATGAGACCCCCACTCGATCGTCGAGATTAATGGACATGGTCTGGATGGCTCTAATGTAAGTGAGAGATTATTGGTGTAGGTGCCTAAGATCTAACAATGTTTGGATGAGCTTGAGTTGATGTATCATTTATTTTATTAATAATAAAGATGTCATTTTATTAATTCTTATGTTTTCATGTTTATAAATTCAATAGTATTAGATAGAAGTCTTTATGATATGCATTTGCAATAGTGATTGATCGAAAGATGTGAGATAAATACTAATGCATATAAAATGGTATCATTAAATATCTCAAGTTATAGCTTTGTCAAGAGTGGACATTGATGATATGCAGATAGACTTGTGAGTGCTATGCTCATGCTATATGATAATAGGAGGAGATCTCACACCTATTGGCATGGTGATGCCTAGGTTATTCATGTTAGAGAACATATCACTAGAATTGACTCACCATGAGAACCCATTTAATTTTTTGTATATGGGAATCTCATACGAGATGAGTAAAAATGGTCCTTAGACTTGAAGTGATCATGGTTATCTTATAGGGGACTTATGCACTTTGACACTTATTTTGATGGACCAATTAATGGGTTGTACATGCATAATTTGTTGTGTTCACTAGGAATCTAATGAAGGTAGGTGTATGACTAAGATAGGATATGTCATTTCTTATATGCTAAAGGAGTTATCACATTGCACTTCGATAAATATCTACTCAAGAAATCTATGGCCATAGTAGGAGTACACCAATAGAGTATAGTTTGTTTACTCTAAAAGCTAAGATATGTGGGAATTGAATAAAACTTAAGTGATCATAATCAAACAAGACTTATAACCAAGTTCGAGATCACATTATGATAAATTAACATGGGGACCGAATTGTATGGTAACCATGCTTGTCAAAGGTAATAATGGATTAATTAATCCTTCTAGAGAATTCGATAGTCATGATGTCTTGCTAGAGCCCAATCTTGATTTATGTATCATGAGATAAAAGAGGAGTCTTTTGTTCTTGATAGGCAACTAACATATCTAGGAGCCTATTGAGTCACACACATAGGCTTAAGTATTCACATTATAAATGAGAAACAAAGATATTGAAAAAAAACTTCCAATTATGAAAGTTTTCGAAAGAGTTTTAAAAATGGAAAGTTTCCTTAAATGGGAAGTTTCAAAAAATTAAAAGTTTCTTTAATTAGGAAGTTTTCTAAAATGAAAAGTTTCCTACTTTAGAAATCATTAGTTCCAAATTTGAAAATAAATAGCCTAAAATGAAAATGAGTTTCCTAATTTTGGTCAAAGGGTATTTTGAGAAATCGTTTCCTAATGTGGACTCGCCTAAAATAATCTAAGATTATTTATTTGGATTATCCAAATAAATAAATTGGGATAAAATGGTTTTGACCCATTAGGGTTAATTTAAAAGTCTTAAGATATTTTAGTGGGAGAATAAACATCAACCTTATTGGATAAGGTTGAATGTTTTAGAGATAATGATCAAAAAGTCCACATGGAAAATAACTCCTTATCGAGGATGAGGAAGCGAGTAACCTAGAGTCTTTTAAGGACTCATTGCCACCCCTCTCATGGTCCTTGGAGGACTAGAAAACTCTTCAATAAATATATAGGAGAAAGCGAGGTGCGGAAATAATTTTAGATTTTTAAGTAGAGAAAGTTTCAACCAAAAGAAAGAAAAAGGAGAAAAAGAAAATTCGACCAGCCCAAAATTATATATAGGGCACATGGTAAAGAGAGAAATAATAGGAGAAAATAGTTTTCTCCAAAACCTTAGCAAGCCAAACTCTTTCCTTCTCTTTTATGGCTATCGCAAAATTGCTCGGGATTGATTTCTATGCAAAACACTAAATCAAAAAAGGTGAAGCTAGCACCCTATCGATTATGAGTACTTCTTGGTGGATATATGGATCTGCGTGGATCATTAATAGAGGTTGAACACTTGGATGACTTTTCTGAAAAAGAATTTAGATTTGTGCTTGTAAGAGGTAATCCTTGTTCATTGCTTTAAATTCATGCTTGTATGGTTAATAGATTCAACGACTTGATCTTGGGCCCTAAGATGAAGGAAATTTTTTTGTTTATTCCAAAACTCCATAGGATGCATGATCCTTCATTTCCCTCCCTCTCCCTCTACATATCTCTCCCTCTCTATCTCTTCCTCTCTCCCTCTATTTCTCTCTCCTTCTCCCTCTCTCTCCTTATATATCTCTCTCTTTCTCTCTTCTTGTCTTTCTTACTCTTCCCATCTCCCCTCTCTCTAACTATCTCTCCTTCCCTCTCTCTCATACTCTCCCCCTTTATCTCACTTCCTTTCTCTCTCCTTCTCTCTCCTCCCCTCCTTATTTTTGTCTCCCTCTTGCTTTCTCAATCTCTCCCTCACTCTCCCTCTGTCTCCCTCTCCTTTTCTTCTCTCTCCCTTGTTTCGTCTCTCTCCCTCTTTTTCTCTCTCCTCTCTTTCTCTCCATTTATGTCTCTCTCCCTCTCTCTCTCTCCCTCTCTCTCCCTCCCTTTTCATTGTTAGTGTTTGCCCTTGAAGCCAATCATAGTTTGATTGTGCTACCATACACTTATCATGTTATTATATGTGTGTGTGTATATATATATATATATAAGGCGATCTATTTATTATGTTTATTTATTCTAGCATTTTATTAAATAAACATGGTAAAGTCCCAATAATATTATTATTCTTAAATGTCCATATTCAAGTGTTTTATTATGGATATATTGAAGGGGCAATAATAAAGTGTTGAGACTAGTATGTGTAATGACTAATAACAATGTGTTATAGATATGGGATATCAAGTTAGCATATGGTTACATGTTGGAGAACATGTACTACACCGACCCACCATGAGATAACTAAATGGATTGTGATATTAATGTCATAAGTTGGTCTCATTGTGATTGTCGTGTACGCGATCCTTCGACTTGAAGTAACCATAGTTCCCTATGTAAAGATTCATATATTTTCATACCATCAATGTCATTTGTAATATGATAGACTATAAAGTTGGTTGTTAGATATACCATGAATCATGCGAGAGGGATGTAAGTGATGTAGATAGGATTTATCCCTCCTATATAACTAGAGTGATGTCTATGGCCCCTTAATTGAGTGACATTGTGAAATGCATGGCCAAGCTCAAATGAATTGATATGAGATATCAACCTTATTTGCTTGGAGCAGGTCAACTCATGGATCAAGAAACACTAAGATTAAACTATATGAGGATGACATATTTCATGTCTCATGTTTAAATCTAGACATTTAGGACAAAGGCACTAGACTATAGGGTAACATATGTCATGGATAAGGTTATGTTAAATCACCAACATTCTTATTACTCGGACATTAGTGATGGATTGCTAGATGCCACTCACTATTTGTGATTCTAAATTATGATTTTAAGATCACTACTAACATAATAAGAACCTACAAAGTCACACACAAAGAGTAACTTGAAATTGGAGTATGAACGAAGTCCTAATTTGATTGGGATTCCTATTATGGTTAAGATTCCCGGTAAGAATGGGATACATTTTGGATTATAGCATTTAATTACATTAGTGGGTTGGTTCAATTAAGACATATAAAATGGGCTTAATAAACTCCAAGTCCAAGGCTATTAGTTATTAATTTGTCAAAATAATGATCCCATATTTTTCTCTCTCCTTAGGGTTAGAAAATTAGTTGTCTAGTAGGACTATGGCTTACACACATTCTAGTTCTTATAAAATACAACCAGCACATATTATTTATTTATAAATGTAATTATGAGATAGAAACCCTAGTAATTGAGAGACATAAACCTTAGTTGCCTTGACTACAAGAGTGATCTAACCTTTAAACACCATAACTCATAGCTAGTACTTCGACTTATGGTGACTCTCCATTCTAGAATTTTTTTGGTGGTTGAGATATTCATGTGGATACGGATAGAGGTGCAGTTCATAGATTTATGCTCATGATTTTGGCATCCCTCATGCAAGAGATATGATCTACGTTACAAGAGAAATACGGTTCGTATATTTATGCTCGTGATTCAAGCATTCCTCACACAAGATACATGATCCGTGCTATAAGAGGTAATGATCTTATCCGCTAACTTTGTTGTTTTCACATGAATCTTATGGCATTTCAAAGCAAAATTTTTATATATGATATTGCTTTTTCTGCATCAATTCCTTTTATGTTTGAATCCCTACACCTCTCTTTCTCTTACCCTCTCTCTCCCTCCTCTTCCCTCTTTTTCTCTCTCCCTACTTTCTCACCCTCTCTCCCTATCTTTCTCACTTCTCCCTCTCACTTCTATATCTCTCTCCTTCTTCATGTATCCCCTTCTCCTTCTCTCTCTCTTTTCCCCTCTCCCTCTCTCTCTTTCTCTCTCTCCCTATATCTCACTCACTCTCTCTCCCTATTCCCCCTTCTCTCTTTCTCCCCCTTATGTTTCTCCATCTTTCTATCCCTCTCACTCCCTCCCTCTCATTCTCTCCCTCGCCCTTTCTTTATCTCTCCTTCTACCCTTTTCTCTCTTCCTCTTGCCTTCCCCTTCTATCTCCTTTCCTCCCTCCCTACTTCTCTCCCTCACCCTCTCTTCCTCTCTTTATCTTCTTTTCTCTCTTTTCCTCTCTCTCCCCCTCTCTCCCTCTCCCTCCCTCCCTCATTCTCTCTCTCTCTCTCCCTTTTTCTTTCTATCTCCTTTCTCTCCCTATTTATCCTCTCTCTCTCCCCCTCTCTTTTTAGCTCTCACTCCCTTTCTCCCTTACCCTCTCTCCCTCCCTCACCCCTCCTCTTTCCCTCTTCATATCTCTCTCCTTCTCTTACCCCTTTTTCTCTCTCCCTCTCTCTCCCTCTCCCTCCTTCTCCCACACTATCTCTCTCTCTGTCTCTTTAGCTCTCTCTCCCTCTTTCTCTCTCTCCCTCACTCTCTCCCTTCCTCTCCCTATCTCTACCACTTTATCTCTCTCCCTCACCCTCTCTTTATCCTACTCTCTCCCTCTTTCTTTCTACCTCTTTCCTCTTTCCCTCTCTCTCCCTTTTTCCTCTCCCTCTCTTCCTCACCCCATCTATCTCCCTACTCTCTTTCCCCACCCCTCTCTCTCTCCCTCCTCTCCCTCTTCCTCTCCCTCTCCTTCTCCGGCCCTCTTTCTCTCCCTCTCACTCTCTCTTCCTCTCTCATAAATGATAATGAATCCTATATAGGTATGAAATAAAACTAAATTTTTCTCTATCGAAGACTCCTAAGATCAAGACATTGAATAAGCTAATCATTCATACATGAATTAAAAGAGTAAGTAAAAGATTACCTCTTGTAACATAGTTTAGCTTTTGAAGAAAAGAGTCATTCATGTGTTTAACTTCTATCAATAATCTATGCGGCTTAGACACCCATAAAGGAAGCTACAAAAATCACAAAGTGCTAGCTCTAATCTTTTGTATAGTTAATTTGCTTTTTAAAGAAATAAGTTAGGGTTTATTTATGACAACTCGGGCTTTTAAGCGAGGGATACGAGCAACTCGGTATTTTTAGGGAGAGAAATGCTTTCTCACTTTTTTTTACTATGCTCGTGTGTATTTTTTCGCCTTATCACCACTCGTCCCCTTTATTTATATAGGGGGTGGCATCTTTTTCCTCCATGGACAAGGACTTGCAACATGTATGGGCTTGTTTGATTTTATCTTTCTAAATCTTGAGCCTTATCCAAAATGACTCAAGTTTAACCTCCTATCAAAATATCTTGTAGGCTTTTTAAATTAAGCCTATTGGCCCAAAATCTTTTGGCGTAATTAATTACCAATTAATTTAGACTATTCAAATAAATTAGGTCAGATATTTTTTAGAAAGACCACATTAGGAAACAATTTCAAAAATATCCTCAAACCTAAATTAATAAACTAATTTTCCTTTTAGGTAACTTACTTCTAAATTAGGAAACTGATTTCTAAAACAAAAAACTTTCCATTTTGGCAAACTTTAAAAACTAGAAACCTTTTCCACAATCTTCACTTCTTTTTTATTATATGAATTTTTAAACTCATACATATGACTCAACAAGCTCCTAGATATGTTAGTAATGTATCAAGAATAAACCTCTTTTATCTCTTGATACAAAAATTAAGATAAGCCTTTAGTAAGACAACATGACTACTCAATTCTCTTAGAGGATTAATTAATCTATAATTACCTTTCATGAGCAAGGTTACCATACAATCCCGATATCAATTTATCATAGCATGTTACGAAACTCGATTTATAGTTTGTTCGATTATAATCATATAAGTTTTCTTTGATTCCTAAATGCCTTAGCTCTAGAGTAAACCAACCTTAATCTATCGTTATACTCCTATTATAACCATAAATTCCTTCTCTCCCTCACTCTCTTTCTCTCCCTCTCTCACCCTCCCTTGCTCTCTCTCCCCTCTTTCTCCCTCTCTCTAACACTCTTTCTTTTAATATATGTATTTTTCCTTTTCCTCCCTCCGCTTCTCTTAGCCTTTCTCCCCTCTCCTTCTCTCTCCCTCCCTTTCTCCCCATTTCTCTCTCTCTCTCCCCTTTCTCTCCCTCTCCCTCCATTTGTCTCTCCCTCTATCTTTAGCCCGCCCTTTACCTCTCTCTCTCTCCCTCTCTTTCTCTCTTTCTCCTCTTCTCTTACTCTCTCTCTCTCCATCTCTTTCTCTCTCTCTCCTCTCTCTTACTCTATCTCCCACTCACTCACCCTCCCTCTTTCTCACTCTCTCTCTCCCTCCTCTCCCTCTCTATATTCTTCCCTCTCTTACCCTCTCCCTCTCTACCACTCTCTCCTTTTCTCTTTCTCTCTCCAACTCTTTCTCTCTCCTTTCCTTGTTGTCCCTCTCTTTATCTCTCCCTCTCCCACCCTCTCCCTCTCCCTCTATCCCTTCCTCTCTTTCTCTTTCCCTTTCTCTCTCCTCTTCTCTCTCCTACTGCTCGCTCCCTTACTCTTCCTTAATCTCTCTCCCTCCCTCTTTGTGCTTCTCTCTTTCCCTTTCTATTGCTCACCCTCTCTCCCTCTCCCTCTTCTTTTCACTCCGTCTCTCTTATGTCTCCCTTTCTCTCTCTCCCTCCTTCTCCCTCTCTCCTTTTGCCTCTCTCTCTCCCCATCCCTATCACCCTTTTACACCTTTTATCCCTTTCTCCCCCATTACCCTCTCTCTCCTTCTTCTCTCCTCCCTCCCTTCTCTCCCTTTCTCCCTCTACCACCCTATCTTTCTCCCTCCCTCCCTCCCTTTCTTCCTCTCTCACCCCTTCTCTCTCCCTCTCTCTCCCTTCTACTACCTCTTACTCCTCTCCCTCTATCCTTTACTTACTCTCTCTCTCCCTCTCTCCCCCTTTTACTCCTTGCTCCTCTCCCTCTCTTCCCTCACTTCTTCTCCCTCTTCCTCCCTCTCTTTCCTTCCCTCTCTCTCTCTCTCCCTTTCCCTCACTCTATTTTCTTATCTCTCCCTCTTTATCTCTCTCTTGATCTCTTTTCCTCTCTCTATCCCTCTCTCTCTCTCCCTTTCTCCCTTCCTCTATCCCCTTCTCTCTCCTTCTCACTCCTTTTTACTCCTTCTTACTCCTCTTCTTCTTTCTCCCTCACTCCTTCTCCCTCTTCCTCCCTCTCTTTCCTTCTCTCTCCCTCTCTCCCTTTCCCTCACTCTATTTCCCTATCTCTCCCTCTTTACCTCTCTCCCTCTCTCATTCCCTCTCTCCCCCTCTCTTTTCCTCTCGTTCTTTCCGCCTCTCTCTTTCTCCTTTTTTCACTCTCTCTCCCCTACTCTCCCTCTCCCTCTTTCTCTCCCTTCCTCTCTCTCCCCCTCTCTCACACTCATCCCTAACTACCTCTCCTTCTCCCTCTCCCTCCCCCTATCTCGCTCTCACTCTCTCTCGCTCTCCCTCTCCCACTCCCTCTCTCCCCCTTTCTCCATCTCTTCCCTCTATCTCTCTCCCCTTTCTCTCTCCTTCTTTTTCTATCTCTTCCCTCTTTGTCTCATTCTCTATCCTTTTTCCATCTCTTTCATCTCTCTCTCTCCCTCTCTCTTTCTCCTTTTCTCCCACTCCCTTTTCCCTTTCTCTCCATCCTTTCCCTAATCTCTCTCCCTCTCCTTCTCTCTCTCTCTTTGTCTTTTCCTCTCTCTTGAAGGATCATTCATCCTATAGGGGTGGGGAATAAAAATTTTACTCCACCCAAGGTTCCTAAGATCATGTCTTGAATCAACTAATCATACATTAACATGAATATAAATATCGGTGTAACCTCTTGTAGCATAGAAAGCAATCAAGTGGAAAGGGAACCGTCTAAGTGTTCAACCTCTATTGATAATTTGCATATCTTAAACACCCACAAAGGAAGCCATATAAATCTCAAAGTGCCGGATCCAATCCTTCCGTATAGTTAATTTGCTTTCTAAAGAAATTAGTTAGGGTTTTTGTGACAACTCGGGTTTTTAGGAAGGGATACAACAAATCATGTCTCTTTGTGTGTGTATGACTTAACCTATAACCTTTTTTGTCTCTCTCCCTTTATTTATATAGGGGGCATCCTTGTCCTCTAAGGATAAGGAGTTGCAAAATATGTGGGCTTATTCATCTTATCCTTGTAAACTCTAAGCCTTATCCAATGAGGCTCAAGTTTATCCTCCTACCAAAATATCTTAAAGGCTTTTCAATTAATCCTATTGGCCTAATTAATTTGGACCATCCAAATAAATTGGGTCGATATTTTTAGGAAACCCACATTAGAAGTAATTTTCCAAATTACCCTTAAACCTAAATTAGGAAAATAATTTTCTTTTTAGGTAACTAACTTCTAAATTAGGAAACTCATTTCTAAAATATGAAACTTTCTATTTTAGGAAACGTTTTCCAAAACAAAAAACTTTCCAAAATAGGAAATTTTTTTCAAAATAGGAAACTTTCAAATCTAGAAATGTTTTCCAAAATATATGCTTCTCTTTTATTGTGTGAATTCTTAAACTTATGTATGTGACTCAATAGACTCCTAGATATGTTGACAATGTATCAAGAATAAAGGACACCTCTTTTATCTCTTGAACATAAATCAAGACCGGCCTCGGTAACACATTATGAATACTCAATTCTCTAGAAGGATTAATTAATCAATAATTACCTTTCACAAGCATGGTTATCGTACAATTCAATCCTCATGTCAATTTATCATAGTGTGATCTCGAACATGATTTAAATCGTTCAATTATGAACACACAAGTTCTCTTTAATTGCCAATGTCTTAGCTCTAGAGTAAACCAATTGTGTTCTATCGATATACTCTTATAGTAGCCATAGATTCCTTGAGTGGGCATTATCGAAGTGTAATGTGATAACTCCTTTAGCATACAAGAATAACATATCCTATCTTAATCATCCACCTATTTGCATTAAATTTCTTGTGCTCTTGATCGAGCCCATCAAAATGAGTGTAAAAGTATATAGATCCTCTAATAAGATAACCAAGATGACTTCGGGTTAAAGGACTAATTGTAAGCATCTCATATGAGGTTTCCATAGACTAAACTAAATGGTTTCTCATAGCAAATCATGTCTAGTAATATGTTCTCTAACACTAATTGCCTAAGTGCTTGTTTTGGCATCACCATGCTAATAGAAGTGAGATCTCCAACCGCTATCTTATAGCATAAGCATAGCACTAACAAGTCTTATCATCTATAGTTAATGTTCATTCTTGATCATGCTATAACTTAAAAAATTTAATGATATCATTTAAATTCATCCATGTTCATCTCACATCAATCAATGAATCATTGATGCAATGTATATCATGTGAACTTGTATCTAATTCTATCAAAGTATAAGCTACAAGAATTAATAGAAAGACTTCTTTTACTAATATATATATATATATATATATATATATATATATATATGTACACAAACATAATAGTATAATAAATCAAACCATCCAAACAAGGTTGGACCTTGGGCTCCTATACTAACACCTCTCCTTCTCCCTCTCTCTCCCCATCTCATTCCCACCTCTCCCTCCCTATCACCCTCCTTCTCCCTCTCTCTCCCCCTCTTCCTCTCTCACTCCCTCTTCCTCTCTCCCTCCCGCTCTATCTCTCACTCTCTCTTTCCCTCTTAATCCCTTTTTCTCTCCCACTCTCTCTCTCACTCCCTCTCCTTCCCTCTTCCTTTTCCTTCCTCTCCCTCTCTCTATCTCCCCTTCTCACTGCCTCCCCATCTCCCTCCCTTTCCCTTTCCCTCTCTTTCTTCCTCTCCCTCTCTCTCTCTTATCAATCTCCCTCTCCCTCTATTTCCATCCCTCTCTTCCTTTATCTTTCTTTTTCTCTCCCTCTCTCTCCTTCTCTCTCGATCATCCTCCCTCTCTCCTTTACTCTCTTTCTCTCTCTCATAATCTTTTTTCCTCTCTCTCCTTTTCTCTCTCTATATCCCTCTCTCTCACTATCTCCATCTCCCTTTTCCTCTTTATCTCTCACCCTCCCTCCCCCTGTCTCTCCCCTTCACTCTCCCTCTCTCCCTCTCCTCTCCCTCTCTCCCTATAACCCCCGTAAAGTCCTTAACCATATAAATATGCATACAAGAATATTCATACGTAAATACATTGAGTAAGGGTGTGATTTATCTATCATTTTAATATTTTGGTGATTTTATGATGCTTGGTGTTTATGTGAGGAATTAGGAGATGAATTTTCAGGTAAGCTAGCTAATTACCATGCATTTTCTCTATTATATATATATGGAACCTATTATACGAGTAAGAAAGGTATGTTACAATATGGGGAATGTTGGAAAATTTTTAGGAAGGAAATTTTCAAATTATTGGGGAGGAAATTGTCGAATTAATTCTTTAGAAGGAATGGCCAAATTGTTCCGGGAAAGAAATGGCATGTCCTTTAAACTAAACTAGCCTAAGGATTTAGTTAGCTTAATGACCATCTTTAGCAACTAACTAAACACCTAAGCACTTCATTTAATGTAATTGATGATAACTCATCACCTTTGACTTCCAAATTGCCACCTTGCCTTCCAAAGTCTTCCTTTACTTTATACTTGGACAACTTAATTAAGGACATATGGCATACTAAATAATGAAGGAAAATGGAGTATATATAGAAGGAAATGATGAAACTTAGCCATTTGTTTTAGTGAAATCCGTAGCTCACCGAAAAGAAGAAAAACCATCATGGAGAGGGAGAGAAACATTGAAAAGAAATAGGGAAAAAGAAAGGAAAGAAAGAAATTAGAAAAAGAAGGAAAAATCTAGGGAAATCCTTAACAAACTTAAACTAAGTATGTGGGTTTTTATCTCGTGCCATCTATTTGATTTTTAAATGTTGATTTATGTAATTGATTAAGCTTTTGATTATGTTGTGTTGTGTTGGTATTATGTTGCATGGCTTGGCATATAATTGTTGGTTGTTATGGAATATGTAAGGCATGGTTGATATGGTGCTTATTAAGTTTGGAAAGCCTTATGGATGGATATGTTTGTGTATTGATAGGTTTGATTGAAAGAGTTGGTGCTTCACCAAAACTTGGTGGACTAAACTAGGATTGATATGAGCTTGGACAGAGTAAAATAGGAAGGAAGAAAAATTAAATTTTAGGGTTTTTCCTAAGGTGACTTTCAACCAAAATGGGAAAGATGGAACCTTTTTGATACTTAAAGGCTTAAATTTTAATGGTGAATAACTTAGGTTTAATTAGTCATTTTGGACAAATAAAGAACATTTCTTGCAAAATTAAGAGACCCATTACGTGCAAACTTAGGAAAAATGGAGTTTTGGGTTCCATTAAATTAATTTGATAAGTAATGGTTCAAGTAGGTCCAAATAGGAATAAAATCTAAATTAGAAAGGTAAGCTTGCCAAAGAAACCAAGATTTTGACTTAAGAACTAAATTCGGTCGAAAATTGTTAAAATCGGGCTAGAAAGTAAAATTATACCTAACCATGTTGAAAATTGGTCCAAATGCTAATAATGATGCAATTCAAGTGTGGAACAATTTAACGACTTGATTTACTAAAGAAAACAAAAAGGGAAGTATTCACATACACAATTAGATCCATGACTCAACCAATAACAATTGTTGATATTTAACTCTAACGAGGTAAACATTATGATAAGGGGTAAGAGAATACCTAAAATCCTGTGTGGGTTGGACCTATGAAAATATATGAAACTAAATCCTGTATGGGTTAGATATGTTTAATATGGTAAATGTAACATCACATGCATGATGTCCATTGTGGGGTGGATTGAGAAATGTCAATTGATTGAGCATTGGTTTACGTGATTAGGTTTGATAACCTAACGGAAAAAATGGGTATTAGCGGTTCGATTGTGTGCATGCTCTAATCCGTATGACTACACTGTTGGGCATTGGATTCTTGCTAACAGTAGCTACAATGAGGGATAATTATGTTATTAGCATTAGGTGATTTGGTAATCATCAATAGATTAGATTTGCTAATACCCAAGGTACCCGAATTAAAATCTATGAGTATGGTGAAAAAGTCGGAAAAGCATTGCATATCATGTGCATCACCCCACTTACTAAGCTTCGGCTCACTTCGTTATTATTTCTATGTTATGACAGGAAAGGGTCAAAGTAGCAAGGATTACGTCGGTTCCTCCTAAAAAGGGCTCATGCGTGATGCAAACATAACGAAGCTTATTTTGATTGTAATTTTGGGTTGGGGTGTCGGTGGACATTTTAATGGTATTATAAATAATTTGTAATTTCTTTCATTATATTTCTTAATGTTATGTAATTGTACTATATGCGTTTCATTATCTAATGTGCCTTTAATGTATAAGCACGTATGAATTAGAGATTAAGTCGGGATTTGGTCGGTCGGTGTGATGTGTTCCTTGCATGGCCACTCCTCTTTAGGTAATTAGTGAATGGGCTAGGGAGGGGGCTCCACGCTCCCTCTCCTCCATCTCTCGCTCTCTCTCTCCCACTTTCATTCTCTCTCACTCTCTCCCTCTCCCTCCCCCTTCTCTCTCCCTCTCTCTCCCTCTCTATATCCTTCTCCCTCCTTTCCTCTTTTCTTCTCTTCCTCTTTATCTCTATCTCTGCCTCTCTCCCTCTCTACCTTCCTCTCCCTCTCCCTTTCCCCGTCCACATGTCCCTCCCTCTCTTCCTTTGTCTCACTCTCTCACTCTCTCTCTCTCTATCCATCTCACTTTCTCTCCCTTTCCCTTCCTCTATCCATCTATTTCTCTCTCACACTCTCACTCTCTCCCTCTTCTATCCATCTCCCACTCCCTCTTTCCCTCCATCTCCCTCCCTCTCTTTCTATCTCCCTCTTTCTCTCCTTCTCTCTCTTTTTCTCTCTCTTTCTCCCCTTTTGTATCACTCTCTCACTCTCTCCCTCTCCCTATCTATCATGATGTCTCTCCCTCTCCCTATCCATCTAGCTCTCTCTTCCTCTCCCTCTCTATCGCTCTCCATCCCTCTCTCTTCATCATTTCCTCTCTTTCTCCCACTCCCACTCCCTCTCTTCATCTATGTCCCTCTATCTCCCTCTTTTTATCTCCATGACTCTCTCTTCCCTCTCTTTCCCCCTTCTTTCTCCCTCTCTCTCCCCCTCTCCTTCTCCCTTCCTCTCCCTTTCTTTACTTGGTCTCCTTCTTTCTCTCTCTCCCTCTCCTCTCACTCTCTCCCTCTCGTTCCTCTCCTCACACTCTTCTTTTTTCTCTTTTTTCTTGCACCCTCTCTTTCTCTCTTATTTTCTCCCTCTTTCTGTCTCTTTCTCTCTCCATCTCCATATCCCTACCCTCTCTCTCCCTCCCTCTCTTCCTCTCTTCTTTTTTCTCTCACTCTTCTATATTCTCCCTCTCTCCATTTCTCCCTCTCTATTTCTCTTTCTTTATCATTCTCCTCCTCTCTCTCAATCTCTCTCACTATTTCCTTCTCTATCCATCGTGCTCTCTCCCCTCTCTCTCTTTGTTGCTCTCTCTTTACTACTCCTTCTTGACCTCCCTCTCCTTATACCTCTCTTTCCATCTCACTCTCTTATTCTCTTCCTCTCTCACCCCCTTTCTTTGTCTCCATCTCTCCCTATGTATCTCGCTCCCCCTCTCTCCCTTTCACTTTCTCCCTCTCTCTTTATCTCCTCAACCTCTCCCTCTCCCTCTCTCCCTCTCTCTCTCATACTCCTACTCCCTTATCATCTCTTCATATCTCCCTCTCTCTTCTTTTTTCTCTTTCCCTTGTCCCCTTCGTCTCCCTTTCTCCATCTCTCCCTTCATCTCTCTCTTCCTTTCTCCTTTCCTCTCTCTCCCTCTCATCCCTTGATCTCTCCCTCTCTTTTTCCACTTCCTCTTTCTCTCTTTATCTCCCCCTCTTTCTCACTTTCTCGTTCTCTATATCTCCCTATCTTCTTCTCTCTCTCAATTTGTTCCTCTCCCTCCTTCTCTCTTACTCTCCCATTCCACTCTCTTTCTCTCTTTTTCTTTCTCTCCCTCTTTTTCCCTCTCTCACACTCCTTCTCTATCTCTCTCTCACCCTCTCCCTCTCTATTGCTCTCATCTCTCCTTCTCTCCCTCTCTCCCTCTCTCTTTCCTTCTCTCCCTCTATCTCCCTCTCTACCTCTCTCCCTTCCTTTCCAACTCTCCCTTTCTTTCCATATATCTCTCTTACTCTCTCCCTTTCTCCCTTACCCTCTTTCTTTCTTCCTCTCTCATTCTCTCTCCCTCTCCTCTTTCTCTCATTCTCTCTCCCTCTTTCTCACTCACTCCCTCTCTCTCCCACCCTTTCTCACTCTCTCACTCTCCCTCTTTTACCCTCTCCCTCTATCTCCCAATCTCTTCCTATCTCTCCCCCTCCCTTTTCCATTCCTTTCACTCCAATCCTCTCACATTCTCTACCCCTCCTTCCCTCTCCCTCTCTTTCTCTCTCTCACTCCCACTCTCTCCCTCTCCCTTTCCCTCTCCCACTCCCTCTCTCCCTTCCTCTCCCCCTCTCCGACTCCCTTCCTACCTCTCCTTCTCTTTATCCCTCCTTCCCTCTCCCCTTTATTTACTCCTTTTTTCCCTCTCTTAATCTCCCTATGCCCCTTCCCTCTCTCTCCCCTTCTCTCTCCCATTTTTTTCTCTATCTCTCAATCCTTATCTTTTATTCCCTGTCTCTCCCTCCTCTTCCCCTTTCCCCCGCTATCCTTCTCCATCTCTCTCTTGTTTTCTCTCTCCCTCTCTCCCTCCCCTTCTCTTTACCTTTCTCCCTCTCCCTCTTCCTCCATCTCTCTCCCTTCTCTTTTTCTCCCCCTTTCTCTCTCTCTCCCCATCTCTCCAATGTCCCTCTCTCACTCTTTCTCACTATATCCCCTTCTCTCTCTCCCTCTCATTCTCTCTTTCCCTCCCTCTCTCAATCTCTCACTCCTTCTTCCCCTTCTCATCCCTCTTTCTCTCTTTCTCTACCTCTCTCACTCTCTCTCCCTCTCTCTCTCCCCTCTCCCTTTTACCCCCTCTCCACCTCTCCCTCTCTCCCTCTACCTCTCTCCCTCTCTCACTTTCTCTCTCATTCTCTACTCTCTGTCTCTCCCCTATCCTACCCTCTCGCCTCTCTCACCTTCCTTCCTTCTCCTTATCTATCCCTCATTCAACCTCACTTGTCTCTCTCTCTATCCGAAGGATTATACATCCTATAGAGGTGTAGAGTAAATAAAACTTTTCCTCCATTTAATGCCCGAATATCATGTTGTTGAATCCACTATCATACATACATGAATAATAAGCTAAAGGATTACCTCTTGTAGCGCGGATCTAAATTTATTTTCTTTGATTAGCCATCCAAGTGTCCAACCTCTATTGATGATCCATGCAGCCCAAGTATCCACTAAAAAGCACACAAATTAATGGGGTGCGAGCTCCACTTTTTCGATTACATATTTCCTCTAGAAATCAATCCCGAGCAACTTTTCAATAACCTTAAACAAGGAGGAAAGAGTATTTCTTGCTAGGGTTTAGGAGAAAACTATTTTCTCTTTTATTTTCTCTCTTGGTCGTGTGCTCTAACTTATTTTTAGAGGCTGGCCAAAATTTCGCCTTCTTCCTTTTCTTTTGGCTAAAATTCTCCCCTTTTCTTTTTATTAGCCGAAATACTCTATTAGGTCGGTAACCTCCTCTTTGCCACACCTCTCCTCCTATATATAGGGTGAGAGTTTCCTTGTCCTCTAAGGACATGGAGAGTCACGGCTTTGAGTCCATCAAGGACTCGAGTTGTTGCTTCCTTATCCTCCAAGGATGAGAAGTTATTTTATATGTAGACTACTTAATTATTATCTTTAAAACATTAAACCTTATCTAATAAGGTTAATGTTTACCTTTAAAACATTCATCCTTATCCAATAAGATTGATGTTTATCCTCCCATCAAAATTATCTTTAAACTTTTTAATTAAATCTAATAGGAAAAAACTATTTTAACCTAATTAATTTATTTAGACTATCCAAATAAATATTCTTAGATTATTTTGGCAAGGACCATATTAGGAAATAATTTTTTAAAATACCCTTTAACCTAAATTAGGACACTCATTTCATTTTAGGTTCTTTCTTTCAACATATGAAACTAACTTCCAAATTAGGAAATCGATTTCTTAAATAGGAAACTTTCCATTTTGGAAACTCTTTCCAAAATAGAAATCTTTTATAATTGGAAACTTTTTCTAACATCTTTGCTTCTCATTTGTAATGTGCATACTTAAACTTTTGTGTGTGTCTCAATAGGCTTCTAGATATATTGGCAATGTATCAAGAATAAAAGACTCCTCTTTAATCTCTTGATACAAAAATCAAGATTGGCCTTTAACAAGGCATCATGACTATCCAATTCTCTAGGAGGATTAGTTAATCCATTATTATCTTTCACGAGCATAGTTATCATATAATTCAGTCCTCATGTCAACTTATTACGAGTGTGATCTCAAACTTTGTTATTAATCTTTTTCAATTATGATCATATAAGTTTTTCTCGATTTTCAAATATCTTAGCTCTTAAAGTAGACAAACTATGCTCTATTGGTGTACTCCTACTATGGTCATAGATTTCTTTAGCAAATGTTTATCAAAGTGCAATGTGATAACTCCTTTAGCATATAAGGAATGACATTTCATATCTTATTCATACACCTATTCCATTAGATTCCTAGTGCACCCAACGAATCGCCCATGTACAACCCATTAATGCGTCCATCGAAATGAGTGTTAAAGTGCATAAGTCCTCCAATGAGATAACCGTGATGATTTCAAGTCTAAGGACCATTTGTACCCATCTCGTATGAGATTCCTATAGACTAAAACCAAATGGGTTCTTATGATGAGTCAAGTGACATGTTCTCTAACATAAATCACCTAAGCACTTGCTTTGGCATCACCATGCCAATAAGTGTGAGATCTCCTACTGCTATCATATAGCATGAGCATAGCACTCATAATTCTATCCGTATTTGTCAATGTCCATTTTTTACAATGTTATGACTTAGGATATTTAATGATATCATTTATATGCATTAGTGTTTGTCTCACATCTTTCAATCAATCACTATTGCAAATGCATATCATAAGGACTTCTATCTAATTCTATTGAACATGTAAACAAAAGAATTAACAAAATAACTTCTTTAATATTATTAAAATAAATAATGCAATGATACATTAACTTAAGCCTATCCATTCATGGTTGGATCTAGGGCACCTACACTAACAATCTCCCATTTGCACTAGAGACAATCGGACATGTCCCTTAAACCCGACAATCTAGTAAGGGACTCATGTTTTTACTGTGACAAAGGCTTAGTCAAGGAGTCTACTATGTTATAATCAATGTGGACCTTTTCTATCCTTATGTCACTATGATCGATAATTTCTCTAATCGGATGGTACCATTGCAATACATGCTTGGACCTTTGATGAGACCTTGGTTCATTGGCTTGTGTTATAACTCTGTTGTTGTCATAGTATAATACTATTTGATCAATAATGCTAGGAACCACTTGTAGTCTAGACAAAAATTTATGAATCAAATAGCCTCCTTAGCCGCTTCTGCAACTCGCAATATATTCAGCCTTGGTTTTTGATTGGCCACTCGTCTCTTGCTTGGAACTCTTCTAACTAACAACGTCACCATTCAATTGGAAAATGAATGCCGATCGTGATTTAAAGTCATCATTGTCGGATTGAAAACTAACATCCGTGAACCCTTTCATAACTAGTTCATCTCCTCCATAGACCGGAAAGGCATCCTTAGCTCTTCATAAGTACTTTAGAATGCTCTTTATGGCAATCTAGATCATCTTGATATCTAGTACATATACTCAAAGTATATGAGACACCAAATCACCTACATAACATGGCATACATGATAGATCCAATGGTCGATGCATAGGGAATGTGATTCATCCTTTTCCTTTCGTTCGTGTGTTGGGACGACCTTGGAAAGTTTTATGCCATGTGACATTGGAATAAGTCTTCGTTGGATTCTTTCATACTAAACGTTTTTAGTATTTTATCAATTTACGTGCTTTGGGAGAGACCTAATATTCTTCATGATCTATCTTTATAGATCTTGATTCTTAAAATGTATGTTGCCTCTCCCATGTCTTTCATGAAGAAATTTTTGGATAGTGAATCTTTTACGGATTGCAACATGGTTGTATTATTGCCTAAAAGTAGAATGTCATCTATATATAGTACAACAAATACAATTGAGCTCCCACTAACCTTTTTGTATACACAAGGTTCATCTTCATTTTGCGAAAAATCAAACTCTTTAATTGTTTCATGAAAACATTGATTTCAACTCCTAGATGCTTTCTTAAGTCAAAAATGCACCTTTAGAATTTGCAAATCTTATTTGCATGTCCTTTGGTGACAAAACCATCGAGTTATGCCATGCACACATCCTCATTTAATTTTCCATTAAAGGAAGCAGCTTTGACATCCATCTACCATATCTCATAATCGTGATATCCAACAATTACCAACATAATGCGAATGGATTTAACCATTGCGATTGGTAAGAAAGTTTCATCATAATCAACACCTTACTTTTGACGATATCTTTTAGCCACCAATCTAGCCTTATATGTATGTACATATCCATCCATGTCGGTCTTTCTTTTAAAGAGCCATTTACACCCAATTGGTTTAACACCTTCAAGGGGAATCAACCAAAGTCCATACTTAGTTAGTGTATATGGATTCCATTTCGAATTTTATGGCCTCATGCCACTTTTCGGAGTTAGTGTCTAACATTGCCTCTTTATAGGTATTAGGCTTGTCATCTTGTATGATAAACACATCTCCATATATTGAGAATAAAAAACCATATCTTTCTATCTCCTCGACGAATCCTCTTAGACCTATGAAGTTCTTGTGTATTGGTTTATAGAGCACTTACAATGGTTTGTAACTTTTCTACTTGGGGTTCCTCGAATGTAGTGTCATTTGGGAGTCTTCTCGAATCTTATCGAGTTTAACTTTCCTCCCACTCGGTCCTAGCATCTATAAATTCCTTCTCAAAGAATAGAGCATGCCTAGCGATAAACACTTTTTGTTCTTATGGTTGGTAAAAGTAATATCAATTGTTTCTTTTGGATATCCCATAAATTTACACTTTATTGATTTAGGCTCGAGCTTGTCGCCATCTAAATATTTGACATATGCTTCAAAGTCCCAAATCTTAAGGAAAGATAAATTTTCTTTGTTTCCTTTCCATATCTCATATGGAGTTTGATCAACACACTTTGTTGGAACCCGGTTCAAAATAAATGTCACGGTAAGGAGCGCATATCCCAAAAATGATATTAGGTTATTAGTTTGACTTATCATGGATCGAACCATTTCTAACGAGCGTCATATTTCTCCTTTCGAAAACACCATTCATTTATGGTGTTCCGAGTGGCGTCCATTGTGAGAGAATTCCATTCTTTTTTTAAATGATCTAAAAATTCGATGCTTAAGTACTCTCCGCCTCAATCTGATCGAAGTACCTTAATACTTTTGCTAGTTTGTTTCTCAACTTCAAACCTAAATTCCTTGAACTTTTCAAAGGCTTCGATTTGTGTCGCATGAGATACACATAACCAAAATGTGATATGTCATTGGTGAAGGTTATGAAATAATCATATCCTCCTCTAGCTTGGGTGAACATGGGCCCACATACATCATTATGTATTAGGCCTAACAAATCAGTAGCTTTTTCTCCTTTCCCACCAAAGAGGGATTTTGTTATTTTGCTAAGCAAACAAGATTCGCAGACATCATCATATTCATAATCAAATGATTCTAAATATCCATTCTTATGTAGATTGGATATGCGATTTTCGTTTATATGACCAAGTCGATAATGCCACGGATATTTTTTATTTGGATCATTAGTTTTGAGTCTTGTTGTATTTATTTTATACACCGGTGTGTCTATGTTTAAAATATATAAATCGTTATTCACATCGGCACTTCCATATAAAGCATCATCTTTATAAAAGGAACAACTTTTGTTCTTAAATAAAAACAAAAAACCATCTTGGTCTAAATAAGAAATGGAAATGATATTCCTAGTTATATTAGGAATATAATAATAGTTTATGAGTATAAGCACAAGTCCATATGATAGTGCTAACTCGTATGTGCCAACCGTTAATGGTGCAACTCTTGAACCATTACCCATACGTAAGTCGACCTCACCGAAGTAGTTTTTCTAGCCTCTTTTAGTCCTCTTAAGTTTGTAGGAATATGTGCACCACATCTAGTATTAAATACCCAAGATGTTGGATTAGAAGTAGAAAAATTTACTTCAATAACATGAATACTTAAGGTGCATCGTGAACTTTTCTCTTGTATCCCTTCTTGGTGCTCCTTATTGTCTATCGCAAGAGCATTTTTTCCATGTTGGAGGATATTCTTCTCTTTCATTTTTCAGTCAAGGAAGTTTATGTCATTTAAGGCATTCCTTCCATTAGTCATCGATCTCATAGATGTATTGCCGGTCATCCTATGCAACAACCTTGACAGGATAAAAAAGCATACGGTTTGGTTAATTAAATTGCATATAAAAAAGCATAAATTAAAGAAATAAAATCTATATTCGCTCCTATTATTTTCTTCAAGTTCTATAACCTTTAATATAGTACTTGAGAAAAATTTTCAATTTGTTTTCTTAGTGGGTTAGGATCCCATTCTCTAACATGCATTACCCTTGAGTTATCTCAACAAGCCATACATGAAGGATTAGGTAGGTAACTCCTTACCAATTACATCTAATGTAATCCCTAATTCTATTGGTATGACAACTCTTTGTACTTGTCACATCTTATGTGAATACCAATCCTTGCCTACAAGTTTATTGGACCTTGAGTTATCTCGACAAACCCCGATAACTCATTTAAGTTAGACCCAACATTCGAGGTCATCGCATAGCCCATGATTTGTTTACGTCGAGGAAGAAGTGACTTTGAGTTATCTTAACAAGCCAACAACAACTAAGAGAGTTTCCACCTCATAACATTGGAAAGCATTTAACTTAATATTTTGTTTAAAGGATTTAATAAGGTTGGTCTCATCCTAGCATGCATACTAAACAATAATCACATTATTCCTAATCATGCATACTAACATTGATCTCATCACATTCATACATCTCATGCTTGACTCAAGGATTGGTGAATGACAATGAATTTCTACAACTAGCCCCTCGAGCCACAAGGAGACTAGTGGGTCAATTCTTATGTGAAAAATTATTACAAATTCTTCATGAATGTCTTAATTCCTTGACGTCTCCTCCTTGTATCTATTCTATTTCACATATTCTACTTTTGCATTTATTCGAAATAAGAAACCTCGAGTTACATTTGAGGGAAGTGAGATGAAAAAAGAAATATAGTAGAGTAATAGAGAAGGCGGGACACACGAGTCTTATTTATCTAAAAAATACCAAGCATTTATAAAACTAGGTCAACTCATCCATACCATTCACCCATGCTTTAATCACATTGATACATGGCATACTAATGAAACAATTTCATTTATAAAATGATTATAAATCTATAGTTTTGATGATTTTATAAATTCATCAAAATTTCTCTAAATTTTAATTTTAAAACCTTTTTGGGTATTGGGCCCACTTTGGGCCCATAGGTTTTGGGCCTCGAGGGTTCGCGAGTTTGTGTGTGTCTACCCATGACCACTAGCCTAATGCAAAAGCACTTGGCCGGTGGTCCGTTGCTTTACCCACGCGCCCGGCGCATAGGCTAGCAGAGCCTCCGTCATGCACCTAGCAGGCTCGGCATATACTTGTCATGTTATTTTATATATATATATATATATATATATATATATATATATATATATATATATATATATATATATATAAAACATTCCATTTGTTATATTTACTTATTCCTATATTTTATTAAATGAACATGATAAAATTCCAAGAATATTATTATTCTTAAATGTTCCTAGTCAAGTGTTTTATTGTTGATATATTAAAGGGGCAACAATAAAGCATTGAGACTAGTATATGTAATGATCGATAACAATGTGTTATGGATATGAGATATCAAGTCGACAAATGGGTATATGTCGGAGAACATGTAATGCACTAAGCCGCCATGAGATCACTACATTGATCACTCGTATGAGTGTCATAAGTTGGTCTCATTATGACTATGGTGTATATGATCCTTTAACTTGAAGTCACTATGGTTCCTTATATGAAAATTTTTATATTTTCATACCATCAACGTCATCTATAATAGGATGGACTATAAAGTTGGTTGTTGGATATACTATGGATCATACGGAGAGATGTGAGTGATATGGATAGGATTTGTCCCTCCTATATAACAAGAGTGATGTCTATAGGTCATTTGATTGAGTGAGATTATGAAATGCATGGACATGCTCAAATGAATCGATACGAGATATCGATTGCATTTTTTTGGAACAATCAACTCGGGGATCGGGAAATGCTAAGATTATGAGGATGATACATTATGTGTCTCATGCTCAAATCTAGGATAAAGGGATGAGAATACATGGTAACATATGTCACGGATAAGGTTATGTCGAATCCTTAACATTCTTATTACTTGATTAGTAGTGATTCATTACTAGATGCTACCTACTAACTATGATTCTAAATTGTGATTTTAAGATAACTACCAACATAATAAGAACCTATAGGGTCACACATAAAAAGCAACTCAAAATTAGAGTATGACCAAGAGTCCTAATTGGATTAGGATTTCTTGTTAGGTTAAGATTTCTAATTGGATTAGGATTCCTAGTTAGGTTAAGATTCCTAGTGAGAGTGGGATACATATTACATTATAATATTTAAGTACATTAATAGAGTGGTTCGACTATGGCATATAAAATGGGCTTAATGAAGTCAAAGTCCTAGTCTCGTTGAATATTAATTTATTAAAATAATCAACCCATATTTCTCTCTCTCTTTAGGGTTAGGAAATTAGTTTTTTGGTGGAAATATGGCTCATACATGTTTTGATTATTCTAAAATACAACTAGTAGATAATATTATTTATATAAGTATAATTGTGAGATAGAAACCTTAGTAGCTATGAAGATAGAAGCCCTCTCAACTTTGAAAGGAAACCCTAGCCACCTTAAATGGAAGAGTGCTCCATCCTTCAAACACCACAACTCATAGCTAGCGCTTCAACTTGAGGTGACTCTATTCTAGAATTTTTCTAGTGGTCAAGATGCTCGTGTGGATATCCATAGAGGTGTAGTTCATAGATCTATGCTCATGATTCGGGTGTCCCTCATGTAAGAGACATGGTCTACACTATAAGAGAGGTACAATTTGTAGATTTGTGCTTGTAATTTAGGCATCTCTCATACAAGAGACGTCATTTATGCTATAAGAGGTAATGATCCTATCCTCCGACTTTCTTTTTTTTGCATGGATCTTGTGGTGTTTCGAAGTAAAATTTTAATATATGATATTATTTTTCCTGCATCATTTTCTTTTATCTTGATTCAAATCTCTACATCCCTCTTTTCCTCTCTCACTCTCTCTCCCTCCCTTTCTCTTTTCTTCTCTCATCCTCTCTCTACATCCCTCTCCCACCCTCTCTCCCAATCTCTCTCCCTCTCCCTTCTTTATCTCTCCACCTCTCTGCCTCTCTATCTCCCTCCCTCCCTCTCTCTCCCTATCCTTCCTCTCCCTCTCTTTCCTCTATCTCCCTCCATCCTTCTCTCATTCTCACTCCCTCCCTCTCTCTATTTCCCTCTCCCTCTCTCTATCTCTCTTTTCTTCTCTCTCTTCCCCCTCTATCCCCTCTCTCTTCCTCTCTCTCCTTTTTTCTCTCTTTCCTCCTCTCTCTCCCTCTCTTCCTCTTTTTCTCTCTCGCTCCTTTACCTCCTCTCCCTCTCTCTCTCTCTCTCTCTCCTTATCTCCCTTCACCTCTCTTTTACCCTCTCTATCTCTCTATCTCTCTCCCCCTCTCCTTCCTCCTCTTTCCTTCCAACTCTTTCTCCCTCTTTATCCCTCTCTCTCTCCCTCACCATCTCTCCCTCTCTTTCTCCTCCTCTCTCCCCCCACCTAATCTCTCTCCCTCTCTCTCCCACTCTCTCCCCCTCCCTCCCTCTCCCTCTTTCTCCCATATTATCTCTCTTCCTCTCTCTTTCTGTCTCTCACTCCCTCTCTCTTCTTCTCTCCTTCCCTCTCTCTTCTTCTCTCCTTCCCTCACTCTTTCTCTTTGTGTCACACACTCTCACTCTCTCTAACTCTCTTTCCCCCTCCTCCGTCCCTATCTCTCCCTCTCTTTTCTCTCTTCCTCTTTCCTTCCAACTCTCTCCCTCTCTCTCTCCCCATCTCTCCCTTTTTCTTTCTCTCCCTCTCCCTCTTTCTACCACTCTCCCTCACCCTCTATTTATCCCACACTCTTTCCTTTTTCTCCTCTTTCCATCTCCCTCTTCCTCTCCTTCTCCCTCTCTCTCTCCCTTCCTCCCTCTCTTTGCCCCTCTCTCCCCCTCTTCCTCTCTACCCTCCCTCTCCTTGAAAATGCATCTTATAGAGGTGTGGAACAAAACCTAAATTTTTCTCCATCTAAGACTCCAAAGATCACACCATTAAATCAACTAATCATAAATACGTAAATCAAGTATAGGTAAGAAATTACCTCTTGTAGTGTAGATTTAACCTTTGCAGTAAGAAGTCATTCATGTGTCTAACCTCTATGAATAATCCATGCAACTTAGACACCCTCAAAGGAAGCCATGAGAATCTAAGAATACTAGTTCTAATCTTTTTTTTTTATAGTTAATTTGTTTTCTAAAGAAATCGGTTAGGGTTTTTTTATGGCAACTCGATCTTTTGGGGAGAGAAATGCTTTTTCATTTTTTTTCAATCATGTGCATGTGTTTTTTCTTAGGTTCCTCCTTAGAGGTGGCTTTTGTCATGTGTATGTGTTTTTCTTAACCTCCTCCTTAGGGGTGGCATCCTTATCCATGGAGGATAAGGAGTTGCAACACGTTTGGGCTTGTTTGATATTATCCTTGTAAGCCCTAAGCATTATCCAAAAGTGATCAAGTTTATTCTCCCATCAAAATATCTTATAGGCTTTTAAATTAAGCCTATTGACCCAAACTCTTTGTTCCTAATTAATTACCAATTAATTTAAACTATTCAAATAAATTAGGTTAGATATTTTTTAGAAAGCCCAGATTAGGAAATAATTTCTAAAATACCTTTAAACCTAAATTAGGAAACTAATTTCCGTTTTAGGTAACTTACTTCCAAATTTGGAATTGACTTCCAAGTTAGGAAACTAATTTTTAAAATAAAAAACTTTTCATTTTCTGAAAATTTTTCCAAAATAGAAAACTTTTCAAAATAGAAAATGTTTTCTAAAGTAGGAAACTTTCAAAACTAGAAACCATTTTCAAAATTTTGCTTCTCTTTTATTATGTGAATGTTTAAAAACTTATACGTGTGACTCAATAGGCTCTTAGATATGTTGGCAACGTATCAAGAATAAAATACATCTCTTTCATCTAATGATATATAAATCAAGATTGGCCTTGAGCAAGACATCATGACTACCCAATTCTCTAGGAGGATTAATTGATTAATCTATAATTACCTTTCATAAGCATGGTTGCCATATAATTCTCATGCTAATTTATCATAGTGTGATCTATACTTGGTTTATAGTTTATTCGATTATGATCAGATAAATTTTCTTCGATTCTCAAATGCCATAGCTCTAGAATAAACCAATTATGCTATACTTGGTATACTCCCATTATGGCCACGCATTTCTTGAGTAGACAACTAGTGAACTATAATGTGATAACTCCTTTAGCATACAAGGAATAACATGACATATCTTAATCATCCATCTATCTCCATTAAAGTCCTAGTGCACATAACAAATTCCCCATATAAAGCTCTTGACTAAGCCCATCAAAATGAGTGTCAAAATACATACATGCTCTAATGCGATAACCGTGATGAATTCAAGTCAAAGGACCAATTGTACCCATCCCGTATGACATTCTCATAGACTAAACTAAATGGGTTCTCATGGTGAGCATGTCTAGTATTTTCTAAGATTAATCACCTAAGTGTTTGCTTTGGCATCACTATATCCTAATCTCATACTATTCCGTAACATTACTCATAAGTCTTGTTGCATATAATCTATGTCCATTCTTGATCATGCTATGAGTTAGGATATTAATGATATCGTTTAACTCGCATTAATGTTTATCTCACATATTTGGTCAATCATTAAAGTAAAGCATATCATATGTACTTTTATCCAATTTTATCAAAATATAATTGACAAGAATTAACAAAAAGACTTAATTAATAAGTCAAACAATTCAAATAATATTGGATTTTGGCATCTATACTAACATCCCTCTCTCCCCCTTTTTATCTCTCTTCCTATATATATCCCCTTCTCCCCTATTGCCATATCCCTCTCCACCCTTTCTCTTCTTCTCTCTCCCTCTCCCTTTCTTTTTATCTTTTTCCCTTTTCTTCTCTCCTTTTCTCTCTCCTCCTCTTCCTCTACCTCTCTCTCACCCCTCTCTCTATATCTTCCTCTACTTCGGTTTCTCTCCCTCTCCTTCTCCATCTCTCCCTCCTCTTCTCCCCCTCACTTTCCCTCTCCCCTTTTCCCTCTCTTTTTCTCTCCCTCTCTCTCTTCTCACCTTGTCTCCTTTCTCTCCCTCTCTCTCTCCCTTCTCTCTTCTTCTATCTCCGTCTCTCTCTCTAACTCTTCTTCCTTCTCCCTCTCCTTCTCTCTCTCTTAATCTTTCTCCCTCTCCTTTTTTCTCTCTCCTTTCTCTCATTATCACTCTATCTCATCCTATCTCTCATTATCTCTCTCCCTCTCTTCCCTTTCCCTCTTTTTCTTTTACCCTCTCTTTCTCTCTCTCTCTCTTCATTCACCTCTCTTTCTCCCTCTTTCTCTCCCTCTCTCCCTCCCTCTACCCCCTTATATTTCTCTATCTCCCATAATCTACCTATCTCCCCTCCCTCTCCTTCTCTCATTCTCTCCCTCACTCCCTCCCTCTCTCTCTCTCTCTCTCTCACTCTCCCGCTCTCTCCCCCTCTTCTCTCTTCCTCTCACTCTTTCCATGCCTTTTCCTTTCTCTCTCCTACTCCCTCCGTCCCGCTTTATCTCTCCCTTCCCTTTTTTCCTTCTTCTCACTCTCACTCCCTCCTCCTCTCTCCCTCTATCTCTCCCTCTCTCTCTCTTCTCTCTTTACCACTCTTTCTCCTTCTCTCTTACTCCCTCTTTTCTTTTTGCTACTACTCTCTCCTTTTATCCTTCCCTCTCCCTCTCTCTCTCCTCTCTCCTTTCTACCCCTATCAACATCCCTCTATCACTCCCTCTCTCTCTTCCTCCTTCTCCTTCTCTCTTCTTCTCTTCCTCCCTCTCTCCCTCTCCCTCTCTCTCCTCTCTACCCCTATCAACATCTCTCTATCACTCCCTCTCTCTTCCTCCTTCTCCTTCTCTCTTCTTCTCTTCCTCCCTCTCCCTCTCTTTATCTCTCTCACCCTATCAACATCTCTCTATCACTCCCTCTCTTTCCCTCCTTCTCCTCTCTTCTTCTCTCCCTCCCTCTCCCTCTCTTCTTTCTCTCACTTTTTATCTCTCTCCTTTCTCTCTCCTCTCCCCTCTCTCTTTCCTTCTCTCTCCCTTCTCTTACTTTATGTCCCTCTCTCTATGCCCCTCTCAATCTCTTTTCATCCCTCTCTCCCTCCCTGTCTCCTCCTCTTTCTCTTTCCCTATGTCTTTATCCATCCCACCCACTCTATCCGTATATCTCTCTCTCTCCCTCTCCCTTTCTCTCCCTTCTCTCCCTCTCTCTCATTTCTCTTCATCCATCTCCCTTCTTGCTCCTCCTTTCCTCTCCCTACCTCTATCTCTCTATCCCTCTCCCCTCTCTTTTAATTTTTTTATCTCTCTCTTTCTCTCACTCTATCTCTTTCTCTCTCTACCTCTACCTCTCTCTCCCTCTCTCCTTCTCTCTCTATCACCCTCCCTCTTACTCTCTTCCCCCTTTCATCCTCTCTCTCTCCTCTCTCTTTCCTACTCTCTGTCTCTCACTCTCTCTCCCTCTCTCTCCTTTTTCTCTTCCCTTTCTCTCCTTTTCCTTATCTCTCCCTCTCTCATTTCATTACTCCCCTTACTCTCTCTCTCACTCTCTCACCCTTTGTCCCTCTCTATTTTTCTTTCTCTCTCTCCCTCTTTCTCCTCCACTCACTCTCTCTATCACCCTCTCTCCCTCTCTCAACTTTGCCTCTCCCCCTCTCTCCCTCTCTCACCACCTTCTCCCCTTTCTCTCTCACTCCCCTCTCTCTCATTTAGTCTCTCGCTATCTCCCCCTTTCTTTCTCTCTCTCTCTTTCTCTCTCCCTCCATCTCCTTATCATCTCTCCTATGCTCTCTTTCTCCCTCTCTCTCGCTCTCAAGCTCTCTTACTCTCTCTTCCCTTATTTATCTCTCTCCATATCTTCCTCTCTCCTCCCTTTCCCCTTTCTCCTTATTGCTTTCCCTCCCCCGTCTTTCCCTCTCCCTCCCTCTCTACCCCTCTCTCCCTCTCCCTTTCTCTCTCTCTCTTCCTCTCACTCCCCATCACTCCTCCTCCCTCTCCTTCTCCTTCTCCCCTCTCTCCCTCCTTTCCTCCCTCTCTTTCTTCTCTCTCTCCCTCCCTTCCTCTCCCTAAGTCTTTCTCTCGTTGCACTCTCCCTCTCTCTATCTCTCTTTCCTCTCTCCCTCCTACTCACACTATCTTCCTTTCTCTCTTTCTTGAGCTTTCCCTCTCCCTCCCCTCTCTCACTCCCTCTCTTGGCCTTTCCCTCTCTCGTCCTTTCTCTCTCGATCCGGAACTCTCTCCTACTATCTCCCTCCCCTCTTTTTTTCTCTCCCTCTCTTTCTCTACTCCTCTCTCCCTTTTTTATTCTTTCTATCTATCTTCCTCTCCCTCCCTCTCTTTCTTCCTCTCTTCCCTCTCCTACTCTCTTTTACTCTCTCACTCTCCCTCTTTCTCCCTCCCTCTCCCCCTCTTTTTCTCTCTCTCCCTCTTTGCCCATCTTGCTCTCCCTCTTTCACTCTCTCCCTCTCCCTACATTTCCCTATCTCTTTAACTCTCCCCACTTTCTCTCTCTTTCTCTCCCTCTCTTTTGCTCAATTTCTCTTTCTATCTCTCTCACTCTCTCTTTCCTCTCCCTCCCTTACTCTTTCTCTCCTTATATCTCCCACTCTCTATATCTTTGCCTTTTTATCTCTCTTCCTCTCTCTCTTCTTCTCTCTCCTTCTTCCTCTTCATCTCTCTCCTCCCTTCTCTCCCTCTCCCTCTCCCTCTCTCACCCTCTCTCCCTATCTCTCTCCCCTCTCTCCCTATCTCTCTCCCCTCTCATTTTCTCCTCGTCTCTACCCCTCTCCCTCACTCTACCTCTCAACCTCTTTTAATCTTTTTCTTTCCCTCTATCTTTCTCTTCATCTCTTTCTCTCTTCCTCTTTCCCTCTTTCTATCTTTTCTTCTCTCTCCCTCTCTCCCTTTCTTTCCCTCTCTCTTTTAATCTTTATCTCTCTCTACCATATTCCTTATCTCTCTCCCCTTCTCACTCCCTCCCTCTCTCCCTTTCTCTCCTAATCTCTATCCCCTTCTCTATCCCTCATTTTCTCTCCTCGTCTCTCTCTTCACTCTCTCTCCCTTTTTCTCACTTGTCCACTCTTCCACTTCTTCCTAATCTTTCCCTCTCTCTCTTCCATCTCTCTCTCCTCCGTACCTCTTTATTCCTCTCCCTCTTATTCTTTCTCCTTCTCCCTCTCTCCCTTCTCTCTCCCTCTATCTTCTCCTTCTTTTTGTTCTCTCCCTCCCTCTCCCTTCCTCTCCCTTTCTCTCCCTCCTCTTTTCTCTTTCCTTCTCTCCCGACTTCTTCCTCCCCCTCCCTCTCCATCACCCTCTCTATCTCCCTCTCTCTCTAACTCTCTCCTCTCTCTCTCCCTCGATCACTCTATCCCTTACGCTTTCTCCCTCTCTCTCTCTCCCTCCCTCTCTTTCTCTATCCCTCGTCTCTCTTTTCCAATATATATCACTCTTTATGTCCCTCTCTTCCCTCTCTCTACCCCTCATTGACTCTATCTCTCTGTCTCTCTTTTTATCCTTCCTAATTTCCATCTCTCTCTCCCCCTTCACTATTTCTCTCCCTCTCTCCCTCGTTGTGTTTCTCCCTCTCTCTCCTCCACTTTGTCACTCTCACTCTCTCCCTTTTTATCACACCCTTTTCCCTTTATTCTCTCTCTTCTTCATTCCCCTCTCTCCCTCCCTCACACTCCCTCCCTCTTGCTTTTTACTAACTCTCTCTCTCTCCTTCTCTCCTTCTCTCATCGTCTTTATCTCTTCCTCTTTTATTCTCTTTATCATTCTCTCCTTCTCTCACCCTCTTTATCTCTTCCTCTTTTATTCTTTTTCTCTTTCTCTCTCTCTCCCTCTTTCTCTCCATTCCTCTCTTCGTCTCTCTCTCTCACTCTCATGCTCTCTCTCATGCTCCCTTTCCCTTTTACTCTTATTGTCTTAGTCCCTCTCTCTATCTCTCTCTATATCTCTACCCTACTCTCTCGGTCATTCTCTCCATCCCTCCCCCTCCCCACCTCTCTCCCTCTCTCACTCTCCCTCTCTATCTCTTCTCACTCTCATTCTCCCCCTTCCCCCTCTCCCTCTTCCTCTTTTTCTCTCTCCCACTACCTCTCTCCCTATCCCTTTCTAGCAATGTCTATCCTTTTCTCTCTTCCCTCTCTTGCCCTCTTTCTCTATCCCTCTTTGTCTCTCTCTTTTTTTCTCTCCCTTTCTCTCCCCTCAATCTTTTTCCCTCTCCTTCTTACCTTCTTTATTTCTCTCTCGCTTTTTCTCTTTACCCCTCTCTTTCTCCCTCCCTCCTCTCTCTCCCTATCTCCCCTTACTCTCTCTTTTACTCTCCCACTCCTTCTCCTTATTGCTCTTCCTCTCCCTCTCTATTATTCTTTCTCCCATCCCTCTCTCCCTCTCTCTCGCTCTCTCCCTCAAACTCTCTCTCCCCATTTCTTTTCCCCCTCTCCCTCTCCCTCTCCCTCCTTCTCTTTCTTATTCTCTCCCGCTCCTCTCTACTTCTCTCACTCCCTCTTTCTCCTCACCTTTCTTTCCCTCTATCCCTCTCTCTCCCCCTTTCTCTCCCTCTCCCTCTTTCCTCTACTCTCTCCCTTTCTCTCCCCTTCTCTCCCCTTGACTCTTTCACTCTCTAACTCTTTCTCTGTTACACTCTTCTTCTCTTGATCTTTCCTTCTCTTCTCCTCTTTCTCATCTATCTCCCCCACTCCCACTCCCTCCCTCCCTTCCTCTCTCTCTCTTTTAGGATTTCCCTCTCCCTCTCTCTCTCTCTCTCTCTCACTTTATTTTTCTTTCCATCTCTCTCCTTCTCTCTCCCCTTTTAGCAATCTCTCCCACTCTCTTTCCCTCTCTCTTTGTCTCCCACTCTTTCTCTATTCCTCTTTCCTTTTTTAGGTCCTTCCCTCTATCTCCCTCTCCCTCCCTCTTTCTCTCTTTCCTTTCCCTCTCTCTTACTCTCTTCCTCTCCCTCTCTCTCTCCCTCCCCCTACCTTAATCTTCATCTCTCTCTCTCTCCTTCCACCTTATCTCCCTATCTCTCTACCTCTCAACCAATTTCTCTCTCTTTCTTTTCCTCTCTTTTCTCCCTCTCTCCCCCTCCCTCACTCTCCTTCTCGCTTTGTCTCCCATTTTACCTATCCCTCTCTTTTTCTATCTACCTCAATATCTCTCTCCCTCTCTCTCTCTCTTCATCCCTCTCTCCTTCTCTCTCATTTCTTGTTTCAACCACTCTCTCTCTCCCTCTCTCTCCCTCACTCTATCTTGCTCTCTCCCTTTTGGTCTCTCTCCCCTCTCGCCCCCTCTCCCTCTCTACCTCTCACCCTCTTTTGCTCTCTTTCTCTCCATATCTTCCTCTCTCACTCTCTTCTTTTCTCGTCCTTTATCATTCTCTTCATCTCTTTCTCGCTTCTTTTCTCCCTCTCTCTATCTTTGCCTTTCTAATCGCCTCTTCCGCTTTCTCCTCATCTCTCCCTCACCCACTCTCTCCTCTCTCTCTCCCTCTCTCCATCTTTCTCCTTCTCTCCCTCTCTCTTCAATCTCTTCCTCTCTCCTTCTCTCTCTTTTTTAGCAATCTCTATTAATCTCTTTCCCCTCTCTCTTTCTCTCCCTCTCTTTCTCTATTCCTTTTTCCTTTTTTGGGTTTTTCCTTCTACCCGCCTCTCCCTCCCTCTCTCTCTTTCCTTTCTCTCTCTAACTCTCTCCATCTCCCTCTCTCCTCCTCTCCCTCTATCTTTATCTCCATCTCTCTCTCCCTTCTCCCTTATCTCCCTATCCCTCTACCTCTCAATCACTTTCTCTCTCTTTCTTTCCCTCTCTTACCCTCCCTCACTCGCCCTCTCCCTATGTCACCCACTCTACCTATCCCTCTCTCTCTTTGTCTACCTCCATATCTCTCTCCCTCTCTCTTCTTATCTCTCTATCCTTCTCTCCTTTTCCTTGTCTCAACCTCGTCTCCCTCTCTCTCTCCCCATTCACTCTACCTCGCTCTCTACCTATCTTCCCCTCTTTCCCTATCTTTATCTCCATCTTTCTCTCCCTTTTTCCCTTATCACCCTATCCCTCTACCTCTTAATCACTTTCTCTCTCTTTCTTTCCCTCTCTTCCCCTCCATCACTCGCCCTTTCCCTCTATCTCCCACTCTACCTATCCCTCTCTCTCTTTGACTACCTCCATATCTCTCTCCTTCTCTCTTCTTATCTCTCTCTCCTCTCCTTTTCCTTGGCACAACGCTCTCCCTCTCGCTTTTTCCCCCTCACTCTACCTTGCTCTCTACCTATCTCTCCCTCTTTATCTCTCTCCCTTCTCGCCCTCTCTCCCTCTCTACCTCTCACCGTCTTTGCTCTTTTTCTCTCCCTCTCTTACTCTCTCACTCTCTTCTTCTCTCTCCCTCTATTATTCTCTTCATCTCTTTCTCATTTCCTTTCTCCCTCTCTATCTTCTTTTCTCTTTTCACCTCTCCCGCCTCTCCTTATCTCTCCCTCACCTACTCTCTCTCTCCCTTTCTCTCTCAATCTCTCTCTCTCTCCCTCTCTCCTTCTCTCTCTCTCTCTCTCTTTCTCTTGCTCTCCCTCTCATTATTCCTCTCTCTCGTCTCTATCTATTTGACACTCTCCCGCTCTCTATCTATCTTCCCTCTCTTTATCGCACTCTCTATCTCTCTCCCCTTCCTTTCTCTCCTTATTACTCTTTCTCCTCGTCTCCCTCTCTCCCCCTCTCCCCTATCTTTATCTCCATCTCTCTCTCCCCCTTCTCCCTTATCTCTCTATCCCTCTACCTCTCAATCACTTTCTCTCTCTTTCTTTCCCTCTCTTCCCCTCCCTCGCTCTCTCCCTCCCTCACTCACTCTCTCCCTCTACCTCCCACTCTACCTATCCCTCTCTCTCTTTGTCTACCTCTATATCTCTCTCCCTCTCTCTTTTATCTCTCTCTCTCCTTCTCTCTTTTTCTTTATCTCAACCTCTCCCTCTTTGTCTCTCCCCCTCTTGCCCCCTCTCCCTCTCTACCTCTCACCCTTTTTGCTCTTTTCTCTCCCTCTCTTACTCTCTCACTCTCTTCTTCACTCTCCTTCTATTGTTCTCTTCATCTCTTTCTCATTCCTTTCTCCCTCTTTCTATATTTTCCTCTCTCTTTGCCTCTCTTGCTCTCTCCTTATCTCTCCCTCACCTACCCTCTCCGCTCTTTCCCTTTCTCTCTTTCAATCTCTCCCTCTCTCCCTCCGTCCTTCTTTCTCCCTCTCTTTCTCTTGCTCTCCATCTCGTCATCCCTCTCTCTGCCTCTATCTATTTGACACTCTCCCCCTCTTTATCTATCTTCCTCTCTTTATCGCACTCTCTATCTCTCTCCCCTCTCCCCTCCCTTTCTCTCCTTGTTCCTCTCTCTCCCTCGCCTCCCTCTTCCACTCTCCCCCTCTCTTTCCCTATCTCTCCCACTCTCTCCCCTAATCTCTCCCTCTTTCTCTCCAAATATCTCCCTTTCTCCCCTCTATCTCTCTCCTTCTCTCTCCCTCTCCTTTTCTTTCTTTTTTTCTTTCATTGTCCTTCTCTCTCTCCCTTTTTCTCCTCCTCTCTTTCTCTCCCTTTTCTTCTACCTCTCTCTCGCCCTCTATCTTTCTTCTCCCTCCTTGTATTTCCCTTTCTCTTTCTCTTCAACTCTCTCCCTCTCTCTACTCTTCTCTCGCTTCTCTCCCTCTCCCTTTCCCTCTCCCTCTCCTTCTCTCCCTCTATCTCTTTAACCCCTCTCTCCCTCTTTCTCTATTTTTCCCTCTTTCTCTATTTTTCTCTCTTTCTCTCACACTCTATCTTCTAATATATATATCGCTCCCTCTCTCCAACTCTTCTCTTTCTCTCCCACTCTCCCTCTCTCTCACTCGCCCATTCTCTCTTTCTCTCTTAGTATTTCTCCCCTCACTCTCTCTTTCTCACCTAATCTCTTCCTCACTCTTTCTCCCTCTCACTCACCCCTTCTCTCTCTCTCTCTTTCCCACACTCTCTCATTCTCTCCTCCCTCTCACCCCTCTTTCTTTCTCTCCCTTCCTCACACTCCCTACCTATTGTTCCCTCACTAATTCTCTCTCCCTCTCTTTTTCTCTCCATCTCTTTATCTCTTCCTCTCTTATTCTCTCTACCTTTCCCTCCCTCACCCTCTTTCTCTCCATCCCTCTCTCACTCTCTCCCTCTCTCTCCCTCTCTCCCTTTCGCTCTCTTACTCCCTCCCTCTCTATCTCTCTCCCCGTCTCTCTCCCTTCATTATCTCCCTTCTTTTCTCTACTTATCTCCTTCCTTCCCTCTCTCCTTCTCTCTCCCTCCCTCTCCCTCTCCCTCTCCTTCTTTCCTAATCTCTCTCCCTTCCCTTTCTTTCCCTTATTTTATCTCTCCTCGCCTCTCTTTTCCACTCTCTCTCGACCTTTCTCTCTCCCTCGACTATCCCACTTCTCTCTCAATCTTTCCCTATCTCTTTTATATCTCTCTCTCCTCTTTCCCACTCTATCCCTCTCCCTCTCCCTTTCTCCCACTCTTTTTCTCTCCCTCCCTCTCCCTCTCCCTCTATGTCCCTCTTTTTCTCTCTCCTTCTCTCCCGACTTCTCCCTCTCCCCTTCCCTCTTTATCACCCTCTCTCTCCCTCTTTTCCCTCTCCCACTCTCTCTCCCTCTCTTCTCCTCTCTCATCTCTCTCTCTCCCTCTCTCTCCCTCTCCCTCACTCTATCCCTTACCTTCTCTCCCTCTTTCTCTCTTTCCCTCAATCTCTCTTTTTCTCTCTCCCTCTCTCACTCTATCTTTTCCAATATATATCACTCCCTCTCTCCCTCTGTCTATCCTAACTTATTTCCATCTCTCTCTCTCCTTCACTATTTCTCTCCCTCTCTCCCTTCTTGTTTTTTCTCCCCCACTCTCTCACTCTCAATCTCTCCCATTCTCTCCTTAACTATAAAGCGATACGTATTAGAATATTTATATATATGCATATATTAAGTGTAAATATAATTCTCATTACACCATGAGAAATTAATGCTTGAAATGTGTGATTTATGTTAAATTAAAGTTATTTGTTTTGAGATTAATGGTTTAATTATTAACGAAATAAAATATGCAAAATCGGTGTTTTGAGGACTATATTTTGTCCGAATTTTGTGTGATTTATTTGAGGGATTTAGAATGATTTTTGAGTAAACCTTAAAGACTAAAAGTTTTTTATCTATGTGTCTATAAGCTCTCTATAAAATATAGTAATTTTTATATGTATGTCGAAAGAGTTATGGCTATTTTAGTACCGATCGCTTTAGAGGCATCACTATTGGAATATTTTTGGGGAATGAATTCCGAGTTTAAGGTGAGCAATTTCCAAAACAATTTTGAGAGGGAGGGATTTTTAGTTACTTTAACTAGATTATTTAGAGTTTTTATTTAGTCTAACCAATTGGTTAGGACACATAAGCCCCCTTAATTAATGAATTAAGGCCGACTCACCCTAAACCCATCAAACCCGCCACTCTCTCTCTCTCGACTCACCAATAGCTTTTCACTCTCCTAAATTAAATTAAGAAATTTTTACACTTAATTATGCTAATATTTTAAGCATGTATATATATATAGACTAAGTGAGAATGGAAGAAAAATTTCGGTAGCTCTGTAGCTACACAAAAGGGAGATAAAAACGATAAGGAAAGAGAGGAAGAGGAAAGAAAAAGAAAAGGAAAGAAGAAAGAAAAGAAAGAAGGGGAAAGTTTAAAAAACCTTTAAGAAATTCAAGCAAAGTAAATAGGTTCCATTTATAGTTATTTTATTTCTTAAGTTATTTGTTTTAGTGTTTATTTCATGGGTTTGTAATAATTTTCAATGGTTTGCTATGGTTGTTTATGTTGGTGTTAAGGTTTGGAAAATTATGATGGATCTATGTGTTTATGCTTGTGATGCAAATTTTTTGATGTGTTTAAATGTGTGGATGGTTTGGAACGAAAAACAAAAGAAAAGGGTATGCACCGAATTGGTTAGAGCCAAACTAGATTTGGTGAGCATGATTTGAAAAGGAAAGGAACGCACTTCTAGAGTTGCCCTAGGTTAAAACCATTCTACTAAGTGGGGAAAATTGGGAAAGAGTGGATCTTTTAGGGAAATTAAGGGTCTATAATATCATGGTAACTCAATTAGGAATGGGTTAATAGTTTAGGGTGGAAATAAATTCACTAGACATAAAAGGCAATCCATGGCCATCTTAACAACCTATTCGGCCTAACTAAAAGAAAAATAGGGTTTTAGACTTCATTAGGTAAATTGGATATTTGATGGAAAAATTTAGTTTCTTTTGTGGGCCTTAAGGTCTAGATCTCCTTGGTAACCCTTCTAAAGTATGGTTTGGTAATTTATTGGCAAGTTAGTATAAAAGGAATTGACCTAGAAAGGGAAAAACAATTTTTGCTCATTTTGGGACCAATCGACCTAGAAAAGAAAATGATTAACAATGAATCCTTTTTTGTAATTAGAGATCAAGAATTAAAAGTGAACTCAAATAGAGACCAATTATTATAAGACATATAAATGGAGTAATGGAAAAAAAGAATTCAAGAAAAATTAAGATTAAGACCTAAACCCATTATAAGTCAACCTCGACTACTAAGATTAAAGGTTCGGATTAAACAAGAGATTAGCTTAAATATGTCACATATGAATCCTTAGGAATAATGGGTCTTATAAACTAAGTAATACACCGAAAATTCGAGCCTAGACTTGCTAGGTACACAAGAAGGAAAACTTGTAAGTACGAAGTAGATTTATGCAATGATTGATACCAATGAATGGGATTTGTGCTCTCGTTTCGAATACTTTGATTGGTACATGAAACACTTGTGAAGTCCCAATTGCACATCGAGACACAGGAATGGACTGAGAAGAAAATGATGATATCGTAATTAGTTGAATGTGTTAAACATAATACCATATGCATCATGTACATTCGGGGGTGAAATGAAATTGAGAAAAATCATTGAGTCATAAGATAATGCGGTTTGGTAACCGAATTGAATGGAATGGGTAATAGCATGAAACCATGTGCATGCTTTATTACTAACACCATTAAACAAGGGATAATTTCGCTATCCATGTGCTACAATGAGGGATAATTTTGTTGTGAGCAATAAGTGATAATGAGATCATTAAGAGAGAGTAATAGAGCAATAGGTGATAATATAATCACCGAACGGTCTTGCTAATACCTAGGGTACCCGGATTAAAATGGATGGATAGATCGGGAAACAGAACCTTATTACATATCACATGCATCACCTTACTTACCGTGCTTCGGCTCACCCCATTGTTGTTTTCATGTTATGATAGGAATGAGTCGAGTAGTAGGGATGCTACCGGGTCCTCCAAAAAGTCTCACGTGTATCATAATTTCTTTTAACTATAATTCTAGGGTTAGGGTGTCGATAAACAGTTTGATAGTATTGTAAATAAATTTTTGTAATTTCTTCCATTATATTGCTAATATTATGTACGTTGTCTTGTACATGTTTCATGTATGATAGGTCCTTAATGTTTGAGCACATATGTGTTTAAGGTTAATTTGGAAATTGGTCGTGTTAGTGTGATGCGCTCTTGGCCTAGTCACTCCTTTTGGGTATTTAGCAAGTGGGACCGACACCCTCTTCCTCCTTCCCTCTCCTTGTTATCTTCTTTATTTCCCTCCCTCTCTTTCTCTTTGTCCCTCTCTATCTCCCTCCCACTCTCTCTCCCTTACACTTTCTCTCTCTCTCCCTTTTTCTCCCTCGCTCTCTCTCTCTCTCCATCTCTAACTATTTCCCCTTATTGCTCTCTATCGCTTGCTCTCCCTATCCCTCTTCCTCTCTCCCTCTTCCCTCTCTCCCTCTCTCTCTCTCTATCTATCTATCTCCCTCTTTCTCTCCTTCTCTTTCCTTTTCTCTCTCCCTATTTCTCCCTCTCTTTCTCTCCCTTATTCTCTCTCGCCCCCGCTCCTCCTCTCGTCTCCCTCTCTCACACCCCATTTCTCCCTCCCTTTCTTTCCCTCTATCCTCACTCTCCCTATCCCTCTTCCCTCTCTCCCTCAAACTCTCTCCCTATCTCTTTCTCTCTCTCTCTCTATCTATCTTCCTTTTTCTCTACCTCTCTTTCCCTTTCTCTCTCCTCCTTTCTCCCCTTCCGCTTTCCCTTATTCTCTCTCGCCCTCGCTCCTCCTCTCTCTGCCTCTCTCACACCCTCTTTCTCCCTCCCTTTCTTTCCCTCTATCCCTTTCCCTCTCTCCTCTACTCTCTCCCTCTCTCTCTTTTTAATAGTTTCTCTTCCTTACTCTTTCTCTATTGTGCTCTTTTTCTCTCGATCTTTCCATATCTCTCCCTTCCACTTCCACTCCCTCCCTCCCTCTCTCTCTTGGGATTTCCCTCTCCCTCTTATGGTCTTTCCATCTCTCTCCCTATCTTTCCCACTCTAGTACTCTTTCCCACTCTCTTTTCCCCTCTTTCTCTCCCTCTCTTTCTCTATTCCTCTTTCCCCTTTTGGGTCTTTCCCACTCTCTCCCTCTCTCCCCTCTCTCCCTATCTCTCTATCCCTTTCTCCCTCCCTTTCTCCCTCATCTCCCCATCTCTCTACCTCTCAACCACTTTTCTCTCTTCCTCTCCCTCTCTATATCCCTCCCGCATTCTATCCCTCTCTTTCCCTTCCTCATTCTCCCTCTCTCTTTGTCTCCCCCTATCCCTATCCCTCTCTCTCTTTCTTTACCTCCCTATCTCTCTCCCTCTCTCTCTTTCTTTACCACCCTATCTCTCTCCCTCTCTCTCCCCTTATCGCTCTCTCCTTCTCTCCTTTTTCTTATCTCAACATCTCTATCTCTCCCTCTCTCCCTCTCTCCCTTACTCTAACTCACTCCTTCTCATTCTCTCTCCCCTCTCTTTCTCCCTATCTCTTTCTCCTTCTCATTCTCTCCCTCTCCCTCTCCTACCTTTCCCTCCTTCCCCCTCTCCTTTTGTCTCATAATCCCTCTCTCCCACTCATTTTCTCTCCTAATTCCTCTCTCTTTCATGGTCTCCCTCTCCTCTCTCTCCCACTCTGTCTTTCCCCTTTTCGCCCACTCTATCTTTCCCCTTCTCTCCCACTCTCTTCCCTAATCTCTCCTTCTTTCTCTCAACATATCTCCCTCTCTTCCTTCTATCTCTCTCTCCTTCTCTCTCCCTTTATATATCTCTCCCTCTTTCTCTTTCTCTCCCTCTCTTTCTCCTTCTTTTTTCTCTCATTCTCCCTTCTTATCTCTCTTTCCCCCTTTTTCTCTCTCCCTCCTTCTACCTCTCTCTCACCCTCTCACTCGTTTATCTACCTCTCTCCCTCCCTCTCGTTTCCCTCTCTTTTTCTCTCCCACTCTCTCCTCTTCTCTCCTTCTCTTCCTTTCTCTCTCGCACCCTCTCTCTCACTCTCTCCGGCACACTCTCTCCCTTTTTCTCTCCTTTTCTCTCTCTTTCTCTCACTCTTTATCTTCCAATATATATATATATATCGCTCCCTCTTTTCATCTTTTCCCTTTCTCTACCCCTCTTTCATTCTATCTATATCTCTCTCTCCTTATCTCTATCCTACCTTAGTTCAATCTCTCTCTCACCCTCATTATTTCTCTCCCTCTCTCCCTCTTTATTTTTCTCTCCTTCTCTCCCTCTCTCTTGCTCTTACTCTCTCTCACCATTTCCTCCCTCACTCCCCCTCTCTTTCCCTTTCTCTCCAAATCGCTTCCTCATTCTTTCTCCCTCTCTGTCACTTCTCCTCCCTCTTTTTATCTCCCTCTCCCTCACTCTCTCCTCCCTCTCACACCCTCTTTCCCTCTCTCCCTCCTCACACTCCCTCCCTATCGTTCCTTCACTAATTCTCTCTCCCTCTCTTTCTCTCTATCTCTTTATCTTTTCCTCTCCTATTCTCTCTACCTTTCCCTCCCTCTCCCTCTTTCTTTTCATCCCTCTCTCTCTCTCCCTCTGTCACTCTCTCCCTTTCTCTCACTCTCTTGTTCCATCTCCATTTTGCTCTCTTACTCTCTTCCTCTATATCTTTCTTCCCCCATTATCTCCCTCCTCTCTACCTCTCTCCCTCTCTCTCCTTCTCTCTCCCTCTTTCTCTTTTTCCCTCTCTCCCTCTCAATCTCTCCCTCTCTCCCTCTCTCTCTCTTTCTCTCTCTCCCTCTCTCCCTCTCTCTCTCCCCCTCTCTATCTCCCTCTCTCTCCTCTCTTTCTCTTTCTCAATCTCCTCCTATCTCTCACTCCCTCCTTCTTCTATCTCCCTCTCTGTCCCACTCTCTTTACTCTCTCCTCTTTCTCTCTTTCTCTCCCTCTAGTCCTTTGTTTCGTCTCCCTTTTTATCCCATGGTTTCCTTTTCCATCTCTCTCTTCCTGTTCTGTACCTTCTCTCCCCTCTCCCTCTATCCCTTTCCCTCTCTCTCTCTCTCCCTCTCTCTCACCTCATCTCTCTCACCTTCTCTCCTTTTTCTTATCTTAACATCTCTCCCTCTCCCTCCTCTCTCTCTCCCTCATTCTATCTCGATCTCTCCCTATCTCTCCCTCTTCTTCTCTCTCCCCCTCTCCCTTTCTACCTCTCACCCTCTTTTGCTCACTTTCTCTCCCTCTATTCTCTCTCTCACTATCTCACTTTCTTCTTCCCTCTCCCTTTATCGTTCTCTTTATCTCTTTCTAACTTCCTATCTCTCTCTTTCTATCTTTGCCTCTCTCTATCTCTCCTTCTCTCTCCTTATCTCTCCCTCACCCACTCTCTTCTCTCTCTAACTCCATCTCTCTTTCCCTCACTCTCTCTATCTCTTCCTCTCTCCCTCTCTCTCCCTCTCTTTTTCTCTTACTCTCCCTCTCATTGTCCCTCTCTATCTCTAACTACCTAATAATCTCCCCCTTTCTCTATCTATCTTCTCTATCTTTACCACACTCTCTATCTCTTTCTCCTTCTCACTCCCTTCCTCCCTCCCTCCCTCCCTCCCTCGCTATCTCTTCCTCTTTCTCTCTCTTACCTCTCCCTCCTTCCTCATCTCTTTTTTCTCCTAGTCCCTCTCTCTCACTCCTTTTCTCTCCTAATTCCTCTCTCTTTCATGGTCTCCCTTTTCCTCTCTCTCCTTCTCTATCTTTCCTCCTCTCTCCCATTCTCTCCACTAATCTCTCCTTTTTTCTTTTCAAATATGCCCCTCTCTTCCCTCTATCTCTCTCTCCTTCTCTCTCCTTTTATATATCTCTCCCTCTCTCTCTTTCTCTCCCTCTCCCTCTCCTTTTTTCTCTCCTTATCCCTTCTCATCTCTCTCTCCTTCTTTTTCTCTCTCCCTCCTTCTACCTCTCTCTCACCCTCTCTCTCACTCGTTTATCTACCTCTCTCCCTCCCTCTAGTTTCCTCTCTCTTTTCTCCCACTCTCTCCCCTTCTCTTCCTTTCTCTCCTGCACTCTCTCTCTCGCTCTCTCTAGCACCCTTTCTCCCTTTTCTCCCTTTTCTTTATCTTTCTCTCACTCTTTATGTTCCAATATATATATATATATATATATATATCACTCCCTCTTTTTGTCTTTTCCTTTCTCTACCCCTCTTTCATTCTATCCGTATCTCTCTCTCCTTATCTCTATCCTACCCTAGTTTAATCTCTTTCTCCCCCTCATTATTTCTCTCCCTCTCTCCCTCTTTATTTTTCTCTCACTCTCTCTCTCTCTCTTGCTCTCACTCTCTCACCATTTTGTCCCTCACTCACCCTCTCCTTCCCTTTCTCTCTTAATCTCTTCCTCTCTCCCTCCTCCCTCTCACCCCTCTCTCCCTTTCTCCCTCCTCACACTCGCTCTCTATCATTCCCTTACTAACTCTCTCTCCCTCTCTCTTTCTCTTCATCTCTTTATCTCTTCCTCTCTTATTCTCTCTACCTTTCCCTCCCTCTCCCTCTTTCTTTTGGGCGGGAGGGATAGTAAGGGGAAAGGAGAGGGGAAGATAAAAGAGGGGAATAAAGAGGGAGATGAAGACTGAATGGGGGAGAGAAAGTGAGAAAGAGAAAAGGAGAGGGAAAGAAAGAGAGAGACAGAGAGAGAAGAAGTAGGAGAGTGGGAGGGAGAGGGAGAGAGGGGGAGAGGGGGAGAGGGAGAGGGAAAGCGAGGCGATAAGAGAGAGGGGGAGAGAGAGAGGTAGGGAGGATGGGAGGGCAAGAGAGAGGGAGAGAGAAAGAGGTAAGGAAAGAGAGAGGGAGAGGAAAGGCGAAGAGGGAGAAAGAGAGATAAGGAGAAATATGGAAGAGAGAGAGGGGAAGAAGGAGAAAGAGAGAGAGAGAGTGGTAGGAGAGAGAAGGAGAGAGGGAAATAAAGGGAGAGAAGGGGAGAATGGTAGAGGGTAAAAGGGGGAGTGAGAGCTAGAGACATGGGTAGAAAGGGAGAAAGAGAGAGGGAGAGGGTGGGAGGGAGGTAGAAAGGGTGATAGAAAGAGAAGGAGAGGGAAATGGAGAGAGAGAGGGAGAGAAAGAGGAGTGGAGGGACACTAAGAAGGATAGAGAGGAGGAGAGTGAGAGAGAAAGAGAAGGGGAGATAGAGGGGAGAGAGAAGGGGTGAGGAAGTGAGGAGGAGAAGGGTAAGAGAAAGAGAGAGGGAGAGAGAGAGAGAGAAAGGGAGGTAGAGAGAGGAAGAGAGAGTAAGGGGAGAGAGAGGGTGAGGAAGTAAAAGGAGGGAGAGTGAGAGTGAAAGGTAGAGAGAGGAGAGAGAGAGAGAGAGAGAGAAAGGGAGGTAGGGAGAGGAAGAGAGAGTAAGGGGAGAGAGAGGGTGAGGAAGTAAGAGGAGGGAGAGTGAGAGTGAAAGGCGAGAGAGAGGAGGGAGGGAGAGGGGAGAATGAGGGTTAGAGAGGGAGAGGGAGAGGGAGAGAGAGATAGTTATAGCAGAGAGAGAGAGAGGTAAGGAGGGGGAGAGAGAGGAGGGAGGGAGTGAGAAAGAGAAAGCAAGAGAGGAAGGGAGGAAGATAGAGAGGAAGAGATAGAGACATTAAGAGAGAGAGAGGTAACAATAGAGAGAGGAAGAGGGATGGAGAAGGAGAAAGAGAGAGGAAGAAGAGAGGAAAGAGAGAAAGGGATAGAGGGAGGAGTGAGAGAGAAGGGCGAGAGAGACATAGGTAGAGAGAGAGAAAAGAGGGGAAAAGGAAGAGGGATAGAGGGAGAATGAGCAAGAGAGAAGGAGAGAGAGAGACATAGTGAGAGAGGAAGAGGATGAGAGAGGGAGGGTTTGTGGGGGGAGAAAGAGAGAGGGAGGGAGAGGGAAACAAAAAGAGATAGAATGAGAGGGGGAGAGAAGAGAAAGGAAAAGGAGGGAGAGAGATAGGGAAAGGGAGAGGGTGTGATGGCCCCGGCTCCCTTACCTATTACCCGACAAGCGTGACCGACGTGACACACTTTGGGACTAGGTCCCCTACTTCCTCCATCATACACAATAGAAACTAAACCATGGGAAACATATGATATAATTTACAAAATTATTACATATAGTTCTATAATTTATAACATATTAAAAATGCCTAAAAATTTACGTCCTAGGCCCGCATCCCTTTTTAGCGAGAACCGATAGCATCCTCGATCGGCTTAACTTTGCCCTTGCTCGAACAACACACAAATACAATAATGGAATGAGCCAAAGCTCGCAAGTAGGGTGATGCACATGATATGCAATGCTATTGTGTTTCCCATATTTTCATCCATTTTAATCCGGTACCCTAGGTATATGCAAGTCCGTGCGCCCAATCTCTCGATGATCGTGTTATCACCTACTACTCTATTACTTTCTCTCGGTGATCTCAATATCACCTACCGCTCGCAACGGAATTATCCCTCATTGTAGCGCACAGCTAGCGGAACTATCCCTCGCTTAACGGTGTTAGTAAATAGAGCTCGCACTATAGATTCCTTGCTATTACCCAATCCACTCAATTCGGTTACCAAACCGTGTCAATTCAAGACTCAATGATTTTTTCTCAATTTATTTCCACCCCCAATGCACATGATACACGTGATGACATGTTTAATCACATTCAACCAAATTTGGGTACCAGACCCTTCTTTCTTAAGCCATACTCACGGTCCAACTATCACTCGGGATTCACTTGGCACTCACATACCAATCATGGTACTCATAGTGGAAACACAACCTCCGCTCATTAATAATTTTTATTAGTTTCATTAATAATTAAAGAAGGTCCAATTCTTTTTTTTTAATTTCCTCTATGAAAGAATAAATTTTCTTTAAAATTTTAAAATCATTTTTATTTCTACCTAAGTCCACTTATTTTAGCCTAAGCCCATTTTCGTTAGTCTAAGCCCATCTACTTTAAACTAAGCCTTTTGATTTTAGTCCAAGTCCATTACCAAGTTTATTTTATTTAAGTCCAAGCCCATTAACATTAATCCAAGCCCAAGTCCATTTATTTTAGTCTAAGTCCACTTTATTTTTAAATCCAAGCCCATCTTATTTTAACTCAAGTCTAAGCCCATTAACGTTAATCCAAGCCCATTTATTTTAATCCAAGCCCAAGTTCATTTGTTTTAATCTAAGTCCACTTTATTTGTAATTCCAAGTCCATCTCATTTTAACTCAAGTCCAAGCCCATTACCATTAGTCCAAGCCCATTTATTTTAATCCAAGCCCAAGTCCATTTGTTTTAATCTAAGTATACTTTATTTGTAATTCCAAGCCCACATCATTTTAACTCAAGTCCAAGCCCATTACCATCAATCCAAGCCCATTTATTTTAGGTTAAAAATTTTTCAGCAAGTGGTACACCTAAATAACCTATACCAAATCAACCATAATGCCTTAAATATTTATCTAAAACTCACGAACTTTTAAGGGGAGATATTAGACATATAGATCAACAACTTTCATTCTTTAAGTTTACTCCAAAGAGCATTCTAAAATCCTAAAATAAATCACACAATGTTCGGAACTAAATAATCTTTTCCAGTAGCTGGTCCATTCAATGATCCGTACCAAATCAGTCATAAATCCTTACATACAGATCTAAAAATTACAAACTTTTATATACATCTAACAGACACATAGATGAACAACTTTCATTCTTTGCGTTCTGCCCAAAAACCACTCTATGATTCCGAAATAAATCACACAACTTTCAGAATGAAATATTTTTCCAGTAGGTGGTCCATTCAAACGATCCATACCAAGTCAGTCATAACTCCATATATATATTTCTAAAAATCACAAAATTTTAAAGAGACATAGAAGACACATATAGAAAAAACTTTTATTCTTTGCATGTTTCCTAAAAATAACTCTAGGATCCCGAAATAAATTACACCAAGTTTAGGTTTTTCCATCCCTAAAATCCAGAAATCTTCTCTTAAAGCACATTTCTCATCACACATGCATAACCATCCATCATCAAACATCAAGTGTTTAAAATGATCGCAAAATACCATAATCACATTTTACATGAATTAACAACTCATAAAATAAACATGAAAGGCATAAACAAAGCAAGAAAAAAAAGTGAAAGCTACTTACATTGGATTAACTTTCCTAAAATCTCTTTTGCTTCCTTTTAGTTTCCCTTTCTTTTTCCTTTCTTTTCCCCTTCTCTTCCTTCCCTTTTTTTCTCTTTCTCCCCTCTCTTTCACTCTTTCTTTCCTAGCTTTAAGGAAGCTACGGGATGCACCAAAAATGCATCCTTATCCCTTTTTTTTTTACTTAAATATCTCATCTAATCTCATCCATTTAATGTTCATTATAAGTGTCAAGAGCTTGTGGTGAAATGCACGGTAAATGTGGCTGAAATTAATGAAAAGATGGGTTTAAATTTCAAGGAGGAAGAGGTGATGGTCAATGAAAATTTGTAGAATGTAGGGGCCAAAATGTGATTAAATGAGGATAATTAAATTAACTACATTTTCGAATTCCTCCCAAAATTTTAGCAATTAGCACCTTTTTTTTCTAATTTATACTTATTCCATATAAAAGAAATTTTCTAACTAATTTACCAACGTTTTTTTTTTAAATATTGACGTACACCAGTTGACTTTCAACAAATACGTACATACCACATATTCCAAGTACATATGTTGACTCGGTTACGGATTTTTACGTACGTAACCAATATATATATATATACGTACGAATATAAATATCTCAATATGTACACTTATACGATTACGGATTTTATGAGGGTTACATTTCTCCCTCCCTAAAAGAAATTTCGTCCTCAAAATTGACCTATTCGAATAATATCGGGTATTTTTGTCTCATCTCTTCCTCTAGCTCCCACGTCATTTCTTCACGATCGTGATTCTCCCATGTAACTTTAACTAGCCTAATCTCCTTATTCTTCAACTCGTTTGACTTGACTATCCAAAATCCGGATCGGCTTCTCTTCATATGTCAAGTCGTGGGTAAGGTTTGGTATAACTGTCTCCAAGATTTGGCTAAGTTCTCCAACGCACTTCCTTAGCATAGAAACATGGAACACATTATGCACCCTCGCGATGATGGTAGCAACGGGCGATATGCTTTATCGCCTACTCAATCTAGTATCCGAAATGGCCTAATGTATCGGGGACTCGAGCTTCCCTTTCTTTTCGAATCGTAGCACACCTTTCATTGGTGAAACTCTTAGAAACACATAATCATCGATTTTGAATTCTAGATCTCTTCATCTCTTGTCGACGTAGCTTTTTTTTTTTGCTTTGAGTTGTTTTTAGTCATTGACAAATTTTATCCACTACTTCGACCATTTGTCGTACCAACTCGGTCCCGATAACTTTATTTCTCCGACCTCATCCTAATGCATGGGAGATCTACATCGACGTCCATACAAAGCTTCATACGGAGCCATTCCAATTGAAGCTTGGTAGCTATTATTATACACAAATTCAGCTAAGCATACATATTTCTCTCATTTTTCGAACCAATCCAAAACACATGCTCATAACATGTCTTCTAGAATTTGAATTACTCGTTCGATTGTCCATCAATTTGAGGATGTTAAGCTCGTGCCGAAGTTCAGCTTCGTGCCCATGGCTTTATGCGTACACTTCCAAAATACAGAGGTGAACCTTGGATCTCGATCGATACAATTGAGATCGGAATCCCATGTAGTCTTATGATCTCATCAATGTACAATCGGGCATACTCGGTTCAAATTGTAGGTGGTCTTGACTAGAAGAAAATGGACCGATTTGGTCAACTCCGTCCACAATCACCCAAATAGCATCCGACCCCTTCTCCGACCTTGGCAATCCCATGACAAAATCCATAGTTACGTGCTCCCATTTCCATTCCGGAATTGCCAATGGTTTTAACGTTCCCGAGGGTCTTTGGTGCTCCGCTTTCACTTGTTGACAAGTTTGACATCTTGCTACATGATTTGCCACGTCTTTCTTCATTCGAAGCCACTAATAACATTTTTGTAAATCCCGATATATTTTTGTGCTTCCCGAGTGTATCAAGTATGGAGTTGCATGTGCTTCCCTTAGTATGTCTTCCTTCAAGTCCTCCACCAAGGGAACACACAACCTTCCCTTAAATTTAATTACGCCTTTATCATCCACCTTAAAATTAGAATCCTTTCCAACCTCTATACTCTATTTTATTTCGATCAACTTTGCATCCGTCCGTTGCTCCATCTTGATTCTCTCCTTTAGAGTCGACTGGACTATCAAAGCCGATAAAATATTCTTGTGGCCTACAGTGAATTACCTCTAATTCCAGCTTTTCAAAGTCCCTTGCTATCGACTATTGAATTAATTATATTGTTGCTATCGATTTTCTACTTAAAGCATCGGCAACAACGTTGGCTTTTCCCGGGTGGTAGTTGATTATACAATCATAGTCCTTTACTAGCTCTAACCACCTTCTTTGCCTCATGTTTAGCTCTTTTTGTGCGAAGATATATCGTAGGCTTTTGTGATCCATATATATCTCACACTTCTCCCGTATAGGCAGTGTCTCCAAATATTTAGGGCAAAAACTACCGCCGCTAACTCTAAATCATGTGTCAAATAATTCCATTCATATTCCTTTAGTTTTCACGACGCATATGCTACCACTCTTCCATTCTCGCATCAACATCGCTCCTAGCCCATTTTTAGAAGCGTCGCTATACACCATGAAGTTTCCACCTTTAGACGGAATGGTTAGCACTAGGGTGATGAGTAACCTTTGCTTTAATTCTTGAAAACTCTTCTCACAAACATCCGTCCACTCGAAACTTGATATTCTTTTTCTTCAAGTTAGTAAGAGGCTTGGCTATCTTAGAGAAGCCCTCCATAAATCTCCGATAGTAACCGACTAGCCCTAAGAAACTTCATACTTTCGTCATGTTCTTCGTGGTAGGCCGCTTTTGGATAGCCTCTACTTTCCTTGGATCTACCGCTATACCTTCTTTTGTCACCACATAGCCAAGAAAAGCTACTTGCTCCGACCCAAAATTCGCATTTCTTGAATTTGATGTATAACCGATGCTCCCTTAATATCCGTAAAGTAGCTCTTAAATGTTCCCTATGCTCCTCCCGGCTCCGAGAATAAACCGTAATATCATCGATGAAGACAATGATAAATTTATATAGAAATCCTTTAAAGACTCGATTCATCAAGTCCATAAAGGCTACTGGGGCATTAGTCAATCCAAACGGCATTACTAGGAATTCGTAGTGGTCGTATCTCATTTTGAAAGCTATCTTCTTCACATCCTTCGATCTTACTCTCAATTGGTGATATCCCGATTGTAGATCTATCTTGGAGAACACCATCGCACCTTGCAATTGGTCGAATAAGTCATCAATTTGGGGCAACGGGCACCTATTTTTAATTTCACCCGATTCAATTCTCGAAGTCAATACATAACCGCATACTACCGTCCTTCTTCTTCACGAATAGTACCGGAGCTCCCCATAGTGAAGAACTAGGGCGTATGAATCCCTTATCCAAGCAATTCCCGTAGTTGCACCTTTAACTCTTTCAACTCCACTCGGGGCCATCTTATAGTGGAGTCTTAGAAATTAGAGTCATGCCCGACTCTAATTCAATCTCAAATTCTACCTCTCTCTCGGTGGTAACGTAGTCAAACTTTCTAGGAACATATCGAAATATTCCCGTACAACCTCTATATCTCTCGGCTTTAACTCTTGTTCTACTTGACTATCCACCACATGTGCTAGGTACCCCGTACACCCTTTTCCTAGCATCTTTCGAGCTTTTATGGCCGATATGATCCGTATGGCTTCGAGCCTTTGTATTAGCCATAAATTCTAACCGCCGACCTCCGAGTAGATCAAAAACTACTCTCTTACCCCGACAATCGATATGGGCGTCGTGCTTCGATAGCCAATCCATTCCTAGAATCAAATCAAAATCTTCAAGGTCCAAGTACTATCAAATCTCGCTTCCAAACTCCTATCCTCAATCCGTATTGGACACTATTTTACTAGGCTCGTCGACTCCATATATTCTCCGAAGGGACTACTATCGGATATCCTATCGTCAATGTTTAGGGTTTAATTTCTAGGCTTTCTACCAATGTTTTTTATATGAATGAATGAGTAGTACCGTAATCAATCAAAACATAAGTAACCAAACCAAGGAGTGAGACATTACCACAAATCACTACCGAGTCCTTCCGGTCGACCTCCTCTCGAGTCATTGTATACACCTGTGTAGGTACCCTTCCCGGTCCTCGTTTTGTACTTGGGGACAAGCTAGAGGCTATGTGCCCTTGCTTGTGACAAATAGAGCAAGTTCTCAAATTCGATGGACACTCCCTAGTGTGAAACCTCCCAAACTTATTGCATCAAGCTTGGTTACCCAACATTGGTCTCGGTTGACTTCCTAGTAATGGCCTTAGGGCATGTGGTGTCGGTCCGGCGGCTCGTGCACTTCCCGGACCACTCGCCTCAATTGAAGTTTCTTAGCGGAGCTTGTCTTAATGGCCCGGAGAATGAAACTCTAGACTTGAATGTTTGCCTTTTCCGTTGTATCTCATTTGAAATTTCCTTCGATCCTCGTCTACCAGTAGTGCTTTGTTTACCATTTTCGGAAAAGTATCAGCGGCGGACATTCGTACCATACTCCGAACTCTCGGGTTCGATCTCGTTAAAAACCAATTCTTTTTCAAATTTTCATCATCGACAATGAATGGAACAAATCGACACCATTGTTTAAACCTTCGTACATATTCCCCTACCGACATTCCATCTTGTTTCAATTCTAAAAATTCCCGAATCTTCCTAGCCTTTACGTCAACAAGTGAAATACTTGTTGTAAAACATTTCCTTAAACCTCTCCTGTGTTAACGTGGGTACATTAACTCGTTACTCGTGCACTTTCCCACCAGGTGCGAGCATCCGTGGTTAGCATAAAGATAGCACACGACACTCATTCATTATCATTAAAGTGTAGATACTCAAATATTGCCTCAAAAGATTTAATCCATTCTTCCGCTATCATCGAGTTAACACCTCCGGAGAATTCTCGAGGATTCATCTTACGGAATCTCTCCACCACGTCATTCCTAAACCGAGGCGGCGGAGGTGAAGGTCGTTGGTGCATAGCCGAAGTTGTCTCATCTCGCTCCATATGGGTTTGTCGTTATTGTTGTGTTGCTTGCTCGTTGTTGTCGTAATATATCCAACATGCGGTTCAACGCATCTTGTTGGTTCACGTTGTTATCATTTGAGGCTCCTTCTCCTCCTTCTCGCACTCGGGTTCCTTCTTAGCGATATGTTTTAGCTTTATACATGTCATGTTATATCTAGGTTAGTTATGATATCGACATTCCTTCATATCATAAGCAAGATATAATGGAAGTCATTCAGATACATACGAAGATTTACATATTTTGCATATATATAGGTTAAGCATTTCATACAAAATCGAATTTTACAAGCACTTCCCTCCAAAAGGTTTTCGTAATCAAAAGTGTACGAAGGCTACTACGTCATACATCATATGTCTAAGCAGTGCGGCTAACATATCGAATATGTATCGGACGCATCGTGGAAAGGCACCCTCTACCGTCCACCAATTGATAGCATCGATCGATGCGATATGTGCGATTTCTCGAGTAATGCACACAGTAGACCCCAATTAAACATCAGCCTAACAAGGGTCCGCTTAACTCGGATTGGCAAGAAAGTCTAGATTAGGTTTCGATAAGAATTAGAGCCGATTTGACCCTCCCATACCTCATCCAAGCAATCGCCGATCCCCGGGTAAGAGAGTCCTGCGTAAAGTCATCCGCATATAGTCTATGTTGCGGTATCGGGTGAAAGTGGCATCAGCAAATACTATCTCGCCGAATCGAGTCATCTACTCTAGTCACGTGACTAACTATATCCCGATCCGGTGTCATAGCAAGGTTATTTAGTTCCACCTAATAAGCGGCTAGTCCGACCCTCTCGCCCGTAGGTCCTAAGCAACCTCGGGAACGCGTCGTATACATGGCATCTACAACGAGAATATTTCTAATCGTCATTATTTTATGGTGTATGAGTATATAACCACACAAAACATATACAACAATCACATACATTTATTTAACCAAACAAATAATGAATCGAATTTATTTATTTATTTATTTTATTATTATTATTTTTTTACCATCGAAGAGGGTACCGGTTCTCGGCTCATGTGACACTTAGGACTCTACCAAACTTACTAAACCAAAGCTCCGATACCACTAAATGTGATGCCCTCGGCTCCCTTACCTATTACCTAACAAGTGTGACCGGCGCGACACACTCGTTGGGACCAAGTCCCCTACTTCCTCCATCATACACAAATGAAACTAAACCATCGGAAATGTATGATATAATTTACAACATTATTACATATAGTTCTATAATTTATAACATATTCAAAATGCTAAAAAATTTACGTCTTAGGCCAGCATCCCTTTTTAATGACACAAAAGATATTCCTATTTTTATGAGTGACACATGAGCCTCTTTTACCGAGAACCGGTAGCATCCTTGATCGACTTAACTTTGCCCTTGCTCGAACAACACAAAAATACAAGAATGTAATGAGCCAAAGCTCGGTAAGTAAGGTGATGCATGTGATATGCAATGCTATTGTGTTTCCTATATTTTTATCCATTTTAATCCGGTACCCTAGGTATATGTAAGTCCGTGCGCCCAATCTCTCGGTGATCGTGTTATCACCTACTCGCTTCCGTTACTTTCTCTCGGTGATCTCAATATCACCTACCGCTCGCAACGGAATTATCTCCCGTTGAAGCACACGATTAGCGGAATTATCCCTCGCTTAACGGTGTTAGTAAATAGAGCTCGCACTATGGATTCCTTACTATTACCTAATCCACTCAATTCGGTTATCAAACCGTGTCAATTCAAGACTCAATGATTTTTCTCAATTTATTTCCACCCCAATGCACATGATGCACATGATGACATGTTTAATCACATTCAACCAAACTCGGGTACCAACCCTTCTTTCTTAAGCCATACTCACGGTCCAACCATCACTCGGGATTCACTCATCGCTCACATACCGATCATGGTACTCATAGCAGAGAGCACAACCTCCGCTCATTAATATTGTTTATTAGTTTCATTAATAATTAAAGAAGGTCCAATTCTTTTTTTTTAATTTCCTTTATGAAAGAATAAATTTCTTTAAAATTTTAAAATTATTTTTATTTCTATCTAAGTCCACTTATTTTAGCCTAAGCCCATCTACTTTAAACCAAGCCTTTTAATTTTAGTCCATTACCAAGTTTATTTTATTTATGTCCCGACCCATTAACATTAATCCAAGCCCAAGTCCATTTGTTTTAATCTAAGTCCACTTTATTTTTAAATCCAAGCCCATCTCATTTTAACTCAAGTCCAAGCCCATTATCATTTATCCAAGTCCATTTATTTTAAACCAAGCCCAAGTCCATTTGTTTTAATCTAAGTCCACTTTATTTGTAATTCCAAGCCCATTACCATCAATCCAAGCCCATTTATTTTAGGTTAAACATTTTTCAGCGAGTGGTATACCCAAATAACCTATACTAAATCAGCCATAACTCCTTAAATATTTATCTAAAACTCACAAACGTTTAAGGGGGATATTAGACATATAGGTCAACAACTTTCATTCTTTAAATTGTCTCCAAAAATCATTCTAAAATCCTTAAATAAATCACACAAGTTTCTGAACTAAATAATCTTTTCCAAGTAGTCGGTCCATTCAATGATCCGTACCAAATCGATCATAAATCCTTACATACGGATATTAGACACATAGATGAACAACGTTCCTTCTTTGAGGTCTCGCCCAAAACCACTCTATGATCCCGAAATAAATCACACAAGTTTCGGAATGAAATATTTTTCCAGTAGGTGATCCATTCGAACGATCCATACCAAGTCGATCATAACTCCATATATATATTTTGAAAAATAACGAAATTTTAAAGAGAGATATTAGACACATATATCAACAATGTTCATTCTTTGCATGTTTCTTAAAAATCACTCTAAGATCTCAAAATAAATTACACCAAGTTCGGATTGTTTCACCCCTAAAATCCAGAAATCTTCTCTTAAAGCACATTTCTCATCACACATGCATAACCATCCATCATAAAAAATCAAGTGTTTAAAATCATCACAAAATACCATAATCACATTTTACATGAATTAACAAGTCATAAAATAAACATGGAAGGCATAAACAAAGCAAGAAAAAAAAATGAAACCTACTTACATTGGATTAACTTTCCTAAAATCTCTTTTGCCTCCTTTTAGTTTCCCTTTCTTTTTCCTTTCTTTTCCCCTTCTCTTCCTTCCCTTTTTTTCTCTTTCTCCCCTCTCTTTCACTCTTTCTTTCTTGGCTTTAAAGAAGCTACGGGATGCACCAAAAATTCATCCTTATCCCATTTTTTTTTACTTAAATATCTCATCTAATCTCATCTATTTAATGTTCATTACAAGTGTCAAGAGCTTGTGGTGAAATGCAAGGTAAATGTAGCTGAAATTAATGAAAAGATGGGTTTAAATTTCAAGGAGGAAGAGGTGATGGTTAATGAAAATTTGTAGAAGGTAGGGGCCAAAATGTGATTAAATGAGGGTAATTAAATTAACTACATTTTCAGAATTCCTCTCAAAATTTTAGCAATTAGCACTTTTTTTTTCTAATTTATACTTATTCCATATAAAAGAAATTTTCTAACAAATTTACCCAATATTTTTTAAAAAATATTGACATACACCAGCTTACTCTCAACAAATACATACATACCATATATTCCAATGCATATATTGACTCGGTTACTGATTTTCACATACATAACCGATATATATATATATATATATATATATATATATATATATATATATATATATATATGTATGAATATAAATATCTCGATACGTACACTTATACGATTATGGATTTTACGAGGGTTACGAGAGGGAGAGAAAGAGGGAGAGGAAAATAGGGAGTGAGAGAGAGAGAGAGTGAGAGAAAGAGAGAGGTAGAGAGAGGGATAGGAGTGAGGGAGAGGGAGAGAGGGAGATGGAGAGAGAAGGAGTGAGGGAGTTATGGTGGGGGAGAGAGAGGGATAGTAAAAGAGAGGGAGAGATAGAAAGGAAGAGAGGTTGAAGGATAGAGAGAGGGAGAGAGATAAAGGGAAATAGAAAAAGAGATTTAGAAAGATAAGGAGAGAGAGTGGGGGAGAAAGAGGGAGTGAGAGGGAGGGAGAGAGAGTAAGAGGTTAAGAGAGGAGGTGAAAGAGAAAGGGAAAGATAAAGAGAGGGAGACAAGGAGAGAGAGCAGATAGAAAGAGCAAGAGAGAGAAAGAGAGAGAGAGGAATAGAGAGGGAGAGAAAAGGTGAGGTAGATGGAGAGAAAGGGAATTGGGGAGAGATAAAGAGAGAGAGGGAGATAGAGAGGGTGAGGTTGAGGGAGAGATGAAGAGGGAAAGAGAGAGAGGGAGGGAAAAGGAGAGAGGGAAGATAGGGAGAGAGAGTGAGGGGATAGATAGGAGGAAGGAAAGAGTGAGAGAGAGGGAGAGACAATTAGAGAAGAAATGGGAGAGAGAGAGGGAGAGGGAGAGAGGGGAAGAGAGAGAGGGAGAGAGGGAGAGGGAGATGTGCAGAGTGTGAGAGAGAGAGAGGGATAATAAAAGAAAGACAGAGGGAAAATAAGGGGTAAAGAGAGATTAGGAGAGAGAAATGGATGAAGAGTAAGAGGGGGAGGGAGAGAGATGAAAAGAGAGAGAGAGAGGGAAAGGGAAAGAGGGAGGGAGAGAGAATGAGAGATAAAAAAGGGAGAGAGGGATAGAGGGATAAGGAGATGGGGAGAGAGAGAGAGAGAGAGTGAAAGGGAATGGAGGGAAGGAAAAAGAGGGAGAGGGAGATAGTGGGAGATATATGGGGAAATAAATAGGAATTTGGTGATGGAGGGAGGGAGAGAGGGAGGGAGAAAATAGGAGAGAGGGTGAGGAGGAGAGATAAATAGAGAGAGGGAGAGAAGAAGAACGGGAGAGGGTGAGGAGGAGAGATAAATAGAGAGAGGGAGAGAAAAAGAATGGGAGAGGGAGATAAAGAAAGAAGAAGGGATAGAGGTGGAAAGAGGAAAGAAGATGGAGAGAGTGGGAGGGAGGAAGAGAGGGAGTAAGGAAGCGTGGGATAGAGAGAGAAAGAATGAGGGAAAGTGGGAGAGAGGGAGTGAGATATTGAAAGGGAGAGGGAGAATAGGAGAGAGAGGGAGTGAGATATTGAAAGGGAGAGGGAGAATAGGAGAGAGAGGGAGTGAGATATTGAAAGGGAGAGGGAGAATAGGAGAGAGAGGGAGAAAGAGAGAGGGAGATAGAGGAGAGAAAGAGAAAGAGAGAGGGAAGCCGGGAGAGAGGGAGAAGGAGGGGGAGAAAGGAGAGAGGGAGAGAGAGAGCCACATAGAGGGATATAGAGATGGGGAGAAAGAGGGAAGGAGAGAGAGTAGGAAAGAGGGAGAGAGGAAAACTAAGACCCCAAGATCAAGCCGTTAAATCTGCTAACATATATATATGAATAATAAGCTATAAGTAAAAGATTACCTCTTGTAGCACAGCATCTAAATTCTTTTTCAGAAAATTTATCCAAGTGTTCGACCTCTATTGATGATCCACACAATCCAAGTATCCATTAAAAGGTGAAGGATAATGCATTTTATGGAGATACAAAATAAATAAAAAATTTCCTCCACTAAGGGCCCAAGATCATGCTCGTGGAATCTACTAATCATACATATATGAATAATAATCTAAAGTAATGGATTACCTCTTGTAGTGTAGATCTAAAATGATTAGTCATCCAAGTGTCCGACCTCTATTGATAGTCCACACAGCCCAAGTATCCACTAAGAAGCACTCAAAATTAATAGGATGCTAGCTCCACCTTTTTTCACTAAGTATTTCCTCTAAAAATCAATCTCGGGCAACTTTACAACAACCTTAAAGGAGGAGGAAAGAGCATTTCTTTCTAGGGTTTAGGAGAAAACTATTCTCTCCTTTATTCTCTCTTGGCCGAGTGCCTTAGATAATTTTTTAGGGCTTGTCGAAATCTCCCTTTTTCTTTTCTTTATGTTGGCCGAATATTGCTCTCACAATTTTACTTGGCCAAAATACTTTTTTAGGTCATCATCGTCTCCATGCCACACCTCTCCTCCTATATAAGGGGGAGAGTTTCCTTGTCCTCCAAGGATAAGGAGAGGGGTGGCTTTGAGTCTATAAAGGACTCCGAGTTGTTGTTTCCTTATCGTCCAAGGATGAGGAATCATTTTATATATGGACTACTTGCTTATTATCTTTTCAAACATTCAACCTTATCTAATAAGGTTAATATTTATCTTTAAAACATTTATCCTTATCCAATAAGGTTGATGTTTATCGTCCCACCAAAATTATCTTTAAGCTTTTTAATTAAATCTAGTAGGCCAAAACTATTTTAGCCCAATTAATTTATTTAGACTATCTAAATAAATATTCTTAGATTATTTTAGCGCAGTCCACATTAGGAAGCAATTTCCCAAAATACTCTTTAACCTAATTTAGGAAAATCCTTTCCTTTTAGGCTTTTTATTTCCAAATTTGAAACTAACTTCCAAATTAGGAAATCAATTTCTAAAATAGGAAGCTTTTTATTTTGGAAACTCTTTCTAAAATAGAAACTTTTATAATTAGAAATGTTTTCTAATATCCTTGCTTTTCATTTGTAATGTGAATACTTAAACTTATGTGTGTGAGTCAATAGGCTCCTAGATATGTAGGCAATGTATCAAGAATAAAAGGCTCTTCTTTTATCTCTTGATATATAAATTAAGATTGGCCTCTAGGAAGACATCATAACTATCCAATTCTCGAGGAGGATTATCCATTATTACCTTTCACAAGCATGGTTACCATATAATTCAGTCCTCATGTCAACTTATCACAATGTGATCTCGAACTTGGTTATTAGTCTTGTTCGATTATGATCACACAAGTTTTTTTCGATTCCTAAATATCGTAGCTCTTAGAGTAAAACAACTATGCTCTATTAGTATACTCTTACTATAGCTACGGATTTCTTGAGCGAGATATTTATCGAAGTGCAATATGGTAACTCCTTTAGCATGTAAGGAATGATGTGTCCTATCTTAGTCATACACCTATCTCCATTGGATTCCTAGTGCACCCAACAAATTGTCCACGTGTAACCTATTAATGGGCCCATCGAAATGAGTGTCAAAGTGCATAAGTCCTCCAATGAGATAACCATGATGACTTTAAGTCTAAGGACCATTTGTAACCATCTCATATGAGATTCCCATAGACTAAAACCAAATGGGTTCTCATGGCAAGTCAAATTGAGTTATATGTTCTCTAACAAAAATCGTCCAATCTCTTGCTTTGGCATCACCATACTAATAGGTGTGAGATCTTCTACTACTACCATATAGTATGAGCATAGCACCCATAAGTCTATCTCGCATATTGTCAATGTCCATTCTCGACAATGCTATGACTTAGGACATTTAATGATATCATTTATGTGCATTAGTGTTTGTCTCATATCTTTCGATCAATTACTATTGCAAATGCATATAATACAAACTTCTACCTAACTCTAATGAATTTATCAACATGTAAACATAAGAGTTAATAGAATGACTTCTTTATTAAATGATGCAATAATTCATTAACTTGAGCCCATCCAAACATAGCTGGATCTTGGGCACCAATACTAACAAGAGGCACTCAAAATTAGTGGGTCCTAGCTCTATCTTTTCCGATTTAATATTTCCTCTAGAAATCAATTCGGGCAATTTTATGACAACCTTAAAAGAGAAGGAAAGAGTATTTCTTGTAAGGGTTTACGAGAAAATTATTTCCTTCATATTTTTCTCTCTTGGCCGTGTGCCTTATATAATTTTAGGGCTGCCTAAAGCCCTTTTTTGTTCTTTTCTTTGGTCAAATGTTGCTATATTATTTTAAAGCTTGGCCGAATACTATCTAGGTTCTTTTTTTCTCCATGCCACACCTCTCCTCCTATTTATAGGGGAGTTTCCATGTCCTTGAAGGATAAGGAGAGGGGTGATCATAAGTCCTTTTCCGACTCTAGGTTTTTAGTTCCTTATCCCTCAAGAATGAGGAGTTATTTTATATGTGGACTATTTTATTAGTATTTGTAAAACATTCAACCTTATCCAATGGAGTTTATGCTTATCTTTAAAACATTCAACCTTATCCAATAAGGTTGATGTTTATCCTCTCATCAAAATATCTTAAGGCTTTTAATTAAACCTAATGGAGCAAAACTATTTTAGCCCAATTAATTTATTTAGACTATCCAAATAAATATTCTTAGATTGACGGGGTTTACATTAGGAAATAATTTTTCAAAATACCCTTTAACCTAAATTAGGAAACTCCTATCCTTTTTGATTCTTTATTTCTAAATTTGAAACTAACTTCCAAATTAGGAAATCAATTTCTAAAATAGGAAAATTTCTATTTTAGAAAACTTCCATGATTAAGAAAACTTTCCATTTTAGGAAACCTTGAATAATTGGAAAAAAATTTCCAATATCTTTGCTTCTCATTTATGATATGAATATTTAAACTTATGCATGTGACTCAATAAGCTCCTAAATATGTTGGCAATGCATAAAAAATAAAAGACTCCTCTTTTATCTCTTAATACATAAATCAAGATTGACCTCTAGCAAGTTATCATGACTATCGAATTATCTAGGAGGATTAGTTAATCCATTATTACCTTTCATGAGCATGGTTACCATACAATTCAGTCCTTATGTCAACTCATCATAGTGTGATCTCAAACTTGGTTATTAGTCGTTTGATTAAAATGACACAAGTTTTCTTCAATTTCTAAATGTCTTAGCTCTTAAGTAAACCAACTATGCTCTATTGATGTACTCCTACTATGGCCATAGATTTCTTAAGCGGACATTTACCGAACTACAATGTGATAAGTCCTTTAGCATTCAAGGAATAACATGTCCTATCTTAGTCATACACCTACCTCTAGTAGATTGCTAGTGCACCCAACAAATCACCCATGTCTAACCCTTTAATGTGTTCATTCAAATGAGTGTCAAAGTACATAAATCCTCTAATAAAACAATCATGATGACTTTAGGTCTAAGGACCATTTATATCCATCTCGTATGAGATTCCCATAGATTAAAACGAAATGGGTTGTTATGGCGAGTTATGTCTAGTGATATAGTCTCTAACATGAATCACCTAAGTGCTTGCTTTGGCATTACTATGTCAATAGGTGTGAGATCTCCTATTGCTATCATATAGCATGAGCATAACACTCACAAATCTGTTCATATTAGTGTTTGTCTCACATCCTTTTATCAATCACTATTGCAAATGCATATCATAAGGATTTCTATCTAATTCTTTTTAATTTACAAAGATAAAAAATAAGAATTAATAGAATGACTTTTTTATTATTATCAAAATAAATGATGCAATGATACATTAACTCAAACCCATCCAAATATGGTTAGATCTTGGGTCCCTACACTAACAAAGAGATAGGGAGAGAGAGATCGAGGTAGAGAGAGTGAGAGATGGGAAATAGGGGATAGAGATAGAGAGAGAGGAGTGAGAGAGAGGGAGAGAAAAGTGAGAAATGGAGAAAGGGAGAGGGAGAGAGTGAAAGAAGAGGGGTAGAGATATAGAGGAAAAGAGACAAAGTTATAGAAAGAGAGCGGAAAGTGTGAGAGGGAGAGAAGGAGAGAGAGAGAAAGAGAGAGGGAGAGAGAGTGGGTGTGAAAGGGAGAGGGAGAGAGGGGCTGTAAGAAGGAGAGGGAGAGAGATCGGCTATGAGTGGGAGAGAGGGAGATTGAGGGAGGGAGAGAGGGCGAGGGAGCGAGGGGGACAGAGTAAGAGAAGGAGGAGAGGTAGAGAAAAAGGAGCGAAAGAGAGAGGGAGAAAGGGAGAGTAAGAGAGTGAGAGAAGAAGAGTGGGAGAGAGAAAGGAAGAGAGAGCAAAAAAAAGGGAGGGAGAGAGAGAGAGAGTGAGTTCTAGGGGGAGGGATAGAGAAAGTGGTGGAGAGAGATGGAGAAAGAGAGGGAGAGAGGGAGAGAGAAAGAGAGAGAGGTAGAAAGAGTAAGTGGTAGAGAGGGAGTGAGAGAGAGATATGGATGAGGAGAGATAAAGAGGGAGAGGAGGAAGAGAGAGGGTGGGAGAGGGAGAGAGTAGAAGAAAGAGAGAGGGAGAGAGGATAGATTAGGAAAGAGGGAGTGTGAGAGGGAAAGGGATAACATGAGCACTATAGAGGGAGAAAGAGAGGGTGAGAGAGAGTGGAAGGGAGAAAGAGAGATAGATGGAGGGAGAGAGGAAGTGTGGGAGAAGAAGAGAAGGAGAAAAAGAGGGATAGAGTGGGTGAAGGATAGAGAGAGGGAGGGAGATAGTGGGAGAGGGAGATGAAGGAAGAGTGAGAGAGAAGGAGGAAGAGTGAGAGAGAGAGAAGAAGAGTTAGAAGGATAGAAAGAACTGAAGCGAAAGAGAGAGGGAGGGAACGAGTGAGGGAATAGGAGAGAGAAGAAGGAGAGGGAGATGGGGAGATGTAGATGATGAAAGGGATAGAGAGGGAGAGAGACAAAGAGAGGGAGAGAAGGATAAAGAGAGGGAAGGAGAACGAGAGAAGGGGAGGGGGATAGTAAGAGAGTGAGAAAGAGAGGGGCGATAGATAAGGAGAGAGGATTAAAAGAGGAAAAGTGAGAGAAATAGAATGGGGGAGAGAGAGGATGAGGGAGAGGGAGAGAAAGAGAGCATAAGGGAGAGAGTGAGAGAGGATGGGAGAAAGAAAGGGAGAGGGAGAGGGAGAGGGAGAGATTGGAGGGAGGAGATTAGGGAGAAAGAGGGAGAGATAATGAGAGAGAAAGGGAGATAGAGAGGAAGAGTGAGAGGGAGAGAGAGAGCTAGGGTGAGGGGGAGAAAGTGGAAAAGGGGAAGAGAGAGTGAGAAAGAGAGAGAGGGAGAGAGAGAGGGGAAAGAGAGGGAAGGGAGGGAGGTAGAAAGAGGGAGAGGGAATGCACGAGGGAGGGCGAAAGGAAGAGAGACATGGAGTGAGAAAAGAGGAGAAAAGGAGAGAGGGAAGGGGAGAGAGAGGGGTAAGAGAGAGCTAAAGGAGTGTGAGAGAATAGAGCGAGAGGGAGAGAGAAGGAGAGAGAGAGAGATTAAGAGAAAATGAGAGGGAGAGAGATAGAGGGACGAAAAAGGTGAGACATAGAGAGATAGAGATAGAGTGAGAGTGTGGGAGAGAGAGGGGGAGAGAGAATAGGAGAAAGAGAGGGTGAGATATAAGAGGGAGTGGGAGATAGAGAGCGAGAGGGAGGGATAGAGAGAAAGCGATATGGAGAGGGAGAGAGAGAGAGGGAGGAAGGGACGGAATGCAATATAGAGAGGGAGAGCAAGTGAGAGAGAGGGAGAAAAAGATAGATAAAGTGGGAGAGAGAGGGAAAGAGAGGGAGATGGAGAGGGAAAGAGAGATAGATAAAGTGGGAGTGGGAGAGAAAGAGAGGGAGATAAAGAGGGGGAGAGGTAGAAGGATAGGGAGAGAGTTAGAGAAGGATGGAGAGACGGAAGGAGAAAGAGAGAGAGAGAAAGAGGGAAATGGAGATAGAGGGAGAAGGAGAGCGAAGAAAAGGGATAGAGAGGGAGAGGGAGAGAAAGGGAGATTAGAGGGAAAGTTAAAGAAGTAGAGAGGGAAAAAAGGTAGAGGAAAAGGGAGAGAGTCGGAGAGTGGGAGACGGAGAGATAAAAGAAATGAAGGAGTCGGAGAGAGGTAGAGAGAGAAAGATAGAGGGTCAAAGAGGGAGAGAGGGTGGGGGAGAGAGAGATAGAAAAAGGGAGAAGGAAAGAGAGAAATGGAGGAAAGCGAGGGAGAGAGAAATGGTAGGAAAGGGAGATAGAGAAAGAGAGGTTGGGGGAGAGATAAAGAGAGAGAAAGAGATAATGAGAGAGAGAAATAGAGAGAGAGAGAGAGGAATAAGGAGAGAGATAGATGGAGAGAGAGTGACGAGAGAACGAGAGAAAGAGAGAGGGAGGAAGGGAGAGAGGCAAAGATAGAGGAAATAATAGAGAGAAAAAGGAAGAGATAGAGAGGATTGAAAGAGTTAAAAGAGAGAGAGATTGAGGGAACGAGATAGTGAGAGAGGCAATGTGATAGGGAGATAGATAGTGAGAGGGAGGTTGAGAGAGAATGAGAGGGGAGTAAGAGGGAAGGGGTGAAGGATCATCTATCCTATGAAGGTGCGAGAATAAATAAAAATTTCCTCTATCTAAGGATCCAAGATCAATCCGTTGAATCAATTAACAATTTATCCATGAATTTAAAGCAATAAATAAAGGATTACCCTTTTTAGCATTGATCTAAACTCTTTTAACAAAAAGCCATCCAATTGTTCAGCCTTTATTTATGATCCACGCAGTCTAAGTATCCACAAAGAAGTAATCAAAATCGGTAGGGTGCTAGCTCTACTTTTGTTTAGTTGTCACACCTCTCTCTCCCCCTTATATTTATATGAGAGTTTCCTTATCCTCCAAGGACAAAGAAAGGGCGACATTAAGTCCCATTTAGGACTCTAAGTTATTGCTTTCTTATCTTATAAGGATAAGGAGTTATTTCTAATGTGGACTTTCAATCATTATCTTCAAAGCATTCATCCTTATTACTCCCTCTCTACTTGTATCTCTCTACATTCTCTCTATCTCTCTCTCTCTCTCTTCCCCTCTTTCTCCCTCACCCTCTTCTTCTCTTTCCTTATATCCCTCCCTCACTCTTTCTCTCTCCCTTCTCTATTTCTCTTGCCCTTTTACTCTCTCTCTCCCTCTCTCCTAAGCTCTCCCTCTATCACTCTCTCTTTCCCTCTCTTTTTTGCTCTTTCTCTCTCCATCACCCTCTCTCTTTTTCCCTCCATCTCCTTCTCTCTCGCTTCCTCTCTCTCTTCTTCTCTCTCACTTCCTCTCTCTCTTCTTCTCTCCCTCTCTATCTCCCCTTCTCTCCCTCTTCCATCTCCCTCTCCCCCACTATCTCTCCCTCTATCTATCTCCCTTCATATCCCTTTCTACCTTCCTCTCTTCATCTCTTTTTCTCTCCCTCTCTATCTCTCCTTTTCTCCCCTTCCATCTCCCTCTCCCCCACTATCTCTCCCTCTATCTATCTCCCTCCATCTCCCTTTCTATCTTCCTCTCTCTATCCCTTTCACCCTTTCTTTCTACCCCTCCCTCTCCCTATCTTTCCCCTATATTGCCTTCTTTCTTCCTCTCTCTCTCCCCCTTCCTCTATCCCTCTCCCTATCTCCCTTCCTATCTCTCTTTCCCTCCCTTTTTCCCTCTGTCTCCCCCTTTCTCTCATTCTCTCCTCTTTTATCCCTCTCCCTCTCTCTCCCTCTCACCTTATTTCTCCCTCTCCCCTTTTCTCTCTCTTCCTTAATCTCTCCCTTTCTCCCTTCATCTCTCTCTCCATCTCTCTTCCTCTCCTTGTCTCCCCTTTCTCTCTCCCACTCTCTCCCACCTCCCTTTCCCTATCTCTTCTTCTTTATCCCTCTATCTATTCACATTTATCTCCCTTTCCCTACCTCTCTCCCACCCTCTCCCTCCTTTACTCCTTCTCCCTCTCTCTCTCCCTCGCTCTCTACTTCTCCATCCCTCCTCCTCTCTCCAAGTCTCTCCATTGCTCTCTCTATCTCTCTTAATCTCTCTCTCTCCTAATCTCTACATTTCTCTCCCCCTCTCTCCCTCTCTGCCTCCACATCTCTTTCCCTCTCCCCCTCTCCCTCTCTCATCTCTCTCCCACTCCCGGTCTTCCCCTCTCTTTCCCTCTCTTTCACTCCATCTCTTTCTATGTTCCTCTCTCCCTCTCTCTCCCCCTCTCTCACTCTCCCACTCTCTCTCTCACTCTCTCCCTTTTCTTTCTCTATTCCTCTCCTCTCTCTTAGATTTTACCTCCATCTCTCTCTACCTCTCCCTCACTTTCTCTCCTTCTCTTTCTCCTCTTTCTCTCCTGTCCCCTTTCTTACTCTCTCCATTTCTCTCCCTATCTCACTCTATCACCTTGATTCCCTCGCCATCTCCCTCTCTATTTCTCTGGCACTCTTTCTCCTTCGCTCTCCCTCCCTCTCCCAATCCCTCTCTCTTCCTCACTCTCTCCCTCCCTCATCTCTCTCCCACTCTCTATCTCCATTTCCTTCCCTTTGTCTCTCTCCCTCTACTCTCCCACTCTTTCCTCACTTTTTCCTCTCTCTCTCTCCCTCTCCTACTCTCCCTCTCTCTCTCCCTATCCCTCTCTATCTTCTCTCTCTAACCCTCTTATTTCTTTTCTCTCCCTCTCTTTCTCTCTTTCTTTCTGTCTCTCTCCCTCCCTCTCCCTCCTTCTTTCTCTTCCTCTCTCTCTCCCTCTCTCTTTTTCTCGCTCCAATATATCCCTCTCTTTCCCAATCTCTCCCTCTCACCCTCATACACCCTCTCCTTCTATCTCTTTCTCCTTCTCTCTTTGCTCTTCTCCCTCTTCCTCTTTCTCCTTCTCTCCCTCTCTCTCCACTATCTCTTGGTCTCCCTCTCCCTCTCTCTCTCTCTCACTTTCGTTCCCCCTCTCCCTTGATCTCTCTCCATCCGTCTCTCCCCTTTACTACACTATATCTCTATGTCCATTCTCCTACTCTATCTCACTCTCTATCTCTCCTACCTAATATCTCTCTCCCTTTTTCCCACTTTATCTCTCCGTCTCCGTCTCAATCGCTTTCCTAATTTTTGTCTCTCTCTTCCAGCCTCAATATCTCATTCCTCTTATCTCTTCTTTTTCTCGTCCCTCTTTCCCACTCTATCTCTCTCTCTTTTTCTACACCTTATCCTTATCTCCCTCTCTCTCACCTTTCTAATTTTTATCTCTCTTTTTCCCTTAATATCTCACTCGTTCTATCTCTTTTATTTTTCTCTCTCCCTCTCTCTCCCTAACTTTCTCTCCCTATATCCCTCTCTCTCTCTCTCTCCCAATCTCACCTTCACTTTCACTCCCACTCTTCCCCTCTCTTTCTCTCCCTCTCTCCCCCATCTCTCTTTTTCTCTCCATCTCTTTCTCTCTTTCTCTCTTTCATTCTGTATCTTTCTCTCTCTTCCTCACTCTCTCCCTCCCTCATCTCTCTCCCACTCTCTATCTCCATTTCCTTCCCTTTGTCTCTCTCCCTCTACTCTCCCACTCTTTCCTCACTTTTTCCTCTCTCCCTCTCCCTCTCCTACTCTCCCTCTCTCTCTCCCTATCCCTCTCTATCTTCTCTCTCCGACCTTCTTATTTCTTTTCTCTCCCTCTCTTTCTCTCTTTCTTTCTGTCTCTCTCCCTCCCTCTCCCTCCTTCTTTCTCTTCCTCTCTCTCTCCCTCTCTCTTTTTCTCGCTCCAATATATCCCTCTCTTTCCCAATCTCTCCCTCTCACCCTCATACACCGTCTCTTCTATCTCTTTCTCCTTCTTTCTTTGCTCTTCTCCCTCTTCCTCTTTCTCCTTCTCTCCCTCTCTCTCCACTATCTCTTGGTCTCCCTCTCCCTCTCTCTCTCTCTCACTTTCGTTCCCCCTCTCCCTTGATCTCTCTCCATCTCGTCTCTCCCCTCTACTACACTATATCTCTATGTCCATTCTCCTACTCTATCTCACTCTCTATCTCTCCTACCTAATATCTCTCTCCCTTTTTCCCACTTTATCTCTCCGTCTCCGTCTCAATCGCTTTCCTAATTTTTGTCTCTCTCTTCCAAGCCTCAATATCTCATTCCTCTTATCTCTTCTTTTTCTCGTCCCTCTTTCCCACTCTATCTCTCTCTCTTTTTCTACACCTTATCCTTATCTCCCTCTCTCTCACCTTTCTAATTTTTATCTCTCTTTTTCCCTTAATATCTCACTCGTTCTATCTCTTTTATTTTTCTCTCTCCCTCTCTCTCCCTAACTTTCTCTCCCTATATCCCTCTCTCTCTCTCTCCCAATCTCACCTTCACTTTCACTCCCACTCTTCCCCTCTCTTTCTCTCCCTCTCTCCCCCATCTCTCTTTTTCTCTCCATCTCTTTCTCTCTTTCTCTCTTTCATTCCGTATCTTTCTCTCTCTCTCTCTCTCTCTCACCCACTCTTCCTTCTTGTCTCTCTGCCTCTCTCCTCGCTCCCTCTCTCTCCTACTCTCTCCCCTCTCCCTTCTCTCTCCCTCTTTTTCTCTTAATCTTTCCCTCTCTCCCCTCTATCTCTCTTCCTATCTCTTCCCACTATCACTATCTCCCCCTCCCTCTCCCTTTCTCTCTCTCTCCCACCCTTTCTGTCTCTCTCCCCCTCTCCCTCTTTCTCTTTCTCTCTATCTCCCTTCGCCTTCTTTACCTCTCTCCCTCTCTTGATCTCTCTCATACTCTACCTTCCTCTCTTCTTATCTCTTCCCCTTCCTCCCTCTTTATCTCTTTCTATCCCCTTTTTCTTCTCTTACTCTCTCTCCCCCTCCCCCTTCCTTTCTTTTGTTCCCCCTCTCTCACACTCTATCTTCCTAAATATATATCTCTCTTTACCTCGCCCTCTCTCTCTCCCCCTCTCTAAGCCTCTTTTCCTCTTTACCTATTTTTAGATCTCTCTCTTTTACCCTCTTTATTCTCTCCCACTATCTATCTCCCCCTCTTTTTCTCTCCCTTTCTCTTTTTCTCTACCCCCTCCTTCTCTCGCCCCTCTCCCTCTCTCTCCTCTTTCTATCCCCCTCTACCTCCTCACTCTCTCTCCCCATATCTCTCTTGCCTTTTCTCTCCTCTCTCTCAAACTCTCTCTGTCTTCATATATATATATATATCCCTCTCTTACTCACTCTCTTGCTCTCCTTCTCTCCCCATCTCTCTCTCCTATTCTATCTCTATCTCTATCTCTTTCTTTCTCCCCTTTTTATCTATCCTTATTTCTATCTCCCTCTCTCTCTTGCTCTCTGTATTTCTCTCCCCCTCTCTCCCTTTCTTTTTTCTCTCCTTTTTTTTTGTTTCCCTCTTTCTTTCTTTCTCTCCCATTCTCCCTCTCTTCCTCTCTCTCTCACCCTTTGTCCCTCTCTTTCCCCCTCTCTCCCCCTCTCTCCATCTATCTCCCCGTCCCTCTTGCCTAATCTCTCCCTTACTCTTACCTTTTTTTCCCATTTCTCTCTATCGCTCTCTCCCTTCCCCCTCTCTCCTTCTATCCCTCTCCCTCCCTGTCTCTTCCCCCGTCTCTCATCTCCCCTCTCATCTCCCCTCTCTCCACCCTCTCTCACTATCTCTCTTTCTTTTCCTTTTCATCTCCCTCTGTCTCTCTCTCTCCCTATCCCTCATTCTCTCTCTCTCCCTCACTCTCTCTCTGTATCTCTTTCTCCACTCTCTCTCTCCCTCCCACTCTTTCTCTTCCTCTTTCCCTCTCCCTCTACCTCTCTCACTCTCACTCCCTTTCTCTCTCCCCATCCCTCTCTCCTTCTCCCTCTTTCACTTTCCATCTCTTCCTCTCCCTTTTGATCTCACCATCTTTTTCTCTCTCCTTCTCTTCCTCTCTCACTCCCTCTCTCTTCCCCTCCTTCTCTTTCTCTCCTACTTTCTCCCTCTCTTTCCCCTCTCTCTCCCCCTCTTCCTTGCTCTTTATCTATACCCCCTCACTACCTCTCCCTTTTCCCTCTCTCTCACTTCCTATCCCTCTCTCACACTCTCCCTCTCTCTCATTCTCATTCCCACTATCCCCCTCTCCCTCTCTCTCTTCCTCTTCTACCCTCTCCCTCTCCCCTCCCCCTCCATCTCGTTTTCTTCACTCTAACTCTCTCCCTCGACCCTTCTCTTTCTCCCTCTTTCTATGTCTCTCTCTCCCCTACTCTATATCTCACCCCTTTCCCTCCCTCCCTTCCTTTCCCTCTCCCTCTCCTCTCCCTCTCTCTTTCCTTCTCTCTCTCCTTCCTTTTCTCTCTCTTTTGCCATTCCCCCTTTCCAACTCTCTATCTCCCATTCTCTCCCTCTATCACTCCCCATCTACTTATCTCTCATTGACTCTCTCTCTTACTCACTCTCTCACCCTAACATTCTCCTTCTCTCCCTCACTTCCTCTCTCTCCCTCGTTTCCTCTTTATCTCTCTCCCTTTCCCTCTTCCTTCTTCTCTCCATCCCTCTCACAATCCCTCTCTCCCTTTCTCTCCCCTTGAATTTCTCTATTTCTCCCTCTCTCTCTTTCTCGTACTCTCCCTTTCTCACCTTTTCTCCCTTTGTCTCCCTCTCCCTCTCCCTCTTTCCTATCCCTTTCTCTCCCTCTCTTACTGCCACTCCTTTTCTCTCCCTCTCCCTCTCCCTCTCTCACTCTCACTCCCTTTCTTTCTCCCCATCCGTCTCTCTCCTTCTCCCTCTTTCTCTTTCCATCTCTTCCTCTCCCTCTCTCTCCTTCTTGATCTTATCATCTCTCTCTCTCCTTCCCTTACTCTCTCACTCTCTCACTCTCTCTCACTCTCTCTCTCTCTCTCTCCCTTTCTCTCTACTTCCCTCTCTTTCCTTCCTTCTCTCCTCCTCTCCTCATTCTCCCTCTTTTTTCTTATCTCTCTCTCTCTTAACCTCACTCTCCTATTATCCATCTCTCTCTCCCTCTAACTCTCCCTCTCCCTCTCCCCGCCTCTATCTTTCTCTCTTCCTCTCTCCTCCCTCTCTTCCTCTCTCTCTCTCTCTTTCTCTCCCTCTCCCTCTCCTTCTCTCTTCCTCTCTGCCCTATAAGTACCTCTTTCTCACTTCGTCTCCCTCTCACCCACTCTCCCTCTCTTTAACTCCCTCTCTTCCACTCTCCTTTTAATGTTCTCTCCCTCTCCCTCTCCCTCTTTCCCTCCTTTTCCCTCTCGCCCTCTATCTCCTATTCTCCCTCTCTCCCTCTTCCATTTAACCTCTCTCCCTCCCTTTCTCCGTCTCCCTCTCACTCTCCCTCACTCTCTTTTCTTCTCTCTCTATTTATATCTCCCTATCTCTTTATCCATCTCTCTTTCTCCCTCGCTCTCATTCTTTCTCTCTCTTTCCCTCTTTCTCTCCTCCCTCTCTATCTCCTTTGCTCTCTCTTTTCTCTTTACCTATCTCCTTTCTTTTCTCCCTCCCTCTCTACCCCTCTCTCCCTCTCTCACTCTCTCATAAACTCCTTCCCTCTCAAACTCTCGTTGTCCCTCCCTTGCCTTCTCTCTCTCTTCCTAGGTCCCTTTTTCTATCTCGTTTATCTTCCCTTCTCAACTTCTCTCACTCGTTTCTCTATCTCCCTCCCTGAATCTATCTTTCACACTCTCTCTCTAATCTCTCTCTCCCTTGCTTCTCCCTTTCTCTCTCTCCCCTTTCTCTCTCTCTCTTATTCGCTCCCTTACCCTCTTTTTCCCTCTCTCCCCTATTTTCTCTCTTTTTTCTCCCTCTTTACATCCATCTTTCCCTTTCTCTCATTTTTTCCCTTTTTACATCCCTCTTACCCTTCTGTCTTCCCCCTCTATCTCTCTCTCTCACTCGACATTCTCTCTCTCCCTCTCTCTCGCTCATCCACTATTTCTCTCCCTTTATCTCTCTCCTCCCATTTTCTCTCCCTCTCCCTCTTTTCCCCTCTCCCTTTCTCACTCCATCTCTTTCCCTTTCTCCCTCTTCCACTATCCCTCCATCTCTCTCTCCCTCCTTCTTTCTCTCTCTCTCCTTCTCTTTCTTCTTCCCTCCCTCTATCTTTCTTATCTATCTCCTCCTCTATCTCCCTCTCTTTCCCCCTCCCTTCCTCGCCCTCTTTCCCTTTCTCTCGCCTCTCTCCCTTTCCCTTTCTCTCCCTCTTCCTCCCTTATCTCCCTCCCTCTCTCTCTCCTTACCCCCTCTCTCCCCCTCTTCCTTACTCTATCTCCTTCCCTGTCTCCTCCTTACCCCTCTCTCTCTTCCTCTCCCTCTATATCTCCCTTCCTCTCTCCCTCTTCCTCTCTTCCTCTCTCTCCATATTTCCCTTTCCCTTTCTCCCTCCCTCTCACCTAATCTCTTTCCCTCTTCTCTCTCTCCCTCTCCCTTTCTCCCTATATCTCTCTCGCTCTCTCTCAACCGCTCTCCCTCTATAACTCTCTTTAAATCTCCACCCTCTCTCTCTCTCTCCTCTTTCCCCCATCCTCTCCTTTTCTCTCTCTCCCTCTTTATCTCTCTTTCCCACTATCTCTCTCTATCACCCTAATGTCTCTCTACCATTGTCTCCTCTCTCTCTCTTCCTTACTATCTCCCTCTCTCTCATCTCTTCCTTTGTCTCTCCCTTCCTCTCTCTCTTACTTCCTCTCTTAATCTCTTTCCTTTCTCTCCCTCTCTCTCCCTCCCCCTCCTTCCCTCATTTTATTTGTCTCTATCCCCCTCCTTGTCTCTCCATCTCGCTCCCTCTCATTCTCTCTTTACCCTTTCCTCCCTCAATCTCCCTCTTTCTTTCTTTCTTTGTCTTTCCTTCTACCCCTCTATCTGTCTTCCTCTCTTCTTCTCTTGTTTTTGCTCTCTCCCTCTCTCCCCCTTTCTCTCTCTCTCTCCCCCTCTCTCCCCCTTTTCTCTCTCTCTTTTGACCTCTATATGTTTCTCTCTCTCCCTTTTCTCCCTATCTCACTCTTTGTACTTCTCTCTATTTCTCTCTATAGTTCCCCCGACTCCCTTACCAATTACCTAAAAGGCTTGGCTAGGTGCGTTACGGTTTAGAGACTAAGGTCTCAATTTATTCCTATAATACATGGCCAATAAATAATAACATATTATGCATAGAAGTATGCATAATAAAATTTACACAACTTTAATGAATACTGCTACAAAAGTCATAAAATATTTAAGGTGTTATTTACCTACTTCTAGACACCGTACTTTTTGTTACAATAAAAAAAGATTTCAATGTTTTTCGTGTCACATTGAGCCCTTTTCTAGGAGGAACCGGTAACTTCTTTATCGGTATTACCATCGTCTTTACTTTTCATGGCATGAAATAACAATAGGGTGAGCCAAAGCTCGGTAAGTAGGGTGATGCATATGATATGTAGTACTTTCCTATCACTTAGCCTTTCCCCATTGATTTTAATTCGGGTACCCTAAATATTAGCAAGTCCGCTCTATTCCAATTTCTTGGTGATTGTCGAATCACCTACTGCTAGCAATGGAATTATCCCTTATTGCGAGCACACGGTTAGCAAAATTATCCATCGCTTAACGGTATAATCAATTAATAGAGTGCACATATAGCTTCATTACCAATACCCATTTAATCCAGTTAGGTTACCAAACCTATCCAATTTCAAAACAATTTAGTTACCAAACCTCATCATTTTTTGACTCAATTTTTTTCTCAAGTCGATCCACTCCTAAATGCATATGATGTACATGATGTTTCGTTCACCATTTTCCACTAATCATGGTACCAAACCCTTCATTTCCATACCACACTCGGAATCCAATCCACGCTTAGGATTTCATATATTTTTCATAGTAGTCACGTAAAGAATACAAGGCTCGTCCATTAGGGTTAATCAATTCTAATATTTTAGCCCTACGAACACGTTTGAGAGCATTTGAAGTGAAATTTCATTCCTAATCCAAAATTTAGCCTTACTAGCTGAATTTAGCTTCTAATAGGTCTAGGTCCCAATTTCAATTTTTCTTGAAATCATACCTTTCAACACTTTATTTTATACTTATTTAGGTGTAATTGGACCGTTAATTATGGAGTTGGATGATTGGAACCCAAACCTCCAATCTTGTGGGTTTAGGCCGAATAGGTTCTAAAAGTGGCAAAATATTTTCTTTTGTTTCTATGTAATTTCTTTTCATCCTAACTTACTAATCTATACTTAATTGGGTTACCATTGAGTTTTAGATCTCTAGTTACATAAAATAAAAATCCAAACTTTGGCCATTTTAGTACCTAGGCTGAATGATTTCCTTGAGGATACACTATGAATTCTTTCCTCTTTCTTGCTAAGTTATTCTTCTAAGTCCATATCCACCATGGTTTAATCCATCCAAACTTTAGTCCAAGCTTATTTGTTTTAACCAAACCCATCAACACATATTTAGGCACACACAACACATGGATACATAAACATACCAACCATTCATATCACATATATAATCCAACCATTAATTTCACATCAAGACATCAAACATAAAATACTAACATGAATAACCCATAAAAACATAATAAAAAGATTTAAACCACCACCTAATTTAAGCACATATAAATGAAATTTAGTACATAACATAATGCACCATAAAACCCACTTACTTTGGTTTAAACTTTCCTAAAGATGTCCTAGCTTTTCCCTTTTTCCTTTCTTCTTTCTTTTTTTCTATTCTCCTCCCCTCTCAATTCCGTTTCCTTTCTTTCTTTAGTAAGCTATAGTTTTTCCTGAAAAAATGGCTAAGCCTAACTCTCTCTCACACTTATATACTCCACCTTTTTTCTTCTCATTAATTAGTATAACATGTGTCTTAATTTTATGGTTATAAGGTGTAAAGTGAGAGAGAAAATGGAAGCAAGGTGGCGGGTTTGAAGTCAAAGTTTGTTAGGTGTCACTAATTAGAATAATGTAGAAGATGAGGTGTCTAATTAGTAACTAAAAATAGGTAACTAGACCAACTAAATTTCTAGGGCGATTAGGTTCCAATAATTTAGCATTTCCTCTCTAAAATTTCGACATTCATTTAATTTTAGGCAATTCCCCAAATTTCAGCACTCTCCACTCCTTTAGCTAATTTTTCTCACTTCATGGTACGTTCTAAATATATGTTTAAGGAAATAAATGGTAACTAGCCGAGTTGTCCGAAGTTCATCCCATAAATCTTCACATAAACACTAAGCATGTTAACATAATAAGTAACTTTTTGGCACTCTTATCGGTGTAGCTTTTCTATCTACTTTGGGCCATCTTTATCCGATGGCGAATCTTATCCACCACTTCGACCATTTGTTGCACCAATTCGGCCTTCATACCATTCTTTCCCCTACTTCATCGTAGTGTATTGGGGATCTACACCATCGTCCATACAGAGCTTCATAAGGAGCCATCCTGATTGAAGCTTGATAACTATTGTTATATGCAAACTTGGTTAATCGTACATATTTTTACCGTTTCTCGGACCAATCTAGAACTCACACTTGTAACATTTTTCGGAGAATTTGAATGACCTATTCGGATTGTTTACTAGTCCGTGGATGGTAAGCCGTGCTAAAGTTTAGCCTTGTTCCCATAGGCCTATGTAAACTCTTATAGAATGTTTAGGTGAATCTAGGATCTTGATCCGACATGATTGAGACTAGGACCCCATGTAACCTCACAATTTCATCAATATACAACTAAGCATACTAGCTCAAGCTATAAGTGGTCTTAACTAGAAGGAAGTATGCCAATTTGGTCAACTTGTCCACGATCACCTAAATGGCATTCGACCCCTTTTCTAATCTTAGCAATCCCATGAAAAAATCCATAATGATATGCTCCCACTTCCATTATAGAATTGCCAATGGTTCTAATGCTCCTATGGGCCTTTGAAGCTCCATCTTCCCTTGTTGACGAGTCCGACACCTCGCCATGTCCTTCTTCATTCCCGACCACTAATAACATTGTTTCAAATCTCGATACATTTTAGTACTTCCTGGATGTATTGAGTATGGAGATACGTGTACATTTCTCAATATTTCCTCCTTCAAATCTGCTGTCGAAGGAACACAAAATCTTTCGCTAAATTTGACCACTCCCTTGTCATCCATAACAAGGCTAGACTCCTTCCCAACTCTACAATTTTCTTCCATTCCTTCGACCTTTCGTCTATTTATTGCCCCGCTTGAATTCTTTCTTATAGTGTCGACTGGACTAACAAAGTCGACATGACACTCTCATGGCCTATAGGGATTACCTCTAATTCCAAATTTTGTAAATCCCTCATTATCGGTAACTAGATTACTTGCATTGTGGCTACCAATTTTCTACTTAAAGTGTCGACAATGACATTCGCCTTTCTCGTGTGGTAGTTGATTATGCAATCATAGTCTTTCACTAACTCTAACCACCTTCTTTGCCTATGTTTAGCTCCTTTTATGTGAAAATATATCATAAAGTCTTATGGTCCGTGTAGATCTCACATTTTGCTCCATAAAAATAATGTCTCTAAATTTTCAAGACAAAGACTACTACCACTAACTCTAGATCATCCATCGGATAATTCCGTTCATATTCCTTTAATTATCATAATGCATAAGCTACTACTCTTCCATTCTATATTAACACTCGCTCCTAGTCCATTTTTAGAGGTGTCATTACATATCACGAAGTTTTCGGCTTTTGACGGAATGGTTAGTACCAAGGTCGTGGCTAACCTTCACTTCAATTCTTCGAAGCTCTCCTCATAAGCATCCATCCACTAAAACTTGACATTCTTTCTCATCGGATTAGTAAGAGGCATTGTTATCTTAGAGACGCCTTCAACAAATCTCTAATAATAACTAACCAAACCTAAGAAACTTCATACCTCTTACACATTCTTCAAGGTAGGCCAATTTTGAATTGCTTCTATCTTCCTTGGATCCACTATTATGCCTTCCTTCGTTGCTATGTGATTGAGAAAAGTGACCTGTTCCAACCGAACTCACACTTCTTGAACTTTGCATACAACTGCTACTCCCTTAATGTCTACAAGGTAGCTCTTAAAATGCTTCTTATGCTCCTATTTACTTATAGAATAAACTAGGATGTCATCAATAAACACCGTGATAAATTTATCTAGAAACTCCTCAAATACATGATTCATCGGGTCCATCAAAGCGGTTAGGACATTAGTCAACCCAAACGGTATTACTAGGAACTCATAATGGTCGTATCTTATTCCGAATGTCATTTTCTTTACATATTCGGACCTTACCCTTAGTTGGTGAGACCCCGATTACAAATCTATTTTAGAGAATATTGTCGAGCCTTGTAATTGATCAAATAAATCATCAATCCGAGGTAGCAGAAACTTATTTTTTACTCGTCACCTAATTCAACTCCCGATAGTCAATACATAGCCTTAAACTACCATCCCTCTTTTTTACAAACAATACCGGAGCTCCTTAGGGTGAGGAACTAAGGCGTATGAATCCCTTATCTATTAAGTTCTATAACCGCACTTTCAATTCTTTCAACTCAATCTGCAGCCATTCCGGAGGGAGTCTTAGAAATCAAAGTTGTGCTCGATTCTAGATCAATCTCAAATTCTATCTCCCTTTCCGGTGGCAACTTAGTTAAGTTTTTTAGAAATTCATTTAGGTACTCTCGTACTACCTCTATATCTTTCGACTTTGACTTTTGTTCTACCCGGTTATCTACCACGTGTGCTAGGTATCCCATACATCCTTTTTCTAGCATCTTCCGAGCCTTTAAAGCCAAGATGGTCGATACGGCTCAAAACATTGAATCGACCTTAAATTCTAATTGCCGATTCCTAGGTAGTTCAAAAATTACCCTTCTACCTCGATAGTTTATAGTGGCACCATGCCTTATCGACCAATCCATCCCCAAGATCAAATCAAAATCTTAGAGATCCAACACTATTAGATCGGCCTCTAGACTTCTATTCTCAATCCGCACCGGACACTCTTTAACTATACCTATCGAATTTATAAAGTCTCCGGAAGGGATAACTATAAGATACCCTACAACTAATGTCTTCGATTTGGCGCTTAGTCTTTTTACTAATGTTTTTGATATGAATGAATGCGTAGCACCATAATCCATCAAAACATAAGTAATCAAGCCAAGGATTGCGACATTACCACAAATCACTATCGCATCTCTCCGGTTAGTCTTCTCCTACGTCATCATATAAACTCGAGCAAGTACCCTTCTCGATCCTAATTTCTACATTTAGAGGCGAGTTGTAGGATACGTGCCCCGGGTTGCGACGGACATAGCTAGTCCTCACATCCAATTGACACTCCCCGATATGGAACCTCCTACACTTATTGTACCGAGGTTGATTACTAGTCGTCGATCCCGATTGATTACCTAGTAGTGATCTAGAAATGTATCGTGTTGGTCCGGTAGCTCTTGTATTTCCTAGACCACCACTTCGATTAAACTTCCTTGGTGGGACTCGCCTTACTAGTCCAAATGAAAAGGCTTTAGATTTAAATGCTTGCCTCTTCTATTGTACCTCTTTTGTGATCTCTTTCTAATCCTCGTCCGCCAACATTGCCTTGTCTACCATTTCTAGAAATGTGTGGGTGGCCGACATTGGTACCATACTCTAAACTCTCAAGTTTAACCTTGCTCGAAATTGATTCTTTTTCAAATTTTCATCCCCTGCAATGAATGGGATAAATCTACACCCTCGTTCGAACTTTCACACATACTCACCCATGGACATACCATCCTGTTTCAATTCCATAAATTCTTAAATTTTCCTAGCGCTCACATCTACGATAAAGTACTTATTATAAAGGATCTCCTTAAACCCTTCCCATGTTAAAGTAGGCACATCTATCGTTAATTGCATGCTTCCCCACTATGTGCAAGCATCCATGGTCAACATAAAGATAGCACACAAAACCCACTCATTATTGGTGAATTATAGATACCCAAATATTGTCTCCAAAGACTTAATCCATTCCTTAGCTATCATTAGATTAGCACTCCCAACAAACTCCCGGGGATTCATTTTTTGAAACCTCTCCACTCGCGTCATTACTATGCTCGAGGTGGAGGCGGAGGCTATTGATGCATAGCCAAGAGCTATCTCATTTACTTTGCATGGACTTGTTGTTGTTGCTCGTCGCATCATTTCTATCATACAATGTAAAGCTTTTTATTGATTTCTATTGTTGGAGGTTCCTTCTCCTCCTATTAGTAAGGGATTCTTTCTTAGCATGATTTATTTTTGTACATGTTATGTTACATACTATGTCAACGGGAAGGTTTGAATCACATTTTAATAAGAATATCGATCTATCTCACTCTCTTAAACATCATCCAATAACTATCGACCTCTCGATAAAAGAGTCCATAGTATGGTCATCCTCGGAAAATCCACACTACGGTATTAGCAAAAGAGGCATCGGCGAACACTCTTTGCTGAATTAAGTCATGTACCCGAATAACATAGGCCACCGGATCCCGGTCCGAGCCATAGTAAGGCTATTTAGCTTAACCAAGTATGTAACTAGGGTGGCTCGCTATTAGCGTGTCCTAGCAAGTACGAGGAACACGAAATAGGTACAAGCATCTACAATGACAATATTTACCATTAACCATATTTCCAAGAAATGGCTATATATGACATAAAACACACATTAAACACCGACATTTATTGGAGACCAAAAAGCGATTTTACTTATTGAGTAGTGCATCGGTCCTCGTGGTTATGTGACACTTAGGTTTCTACCCGATTAACCGAACCAAAGCTCGATACCACCTCCGTAGTGCCCTTGATTCCCTTACCAATTACCTACAAGACATAGCTAGGTTCATTACAATTTAGAGACTAAATTATCAATTTACTCCCATAATACATGGCCAATAAATAATGTCATTTAAGTATAAAAGTACATAGAATAAAATTTACATAACTTTAATGAATATCGTTATAGAAGTGTTATTTACCTACCGCTAGACACTCGTACCCTTTGTTACAATTAGAAGAGATTTCTATGCTTTTTATGTCGGACATGAGCCCTTTTCGAGAGGAACCGATGGCTTCTTTATTAGTATTACCATCGTCTTTACTCGTCGTGGCAAGAAATAACAACGAGGTGAGTCGAAGCTCGGTAAGTAGGGTAATGCACTTGACATGTAGTACTTTCCTATCACTTAACGTTTCCCCATTGATTTTAATTCGGATATCCTAGGTATTAGCAAGTTTGCTCTATTCTCATTTCTTGGTGATTACCGAATCATCTCCTACTAGCAAAGAAATTATCCCTTATTACAAGACACGATTAGAGGAATTATCCATCACTTAACGATGTAATCAATTGATAGAGCGCACACATAGCTTCATTGTTAATACCCATTTAATCTACTTAGGTTACCATACCTATCCAATTTCAAACCAATTTGATTACCAAACCTCATTATTTCTTGACTCAATTGTTTTCTTAAGTCGATCTACCCCTAAATGCATATGATGCATGTGATGTTTTGTTTACCATATTCCATCAATCATTGGTAGTAAACCCTTCATTTTCATGCCACACTCGAAATCTAATCCACGCTTGGGATATCATATATTTTTCATAGTAGTCACGTAAAGAATACAAGACTCACCCATTAGGGTTAATCAATTCCTACATTTTAGTCCTAGGAACACATTTAAGTGCATTTAAAGTGGGATTTCATTCCTAACCTAAAATTTAGCCTTACTAGCTAAATTTAGCTTGTAATAGGTCTAGGTCCTAATTTTGATTTTTTCTTGAAATCTTACCTTCCAACACTTCATTTTATACTTATTTAGATGTAATTGGACCATTCATTATGGAGTTGGATGATTGGAACCCAAACCCCTAAATTTATGGGTCTAGGTCGAATGGGTTCTAAAAGTGGCAAAAGATTTTCTTTTGTTTCTATGTAATTTCCTTTCATCCTAACTTACTAATCTATAATTAATCAGGTTACCATTGAGTTCTAGATCTGTAGTTACATAAAATAAAAATCCAAAATTTGGCCATTTTAGTACCTAGGCCAAATGATTTTCTTAAGGATACTCTATGAATTCTTTTCTCTTTCTTGCTAAGTTATTCTTCCAAGACCATGTCGACCACGGTTTAATCCATCCAAACTTAGTCCAAGCCCATTTGTTTTGACCAAACCCATCAACACATATTTAGGCATACACAACACATGGATACATAAATATACCAACCATTCATCATCACATATGTAATCCAATCATTAATTTCACATCATGTTATGAAGCAAAAAATACTAACATGAATAACCCATCATAACATAATAAAAAGCTTTAAACCACCACCTAATTTAAGAACGTATAAATGAAATTTATGGCATAACATATTGCAACATAAAACCTATTTACTTTGATTTAAGCTTTCCTAAAGATTTTCTAGCTTTTCCTTTTTCCTTTCTTCTTTCTTTCTTTTTCTTTCTTTTTCTTTTCCCTCCCCTCTTAATCCCGTTTCCTTTCTTTCTTTAGTGAGCTACGGTTTTTCCTAAAAAATGGCTAAGTCTAACTCTCTCTCATACTTACATACTCCACCTTTTTTCTTCTCATTAATTAGTATAACATGTATCTTAATTTTATGGTTATAAGGTGTAAAGTGAGAGAGAAAATGGAAGCAAGGTGGCGGGTTTGAAGTCAAAGTTTCATAGGTGTCACTAATTAGAACAATGTAGAAGATGAGGTGTCTAACTAGTAACTAAAACTCGGGTAACTAGACTAACTAAAGTTCTAAGGTAGTTTGGTCCAATAATTCAGCATTTCCTCTTTAAAAGTTTGACATTCATTTAATTTTTAGGCAATTCCGCAAATTTTGGCACTCTCCACTCCTTTAGTTAATTTTTCTCACTTCATGGCATGTTCTAAATATATGTTAAAAGACATAAATGGTAACTAGCTAGGTTGCCCAAAGTTCATCTTATAAATCCTCACATAAACACTAAGCATGTTACCATTACACTAAGCATGCTAACATCACAAAATATTAAAATGGCACATAAATCACACCTATACTTAGTATATACATACATAAATAATCTAGTACGTATAGCTTTGCAATTAAACATTTTTATGAGGGTTACACTCTCTCTCCCTTCCTCTCCCTAAGTCTCCTTCTTTCTCCCTCTTTCTCTCCCTTTCTCTCCCTTTCTCCTTCTCTCCTTTTCTCTTTCTCAATCTCATTCTTTCTCTCTCCTTCCTCTCTCTATTCCCCTACCTCTCTCATTTCGTCCCTCTCTCTCTCTCGTCTTGCTATCTCTCTCTTTCTTTCCTCATCTCTCCCACTCTCTCTCTCTCACTTCCTCTATCTTTCTTCCATTTTGTCTCTATCTCTCTCTGTTTTCCTCCCTTTCTCCTTCCATCTCCCTCTTCCTCTCCCTCTCTCCCTTCCTTTCCCTCTTCGTCTCCCTACGTTTCTCTCCTCCTCTCTCTTTCCTTCTCTCTCTCATTCCTTTTCTTTATCTTTTTCCATTCCCCCTCTCTACCTTTCCATCCCTCCCCTCTCTGCCTCTATCACCCCCAATCTATCTCTCCCTCCTTGACTCTCTCTTAGTAACTTTCTCACCCTAACACACTCTTTCTCTCCTTTTCTTTCTCTATATCCCTGGCTTTTTTTCCATTTCCGTTTCCCTCCCTCTCTCCCTCTCTCAATCTCTTTTCTCCCTCTCTCTTTCCTTGAATTTCTCTCTCTCTCTCACTCTTTCTCTCTTTCTATCCCTCTCCCCCTTTCCCTCTCCCTTTCTCTCCCTCTCTTACTCTCTATCTCCCTTTCCCTCTCTCTATCTCTCTATCTCCCTCTCTTTTCCTCTCTCACTACCTCTTTATATGTCTCCCTCTCCTTAACTCTCTCTCTCTCTCCCTTGTAACCCCTATAAAAATACTTAATCATAAAGCGACACGTATTAAAATATTTATATATATGCATATATTAAGTGTAAGTATAATTCTCATTAAACCATGATAAATTTATTCTTGAAATGTATGATTTATTCTAAATTAAAGTTATTTTGCTCGAGATTGATGGTTCAATTATTAAAGAAATCAAATATGCAAAATCGGTGTTTTGAGGACTATATTCTGTTCGAATTTTGTGTGATTTATTCAACCACCTTAGAGTGATTTTTGGGTAATTCCTAAATAATAAAAGTTGTTTATCTATATTTCAAATAACTCCCCAATAAAATTTCTTTATTTTTAGGCCTATTTATAAAGCGTTATGGCCATTTTAGTATAGACTACTTGAGGCATCACTCGTTGGAATACTTTTCGGGGAAGGAATTCCAAGTTTAAGGTGAGGAATTTCCAAACATTATGAGAGGGAGGGATGTTTAGTTACTTGAACTAGATTATTTAGGGTGTTTAGTTAGTCTAACCAATTAGTTAGGACACATAAGCCCCTTAATTAATGAATTAAGGCCGACTCACTTTAAACCCCTCAAACTTGCCACTCTCTCTCTCTTGACTCACCAATTACTTTTCACTCTCCCAAATTAAATTAAGAAATTTGTACACGTAATTAGTACTACGATTTTAAGCATGTATATATGTATAGAATAAGGGAAAATGGCAAGAAAATTTTAGGCATCCCGTAGCTACACAAAAAGGGAGAGAAAACGAGCAAGGAAAGAGAGAAAGAGGAAAGGAAAAGAAAAAGAAAGACGAAAGAAAAAGAAAGAAAGGGAAAGCCTAAAAAACCTTTAGGAAATTAAAGCAAAGTAAGTAGGTTCCATTTTTTGTTTATTTTATGTCTTTAGTTATTTTTTTTTAAGTGTTTATTTCATGGGTTGTAATAATTTTGCAATGGGTTGCTTGTGGTTGTTTGTATTAGTGTTAGGGTTTGATAAATTATGATGGATCTATGTGTTTGTGTTGTGATGCAAAGTTTGTTTGATGTGTTTAAATGTGTGGATGGTTTGAAAAGAAAAACAAAAGAAAAGGGTATGGACGGAATTGGTTAGAGCTAAACTAGATTTGGTGAGCTAAACTAGATTTGGTGAGCATGACTTGGAAAGGAAAGAAATACACTTCTAGAGTTGCCCTAGATTAAAACCATTCGGCCAAGTGGGGAAAATTGGGAAAGAATGGATCTTTTGGGGAAATTAAGGGCCTAGAATATCATGGTAACTCAATTAGGAATGGGTTAATAGTTTAGGGTGGAGCTAAATTCACTAGACATATAGGGCAATCCATGGCTATCTTAAAAACCCAATCGACCCAACTAAAAGAAAAAAATAGGGTTTTGTAGTTCATTAGGTAAAATTGGATATTTGATGGCTAAATGTGGTTTCCTTGGTGGACTTTAAGGTTTAGATCTCCTTGGTAACCCTTCTAAGTATAGTTGCTATTGCACTAAGAGTCGTTGCACCGTGTACTAAAGCATGGTTGTTTTGTATCCATTGAGCAAAAATGGGTTTGGTAAGTTATTGGTAAGTTAGTATAAAAACGAATTGACCTAGAAGTGGAAAAAAAATTTCTTGCTCATTTGGGACCATTCGGCCTAGGAGAGGAAGTGACTAACATTGAATCCTTTTGTGTAATTAGAGATCAAGAATTAAATGAGAACTTAAGTAGAGGCCAATTACTATAAGACATATAAATGGAATAATGGAAAAAGAGAATTCAAGAAAAATTAGAATTAAGACTTAGACCCATTATGAGTCAACTTCAACTACTAAGATTAAAGGTTTGGATTAAATAAGATCTTAGCTTAAGTATGTCACACATAAATCCTTAGGATTAATCTATCTTGCAAACTAAGTAATACATCAAAAATCCGAGCCTAGCCTTGCTAGGTACACGAAAAGGAAAAATCATAAGCACGAAGTAGATTTATGTAATGAATGCTACCAATTAATGGAATTTGTATTCTCATTTTGAATACTTTGAATGGTCCATGAAACACCTATGAAGTCTCGAGTGTGCATCGAGATACGAGAATGGTCCGAGAAGAAAATGTTGATAGCGTAATTAGTTAAATGTATTAAACATAATACAATGTGCATCTCGTGCATTCCGGGGTGGTATGAAATTGAGAAAAATCATTAAGTCGTGAGATAATGCGGTTTGATAACTAAATTGAATGGAATGGGTAATAGCAAGAAACCATGTGTATGTTCTATTACTAACACCGTTAAGCTAGGGATAATTCTCGCCGACCATGTGCTACAATAAGGAAGAATTTCGTTGTGAGCAGTAGGTGATAATGAGATCACTCGGAGAGAGTAATAGAGTAGTAAGTGATAATACGATCATCGAGAGATACAATACATGATCTTGCTAATACCTAGGGTACCTGGATTAAGATGGATAGGTAGAATGGGAAACGGAACTTCATTACCTATGATGGGCATCACTCTACTTAATGATCTTCGACTCACCCCGTTATTATTTTCATGTTATGACAGGAAATAGTCAAAGTAGTAAGGATGCTATTGGGTCCTCCAAAAAGGCTCACGTGTGACACAAGTGTATCAAAATTTCTTTTGATTGTAATTTTAGGGTTGGGGTGTCGATAAACATTTTAATGGAATTGAAAATAAATTTTATAATTTCTTCCACTCGTATTGTTAATATTATGTAAATTGTCTTATATGCGTTTCATTGTATGATAAGTCTTTAATGTATGAGCACATTCGTGTTTGAGGTTAATTTGGAAATTGGTCATATCGGCGTTATGCGTTCCTCGCCTAGCCACTCCTATTAGGTATTTAGCAAATGGGTCAAGGAGGAGGTGTTATTAGAGCCATGGTTTAGTTAACTCGGGTAGAACCTTAAGTGTCACCTAAGCTTAAGGACCGGTGTACTACTCGACAAGTAACAATTTGATTCCCGATTTTTTTTTTAAATATGTATGATTATTATTATGTGTTTCCATGCTGGTACATAATTCTATTCTAGAAATCTTAGTACTAGTAATTATTATTGATATAGATGCCATATTTATTTTGTACACCCTACGCCGCTAGGATGCGTCAAAAATAGGCCACCCTAGCTACCTATCGGGTCGAACGAAATAGCCTAACTATGACCCCGGATCGGGATATAGTAGCCTACGTCACTCGGGTGGATGACCTCGTTCGATTAATAACATTCATTGATGCTTCTTTCTAGCGATGCCGTACTATGGATTTACTACGATAGACTCTAAGTCGAAAACTTTTATCGAGAGATCAATAATTGCTTGATGAGGTTTGGGAAGGGTTGATAGGTAAATTTTGTTATCGAGGCTTGGTTCGAGCCTTCCTTTTGGTATAGATTAGGTGGACCCATACCCGATTGATGTATAGCCGGGCTCTACCATTGCCCCTCGCTCGTGAGATAGTGCGCATTGCATCGAATGATGTTATTGATTGGTGGAGGGTCGAGCACTCCTTTCCACGATGCGTCCGATATGTTAGTTGGACATAATAGATCATAACTCTATCATGCGATATAGTACTTATGTATTTTCTTATTTAAATAAGTACACTTTTGATTGTAAATAGAGCACAAAAACTTTTAGAACTAGAAGTGCTTGTAAATACTTGTTGTGTACGAAATGCTTCATATATAAATATCTATAATTTCGTACATAAGTGGATGAGTTACATTATATATTGTTTTTAATACCAAAACTAACATGGGCATAACATGGCATGTACAAAGTCCAAGCATGCTATGAATGGAGCCAACACGAGTAGGAGGTGAAGGGACCTCTAATGATCATAACGTAAATCAACAGGATGCTTTAAGTCACATGATGGACATGATGCAAGTAACAACAACAAGCAATGCGACAACAATAACAAAACCATACAAAGCAAATGAGACAGACTCCTAGCTATGCATCATCAGCCTCCACCTCCGCCACCCCAACATAGGAATGACATGGTGGAGAGGTTTCATAAGATGAGTCCTCGGGAATTCTATGAGTGTGTTAACCCAACAATAACGAGAGGAATGGATGAAGTCTTTAGAAGTGATATTGGAATACTTGTAATTTACTAATAATGAATGAGTATCGTGTGCCATTTTTATGCCGACTAAGGATGCCCGCACATGGTAGGAGAGCACGGAATTGATAGTGGATATGCCTACCGTAACTTGGGATGGATTTGTGGAGGTTTCTATAATAAATACTTTACAATAGATGTGAGAGCGAAAAAAATTAAAGAATTCCTAGAACTAAAGCAAGATGGGATCTCCGTAGGTGAATACGTATGGAGATTTGAGTAAGGATGTTGATTCGTCTCATTCATTATAGGGGAAGACAACTTGAAGAAGAATCGAGTTTTTAACGAAGTCGAGCCCAAGAGTCCGAAGCATGGTACGAATGTCTACCGACAACACTTTTTCAAAAATGGTAGATAAAGCAATGTTGGCAAATGAAGATCGAAGAAAATTGCAAAGGAAGTTCAGTTGAGGAGGCAATCATTTCAACCCAAAGCCTCTTCCTACAGAGCCACAAAGATAAGCATTGCTTAGAAATTTCAACCGAACCGGTTGTACAAGAAATGCATGGGCCGTCGGACTATCACCTTATGCCCCGAGGCCACTATTAAGCAATCAGTCGAGAGTAAATAATGGGTAATCAATCTCAATGCAATAAATGTGGAAGATTCCATATGGGGGAGTGTTGACCAGATTTGAGGGTTTTTTATGTTTGTCATAAGCAATGACATATAGCCTCTAACTATCCTCGGATACGAAATCGGGATCGAGAAGAGTACTCGCACGGGTTTATACAATGACCGGGAGGAGGTTGACAAGAGGGACACGAGTAGTAATAAGTGGTAATGTCTACATTTTTATCTTGATTGTTTATGTTTTAATTAATTCCAGTGCTACACATTCATTCATATCAAAAACATTAGTAGAAAGTTATGAAGCCGAGACATTGGCAATAGGATATCCGATTTCGAAGAATTTATGGAGTCAATGACCCTAGTCAAGCGAGTGTCCAACCGGATTGAGGATAGGAGTTTGGAGGCTGATTTGATCGTATTAGACCTCCAAGATTTTGATTTGATTCTAGGAATGGATTGGTTAACAAAGCATGGTGCCACCATTGATTGTCGAGGAAGAAGAGTAGTTTTTGATCTACCTAGAGATTAGGCTGTTAGAGTTTAAGGTTGATATGAAGTTTTAAGTCATATCAATCATCTCGGCTATAAAGGCTCGAAGAACGCTAGGAAAAGGGTGTATGGGATATCTAGCATAAGTGGTGGCTAGCCAAGTAGAGCGAAAGTCATAGCCGAATGATATAGAAGTTGTACGGGAGTATTTGGATGTATTTTTAGAAACTTTAATCGTTAGTGTATTCCCTAGCCCAATACATTGTATTTTTTACTCCTTTACTATATATATACATATGAGGCATTGTTTTATCTTATTATCATTCTTGTCCATGTTTAAAATAGATAAAAATATCCATTGCCAACATTGAATGGATCTACAGGATCGCATACTTTAAAAATCTAGATTTGGATTTAAACTATCTCACTTATCGGACCATTAAATTATGCTATTAATTAAAATATAATTGAGTGGGCTTAAGTTGATTTTCGATTGGGGCTTATTTAAATGTTAAATTCGACCCTAATAGTATTTTAATTAAATGATTATAAATTATTTAATTAAAAGGAGAGAAAGTGTCCTTATTCTTGTAGAATAATTAAAGAGGAATTTGATTAGGAATGTGATCCCTATTTGTTAGGAAGTAGATTGCCATCCAAATTGGAAACAAATCTATTCCTAATAAAATATATAAAAGAGTGAAAATAGGTTTTTCAATCCTACTAACTCTTGGAAAGATTGGGCACACATAAAAGAAGAGAGAAAATAGGTTTTGCTCTCCTCCTAACTCAAGGCCGCCGCCCCTCCTCTTTCCCTCTTCAAAACTAAAATTATCAATTAATAAAAGTGAGATTATTTGAGTGCTAGCACACATAATCTTAATCCCATAGGTTTTTGTGTGTGAGATGATAGAGGGCATTCGCATTAAGGCGAGTGCCTCCCATTGTTCAAATCGGCGGAAAAAGGAGCAAGAAAGAGAAATTGAATCGAGCTCACCTTATTGAATAAAGATTCGACATCTAACTCAAGGTAAAAGTCTCAACCTTTATTGATTATTTTAACATACATGTGATCTTGGCATGTTTCTATGGTAAAGTTTATGTTTTTCCCCTACGTGTAAACTTGATTAAGTCCATAGGAAACCTAACGAGTGGTATCGAGCATGGTTTGTATGCTTAATCTAATCAATTAGAAACCAATTTTGTGTGTTTAAATGTCAAAAGGCCAAATCTGATTAGTTTAATGGCAATAGTAGAATGTGTTATTAACTTGATAGATTCATGAGTTTGATCGGTAAACCGAATATATTGTGACTTCCAATTGTGTTTTATGGGTTTTATGTTTAATGAGATTAAATTATAACATAAAATTGATAAGAGAAATTGACTAGAAAAGGATTAATGGCACTATCTTAATCTAGTAGTGTATTGATATTTTAATATGATTAAAATTGTGATTTTATGGACAACTCATTCAATGAGTGGTCAAAAGGTTTGACCTATTGGGTTAACACCCAAACCCTTAATAGGGTTAGTTCTTGAAATCAAATACACAATTTCTCAAATGGCTTATGGACATAATTAAAATTGAAAATCCATAGTATTTGCTAGTATATGTTTTCGATTTTAATCTTTTTAGTGTATTTTTCGTGAATGGTTATACATGGTGCATGTCATGGGCCTATTTTTATTATGGGTTGTAATTAATACGGCCTGCGTGTCATCTATTTTTTATGTAAAATTTTTAATTTTATTTTATTAGAATAGATGTATTTAATATCATATTGAAAACTTTGTAATCATGACAAGAGATGGAGCCCAATGGAGGTGTGCCGACCCAACTCGAAGGAAGCCCATTAGATGTAGCTTTTCTTAGAGTTAGGTATTTGGCCCATGACATGTCACATTTAAATTTTATGCACCTTATATATACTATGCATGTGTGAATGAATGGAAATTCATATATTCCATGTAAATCGTAATAAAATGAATCCCTACAATAGTAAGTCATAAAATTGCCTTCCTAATTTGAAACTTGTCAAGGCATCGATCATCTAAATATGGGCTATGCCATAGCTAGGCGTGTTGCATTATCTTTGTAAGGCAAGAGTTAGGGTAAATGTTATGCCTAACACTCGAATGTAGGATTGACTTAACATGGGTAGCGGGACTATCCCGACCTTAGGCAATAAAATGGAGTAGTGCCCAACACAAGATGTTGATTCCATTCGATCCAAGAGTTATATTAGATATAATTAGAAAGGGTTCCTACTCGAAATAACTAAGTCTTAGGTGTACGAGCTCGGCTTGACTAAGACAAGGTGAAATAAGGATCTTGGCCCGCAATCAAAAACACTAACACGAATTATTTAAATGGATATTAATTCATATTGTGGGATTATAAATAAAGACCTCATACTAATCTTACATATATTGTGTAGATTGAAATGGCATCGAACAACTCACAACCATTTTCATTACGATCGAGTCCTTGAGAAGGACAAACTCAATGGGACTACCTTGATTGGTCTTGAAACTTGAGAATAGTTCTCAAGCAAGAGAGGAAGCTTGAAGTCCTAGACCAAGCGTTACCCAATGAATTGGCTAGAAATGCCACTACTCGCTCAAATGGAGGCATTCAAAAAGAAAAAGAATGACTCTAATGATGTGAGTTGCCTCATGCTAGCTATCATGAGTCTAGAATTGCAAAAACAATTCGTGGATATGGAGACTTTTGTGATCATGACTCACCTCAAGGAAATGTTCCAAGAGCAAGCTCGTCATGAAAGGTTCATGATAACCAAGGCACTAACTTCTTGCAAAATGGAACTAGGTACTTCGGTGAGTACCCATGTGCTCGGGATGAAAGGGTATATTGATACTCTTGAGAAGCTTGATGCATCTATTCGCAAGGAATTAGCAACCGACCTCATCTTGGCATCTTTGCCATAAAGTTATGATCAGTTTGTGATGAACTATAACATGCATGGGATGGAAAAATCGGTTTCGGAGTTGCATGGGACGCTTAAAAATGCTGAGTAGAACATAAAGAAAACCAATCCTGTGCTTGTTGGTTCAAAAGGGTAAGGGTGAAAAGGTAAAGGGCAAGGCCAAGCCCAAGGGCAAGGTTGGACCTATATCCAAAGGCAAGGAGGTCAAGGCACCTAAGCCTAAGCCATCGAAGGAGCGCGTGTGTTTCCATTGCAATAATGCTCGGGCATTGGAAGAGAAACTACCCGGTTTACTTTGAAGATCGGAAGAAGAATGGAGGTGGAGCTTCCACTTCGGGTATCTTTGTTATAGAAGTCAATCTTTCTATTTCGTATCATGGGTATTAGATACCGGATGTCGTTCTCACATTTGTTCTAATGTCCGGGGACTAAGAAATAGGCGGGTTTTGGCTAAAGGTGAACTCGACCTAAGAGTTGGGAATGGAGCAAAAGTTGCTACCCTAGAAATAGGGGATTATCATTTGACTTTACCTAGTGGACTTGTAATTCATTTATAGAATTGTTATTTTGTTCCTGCTATAAGTAGGAATATTATTTCAGTTTCTTGTTTAGATATTGATGGATTCTATTTCATTATTAAGAATAATGTTATTTCTATTCATCATGAGAATATTTTCTATGGCAATGCTTTGCTTAGTAATGGTCTTTACATTCTAGACTTAGAAAACCACAAGCCCATTTATAACATTGATAACAAGTGGGTTAAATCAAATGAATTGAACCCAACCTACCCAACCTACTTCGGCATTGTCATTTAGGACATGTGAATGAGAAACGCATCTCAAGACTCCATAAAGATGGAATTCTTGGCTTATTCGATTTTGAATCTTATGAAACATGCGAATCTTGCTTACATGGAAAAATGACTAAAAGCCCCTTTAACAAATCGAGTGAAAGGGCAAGTAACTTATTGGGCCTAATACATACCGATGTATGTGGACCACTAAGTACATCTGCTAGAGATGGTTATGGTTACTTCATTACATTCACGGATGACTTCGGTAGATATGGCTATGTCTATCTAATGAGGTAGAAATCCGAGACTTTTGAAAAGTTCAAAGAGTATAAGAATGAAGTACATAACCAACTTGGCAAAAGAATAAAAGCTATTCGATCTAATAGAGGTGGCGAATATTTAAGCCAAGAGTTTGACTCTTACCTAAAGGAGTGTGGAATAGTTTCACAACTCACTCCTCCCGGTACACCCCAATGGAATGGTGTGTCTAAAAGGAGAAATCGAACTCTATTGGACATGGTTCGATCAATGATGAGTCAAACAAATCTTCCAATCTCCTTCTTGGGTTACGCCCTTGAAGCCGCTCGCATTCCTACTAAACGAACTCCAACTAAATCAGTTGAGAAGACATCATATGAAATATGGAATGGGAAAAAGCCCAACATGTATTTTCTTAGGATTTGGGGTTGCGAATCCCATGTTAAAATGTTAACATCGGATAAGCTAGCATCCAAAACCGATAAATGCTTGTTTGTGGGATATCCTCAAGAAACTAAAGGATATTACTTTTACAACCAAAGTGAGAACAAAGTGTTTGTTGCTCGAAAAGCTATTTTCCTTGAAAAGGAATTCATTTTCAAGAGAAACGAGTGGGAGTAAAGTACAACTTGAAGAAGTTTAAGAACCACCAACTCCTATAGAGGATAGTATGGAAATCGAAACGGATTCACAAGGAGTTGTGGAACCCGAATCGATTACACAAGAACTAAGAAGGTCCAGTAGGATTCTTCATGAGCCCGAGAGATATGGATTTCTCATAACTAACGATCAAAGTATTGTACTAGTGGATCAAGACGAGCCCATTACCTACCAAGAGGCGATTAAAAGTCCAGATTCAGCTAAGTGGCTTGGAGCCATGAAATCCGAAATGCAAACAATGTATGATAACCAAGTATGGATTTTGGTTGATCCATCCGAAGGTGCTAAGATCATTGAGTGCAAATGGATTTTCAAACAAAAGGTCGATAACACCTTCAAAGGATGATTGGTGGCGAAAGGTTTTAGACAAACTCATGGTATTGACTATGATGAAACCTTCTCTCTAATAGTCATGCTTAAATCCATTAGGATCTTACTTGCCATAGCCGTATATTATGACTATGAAATATGGAAAATGGATGTCAAAACGAGCTTTCCTTAATGGAAACCTTCTCGAGGATGTGTACATGACACAACCCTAGGGTTTTGTCGATCCAAAGAATCCTAAACAGGTATGCAAACTTCAAAGGTCCATTTATGGATTGAAGCAAGCATCTCAAAGTTAGAATCTTCACTTTGATGAAGCGAATCAAAGAGTTTGGTTTTATAAAAAATGAAGATGAGCCTTGTGTGTACAAGAAAGTTAGTGGGAGCATAGTAGTTTTTCTAGTCTTATATGTGGATGACATCTTGCTCATTGGAAACGATATCCCTACATTGTTAAGAGTTAAGCAATGGTTAAGCAAGTGTTTTTCAATGAAAGGCTTAGGCGAAGCCGAAACTATACTAGGTATAAAGATCTATAGAGATAGATCACAACGGCTCTTGGGACTAAGTCAAGAAAAGTACATAGACAAAGTACTAAAATGTTTCGGTATGGTTGACTCCAAGAAAAGGTTCCTTCCTATGAGTCAAGGAGTGATTCTAAGTAAGAAGGATTGTCCTTTAACAAGAGAACAAAGGGAATATATGAGTAAGATTCCTTATGCATCGGCTATAGGATCTATCATGTATGCCATGCTATGTACTAGACTCGGATGTCGCACGAGCACTAAGTATGACAAGCGAGGTTCCAACGGGATCTAGGTGAAAATCATTGGACCGCTATCAAAAACATCCTTAAATACTTGAGAAGGACTAAAGGATATTTCTTAGTGTACGATGGTCGGGAAGAGCTAATTATAAATGGTTACACTAATGTCGCTTTCCAAACCAATGTCGATGACTCAAGATCACAATCCGGTTATGTGTTTTGTTTGAATGGAGGTGTTGTAAGCTAGAAAAGCTTAAAGCAAGACACCGTCGTTGATTCTACCACAAAGTCCGAGTACATTGTAGCATTAGATGCTGCAAAGGAGGAAGTTTAGATTAAGAAGTTTGTTACTCGAACTAGTATTTGTTTCGAGCACCCAAGATCCAAGTAAACCTCTATTATGATAACAACGGGGCCATCGCACAAGCTAAGGAGCCCTGGTCACACCGTAAATCCAAACACATACTCGGGAGATTCCATCTCATTCAAGAAATCGTCGAAAGAGGTGATGTGAAGATATTCAAGATTCCCGGAGAAGACAATGTAGCATATCCTTTAACTAAGCGAGTTAGCTAGGCCAAAGCATAAGGGTCATGTTAGATCTTTTGGTCTTAGGATTATGCCTAATTGGAACTAGTGTAAGTGGGAAATTGTTAGTGTATGCCCTTGTCCAATACATTGTATTTTTTACTCCTTTACTATATATATACATATGAGGTATTGTTTTATCTTATTACCATTCTTGTGCATGTTTAAAATAGATAAAAATATCCATGAATAGAATAATTACGCTTAAGTTATCAAATACGTGATTTGCTAGTAAAACTTTGAAGCATAAAAGAATACTATTCTAAATGTCCCTAGTCGATTATTGTTATAGGAATGGCAATAAACTAAGATTAGTATGTACTTTGTGAGATGACCATGTTTTACCGGTCATGGATATGGGATATCAATTAGGAAACATAGATACATGTAAGGGAACAAGTGTATTTGGATCGATCCGCTCATGAGAACACTACATGGTTGAAAGTCATAAGTGATTCTCATGCAAATGATTATACATGAATCCCTCAACTCCGAAATTGTTATGGATTCTTAGATGAATCCTTGCACATTTTGACATACGCTTAACATCATTTGTAACTAAATGACAAGTATGGGTATGATTGGGTATGCGATGATTCATGCTAAGAAACATGAATGAAGTGAAGGGATTGCCACTCTCTTTATTAAGAGAAGATATCACCGACCACTTAATTAGTAAAGCCGAGTAGTGCATGGCCATGCCCAAATGAAATGATAAGTGTTATCACTTATTTCATTTAGTCAATGTCACTAATAGATCAAGAAATGATTTAGCAATAAATAAGGATGACATGTTCCATGCCTTATGCTGATCATGATATCGAGAGGCAAAGGGTTGTATAAGGTTACAACTAGGTTACGTTAATTTATATTGACATTCATTCAATTTGGGTAGTCATAATGTCTTGCTAGAGATCGCTTATGATTTATGGTCCATAAATTGGATTTAGGCCCATTGCCAACATTGAATGGACCTATAGGATTGCATACTTTAAAAATCTGGATTTGGATTTAAAGCTGTCTCACTTATTGGGCCATTAAATTATGTTATTAATTAAAACATAATTAAGTGGGCTTAAGTTGATTTTTGGTTAGGGCTTATTTAAATGTTAAATTCAGCCCTAATAGTATTTTAATTAAATGATTATAAATTATTTAATTAAAAGGAGAGAAAGAGTCCTTATTCTTGTAAAATAATTAAAGAGGAATTTGATTAGGAATGTGATCCCTATTTTTTAGGAAGTAGATTGCCATCCAAATTGGAAAGAAATCTATTCCTAATAAAATATATAAAAGAGTGAAAATAGGTTTTGCAATCCTACTAACTCTTGAAAAGATTGGGCACACATAAAAGAAGAGAGAAAATAGGTTTTGCTCTCCTCCTAACTCAAAGCCGCCGCCCCCCTCTTTCTCTCTTCAAAACCGAAATCATCAATTAATAAAAGTGAGATTGTTTGAGTGCTAGCACACATAATCTTAATCCCATAGGTTTTTATGTGTGAGACGGTAGAGGGCATTCGTGTTAAGGCGGCGTCTCCCATTATTCAAATCGGCAGAAAAAGGAGCAAGGAAGAGAAATTGATTCGAGCTCACCTTATTGAATAAAGATTCGGCATCTAACTCAAGGTAAAAGTCTCAACCTTTATTGATTATTTGAACATACATGTGATCTTGGCATGTTTCTATGATAAAGTTTATGTTTTTTCGCTGCGTGTAAACTTGATTAAGTCCATAGGAAACCTAACATTAACTAAGTTATCATAAAAGAGGGAGATAGAATTTGAGATTGAGTTAGATGCGGGAACGACTCCAATTTCTAAGACTCCCCATAGAATGGCCTAGTTGAATTGAAAGAGTTGAAGGTGCAGCTATAGGACTCACTTGGATAAGGGATTTATATGCCATAGTTCCTCACCTTGAGGAGCTCTAGTATTATTCATGAAAAAGAAGGATGGTAGTCTACGGCTATGCATTGACTATCGAGAATTGAACATAGTGACGATTAAAAATAAGTACCCATTACCGATGACTTGTTCGATCAATTACAAGGTGTGATGGTGTTCTCCAAGATAGATCTACAATCGGGATACCACTAGCTAAGCGTAAAATCAAAGAATGTGAAGAAGATAGCGTTTAGGATGAGATACGACCACTATGAATTCCAAGTAATGCTTGTTTGGATTGACTAATGCCCTAACCACTTTCATGGACTTGATGAATTAAGTTTTTAAAGAATTCCTGGACAAGTTTATCATCATATTAATGATGGCATCCTAGTCTACTCTTGAAGTAAGGAAGAGCATAGGGAGCATCTAAGAGCCACCTTGCGAACACTAAGGGAGCGACGAGTTATATGCCAAATTCAAGAAATGTGAATTTTGGTTAGATCGAGTAGCGTTTCTAGGTCATGTGGTGACAAAAGAAGGCATAGCGATAGATCCAAAGAAGGTAGAGACTATCTAGAACTATCCTACCTTAAAGAACGTGGTAGAGATACGAAGCTTCTTAAGGCTAACCGAGTTACTATCGAAGATTTATGAAGGGCTTTTCTAAGATAGCTAAGCCTCTTACTAATTTGATGAAAAAGAGCATTAAGTTCCAATGGACGGATACCTGTGAGAAAAGCTTCCAAGAATTAAAGCAAAGGTTAGTCACGCCACGGTGCTAACTATCCCATCCGAAGATGGAGATTTCATGATTTATAATGATGATTCCAAGAATGGGCTAGGAGTAGTATTGATGCTAAATAGAAGAGTAATAGCCTATGCATTGTGGAAATTGAAGGAATACAAATGGAATTATTTGATGCATGGTCCGGAACTAACGATGGTAGTTTTTGCCTTACAAATCTAGAGACATTACTTGTATGGAGTAAAGTGTGAGATATAAACGGATCATAAAAGCTTATGATATATCTTCACACGAAGGAGCTGAACATGAGACAAAAAAGGTGGTTAGAGCTGGTGAAGGATTATGATTGTATAATCAATTATCACCCAAGCAAAGCTAATGTTGTTATCGATGCCTTAAGTAGTAAATCGATAGCAATGATGCGGGTAATCCAATCATCGATAGTGAGAGATCTACAAAAGTTAAAACTAGAGATAATTCCAGTAGGCCACCGAGCATTTTATCAACTTTATTAGTCCAGTTGACTTTGCGGGAAAGAATTCGGATGGGGCAGCAAGCGGACGAAAAGCTGCATGAATTGAAGAAAATCAAAGAGGTGGAGAAAGAATCCGATTTTATGGTGGATGAAAAAGGCATCATTAGATTTAAAGAGAGATTATGTGTTCCATTGATAAAGGATATAAGGCGGAAATATTAAAAGAAGCGCATGCAACTCCCTATTCGATACACCCAAGAAGCACACGGATGTACTCGAGACTCGTGATAAAGTTATTAGTGGCTCGGAATGAAGAAAGACGTAGCTAATTTTTTGGCAAGGTGTCAAGTCCGTCAACAAATGAAGATGAAACAGCAAAGACCCACGGGAATGTTAAAACTATTGGCAATTCCCGAATAGAAATAGAAGCATATAACGATGGATTTCATCATAGGATTACTAAGATCGGAAAAGGGGTCGGACGTAATTTGGGTGATCATAGATAGATTGACCAAATCAGCACACTTTCTTTTGATCAAAACGACCTATAATCCGAACCGGTATGCCTAGTTGTATCTTCAAAGAATTGTAAGACTATATGGGATTCGATCTCAATTGTGTCGGATCGAGATCTTAGGTTCCCATCCGTATTTTGGAAAAGTCCGCACAAGGCCATGAGAACAAAGCTAAACTTCGGTATCGCATATCATCCATAAATCGACGACCAATTTAAGTGAGTAATCCAGATTCTTGAAGATATGTTACGAGCATGCATTACGGATTGGTTCGAAAAATGGGAGAAATATATACGCTTAGCTGAATTTGCATATAACAATAATTACCTAGCTTCGATTAGGATGGCTCCCTATGAAGCCTTGTATGGATAGCGGTGTAGATCTTCCATGCATTGAGATGAGATAGGGGAAAGAAAGTTGTTGGGACCGGAGCCGACGTAGCGAATGACCGAAGTGGTGGATAAGATCCGCCAACGAATGAAAACGATCTCAAAGTAGACGAGAAAAGCTATGCTTGATAAGAGGAGGAAGGATCCGGAGTTTATAGTTGGTGACTATGTATTCTTAAAATTTTCACCAATGAAGGGCATACTCGATTTGGGAAAAATGAGAAGTTAAGTCCGTGATACATTGGACCATTTGAAATACTTGGATCGAGTAGGCCATAAGGCCTATCGCTCGTTGCTACGTCATCCTTAGCGAGAGTGCATAATGTGTTTCATGTGTCTATGCTAAGAAAGTATGTTGGAGAGCCTAGCTAAATTTTGGAGACAGAGCCACCAAACCTTACACCAAACTTAACCTATGAGGAAAGACAAGTTCGGATTCTAGATAGATAGGTTAGACAACTAAGGAATAAGGAGATTAGTCTAGTTCAAGTGTTATGAGAAAATCATGACCTCGAAGAAATGAGAGTAAATACCAAAAGTTATTCAAATAAACCAATTTCGTGGATGAAATTTCTTTTAAGGGGAGAGAATTGTAACCCTCATAAAAATCCTTAACCATAAAGCGACACGTATTAAAATATTTATAGATATGCATATATTAAGTGTAAGTATAATTCTCATTACACCATGATAAATTAATGCTTGAAATGTATGATTTATGTTAAATTAAAGTTATTTTTCTTGAGATTGATGGTTCAATTATTAAAGAAATCAAATATACAAAATTAATGTTTTGAGGACAATATTACGTTCGAATTTTGTGTGATTTATTCAAGAACTTTAGAGTGATTTCGAGTAAATCCTAAAGAATAAAGGTTTTTTTATCTATGTTTCAACTAACTCCCCATAACATTTATGGCCATTTTAGTACGGACTACTTTACGGGCATCACTGCTTGGAATATTTTTTGGGGAAGGAATTTTGTGTTTAAGGTGAGGAATTTCAAAAAATTGTGAGAGGGAGGGATGTTTAGTTACTTGAACTAGATTAGTTAGTCTAACCAATTATTTAGGACACACAAGCCCCCTTAGTTAATGAATTAAGTCTAACTCACCCTAAACCCATCAAACCCGCCACACTATCTCTCTTGACTCACTAATTACTTTAGGAAAGGGAAAGCCTAAACAACCTTAGGAAATTAAAGCAAAGTAAGTAGGTTCCATTTTTATTTTATTTTATGTCTTTAGTTTTTTTTTTTATGTGTTTATTTCATGGGTTGTAATAATTTTGCAATGGGTTGCTTTGGTTGTTTATGTTGGTGTTAGGGTTTGGTAAATTATGATGGATCTATGTGTTTGTGTTGTGATGCAAAGTTTTTTTGATGTGTTTAAATGTGTGAATGGTTTGGAAAAAAAACAAAAGAAAAAGGTATGGACGAAATTGGTTAGAGCTACACTAGATTTGGTGAGCATGACTCGGAAAGGAAAGAAATACACTTCTAGAGTTGCCCTAGGTTAAAACCATTCGGCCAAGTGGGAAAAATTAAAAAAGAATGGATCTTTTAGGGAAATTAAGGGCCTAAAATATCATGGTAACTCAATTAGGAATGGGTTAATATTCGAGGGTGGAAATAAATTCACTAGAGATAAAGGGGAATCCATGGCCATCTTAAAAACCCAATCGACCTAACTAAAAGAAAAAAATAGGGTTTTGGACTTCATTAGGTAAAATTGGATATTTGATGCCTAAATGTGGTTTCCTTTGTGGACCTTAAGGTTTAGATCTCCTTGGTAACCCTTCTAGGTATGGTTTGGTAAGTTATTAGTAAGTTAGTATAAAAAAGAATTGACCTAGAAATGGAAAAAAAATTTCTTGCTCATTTTGGACTATTTGGCCTATGAGAGAAAGTGACTGACATTGAATCCTTTTTTGTAATTAGAGATCAAGAATTAAATATGAACTTAAGTAGAGACCAATTACTATAAGAAATATAAATGGAGTGATGGAAAAAAAGAATTCAAGAAAAATCGGGATTAAGACTTAGACCCATTATTAGTCAACTTCAACTACTAAGATTAAAGGTTCGGATTAAACAAGAGTTTAGCTTAAGTATCTCACATATAAATCCTTAGGATTAACCGAGTTACGTAAACTATGTAATATATTAAAAATCCGAGCATAGCCTTGCTAGGTACACGAGAAGGAAAACTCGTAAGCACGAAGTAGATTTATGCAATGAATGCTACCAATGAATGGAAATTTTATTCTCGTTTTGAATACTTTGAATGGTACATGAAACACCTATGAAGTCCCGAGTGTGCATCGGGACACAAGAATGGTTTGAGAAGGAAATGTTGATAGCATAATTAGTTGAATGTATTAAACATAATACCATGTGCATCATGTGCATTAAGGGGTGGTAGGAATTCAAGAAAAATCATTAAGTCGTGCGATAATGCAATTTCGTAACCAAATTGAATGGAATGGGTAACAACATGAAACCATGTGCATGCTCTATTACTAACACCGTTAAGCGAGGGATAATTCCGCTAACCATGTGCTACAATGAAGGAGAATTTTGTTGTGAGTAGTAGGTGATAATGAGATCACCGAGAGAGTAATAGAGCATTAGGTGATAATACGATCATCGAGATATAGAATGCATGGTCTTGCTAATACCTAGGGTACCGGATTAAGATGGATAGGTAGAATGGGAAATAGAACTTCATTAGATATCACATGTATCACCCTACTTACTAAGTTTCGGCTCATCCTGTTATTGTTTTCATGCTATGATAGGAAAGAGTCGAAGTGGTAAGGATGCTACCGAGCCCTCTAAAAAGGCTCATGCATGACACAAGTGTACTAAAATTTCTTTTGATTGTAATTTTGAGGTTGGGGTGTCGATAAAAATTTTAATGGTATTATAAATAAATTTTCTAATTTCTTTGATTGTATTGTTAATATTATGTAAATTGTCTTATACAAGTTTTAATGTATGATAAGTCCTTAATGTATGAGCACATACGTGTTTGAGGATAATTTGGAAATTGGTCGTGTCAACGTGACACACTCATCACCTAGCCACTCCTTTTGGGTATTTAGCAACGGGTCGGGGACACCCCCTCTCTCTTTCTCTCACTCTCTCCTTCTCTCTACCTATCACTCTCCCTCTCCCCCTCTTTCTCCCTCACCTTTCTCTCCCTCTCTCCCCCTCACTCTCCCTCTCTTTCTTTCTTTTTAATCTCTCCTTTTCTTTTTCCCTCCCTCTCTCTCGATCTTTCTCTCCCTTATTCTTTCCCCCACACTCTCTTTCCTCTCTCCCGTTATCTCTCTCTTCCTCTGTTTCTCTCTTCCTCTCCATCTCTTCCGCTCTCCCTCTCTCCCACTCCTTTTCTCTCTCCCTCCCTCTCTTTCCCTCCCTTTCTCTCTTTCTCTCCCTTTTCTCTCCTCCTCTTCCTTTTCTCTCTCTCTTGCTCTTCACCTCACTCTCTTATTATCTATCTCTCTCTTTATCTCCCTCTCCCTGTCTCTCCCCGCCTCTATCTCTTTCTCTTTCTCCCTCCTTCCCTCTCTTACTCTCTCCCTCTCTCTTCCCCTTTCGTTCCTCTCTACCCCTATGTACCGCTTTCTTACTCTATCCCCCTCTTACCCACTCTCCCTCTTTAACTCCCTCTCTCTCTCTCCTACTCTCTATCCCTCTCTCACTCCTCCACCCTCTCTCCCCCACTCTCCCTTTACCTCTCTCTCCCTCTCCCTCTTCCATTCCCTTCCTCTCTCTCTCCTCTATCTCCATTTTCCCTTTTTCTCCCTCTACATCTTTCCCTCCCTTTCCCTCTTCCCCTCTATCTCCTATTTCCCCCTCTCCCTTTTCCATTTAACCTCTCTCCTATTCTCCCTCTCCCTCTCCTTCTCCCTCTTTACTTCTCTCTTTATTTCTCTCTCTCCCTCTCTCTTTCTCAATCTTTCTGCTTCCCTCTCTCTCACTCTTTCTCTCTCTTTCCCTCCTCACTCCTCTCTCTTTATCTCTTTTGGTCCCTCTTTACTCTTTCCATATCCCTTTTCTTTTCTCTTTTCCTCTCTGCCCCCTCTCTCCTTTTCTCACTCTCTCATAAACTCTTTCCCTTTCAAGTTCTCACTCTCCCTCCCTCCCTCCCTCCCTCTCTCTCTCATACCAAGTCCCTCTTTCTACCTCTTTATCTTCCCCTCTTACCCTCTCTCACTCTTTCTCTATCTCTCTCTCACTCTCTTTCCTACACACTCTCCTTCACGCTCTCTCCCTCTCATAATTTTTACCTCTCTATCTCCCTTGCCCTCTCCCTCTCTCCCTTCTCTCTCCCTCTCTCTCTCCCTTTCGCTTCCTCCCACTCTCTTTCCCTCTCTCCCCCACTTTGTCTCTTCCTTTCTACCTCTTTCCCTCTTTGCATCCCTCTTGCCCTTTCTCTCTTTCCCCCTCTATCTCTCTCTTACTCTAACATTCTCTCTCTCCCTCTCTCTCCCTTACCTATTTTTTCTCTCTCCTCTTGATTCTCTCACCCTTTCTCCCTTTCTTCCTCTCTTTCTTTCTCCCTTCTTCCTTTCTTACTCACTCTTTTTCCCATTCTCCCTCACCTCTTTATCCATCTCCCACTCTCTCTCCATCTCTATCTTGCCCTCTTTCTCTCCCTCTCTCTCTCTCTCTCTTTCTTTTTCTCTCCCTCTATCTTTCTTACCTATCCCCCTCTATTTCCCTTCCTCTCTACCTCCCTTCCTTTCCCTCTCTGCCTCTCTCTACCTTTCTCTCCTTTCCATCTCTCTCCCTGTTCCTTACTCCATCTCCCTCTCTCTCCCCCTCCTTACCCCCTCTCTCTCTTTCTATCCCTTTCCCCCTCTCCCTTTCTCTCTCTCTCTCCCTCTTCCTAACTACATCTTCCTCTTTCTCTCCCTTCTTACCCCCCTCTCTTCCTCTCCCTTTATCTCCTTTCCTCTCTCACTCCCTTTCTCCCTTTCCCTCACTCTCCTCCTTTACCTCTTTCTCCCTCTTTCCCTCTCTCTTTCTCCCTCCCTCTTCCCCTCTCCCTCTCTCCCTCTACCTCTCTCTCTCTCACCCCCTCTCCCTCTATAACTCTCTCACGCCTTCACCCCTCCTCTCTCTCCCTTTCTCCTACCCTATCCCTTTCTCTCTCTCCCTTTCTCCTACCCTATCCCTTTCTCTCTCTCCCTCCTTATCTCTCTCTCCCACTATCTCTCCCTATCCCCCTAATCTCTCTCTATCATTATCTCTCTCTTTTCCTTACTCTCTCCCTCTCTAATCTCTTCCTTTACCTCTCCCTCCCTCTCTCTCTCACTCCCTATCCTAATCTCTCACCTTTCTCTCCCTCCCTCTCTCCTTCCCTAACTTTATCCCTCTCTCGCCTACCTCCCTCCCTCTCCCTCTCACTCCCTCTCATTGTCTCTCTACCCCTTCCTTGCTCTATCTTCTCTTTTCTTTCTCTCTCTCTCTCTCCTTCTATCCCTTTGTCTCTTTTTCTCTCACTTTCCTTCTCTCCTCCTCTTACCCGTCCTCACTACCCCTCTCCCTCTCCCTCTCTCCATCCTATTCACTCTCTCCCTCCCCTTCTCCCTCTTTCTCTCTCTCCCTCTCTCATTCTTCCTCTCCCTTATTCTCCCTCTCCCTCTCCCCGTCTCTCTCGCTTCTCGCTCCCTCCCTCACTCCCCCATACTCGCTCCTTCTTACCTTCTCTCTCCTCTCTCTCTTTCTCTTCTCTCTATTTCTTCATCTCTCTCGCCCTCTTACTCCCTTCTTCTTCATACTCTCTCCCTCTCTCTATCTCTCCCCTTCCCTTTCCCTCTCTCCTCTATCTCTCTCTCCCTCCTTCTCTCCTAATGTCTCTCTAACCCTTTCTCTCTCTACCTTTCTCTCTCCCTCTCTCTCCTTTCCCCTCTCCCTATCATGCTCTCCATCCCTTTCTCTCTCTCCCTCCATTCCCCTCTCTCTATCCTTCTCTCCCTCTCTCTCTTTCCCTCGATCACTCCTCTCTCTTTCCCTCAATCACTCCTCTCTCTTTCCCTCTCTCCCTCTCTCACTCTTCCTCTCCCCCTCTCTTCTCTCTCTTACTCCCTTTCTCTCCCTCTCCCACTCCCAATCTCTCTTTTTCTCTCTCTCTCCCCCTTTTTTCCATCCTTCTCACCCCATCCCCTCTCTCTCCCCTCTCTCTCACTCTCCCTCTTTATATCTCTCTCCATCTCTCTCTCCCCCTCCATCTCACTCCTTCTCTCCTACTTCTATCTCTCTCAATCCCTCCCTTCCTCTCTCTCCCTCCCTCCCTTTCTCTACTTATCTCTCCCTCTCCCTCTATCTCTATCCTTATCTTCCTCTACCTATCTCCTTTTTTATGTCTCTCTCTCTATCCTTCCTCTATCCTTATTTCTCTTTCCCTCTTTATTCCTTCCCTATCTTTATTTCTCTCTTCCTCTCTCTCCATCTATCTTTCGCTTTCCTAACATCCCTCTCCCTCCCCTAATCTCTCTTTTTCTCTATCTCTCTCCCTCTCTCTATCGCTCTCATTCCTAGTCTCTCACCCTTTCAATCTCTCCATATCTTCCTCTCTCTCCATCTCTCTCCCTCCGACCCTCTCTCCCACTCCATCCTACTTGTCTCTTTCTTTCCTTTCTCCTCTCCCTCTCACCTTTTCTCTATCTTTCCCTTTCCCTCTCCCTTATTCTCCTTCTCACATTTTCTTTATCTTTCTCTTTCCTTGTCCCTCCCCTCTCTCTCCTTCCCCCTCTCCCAATCTCTCTCCCTCTTTCTCTCTCACCCTCTCTACCTCCTTTTTATCTCTCCCTTCCTCTCTCTCTCACCCTCTCCCTCTCTTTTTTTCTCGTGCTTCCCCTTCTCTCTATCCCTCTCTACTTCTCGCTCTCTATCCCCATTTATATCTCTCTCTCATTCTTGCTCTCTCTCTCCCTCTCTCTCCCCCACTCACCCTCTCTCCCTCTCTTTCACCATCCCTCTACCTTTCCCTCTCCCCCTCTATCTCTCTCAAACCCTTCCTTGCTCTCACTCTTTTTGTCTCTTTATCTTTATGTCTCTCCCTCTCTCTATCCGTCCCTCTTAACCCCTCTCTCTCCCTCCGACCCTCTCTTGCTCCCTCTATCACCTCTCTTTCTCTTTTTTCCTCTCTCTTTTGCTCCATCCTCTCTCTATCCCTCTTGCTCTCTCCGTCTATCACTCCCTTTCTCCTTTCCTTTATCTTCCTCTCCATTTCTCTCCCTCTCTCTCCACCTACCTCTTTCTCTCTCCTTTCTTTTATCTTCCTCTACATTTCTCTCCCCCTCTCTCCATCTACCTCTCCCTCTCTCTCCATCACTCTTCCTCTCTATTTCTTCCTCTCTCCCTCTCTCTCTCTCTTTCTCTCCTTCACTCCCTCTCTCACCATTTCTTTCCTTTTCTCCCTATCTCTCTCATCCTCTCTCCCTCTCTTTCTCTCTTCCTCTTCATCTTTCCCCTACTCCCTATCTCCCCTCTCTCTACTTCTCTCCTATTCTCCCTCTCTCCCCCTCTCACTCCTAACTTCATTCTCCTATTATCCATCTCTCCCTCTCTCTTCCTTTCTCACTCCTTCCCTCCCTCATTTCCTCTCTCTCCCTCTTTCTTACCCTCTCTCTCCTTCTCTCTCTTTCTCTCTCCCCTTCTATGTATCTCCCGCTCTATCTCTCTCTTGCCTACTCTCCCTCTCTAACTCGCTCTCCCTTTCTCCTAGTCTCTCTTTGTCTCCCTCTCTCCCTCTCTCACTCCCTTACCCTTCTCCTTTCCTCTCCCTCTCCCTTTACCTCTCTCTCCCTTTCTCCCCTATCCCTTTCCCCATCCCACTTTCCCTCATTCTTCCTCTGCCTCTCCCTTCCTCTCTGTTCTCTAATTTTGTCTCTACCTCTCTTTCTCTCTCCATCTCCCTCTTTCGCTCCCTTTCCATCTCTCCTCTATCTTTCATTCTCCGTCTCTCCCTTTCCCATTTAAGCTCTCTCCCATTCTTCCGCTCTCTCTCTCTTTGCTTCTCTCTCTTTTTCTTTCTCTTTCCCTTTCACTCTTCCTCTCTCTCTCCTTTTCTCCCTCTCTCTCACTCTATCTCTCTCTATCTTCCTTGCTCTCTTCTTCCTCTTTCCCTATCCCCCTCCTTCTTTTCCTCCTTCTCTATCCCTATCTCTATTGTCCGTCTCTCCTAAACTCTCCCCCTCTCAAACTCTCCCTCTCCCTCCCCCTCTATCTATTTTCCTAGGTCCCTCTCTTATTACTCTATCTCCCCCTCTTTCCCTCTCTCACTCTTTCTCTGTCTCTCTCTCCCTAACTCTCTCTCTCTCACTCTCTCTCCTAGACACTCTTTTTCTCTCTCTCCCTCTTTTCCTTTCTCTCCCTCTCCTTATTTCTACCTCTTTCCCTCCCTTTTGCTCTCCCTCTCTCTTTCCCCCTCTCCCTCTCTCCCTCCCTTTTTCTCTCCCTCTCTCTTTGCTCCTCTCCCTCTCTCCCCCTCTCTCCCTCCCTCCCTCCCATTCTCTCTCCCTCTTGCTCGCTCACCCACTTTTTCCCTCTCTAGCCCTCTTTCTCTCTCCCTCTCTTCTTCTCTAGATCCCTCTTTCCCTATCTCTCCCCCTCTATCTCTCTCTCACTCTAACATTCTCTCTCTCCCTCACCCAATCCTTTTCTCTTCCTCTGTCTCATTCCCTTTCTCTCCCTCCCTTCCTCTCCTTTTCTCTACCTTTCCTTCTCTCTCACCCTCTCTCCCCCTCTCCCTTTCTCTCTCCCTCTCTTTCCCCATCTTCCTCACCCTCCCTCTCTTTCTCCTGCTCTCCTTCCATCTCTCCCTCTCTCTTGTGAGTGTTGGCACCCAAAATCCAACCATGTTTGGATGGGCACATGTTAATATATTATTATGTCATTTATTTTATTAATAATAAATAAGTTATTCTATTAATTCTTATGCTTATATGTTGATAAATTCAATAGAATTAGATAGATGTCCATATGATATGCATTTCCAATAGTGATTGATTAAAAAATGTGACGCAAACACTAATGCATAGAAATGATATCATTAAATGTCTCAAGTTACAGCATTGTCAATAATGGACATTGACAATATGTGGATAGACTTATGAGTGCTATGCTCATGCTATATGATAGTAGTAGGAGATCTAACACCTATTGTCATAGTGATGCCAAAGCAAGCATTTATGTTAAATAACGTATCACTAGACTTGACTCGTCATGAGAACTCATCTAGTTTTTGTCTATAGAAATATCATATGAGATAGGTACAAATGGTCCTTAGACTTGAAGTCATCACAATTGTCTCATTAGAGGACTTATGCACTTTGACACTCGTTTCGATGGACCCATTAATGGGTTGCAAATGGATGATTCTTTAATGGAGGCCGGTGTATCACTAAGATCGAACATGTCATTCCTTATATGCTAAAGGAGTTATCACATTACACTATGATAAATGTCTACTCAAGAAATCTATGGCCATAATAGGAGTACACCAATAGAGCATAGTTGGTTTACTCTAAAAACTTGTAGGATCATAATCGAACAAGATTGATAACTAAGCTTGAGATCACACTATGATAAGTTGACATGAGGAACAAATTGTATGGTAACCATGCCCGTGAAAGGTAATAATGAATTAACTAATCCTCTTAAAAAATTAGGTAGTCATGATGCCTTACTAGAGGCCAATTTTAATTTATGTATCAAGAGATAAAAGAGGAGTCTTTTGTTCTTGATACATTATCAAAATATCTAGGAGCCTATTGAGTCACATGCATAAATTTAAATATTCACATTGTAAATAAGAAGCAAAGATATTAGAAAATGTTTCCAATTATGAAAGTTTCCTTTTTTTGAAAAAAGTTTCCAAAATGGGAAATTTCCTTAAATGGGAAGTTTCATACAATAGAAATTTTTCTATTTTAGAAATCGACTTCCTAATTTGGAAGTTAGTTCCAAATTTGCAAGTAAATGATCAAAAATGGAAATGGGTTTTTGAATTTAGGTTAAAGGGTATTTTGAGAAATTGCTTCCTAATGTGGACCCACCTAAAATATTCTAAGATTATTTATTTAGATTGTCCAAATAAATTAATTGGGCTAAAATGGTTTTGGCCCATTAGGTTTAATTAAAAAGGCCTTAAGATATTTTGGTGACAGGATAAACATCAATCTTAGATAAGGTTAAATGTTTTAAAGATAATGATCAAAAAGTCCACATGCAAAATAACTCCTCATCCTTGGAGAATAAGGAAGCAATAACCTAGAGTCCTTTAGAGACTCATTATTACCCCTCTCCTTGTCCTTGAGGATAAGGAAACTCTCCTATAAATATATAAGAGAGAGAGAGGTGCGAAATTACATGATACAAAAGGCAAAGAGAGTTTTGGCCAAAATAAAGAAAGGAACAAAAAGAAGAGAGAGAAAATTCGACCTACCCAAAAAACAAACTAGGGCACACGAGTAACAAATTAGGGCACATAGTTAAGTGAAGAAAAATAAGAGAAAATAGTTTTCTCCAAAATCTTAGCAAGCTAAAATATTTCTTTCTCTTTTAAGGTTGTCACAAAATTGCTTGGGATTGATTTCTATAGGAAACACTAAATCAAAAAAGGTAGAGCTAGCACTCGATTGATTTTGAGTGCTTCTTTGTGGATACTTGGACTACGTGCATCATCAATAGAGGTCAAACACTTGGATGGGTTTTTTATAAAAGGAATTTAGATTTACGCTACAAGAGGTAATCCTTTATTTAGAGCTTAATGTTCATGTATGTATGGTTATTAGATTTAAGGGCTTGATCTTGATCCCTTAGATGGAGGAAAATTTTTGTTTATCCCGACCTCCATAGGATGCATGATCCTTCAATTGGTATTAAAGCCTCCATTGAATGTTTGATTATATGCTTGATTGATTATGATTAACTACATGAATTAGCTATGTCCGATTATAAATATTATGTTTTTGGTATTTTATATAAAATAAAAATAAATTATGGGTAAAAATGAATAGGGGCATGTAAGATGGATGTTTGACATCGATGCTCGCGTGCATGACGGACCTATTGACTATCGGGTGCTAGGCGCATAGCGAGCAAGCACGGTGGCCTACCAAGCCGCATGTTAGGCGCGTAGTAGGCGAGCTTATTGGCCTACCGAGCAATGCGCTAGGCATGCAAGCCGGGTTGCTTGCCAATCTACATATTAGGCGTACAACCTAAGCTCGCGTGCCAAGCCCCGCATGCGAGGCATGCCGGCTCGGTAAGTTGCACGTTGGGCATGTGAGCCGAGCAATAGGCTATGAGCGGACGTGTGCTAGCATGCAAGCCGGAGGGTTTGGGCTTTAAAGCCCTTGAACTCTTGAGGCCCAAAAGCTTTTGAGCCCAAAGTAGGCCCAAGGTCGAAAAATGTTTCAAAATTAAAATTTAGAGAAATTTTGATAAATTTATAAGATGACCAAAACTATAGATTTATAATTATTTTATGAATTAAATTATTTCATTAAAATTCCATGTATCAATGTGATTAAAACATGGGTGAATGGTATGGATGAGTGCACCTAGTTTTATGAGTGAATGCTTGTATTGTTTTAGACAAATAGGACTCGCTTATCCTATCTTTGCTATTATTCTATTGTATTTCTCTTCTCATCTTACTCTCCTCAAATGTAACTCGAGGTTTCTAATTTCAAATAAATATAAAGTAGAAGATAAGAATTAGAATTGATATATGGAGAAGACACCAAGCAATGAAGACATTCATGAAGAATTTATAATAACTTTTTTCCCAAGAAATTGACCCAATATCTCTTCATGGCTCGAAGGGGGCTAGTACTAAAAATCCATTACCATTTACCAGTCTTTGAGTCATGCATGAGATGCATGAATGTGATGAGATCATGTATGCATCATTAGGAACAATGTAATTATTGTTTAGTATGCATGCTAGGATAAACCAACCATATTAAATTCTTCAAATTAAATATTAAGTTAATTGCTTTCTAACGTTATTAGGCGGGAACTCTCTTGGTCATTACTAGCTTGTTAAGATAACTCAAGGTCACTTCTTCCTCGAGGGAAACAAATCATGCGCCATGCGATGTCCTTGAATGTTGGGACTAACTAAAATGAGTTGTTGTGTTTTTTGAGATAGCTCAAGGCTAATAAACTTGTAAGTAAGGATTGGTATTCAATAAGATGTGATAAAGACAAGGAGTTGTCATACTAATGGAATTACGAATTACATCGGATATAATTGGTAAGGAGTTACCTATCTAGTCCTTTATGTATGCTTATTTAGATAACTCAAGACTAATACATGTTAGAGGATGGGATCCTAACCCACTAGGAAAATGAATTGAAAATTTTTCTCGAGTCTTATATTGAAGGTTATATAAGTTGAAGAAAATAGCGAGAGCAAACATAGATTTTTACTTCTTTAATTTATGCTTTGTTTAGTTTTATGCAATTTAATTAACCAAACCGTATGCTTTTTTATCCTGTCGAGTTGCACGAGTATGATCGGCAACACATCGATACGATCGATCATTGGTTGAATTAATGCCTTTGATGGCACAAACTTCCTCGATTGGGAAATCAATTTAAGGATAGTTTTTAAACATGAGAAAATTCTCTATATAATAGAGAAAGCTCTTCCAAATGAGCCTCTTCTGGTTTAAGCTGAAGCTCATGAAGTATAGATCAAACGAGAGAGATGATGTGATCGCTACTCGAGCATCATGCTTGTTGCTATGACATTGTAGCATATGTGCCAACATAGAAACTCATAAGCTTTTGAAATCATAGTAAAGCTCAAGAGCTTAATTAAGGAGAATACTAGGCATGAGCACTATGAGTAGTAAGGAAGCTCTTTAGAGCTAGAATGGATAAGGATTCCAATGCCGAAAAGCATGTCACTAAAATGATAGGCTATATTGACGGATTGGCCAAACTTGAAGTTAGAATCGATGCTGAATTATCCATTGACCTATTATTGCGATCATTGCCCAATAGCTTTAGATAGTTCATCATGAACTTTAACATGATACACATGCAAAAGACTTTTAAAGAGTTATTATTCATGCTAAGGGAAGTACGACTGAAATTAACAAGAAGAAAATTTTTTTTATACTTCTAGTTAATAAGAGAAAAGGTGTAGTAAAGGGTAAGAAAAAGCCCAAAAAGAAGAAGAAGTCTTCAACTACACCTACCGAAGGAGTGAAAAAGGTTGAGGCTTAAAATAGCCCAAAGGATGTAGTTTACTTTTATTACAATAAAAAATGGCATTGGAAGCGTAACTATAAGGAGTACCTAAGAGGGGTGCAAAAGAAGAGTTCTACCACCACCTCAAGTATTTATGTTATTAATGCTAATTCTTTTATTTCCAAATTCTACCTCATAAGTATATACCATTTGTGTAAATTTTTGAAATGTACAAGAGCTTAAAAAAGGAAGGAAGATCGCTTCGAGGGAGAATATCTCGCATAACAATAATGAATCAAAAGTTGGACCATTAGATGTAGGTATTTATGAGATAGCACTATCATGTTGGGATGTTCTAACACTCAATCATTATTATTTTAGTAGAGACTAAATATTTTATTTCCATTTTTTATTTTGAATAAGTATTTTATTTTTAAGAATAATGGTTATTTTTAAAGATGAGTTTTTATGAAAATATATTGATAATGATTATATGTTTTAAACATAACTTCCAAGTGAATAACATAAATACTAAAAGATTCAAATGATGTAAATGAACATTAATTAGTAAGAAACATCAAAAGTAGTCATACAAACAAGAATCTAATATCCAACCGACTTGTACAAAGGATATTTAGAATTATTTGATGATGTCTAAGGAAACTTGTTTACTTAGCAAAGAGACATGGATCCCCTTTTAGTTGAAAAGGAGAAAGAGTTACTAATTAATAAAGACCTTTTATATAGGGAAGTATATGGGCTAATGTTCACACAAGCAAAAGGAGAACATGCTTGTTATATAACCTTTAATGATTGTGGATCATGTTATGGTTATAAGATATAAGTCCAAAGCATTTAAAATGTTTAAAAGTTTAAGACTTGAAAAGTCATGTGATGAACTAGCAAGAGTATAAAGCATCTCGATTAGATCAAGGAAATAAACACTTGAATGCTAAAATTTTAGATCAACTAGGAGAGAATGAATTCTCTATAGACATCACATGTTAGATATGATCAGTCCATAATGAGTTGAATGGATATCCCTAATTTTGAATGAATACTCTTTGCTACAACCTTTAAATGAATAGGATTCCAATTAAATCTATTACGTATGAGATAGAAAATGAATTAATCTTTTCTTAACATTTGAGCTATAAAATGAATGTCAAAGGGTTTGAAAAAGATAATAATGAAGCCCAAAATCAATAAAGTGCTAAATTATGAGATATCCAAAGCAAGAAAAAGATGTCAATATCTTACCACTAGAAAAAAGTGTTGTTCCTTACTAAGCATACTATATTCCTTGGAAAGGAATTTATGGATGATAGAAATAGTGGGAGGAAATTCAAACTCAATAAGATTTGAGTAGACTCATAAATTGACACTTTAAATAAAGGAATCCTAAAGTAGAATGATTACAAAGTGTTGTAACTCTATCACAAATAAAATATAAGAACTTCATAAGTTTAAAAGAAATTCATCATCGGACAAAATGATATTATCATTTCATCTTGACACATGGTGATGTGAGCCTTAAAAGGGATCATAAAGCTAATACTTTTGAAACAACAATGTTACATATTGATTCCTATAAAAGGCAAGTAAAACAAATGTGTAGTTGCATGCAAATAAGATTTGCAAATCGCTAAGGTCCATTAATAGACTTAAGTATGTCTCTAGGAATAAAAGTTAACGTTTCATGAAATGATCAAAGAGTTTGATTATTCATCAAAAACAAAGACGAACCTTATGTATGGGATTCTACTAGTCATGGTTATTCAATACAAAATTACACCTCGACTATAATATCATGTTGCAAATAAAAGATTAAGGAATCTAGAAGAAATTTACCTAGGATGACATATGAGAGGAACCTATAATCTAAGAATATATATCTATAAAGGTAGATCACTTAGAATGTGAGGAGTCTCTCAAGATAGTTATAATGACATGATACTAAAAGGTTTAGTATGAAAAAATCAAAGAAATTTTTGTTCTAATGTCATATAGCTTAATGACCGATAACAAAGGATCCATAGCATAAGTTAAGGAACCAAGGTCGTATCAACGATCCAAGCATGTACTAGAATACTATCACTTGATTATAGAGATAAAAAGGTCATGGTAACATAAGGATAGAAAAGGACCATAGTACAATAATATAGCTGACCCTAGACTAAGTCTTCATCATAACTAAAACATCCGACTCATACTTGATCATCGAGATTAAGGGACATGGCTAGTTGGCTCTAGTGCAAGTGAGAGATTATTAGTGTTAGTGTCCAAGATCCAACAATGTTTGGATGGGCTCGTGTTAATGTATTATTACATTATTTATTTTAATAATAATATAGAAGTTATTTTATTAATTCTTATGTTTACATGTTGATAAATTCAGTAAAATTAGATAGAAGTCCTTATAATATGCATTTATTATAGTGATTGATCGAAAGATATGAGACTAACACCAAAGCATATAAATGATATCATTAAACATCCCAATTGGTAACATTATCAAGAATGGAAAATGACAATATGCGAGATAGAGTTGTGAGTGTTATGCTTATGCTATATGATAGCAGTAGGAGATCTCATACATATTAGCATGGTAATGCCAAATCAAGCATTTATGTGATTTATGTTGGAGAATATATCACCGGCTTGACTCGCTATGAGAACCCATTTGATTTTTGTCTATAGGAATCTCATACAAGATGAGTATAAATGGTCCTTAGACTTGAAGTCATCATGGTTATCTCATTAGAGGACTTATGCACTTTGACACTCGTTTTGATGGATCAATTAATGGGTTACCCATAGGCGATTTATTGGGTGTACTAGGAATCCAATAGAGGTAAGTGTATGACTAAGATAGGACATGTCATCCCTTGTATGCTAAAAGAGTTATCACATTGCACTTTGATAAATGTCTACTCGAGAAATTTGGAGGCACAGTAGGAGTACACCAATAGAGCATTGTTAGTTTACTCTAAGAGCTAAGACATTTGAAAATCGAAGAAAACTTATATGACCAAAATTGAACAAGACTGATAACCAAGTTCGAGATCACACTATGATAAGTTTGTATGGTAACCATGCTCATGAAAGATAATGATGGATTAACTAATCCTCCTAAAGAATTGGGTAGTCATAATGCCTTCCTAGAGGCCAATCTTGATTTATGTATTAAGAGATAAAAGAGGAGTCTTTTGTTCTTGATACATTGCCAACATATCTAACGACGTATTGAGTCACATGCATAAGTTTAAGTATTCACATTATAAATGAGAAGTAAAAATATTGAAATAAGTTTTTAATTATGAAAGTTATTTTAGAAAGGGCTTCTAAGATAGAAAGTTTCCTTAAATGGGAAGTTTCCTAAAATGAAAAGTTTTCTTAAACGGGAAGTTTTCTAAAATGGAAAGTTTTCTATTTTAGAAATCAGCTTTTTAATTTGGAAGTTACTTTCAAATTTGGAAGTAAATAACTTAAAATAGAAATGGGTTTCCTCATTTAGTTTAAAGAGTATTTTAGAAAATTATTTCCTAATATGGATTCTCCTAAATAATCTAAAATTATTTATTTGGATAGTCCAAATAAATTAATTGGGCTAAAATGGCTTTGGCCCATTAGGTTTAATTGAAAAGGCCTTAAGATATTTTTGTGAGCGGATAAACATCAACCTTATTAGATAGGTTAAATGTTTTAAAGATAATGATAAAAAAATCCACATGCAAAATTACTCGTCCTCCTTAGACAATAAGGAAGCAACAACCTAGAGTTCTTTACGAACTCATTACTAACCCTCTCCTTGTCCTTGAAGGATGAGGAAACTCTTTTAAGGTTAAACATTATATGGTATAAAATATATAAGAGAGAGGGAGGTGCAACATTATATGGTATAAAATATAGAGAGAATTTCGGCCAAAATAAAGAAAGGAAAAAAGAAGAGAGAGAAAATTCAGCCAACCCAAAAAGCAAACTAGAGCAAACGACTAAGTGAAGAAAAATAGAGAAAATAGTTTTCTCTAAAACCCTAGCAAGCCAAACTCTTTCCTTCTCTTTTAAGGTTGTCACAAAATTGCCTAGGATTGATTTTTATAGGAAATACTAAATCAAAAAAGGTGGAACTAGCACCCTAATGATTTTGAGTACTTCTTTGTAGATACTTGGACTGCGTGGATCATCAACATAAGTTGGACACTTTGATATCTTTTCTGAAAAAGGAACTTAATCTACACTACAAGAGGTAATCTTTTATTTAGATGTTAATATTCATGTATGTATGCTTAATAAATTCAATGGCTTGATCTTGGGCCCTTATATGGAGGAAAATTTTTGTTTCATCTCGCACCTCTACAGGATGCATGATCCTTCATCTCTCCCTCCTTATATCCCTCTCTCTTTCCCTCTATCCTTCTCTCTCTATCCCTCCCTCTCTTTTTCCCAACTATATCCCCCTCTATCTCCCTACCTCTATCTCCCTCTCTCTCCCTCCCTTCCTCTCTCTCTCTCCCATTCTTTCTTTTTCCTCTCACTCCCTATTCCTCACTCTATCTCCCTCCCTCTCTTCCTCCCCACCCCTTTCTCTTCTCTCTCTCTCTCTCTCCATCTTGCTTACTCTCCTTGCCTCTCTCTCTCCCCTCCATCTTTTCCCTCTCTCTCTCTTTATCTCTCAATCTTTCTCCCTCTTCTTTCTCTCCCTATCCCTCTTTCCCTATATCACTCTCTCCCTTTCTCTTACCCTTTTTCCCTCTATAACTCTCTCTAAGTCACTCTTTCTCTCTCTCTCTTTCTCCCTCCTTATGTCTCTTCCACTAACTCTCTCTATCCCTCCTAACCTCTCTCTACCATTATCTCTGTCTTCTTTAATCTTTTTCCCCCTCTCTCTTCTCTTCCGTATCTCTCTCACCCTCTCTCTCTCACTCCCTCTCCTAATCTCTTTTCCTTCTCTCCCTCTTTCTCCCCTTCCCATCCCTCCCTTTCTCCTTCCCTCACTTTATCCCTTTCTCCTTCCCTCCCTCACTTTCCCTCTCGCTCCCTATCATTCCCTCTACCCCTTCCTCTTTCTATCTCCCCCTTCTCTCTCTATATCTCTCTCTCTCCCCTTCTATCCCTCTATCTCTCTCCCTCTCCCTCTCTATCTCTCCCCTCTCGCCATTCCTCTCCCTCTCCCACTCGCCTTTCCTTCTCCCTCTCTCCCTCTCTCTTTCCCTCTCTCCCTCTTCCTCTCCCTCCCCCTCTCCCTCTCTCACTCTTTTTCTCCTTCTCATCCTCCCTCTTTATCTCTCTCCCTCACTCTCTCCCTTTCTCCCCCTCTCGCCTCTCACTTCTCCTTTCCTATCGCTCTCTTCTCTCTCCCTACCTCTCTCCTTCTCACCCTCTCTCGTATCACTCACATTCTCTCTCCCTCTCTCTTCCCCTCTCCTAATCTCTCTTTCACCCTCCGACCTCCCTCTCCGACCTCCCCTCTCTCTCACCCTCTCCCACCCTCCCTTTCTCTCTCTCTCTCTCCCTCCCCTATCTCTATCCCTCTCTCCTTCTTGCTTCTTACTCCATCTCTATCCTCCTCGCCCCTTCTCCCTCTCCCCATATCCTTCTCCCTTTCTCTCCCTCCTCTCTCCTTTTCCTTCTCCTTATCTCTCCCTCTCTCCTCCTCTTTTTCCCTCCTTCCCTCTTCTACCCCTCTCTCCCCCTCTTTTCCCTCCTCCCCCTTCTACCCCCTCTCTCCCCCCTCTCTCTCCCCCTCTCTCTTTCTCCCTCTATCACCCTCCTTCTTGTTTTCCCCCTTTACCTCTCTCCCACTCTCCCACTCTATCTATCTTAATCCCTCCCTCACTCTCTCTCCCTTCCTCTCTCTCTCTACTTGTCTCTCCATCCCCTCTATCTCTATCCTTATCTTCCTCTTCCTATCTTTTTCTCTATGTCTCTCTCTCCATCCTTCCCCTATCCTTATTTATCTTTCCCTCTTTATTCGTTCTCTTATCTTTACTTCTCTTTTCCTCTCTCTCCATCTATCTTTCGCTTCCCTAACCTCCATCTCCCTTTCCTCCTCGAATCTCCCTCCCTCTCTCCCACTCCCCTCTCTCTATCCCTCTCTCTCCCTCTCTCTCCCTCTCTCCCTCTACCCCTCTCTCTCTCTCTCCTTGCTCTCTCTCCCTTTCTCTATCTCTTTTTATCTCTCTATCTCATTCTATCTCCCTCTTTATCTTCCTCTCCCTATCTCCCTCTCTATGTCACCCTCTCTATATCTTTATCTATCATTATTTCTCTCCCTCTTTCCATCCCACCCCTATCTTTCTTTCTCTCTCCTCTCTCTACCTGTCTATCTCTCTCTCTCCTACCTCTTATCCCTCCCCTAATCTCTCTCTCTCTCTTTATTTATCTCTCAATCTCTCTATCTAATGCTCTTATGTCTCTTTCCCTCTATCCTACTCCTACTAATAATAACTCTCCCTCTCTTTCCCTGTCTTTCCCTTAATCTCCCCCTCTCTCTCTCTTTCTCTCTTCCCTCTCCCTCCTTCCCTCTCTCTCTTACTCACCCTCTCCCTCCCTCAACTCTCTCTTTATCTCTCTCTACCCTTTCTCTCTCTTACTCTCTCCATCCCTATTTCCCTACCTCACTCCCTCTCTCTCCTCTCCGACCATCTCTCTCTCTCTCCCTCACTCCCAATCTCCCTTCCTTTCTCTCCCTCTTTATCCTTCTCTCCCTTTCACTTCACCTCTGTTTCCCTTTCTCTCGCCCTTTCTCTCACTCTCCCTCTTTATGTCCCTCTTTTCTCCCACACCCTCTCCATCTCTATCTCTCGTCCCTCTTTCTTTTTGTCTATATCTCTCTTTCTCTCTCCTACTCTCTCTCACCCTTTATCTCTCTCCCTCCTTCTCCCTTCCATTATTTCCCTCTCTATCTCTCGCCTCTATCCCACTTTCTCCCTCTCCCTTTCTCTCCCTCCTCTCTCCCTCCCTCCCTTCTTTTCGTCCTTATTTCTCTCTCCCCTCCTCCTTACCCTCTCTCCCCCTCCCTCCCTCTCCCTCCCCCTCCCTCCCTCTTTTCACTCTACCTTTCCCCTTCCTCTTTTGCCTCTCTCACTTTCTCTTGCTCTCTCACCCCCTCCCTCTCTCCCTCTTTCTCTCTCCTTCCCTCCCTCTCTTTCTCCCAATCTCTCTCCCTCTCTCCCCTTCTCTCTCCCTCCTTCTCCTTCCCTCTCCCTTTCCCTCTCTTTCTCTCCCCCTTATTCTCTCTCTCTCCCTCCTTCTCTCTTGCTCTCTCTCTCCCTTTATCCCTTTGTCTCACTCTCTCTCACTCTTCCTCCCTCTCTCCCTTTCCTCATCCCTCTATCTCTCGCCCTATCTCTTTCCTTTTACCTCTCTCATTTTCTCTTTCCTCCTCTCTCACTCCTTTATCTCTCTCGCAATCCCTCCCTGCCTTTCTCTCTCCTTATCTCTCCCTCTCTCCCTTTCCCTCTACCTACCTACCTATCTCCCTCTCCTTATCTCATTCTCTATCTCTTCCTCTCCATCCGTTCCCCAATCCTTGTTTCTCTCTCCCTTCCTCCCCTCGACCCTCTGTCACTTTCTCTCACTCTCCCTACCTTCCTCTCTCTCACTCTCTTTCCCTCTCCGTCCCCATCCCTACCTAAATCACTTTCCCCCTTTCTCTATCTCTCTCCCCCTCTCTATCATTCTCTCTCTCTCCTAATCTATCTCATTCTATTTTGCCTTCTCTCTTTCTCTCTTTTTCTCCTCCTCTCTCCCTCTCCTTGCCTCTCCTAATCTCTCTCCTACTTTCCCTTAATCTCTCTCCCTTATTTCTCTACCTCTCCCCCTCCCTCCCTCTCTCTCTCACTTTGTCCCTCTTCCTCTTTCTCTCCATCTCCCCTCCCTCTCACTCTTCCTCTCTCTCCCTCTTTCTTTCTCCCTCTTCCTCTCCCTCTCCCTTTCCCTTTCTCACTCATTCTTCTTCTCTTTCACCCTCTCTCTTGCTTGCACTCACTCTCTCTCTCTCCCTATTCTTGCTCTCTCCTTCTCTCCCTCCCCTCTCTCTCTTTCCCTCTATATATCCTAATCTCTCCCTCTTTTCCTCTCTCCCCTTTATCCCTCTCTCTCCCTCCATCACTCTCTCCCTTCTTGGCTTATTCCCTCTCTCCTTATGTTCCTCTCTCTCTCCCTCCCTCTCCCTCTCTTCCTCCATCATCCTTGTCCTTTTACCCACTCTTTATGTATTTCTCCCCCTCTCTCTCTATTACTCCCTATCTCCCTCTCCCCTTCTCATACTCTTAATCTATCCCCCTCTCTCTTTCTCTTTCTCCCTCCTAATTTTTCTCTCTCCCTCTTCTCTCCTTTTCTCTCCCTCACTCTCCTTATCCCTCCCTTCTCTCTCTATCCCATTCTATCCTTTCTTTCTCTCACTCCCTCCCTCTCTCTCTATATCTCTCCCTATCCTCTCTCCCTCCTCTCATCCTCTCGCTTTTCTCTTCATCCATCTCTCTATCCCCTTCTCTCTCCCTCTTCCTCTCCTAATCTCTTTCCCTCTCTTTCCTTTTATTTCTTTTCTTTCTCCTTTTCTCCCTCCTCCCTCACTCCCCCTATATCTCTCTATTTCTCCCACTCCCTCTCCCTATCTCTCTCTCCCTCTCAATCTCTCTCCCTTCCTCTCTCTCTCCCTATGTATATCCGTCCTTCTCCCCCTCACTCTCTCACCCTTTATCTCTCTCCCTCTTTCTCCTTTTTTATCTCTCTCAATCCCTTCCTCGCTCTCCCTCTCTCACTTCCTCCCTCCCTCTCTTTTTCTCTCTCCCTCTCCCTCCTTCCCTCTTGTTCTCTCTTACTCTTGCTCTATCCTTCCCACTCACTTTCTCTCCCACCCTCCCCTCCTTCTCTCCCCCTTCCCCCTCTTCATCTTTCTCCCTCTCTGTCCTTATCCCTCTCTCACTCCCTCTCTCATTCTCTCACTCTATCCTTCTCTCCCTCTTTTTCTCTCACCCTCTTCTAGAGAGAAAGGGAGAGAGAGAGGGAGAAAGAGACATGAAGAGAGGGAGATATAAAGAAAAAAGGATAGAGAGAGATAGAGAGGGAGAGAAAGAGAGGGAAAGTGATAGTGGGAGATAGAAAGAGAGGAAAGGTGAAAAAAAGAAAGAGAGAGAAAGAAAGGGGGAGAAAGGGGGAGAGAGAGATGGAGAGGGAGATAACAATAAAGAGGGAGAGGGAGGGAGAGAGAGGAGGGAGAAAGAGGGAGAGAGGGATAGAGAGAGAGGGAGAGATAGCTAAAAAGAGATAGCAAAAGAGGGAGGGAGGGAGGGAGAGAAAGAGAGAAGGAGAGAGAAAGAGAGAAGGAGAGAGAAAGAAAGGGTGAGATAGAGGGAGAGATGGGTAGAATGAAAGGAGAGACAGAGAAAGAAAGAAAGGGAGAAAGAAAGAGCAATATATATAATCGAAAAGAGTGAGAAAGAAAGGGATAGAGAGAGAGAAAAGGAGTGAGAGGGGGAAGGAGAGAGGGAGAGATATATAGGGAGGAAGGGAGAGGGAAATCGAGAGATAAAGAGAGAGAGAGGGAGGGAGATAGAGCAAGAAAGGGAGAAAGAGGAAGGGAGAGGGAGAGGGAGAGAGAGAATGAGAGTGGGGGAGAGAGAGAAGTAGGGAGAGATAGAAGGGGGCACAATGAGAGGGAGAGAGAGAAAGAGAGAGTGATGGGAGAGAGAGAGAGGTAGGGAGAGATAGAAGGGGAAACATAAAGAAAGGGAGAGAGAGAGGTAGGGAGAGATAGAAGGGGAGACACAAAGAGAGGGAGAGAGGGAGGGGAGAGAGAGAGGGAGAGAGAGGGAGGGAGGAAGGTAAATGGAGAGAGAGTGAAGGAGAAAGTGGAGTATAGAGAGGGAGAGTGAAGTAGATGGAGAGGGATGGATAGAGAGGAAGGGAGAGGGAAGAAGTACGAGAGGGTGATAGAGAGAGTGAGAGACAAAGGGGAAAGAGAGATAGAGAGAGGGAGGGAGAGAGAGATATTAAGAGAGAAAGGTAGGGAGATAAGGAGAAAGAGGGAAAGAGGGAAAGTAAGATTAAGGAGAGAGAGGTAGAGGGAGAAGGAGGGAAAGAGTTGGGAAGAGAGGCAGGAAGAGAGAAAAGAAGAAAGGAAGAGAGAAGTAGATGAAAAGAGAGGGAATGAGAGAAGGGGAAAGAGGCAAAGTGGAAAGATAGAGAGAGAAAAGAGAAAGAGGAAGGAATAAGGAGAGTAAGAAAGAGGGAGAATCGGAGAGATGTATTTAGGGAGAAAGGAAGATAAGGTGAGAGAAAAGGAGAGAGGGGTGAAGGGAGGGAGAATGAGAGAGAGGAAGAGAAAGAAAGCAAGAAAGAGGGAGAGCTAGAAAAGGGGAGAGACAAAGAGATATATTAGGAGTGAGAGGGGTAGAGAGAGAAAAAGAGAGGGAGAGAGTGGGAGAGGGACAAAGATAGGGAGATAGAGATAGATAGAGGGAGAGGGAGAGAGGGGGAGAGGGAGAACAAAAGAGAGGGGGAGAATGAGAGGGAGAAAGATGTAGAGAAAAGAATAGATAAAAAGATATATTGGGAGAGGGAGAGACAGAGGGAGAGAAAGAAGGGAGAGGGAAGGAGAGGGAGAGGAGTGAAAGAGAGAGGGACAGAGAGGGAGAGGGAGGGAGGGACAGAGAGGGAGAGAAGGAGAATGGGAAAATTAGAGAAAGAAGGTGAGAAAGTGAGAGAAAGAGAGGGAGAGGGAGAAAGAGGGAGAGATAAAGAGATATATTAAGAGAGAGAGAGGGAGAGACAAAAAGAGATAGGGAGAGAAAAAGAGAGAGAGAAAGAGAGAGGAGGGGATAAAGAGAGAAAGAGGGAGAGGGATGGAGGGAAGTAGAGAGGGAGAGAGAAGGGAAGAGAGAGTGTGAGAGGGAGAGATTAGGAGAGGGAGAAAAAGGAGGAGAGGGAGAGGGAGGGAGAGATACGAAGAGCGATGAAAGAAGAGAAGGACGAGAGAGGAAGAGAGATGAAAGGATAGAGGAAGAGAAAGAGAGAGGGAGGGAAAGAGGGAGAGGGAGAGGGAGAGGGAGAGGAGAGTAAGGAAGAGAGAGGTAGAGAGAAGGAGGGATATAGTTAGGAAGAGAGACAAGGAGAGAGAGAATGAGAGAGGGAGAGAGAAATAGAGGGAAAGAGAAGGAATGAGAGGGGGAGAGAGAGGCAAAGATGGACAGATAGAGAGAGAAAGATAAGGGAAGGGAGGGAGAAGGAGAGAGAGAGGGAGAGAGAGGGACATAGAGGTAGGAGGAGGGAGGTAAAGAATGAGAGGGAGGGAGAGAGAGAAAGAGAAAAAGAGAGGAAGGGGTGACGAGAGATTGGGAGAGAGAGAGCAAGAGGGTGAGGGAGAGGGGAAGAGAGGGAGAAAGGGAGAGGGAGAGGGAGAGGGAGAGAGAGGTGTTAGTGTAAGTGCTAAAGATCCAACTTCTTTGGATAGATTGACTTATTATAGTATTGCATTCCTTATTTTATTAATAAGAAGAAGTCTTTCTATTAATTTTATTGTTTATATTTTGAATAAAATTAGATAAAATTCCATATGATATGCATTCCGTTAATGATTAATCAAAATTAATGCACTTAAATGATATCATTAAATGTCCCAAGTCATAGCATTATTAAGAATGGAGATTAACTATATGTAGTAAGACTTGTAAGTGTTGTGCTCATGTTATAAGCTAGTAGTAAGAGAAAAGTTAGACAAGTCATAACTTCGATTGCTTCTTGTATAGGTGCTTGGACTATATTGATTATTGGTAGAGGCTGGACACTTGGATTGCTCTTTTTTGTAAAGGCTAGATTTATGCTACAAGAGTAATCCTTTATTCATGCTTTAATTCATGTATATATGAATAGTTAATTCAACGACTTGATCTTAAGAGCTTCGGATGGAGGAAAAGTTTTTATTTTATTCTATACCTCTAAAGGATGCATGATCCTTTAATAAGGAGAGAGGAAGAGATTGAGGGGAGAGAGGGAGGGAGAGAGAAATGAGGAGAGAAAGATTGGGAAAGGAGAGGGAGAGTGAGAGGGAGAGGGTGAGGGAAAGAAAAGAGAGGGATAGAGAGAGGGAGAGAGAGAGGGAGAAACATAAAGGGAGGGAGAGAGAGGCAGATCAAAATAAAGAGAGAGAGAGAGAGAGAGGGAGAGGGGGATACGAAGGAGAGAGGAGAGAGGGTGAAAGAGAAGGGTATAGAGGAAAAGTAAGAGAGATGGAGAGAAAAAAGGAGAGAGGGAGGGCAAGAGTGAGAGGGAGGATGGTAGAGGAAGAGAGGGAGAGGAGGAGAAAGAAAGAGAGTGAAAGAGAAGAAAATAGAGAGGGAAGAAGAAAAGGAAAGATTGAGGGAGAGAATGAGAGATCGGGAGAGAGAGTGATAATGAGTGAGAGAGGAAGAGGGGGATGGGGAGAGAAAAAAAGAGAGTGATGGAGAGGGGAGAGAGAAGGAGAGAGAGGGAGAGGGAGAGGGAGAAAGAAAGAGAAGTAGGGAGAGTAAGAGAGAGTGGGAGAGAGGAGGAGAGGTAAAGAAAGTGAGGGAGATATACTAAGAGAGTGGGAGAGAGAAGGGGACGGGGAGATAGAAGGAGAAGGTGAGGGATAGAGAGGGGTAGAGAGAGAGATGAAGAGAGATGGGGGGAGGGAGAAAGTGAGTGAGTGGGGTAGAGTGAGAAAGAGGTAGAGAGGGAAGAGGGTAGAGAGATAGAGGGAGTTAGAGAGAAGGAGAGAGGAAGAGAGAGGGTGAGGGAGAGAAGAAGTATGAGAGAGAGGGATAAAGAAGGAGAGGGAGAGATTGGGGGAGAGAGAGGAAGAGAAGGAGAGATAGGGAGAGAGAGAAACGTGAGGGAGAGAGAGGGAGGGAGAGGGAGAGTGGGTGAGAGAGGAAGCAAGTTGGAGAGTGAAAGCGAGGGTGAGAAGGAGAGAGAGGATGGTAGATAGGGCAAAGGGAAGAGAGATAAAGAGATTGAGGGAATAGGGAAAAGGAGAAAGAGGGAGAGACGGAGAGATATATTAGCGGAGGGAGAGAGAAAGAGAGAGAAAAAGAGAGAGGGAGAAATGAGAGATAGAGAGAAGGAGAGAAAGAGGGGGAGAGGAAGGGAGACTAGGAGAGGAAGAGAGAGAAAGATAAAGGGAGAGAAAGGAGGAGAGGGAAAGGGAAAGAGAGCGAGTGGGAGAGATAAGGGGAGAGAGTGAGATGGGGAAGAGGGTTAGAGGAAGAAAGGGAGAGAGATGGAAGGATAGAGGAGAGAAGGATTAGGTGAGAGAGAGAGATAGAAAGAGTGGGAAAGATAGAGACAAAGAAGGAGAGAGCAAGAGGGGGATGATAGAGAAGGGAGATATAATAGGAGAGAGAGGGAGGGAACGATAGAGAGGGATAGATCGAGAGAGAGAAAGAGAGGGAAAGGGGGAGAGAAGGAGAGAAAGAAGGAGAGAGAGGGATAAATAGATAAAAGGAGAGAGAGAGAGGGAGAAAGAGGTAGAGAGACGAAGCGAGAGTGATAAAGAGAGGGAGAGAGGAACATTATGATAGAAAGAGAGAGGGTGCAAAAGAGAGATTGGGAGAGAGAGTGGTTAAGAGGGAGAGATAGAGAGGGAGAGAGAAAGAGAGAGAGAGAGGGAGAGAGGAAGAGACCATGAGAGAGGAAGGAGAGAGAGAGAGAGAAAAGAGAGAGAATGGGAGAGATATAGAGGAAGAGAGGGAGGGAGAGAGACACAGAGAAAGGAAGAGATAGAATGGGAGAGAGAAAGAGGGAGTGAGAGAGAGGGAGAGAGATAGGATGGGAGAGAATAAGATAGAGGGAGAGGGAGAGGGAGAAAAAAGGAGAGGCAGAGGGAAAGGGAGAGAGGAGGTTAGAAAGAGGAAGAGAGAGGGAAAGGGAAACCATAGGAAAAAGGGGGAGAGAGATGGGGAGAGAAAGACAAAGGACTATAGGGAGATAAAGAGAGGGAAAAAAGGAAGGAGAGATAGGAAGAGATTGAGAAAGAGAAAAAGAGAGAGAGGGAGAGAGAGAAAGGGAGAGAGGGATAACGGGAAGAGGGAGATAAAGGGAGAGAGAGGGGAAAGGGTGAGAGGGAGGGAGATAGATAAAGAGGGAGAGAGGGAAAGAGAGGCAGGTGGAGAGGGGGAAAGAGTGAGAGAGTGTTAGGAAGAGACAAAGAGCGGGAGAGAGAAGGGGAGAGGGGATAAAGAAAAGAAGGAAAGAGGTAGAGAGAAAAAGGGAGAGAGTGGATGAGATGGAAAAGAGAGAGATAGAGAGGGAAGGGTTAAGAAAGTGAAAGGGACGAGAGAAAGAAAGAAAGAGACTAAGAGAGAAGGAGAGATTGAGAGGGGGAGAGAGAGGGGTAGAAAGAAAGAGGGAGAGGGAGGAGAAAGATAGAGAGAATAAGAGAGGAGGAGATAAAAAGATAGAGAGAAATAAAGAGGAAGAGAGAGTTAGTGAGGGAGTGATAGGGAGGGACTATGAGGGAGGGAAAAAGGGAGGAGAGAGTGAGGGAGAGGGAGAAAAAGGGAGAGAGAAAACATGAGAGATATGAAGAACGAGTGAGGAAGAGGTTAGGAGAGAAATGGAGAGAGAGAGGGAGTGAGGGGGAGAGAGAGGTGGGAAATGGTGAGAGAGAAAGGGAGAGAGTGAGAGCAAGAGAGAAGGAGAAAAACTAAGGAGGGAGAAAGGAGAGAGATATTAGGGTGGGAGAGAGAGATTTAAATAGTGTAGGATAGAGAAGGAGAGATAGAGTCAAAAAGGGTTAGAGAGGCAAGAGAGGGAGTGATATATATATATATATTGGAAGATAAAGAGTGAGAGAGGGAGAGAGAAAAAGGGAGATAGAGGGAGAGAGAAAGAGACAAAGAGGGTGAGGGAGAAAGCGAGAGGGAGGGAGAGGGAGAGAAAAGGAGAGAAGGAGAGAAAGGAAGAAAGATGGAGAGAGAATGGGAGAAAAAGAGAAGGAAACAAAGGGAGGAAAAGTGGAAGAGAGAGAGGGTGAGAGAGAGGCAGAGAGAGAGGTAGAAGCGGGGAGAGAGATAATGTGTGACGCCACTTTCCCTGGATCACTTAATAATTACCTAAAAGGAGTGGCTAGGTGAGGAGCGCGTCACGCCGACACGACCAATTTTTGAATTAGCCTCAAACACGTATGTGCTCATACATTAAGAACTTATTATATAATGTAATCCATACAAGAAAATTTACATGATATTAACAAATACAATGGAAGAAATTACTAAATTTATTTACAATACCATCAAAATATTTATCGATACCCCAACCCCAAAAATTAAAATCGAAAGAAATTTCGATACACTTGTGTCACATATGAGCCTTTTCGGAGGACTCGATAGCATCCTTACTACTTTGAATTTTTCCTATCATAACATGAAAACAACAACGGGGTGAGCCAAAGCTCGGTAAGGAGGGTGATGCACGTGATAAGCAATGAAGTTCGTTTCCCATTCTACCCATCCATTTTAATCCGGATACCCTAGGTATTAGCAAGAATATGTGTTCTATCTCTTGATGATCGTGTTATCACCTATCGCTCTATTACTCTCTCTTAGTGATCCCATTATCACCTGCTACTCACAACAGAATTATCCCTTGTTGCGGTACACGGTTAGCGTAACTATCCCTCGCTTAATGGTGTTAGTAATAGAGCACGTACATGGTTTCATGCTTGTTATCCATTCCATTCAATTCAATTACCAAACCGCATTATCTCACGACTCAATGATTTTTCTCAATGTCATACCACCCCCAATGTATGTGATGCACATGGTATTAAGTTTAACACATTCAACTAATTACTCTATCAACCTTTTCTTCTCATACCATTCTCATATCCCTATGCATACTCGGGACATCACATTTGTTTCATATACCATTCAAAGTATTCAAAACGAGAATACAAATTCCATTCATTGATATCATTCATTTCATAAATCTACTTCATACTTACGAGTTTTGCTCCTTATGTACCTAGCAAGTCTAGACTTGGATTTCTAGTGTATTACTTAGTTTACAAGACCGGTTAATCCTAAGGATTTGTGTGTGACATACTTAAGCTAAACTCTTGTTTAATCCGAACCTTTAATCTTAGTAGTTAAAGTTGACTCATAATAGGTCTAGGTCCTAATTCGGTTTTTCTTGAATTCGCTTTTTCCTTTACTTCATTTACATGTATTATAGTATAGTTAAATCCTTATGCATGAGGTTGGAATAGGATTCCTTTTCTAACCCTAGTTTTGGTATTCATGATCGAATTTAAATCTTAATGGGCCTAGGTCCCTTTTTGGTTTTTCTTTCGATTCTTGCCCTATCAATATTTCATTTTACATTTGTTTAAATGTACTTTAACCCTTAGTTACACAATCGAAGGTGAGAACCTAAATCCCTAAAATTTATGGATCTAGACCGAATATGTCCCTAAGTGGTTAAAGGTTTCCCATTTAATCTAACTTACTATTTGGTCTCTACTTGAGTTAACATTTAATTTTTTATCTTTAATTACATAAAAGAATTCAATGTTAGTCATTCTCTCTCCTAGGCCGAATGGTCCAAAATAAGCAAGAAATTGTTTCTCTATTTTTAGGTCAATTCCTTTTATACTAACTTACCAAACCATACTTAGAAGGGTTAGCAAGGACATCTAAACCTTAAGGTTCACAAAGGAAACCAAATTTAGCCATCAAGTATCCAATTTACCTAATGAAGTCCAAAACTCTATTTTTCTTTCAGTTGGGCCGATTGAGTTTTAAGGTGGCCAAAGATTGCCTTTCATGTCTAATAAATTTATTTTCACCCTAAACTATTATCCCATACCTAATTAGGTTACTATGATATCTTAGGCCCTTAATTTTCCAAAAAAATCCATGCTTTCCCAATTTTCCCCACTTCGCTGAATGGTTTTACCCTAGGGAAACTATAGAAGTGTATTTCTTTCCTTTCCAAGTCAAGCTCACCAAATCTACTTTAACTTCAATCAATTCAGTCCATACCCTTTTTTTTCAAACCATCTACACATTTAAACACATCAAACAAAATTGCATCACAACAAAAACACATAGATCTATCACAATTTATCAAACCCTAGCACCAACACAAACAACCATAGCAACCCATTACAAAAATTATTACAAACCCATGAAATAAAGACTTAAAAAGATAACTTAAAACATAAAATAAACTAAAAATGGAAGCTACTTACATTTCCTTAACTTCCTAAAGATTGATTAAGCTTTTCCTTTTTTTTTCCTTTTTTTCTTCTTTCCTTTTCTTTTCCTTTCCTCTTTTGTTGTGTTCACTATTTCTCACTTAGATTTGTTTTGTAAGCTATGACTTGGACTAAAAAATAGCAGCCATATACTCCCCTTCTATATATATATATATATATACACTTCATTTCCTTATAGTTAATAGGTATACAAATTTCCCAAAATAATATGGCAAGGTGTAAAGTGAGGGGTGACAAAAAGGATGTAAGTGGCTGGTTTGGGTAGTCAAGATGTGTGCTTGGCTTTTAATTCATTAATTAGGGTGCTTAGGTGTCCTAACTAGGTACTAACTAGATAATTAACCTATCTAATACTCGTAAACTAGTTTAGTTCCATTGAAAAGGACCCTTAAGGTAGTTTAGTTCAAGTAACAAACTTACACATTAAATCTGGTTGTACTATATATATGACGGGGCAACCTCTTATCAAAAAGATAAGTCCCCTTCCGGAAACCATTAAATCCTATTTATGTCAAAAACTAGACATATTAAGGTACAACATATCAAAAAAATAAGTTAAAATACCAAACACATAAGCACAATGAAATTTTAAAGTTTAAGGATCAATCATGTCCAGTAGTATTTCGTTTAGAATAGTATGTACTAAAATAGGCATAACTTTTTTTATATAAACTAATAATAGAAATATTTTATAGAGTGTTATTTAAGACATATATAAACAAATTTTAGTCTTTAAGGTTCACCCAAAAAATCACTCTAAAGTCCATTAATAGGCCACACAAAATTCGGACGGAATCTAATTCTCAAAACACCGATTTTGCATACTAGATTCCTCTAATAATTAAACCATCAATTTCAAGTAAAATTTCTTTAATTTAACACAAATCATACATTTCATGCATTAATTTCTTATGGTGTAATTTTCCAAACTTTCATTCCATAATATATATAATTAAGGATTTTCATAGGGGTTACATTTCTCTCCCTTTAAAAGAAATTTTGTTCACGAAATTGGCTTATTCGAATAACTCCGGGTATTTATCTCTCATTTCCTCCTCTATCTTCCGAGTCATTTCCTCGAGGTCATGATTTTTCTACAAAACTTTAAATAGACTAATCTCCTTATTCCTTATTTGTCTAAACTGTCTATCCGGAATCCGAATCGATCTTTCCTCATAGGTTAAGTCCGGCGTCGATTTGGTAGCTCTGTCTCCAAAATTCAGCTAGGCTCTCCAACACACTTTCTTAGCATAGATACATGAAACACATTATGCACTCGCTGCTAAGGATGGCGGTAGCAATAGGCGATAGTTCTTATCGCCTACTCAATCCAGATATTTCAAATGGTCTAATGTATCACGGACTTAACTTCTCATTTTTCCCATATCGTAGTATGCCTTTAATTGATGAAACTTTTAAGAATACATAGTTACCGAATATAAACTCCGGATCCTTGCTTCTCTTATCGGTATAGCTTTTCTATTTTTTCCGAGTTGTTTTCATCCATTGGAGGATTTTTTCCACCACTTCGGTCGTTTGCTACACCGAGCTTTGGTCCTAGCAACTTCCTTTTCCCTATCTCATCCCAATGCACAAGAGACCTACATCATTGCGCATACAAGGCTTCATAGGGAGCCATCCTAATTAAAGCTTGGTAACTATTGTTATACATAAATTCAGCTAAGCGTACGTATTTTTCTCATTTTTTGGACCAATCCAAAATGCATTCTCATAATATATCTTCAAGAACCTAGATTACTCACTCGGATTGTTCATTGGTTTATAGATGATATGCGGTGCTAAAGTTTAGCTTTGTTCCTATGGCCTTGTGTAGACTTTTCCCAAGTGCGGATGTGAACTTAGGATCTCAATCTAACACAATTGAGATCGAAATCCTATGTAGTCTTACAATTTCATCAAGATACAATTACGCATACTTGGTTCAAATTATAGGTGTTTTGATTGAAAGAAAGTGCATCGATTTGGTCGATCTATCGATGATCACCCAAATGGCATCGACTTCTTTTTCGATCTTGGCAAACCCATGATGAAATCCATAGTTACATGTTCCTACTTCCATTCCGGAATTGCCATCGGTTTTAATACTCCTGCGAGTTTTTGGTGTTCCGCCTTTAGTTGTTGAAAAACTTGACATCTTGCCATAAAATTAGCTATATCTTTCTTCATTCTAGGCCACTTAATAACTTTTTCGTAAGTCCTAGTACATCTTTGTGCTTCTTGGGTGCATCGAATAGGGAGTTGAGTGCGGTTCTTTTAGTATCTCTTCCTTCATATCCTCCACCGAGGGAACATATAACCTCCCTTTAAATCTAATTATGCCTTTGTCATCCACCACAAAATTGGATTCCTTCTTCGCCTTTATGTTTTCATTCAATTCATTCAATTTTTCATCCATTTGCTCGCCCCATCGAATTCTTTCTTGCGAGTTGGTTGGACTAATAAAGTCGATAAAATGTTCTCATGCCCTATCAAAATTATCTTCAATTCTAGCTTTTGTAGATCTCTCACTATTAATGGCTAGATTACCCACATCGTTGCTATAGATTTTCTACTTAAGGCATCAACGACAACATTAGCTTTCCCTAGGTGATAATTGATTATACGGTCATAATCCTTCACCAGCTATAACCACATTCTTTGTCTCATGTTCAACTCTTTTTGTGTGAAAATATATCGTAAGCTTTTATGATCGGTATATATCTCACGAGTTGGCCCCATATAACTAGTGTCTCTAGTTTTTTAGGGCAAAGACTACCGCCATTAGTTCTAGATCATGCGTCGGATAATTTCATTCATATTCCTTCAATTTCCATAATGCATAGGTGACTACCTTCTCATTCCGCATCACTTGTAAACCACGAAATCTACATCTTCGGATGGGATAGTTAGCACTAGGGCTATGACCGACCTTCGCTCAATTCTTAGAAGCTTTTCTCATAAGCATCCATCCATTGGAGCTTAACGCTCTTTTTCATCAAATTATTAAGAGGCCTAGCTATCTTAGAGAAGCCCTCCATAAATCTTCGATAGTAACCGGCTAGCCCTAAAAGCTTCATTCCTCCATCATGTCCTTTAAGGTAGGCCGATTCTAGATAGTCTCGACCTTTTTTGGATCCATCGTTATGCCTTCCTTTTTCACCACGTGACCTAGAAAAGCTACCTGCTCTAGCAAAAATTCTCATTTCTTGACTTTGGTGTATAGTTGCTTGCTCTCTTAGTGTCTATAAGGTGGCCCTTAGATGTTCCGTATGCTCTTCCTTACTTCAAGAGTAATCCAAGATATCATCAATGAATACGATGATAAGCTTGTCCGAGAATTCTTTAAAGACTCGATTCATCAAGTCCATGAAAGCGATCGGGGTGTTAGTCAACCCAAATGACATTATTAGGAATTCATAGTGGCCATATCTCATCTTGAACACCATCTTCTTCACATCCTCTAATTTTACCCTTAGTCGGTGGTATCCCGATTGCGGATCTATCTTAGAGAACACCATCGCACCTTACAATTGATTGAACAAATCATTAATCTAGGGTAACGTGTACTTATTTTTAATCGTCACCTTGTTCAATTCTTGATAGTCAATACATAGCCGTAGATTACCATCCTTCTTTTTCATGAACAATATTGGAGCTCCCCATGATGAGGAACTAGGGTGTATAAATCCCTTATCTAGTAAGTCCTATAGTTGTACCTTCAACTCTTTTAATTCAACTAAAGCCATTCTATAAGGAGTTTAAGAAATTGGAGTCGTGTCGACTCCAATCGAATCTCAAATTCTATCTCCCTCTTCGATGATAATGTAGTCAAACTTTCTAGAAATACATCCAAATATTCCCGCACAACTCCTATATCATCCGACTTCGACTTTCGCTCTACTTGACTATCCACCACATGTGCTAGATACCCCATACACTCTTTTCCTAGCATTCTTCGAGCCTTTACGGTTGAGATGATCGGTATGGCTCAAAACTTCATATCGGCCTTAAACTCTAACGAGTTGATCTCCGGGTAGGTCAAAAACTACTCTCCTCCCTCGACAATCAATGGTGGCACCATACCTCGTTAACTAATCCATTCCTAGAATCAAATCAAAATCTTTAAGGTCCAATACAATCAAATCAACCTTCAAAATCCTATCCTCAATTTGGAAATGACACTACTTGACTAGGCTTGTTGACTCCATAAATTCTTCGAAAGGGACTACTATCATGTATCCTATTGCCAATATCTCGGGTTTCATACCTATGCTTTCTACTAATAATTTTGACATGAATGAAAGTGTGACACCAAAATCAATTAAAACACAAGCAATCAAGCTAAGGATATAGACATTATCGCATATTACCGATGTATCCCTCTTATCGGCCTCCTTCGGGGCATTGTATAAACCCATGTAAGTACACTTCTCGATCTTGGTTTTCGTATCGGAGGACGGTTAGAGGCTATATGCCCTTTCTTGTGACAAACATAACGGACTATCAAATTTGGTCGGCACTCCCTAGGTGGAATCTTCCATATTTATTGAATCGAGATTGATTACCCATTGTTGGCCTCGATTGATTCCCCGATAGTGGCCTCGGGACATAAGGTGATGGTCCGACAACCCATGCATTTCCGGGTCACCGGTTCGATTGAAATTTCTAGGCAAAACCCATCTTTATGGCTCGAAGGAAGAGGCTTCGGATCGAAATGATTGCCTCCTCTTTTGAACTTCCCTCGCAATTTCCTTCGATCTTCATCCGCCAACATTGCTTTATCTACCTTTTCTAGAAAAGTGTTGGCGACAGTACATTCATACAATGCTTCAAACTCTTGGGCTTAGCCCCGTTAAAAATCGATTCTTCTTCAAGTTTTCACCCCTATAATGTGTAACCCCTATAAAAATCCTTAACCGTAAAGCGATACATATTAGAATATTTATATATATGAATATATTAAGTGTAAGTATAATTCTCATTACACCATGAGAAATTAATGCTTAAAATGTCCGAATTATGTTAAATTAAAGTTATTTTGCTTAAGATTAATGGTTTAATTATTAAAGAAATCAATAACGCAAAATCAATGTTTTGATGACTATATTCTATTCGAATTTTATGTGATTTATTTGAGGACTTTAGATTAAATTTCTCGGTAAAAATTAAAGAATAAACGTTGTTTATCTATGTGTCTGCTAGCGCTCTATAAAATTTCATGATTTTTAGATCTATTTATAAAGAGTTATGGCAATTTTAGTACGGACTACTTTAGAGGCATCACTCGTTGGAATATTTTTGGGGGAAGGAATTTCGAGTTTAAGGTGAGAAATTTCCAAAACAAATTGTAAGAGGGAGGGATGTTTAGTTACTTGAACTAGATTAGTTAGACTATTTAGTTAGTCTAACCAATTAGTTAGGACACATAAGCCCCCTTAATTAATGAATTAAGGCCGACTCACCCTAAACCCATCAAACCCGCCACTCTCTCTCTATTGATTCACCAATAGCTTTCCACTCTCCCAAATTAAGTTAAGACATTTGTACACTTAATTATACTAATATTTTAAGCATGTATATATATATATATAGAATAAGTGAGAATGAAAGAAAATTTTAGGCAGCCCGTAGCTATAAAAAAGGGTGAGAAAAACGATAAGGAAAGAGAGGAAGAGGAAAGGAAAAGAAAAAGAAAAAGAAAGAAGAAAGAAAAGAAAGAAGGGGAAAGCCTTAACAACCTTTAGGAAATTCAAGTAAGGTAAGTAGGTTCCATTTATAGTTATATTTTGTCTTAAGTTATTTTTGTTAAGTGTTTATTTCATGGGTTTGTAATAATTTTCAATGGTTTGTTATGGTTGTTTGTGTTGGTGTTAGGGTTTGGCAAATTGTGATGGATCTATGTGTTTTTGTTATGATGCGAAGCTTGTTTGATGTGTTTAAAAGAGTGGATGGTTTGGAAAGAAAAACAAAAGAAAAGGGTATGGACCAAATTGGTTAGAGCCAAACTAGATTTGGTGAGCATGACTTGAAAAGGAAAGGAATGCACTTCTAAAGTTGCCCTATGTTAAAACCATTCGACCAAGTGGGGAAAATTGAGAAAGAATGGATCTTTTGGGGAAATTAAGGGCCTAGAATATCACGATAACTCAATTAGGAATGGGTTAATAGTTTAGGGTTGAAATAAATTCACTAGACATAAAGGCAATCCATGGCCATCTTAACAACCCATTCGCCCTAACTAAAAGAAGAATAGGGTTTTGGAATTCATTAGGTAAATTGGATATTTGATGGCTAAATTTGGTTTCTTTTATGGACCTCAAGGTTTATATCCCCTTAGTGAACCTTCTAAAGTATGGTTTGGTAAGTTATTGGTAAGTTAGTATAAAAGGAATTGACCTAGAAAGGGAAAAATAAATTTCTTACTCATTTTGGGACCAATCAACCTAGAAAAGAAAATGATTAACAATGAATCCTTTTGTGTAATGAGAGATCAAGAATTAAAGGTGAACTCAAATAGAGACCAATTATTATATGGCATATAAATGCAATAATGGAAAAAGAGAACTCAAGAAAAATCAAGATTAAGACCTAGACCCATTTTGAGCCAACCTCGACTACTAAGATTAAAGGTTCGAATTAAATAAGAGTTTAGCTTAACTATGTCACAAATGAATCCTTAGGATTAATCGGTCTTGTAAACTAAGTAATACACCAAAAATCTAAGCCTAGACTTGCTAGGTACACGAGAAGAAAAACTTGTAAGTACGAAGTAGATTTATGCAATGAATGATACCAATGAATGAGATTGTGTTCTTGTTTTGAATACTTTGAATGGTACATGAAACACTTGTGAATTCTCGAGTGTGCATTGGGACACGAGAATGGACTGAGAAGAAAATGCTGATAGTGTAATTAGTTGAATGTGTTAAACATAATACCATGTGCATCAAGTGCATTCGGGGGTGGTATGAAAGTGAGAAAAATCATTGAGTCGTGAGATAATGCGGTTTGGTAACCAAATTGAATGGAATGGGTAACAATATGAAACCATGTGCATGCTCTATTACTAACACCATTAAACGAGGGATAATTCCATTGTGAGTAGTAAGTGATAATGAGATCACTAAGAAAAAGTAATGGAGCGAGTAGGTGATAATACAATCACTAAGAGATGGAACTCATGGTCCTACTAATACCTAGGGTACCCGGATTAAAATGGATGGGTAAAATGGGAAACAAAACTTAATTGCATATCGCATGCATCACCCTACTAACTCAGCTTTGGCTCACCCTATTGTTATTTTCATGTTATAACGAGAATGAGTCAAAGTAGTAAGGATGCTACCAAGTCCTCCAAAAAGCTCACGTGTGACACGAGTGTACCTAAATTTATTTTGACTATAATTTTGGGGTTGGGGTGTCGATAAACAGTTTGATATTATTGTAAACAAATTTTATAATTTCTTCCACTCGTGTTGCTAATATTATGTAAATTGTCTTGTACATGTTTCATTATATGATAAGTCTTTAATGTATGAGCATATATGTGTTTAAGGTTAATTTGGAAATTGCTCATGCTAGAATGACGCACTCTTTGCCTAGCCACTCCTTTTGGATATTTAGCAAGAGGGTCGAGGAGGGGGTGTCACATAATGAATGGGAAAAATCAACATCCTTGTTCAAATCTCCATACGTATTAGCCTACGGACATCCCACTTGCTTTAGTTATAGGAATTCGGGATTTTCTTAACCCTCACATCCGTCGTAAAGTATTTATCGTAGAAGACCTCTTTAAATCCTTCCCAAGTTAACGTAGGCATGTCCACTCGTCAATGATGCGCTCTCCCACTATGTGCGGGCATCCTTAGTTAGCATAAAAATAGAAAATAATACTCGTTGATTGTTAGTAAATTATAAGTATTGAAATATCTCTTCTAAAGACTTAATCCATTCCTTCACTATCATTGGGTTAACACCCTTTAGGAGAAAAAGGGGGAGAGTTGGGGAGAGGGAGGGAGATAGAGATAAAGGGAGACAAAGAGGGAGAGTTAGGGAGAAGGAGGAAAAGAGAGAGGTAGAAAGGGAAAGGGGGATAAAGAGAGAGAGTGATAGAGAGGGAGAGGAAGAGAAATAAGGAGAAAGAGTGGGGGAGAGAGAGGGACAAAGAGAAAGAGAGGGAGCGAAATAGAGAAGGTAAGAAGGAGAGGGAAAGAGGAAGGGGGAGAGAAAGGGAGATAAAAAGGGGGAGACAAAGAGGGAGAAAGAAAGAGGGTGAGATAGGGGGAGAGAGAAAAGAGAGGGACAAAGGAGGGAGAGAAAATAAAGGAAGAGGGGAGGGAGAGAAAGGGATAGGGAGTGATAGAGAGGGAGAGCGAGAGAGATAAAGAGAAGAAGAGGGAGTGAGAGAGGAGTGAAAGAGGGATAGAGAGAGGGAGAAAGGGAGAGTGAGACGAGGGAGAATGAGAGTGAGAAGAGATGGAGAGGAAGAGTGAAAGAGGGAGAGAGACAAGGAAAGAGAGGGAGAGAGACAAGGAAAGAGAGGGAGAGAGAGGAGAAAGGAGAGAGTTAGGGAGAGAGATAGAAAAAGATAGAATAGGAAAGGAGTAAAAAGGTAAGAAGGAGAGAGAAAAAGAATGTGAGAGAGAAAAAGGGAGGGAGATAGAGAGAGGGATAGAGAGAAAGAGGGAAAGGGAGGGAAAGATAGAGAGAATAAAAAAGGAAGAGATAAAGAGGGTGAGAGAGAGAGAAGAGAGAGATTTAGTGAATGAGTGAGAGGGAGGGAGTGTGAAGGAGGGAGCTAGGGAGAGAGGGATGAGATGGAGAGAAAGGGTAAAGAGTGAGGGAGAGGGAGAAAGGGAGAGAGAGTGAAGAAGAGATTAAGAGGGAGAAAGAGAGAGAGGGAATGGGGAAGGGAGAGAGGGGGAAAAGGGTGCATGAGAAAAAGAGAAAGTGAGAATGAGAGAAGGGGATAGAGGGAGAGAAAAATGAGGAGGGAGAGAAGGGGATAAATAGTGTGGGTGAGAGAGAGAGAGAGATGCAAATTGGGTAGGATAGAAAGAGGGAGAGAGATAGAGTCAAAGGGGGTAGAGAGGGAAGAGAGGGGAGAATGAGCAATATATATTAAAAGAGAGGGAGTGAGAGAGGGAGAGAGAAAAAGAAAGAGATAGAGGGAGAAAGGGTGATGAGAGAGGGGGAAAGAGTGAGAGAAGAGGGAGGGAGTGGAAGAGAGAGTAAGAGAGATATGAGAGAGGGGAAGAGAGAGTGGGAGAGAGAGGCAGAGGAAAAGAAAGGGAGGGAGAGAGGGGGAGAGACGATGATAGAGAGGGAGAGAGAGAGGGAGAAAGGGAAAGGGAAAGGGAGGTAGTGAGGGAGAGAGAGATAGAGAATGTGGTAGAGAGAGAAGGAAGAGAGAAATAAAGAAAAAGAGGGAGAGAGTGAGGTAAATAGAGTAGGAGAGGGAAGGGAAGAGAGCGAGGAGAGATTAGGAGAGAGAGGGAGAGATAAAAACATAGGGTGAGAGAGAGGGAGAGAAAGAGACAGAGGGAGAGAGTAGGAGAGGGGAAGAGAGTGGGATAGGGGAGAGAGGGAAAGAGGAAGAGGGAAAGAGATGAAAATAAAGATGGAGGGAGAAAGAGAGAGAGAGTGTGAGAGAGAAGGAAGAGAGGGAGAGAAAGGGAGCGAAAGAGTTTAAGAGGTAGAGAGAGGGAGAGGGGGAGAGAAAGGGAAAAATGGGGAGGGAAAGAGAGATAGGGAGAGAGGGGATGAGAGTGAGGGAGAGGGAGAGGGAGAGAGGGTGAAAGAGGGAGATGGAGAGAAGGAGGGAGAGAGATAGATAGCAAAGAAAGAGAGGGAGAGAGGGTAAGAGAGGGAGATGGAGAGAAGGAGGGAGAAAGATTAGGAGGAAGAATGAGAGAGAGGAAAAGAGAGAAAGAGAGGGAGAGAGATAGAGAGGCAATGAAGAGAGGGAGAGGGATAGAGAGAGTGCGGGATATAGGGAGAGAAAGAGTAAGAGAGGGAGAAGGAGGGAGAAAGTGAGAGGAAGAGAGGGAGAGAAATAGAGAAAAACTAGAGAGAGGTAAAAAGATATGGAGATGGATGGAGAGGGAGAGAGTGAGAGTAGGAAAATGAGATAGGGAGAGAGGGAGATAGAGGAGAGAAGGAGAGAGAGGTATAGGGAGAGAGTAAGATAGAGAGGGAGAGGAAAGAGAAAGGGTGAGAGAGTGCTAGAGGGGAGGGAGAGAAAGAGAAAGGGAAAGGCTAAGAGAGTGGGGAGAGAGTGGGAGGGAGAGGGAAAGCTTAAGAAAGAGAGAGAGGGAGATAGTGTTAATGGAAGGGAGAGAGGAAAATGAGAGTGGGGGATAGAGAGAAAGAGTGAGAGGGAGGGAGAGAGAGAGAGAGGGAGAGGAAGAGAGGAAGAGAGGGAGGAAGAGAGAGTGAGAGGAAAAGGGAGAGGGAGAGAGGGAGGAAGAGAGAGAGAGGGAGAAGGACAGAGATGAGGAGAGATTAAGAGAGAGGAAGAGAGGGAAGAGAGGAAGAGGGAAAAAGGAATAGGGACGAGAGAGTGATAAAGAGGGAGAGTGAGAGCATTACAGAAAAAAGTGAAAGAGGGGCAAATAGAGTGAGGGAGAGAGAGAGAGAAAGAGAGTGAGAGAGAGAAAGGAAGGGAGAGGGAGAGGGATAAAGAGAAATAGAGGGAGAGAATTAGAGAAGGTAAGAGAGGGAAAGAGATAGGGCGAGAGAGAGGGAATGAAAAAGTTAGGGAGAGAGGGAGGGAGGGAGAGAGAGGGGGATAGAATGATGGAGAGAGTGATAGAAAGAGAGGGAGAGAGATAGAGAGGAGATAAGGACCGAGAGTGAAGGAGATAGAGGAAGAGAAAAGGAAAGAAAGAGGAAGGGAGAGAGAGACGAGAGAGGGAGAGAGAGGAGGGAGAGAGGGAGAAAGATATGGAAAATAAAAGATTGAGGGGTAAAAGGGAGAGAGAAGAGAGGGAGAGGGAGTGAAAGAAAAGGGGTAAGGGTTGGAGAGAGAGGTAAAGAGAGAGGGAGAGAGGAGGATAGCGAAGGATAAAGAGATAAAAGGAGAGAGTGAGGGAGAGAGAGAAAGGGAGAGATTGAGTAAGGGAGAGAGGGAGAGGGAGAGAGATAACAAGAGAGAGGGATAGAGAAAAAGAGGGAAAGGGAAGGACGAGAGAAGGAGAGATGGTGAGGGAGACCTAGAGACGAGAGGTAAAAAGAAATAGAAAGAGAGAGGTAAAGAGAGAGATGGAGAGATAAAGAGAGGGTGAGAGAGAGCGGGAGAGAGAGGGAGAGAGATGGAAAGATAGAGAGAGGGTGAGAGAGAAGGGGAGAGAGAGTAAGAGATTGAGAGAGGGGGAGAAAAAGTAAAGGAGTGAGAGAGAGAGGTAGAGAGAGAAAGAAGAAGGGAGGGAGGGAGAGGAGGAAAGAGAAAAAGGGGGAGAGAGAGGGAGAGAGGGGTGAAGAGAGAAGAAGAGAAAGTGATAGAGATAGGGAGAGGAAAAGAGGAAGTTGGAGGGAGTGAGAGGGAGAGAACGATGGAGGGAGGTAGGGGGAGAGAGAAGGGATAAGGAGAGAAAGGGATAGAGAGCGAGGGAGGGGGAGAGAGAGAAAAAGGGAGAGAAAGAGATCAAGAGAGATTATGGGAGAGGATGGAGGCAAAATGAGAGAGAAGAAAAGGGAAAGGGAGAGAGAGAGAAGGGGAGAGAAGGAGAGGAATGTAGAGATTTGAATCAACATAAAAAGAAATGATGTGGTGAAAATAATGTCATATATAAAAATTTTATTTCGAAACACCATAAGATCCATGGAAAAATTACCTCTTATAGTGCAAATCACGTCTCTTGGATGAGAGATGCCCGAATCACAAGCACAAATCTACAAGCCGTGCCTCTCTTACCATGCACATCACGCCTCTTGCATGAGGGATGCCCGAATCATGAGCATAGATCTATGAACTACACCTCTATCCATATCCACACAAACATCTTGACTATCGAACAATTCTAAAATGGAGTCACTCAAGTTGAAGTGCTAGCTATGAGTTATGGTGTTTAAAGGTCGGATCACTCTTCCACTCAAAACGACTAGATTTCCTCTCGATTTCTATCTTCATAGTTACTAGGGTTTCTATCTCACAATTATACTGATATAAATAAATATTATGTGCTGGTTGTATTTTACAAGAATCAAAATGTGTGTGAGCCATATTCCCACGAAGAAACTAGTTTCCTAACCATGAGGAGAGAGAAAAATATGGGCCGATTATTTTGACAAATTAATATCCAACGACCTTGGACTTTGACTTCATTAATCCAATTTTATATGTCTTAATCAAACAACCCTATTAGTGTAATTAAATGATATAATCCAAAATGTATCCCAATCTCATCGGGAATCTTAACCTAACGAGGAATCCTAATCAAATTAGAAATCTTAACCTAACAAGGAATCCTAATCCAATTATGACTTCTAGTCATACTCCAATTTTGTGTTGCTCTTTGTGTATGACCCTATAGGTTGCTATTATGTTGGTAGTGATTTAAAATCACAATTTAGAATCACAAATAGTGAGTGGCATCTAGCAATGTATCACTATTACCTAAGTAATAAGAATGTTGATGATTCAACATAACCTTGTCTCGTGGCATATGTTACTATGTATTCTAGTCCCTTTGTCTTAAATGTCTAGATTTAAACATAAGACACAAAATGTGTCATCCTCATATAGTTTAATCTTAGTGTTTCTTGATCTATGAGTTGACTACTCTAAACAAATGAGATCGATATCTCATATCAATTCATTTGAGCATGGCCATGCATTTCATAATCTCACTTAATCCTAGTTATATTGGAGAGACAAATCCTATCTATATCACTCACATCCCTCTACATGATTCATGATATATCTAACAACTAAGTTTATAGTCCATCCTATTATAAATGACGTTTGATGGTCTGAAAATATACAAATTTTCATGTAAGGAATCATAGTAACTTCAAGTTGAAGGACCACATACAACACGAGTCATAACAAGACCAACTTATGACACTCATATAGCGATCAACATAGTGATCTCATGGTAGGTTAGTGTAGTCCATGTTCTCCAACATATACCCATGTGTCAACTTGATATCTCATATCCATAACACATTGTTATCATTCATTACACATATCAATCTCAATGCTTTATTGTTGACCCTTTAATAAATCAATACTAAAACACTTGCCTAGGAACATTTAAGAATGTCGACTTCATTGAATAAAATATAGGAGTAAATAAACATAATAAATGGAATGCCTCATATATATATAACAACATGATAAGTGTATGCTAGTACAATCAAACCATGATTGGATTCTAGGGTATACACTAACAAGGGAAATGGAGGGAGAGAGAGGGGGAGAAATAGAGAGAAGGAGAGAAAAAGAGGGAGATAAATAAAAAAGTTGAGAGTGAGAGAAAAAATGAGGGAGAGGGGAAGAGAGAGGGAGAGAGGGGTAGAAAGGGGGAGAGAGGGAAAGAAAGAAAGAGAGAGATAAAGGGAGAAAGAGGGAGAGAGAAAGGGAGAAAGAGAGTGAGAAAGAGATTAAGGGAAGGAGAGGGGGAAGAAAGAGGGAGAAGGGGGAGAGAGGGGGAGATTGGGAGAGTGAGATAGAGAAAAGGAGAGAGGAGGAGAGATAGAGAAGGAGAGAAAGTGTGATAGAAATAAGGAAGGAGAGAGAAAAGGAAAGAGAGGGAGAAAGAGATAGAGGGGGAGAGAGAAAGGGAGAAAGAGAGTGAGAAAGAGATTAAGGGAAGGAGAGGGGGAAGAAAGAGGGAGAAGGGGGAGAGAGGGGGAGATTGGGAGAGTGAGATAGAGAAAAGGAGAGAGGAGGAGAGATAGAGAGGGAGAGAAAGTGTGATAGAAATAAGGAAGGAGAGAGAAAAGGAAAGAGAGGGAGAAAGAGATAGAGGGGGAGAGAGAAAGGGAGAAAGAGAGTGAGAAAGAGATTAAGGGAAGGAGAGGGGGAAGAAAGAGGGAGAAGGGGAGAGAGGGGGAGATTGGGAGAGTGAGATAGAGAAAAGGAGAGAGGAGGAGAGATAGAGAGGGAGAGAAAGTGTGATAGAAATAAGGAAGGAGAGAGAAAAGGAAAGAGAGGGAGAAAGAGATAGAGGGAGAGAGAGAGGGAGAAATGGTGAGAAAGGAGGGAGAGAGGAAGAGTGTGTGAGAGAGAAAAAGTGAGAGAAAGAGAGAGATACATAGGGAGAGAGAGGAAGACGTAGAGAGAAATAAAAAGAGAGAAAGAAGGAGAGAAAGGGAGAGAGGGACATAGATAGAGAGGGAAAAGGAGGGAAAAAGGCAAAGGTAGAGAGAAAGAGATGAAAAAGAGTGAGAAAAAGGGATAAGGAGGGAAAGGAAGGGCGAGAGAGATAGAGAGGGAGAAAGAAGAGAGGGAGAGAAATAGAGAGGGTGAGAGAGAGAAGGGGAGAGACAAAGGAAAAGATAGAGGGAGGGAGAGAGACAGATATATAGGGATAAATAGGGACATAAAGAAAAGGAGAAAGAGAGAGGAGGAGAGTGAGAAAGAGAGCGGGAGAGGGAGAGGGATAGAGAGAAGGAGAGAGGGGGAGAGGGAGGTAGAGAGGGATAGGGAGATAAAACAAGAGAGAGGGAGAGTATGACAAGGAGATATTTAGAGAAAGAGAGGGGGAGAGAGAGAGAGAAAGAGAGGTACGAAAGGGAGAGAGAAAGAGAAAGAGAAGGAGAGGGAGAGAAAAAGAGGGAGAGAAAGGCATAGAGAGAGAAAAAGAATGAGAGGAGAGTGGAAGAGAGAGGAAAGAGAGAGAGAAAAGAGAAAGTAAGAGAGAGAGAGAGAGAGGGAGAGAGAGAGAGGGAATGAAAGAGAAAGGGGGAGAGAGGGAGATAGAGAAATAAAGAAAGTGAGAGGGGTAAAGGGAGAGAGAGATGAAGAGGGAAGGAGAGTGGGGAAAGAGAGGGAGAGAGAAAAAGAGGGAAAGGAAGGAAGAGAGAGGGAGAGAGAATGTGTGATAGAGTAGGGGAGAGAGATAGAAATAAAGAAGAAAAGAGAGAGAGAGGGAAAGGGAGAAAGTGAGAGGTAGAAGAGGAGAGAGAGAGGGAGAGAGAGTAAAGAGAAGGAGAAAGAGAAAGAAAAGGAAAGAGGGTGAGAGAGGGGAGAGAGGGAGTGTAAAAGAGAGAAAGAGGTAGAGAGAGTGAAAGAATGAGAAAGAGAGGAAGAAAGAAGAAGAGAGAGGAAGAGGGGGAAAGAGTGGGAGATGGAGAAAGAAAGGGAGAGAGGTTGAGGGATAGGGAAGGAGAGGGAGGGAGAGGGGAGATAGAGGGATAGGAAAAGAGTGTGGGAGAGGGGTAGAGGGAGAGGGAAGATGAGAGGGGGGAGCGAAAGAGAGAAAGTGTGAGGGAGAAAGAAGGAGAGAGAGGGAGAAGGGGAGAGAGATAAGGAAGAGGGAGAGAGAAAAGGTAAGAGAGAGGGAGATAGACGAGAAAGAGAGAGAGATAAAGAGGAATGGGAAAAGAAAGGGAGGGAGAGAGAAAGAGAGAGGAAGAGGGAGTGAGAGAGAGTAGAAGAGAGAGCTAGAGAAAGAGAGAGGAAGAGAGAGAGGGAGAGAGGGAGAGAAAGTGAGGGAGAGAGAACGAAAGAGAGGAAGAGAGAGATGAAGAGAACGGGTAGAGAGAAAGGGCGAGAGAGGGAGAGGGTAAGAGGGAGAGAAAGGGAGGAGGAAGGAAGAAGAGAGAAGGAGAAGGATAGAGAGAGATGGAGAGAGGGAGGGAGAAAGTAAGAGAGGGAAAGAAAGAGAGGGACAAGGTGAGAGGAAGAGATAGAGAGAGGAAAAGTGAGAGAAAGGGAAATTGAGAGAGATAAGAAGTGAGAGAGGGGAGAGAGTTGGGGAGAGTTAAAGATTGATAGAGAGGAAAGGAGAGAGGGAAATAGGGGAAGAGGGTGAGAGAGATAGGAAGGGAGAGAGATTGGAAGGGAGAAAGGGAAAAAGAAGGAGAGAGGGAGAGGAAGAGAGGGAGAGAAGGGGAGAGGGAGAGAGGGAGAAAGAAAGAGGGAGAAAAGGAGAGGGAGAAAAGGAGAGGGAGAGGAACATAGGTAGAGAAAGAGAGAAAAGGAAGAGAGGGCAAGATAGAGGTAGGGAAGGAGAAGAAGAAGGAGAAGGTAAGAAAGAAAAAGAGAGGAGAAAGAAGGAGAGGGGGAGAGAGGAGCTATAGAGAAAGAGGAAGGGAGAGAAAGACTAAGAGGGAGAGAGAAATAGATGGGGAGAGAGTGAGAAAGGGGGAGAGGGATAGACAAAGATAGGAAGAGAAAAAGTGAGAGAGAGAAAGGATAAAGAGATGGATAGAAAAGGAAAGAACAAGATGAGAGAAAGAGAGAGGGGAGAGAGTTAGAGAGGGAGCAAGAAAGTGAAAGAGTGAGGAAGGGGGAGAGAGAGAGATGAGGAGACAAAGGGAGAGGAAAAGGGGGAGAGAGTGAGAAAGAGATTAGGAGAGAAAGGGAGATAGGGTGAGAGAAAGGTGGAAAGAGTGATAGTGAGGGAGAGAGAGAAAGGGAGAGAAATAGAGGAAAAAAGGAAGAGAGGGGGAAAATTGTGAGGGAAAGAAAGCGAGATAGAAATAAGGCAAGAGAGGGCGAGAGTGGGAGATAGAGATAGAGTCAAAGAGAGGGGAGAGAGAGGGTGAGGGTGAGAGGGTGAGAAAGAGAGAGGGATATATATATATATATATATATATATATATAGGGGGAGAGAGCGTAAGAGAGAAAGGGGAGAGAGAAATAAAGGGAGAGAGGGAGAGGGGGACAGAGAGGGAGGGTTAGAGAAGAAGAAAAAGAGAAAGAGTAGGAAAGAGACGAAGAGAAGGAGAGAGAGGGAAAGAGAAAAGGAGTAAGAGATTAGGACAGAGAGGGAGAGATAGGGAGAGAGAGGGAGGGTGAAGGAAACAAGGAGAGAGAGAGATTGGGTTAGAGCAAGAGAAAGAGAGGGATAGAAAGAGAGAGGGGAGAAAGATAAAGGAAAGGAGAGAGAGGCGGATTGAATAAAGGGAGAGGGAGAGAGGGAGAGAGAAAGAGGGAGGGAGAAAGAGAGAGGGATGTGGAGAGAGAGAGAGGAGAGGGAGAGAGAAAGAGGGAGGGAGAAAGAGTGAGGGATGTGGAGAGAGTCGGAGAGAATGAGAGGATGAGAGGGAGAGAGGATGAGAGAGGGGGAATAGAGGAAAAGCAAGAGAGAGAGGGAGATATGTATTAGAGAGAGAGAAAGAGAGATGGATAGAGAAATAGAAAAGGTGGTAGGTTTGGTGTCAAATATAGTACTAAATATGGGAACTAAAAAGGTAACTAAACTAACTAAACTAACTAGACTAACCAACTTTCTTACCTCATTTGGTTCCTAAAATTGGGCCATGCACCTTGTTTAGGTAATTCTTTTACTTGCATGGTCATTTTAAATATAACATTATGGAAAAATAAATAAGGGCTATTTAAATTCCCAAAAAGGGTATTCCTATAAATACTTCCATAAACCTTAGATATTTTAACGCCATAAATATAAAAGAAAATGGCATATAAATTTTACCCACATAATTTTAGATATTTTAAGAGATATTTTAGCTCAAAAATTAAAATTACGACGTGCCAATTTTTTTTTTAATCCCATAACTCCTCACATAAACACAAAGCATATTACTATCTCAAAATTTTAATCACACTTAATACTTTATATATGTAGATATGATATCTCGGTACGTATAGCTAGGTTAAGGAATTTTGCGGGGATTACATTTCTTACCTCTTAAAAAGAAATTTCATCCTCGAAATTAGTTTATACAAATAACTCGGGTATTTCCTTTTCATTTCCTCTTCAGTTCCTAGGTCATTTCTTCGAGGTTATGATTCTCCCATAAAACTTTAACTAGGGCAATGTCTTTATTCATTAGGTGTTTAAGTCATCGGTTGAGAATCTAGATTGGTCTTTCCCGATATGTTAAGTTCGGGGTCAAGTTTGATGGCACCGCCTTCGAACCTAACTAGGCTCTCGATACATTTCGTTAACATGGATACATGAAGGACATCATTTACTCCGATAAGGTTGACGATAGCAATAGGCGATAAGCCATATCGCCTTTGCAATCAAGTATCTTGAACGGTCCAATATAGCATGGACTCAATTTACCTTTCATCCTAAATCACGAGTATGCCCTTCATTAAGGAAACCCTTAAGAAGACATAATCACCCACTTCAAACTCCAAATTCCTTCTTCTCGTATCGGTGTAGCTTTTCTATCTACTTTGCACTATTTTCATTCATTGGCGAATCTTCTCCATGACCTCGACTGTTTGTTGCACCAATTCGAGCCCAATAGTTTTCCCTCCCCTACTCTATCTTAGTGTATTGAGGATTTACATCATCATCCATACAAAGCTTCATAGGGTGCCATCCCAATGGACAATTGATAGTTATCATTATAGGCAAACTTCGTAAGGCGTACGTACTTCTCCCATTTTCCGGACCAATCGAGAACATATGCTCGTAGCATGTCTTCGAGTATCCGAATGACCCGTTCGGATTGTCCGTCGGTTTATAGATGGTTAGTTGTGTTAAATTTTAGCCTTGTCCCCATACCTTATGCAAAATCCTCTCGAATGTTGCGGTGAATTTAGGATCTCAATCTAACATGATTGAGACTAGAACCCTTGTAGCCTCACGATTTCATCGATATACAACCGAGCATACTAGCTCAAGTTATAAGTGGTCTTTACTAGAAGGAAGTGCATCAATTTGGTCAACCTATCCACGATCACCCAAATGGCATCGAGCCTTTTTTCGATCTTGGCAATCCCATGAAAAAGTCTATGGTGATGTGCTCCCATTTCCATTATGGAATCACTAATGGTTTCAACATTCTCGCAGGTCATTGATGCTCTACCTTCACTTGTTGACATGTCCGACATCATGCCACATAGTTTGCAACGTCCTTCTTCATTCCCAACCACCAATAACTTTGTCTCAAATCTCAATACATTTTAATACGGGGATATGTATGCCTCTCTCATTATTTCTTCCTTCAAATTTGCTACCGATGAAACATACAATCTTCCCCTAAATCTAACCACTCCCTTATCATCCACTATAAAGTCAAACTCCTTCCTAACCGTTACATGTTCCATTCTTTCAGCCTTTCATCAATTTGTTGCCCGACTTGAATTCTTTCTTGTAGGGTCGGCTAGACTAATAAAGGTCGGCATAAAGTCGTCGTAGCCCATAGGGATGATCTCTAATTCCGACTTCTATAAAAGCCTCACAAGCAACAACTGGATGACTTACATCATTGCTATCGATTTTTTACTCAAGGCATCAACAACGACATTGGCTTTTCCTAGATGGTAGTTGATGATGCAATCATAATCTTTCACCAACTCGAGCCACCTCCTTTTCCTTATATTTAGCTCTTTCTGTGTGAAGATGTACCGTAAACTCTTATGGTCCGTATATATCTCATATTTTGCTCTATATAAATAATGTCGCCAAATCTTTAATGCAAAGACGATCGCAGACTAACTCGAGATCATGCATTGGATAATTTCGCTCGTATTCTTTCAATTGCCATGAAGCATAGGCCACCACCCTTTGATTTTGCATTAACACTGCTCTAACCCATTTTTGAAAGCATAGCTATACACCATAAAGTTCCCATCTCGGATGGAATGGTTAGTACTTGGGGTCGTGACTAACCTTTGTTTCAACTCTTGAAAGCTCTTATCACAAGCATTCATCCATTGAAACCTAATGCTCTTCTTTATCAAGTTAGTTAGGGGCCTTGCTATTTTAGCGAAGTCTTCAAGAAATCACCAATAGTAATTGGCCAAGCTTAGGAAGCTTCGTCTTTTGACATATTCTTCGGAGTAGGCCATTTTGAATCACTTTTATCTTTATTGAGTCCATGACTATGCCTTCCTTCATCACAACGTGGCCTAGAAAAGCTACTTGTTCTAACCAAAACTTACACTTTGGAAATTTTACATACAACTGATGCTCCCGTAATGTTTGCAAGGTAACTCGTAAATGTCTCTCATGCTCTTTTTCACTCTAGAATACACTAGGATGTCATCAATAAACACGATGATGAATTGATCCCAAAATTGCTAAAGACTCGGTTCATTAGGTCCATGAAAGTGATCAGGGCGTTAGTCACTCCGAATGGCATCATGAGGAACTTGTAGTGGCCATATCGTGTTCCGAATGGCATCTTCTTCACATCTTTCAACCTTACTCTCGATTGGTGATACCTCGATTATAAGTTGATCCTAGAGAATACTATTGCCCATCGTAACCGATCAAAGAAATTATCTATTCGGGGTAACGGATACTTATTCTTGACTATCACTTGGTTCAACTCCCGATAATCAATACATAGTCTCCGAGCTCCCTTCCTTTTTCTTTACCAATAGTATTGGAGCTCCCTAAGGTGAGGAACTAGGGCGTATGAAGCCCTTATCTAGTAAGTTCCGCAACCGTGTCTTCAACTCCTTCGACTTGATGGGAGTCTTCAAAATTAGGGTCATGCATAGCTCTAGGTTGATCTTAAATTCTATCTCTTTCTCCGGTGGCATCTTCATCAACTTTTCAAGAAATACGTCTAAAAATTCTCGTACAACTTTGATCTCTTCCAGTTTTGACTTTTACTCTACTTGTTGGTCTATCACATATGCTAATTATCCCATATGTCCTTTTCCTAGCATCTTTCAAACCTTTAAAGTCGAGATGGTCGATACGTCTTGAAACTTCTAATTAGCTTTAAACTTTAATTACTAATTCCTAGGTAAGTCAAAAGTTACCCGTCTACCTCGACAGATCTATTGTGGCACCATGCCTCATCAACTAATCCATTCCCAATATCAAATCAAAATCTTGGAGGTCTAACACTATCAAATCAGCCTCTAGGCTCCTATCCTAAATATACACTAGACACTCCTTCACTATACTTGTTGACTCCATAAGTTCTCCGGAAGGGAAAGCTATAAGATACCCTACGACTAATGTATTAGTTTTGACACTTAGGCTTTTTACTAATGTTTTTGACATGAATGAATGAGTAGCACCGGAATCAATCAAAACATAAGTAAACAAGCCAATGAGTGAGACATTACCATAAATCACCGTCGCGTTCCTCTAGTCGACCTCCTTTTGCATCATCATATACACCCAAGCAAGTATCCTTCCCGGTCCTTGCTTCGTACTGGGGGTAGTTATATGATATGTGTCTAGGCCTATGATAGATATAGCACGTCCTTACATCCGGTCGGCACTCCTTGGTGTGAAACCTCCTACACTTATTGCACCAAGGTTTAGTAGTCATCATCCGTCCCGATCGATTATCCGATAGTAGCCTTGATGTATATGGTGCTAGTCTAACTCGCTTTTGTATTGCTCGGGCCACCACTTCTAGTGAACTTTCTAGGTGGACCCCGTCTCGGTGGTCCAGATTAAAAGGTTTCAAATTTAAATGCTCCCCTCTTCTATTGTATCTCTTTTGCTATCTCTCTCCGGGTTTCGTCCATCGGCATGGCCTTGTCTACCATCTCTTAAAAGTAGGCGGCCGACATTCGCACCATACTCCTTACCCTTGGGTTTAACCCTCCTAGGAATCGGCTCTTCTTCGATTTTCATCCTTCGCTATGAAAGGGACAAACCGACATCCCTATTCAAGCTTCCAATACATACTCACCCACGATCATACCATTCTACTTCGTTTAAGGAATTTCTAGATTTTCTTAGCTTTAATGTCTCGTTGTGAAGTATTTGTCATAAAAGACCTCCTTAAATCCTTCCCAAGTCAAATGAGGCAAATCTATTGTTAATCGGGTGCTCTCCCACCGAGTGCGGACATCTTTAGTCGGGATAAAGATAACACATGATACTTGTTCATTATTGGTGAATTGTAGATACTCAAAGATCACTTCCAGCGACTTAATCCATTCCTTCGCTATCATTGGGTTAACACCCTCGGTAAACTCTTGGGGATTCATCTTTTGAAATCTTTCTACTACGTCATTTCTATATTGAGGCGGATGGGGAAGCTATTGATGCATGGCCGGGAGCTATCTTATTTGCGCTGCGGACATCTTTAGTCAACCTATTTTTGTTCATGGATTACTTGTTGTTGTTGTTGCATTACGTCTATCAAATGATTCAATGCATCTTATGTATTCTCATTGTTTGCACCGAAGGTCCCTTCTCCTCCTACTCACATGGAATTTCATCTTGACATGCTTTAAATTTGTACATGTCACGTTACGTTCGGGTTAGTTTTAGTATAAAAAATCTTAATGCCATACATCACACAATAAGGATAAATCAAGGATATCTAGAAAACAAATCATAGCATACATGCCAACGTTCATAGTGACATACATGGTTATATCCACAAAAGGTTTAATGCTAGAGTACACACAAAAAGGGCATTACTAGTTCCAAAAAAGGCATGTTTAGTTACATTAATAGGTGCACAAAGATCTCAAAAGGTGCACAAGGCACTAGGCTATACGATACATTTCCTAGACACACATCTACTCCATCCAATTACCAATCAATAAGCGAACATGATGTGGAAAAGAGGCCTCGACTCTTTACCGGTCTATAGCGCCAACCCATACGATCTATGCGATGTCACGAGCTAAAGGCAAGGGTAGACCCCGGTTATACATCAATCTCGTCGTGGTCCTCCTACCAATATTCGTATCACATTGCGATAGGAATATCATTCTATCATGCTCTCCTCAAAAGTATCCAAGTAACTATTGATCTCATGACAAAAGGGTTTGATTCACTATTGTCATCGAAATACGGCACAACGGTATAGGTCAAAGGAAGCATTAGTGAATACTATTTGTTGAATCGAGTCATGGACTCGGATCACATGGACCACTAAATCTCGGTGCCGTGGCCATGGTGAGGTCGTTTAGCTCAACCCAATATGTAGCGAGAGTAGCTCGCTGTCGACAAGTCATAGTAACGTCGGGAACTTGGTAATTAATTAGCATCTACAATATAAATACTTCTCATTAACTATATGTCTAAGCAAGGGCTATATAATATAAACCATACAATAAACATGCACATTTACAAACAGTAGGCACTCACATTTATTAAGTACTAAGTAGTAGACTTTTCTTATAGAGTAGCGCATCGGTCCTTAGGCTCGGGTGACACTTAGGTTCTATCCAAATAACTAAACCAAGGCTCTAATACCACCTTTATGGCATCTTTAACTCCCTTATCGATTACCTAAAAGGTCATGTCGGGTGCACCATAGTTTAGAGACTAAAGTCTCAAATTTAATCCCATACACATACACAAGATACTCAATATCATTACAAAAGTTACAAAATATAATTTACAATAACAAAAAGATCCTATAATTGTAGTGTCACATATTAGCCATTTTTTGGGAGGAATCAATAGCTTCATTATCGGCATTATTATTTCCTTTCCCTGTCATAGCATGAAATAAACACGAGTGAGTCAAAACTCGGTAAGTAGTGTGATGCATGTGATATACAATGATTTTCCGACTTCCCGCCTTGACTTATCAAATTTTAATTCCAAGTACCCTCGATATTTAGCAAGTCTATAATATTTTTAACCCGGATGACTACCAAATCACCTTCTGCTAATAACAAAATTATCCCTCGTTGTAGCCATCGTTAGTGGGAATCCATCGTTTAACAATGCGAGCACATAACTTAGAGTATGCACACAACTAAATCGCTAATACCCATTTACTCCATTAGGATACCAAACCAATCCAATTCAATCTAATTCCGTTATCAAACCTCATTGTTTTTGACTTATTTGTTTTTCTCAAGTCAAACCATTTCCCTTATGCATATGATGCATGTGATGTATCATGAATCACATTCCATATCTCATAGGCACCAAACTCTTTATGTCCTTACCATTTTGGAAATTCAATCCAAACTTGAGACTTCATCAATATTTTCATTGTATTCTCATACGAAATACATAACCCATCCATTAGGTTTACTCAAGTCCCATATTTTAATCCTATTTTAAATGGCATTTAATATGAGCCTTAATAGTCAACTTATAAATTTAGTGGTTCCAAGTCCAAATTTTGGTTTTTCTTGAATCCTCTTCTTCTAATACTTCATTTTATACTTATTAGAGTGTAAAGAAACGATTACTCATAAAGCTAGGTGTTTAGAACTCAATCTCTAAAAGTCGGGTTTAACCCGAGTGTTTCCTAGTAAAACCAAAATTTTCGTTTTTCTTACAACCCAACATCTCTGCACTTTATTTTATACTTAGTTAAATATATTAAAATCATTGATTTGTAATTTGGGTGGATGATATTCAAAGCTCGAATTCTAGGGTTTTTGGCCGAATGGGTTAATTAGAGGTAAAGGATTGTCTTTTGTTTCTAAGTCCTTTCTTTCCATCTTAATGTACTAACTTCTACTTAAGTGGATTACCTTGGAAGTCTAGATCTTTAGATTCATAAACATAATACAACTTGGCCATTTTAGTATGAAGGCCCAATAAGTGTTCTTAGGATATCCAAGCCCATTTTATTTCAATCCAAGCTCACTTGTTTTAAGCCAAGTCCATTTGATTTAATCTAAGTCCTTTTGTTTTAATCTAAGTCCCATTTTATTTTAATCCAAGCCCATCTTATTTTAATTCGAGTCCATTTATTTTATCGAAGTCCCACTTTATTTTAATCCAAGTCCATCTTATTTTTAATCCAAGTCCAATTATTTTAATCCAAGTTCATTTATCTTAGTCTAAGCCCATTTTATCTTAATCCAAGCCCATCCACACATACATTTTCCAACATGATTGTCATCAAACCAAACCCATTCACACATGCATAACATCCATCACATGTGGATCTCAAAAGGGTACATCAACTTGCTAACCACCCATCATCATACTTGTGCATCACAACACAAAGTCCACAATGAAATGCACATCTAAAAAACCATATGAGATCCATCACAACACCAAGACATACATCATCGCAAGACCATGATAATAACATATTACATGACTTAAAATAAAAACCCATAAATCAAACATGTAAAAGAGAACTTAAAGCATAAATAAAACTAAAATGAAACCAAAGAAAACCTACTTACAATGATATAAGCTTGCTTACGATTTCTTAGACTTTTCCTTCTTTTTCTCATTTCTTTCTTTCTCCCTTTTTATCTTTTCCTTTCTTTCTTTCTTTCCCTTAAAAAGCCATCTCTCTCCTCTCACTATGGAAGCTACGATTTTGCAAACAAAAATGGCAAAGTTTTAAGCTTTCCTTTCATTTTTATATCACACCTTTTTTCCTTCATTTATTAACCTTCCAAGTGTCTAAATTTTATGGTAAATGAAGTCAAATGATGGGAAAAAAGGAAGAACAAGTTGACCATTTAAAAATCCAAGTGGGCTAGGTGTCAAACTTTTAGAAAAAGTAGTAGGTTTGGTGTCAAATCAAGTACTAAATATGGGAACTAAAAAGGTAACTAAACTAACTAAACTAACCAACTTCCTTATCTCATTTTTTTCCTAAAATTGGGTCATGCACCTTGTTTGGGTAATTCTTTTACTTGCATGGTCATTTTAAACATAACATTATGGAAAAATAAATAATGGCTAGTTAAATTCCCAAAAAGGGTATTCCTATAAATACTTCCATAAACCTTAGATATTTTAACACCACAAATATGAAAGAAAATGACACATAAATTATACTCACATAACTATGGATATTTCAAGAGATATTTTGGCGCGAGAATTAAAATTGAGATGTGTCAAAATTTTTATTTTTATTTTTATTTATTATTATTATTATTTGAATCCCATAACTCCTCACATAAGCATAAAGCATATTACTATCTCCAAATAATAATCGCACATAATAATTTATATATACATATATAATATATCAATACGTATAGCTAGGTTAAGGAATTTCGCGAGGGTTACACTCTCATTCTTCTACCTCTCTCCCTTTCTACTTCATCTCTCTCCCCAACCCTCTCCCTCTCTCTCCCTCTCCCCCTCACTCTCTCTCCTTTCCTCTCCCCCTCTATCCTTTTGTCTCTCTCTCCCATGCCCTATATCTCTCCCTTTCCATCTCCCTCTCTTTTTCTATCTCTCTCTCCCCCTCTCTCCCCTTATCTATTTCCCTCTTCATCTCTCTCTCTCTTTCTTGCACTCTTTCTCTCACACTCTCTATTTTCCCCTCACTTTTTATGTCTCACTCCTTTATCTTCTTTTTCTTTCTCTCTTTATTCCTCTCCTTCATTCTTCATCTCTCTATACTTCTCCCTCACTCACCCTCTCTCCCTCTCCATTCCTCTCCCTCTCGCTCTCTCTATCTCTCCCTTTCTCTTCCTAAATACATCTTTCATCTCTCTCCCTCACCCTCTCTACTTCTCCCTCCCTTTCTCTTTGTCTCTCCCAATCTCTTCCTTTCTCCCTCTCTCTCTCTCCCTTTCCCCTTCTCTCTCCTCACTCTCCCACCCTTTCCTTTGCTCCTTCACCCTCTTTCTTCTCTATCTCTCCCTCTCTCATTCTATATCTCTCCCTCTCTCTCCCCTTTCCCTCTCCCACACTCCTTTCTTTCTCTCTCCATATCTCTCTTTTCTTTTATTTCACTTTTCATCTCTCTCCCTCTTTTTACCCCTATCCCTCTCTCTCACTCTCTTTTTATTTCTCCATCTTTTTCCCCTCCCTCTAATTCTCTCTCCCACTCCTTCTCCCTCTCCCTTTCCCTATCACCCTCTTTCTCTCTACCTTTTTTCCTTTTCATCTCTTCCCCTCTCTTTCCCTCCCTCTATCTCCCTCTCTGCCTTTCTCTTCCACTCCCTTTTAGTTTCTACCCCATCCCACTCTCTTCCATTATTTCTCCCTCTCTCTCATTCCATCCTTTTTTCCCTCCCTCTCACACCCTCTTCTTCTCTCTCCTTCTCTTCCTTACCCTATATCCCTCTCTTTTCCCTTCTTTCTATCTCTCTCCCACTATCTCTTTCCTTATCCCCCTGTCTTTCTTTCACTCTTTCTCTCTCTCCTCCTCTCTCTGTCTCACTCAACCTCTCTCTCTCTCCCTCTCTCCTATTCACTCTCTCTCCATCTCTTTCTCACCCCCTCTCTCTCTCCCTCACCCTCTCTTTCCCTTCTCTACCCCTTTCCTTCTCCTTGTATCCCATACCCTTTCTCCTTCTCTCTCCCTTTCTTTCCTTACCCCTCTCTCTCTCCCTCTCGCTTCTCTTCTTTTCTCTTGCTCCCCTTTTCTCTCTCTCACTATCCCTCTCTCTCCCCTAAACTCCCTATCTCATCCTCTCTCTCTCCCTCTCTTTTTTTGCCTCTCTCTAACCCTCTCCTCCCCTCTCTCCTCATCTCTCTCCCTCTTTCCCCATCTTTAACTCTTCCTCCTTCTCTCTCCCCTTCTCCCTTCCTCTTTTCCCTCTCCTTCTCTCTCCCCCTCTTTTTCCTCTCTCTTTTTCTCTCTCCCTGTTTCACCCTATCCCTTTCTCTCCCTCTCTCTTTCCCTCTTCATCTCTCTCCCCCTCTCTTTCCATTTTCATCTCTCTCTCCTTCCCTCTCTCTCGTCCTTTCTCTCTTCCTCTCTCTTTCCCTTTTTCTATTTCGTTGTCTCCCTCTCCCTATCCCTCACCTTATCTCGTTCTCTCTCTCTCTCTCTTACTCTTTACCCTTTCTCTTTCTCTCTCACTCTCTCTCCCTTATTTCTTTTCTCCTCTTTCTCTCTGTCCCTCTCTCCCTCTTTTTTTCTCACTCTTTCTCTCTCTACTCTCTCTTTTCCTCTCCGTCTCTCTCTTTCTCTATCCCTCTCTCTCCTTTTTTCTCTCTCTCTCTTCATCACCCTCTTCCCCTCTCTCTTCCCTCACCTCTCCTTCTCCTTCTCCTTCTCCCTCCCTCTCTCTTCCTCTCTCTCCCTTACCCCTTCTCTCCCTCCCTCATACTCCCTCTATCCTCTTTCTCTTTCCCAATTCTCATTCTCTTTCTCTCTCCCTCTCTTCCTTTCTCTCTTTCTCCCTCCCTCTCTCCCCCTCCCTCCCTCCTTCCCTCTCTCTCCCTCTCTCCTACTCCCTCACCTTTTCCCTCTCTCTTTTTGTCTTTCTCCTTTTCTATTTTCTCCCTCTCTTTTTATCGTTCATCTCCCCTCCTTCTCGGTCTCTCTCTCTCTCCCCCTCTTAATCTTTATCCCTCTATGTCCCTCTCTCCTTCTCCTTCTCTCTCCCTCTCTATGTCCCTCCTTACCTCTCTGTCACCATCTCCCTCCCTCTCCCCCTCCATCTCTATCTCTCTCTCCCTCCCAATCTCCCTCCTCTCTCTTTCCTTATATTAGTCATTCTCCCTCTCCCTCTCCATCTCCATCTCTCTCTCCCTCTCAATCTCCCTCCTTTCTCTCTCCTTATATTAGTCTCTCTCCCTCTCCCTCTCTCTTTTCCTATCTCCCTCTTACTCTCTTTCTATGCCTTATTCTCTCACTCTTTATGTCCCTTCTACTCCCTCCATCACTCTCCCTCTCCTTTTCTCCCTCTCTTTCTCTATTCCTCTCTCCCTTACTTGATCTTCCCCTTTCTTCGTCTCTTTCTCCTCTCTCCCTCCCTCTTCCACTCTACCCTCTCTCTCTCTCCCTCTTTCTCTCTTCCTCTCTTTCTCTATCCTTCTCCCCATCTCTCATTCTCTCCCTCTCTCTCTCTCCCTTCTACTACTCTGTCCCTCTCTCACCATCTCTTTCTCTTAATTATTTCCCTCTGTCTCTCCCTCCCTCTCCATCTCCCTCTCCCTCCCTCTCTATTCCACTCCCTCTCCTTTCCCTCTCTCTTACTCTCTATTTCCATCTCTCTCCTTCCCTCCCCTTCCTCCTCTCCCTCTCTCCCTCACTCTCTCTCTTTCTCTCCCTTGATCTCGCCCCTTCTCCCTCTCTCTCTCCTATCTCCCACCCTCTCCCACTCTCCCTCTCTCTCCCTCTTTCTCTCAATCATTTTCTTTATTCCTCTCTCCTTTTTTTATTTTCCCTCTGTCTCTCCCTCCCTCTGTCTCTTCCTCCCTCTCTCTTCCCCTCCCTCTCCTTTCCCTCTCTCTCTTACTCTCTATTTCCATCTCTCTCCCTACCCCTCCCTCTCTCCCTCTTCCCCTACCTTCCTCTCTTTACCTTTCTCCCTCACTCTTGCTATTTCTCTACCTCTCTATCTCGTTCTCTCTCCCTCTCCCTATCTCTCTCTCTCCCTCCCTTTTCCTCTCCGACTCTCTCTCCCTCTCCCTCTCTCACCCTCTCCCTCTCTCCCTCTTCCTTTCTAACTTTCTCACCCTTTTTCTATCTCTCTCCTCCTCTCCCTCTCCCTCATTTACTATTCCTCTCTCTCCCCTCTCTCTCCTTCTCCTTTTATCACTCCCCCTCTCTTCCTCTCCTTCCCTCTCTCTCTCTCCCATTCTCCCTTTATCTCTCTCCTAACCTCTCCATCCGTCCCTCTCCCTCTCACTCTCTTCCTCTCTATCCCTTTCTCTCCCTTTTCATCCCTCTTACCCTTTTTCTCCCTCTCCCCCTCCCTCTCCATCTCTCATTATCTTAGCTCCTTCTCTCTCTATCCCTCCCTCACTCTCCCTCTCTCTCTCCCTCTCTTTCTCCCCCTCCCTCTATTGACCTCTCTCTTTCCCTCTCTTTCTCTCCCTTTTTCCTCTCTTTCTCTCTCTCCTACTCTCCCTCTCTCCATCTCTTTTCTCCTCTATTTATCTCTCTTTTACTCTCTTTTTCTCCCTCTCTCTCGCACTCTCTCTCCCTCTCTCTTTCTCCCTCTTCCACACACTCTCTCCATCTTACAATCTCTCTTTTGCTCGCCCTCTCATTCTCCCTCTCTCCCTTTCTCTTTCTCCTCCCTCTCACTCTCTCCTTCTCATTCTCCCCCTCCCTCTTTTTCTCCCTCTTGCTTTCTTACTCTTTATTTGTCTCTCACTCCCTCCCTCCCTAGCTCCCTTTCTCTCCCTCCCTCTACCTTTTTTTCCCTATCCTTCTCATTCTCTATCTTCGATCTCTCCCTATCTCCCTCTCCCTCTCTTCCTTTCTCTACCTCCCTCTCTCAATCTCTTTGTCTCCTTATCTATCTCATCCTCTCTCTCTCTCTCTCTCACCCTCTTTCTTTTTCCCTCTCTCTCCCTTCCTCCCTCTCTCCCTCTCCCTCCCTCTCTCTCTATAACCTAACCTCTTTCTTCTTCCCTTTATGTCCCTCCATCCCTCTTTGTCCCCCTTCTCTCTTCCTCTCTCTCTCCCTCTGTCTATTCTCTTAATCTCTCTCTCATATCTCTCCCTTCCCTCTCTTTATTCCTCTTACTCTCTCTTCCTCTGTCCCCTTCTCTCCTTTCGCTTTCTCCCTCTCTTTATCTCTGCTATACTCCCTCTCTCTATCTTCTCTCCCAGTCTAGCTTTCCCACTCTCTCCCATGTTCTCTCACTCTCCCACTCTCTCTAATTTTCTTCCTCTCTCTCCCTCTCTTTTTCCTCTCTCTATTCCTCTCTCCCTCTCTCTTCAATTTTCTCCCTCTCTCCTCCCTTTTTCTCCCCTCTCTTACCCCATCTCCTTCTCTATTTTCTCTTCTTCTCTCTCTTTTTATCTCCCTCTCTCTCTCTTCCTCCCTCTCACTCTCTCACCCTCTCTCCTAGTCTCTCACCCACTCTCTTCCTCTCTCTCTCTCCCTCTCTCCCTTCCTATATCTTCCTATCTCTCTCTCTCCCCCTCCTTCATACCCATCCTCCTTCTCTCTCTCCCTTTCTCTCACTCTCTCTCCTTCTCTCAATCTCTCTCCCCCTTGCTCTCTCTCCATATCTCTTTCTTTCTCTCTTTATCTCTCTCCATTTCTCCCCCTCTATCTCTCTCTTTCCCTTCATCCGTCTCTCACTCTTTCTCTCTCGCTCTCTCTACTCCTCTCTCTCTCTCCATCTCTCACCCTTACTCTATTTTTCTCCCTCCCTCTCTCTTTATCTCTCTCTCTCCATCTCAATCTCTCTCCCTCACCCTCTCTACCCTACCCTCTATCCCTCTATCTCTTTCCCTCCCACTCTCTCCTTTTCCCTCCCCCTCTTTCTCCCTTTCACTCTCTCTCTCTTTTTCCCTCTTCCTCGCTTCCCTCTCTCTCTCTCTCTCCCTTCCCTCTCTCCCTCTCTCTCCCTCTCCCTCTCCCTCTCTTACCATCTCCACCTCTCTCTCCCCCTCTCTCTCCCCTTCCCTCCCTCCCACTCTCCATGTCTCTCTTTCTCTTAAACCCTCATTCTCCCTTCTTTCTCTCCTACTATCTGTCTCTCTCCCTCCCTCTCTCCCTCTCTCCCTCTTCATTCGTCTCTCCCTCCCTCTATCTCACTCTCCCTCACTCTCTTTCCCATGCTCTTTCCCTCCCATCTCACTCTCTCTCTTTTTCACTTTCTCTTTCTCCCTACCTCTTTCTCCTTCTCCCTCTCTATCTTTCTATCCTTCTTTCCCTTTCTTTCTCCCTCTCTCTCTCCCTTCCCTTTTCTCTCTACCTTTCTCCCTCTCTCCATCACTAACCAGAAGCTAAATTGTTTCTCTTTCAATCACATTTTCAACGGTAGTTGGGTTTAGCTTCAAATTAGCTTTAATCGAAGTCTTAACTGTTTTACATCCCAAAAGGTCATTTTATTGAGTAAATCAAGAATATATTTTCTTTGATTTTAAAATATACCTTCTCTTGATCTTGCAAACTCCATAGCTAGAAAGTATTTTAACACTCCTAGGTCTTCAATTCAAAGTTCTTTAGCTAATCTTTTTTTCACCATCAATAATTCATCAAGGTCATCACCTGTCAAAATCATATATTCCATACATATAATTATAATTATAATCTTGCACTTATCAAAGTATTTATAAAAAATATTATGATTAGCTTGACTTTGGTAATATCCATAACCCTTTACCGCATATCCCAAATATTCAAATTAGGTTGTATGAGACTATTTAAAACCATACAAAGACTTTTAAAGTTTGTACACTTTATTTTTGCTAAAAGTACTTTCAAAACCTAGAGAAAGGCACATTAATACTTCTTCTTCTAAGTTGGCATTAAAAAAAGCATTCTTTACATCTAGTTGTTGTCAAGGCTAGTTAAAACAGGCTACAAGAGACAATACAATAATAATGGAGTTAATTTTTGCTACTATAGCAAAAGTTTTTTTGTAATCAATACCATAAGTTTGAGTAAACCCCTTAGTAACAAGTCTTACTTTATATCTTTTTATAATTCCATCCGTCTTGTACTTTATGGTAAACACCCATTTACAATCCACTATTTTCCGATCTTTTGGTAATTCCATAATCTCTTAAGTCCCAACCTTCTTTAGTGCATCAATCTTCTCAATAATTGCTGATTTCCACATTGGATCATCAAGTGCTTCCTAAATGTTTCTCGGGATAAACAAGTTAGAAATTTTTTACATAAATGTCTTATGTTTGTAAGAGAGCCTATCATATGAAAAATATTTTGCAATGGGATGATTAGTACAAGAACAAGTTCCTTTGCTAATGGCTATAAGTATATCCAGATCATTAGATACTATTTGAATAGAAGTACTAGGAATAAGAAGAGATGAAAGTTGAGGAGGATTAACAATACTCGAACCTAAATTCAAAGCATTAGATTAGCTTAGTGGTGCTTCGAATATAGATGATCCTTTATCTTTTGAATGGCTTTTCTTCCTTATATAAACAATAACCTTAGGCTTATATTCCTTAGAATTGTTTGGTAGTGTGTCTCCCCGGTTAAAGATTCCTCCATACTTGGCAAAATAGGATTATGAGGTATGACTTTGGATAAAATATGTTGAATATCCCAACTATTTTTTTCCTTTAGTTTTCCCCTAAAGAATATTATTTTGAAAATATGGCTGATTTTTGAGAAGCACCAAATCCATAGTAATGACAATTTTATGAGTTAATGGATGAAAAAAAATTATATCCTTTCTTATAAGTTGGTTATTTGCTATATAACCAACATAAACATATTTTTTAGCTCGAGGATCAATTTATGAACAATCCTTATAAGGGATAAAAATATAAGTTGTACTACCAAAAAAATTTAAGAAATAACCGTGAAAAAAATTTGAGTATGAGGAAAAAAATACTTGAAACATTCTAATGGTGTAATGTAATTCAAAACACAAATAGGCATCCTGTTAATTAAATATGATGTAGTTAAAATAGCTTTTTCATAGAGATAGTTAGGAATATGCATATAAAACATTAGCGCATAAGCATCTTATAGTAAATGTCTATTTTTTCTTTAAACAATGCCATTTTGCTATGGTGTATCAACACAAGTAAATTGATGTTAAATACCTTGTTCTCTAAAAAAGCTACCTAGAATATTATTAAATTATTTAGTGCCATTATCATTATGGAAAATTCTAATTTTTGTATGAAATTGTTTTTCAACCATTGCATATTTTTTTTTTTTTGTATAAAGTCTAAACATCAAATTTATCATTCATTATATATACCCAATATAATCGAGTATGATCATTAATAAATGTCACAAAAACTTACTACCTAGAATATTTTTTTCCTAGAACAAGTTTGAATTCTTGAAAGCCCCAAACATCACTATGAATTAGGTAAAATGGTCAAGAACGCTCGTTATGGTTTTGAATAATAGGTATTTTTGTTATCTTTTTATAAAATGCAATGTTCATAATGAAAATCAAAACTACCTATTCCATGAAATTAAGTAAGAAACAGTTTCTTAAGATATAAAAAACTAGGATATTGTGACGCCCTCACTCCAGTCCACCTCTATTACCCAAATAGGAGTGGCTAGGCGAGGTGCGTCATGCTAACACGACCAATTCCGTACTTAACTCTTGCATGTACTTGCTCAAAACTTACTACATAGGACATACGTAAATGCGTAGAAAGCAAAGTTACATAACCGTCACAAATATAGCTACATATTGGGATGCGTATATGACAAATTACATAACATGAGTATTACGGCGAAGGAATTACAAAAATAGCATGTACGAGCCATTAAAATGTACGTCGACACCCCAACCCAAAACGACAAGCAAAATAAAGTTCCCTCTCTCACTTGTGTCACGCGAGAGCCTTTTTAGAGGAACCGGCAACATCCTTACTAGTACTATCGTCGCTTTTACTCATCATGGCATGCAATAACAAACGGGGTGAGCCAAATCTTAGTAAGTAGGGTGATGCGTTATGCAATATTTTTCTTACTTCCCCCAATATTCTCATCAATTTGAAATGTTAAGGGTACCTTGGGTATTAGTTAGTCCGCTTCTATTCTCAATGATTATCAAATAACCTCAACAATCATTTACTATCAAATAATCTCGGCAATTAGTTACTCGTCGAATAACCTTAGCAATCGGTTACTACCCAATAACCTCAACAATTAGTTACTATCAAATAACCTCGACAATCAGCTACTTTCGAATAACCTCGGCAATCATTTACTTAGTTTAATCCATCACCGAATGCATATGATGCATGTGAAGTTAAGTTTACCCTATTAAACACCCTATAGGTGCCGGACCCTAGACTATCCAATCATTCTCAAGATCCAACCCATATAGGATTTTTGATAAATTCCCATATCACTTACATAATATTCCCCCAAGGAAAATCAATTACCGTTGACTAATATTACTCAAGTCATAAACTTTATGTTGCACATAGGCACTTTCCTCTCGTTAAATTTAGTAAGTCTCATTGTACAATTTTCCCTTTACTCGATGTATGTAATTAGTAGCATTTTAAACTAGTTTAAAACATACTAAGGTGACATTTTCTCTCCAAACCCAAATTGGGGCATTTTAGGCTAAATTGGGCTTTTAAATGTTCTAGGTCAAACTTTTAGTTTACCTAGCAATTTTTTCTGTCTAAACATCCTCTTATACTTATTAGGGTGCACTAAAACCATTAATTATGGAATTGAAGGATTGGAGTCGAAATCCCCACGAGTTTAGGGTTTAAGCCGAATAGGTCCTTAAAGTGGCCAAAGATTTCTTTTTCATCCCAACTTGTTAATGTATACCTAATTAAATTGTAAATGAGTCCTATATCCTTAATTACATAAAATGGGTTCAATATTATTCATTTTCTTACTTAGGCTGAAAGGGTTCTTTAATGAAAACCCTAGGAATTCATTTTCCCTTCCTTTCCAATTTGTAGTTTATTATAGGGCGACCTTTAATCATGTAGGAAACATACCAACTTCTAAGCATAATTAAATCCTATCATTTTTTAATTATAAATTAGACATATTGATGTATAACATATCCAAAAATTAGGTTTAAATACCAAACACATAATTCATAACGTCATTTTAAAGTTGAAGATTCAATCGTCCAACCGTAGTTCATCCATCATAGTCTATACTAAAATAAGCATAACTTTTTCTATATAAACCTAATAATAAAAATCTTTTACAGGGAGTTATTCAAGATATAGATAAAAAACTTCTATTCTTAAGGTTCACCCAGAAATCACCCTATGGTCCCCGAAAAGGTAACACCAATTTCGACATGAAACTAATCCTCAATAACACTTATTTAACCATTCGAGTCCAACCCATATTAACCATGTTTTAGTCCAATTAAATTTTAGTCCAAGTCCAATTTGACTCATCATCACATACTTTGACATACACTAGGCATTATAAACATCACAATTTATCACCTACACAACAACTACAAGTAGAGCAAGCCAAGATATCAAACGACCACCAACACAAACTAAGCTCAATGATACAACAAACAACTCAACCCATACATAACTAAAACACATAAAATGGACATGTAAAAGCATAAATAAACCTAATTACTATGTTATATGCTTCCTTAAAATATTTGCTAGCCTTTCCTTCCTTTTTCCTTTTCTTTTTCTTTCTTTTTTCTTTCTTTTTTTTTCCCTTCTTCTCTTACTCTCACGGTTTTCTCTCTTTTCTTTCTTGGTGTTCCATGGTTTTTGGTTGAAAGTTCTAGGTATTTCACCCTCTCTCTCCCGTATATACTTCCCTTTTCTTCCCCCTTTATAATTGCCTTGAATCAATTGGTAAAGGTGGAAAGTACTTGGTGACTAAGGAAGCAAGTGGTCGGTTTGAAGTCAAAATGAAGGTGAGTTGGCCGTAATTCATTTATTAGGGTGGCTTAGGTGCCTAACTAAGTACTTAAACTAACTAAACACTCTAAATAACCAAGTTTAAGTAACTAAACTCATTTCCTTCCATTAAAGTTTGGAAATCCCTCTCCCTAAACTCGAATTTTCTTTTCCAAAATTTTCGGTAGTGGTACATCCAAACGATCTATACCAAATCGATCATAACTTTATATATATAGATCTAAAAATCATAAAATTTTATAGAGAGCTAGTAGACACATAGATGAAAATACCCGAAATCACTCTAAGATCCCTAAATAAATCACACAAAGTTCAAAATTTTTCACCCCTAAAATTCAAAAAATTATCTTTTAAACAATTCATTTCCCAAAAATAAGTTCCAATGTTCCTAAAATTTTACAACACATTTCTCACTAATATAATGCATCCCAAATTCTTAGAAATATCCCAAGGATAATTAACTAAATTATCCGAAAAGTTTTCCTCCCAAAATTCCCCATATAAACGTCAAACATACCTTTATCATAAAAACTTTTAAAACTATTCATACTATCACTTTTACTTAATATAGACATGTTTATGAACATTTGAACATGTATATATCTTTATAATTAATAAATATCATGGGAGCTACATTCTCTCCCCCTTAAAAGAATTCCATCCACGAAATTGGCTTACTCAAACAATTCCGGATATTTACCCCTCATCTCTTCCTCACATTCCCAAGTCATGCGTTGGATACTTTCGTTCATATTCTTTCAATTGTTGTGATGCATAAACTCCTACTCTTCCATTATTCATTGACATCGCTCCTAACCTATTTTTAGAAGCGTCTCTATATACTACGAAAGCTCGATCTTTGAACGGAATGGTTTAATCCCAAACTAGGACTTGAATTACTATATAGCATTAGATTCAATCAAAACATAAGTAATCAAGCTAAGATTGAGACCTTACCATAGTTCACCGTTGTATCCCTCTAATCAGCCTCCTCTTGCATCATCGCGTAAACCCGAGGGGGTTCCCTTCCCAATCCCGGTTTCGATGCCCGAGGGCGATTATGGACTACGTGTCCTTGCTTATGAAAAACATAGCAAGTTCTTAAGTCCGGTCGATACTCCTCGTATGAAACTTTCTACACTTATTGCACTTGGGTTGGTTACCCATCATCAATCTTGATTGATTACCCGATAGTGGCCTAAGAACATATGGGATTGGTCTAATGATTCATACATTTCCTTGATTGCCATCTTGACTAAAATTTCTAGGCGGGGATGCCTTAATGGTCCGGACGAAAAGGCTCCGGACTTGACTGCTAACTTCATCTACCGCACTTCTTTCATGATTTCTTTATGATCCTTGTCCGCTAACATCGCTTTATCTACCATTCGTTGGAAAAGTGTTGGTGATCGACTTTCGTACCATACTTCGAACTCTCGAGTTTAACCCTACTAGGAATCAATTCTTTTTCAAATTTTTATCGCTTGGAATGAATGGGACGAATCAACATCCTTGCTTGAATTTTCATACATATTCGCTCACCGACATTGCATCTTATTTTAGTTCTAAGAAGTCTTGAATTTTCTTAGCCCTCACATCCGCGATAAAGTATTTATTATAGAAGACTTCCTTAAATCATTCCCACGTTAAGGTAGGCATGTCTATCGTTAGTCGTGCGCTCTCCCATCATGTGCGGGCATCCTTAGTCGGCATAAAGATAGCATATGACAATCGCTCATTATTGGTAAATTGCAAGTATTCGGATATTTTCTCTAAGGACTTAATCCATTCCTCTATCGCTATTGGGTTAACACCCCCGATAAATTCCTAAGGATTCATCTTGCGAAACCTCTCCACTCGCATCATTCTTTTGTTGAGGCGATGGAGGTGGGGGCTGTTGATGCATGGCCAAGACTTGTCTCATTTGCTCCGTATGGACTTCTTGTCGTTGTTGCATTACTTGTTGCTATTGTTGCATCATATCCATCATATGATTTAAAGCGTCCTATTGATTGTGATTAGTGTCATTAGAGGTCCCTTCACCTCTTTTTCGTATTGGATACTTTCTTGGCATGTTTCAACTTTGTACATGCCATGTTATGCTCGGATTAGCTTTCATATCGAAAATCTTAACGTCATGCATCACACACAATAGAAAATAGCCAAAGATATATAGATAATGAATCATAGCATACATGCCCAATGTTCATAGTGACATACATGGTTACATAAAATGGTTGAATGCCGAGTACACATAAAAGGGCATCACTAGTTCCTAAATGGCATGTATAGCTCCATTAATAGATGTACAAAGATCTCAAAAGGTGCACGAGGCACTAAGCGGTATGATATGTTTCTTAGACACTCCTCTACTCCATCCAAGTTCACGAACATGACGTGGAAAGGAGACCTTGACTCTCCACTGGTCTATAGTGCCAACCCATGCTATCCGTTCGTTGTCACGAGCTAAATGCAAGGGTAGACCCTAGTTTTACATCAATCTTGTTAGGGTCCTCCTAACCTATATTGATAGGAAGGTTCGCATCACATGGCGATAGGAATATCACTCTATCATGTTCTCCAAAATAGTATCCAGGTAATTGTTGATCTTGTGGAAAAAGAATTTGACGCATTATCATCATCGGGAACTCGACACTATAATATAGGTCAAAGGAGGCATCGGCGTACACTATTTGCTGAATCAAGTCATGCATTCGCGTGACATGCGCTACTATATCCCGATCTAGGGTTATGGTCGTGGTGTTCAGCTTCGACCTAGTAGGTAGCTAAGGTGGCCCGTTGTTGGCGTGTCCTAGCGGCGTAAGGTGTACGAAATAAATACGACATCTACAATAACAATGTTTACCAATATTACTAGAACATAATTATATACCGATAGGAAAAGCACTAATAATTATCATACAAATTAAAAAAAAATGAGGAATCAAATTATTAACCATCGAGTAGCATATCGGTCCGTAGGCTCGGGTGACACATAGGGTTCCACCCGAGTTAACTAAACTATAGCTCGATACCACCCTATGACGCCCCCAATCTAGTCCACCCTCTATTACCCAAATAAGAGTGGCCGGGCGAGGCGCGTCACACCGACATGACCAATTTTTGACTTAACTCTCACATGTACTTGCTTAAAACTTACTACATGGGACATACAAAAAATACGTAGAAAGCAAAGTTACATAACCTTTGTAAATACAGCTACATCTTAGGATACGTATATGAAAAATTACATAACATGAGTCATTACGGCGAAGGAATTACAAAAAAGAAAAATATATAGAGCTAGAGCCATTAAAATGCCTACCGACACCCTAACCCAAAACGATAAGCAAAATAAACTTCATTACACTTATGTCATGGAGGAGCCTTTTGGAGGAACCGACAAGATCCTTACTAGTACTACCATCGCTTTTACCTATCACGAGCATATAACAACAAACGGGGTGAGCCAAAGCTCATTAAATAGGGTGATACTCGTGTTATGCAATGTTTTCCGACTTCCACCACTATTCTCATCAATTTGAAATGTTAAGGGTACCCTAGGTACTAGTAAGTTTGTTCTATTCTCGGCGATTGCCAAATAATCTTAGAAATCATTTACTAGCGAATAACCTCGGCAATTAGTTACTCGTCGAATAACCTCGGCAATCGTTTACTCAATTCAATCCATCTTCGAATGCATATGATGCACGTGAAGTTACGTTAACCCTATTAAACACCCTATAGGTGCTAGACCCTAGATATCCAATCATTCTCGAGATCCAACCCACATAGGGTTTTTGATATATTCTCATATCACTTCCATAATATTTTTCTCATGGAAAATCAATTACCGTTGACTAATATTACTCAAGTTATAAACTTTATGTTGAACGTAGGCACTTTCCTCCCGTTAAATTTAGTAAGTCTCGTCGTACAATTCATCCTTCACTCGACATATGTAATTAGTAGCATTTTAAACCAATTTAAAACATACTAAGGTGACATTTTCTCTTCGAATCCAAATTGGGGCATTTTAGGTCGAATTAGGCTTTTAAATATTCTAGGTCAAAATTTTGGTTTACCTAGCAATATTTCTTATCTAAACGTCCTCTTATACTTATTAGGGTGTACTTAAACCATTAATTATGGAATTGAAGGATTGGAATCTAAATCCCCACGAGTTTAGGGTTTAAGCCGAATAGGTCCTTAAAGTGGCCAAAGATTACTTTTTCATCCCAACTTGCTAATGTATACCCGATTAAATTGTAATTGAGTTCTATGCCCTTAATTACATAGAATGAGTCCAATCTTATTCATTTTCTTACTTAGGTTGAAAGGGTTCTTTAGTGAAAACCCTAGGAATTCATTTTCCCCTCCTCCTTTCCAATTTGTAGTTTATTACGGGGTAGCCTCTAATCAAGTAGGCAACGTACCAACTTCGAGCATAATTAAATCCTATCATTTTTTATTATAAATTAGACATATTGGCATATAAAATATCTAAAAATTAGGTTTAAATACCAGACATACAATTCATAACATCATTTTGAAGTTTAAGATTCAATATGTCCAGTAGGAGTTCATCCAGCATAGTCTATACTAAAATAGGAATAACATTTTCTATATAAACCTAATAATAATAATATTTTACAGGGCATTATTCAATATATAGATAAACAACTTTTATTCTTTAAGATTCATCTAGAAAGCACTCTAAGGTCCTTAAATTGGGAACACCAATTTCGGATAAAAACTAATCCTCAATAACACCGATTTAACCATTAAGTCCAACCCACACTAACCATGTTTTAGTCCTATTAAATTTCAGTCCAAGTCCAATACTACTCATCATCACATACATGGACATTCACTAGGCATTATAAACATCACAATTCATCACCAACACAACATCCACAAGTAGAGCAAGCTAATATATCAAACAACCACCAACACAAACCAAGCTTAACAATACAACAAACAACTCAACCAATATGTAACTCAAACACATAAAAATGAAAATGTAAAAGCATAAATAAACCTACTTACTATGATATATGCTTCCTTAAAATATTTGCTAGCTTTTCCTTCCTTTTTCCTTTTCTTTTTCTTTCCTTTTTCTTTCTTTCTTTTTTTTCCTTATTCTCTCCCTCTCACTTGTTTTCTCTCTTTTCTTTCTTGGTACTCCATGGTTTTTGGCTGAACGTTCTAGCCATTTAACCCTCTCTCTCCCTTATATAATTCTCCTTTTTTTCCCCTTTTACAATTTCCTTGAATCAATTGGCCAAAGTGGAAAGTACTTGATGACCAAGGAAACAAGTGACTGGTTTGAAGTCAAAAGGAAGGTGAGTTGGCCTTAATTCATTTATTAGTGGCTTAGGTGTCTAACTAAGTACTTAGACTAAGTAAACACCCTAACTAACCAAATTTAAGTAACTAAACTCATTTATTTCCATTAAATTTCAAAAATCCCTCTCCCTAAATTTAGAATTTTCTTTTCTAAAATTTCTAGCGAGTGGTACATTCAAACAAGTTTGTACCAAATCGACCATAACTTTATATATATAGATTTACAAATCACAAATATTTATAGAGAGCTAGAAGAAACATAGATAAAAAACTTTATTCTTTGAGGTTTACCTAAAAAGCACTCAAATTCTCTAAATAAATCAAACAATGTTCAAAATTTTTCACCCCTAAAATTTAGAAAAGTTTTATTTTAAACAATTTATAAATTTTCCCAAAAATAAGTTCCAATGTTCCTAAAATTTTAAAACACATTTCTCACTAATATAATGCATCCCACATACTTAGAAATATCCCAAGGATAATTAACTAAATTATTTAGAAATTTTTCCTCCCGAAATTCCCCACGTTAACATCAAACATACCGTTATCTAAACAACTTTTAAAACAATTCATCCTATCATTTTTACTTAATATAGGCATGTTTATGAATATTTAAACATTTATATATGTTTATACTTAATAAATTTCATAGGAGTTACAGATGTCCTAATCTATAGTGCTAATGCATTATTTTATCCTTAATAGGAGTAGAAATAACATTACCGAATTCTTAAGGCATTTTATTTTTGGAATCTTCGTCTTCAAAGTAGTAGAGACCATCTATCATAATAGCATTGTAAATCTTCCTCCTCAAATTTTGATCCAGGAAAACCTAAGGGGAATCATAGAAAGTAATATGGCGATTAGAGTCTTTGGATACTTTGCTAACAAATAGAAGATTTAAGGCAAGTTTAGGTACATAAAAAACATATATAAGAGATAAAGTTTTAATAATTTGACCAAACCTTTACCCGGTATAGAAGAGTAAGATCCATCTACTATATAAATTTTTTCTTGTCCAAAATAAGGATTATATGTATGAAATAAATTAGAAAAAATTGTCATATGGTCGGATGCTCTTGAATCTATCATCCAAGGAGAGGATTGTGAAAGAGAATAAGAAACCAAGGCATCTAAATCATTACCTATTTATGCAAGAGAAGCATTTGGAGTACTTGATAATATAGTGTTAGATTTTAATAGCTTGAGAATATGATCCATTTGCTAAGGACTCAAAGGGATACCTTCGACTTCATGTGTAATGGGAGCACTCATTCAACCAGACTTGTTGGTTAAACTTCCCCTTATGCTTGCCTTTCCAATTAAATAGTTTACCATGAAGTTTCCAGTATGTTTCATAAGTGTGTCTTATCTTATTACAATTATCACATGAATCTTCTCATGGTTGCTAGCATAGACTTCACCAAGTGACCAAAGTAGAATTCTCCAGAATTGCCAAGCATCACAAGTCCGTGTCTCTTTTCATAATGAATTTTTTAAAAAAAAAACTTCTTTTATATAGGGAAAGGGTTGTCTATCAATTATCCTTCTCTAACTTCATCAAATTCAACATTCAAACCAATAAAAAAACTCGAAGATCTGGTCATCTTCAACCCTTTTTTTATAGTAGTTAGAATCATCGAAGATTTTCACTCATGCGTATTGAATAAATCTAAATCTTTCTATTGGAGTTTTAGTGAATTAAAGTATTTAGTAACACTATTGTTGCCTTGATGGATATCTCCAAGTTTTAACATTAATTTATAGACTTGGGATTAATTTCCTAAATCCGAATACATAAGATTTATATTTTCCCAATGCTTCTTATTTATGGAATAACACATGTAGTTGGAGCTAATGTCCGCCTCCAGGAGTTTACCAACCATGTCATTATTATAGAGTTTTTGGCATCCCATGTGGGATATGTCCGATCATCAAAGGTAGGTTCTTTCTTATCTCTAGTAATGTAACTAATTTTCCCTCTTCCTCGAATATACATAAGCACAAATTGAGACCAACATAGGAAATTATCTCCATTCAACGAAATAGTAGTCATTTGGACTAAATGAGATTTAGAGGAAACCAAGGTCGGAGTTCATTCCCGAATGGTCGAAGTAGATGAAAAAGGATTAATGGATGTGTAGTCAAATTCAATTTCAAACATGATGGAGTTATGGTTATTTATTTTTGGCTAGGTTGGATAAGGAGGTTATATATAGGTTAAACGGCTATGGTTTTTTATAGGTTTGCTCTAATACCATGTAAAAAATCATGAAATAAGAGAATAATAGTTGTATTATCATATCCGATACAAAGGGTACAACATACATATAAAGTAAATAGATCGGCTTATTTTTTGAGTATTAGCTACATAAAGAGATAGAATTCCCTAACTTAGGTAACATACAAACTTTCTATATATACACCATATATTACCGTATTCTAAATTACTTCCATTTAACACCGATCCAATCTCCCTCTCATTATCTCTCCCTCTATATCTCCATCTCTCCCTTTCTCTCTCTCTATCCCTCTCCCTCTATCTCTCCCAACCTCTTTCTCTTGCCACTCTGTCTCCCTCTTCCTCTACCTCTCTCCCTTTTCTCTCCCTCCCTTCCTCTCTCTCTCCCTCCCTCTCTTTCTCTCCCCCTTTCTTGATCTATCTCTATCTCTTCTCCCTCTATATCTCTCTCTCCCCTCTCTATGTCTCTCCCTCATTATCTCTCTCTCTCACTCCCTCTCACACTCTTCCCCTCTCTCCCTTACTCTCCCTCTCTCTACCTCATACACACACTCTCTCCCTCTCTCCCTCTACCTCTCTCTCCTTCCTTCATTCTCTACCAATCCCTCTTTCCCTTCCTACCTCTCTCTCTCCATCCCTTTCTCCTTCCCTCTCACTCTCTCTCTTCCTCTCTCTTCTACCTTCTTTCTCACTTTCTCTCTCTTTTTCTCTCTTTACCTCTATCTACCTTTTTTTCTCTCACTTTCTCTTTATCCCTCTCTCTCTCCCCCTTTCTCCTTCTCTCACACTCTTTCCCCCTCGTTCTCTCCCACTATTTCCTCTGTCTCTCCCTCCCCATCGCTCCCTCTCCCACCCTCTTTCCCTCCCCCTTCTCTCTCCCTCTTCCTCCTCTTTCCTCCCTATCCCTTTCTCCCACTCCCCTCCCTTCCTCTTTCTTTCTTTCTCTCTCTCTGCCCCCACTCATACTCTCTCTCCCTCTCTCTCTCTATATATCTTTCTCTCGTCTCTCTATCCCTCTCCGACTCTCTTTCTAACCCTCTTTATCCCCTTCATCCTCATCCTCTCCCTCCCTTTCTCCCTCTCTCTCCCCCGACCTCTATCTCTCATACTCCCTCTTTCTCTCCCTCTACCTCCATCTCTTCCTCTTTGCATCTCTCCTTCTCTCTCCCACTCCCTTTCTCTACCACTCCCTTTCTCTACCACTCCCTCTTTGTTTCCTAATGTCTCCTCTTTATCCTCCTCTCTTTCTTCCTCTCTTTCTTTATTTCTCTCTCACCATCTCTTTATCTCTCCCCCAATCTTTCTTTCTCCCTCTATCTCCCCCTCTCCATCCATCTCTCCCTCTTCCTCTCTCTCCTTCTCCCTCTTCCTCTCTCTCCCTCTCCCTCACTCTCTCTCCAACTTCTCCTCTCCCTTACTTTCTCCCTCCTTCTCCCTCTCTCCCTCTCCCTCTCCCAATCCCTTCCCCCTCTCGTCCCTCTCTCTTCCTCTTCCACTCCCTCCCTCCCCCTCTATCCCTCTCTTTTCCTCTCCCTCTCCCTCTATCTCCCTCTCTTTCCCCCTCTATCTTTCCCTCGCCCTCTATTCCTCCCTCTCTCTCCCTCTTCCCTTTATTTACCTATCTCCCTCACTTTCTCTCGCTCCCTCTCTTGCTCCCTCTCTCACCCACCTTTCCTCTCCCTCTCTTCCTCACTCTCTTTCCCTCCTTCTCCCTCCCTTCATCTCCCTCCCTCTTCCTCTCTCCCTCCCTCTTGCTTTCCCTCTCCCTCTCTCTCCCTCTCACTCCCCTCCTCATTTTCCCTCTCACTCTCTCTCCCTCTCCCTCTCTCTCCCTCTCACTCACTCTCTCTCTCCTTATCTCTCTTTTTCCCCTCTCTCTTTTGATCTCTCTCACCCTCTCTCTATCCCTCTCTCTCCCTCTTTATCCTTCTCTCTCCCTCTCCTTCTCTCTCTCCTAATGTCTCTTTCTCCTTATCTCTTATCCTCTCTTTATCCTCTCTCCTTCTCTATCTTTCTCTCTCCCTCATTTCCCTCTCACTCTCCCTCTCCTACTCTCTTTATCGCTCTCATACTCTCACTCTCCCCCTTACTTACTCGTTCCTCTCTTTCCTTCCCTCTTCTCTCCCCTCCCACTAACTCCTTCTCCTCTCCCTGTCTCCCAGACCTTTCTCCTTCTCTCTTACCTTTCTCTCTCCCTTTCTATCTCATTCTCCCTAACTCTTTCTTACTTTCTCGTCCCTCTCTCCCTCCTTCTCCATCTTTTCATCTCCCACTCCCACTCCCTTTCTCTCTTCCTTCCTCTCCCTCTCCCACTCCTTGCCTCCTCCTTTCTCTTTCTTTCCCCTCTCCCTCTATCTCCTTCTCTTTCTTACTTCCTCTCTCACTCTCCCTTTCTTTCTCTTTATCTCCCTCTTTTCTCTCTCTACCTTTCTCCTTCCCTTCCTTTCTCTCTCTCTCTCTTCTTTCTTACCCATCCTTCCTTTCCCTCTCTTGCTCTCTCTCTCTCCCCTTCTCCCTCCCTTCATCTCCCTCCCTCCCTCTCTTCCTCTTTCCCTCCATCTCTCCTTGCCTTCCCTCTCACTATCTCTCCCTCTATCCGGTTCTTTCTCCCTCTCTCTCCCTATCTCTCTTCCTCTAACACTCTCTTATTTTCTTTCTCTCCCTCTCCCTCAATCCCTCTCTCCTCCTCTCCTTCTCTCTTCCTCTTCATCCTTCACCTTTCCTCTCCCTCCCTCTCTCTCTCCCCCTCCTTACCTCTCTCTTGCTCTCTAACACCCTCTTTCTATCTTTCTTTCTCTCTCCCTTCCTCTCTCTCGTCCCTCTTTCCCTCTCACTCTCCCTCTCCCTATCTCTTTCTCACTCTTCTAGTCGCTATCCCACTCTCTTGATCTCCCCTCTCTCTCCCTTTCCCACTTTCCTTCTCCTTCTTCATCTCACTCCCTCTCTCCTTCTCCTTCTCTTTCCCACCCTCTTTCCCTCTCTCTACTTTTTCTCTTCCTATCTCTCTTTCCCCCTTTCTCTTTCTCCTTTTCCATCTCCCTCACTTTCTCCCTCTCCCTCTCCTTCTCCCTTTCTCCCTCTCCCTCTCCCTCTCCCTCTCCCTCTCCTTTTCCCTCTATCCCTTCATCTCTCTTTCTTACCCCCTCTCTTTTTATCTCTCCCTCTCCTTATCCCTCTCTCATTCTCTCTCCTTCTCTCCAACCCTTTTTCTCTCTTCCTCTCACTACCACTCCCTCTTTCTTCCTCGACCATTCTATCTCTCCCTCTCTCCCTCAACCTTTCAAACTTTCTCTCTTTTTTTGTCGCTATCTTTCTCTCGCTCTCCCTCTCTCTCTTTCTTTCTCTCCCTTCTTTGCTACCTCTCTCTACCTTTCTATCCCTCTCTCTCTCTATCTCTCTCCTTTCCTTCCTCCCTCTCCCTCACCTTGTCTCTTCCTCTCCCTCACCTTGTCTCTTCCTCTCCCTCTCTCCTTCTATCCCTCACCTCTCTCTCCCCGCCTCTCATTTCGCTCTCTCCCTCTTTCCCTCTCCCTTTCACTTTCTCTCTCTCTTCCTCTCCCTCTCCCTCTCTTTATCTCCTTTCCTTCCTTCCTCCCCTTTTCTCTCTGTGTCCCTCACACACTATCTATCTTTGCTTCCCTCTCTCTATCATGCTCTTTATCTCTCTCTCCTTTTATCTCTTTCTCTCCCACACATTCTCCTTTTTTGCTTCCTTCCTCCATCATTCTCCCTACCTCTCCCTTTCTCCATTTCACTCCCTCTCTCCCTCCCTCTCTCTCCCTCTGTTTCTCTCTCTCTCTCTCCCTCTCCTCCTCTCTCCCTCTTTCTCTCCTTTTCCATCTATCTCTCTCTTTCCCACTACCTCCCTCCCTCCTCACACACTCGTTCCTCTCTCTTTATATATCTCCCTCTATCTCCCTCCTCTCTCTCCCTTTATCTCCTTCTTTAAACCTCCCTCCCTCTCTCCTTCTCCTTCTCCCTCCCTCTCTCACTCCCTTCATCCCTCACTCCCTCTCTGCCTCTTTCTCTCCATCCCTCTCTCTTCCTCTCCTTATCCCCCTCTCTCCTACTCTATATCCCTCTTTGTCACCCACATTCTATCCCTCATCCTCCCTCTCACAATCTCTCATTTACTCTCCCTCTTTCATGCTCTCTCACTCTCTTTCACTCTCTCTTTCTTTCTCCCTCTCTCTATCCCCTCTCTCCTTTCTCTCTCCTAATGTCTCTCCCTTCTCTCTCTTGCTCCCTTGCCATCTCGCTCCCTCTCTTTATCTCCTCTCTTCCTTCCTCTCTCTCCCTCCCTGTCTCTTTCTCCTTTTCTATCCCTCTCTCCCCCTTTTTCTCTCTCTCTTCCTCTTTTCTCTCCATCTCTTCATCTCTCCATCTTCCACTCTATCTCTCTCTCTCTCTCGCTCGTCCTTATTTCTTTCTCACTCTCTCTCACACACTTCCTCTCTCTCTCCCTCCTTTCTTCTCCTCTCCTAATCTCTCTCCCTCTCTCATTTGATCTCTCTCTCATTATCTCTTTCTTCGTTCCCCTTTCTCCCCCTCTCTCCCTCTATCTCTTTCTCCCTCTCTCCCTCTCTTAATTGCTCTCTATGTCTCTCTCTCTCCCTCTATCTCTCTCTCCCTTTCCTCCCCTCTATTTTTCTCTCTTCCTCTCCCTCTCTCGGTCTCTCTCTATTTGTCTCTCTCCCTCTCCCTCTCTCGGTCTCTCTCCCTCTCTCCCTCTTTCTCTCCTTCTCTCTCCCTCTCTCCATATATATCTCTCTATCTATCTAGCTCTCCCTCTATCTCGCTTCTCCCTCTCCCAATATCTCTCCCCCTCTCCCCTCCTAGTTCCCCTCTCTCCCACTCTTTATCCCTCTCTCTCCCCTCTCTCCCTCCCTTTCTCTATCTCTCCCTCTCCTCCCTTCCTTCCTCTCATTCCCTTTCCCTCTCTCTCTCTCTCCCTCCCACTCTCTTTCTTCTTCCCTCTTACCCTCTCCCTATCTCCTACTCGTCTATCTCTTTCTCCCTCTAATCCCTCCCTCGGTCCCAATTTCTCCTCTTCTCTCCCTCACTTTCTCTCCCAATCTCCCTTCTCTCTCCCTCTATCCCTCTCCCTTTCTTCATCTTTCCCTCCCTCTCCCTTTTCCTCTCACCTATAATCTCTTTCTTTCCCCATTTCATGCCTTCCTCTCTCTCTCTTCCACTCTCTCTCCCTCTCTCTATCTCTCTCCTTCTTTTTCTTCTCTCTCTCTATCTTTACCTCTCCCTCTCTTCCTCTCTCTCCCCTATCCTAAACTCTCCTATTTTCTCTCCCTCTCTCTCCCTCCCTCCCCTCTCTTTCTCATTCTCCCTCTCTCCCTCTCTCTATCTCCCTTTCTCCCTCCCTCTCCCTCTCTCTCTCCTTCTCTCCTTTTATCTCCCTCTTCCTCTCCCACATGCTCTCTCACACTCTTTATCTCTCTCTCACCTCTTTATTTCTGTCTCCTCCTCTCTACTCCCCCTCTCCCCTCTTTCTCTTCCCCTCCCTCTCTTCATATCCCTATCTCTCTCTCCCTCTCAGTTCCTTACTCACTCCTTTCTCTTCTTCTATATCTCTCTCCTCTCTCTCTCCCTCCCTCCCTCCCTCACTCTCTCCCTCCCTCTCCCCATCCCTCTCCATCTCTCCACCTCTCTATATCTCTTCCTCTCCCTATCTCCCTCTCTAGATCTCTCTCTCCCCCTCTTTCCTCACTCTCTCTCCTACATGTCTCCCTCTCTCTCCCTCTTCCTCTCCTCCTTTTTTCTTCCCCCTCTCTCAACCTCCCTCTCTCTATCTCTCTATATCTCTCCCTCTCCCTCTCTCCCCCTCCCTCTCCCGATCTCCTTCTTCCTCTATCTCTCTTCCTCCTTCTATCTCCCTCTCGTCTATCTCTCTATCCTTCACTCTCTTTTCATCTCTCCCTCTCACTCACTCTCTCTCCCTCTCTTTCCCCACTCTCTCTCTCACCCTTCCTCACTCCCTTCCTCTCCCTCCTTCCTTCTATCTTCCTATCTCTCCCTCCTTTTCTCCTCTTTTTCTCTCCTTCTCCCTCCTCCCTCCCTCTATCTCCTTGTCTCTCTCTCCCCTCTCTTTCATCCCTCTCTCCCTTTCTCCCTCTCTCTCCTCTCTCCCTTAATCTCTATCCTTTCTTACATTTCTCTCTCTTCTCTCCCTCAATATGTCTTTCTCTATATCCCTCACCCTTTCTTGCTCTCCCTCTCTCCCTCTTTATATATCTCTCTCTTCCTCTCTTCCTCTCCCTCTCTCTCTTACTCTCCCTCTTTCGCATTCCCTCTCTCTTTCTAAAAGGAAGAGAGAAAAGGAGAGAGGGATGAAAAGAGAGAGTGAGAGAGGGATAAAGGGAGGGAGGGGGGTGAGAGAAAGAGAGAGGATGAAAGGGAGGGAGGGAGGGAGAGTGATAGAGGGAAAGAAGGAGGGAGAGAGAGGGAGATAGGTAAAAGGAGTAGGAGAGAGGGGGAGATAGAGAAAGAGGGAAAGGGAAAGAGGTTAAGAGGGAGAGAGATAGGGGGAGGAAGAGGAAGGGAGATGGAGAGAGATAGAGGGAGAAAGATGGAAAAGGAGAGAGATGGAGAGAGAGAGAAAGGGAGAGGGATGGAAATAGGAAAGGAGAGGGAGGGAGGGAGAAATGAAGGGAAAGAGGGGGATAGAGAAAGGGAGAGAGAAGTAAAGGGGAGAGCAGGATAGAGAGAGGGAGAGAGGAGCAGAGGGAGAGTAAGGAGAGAGGGTAGAAGAGGGAAAAAAGAGGGAGAGGTAGAGAGAAGGTAGGGAGAGAGAGGGAAGGTGAAAGAGTATGGGAGGGAGAGAGAGAGAGGGAGAGTGAGAGAGGGATATAGAGAAAGACAGACATAGGAAGGAAGAGAGAGAGGAGGAGAAAGAGAGAGAGAGGGTGAGGGAGAGAGAAATGGAGAAAGAGAGGGTGAGAGGGAAACAAAAGGGGGAGAGAGAGGAGAAGAAGATTGAGATAAAGATAAGAAATAGAGATAGAAAAGGAGAGGAAGGGGAGATAGAGAGAGCAAGAGAGAGGAAGAGTAGGAGAGAAAGAGAGAGACCGTGGGAAGAAACGATGGAGAGGTAGAAAGGTAGAGATGGGGAAAGAGAGAAAGAGGGAAGTAGGAGTGAGGGTGAAAGGTAGGGGGAGAGAGGGAAGGAGAGAGGGAGGGAGAGAGAGGTAGATAAGAGAGAGAAAGATAAATGGAAGAGAGAGGGAGACTAGAAGGGAGGGATAGAGAAAAAGAGGTAGAGGGAGAGAATGAGAGAGAGGCAAAGAGATAGATAAAGAGTGGGATAGATATGGAGAGTGAAAAGAGGGAGAGGGAGGGAAAGAGAGGTAGATTTAAAGAGAGAGATAATGAGGTAGGAAGAAAGATATAGAGAGAAAGAGAGAGAGATAAAGAGTGAGAAAGAGAAAGGAGAGGGTAGGAGTTAAAGAGTGAAAGGGAGGGAGGGGAGAGAGAGAGCGATAGTGGGAGAGAGGGTGAAAAATAAGGATAGGGGGAGGGAGGGAGAGGGGGAGAGAGAGAGATGGGGAGGGTGATAGAGAGGGAGAGGGAGAGAGGGAGAGAGAGTGAGGGAGAGTGAGGGAGGGAGGGAGTGAAAGATAGAGAGGGAGAGGGAGAGAGTAAGAGGGACATAGAGAGAGGGAGAGGGATAAAGAGAGAGATATAGAGAGAAGGAGAGTGAGAGAGAATGGGAAGAGAAAAGGTGAGTGAGGAAGAGAGGGAAGAGAGGGGGAGAGAGATGGACCGAGAGGTAAAAAGATGGAGAGATAGGTGGAGAGCGATTAGGAGAGGGAAAGGAAGAGAGAAGGAGAGAAAGATAGAGGGAGAGAATGAGAGAGAGAGCTAAAGAGGGAGAAAGAGAGAGAAAGAGAGAAAGAGAGAGGGAGGTAGAGGGTGAGAGAGGGAGAGAGATAGAGGTAGGAAATGGAGAGAGGAAGAGAGAGAGAGGGAGAATGGGAGAGAGAAAAAATGAGAGATCGAGTAAGAGGGAGAGATGGAGAGATAGAGGAAGAATAGAAGAAAGAGAGAGAGGGAGAGAGGGAGGAAGAAAGAGAGAGAAACTCGGAGGGAGAGGGTGAGAGATAGACAAAGAGAGAGATGGAGAGAGATAGAGTGACAAAGAGAGGGAAAGGGAGAGGGAGAGGGAGAGAGAAAGGGAGAAAAAGGGAGAGAGAAAGTGAGGGAGAGGGTGAAGGAGAGAAAAGGGGATAGAGAGAGGAGGAGAAAGAGAGAGCAAGAGAGAAGGGGGAGAAAAAGAGGGAGAGAAGGGGCAGAGAGATAAGGAGGGATGATGGAGGAGAGGGAAAGGAAGAGAAGGAGAGAGGGTGAGAGAGAGGGAGAAAAAGGAAGGAGAGAGAGAAGGGGAGGTAGGATAGAGGGAGAGAGAAGGAAAGAAAAAATGGGAGGCGAGTGAGGAAGAGAAAGGGAGGAAGGGAGAGGGATGAGGGGGAGAGAGGGAGATAGAAAGAGGGAGAAGAATAGGGAAAAGAAGAGGAAGAGTGAAAGGGAGAGAGAGGGAGAGAGAGAGGGAAATAAGGAAAACTAGAGAGAGAAGGAGAACGAGAGAGTGAGAGAGAGATATGAGAGAGAAAGATTACAAAGAGAGAGAGAAAATGGGAAATAATGAGATAAAGAGGAAGAGAGAGAAAGATGTTGAGGGAGGGAGAAGGGGAAAACAAAAGAGAGAGGGTGAGATTTGGAGAGAAGGATGGAGAGAGAAAGGGGAGAGAGAGGGAGAGAGAGACAGTAGAGTGGAAGAGGGAGAGAGGGAGAGATAGAGATAGGGAGAGAGGGAAAGAGAAGGAGGGAGAGGAAAGGAAATAGAGGAAGAGGGAGAGAGAGAGAGGGAGAAGGAGAGGGAGAGAGAAAAAGGAGAGGGAGAAAGAGAGGGAGACGAAGTAGGGAGAGGAAAGAAAATGGTGGAAGAGGGAGAGGGAAAGGGAGAGGGGGAGGGAGAAAGAGAGGGAGAGAGAAGAAGGGAGAGGAAAGGAAATGGAGGAAGAGGGAGAGAGATGAAAAAGGAGAGCAAGAGGGAGAAGGAGAGGGAGAGGAAGGGAGAGAGAGATGATGGGAGAGAGGGAGAGAGAAAAGGAAAGAGAAGGAGGAAGGGATGGACATGGAGGGAGGAAGAAGGAGAGAGAATGAGAGAAGGAGAAGAGGGTAGCGAGAGAGAAGGGGTGAAAGGGAAGGGGGAGAGTGAGGGAGGGAAAGAGACAGGAAGGGTGAGAGGGAAAAGGAGATGGAGAGAGGGAAGGAGGGAGAGAGTAAGTGAATGAGAGGGAGAGAGAGGGTGAAAGAGGGAGAAGGGAGAGAAGAAGAGAGAGGGAGAGGGAGAGATAAAGCAGGAGAAGGTGAGAGATAGTAGGAGAATGAAAGAGAAAGGGAGAGGGAGATAAGGGAGATGGAATGAGAGGAAGAGGGAGAGAGGGAGTGAGGGAGAGAGAGAAGGTGAGGGCAAAAGGGAGAGAGAGAGGGTAAGAGAGAGTTAGGGAGAGAGAGGGAGGGGGAGAGAGATGAAGGGAGGGAGGAGGGAGAGAGAGAGGGGGATGGAGAGATGAAGAGAGAGAGAGGAAGGAGGTAGAGATGGGAAAAGATGGAGAGGAAAAGGGAGAGTGAAAGGGAGAAAGAAAAGGATAGGTAGAGAGAGGGAGAGGAAAAGAGGTAGTGAGAGAAGGATAGGGAGAGAGAATAAAGGAGGGAAAGAGGGAGGAGAGAGAGAAAAAGGAGGGAAAGAGGGAGGCGAGAGAAGGATAAGGAGAGAGAATAAAGGAGGGAAAGAGGGAGGGAGAGAGAGCAAAGGGTTAGAGAGAGTGTGTGAGAGAGAGTTAAGGAAAGAAAGAGAGGTAGTGAGAAAGGGAGAGAAGGGAAGTTATAGAGATTGAGAGAAGGAAAAAGAGAAAGAAAGAGAGATGGGGGAGAGAGTAGAGGGATATAAAGGGGAAAAGAGAGAGTATAGGGGAGTGAGAGAGAGGAAGAGAGAGGGAGGGGAGAGTTCCAGGGAGAGGGATGGAGATGAGAGGAATGGAGAGGGAGATGGAGAGGGAGAGAGAAAAAAAGGAGGATGTAGGGGGAGAATGAGAGAGAAAAAGGATGGGAGAGGGAGAGGGAGAGAAAGAGGGAGGGAGAGGGAAATAGAGAGGGAAAGGGAGAGAGGGGAAGGGGAGAGGGGAAAAGGAAAGAATATGATAAGAAGAGAGCAAGAGGGAGAGAGGAACGAAGAGAGATGGTATGAGAGAGATAGGAGAGAGAAAAGGAGAAAAAGTGGGAGAGAGATAAGATAGAAGAGAGAGAGGGGAGCGAGGAAAATGGAAAGAGAGAGTGTGAGATATGGAGAGAGGGGTGGATGGAGAGGGAAGAGAGGGGGAGAGATAGATAGTAGAAGGGAGGGGAGAGAGAGAGAGAGGGAAGGATAGAGATATGGAGAGAGAAAGGTAGAGAGAGGGAGAGAGAGGGAATATGAGGGGAGGGAAAGGTGGAGAGATAGAGAAAGGGAGAGGAAGAGGGAGAGGGAGGGAGAGAGGGAGTGGAAGGGAGAGGGAGGGAGAGAGGGAGTGGAAGAGAGGAGGAGAGAGAGGGAGTGGAAGAGAGAGGGAGGAAGGGCGAGAGAAAGTGAGAGAAGGAGAGGAGGGAAGGGAAAGAGAGGTGGATAGAGAGAAGGGAGAGAGGGGCACTTAAAAAAATTAAACAAGTTCTAAAATATGCAAAATTCTTGAAGGAGCTATGCACTTCAAGAAGGAAATTGAAAGGAAACAAGAAGCTAAGTATGAGAGAGAACGTGTTTGCCACTTTTAAGGAAAACGTCCTCCAAAGTGCAAAGATCTACGTATATTCATAATCCCTTATGTGATAGGTAACACTAGATTTTAAAAGGTCATGCAAGATTTAGGAGCTTCAATCAATTCCATGCCATATTCTACTAACATGATTTTAGATTTAAGGCTTTTGAACGAAGTTGTAGTTATAATTTAATTACTAGATAGATCTATTGCCTACCCTAAAGGGGTTGTTGAGGATTTTTTGGTATAAGTCAATGAGTTTGTTTTTTGAGTAGATTTTTATGTTATGAGGATGGAGGAAAGAAACTCATCGAGTTCTTTAAAGATAGTAAGGATGAAAATAGTTGTGCATGAGGGAATATTAACTACAAAATTTGATGGTGAAATAGTTCATTTCAATATTTTCGAAGTGCTAAGGTATCTTAGTGATGTCTACTCTATTTTATCTATTGATATTATTAATTGCTTATCATAAGATGTATTTGACATAGATAATCAAGATAAGTTAGTAGCCCCACCGGATAGATTTATTACCTACCTTAATGCGCTATCGAGGATGTTTTTGTGCGTGTCAATGAGTTGGCTTTTCGAGTAGATTTTTATGGTATGAGGATAGAGAAAGGAAACTCATTGACTTCAACATCCTTTATGTTTAAGATGAAAATAGATTTTCATGTGGGAACATTAACCATAGAATTTGATAGTGAAATAGTTTGCTTTAATATTTTTGAAGTCCTAAGGTATCCTAATGATGTTCACTCTATTTTATCTATTCATATTATTGATTGCTTATCACAGGATGTGTTTGATATGAATAATCAAGATAAGTTAGTAGCTACAATTAGTATGAGTCCGGAATAAGATACCTTGTAGACTTATAACTTTCCTCTTGATGATGAGACATAAGAGATGGTGTTTGCCCTAAACTCCTTGCCTTTAATCTATAACAAGTTTGAAATTGCCAAAATTGAATTACCTTTACCCCCATTTTAAATTACTACCTTCCGTTGTACAAGAACTAGTTATTGAACTCAAACCATTACTAGGACACTTGAAGTATGTTTTCTTAGGAGAGGGGAAACACTTCAATTAATCATAGTAAGCAACTTAACTAAGTTGCAAGAAGAGAAAATCATTCAAGTGCTCAAAGACCACAAAACAACCATAGGATGGACCATAGCTACCTAAAAGGTATTAGTCCTTCCACATTCATGCATAGAATACATCTAGAAGAGGGTTCTAAACCAATAAGAGAACTCGTAAAGGAGATTGAACCTCTCGATAATGGAAGTGGTAAAGAATTAAATTTTAGGATTGCTTGATGTCATGTGATCTACCTAATTTCAAATAGTAAATAGGTAAGTCCAGTTTAAGTGGTAGTAAAAAATACATGGATCATAGTAGTTGAAAATCAAAATTCTCTCTCTTATTCATTGATCAAATGCTCGAGTGATTGGCCGGTAGATCTCTTTTTTTTTCCTTGATGGTTATTTTGGATACAATAAGATTGCAATAGCCCTAAAAGATCAAGAAAAAACAACTTTGACGTGCTCGTTTGGTACCTTTGCTTATAGACGAATGTCCTTTGGTGTCCGTAATGCACCAGCCGCATTTTGAAGGTGTATGGTAAGTATTTTTTAGATTATATTTGTAATAACCCAAATTTTTCTTATTTTTTATTTTTATTTTTATTTTTTATTTTTATTTATTTTTTATTTTATTTTATTTTTTATTTTTGTTTTTTGTTTTTAATTTGAAGTTTATTAAGGAAAAAGAAAAAACAAAGAGAAAGAAAATGATGAAAAAAAGAAAAAGAAAAATGAAAAAAATGAAAAAAAATTCATTTAGGGGTGCAATTGAAGTATTTAGGGGTGTAATCGAGTCAATTGAAAATTTTAGCCCTTAAATTGCACCTCCGGGGACCTAATTGTTGAGATTACACCGGAATTATTTCGCGAGGGGCGTAATTGCTGAAATTGAAACTCGAGGACCAAACCGGAAGTTTGGAGCGAACGACAGATCGAAATGGAGCAAACGACTCGTCGTTCGCTCCAAGGCGCATTCTCTCCGAAAATCTTTGGGAGAATCCGCCCAAATCCTCTATGAATTTCATGTTTTTGATTGTGTATTAATCATGGATTTTGTTGCCAAAACCAACACTAACAGGAATCAATGAGGATTTCCTGTTTTGATTTCACAATTAACCATGGTTTAAAGAGGAAAATTTGACGAAAAATTTTGAGATTTGAGATTCAATTCTCGGAGAAATTTTCAGAAATTTGGTGCTATAAAACGTTAGGAATTTCGGAGAAGAGGGGGAGAGAAATTCGATTGGAGAGATAGGAAATTGAAGCAAGGAAAAAACAAAATGTTGATTTTTTTTCGATTTTTATTAGCGAAGTTTTCCGGGTTTGTTTAGTTGAAGGTTTTTTTCTTTCCGGGTTTGTGTTCTTCAACCCGAATCGATTTGAAACACCCCTAGCCTTCATTCGAGGAAAATTTTGGTTTATTAAGGCGAAGGAAAGGAAATCGCAAGTGAGATTCCAAGGAATTCGTGAAGAAGTGGTGTTCGGTTCGTCGCATTTCGGGTTTTCGTTGAGTTTCTAATGGGTTTTGTTCTTGATATCCTTCCCATTTTCCAGTGTCGATCTTTGGGTTTTGAATCTTTAGTTTCTAATTCCGTTATGTTTTTAGTTTCAATTGCTGGATTTGTTCATGTAATCAAATCTTTTTTTAAAAGAGGGTCTTAAATTCCGAAATAGATTTGAAGAACTAGAGAGAGAAAATGAAGAACATAAAGAATAGGAGAGAGAAAGAGTTATGAACTTGAAATTTTGGTTTTTTGATCCGAAAAATAAGAAATGAAAACGAGTGGACTTGTTTTTGGGTTAAGCCCGACCCGAAAAAAAAAAAGAAAGGAAACGGGCTGGACCTACTTCCAGTCCAGCCCATCGTTCTTTACAAAAAAAAAAAAAGAAAATGTGGGCTGGACCGAATTTAGCCCAGCTCGTGTCCCTAACCCAAAACAAAAAATATGTAAAAAAAAAAAAGGGAAATCCAGCTCACACCCTTTCTTCAAAAAAAAAAGAGGGGAAATAAAAAAATAAAAATAGAGTTAAGGAAAAAAAACAAGAAGAAAAAAGGAAAAAATAGGGATGGGTGTTAAAAAAAAAAAAAAAGTGGTGAGTTAATATTTTAGGTATCGAATTTTTTACTTTTATCTTCGGTTATTTTTTTTTTTATCATTTTGTATTTTTATTTTCATTTTATTTTTTAGTCTATTTATCTTACTTCTTGTTAGTTTTCTTTATTAATTTAGAACTTTTATTTCAGTTTTCTTTTCTAATATGTATTACTAGAACATTATATATATAAAATTTTGACGAAGTCTCCTATCCGATAGGGACCGACGTCGTAAAAAAAAAAAAATTGGCGAAGTCTCCTATTTGATAGGGACCGACGCCATACAAAAATCACCTTTTAATCAAGACGTCCTCCGACACGCCGCTTGTGTCAAGGCCTTTTAGTGGATCCGATGTTTGAATCGACGTGTCACCCAACGAAGGGGACCGACGATCGTTTCAATATGATGCCACGCCAAAAACAAAAGAAATTATTTAGGCTAAAAGATAGGAGATTAAAATTTAGAAAATAGTTTGACATAGATTTTAGGAGATAATTCGAACTAAACCTCACATGGTACCTTTTTTGAAAAGGGCGCTTTTAGGTGATTTAATATCTTCCTAAAAGCGTAACCAACTCCTTATCTTAGGAATCTCCGAACCAATGCTACTTTTAGGTTTCTAGTTCCTTAAATACTAAGTGGTGACTCCAAAACTCGTAAATAATTTTGATTAATCAACACCCGAACTACTCTTAAATTTTTCTTTTGGGGGGTCCCGTCCGACGTCGCGTAGCAACGGAATGGCGACTCCACTCGGGGACCTAGAGTTAGGCCATAGGTTTTGTTTTAATTTATCTCCTACGTTTATTTTTGTCATTTTATTTTCTGAATTTTATTTATTTATTTGTGTATATATTTAAATTTTTTTCATTTATTTCTTTTTCTTTTTTGCTGCACGTTTATTTTGAATTGGGTTGAATACTTTTTTTTAAATGTTGCACACACCACGAAGGAAACCCCTAAAAGCTCGGACCCGAGCCGAACCCTAATAGGAATTAGATAGAGGGATTTGGAGGCGAGTATGATGAAAGTCTACCGATGCTCTTCCAAACTCTCGTTTAGATCGAAACTCACCCTATACATTGGAAATGGTGGAATCATCTTCCCCTACCTCCTATGTATAAGGTTAGAGACTGGATTACCCCACTGGTAATTTAGGCGGTCTAGAGACTTGAAAAATCATTAGGACTAGTTAAACTTTGCCCAACCATAGAAAAGCTAGATCCTATTTGTTAGGGTTGACCTCATTAAGACACGAATTATTATCAAGTAAATGATGATACTAACCCTTGGCTTTACAGAGTTATCCTTCACATTAAATCATGCCGAAGAAATCGAAACGAGGTCGAGGATTTTAGGGTCGGATCCGAGTGGGCCTAAAACGAGGAAGGAGATTGTCCGCCTTCGAATTTCATGTCGAAACTACCAAAAGGGTTAAGTTGGCCGACAGGATGGCCAACACCAGTCCGCTTCTCGCTTGTTGGGAGATGCTCACTTCCAAGGACCAACTTGATTTTCAAAAAACATATGGGGATATAGCTTATCCGCTCAAGATCAAGGCCCAGATCGTATGCTTTCAAGCCATGATAGGCCATTGGGATCCGGATTATCGTTGCTTCACCTTTGGGAGTGTCGACCCGTCACCTACACTTGAGGAATATGAGGCTCGGTTAGCATTTCCCAAGACAGAGGTCGTCTACTTCTACGATCCGCCGTAACATGCTCCATCAAATTTTGCATGGTTGATTGGGACTAACACCACTTTAGCCATGAAGCAACTAACCCAAAGGGGTAAATCTCAAGGTTGGTTTTGGGACGTCCTTCAAGCGGAATTCATGAAGCATTTACAAGATGATGATAATCAAGTCGGACTTCGAATCTTGGCACTATCAATATATGGACTAGTGTTGTTGCCATCGACCGAAAGCATGATTGACGTTGAGGCGATCAACGTATTTAAAAGTATAGTATCTCCGAAGGTTAATCCCACTACAACGAATTCTAGCGAAACTCTCTCTTCATTAAATTTCTATCGAAGAAAAGGGGGTGGGCATTTGAGGTGTTGTGTGCGGTTGTTGTTTGTATGGACTGTGAGCCATGTGGTGACTGGGGAAGCCTCGGGTATTTTTCGCACCCCATGGCACTTGCATTTTAAGTTGGAGAATTTTGCTTATCACGCCCTCAACGAGTTGGGCAAGACAATGTGGGCCGAATTATTCTTTAGTTTAGAGAAGTCGAATTTCATTAGAGAGCACGATATGCCTTCTTTTGGAGTTACACAGCCTTTTGTGGTAAATTTCCTTGGGTGCCACTAATTGGAGCTCGTTGTTGCATCGACTCATCGTCCAAATATGTTTTTGAGGCAATTGGGGTTCGAGCAATTCATCCCAAGGACGACCGGTTTAAATGAATATTATGAGGATCCGAGGATCTCTAAAAAGTTCTTAGAGGAGGCTAGGATTGCTTGGAGAAATAGAGGAATTATCACTCCCGAGAGAAGAGTGGACGAAAGAACCTCACTTGGATATCCGAAATGGCAAAGCACTAGAGGAAAGGGATATCGTGTGCCACCATTCGAGGGCCCATCTTGATTGATGAATGAGACAATGGAGGATATTCGCCAAGAAGTGAATGCCCAACATGAGATACTCAATGAAGACCTAAAAGCTCAAGTGGTTGGATTAGCTCAAAAGAAAAGGAAGTTAGAGGAGGCCCTGGATACTAAAGATCATGTGATGAAAGCTTTAGAGGAGGAAAACAAGAAGCTTCGTAGGCAACTCCAACTCGACAAAGGGAGTTGTTGAAAAACTTAGAGATGAGAAGGATAGCCTCATGGAATTTAGAGACACGACACGAGCACGGATGGCCGACCAATCGGATGTAATACGTCATTTGGGTACTCGAGTGGAGGAATTGAAAAGAAAAGATAGGGTTAACCAAGAGCGACCGGTCGGATCTAGAGAGGAGCACGCTATGGCTATGCGAACAATGATAAAAGAAATGGATGTCTTAAGAAAGGAAGTCGCCGAATGGGGAAGTAGGACCATGAAGTATCATTTGCAAGCTCGAATGCTAAAGACTATGCTTTGGGAATGCAAAACACTATAGAGCTCCTAGCTGATGGCATTCGCCTAGAAGATGAAGCAATTCAACTATTTTACGAGAAGCTTCGAAGGCTCATAAATGGCATGATTTCCTATGAAGGTTTGGGTCCGTGGCCAAATTTAGAATAGGATTTTCTATGTAATAGGGCTTTTATCTTATTGTAATAAATCACATTTAGAATGTGATAAAGATTTGGATTGCAATAAAAATATTATTTCTATTTTATTTTTTGGGTCGTTAATAAGATAGTTTCAAGATCCGATCATGAGGAGATGGCTTCAAGGTCCAATCATGATTGAAATTTGAGCAATTCATATCTCCCTAATCGCCCAAGTATCAATGGGGTGATTTTGCCCTCGCCGAGTACTAGCTTGATCCGACCCGTCCTCGACAAGATTCCGTCATGATTTAATGTGCAACAAATAAAAGAAAGGTATTCAACCCAATTCAAAAGCATGCATTTGCATCTAGTATTTATGTATATACTCTTTGTGTATATTTTCCGAGAATTAAACATAGGCCGCTCCGCTTAATCCCCTCCGCGTGTCTACAACACTCGATTTAGGGCTCGTCAAATGGAGAATGAAGAAAGACCACGACAAGAGCCAATTATCCAAGTACGAGGGGAGGTAGCTTGAATCATGGACAACCCGAAGTACAACATACTCGTTCCATCACCTCATCGGTTGGGGCCTTCCAATCAAGCAACTTTTCATGCCGAAGGTTCACACCCTATCGGGACATTTGCTTACCCCATGGACCCTAGAGTCCCACAAATGGCTTCGACAGCATCCCGTAGAAGAAGAAGCTCATGGGCCTAGAGCGGTTGAAGGTCCAAGTATGGATAGACTCATGGCATTAGAAGAGCGCTTAAGAGCAATGGAGGGGGAGGATCCCTATGATCCAATTAGGGCCTCCGAAATGTGTTTGGTACCCGATGTAGTGATTCCAAGAAAGTTCAAGGTGCCGGATTTTCTTAAGTACACAAGAACCCAATGTCCTATGACCCACTTGAGGGTTTACCGTAGCAAGATGGCGAAGTGGTCCACGACGAGAAGCTCGCTAATCCATTTTTTTAATGAGAGCTTGGAAGGTTCAGCTTTGAGCCGGTACATGAGACTAGTAGGGTCAAAGATCCGAAGGTGGAAAGATTTAGCGGATGCTTTTCTCAAGAAATATAAGTTCAATATGGAGGTAGCACCGAATAGATCGGATCTCCAAGGGATGGAGAAGAGGCCAAGAGAAACGGTCAAGGAATATGCGCAAAGGTGGCGCGAGGTGGTCGCTCGCATTCATCCGCCGTTGCTCGAGTCCGAATTGATCTCAATTTTCTCAAACACGTTCAAAGCGCCATACTTTGAATATCTTATTGGGAACGCCTCAACCAACTTCACCGATGTAGTGGTCATCGCCGAGAGAGTTGAATTAGCTATCAAAGCTGGAAAGATCTCCGGAGGGACGAGAGAAGAGAGCAAATGTGGGGGTAAGAAAGAGAGAAGGGGAAGTTCATCAAGTTGGCTCGCATGGGCCTAGAAGCAATTGGAGCAATTCAAGGCCGTACACCTACCAAAGCCCATATCAAGTACAACCGCTACCCTACCACCAACACCTTACCAAACACATCCCATAGTCGCTACCTTTCCCGCAAGCACAAACAAGACCCCTCATGCCAAACCAAACCTACCCACCTCATCAACCGAATCCATCGCCCCAATACTACCCAACCATACCCACCTATCCAAACAATCAATTCCCTCGCTCGGTCGGACCACCTCGAGGTCCTCCCAACTATAACCAAACATCACGAAACCAATCCAACCGCAACAATAACTACAACAGAGAAGAATACAAATCGTTACCACCTCTCCCATTCTCTTTGAAAGAATTGTTCCATCGGTTGGTCGGCATTGGTCGGTGGTCCCTATTCCCGCCGAGCCCGTACAACCTCCTTTTCCATCCCGGTATAAAGATAATGAATAATGTGAGTACCACAGTGGTATCACCTGGCCATTCCATTGAAGATTGCCCGGCTTTTAAGAGGAAGGTGAGGTTCCTTATCAAGCACAACCGGATAAGTTTTGACTATTCTAACACACCCAACGTCAACACTAATCCACTTCCAAATCATGCTACCGGAGGGGGAATGTAAGCATGATAACGCTCGAGGAGAGGAAGGTTGATAGAGAAGAGAGGAAGGTTAGAGTATCGATGGATAGCTTATTTTTTATGCTAACCCAAATCGGCTATCTTAGAAGGCCGATTGCTAATGAGAATGAGAAGGACAAAGGTCGGTATTATAGATACCATCGGATGGAAGGACATGATATTGACGAGTTACAAGGAGTTCCACGAAGAGGTGGAGACCATGGTGATCTTGAGAACTTTGCAATTCGAGAAAGATGTGGAAGGACCACCGGTAGGGATGGTCTCACCAATAGAGGAAGAAGTTTATAGGTATCAACCAACGACTAATGGGCCTCCTAGGATAATTCTATCCGAGCCAAAGAATCATCTAGCCTCGCCTTACAATGCTGTAAGCCATACTTATCCGATATTAAACACATCGTTTAATACCGGTGTTGCTCGGCCTCACTCGAAGTGGTAGATGTTATACCTCGGAAGAGTTGAGGAGGGCCGAAAAGGGCAAGGAAGTAATAGACCTCACTAAGGTGGGAGAAGTGAACAAGCCTATCGAAGATGAAGAAGCCATTGAGTTCCTCAAGGTGATGAAGAACAGACGACTATAGTGTGGTAGAGCAACCGAAGAGGACACCGGCCAAAATCTCTCTATTATCACTAATCTTAAGTTCGGAACCTCATCGAAAGGTGTTGCGAAGGTTTTGAATGAAGCATATGTCCCTCGTGATGTTACTTCGGATAACGTGGAGCATTTAGTGGGAAGGATTCAAGCAACCAACTACCTATCATTTTCCGAAGATAAGTTAGGCCCCGAAGGCACGGGACATAATAAGCCATTACATATCACGGTGAAATGCAAAGACCACGTGATTGCTAAGGTGCTAATTGATAATGGGTCCGCTTTGAATGTCTTGCCTAAGATGGTTTTGGATCGGTTGCTCGTGGATGCATCTCATATGCGTCCTAGTAGCATGATGGCTAGAGCATATGATGGGTCTCCAAGACAAGTGATAGGAGACATCGACATTAGCTTGGACATTGGACCCAACCAATTCCAAGTCACTATGCAAGTTATTGACATACAACCCTCATACGAGTATGCTTTTGGGAAGACCATGTATCCACTCGACTGGTGCTCGTGGCATCATCGCTACACCAAAGATTGAAGTATGTGGCGAATGGCAAGCTGGTCACAAGATCGGCGAAGAAGCATTGCCTCTATTTAAGAATGTGTCGACACTCTACATCGAGGCCGAGGGAGTCGAGACGGTGATCCGCACGCTTTTGAAATCGTGAACACCGATTGGGTACCCGAGCATGCTCGTATTGAGACAACTAAGAGTACCTAATGCTACAACAATGACGGCCAAATACTTGATGAAGTGTGGAATCTCAATGAGTAAAGATCTCGGTGATGGAACATGGGGAGCGATAGGTGGACCTAATTCGGAGCATCATTTTGAGTCGGGGTTCAAGCCCACTAGAAAAGATTATCTAAGAGCCTTGGAGCTAAAAAAGGAAAAGCGATTGGCTAGAATCGAGGGTCGAGAGCCTTATGAAGAGAAGATGTTTATTCCTCATATTCGAGCTACCTTCCCCTACCCCGCTTGCGTCATCAATCGAATCAAGAAGTGGTGAACTTGGGGACAAAAATGGTTGATCTATCCATCAACTACCTGGATGAAGAGTCGGAGACGAAGAGATCATTGGCCCGGAGACGGCAATGGTCGTTCCCCAAGCAAGGATGCTGCCACAATTGACTACCACCGCCATAGAGGATATGCCGCCCATCGACTTGCTAATCAAGAAAGGAGCACCAGAGTGAGGGGCTTAACAATTGGGAAGAGAAAGAGATTTTGCCTACATACACCATTGAGTAATTCATTGTTTTTTGTTTTTATCTTAATCTCTCGGTTATCTAGCTCAAGGTACCGAGAAGGACTTGTGTGGAGCATTTTATTTCTAGTATTAATATGAGATCATGAAGTTTCTTTCCACTTTGCATCCTTTCCTTTCCATCCCTTTTATTTTCGTATTTTTTTTATTTTCGAGGATATAAAAAATGAATATCCTCTAAAAACCCAAAATAATTACATCAAACATGTTTGGCCTAAATTTGATGAGAATTTGATTGCCATGGATGAAGAAGAAAGAGATGTGGATGAATTTGCTAAGCTTGTGGAATTATCCGAACGATCCATAAGACCCCATCAAGAGGAATTAGAAATCATCAATGTGGGGACAGAGGAGAATAGAAAAGAGCTACAAATTGGGACCCTAATTTCGAAAAAGAAAAAGAGAGTTTGACTGCTTTACTGCACGAATACGTAGATGTGTTTCCCTGGTCGTATGGAGATATGCCTGGTCTATATACTAGCATAGGGGTGCACGGGGTTCCAATATTACCCAATCATAAACCGATAAAGCGTAAGCTAAGGAGGATGAGGCCGGATGTCCTTATGAAGGTTAAAGAAGAGGTCATCAAACAATTTGAGGCGAGTTTTCTCAAGGTAATCAAGTACCCAACTTGGGTGTCAAACATCATGGTGGTTAGCAAGAAAAATGGAAAGATCGAATGTGTGTTGACTTTCGAAACTTGAACAAAGCCGATCCTAAGGATGATTTCCCCTTACCCCACATCGACATGCTGGTAGACAATGCCGCAAAGAATTCCACTTACTCCTTCATGGACGGGTTCTCGGGATACAATCGGATCAAGATGGCGAGAGGAAGATATGGAGAAGACCACTTTCATCACGCCATAAGGGACCTACTACTACAAGGTCATGCCGTTTGGTCCGAAGAATGTCGGGGCGACTTACCAACGAGCCATGGTCACTCTTTTCCACGACATGATGCATAAAGAAATTGAAGTATATGTCAATGATATGATTGCTAAGACGAAGCTCGAAGAAGATCACATTCGGACACCGAGGAAGTCGTTCGAACGGTTAAGAAAGTATCGGCTGAAGTTGAACCCCGCCAAGTGTACTTTTGGGGTCAAGTCCGAAAAATTATTGGGTTTTGTCGTAAGTGGTAGAGGGATAGAGGTGGATCCCGATAAAGCCAAGGCCATCCAAGAAATGCCAAGCACCCCGTAGCGAAAAGGAAGTTCGAGGTTTTTTGGGCCGATTGAACTACATAGCTCGATTCATTTCTCAACTCACGGTGACATGTGAACCTATCTTTAGACTCGTTGAGAAAGAACAATCCGAGAATTTGGGATCGTGCATGCCGATCCGCTTTTGATAAGATGAAGCAGATATCTACAAAACCCTCCTCTACCGGTCCCACCGTGCACGGTCGACCTCCGATTCTTTATCCGACGAGTGACCGAGACCGCAATGGGTCGTGTTTTGGGTCGGCATGATGACACCGGAAGAAAGGAGCAAGCAATTTACTTTCCGAGTAAGAAGTTCACTGACCGTGAGTCCCGATATAGTACCTTAGAAAAGATGTGTTGTGGCTTGGTATGGAGTGCCCGACGACCGAGGCAATATATGCTCGTATTACACGACATGGCCGATTGCGAAAATAGACCCTCTCAAATATATCTTCGAGAAACCATATTTGTCAAGCGGAATTGTAAGGTGGCAAGTGTTATTGCGTGAATACGACATTGTGTACATGACCGTAAAGTCGGTAAAGGGAGTGCGATTGCGGACCATTTGGCGTAAAATGCAATCGATGATTATGAACCGTTAAATTTTGACTTTCTTGATGAAAATATCATGGCATCCGAAGTTACGTTGGTCGAGTCGGATGATGAGAAATGGATCATGTATTTTGATGGGGTAGTGAATGTATCGGGTAATGGTGTGGGTGCTCGTGTTGATCTTGTCGGATGGAAAGCGATATCCAATTGCCATCCGACTTTGTTTTGATTATACCAATAATATAGCCGAGTATGAAGCTTGCATACATGGGTTGGAGGCAGCTAGAGAGAGAGGGATCACAAAGCTTGAGGTATATGGCGATTCGATGCCGATAATCTATCAAGTAAAAGGGGAATGGCAAACCAAAGATGAGAAGTCGAAGCCTTATCAAGTTTATCTTACAAAATTAGCCGAGGAGTTTAATGAAATTGAATTTGCTCATATGGGAAGGGATAAGAATCGGCTTGTCGATGCATTGGCAACTTTAGCCTCGATGACTTGACTTGATCCCGGAGTCGTGGTACAACCCATTTGCATTGAGATTAGAAATGCACCGGCCCATTGTTGTGCTATTGAGGAGGAAATAGATGGGAAGCCGTGGTACCATGACATTTAGATGTTCGTTAAAAATCGAGAGTATCCTCCGGGTATCTCTAAGACGAATCGGAAAGCCTCGAGGAGGTTAGCCATGGATTTTTACTTGGACGGTGAAGTGTTGTACAAACGGGGTTTTGATGGGACATTGCTTCGGTGTCCGAATGCGACTGAGGCTAGGAGAGTGATTGAAGAGGTCCATGAGGGAATTTGTGCGACTCATGCAAACGATCACACTATGACCCATCGGATACAACGATGCGGATATTTCGGTTGACAATGGAAAGAGATTGCATAGAGTATGTTCGCAAGTGCCATAAGTGTCGAGTCTACGGAGATCGGATCAACGCTCCTTCTATTCCACTCAATAATATGGTATCACCTTGGCCTTTCGCCATGTGGGGTTTGGATGTCATCGGGCCCATCAATCCCAAAGCAAGCAACGGTCATCGTTTCATCTTGGTGGCAATTGACTATTTTACCAAATGGGTTGAAGCCGCTTCTTATGCTCATGTCACTTAGAAGGTGGTCCAACAATTCATAGAGAAGACTTTGGTTTGTCGATATGGTTTACCGGACACGATAATCACCGATAATGCTCGAACTTCAATGGAAAGATGATCGAAGAATTATACGAAGGTGGAAGATTAAACATCCGAACTCGACACCCTATCGACCTAAGATGAATGGGGCGATTGAAGCCGCAAACAAGAATATTAAGAGGATCGTACGGAAGATGGTGGTCACATATAGAGACTAGCATGAAAAGCTCTCATATGCCCTACATGCATATCGTACAACCGTAAGAACATCCACGGGGGCAACACCATATTCTTTGGTTTTTGGGATGGAGGCGGTGATGCCTTCGAAGTCGAAATCCCTTCTCTCGTGGTACTCATGGAGACACGAGTTGGAAGAAGCAGAATGGGCTCGGATCGGATATGAATAGTTAAACCCGATCGGTGAAAAGAGGTTAGCTACCATTTGTCATGCAAGAATGTATCAAAAAAGGATGGCCAATGCATATAACAAAAAGGTTCGACCAAGAGAATTTCGTGAAGGAGATCCGGTGCTTAAAAAGTCTTGTCGCTACTCGGGGAGAATAAAAGCAAGTGGTCACCTAACTATAAAGGCCCTTATATAGTGAGAAAAGTATTTTCGGGGGATCACTCCTTTTGACCAGTATGGATGGGGAGAACATAGGCAAACCCGTAAATTCCGATGCGGTTAAGAAATATTATGCTTGAGGATTGTTGTTTTCTTCTTAATGAAATAAAGAATGAAATACGAAGCCAAACATGTACATTGCATTTTTCTTTCCATCTCTATTCCTCGACCCCATAAACACATTACCTCTTTTGTCATTTCATGATCTCTATTAATATTATAAATAATGTGTAAGCCAATCAAGATAACAATGTTTTACTTAACGGACATCGAGCTCGATCTTCTTAAAAAAAAAAAAAAAGGAACCCGATGAACCCCGGAAGAACTTAGGATCTATATGCCTTTTGAATTGGAGCTACTTCAAACATATCAAGATTACTCCGGACTAGGGAAAGCAACCAAGATGTTCGGGTGAAAAGGAATGAGTACATCTTGTCGACACTCGAGGCTCATCATGTAACATGTAAAAAAAAAAAAATCGAGCCAAAATCTTTTTCATTGGTACATGTCCCAAATTGCTCCTACGGCACCGCCTATGAAAATGACATAGCAAATGTTTAGGTTTGTAGGTCCTATCTTGATATTAATCTAATATAAGGGGTTCAAGAAAATAAAGCTCGTATAGATCGGATATCGTTGTCGATAGGATGAGAAAAGGCCTTCGAGGATTTTATCATACTTATACGAAACTTATCCATTGAAAACCAAGTTTGAGCTTTCTATTTTTCTTCATGAAACCCGGACTAGGATCACCCCTTACACCGAGGGGCGCAAGAAGGAAAAAAAAAAAGGATTTGAGAGGCATGTCACCAAACTTGTGATCTAAGAAAATCAAAAGGGGAGTCATTACTAAAGGTGATTGGGAATGAAAGAGGAAGAAGGTCATGACCCCTCCACGAGCTAAAAAAAGAAAAGGACCAAAGCTTCCACAAAAAACAAAAAGGGGGTATTACTTCATTAGAGAAAAGAGTAAATCACCTCATAGACCCCAATCCTGGGTTAGGTTGGCAAGATCAAAATCAAACATGCCTCTAATCAAATCCGATTCAAAAAAAAAAAAAAAAAAAGAAGTGGTCCTATGTCAAGTGAACCCCGAAGCACTATTTGAGCCTATTTTATCCATTTTTTTGAAAAACCATGCCTTAGCCTATGTTACGGACCAATAAAAGTCCTTTCTAACTAGAGACAAGTAACCGGTCTGGACGAGTGTTAGATTCGCGAGCCCCTACAAAAGAAACTTTATCGAACGGATAGTCAAAATCGAAGCATAGGTTAGTCAAAATCATGGTTGGTGCCAATACTTGGGGGCAAACAATATCTTCTATCATCAAACCTATGATTTTCCACCGTTAAAGCTTGGCATTCGAACCAAAAAAACCATTATCTCTATCCCCAAAACATTTGCATACAAGTCCACGAGCTCGATGGGTTTTTGCTCGACCTTTGAATCCAAAACCTCCGAATGAGATCTACCTAGCTTTCCCTATGAAGGAGAAAATTTATGAAATGGAGAAGTGTCAAGCATTTCAAAAAGCATATGAAACCTCAAGTTACGAGGAAGGTCGCCAAAGTAGCAATCCATCTAAAGTAGCAACAAATCCACCATCCTCCTAATAAGCGATCGGTAGGCAACCGATCAAGTTAGGAAGCGACCACTACCATCAAAAGACCGAAAGGACTACCGTACTCCTCATAAAATTCCGAAGGATAGATCAATCGAGTTCACAAGAAAGTAACAACACAATCGGGGGTAGGGCCACGGAGCTCGCAGCACCGATAGCCGATCGATTGCTAATAGTTGAAAGAGACAAGTCAAACAAAGGGATTCGAGCAGGGTGGCCTAGACTAACCAGACATGTTGAGTTTGTTTTTAGGTACATTCTAATCCCAACAGGTACAAAGGGAATGGAGAAGCAATACTCTTCACAAATCCACCTCGGGTATGATCACCTCATAATAGACCACCGCCCAAGTGCGAAACCCTAAGTTGAACGATCACTTTCGAGTAAGGACAAATTAACTCAAATTAGCAAGTAAGATTGTGAAGTTTTTCTCATGTATTTAATTTCGGGGTAGGTCGCCCTTTACAATAAGGCCAGCCATTGCATATTTAATTTTAGGGTAGGCTACCCTTTACAATAAGGCCGCGCATCGCATGTTTAATTTTCATCCCATATTTAATTTTCGTGGTCGACTGCTCTTTACAATAAGGCCACGCATCTTCACGTTTCATTTTCGGGGTAGGTCGCCCATTACAATAAGGCTATGCTTTGCACGTTTAATTTTCAGTGTAGGTCGCCCTTTACAATAAGGCCATGCACTCGCATGTTTAATTTCGGGGTAGGTCGCCCTTTACAATAAGGCCACGCCCGCACGTTTAATTTAGGGTAGGTCGCCCTTCACAAGAAGGCCATGCACCGCATTTTAATTTTTACCGTCATTCTATCATAGCTTTGCTTTTGGTTTAAAAAGAAACCTTTTCTTTACAAGCTTATTAAACAAAGTCGGTGAAAAGCAACCTTTTCACTCGACTTTGCGCCATAAGCATTGTAAAGAGGGGGCAATTGTAATAACCTAAAATTTTCTTATTTTTTATTTTTATTTTTATTTTTTATTTATATTTATTTTATTTTATTTTATTTTTTATTTTTTATTTTTTGTTTTTAATTTGAAGTTTATTAAGGAAAAAGAGAAAAAAGAAAGAAAATGATGAAAAAAAGAAAAAGAAAAATGAAAAAAATGAAAAAAAATTCATTTAGGGGCGCAATTGAAGTATTTAGGGGTGTAATCGAGTCAAATGAAAATTTTAGGCCTTAAATTGCACCTCCGGGGACCTAATTGTTGAGATTACACCGGAATTATTTCGCGAGAGGGCGTAATTGCTGAAATTGAAACTCGAGGACCAAACTAGAAGTTTGGAGCGAACGACAGGACCGAAATGGAGCAAACGACTCGTCGTTCGCTCCAAGGCGAATTCTCTCCGAAAATCTTTGGGAGAATCGCCCAAATCCTCCATGAATTTCGTATTTTTGATTGTGTATTAATCATGGATTTTGTTGCCAAAACCAACACTAATAGGAATCAATGAGGATTTCCGTTTTGATTTCACAATTAACAATGGTTTAAAGAGGAAAATTTGACGAAAAATTTTGAGATTTGAGATTCAATTCTCGGAGAAATTTTTGGAAATTTGGTGCTATAAAACGTTAGGAATTTCGAGAGAAGAGGGGGAGAGAAATTCGATTGGAGAGATAGGAAATTGAAGCAAGGAAAAAACGAAAAGTTGATTTTTTTTCGATTTTTATTAGCGAAGTTTTCCGGGTTTATTTAGTTGAAGGTTTTTTTCTTTCGGGTTTGTGTTCTTCAACCCGTAATCGATTTGAAACACCCCTAGCCTTCATTCGAGGAAAATTTTGGTTTATTAAGGCGAAGGAAAGGAAATTGCAAGTGAGATTCCAAGGAATTCGTGAAGAAGTGGTGTTCGGTTCGTCGCATTTCGGGTTTTCGTTGAGTTTCTACTGGGTTTTGTTCTTGATATCCTTCCCATTTTCCAGTGTCGATCTTTGGGTTTTGAATCTTTAGTTTCTAATTCCGTTATGTTTTTAGTTTCAATTGCTCGGATTTGTTCATGTAATCAAATCTTTTTTTAAAAGAGGGTCCTTAAATTCCGAAATAGATTTGAAGAACTAGAGAGAGAAAATGAAGAACACGAAGAACAGGAGAGAGAAAGAGTTATGAACTTGAAATTTTGGTTTTTTGATCCGAAAAATAAGAAATGAAAATGAGTGGACTTGTTTTTGGGCTTAAGCCCGACCCGAAAAAAAAAAAAAAGAAAGGAAACGGGCTGGACCTCCTTCCAGTCCGAGCCCATCGTTCTTTACAAAAAAAAAAAAAAAAAGAAAATGTGGGCTGGACCGAATTCGACCCAGCCCGTGTCCCTAACCCAAAACAAAAAATATGTAATAAAAAAAGGGAAATCCAACTCACACCTTTTCTTCAAAAAAAAAAAAAAGAGGGGGAAATAAAAAAAATAAAATAGAGTTAAGGAAAAAAAAAACAAGAAGAAAAAAGGAAAAAATAGGGATGGGTGTTAAAAAAAAAAAAAAGTAAAAGTGGTGAGTTAATATTTTAGGTATAGAATTTTTTACTTTTATCTTCGGTTATTTTTTTTTACTTGCTTACGTAGGATGATTTTTTTTTTTTATCATTTTGTATTCTTATTTTCATTTTATTTTTTAGTCTATTTATCTTACTTCTTGTTAGTTTTCTTTATTAATTGAGAACTTTTATTTCAGTTTTCTTTTGTAATATGTATTACTAGAACATTATATATATATAATTTTGACGAAGTCTCTTATTTGATAGGGACCGACGTCGTAAAAAAAAAAAATTGGCGAAGTCTCCTATTTGATAGGGACCGACGCTATACAAAAATCACCTTTTAATCAAGAAGTCCTCCGACACGCCGGTTGTGTCAAGGCCTTTTAGTGGATCCGATGTTTGAATCGACGTGTCACCCAACGAAGGAGACCGACGATCGTTTCAATATGATGCCACGCCAAAAACAAAAAAAAATTATTTAGGCTAAAAGATAGGAGATTAAAATTTAGAAAATAGTTTGACATAGATTTTAGGAGATAATTCAGAACTAAACCTCACATGGTACCTTTTTTCGAAAAGGGCGCTTTTAGGTGATTTAATATCTTCCTAAAAGTGTAACCAACTCCTTATCTTAGAAACCTCCGAATCGATGCTACTTTTAGGTTCCTAGTTCCTTAAATACTAGGTGGCGACTCCAAAACTCCGTAAATAATTTTGATTAATCAACACCCGAACTACTCTTAAATTTTTCTTTTGGGGGGTCTCGTCCGACGTCGCGTAGCGACAATATTAAGCATATTATTGAAGTTTACCATACATGGAGACTCATTTGATGCATGCTAAGATAATCTAAATTATGTACTTGAAAGATGCATTAAAATTAACATTGTTCTTAATTCTGAAAAATTTCATTTATGGTAAAACAAGGAATAGTTTTAGGACATGTCATTTCATCTAAGAGAATTAAGGATAGGGAAAAAATACACATCATGCAAAACTTACCTTATACCATAAGTGTGTGAGCAATTCTTTTCATTCTTGGTCATGTAGGTTTTTATTAGAGGTTCATCAAGGACTTCTCAAAACTTTCCTTGCCTTTGTGCCACTTATTTCAAAAGAATGTACCATTCGAATTCCATGAAGGGTGTAAGGAAGCTTTGATAAGTTAAAGGCGATGCTAATATCGGGACTTTATCTAACCACTTGTTTAGTGTTGACCCATTAAAATCATATGTGAAGCAAGCAATTTTGCTTTAATGGCGGTCCTTGGTCAATGAATTGGCAAATTGGTGCACACCATGTACTACACTTCAAGTGAAGGATTGATAAATCATCTTCTAACCTATAAACTTTAGGCAAATGCACCTATCGTTCTATAGTATAATTGATAGAGTACCAAGTGTCGATCCCACGGAGACTATGAGTACTAGTAATCACCCTCTTTTTATTATCTAACTGACAAAGTATAGTGATCGTGAACAATTAAAAGAAACAATAACTAAAATGAGATCATATAAATGTAACAAGAATAACAAAAATAGCTAACCAAGCAATCCATAGTAAAGAAAATACTCGGATAATGAATCCCCCTAAGACCTTTTATGTAATCACAACATCATTCATTCAATCATTCTTTATGTTCATTGGATCGTATGAATTCTCGAATTATGCTAACTACTTTCTCAAGTTAACTAACACCTAACCCTAAGTTGATTAATCGAAATCTCTTTCTAATTAACACCTCTAGGATCACATTAATTCATATTATGAATTCCCTTATTAGGTTTGACTCTAATCTGGAAGATTTATGTCATCCTATCTCTAGGATTGCATGTAACTTTTTTAAGTTGTGGTTGATCTAATCACACTTAGGAATTTTTCGGTCTCACATTATGAAATCGGTATGAATCAACACGCTAGCATATGTTAATTCATTTAAACAATAAATGCAACATAACTGAATCACAATGAAAACAAAGATTGAATTGAATAAAGATATCAAATCACATAGTCAATTTTAGGTTTTATCGTATCTAGGCACCAAAATAATCTAGTTCATAGTCAAAGCGAAGAACACATAAATCTTAAATAGAGAAAAATCAATATTTAGGGAAAACATTGTAACCCCTTTAATTTTAATGCAATCTCCTCAAGAATTGATGGGATTCCACTCTAATGGCGTTATCTTAATCAAAACCCTAATCTTCTCGTTCCCTTAGGTCGTGTTTCGTCCCTCTAAGTCGACTCCCAAACCCTAGGTTGCATTTCAACTTAAATATGAGCAAAAATGCACGTTTTGTAAGAAACGGCCTAGTACATAGTCATGTCTATTCTTGTGTAATGCAAAATTTTGTTTTTCTCTAAATTAGACGGTTACATGACCTACTACATGGGTGTGTCTTTGCTCGTGTATGCCTAGGTCTCAAAATTCAACTTTTTTCGATTACACGACCTATTGCACGGGTGTGTCTTCGGTTGTGTAATTCCCTGGTCATTCGAAATTCACTTCTACTCTCCATTTTCCTCTATCTATCTCTCACCCTCTCTCTCCCCTCTTATCTCCCACTCCCACTCCCTCTTCCTCTCCATCTCTTCTTCTCTCCCTCTCTCTTCCTCATTCCTCTCCCTTTTTCTCTCTCCCTCTCTCCTTCTCTTCCAATCCCCCTCTCTCCCTCTTTCTCTCTCTATCTCTCCTTCTATCTCTCCCTCTATCTCTCTTTCGCTCTCTCCCTTCCCTCTCCCTCTCACCCTCCCTCTCTCACTCTCCCACATTTTCCCCCTCTCCTCTCGTAACTCCCGTAAAAAAATCCTTAACCGTAAAGCAATACGTATTAGAATATTTATATATATGCATATATTAAGTGTAAGTATAATTACCATTAAACCATGGTAAATTAATGCTTCAAATGAGTTATTTATGTTAAATTAAAGCTATTTTTCTTGAGATTAACGAAAGAAATCAAATATGCAAAATCGAGTGTTTTGAGGACTATATTTTGTCCGAATTTTATGTGATTTATTTAAGGACTTTAGAGTGATTTTTGGATAAAAATTAAAGAATAAAATTTTTTCATCTATGTGTCTACTAGATCTATGGATAAAGAGTTATGACCATTTTAGTATAGACTCGCTTTAGAGGCATCACTGCTGGAATATTTTTAGGGGAAGGAATTTCGAGTTTAAGGTGAGGAATTTCGAGTTTAAGGTGAGGAATTTCAAAAAAACATTATGCTAGATTATTTAGAGTGTTTAGTTATTCTAACCAATTAGTTAGGACACATAAGCCCCCTTATTAATGAATTAAGGCCAGCTCACCATAAACCCATCAAACCCGCCACTCGCTCTCTCTTGACTCACCAATAGCTTTCTACTCTCCCAAATAAAATTAAGACATTTGTACACTTAATTATACTAAGATTTTAAGCATGTATATATATATAGACTAAGTGAGAATGGAAGAAAATTTTAGGCGACCTATAGCTACACAAAAGGGAGAGAAAAAGAGTAAGGAATGAGAGAAAGAGGAAAGGAAAAGGAAAAGAAAGAAGAAAGGAAACAAAGAAGGGGAAAGCCTAAACAACCTTTAGGAAATTCAAGAAAAGTAAGTAGGTTCCATTTATAGTTATTTTATGTCTTAAGTTATTTTTTTTAAGTGTTTATTTCATGGGTTTCTAATAATTTTCAATGGTTTGCTATGGTTGTTTGTGTTGGTGTTTAAATGTGTGGATGGTTTGGAAAGAAAAACAAAAGAAAAGTGTATAGACTGAATTGGTTAGAGCCAAACTAGATTTGGTGAGTATGACTTGAAAAGGAAAGGAATGCACTTCTAGAGTTGCCCTAGGTTAAAACCATTCGGCCAAGTGGGGAAAATTGGGAAAGAATGGATCTTTTGGGGAAATTAAGGGCCTAGAATATCATGGTAACTCAATTAGGAATGGTTTAATACTTTAGAGTGGAAATAAATTCACTAGACATAAAAGGCAATCCATGGCCATCTTAACAACCCATTTGGCCTAGCTAAAAGAAAAGTAGGGTTTTGGACTTCATTTGGTAAATTGGATATTTGATGGCTAAATTTGGTTTCTTTTGTGCACCTTAAGTTTAGATCTCCTTGGTAACCTTCTAAAGTATGGTTTGGTAAGTTACTGGCAAGTTAGTATAAAAGGAATTGACATAGAAAGGGAAAAACAATTTCTTGCTCATTTTGGGACTAATCGACCTAGAAAAGAAAATGATTAACAATGAATCCTTTTATGTAATTAGAGATCAAGAATTAAAAGTGAACTCAAATAGAGACCAATTATTATAAGACATATAAATGGAGTAATGGAAGAAAAAGAGAATTCAAGAAAAATCGAGATTAGGACCTAGACCCATTCCGAGTCAACCTCGATTACTAAGATTAAAGGTTTGGATTAATCACGAGTTTAGCTTAAGTATGTCACACATGAATCCTTAGGATTAACCGATCTTGTAAACTAAGTAATACACCAAAAAGTCGAGCCTAGACTTGCTAGGTACATGAGAAGGAAAACTCATAAGTACAAAGTAGATTTATTCAATGAATGATACCAATGAATGGGATTTGTGTTCTCGTTTCAAATACTTTGAATGGTATATGGAACACTTGTGAAGTCCCAAGTGTTCGTCGGTGCATGGGAATGGACTGAGAAGAAAATGTTAATAGCGTAATTAGTTGAATATGTTAAACATAATACCATGTGCATCACGTGCATTTGGGGGTGGTATGAAATTGAGAAAAATCATTGAGTAATGAGATAATACGGTTTGGTAACCGAATTGAATGGAATGGGTAACAACATGAAACAATATGCATGCTCTATTACTAACATCGTTAAACGAGAGATAATTTCATTAATCATGCACTACAACAAGGGATAATTAGGTTTGCGGTAGGTGATAATAAGATCACCGAGAGAGAGTAATAGAGAAGTAGGTGATAATACGATCATCGAGATATGAAACATATGGTCTTGCTAATACCTAGGGTATCCGGATTAAAATGGATGGGTAGAATGGGAAACGGAATTTCATTACATATCACGTGTATCACCATACTTATTGAGCTTTGGCTCACCCCATTGTTGTTTTCATGTTATGAAAGGAATGAGTCAAAGTAGTAGGGATGCTACCGGGTCCTCCAAAAAGGCTCACGTGTGACATAAGTGTACCAAAATTTCTCTTAATTGTAATTTTGGGATTAGGGTGTCGATAAACAGTTTGATAGTATTGTAAATAAATTTTATAATTTCTCCCACTGTATTGCTAATATTATGTAAATTATCTTATACGTGTTTCATTATATGATAAGTCCTTAATTTATGAGCACATATGTGTTTGAGGTTAATTTGGAAATTGGTCGTGTCGGCGTGATACGCTCCTTGCCTAGCCACTCCTTTTGGGTATTTAGTAAGTGGGTCGGGGAAGGGGTGTCATATCTCCTTCCATCTCCCTCTCTCTCCTCTCCCTCCCTTTTCTCTCTCTATATCTCTCCCATATTCCCTCTCTCCCCCTCACTTCCACTCCCTCTCCCTCTCTCTTTCCCTCTCCCTCTCTCTTTCTTCTCTTTCTTCCTCTTTCTCCCCCTTCTCTCCCTCTCTCCCTCCCCTCCCTCTCTCGGTTTGTCTCCCTCTCTCCCCTCCCTCCCTCTCTCACTCCCTCTCCCTCTCTCCCCCTCTCTTTTTCTTCCTCATTCTCCCTCTCTCCCCTTTTGATTAATCCCTTTCTCTTAATCACTCACTCTCTCTATCTCTCTCTTTCTATTCCTCTATCCCTCTCTGCCTCCATCCATCTCCCTCCCTCCCTCTCTCTCTTTATCCCTCTCTCCCTTCTTTTTCCCTCCCTCTCCCTCTCTTCCTCCTCTCCCTCTCTACCTCTCTCCCTCTCTCTATCCCTCTCCTATTTTCTCTTACCATCCTTTTCTCTCACCCTCTCTCCCTCCTTTCTTTGCCTCTCTTTCTTCCACTCTCCCTCACCTTCCCTTTCTCTCTCTCCCTCCCTCTTTCTTCCTCCCTATCCTCCTCTCCCTCACTCTTTCTCTCTCCCCTTCCTCTCCCACACACCCTCTCTCCCTCTCTCCCTCCTAGTCCCTCTCCCTCTCCCACTCTCTATCTCTAACTCTCTCTTTATCTTTTTCCCTTACTTTCTTGCTCCTCCTTTCCCTCCCTTCCTCACTCTCCCTCCCACTCTCTCTCTCCCACTCTTCCTCCTCTCACTCTCCCTCCTACTCTCCCTCTTCCTCTATTTCTCCCTTACCCTCTCTCTATACCTTTGTCTCTCACTCCCTTTTCCTCTCCCTCTCTCTTACTCTCCCCCTCTCTCTTTCTTTATCTCTCTTTCCCACTCTCTCCCTCACTCCCTTTCCTCCTTCCTCTATCCCTCTCTCCCAATCCCTCATTTTTCCCTCTTTCCCTCCCTCTTTCCCTCCCTCTCTCACTCCCTCCTTCTCTCTCCCTCCCTCCTTCTTCTCCCTCTCTCACTCTCCCATATTTTCTCCTCTCCCTCATTTTATCCCTTTGCTCTCCTCTCCCTCCCTTCCCCATTTTTCTCTCTCGCTCCATTTCCCTTTCTCTCTTACTCTCCTACCCTTTCCCCTCTCTCTTTGTCTCCCTCCCTTTCCCTCTCTCACCCTCTCTCTCTCCCTCTCTATCCCTATCTCTCCCTCTCTCCCCTTTTCTTTCCCTCTCTCTCTCCCTCTATCTCTCTACACTTGTCTCCCTCTCTCTCTCTCTCCCTCTCTCCCTCTCCCCCTTCTCTCCCCCTCTCTCTCCCTCCCTCTCTCTCTTTCTCACTTTGTCCTTCACTCTCCCTATGTCTCTTTCTATGTTTTCTCTCATTCTTTCTCCTTTTTTCAATCCCTCTCTTTCCTCTCTCTCTCTTCCTCTCCCTATCCCTATCTCTCTCATTTTCTCTCTCCTAATCTTAATCTCTCATGCCCTCTCTCTCTTTTTCTCTCCCCATATCCCTTTCTCACTCTCTCCCCATCTCCCTCTCTCTCCCTCTCTTTCGCTATTTATCTCTCTCCCTATATCCCTCTCTCCCCCTCTATCCCTCTATCCCTCTCTCCCTTCCTCTCTTTGTCCTTCTCTCTCCCTTCCCCTCTTTCTCTCCCCCTATTCCTCTCCCCTCCCTCCCTCTCTCCACCTTCCTTTTCCTCTCTTTCCCTCTCTCCCCCACTATCTCTCACTCCCTCCTCTTTCCTCTCTCTCTCCTCTTTTATCTCCCTTACTTTCTCTCTTCCAATACATATCTTGCTCTCTTTCCCTCTCTTCCCTTCCCTCTCTCTCTCCCTCTCTTTCTCTATCCCCTTCTTTCCCTTCCTTTATCTTCCTTTGTCTTCCTTTCTCTATCGATATATATCTCCGTCTCTCTTACTCCTCATCACATTCCTTCTCTCCTTCTCTCTCTTTCCCTCTCCCTTGCTTTCCTACTCTCTTTCTCCCCTACTCTCCTCTTTTCTCTCTCCCCCTCTCTCCTACTCTCTATCTCTCTCTTTCTCTCTCTCTCCCTTTCTTCCTCTCCCACTCTCTCCCTCACTCTCTTTTTCTCTATATCTCTCTCTATCTCCATCTCCCCTTCCTAGTCTTTCTCTCTCCCTGTTCCTCTCTCTCTTTCTCACTCCTTCTCTTCTTCCATCTCTCTCATCATTTCTTTGGCACCCTCTCATACCCTATCCCTTTCTCCTTTTCTCTCTCTCCCTTTGCTTCTCTTTCTCTATCCATCTCCCTCTCCCTCTTCCTATCTTTCTCTATCTTTCACTCTCTTCATCTCTCCCTCTCTTTCCTTATTTTTCTCTCTCTTTCCTTCTCCCACTCTATCCCTCTCTCCCTCTATTCCTCTTACTCTCTTCCTCTCTTTTTCTCTCTCATCCTCTCTCATTCACTCTACCTCTCTCTCTATCTATCTCTCCTTTACTCTCAATCTTTCCTTATCTCTCCCTTTCTCTCCCTTTCTCTCTCTCCCCTTCTACTATCTCCCTCTCTCCCACTTCCTCTTTCCCTAACTCTCTCCCCCTTTTCTCTCCTTCCCCCTCTCACTCTCCCTCCCTACTCCCCCTCCTTCCCACACTCTCTCTTCCTCTTCCTCTATCTCTCACTTCATATCTCTTCCACCTCTTCTCTCTCTCTTTCACCATCTTTTCCACCTTTTCTCTCCCTCCCTCACCATCTTTTCCACCTCTTCTCTCTCTCTTACCCCCTCTTTTCCTTCATTCCTCTTTCCCCCTCTCTCCCTCTTCATCTCTCTCTCGCTCCCCCTCTCTCCCCCTCTCCCTATCACTCACTCTCTCCGTCTTCCTCTCTCTCACTCTCTCCCTCTCTCCCTCTCTCCTTCCATCTCTCCTTCCATCTCTCTTTCCCTCTCACCCTCCCTCCCTCTCCTTCTCCCTCTCTCCCTCTCTCTCCCTCTTCCTCTCTCCCTCTCTTACTTTATCCCTATCTCCATCCTTCTACCTCCCCCACTCTCTCCATCTCCCTCCTCTTCCTCTCTCCCTCTCTTACTTTATCCCTATCTCCATCCTTCTACCTCCCCCACTCTCTCCATCTCCCCTCTTCCTCTCATTCTCCCTTTCCCTTCCTCTTTCTAAATCTCTCTATGTGTTCGTCCTTTTTTCTATATCTCTCCCTCCTTACCCTATTTCTCTCCTAATCTCTCACTCTATCTCTCTCTCTTTCCCACTCTCTCCTTCTCTTTCATTCTCCCTCTCTACTACTCTCTCCCTCTATGTATCTCTCTCTATTCCCCTTACAGTCTCCCTCTCCCTCTCTCTCTCCTACCCACTCCCTCTCTTAATCTCTCTCCATCTCTCTCTTTCTTCCTCTCTCATTATCTATCTCTCTCTTCCTTTCTCTCTCTTTAAATATATATATATATATATATATATCTCCCGTCTCCCCTCTCTCCCTCAGCTCTCTCTCCCCCTCTCTACCATTCCCTCTCTCCCTTTATTTCCTTCTCTCCTCCTCCCCCTTTCACTATCCCTCTCTATATATTTTTTCTCTCGCCTTTTCCCTTTTCCTATCTCTCCCACTCCTTCTCCTTCTCTTTCTCTCTCCTACTCTCCCTTTCCCTCTCTTTGTCCCTCTCACACCCTCTCCTTCACCCCTTTCCCCTCCCCGTCTCTCCTTCTCCCTTTTTCTCTCTATCCCTCTCCCTCTTTCCTTTTCTCTCCCTCCTCCTCTCTTTATCATACACTCTCTCTCCCTTCCCTCACCCTTTTTTCTCTCCTTATCTATCTCTCCATCTCTCTCCTCTTTCCTTTCTCTATCTCTTTCTCTCGCTTATTATACATATCTCACTCTCTCTCTACCTTTCTTCCTCCCTCTCTATTTCTTTCTCTCATTCTCCCTCTTCCTCCCTCTCTCTCACTCTCTTTCTTTCTCTCATTCTCCCTCTTCATCCCTCTCTCCCCCTCTTATGCTCCCACTCTTCCTCTTTCCCTCTCCTTCTCTTTCTCCTTATCTCTCCCGCTCTCCCACTCCCTCTCTCTACTTTTTTCTCTTCTTATCTCTCCCTCTATCCTATCTCTCCCCTTGTCCTTTTACCTCTTTCTCTTTATCTATTATGCCTTCTTCCTCTTTTTCCCTTTCTTTCTCACCCTTTCTCTCCGTCTCCCTCTACTCGTCCCTCTCCATCTCCCTCTCTTTCTCTCCTACTCACCTCCTCGTCTCTTATCCTCTCTCTACCACTCTCCCCCTCCTTCTCTTTCTATCCCTCTCTCTACCCCAATATCTTTTTATCCCTTTCCATCTCCCTCTCTCACTCTCTCTTTCTCTCTCTCTCATTTGCCCTCTCTCATTTTCTCCCTTTCTCTCCCTCTACCTCTCTCTTTTGCTCCCTCTATCTCCCCACTTCCCTTCCTCTCCCTCCCTCTCTCCCCTTTCCTCTCTCCCTCTCTCGTACTCTCTCCTCCTCTCTTTATCCATCTCTCTCTCCTTCTCTCTTCCTATATGTATCTTTCTTTTTCCCTCTTTACCTCTCTCTCACCCTCCCTCCCTCCCTCCCTCCTTTCTCTCCTTTCCCTCTCCCTTTTTCCCCTCTATCTTTCTCTCCCTCTTCTTTTTTTCTCTCTCATTTTTCTCTCTTTCCCTCCCCCTTTCTCTCCTACTCTCCCCCTTCTCTCTTTCCTCCTCTCTCCTTATCCCTCTCTCTCTCCCCCACTCTCTTCGTTTCGTCTCTATCTCTTTCCCTCTCTTTTTTTACCTCTCTCCTCTCTCTCCCACATTATCTCACTCAATCTCCCTCTTCACCCTTTTTCTTTCTTCTTCTCCCTGTCTTTCTCCACTTCTCTCTCTCATTCACCCTCTCTTCCTCTCTCTTTTTCGCCCTCTCTCCCTCTCTCTCCCTCTATCTCCATCTCACTCTCTCACTCTCTCTTTCTTTATCCCTTCCTTCTACTTTCTCTCTCTCCCCTCTCGCTCCTTTTATCTCGCTCTTAATGTCTCCTTCTTTATCCCTCCTTTCTACTTTCTCTCTCTCCTTTTCTCTCTCCTTCTTTCCCTCCCTTTCTTTCCTTCTCACTCTCTATCCCACTCTCTCTTGATCCCACTCCCTATCTCTCCTCCCACTCCCTATCTCTCCTACTCTCTCCCTCTTTCTACCTTCCTCTCCTCTCTCTCCTCTATCTCCATCTCACTCTCTCACTCTCTCCTTCTTTATCCCCCCTTTTACTTTCTCTCTCTCCCCCTTTCACTCCCTCTATCTCCCTCGCACTTGTCTCCTTCTTTATCCCTCCTTTCTACTTTTTCTCTCTCCCTTCTCTCTATCTTTCCCTTCATTTCTTTCATTCTCACTCTCTATCCCACTCTTTCTCTCTCCCACTCCCTATCTCTCCCACTCTCTCCCTCTCTCTCTCCCTCCCTCTCTCTAGCCCCTTCCCTCTTTTTCTTCATCTTCTTCTCCATCTCTCCCTCTCTCTCCCCATCTCCCTCTTTCTCTCTCTTCCACTCCGTTCCCATTCTCACTTTCTCCCTTCATCCCTCTCTCTCTCTTCATCTTTTTCTTTATCTTTCTTTTTATCCCCCTCTCTCTATTTCTATATATATCTCACTTTCTCTATTCCTCTCTCCCTTTCTCTCTCACTCCACCTCTTTTTCTCTCTCCCTATCTCGGAATCTCTCACCCTCTCCATTTATCCCTCCTTCTCTCACTCCTTTTATTTCTCCTTCTCCCTCTCTTCCTTGTTTTTTCTCCCTCTCCCACTCGCCTCTCCCTTTCACTCTCTATCTCTTTCTCTATCTTTCTCTCCCCTACTCTCTCTCTCTTCTTATATATATCTTGTTCTCTCCCCCTCTCTCCCTCTCTCTCACACTTTTCCCCCTCTCTTCCACTCTCTCCCCCTCTCCCTTTATCTCCATCTCTCTCTTTCTCTCCCTTTCCTCTCTCCCCTTCTCTCATTCTCTTTCCATCACTCTATTTCCCTCTCCCTCTCTCTCCCACTCTCTCTCTCTTCCTTTCTCTCCCTTTCCTTCATCTCTCTCTCCCTCTCTTTCACCTTCTCACTCTCTTTCATCCCTCTCTCCCTCTCCCTTTCTCCCTCTCCCTTTCTCCCTCTCTCTTCTACTCTTTTTCTCACTCTCCCTTTATCTACTATTCTCTCATGCTCCCTTTATCTCTCTCTCGCCCTCACCCTCTCTCCTCTCTCCTTTCTCTTACTCCCTCTTTATCTGTCTTCCTCACTCTTTATCTCTCCCTATCTCCTCTCTCCCTCTCTCTCCCCCTCTCTCATTTCACCTCTCTCCCCCTCTCACTCTCTCTCTGTCTCCCTCACCTTTTATATCTCTTCTTCCCTCTCCCTTTCTTCTTCTCTCTTCCTCTTCTTCTTTCTCGATACCCCTTTCTCTCCCTCTCTCCTTTTCTCTCTTTCCCTCTCCTACTCTCTCTTCCCTTTTTTCTTTGCCACTCTCTAGTCCTTCTTCCCTCTCTCTCCCTCCCTTTCCCTCTCCCTCTCTCCCCTTCCTTCCTCCGTCTCTCTCTTGTTCTCCCTCTCTCTTCCTCTCTTTCTCTATTATCTCTCTTTCTCTCTCTCTTTCTCTTGATATCTATGTGTGTGTGTGTATGCGTGTATATATATACATACATATCTATCTCTCTCTATCTCCCTCGCTTTCCTTTCCTCTCTCTAACTCCCTATCTCATTCCCTCCCTACTCTCTCCCTTACTCACCCTCACTCTCTCTACCTCTCTCACACTCACTCTCTCTCCCTCCTTCTTCCCATCCCTTTATCTCCATCTCTATTTTTCTCCCTCTTTTTATTTGTCTTAGTCTCTATCTTTCTCACTTGCTCTCTTCTTATAGATATATCTTGCTCGCTCTATCCCACTATCCCTCCCTCTCACTCTCCCTTTCTTTGTCTCTATGCCACTCTTTCTACATCTCTTACCCTTTCTCTTTCCCTCTCCCTCTCTCCCTCCCTTTTCCTCTCTTCTCCCACTCTCTTATTTCCTCTCTCTCTCCCCTCTCCCTCTCCCTCTTCCCTCTTTCTTTGTCTCTCTCTCCCTCATTCTATATATATATATATATATCACACTCTCTCATCACTCTCCCTCACCTCACTCCCTCTCTCTCCCTCTCCCTCTTTTTCCTTCTCTTTCTCTCTTTCCCTTTCCATCTCTCTCTTACTTCCTCCTTTTTCTCCCCCTCACTCTTTCCCTCTCCCTCCCACTCTCCCTCTCTCTCCTTCTCTTGCTCTCTCTTTATCTCTCTATCCCTCTCTCCTTTCTCTCGCTCCCTTTCTATACCTCTCCTTCACTCCCTATCTCTCCCTCCCTTTCTCTCTCCCCTTTCTCTCCCTTTCTCTCCTCTTTTCCATATCCCCCTCTCTCCTTCCCACCTCCCATCCCACTCACCCTCTCTCTCTTTGTCTCTCTCCCTTCTCTTTCTCACTCTCCCTCTCCCTCTCCCTCTCCTCCTTCCTCTCTCTCTCCCTCTCTCATTATCCCTCTCTCTCCCTACTCTCTATCCCTCTCTCTCTTTCACACTTGTTTCCCTCCTCTCTCTTTTCCCTTATATATCTCTCTCCTCCTCCTTTTTCCTCTCTTGCTCCCTCTCTTTCTCTTCATCTCTCCTATTTTCTCTGTTGCTCTCGCTCTCTCTCTCTCACCCTTTATCCGTCTCTCTCTTCCTTTACCCTAATATCTCTATCTTTCTCCCTCTCCCTCTCTCTCTCCCTCTATGAACTTCTCTCCCTCTCTTTATAAACTTCTCTCCCTCTTTCTCTCCGACTCTCCCTCTATCTCCCCCTCTATCCCTCTCTCCCCCTCACTCTCTATCTCTTTTTACTTCCTAACTTTTTTCTCTCTCTCACCCTTACTCTCTATCTCTTTTTACTTCCTAACTTTTTTCTCTCTCTCACCCTTACTCTCTATCTCTTTTTACTTCCTAACTTTTTCTCTCTCTCTGTCACCCTCTTCATTTTTCTCCCTCTCTCTCCTCTTCTTTCTCTTCCTCTCTCTTGCTCTCCCTCTTTCCCTCTCTCTCTTCCTCTCTTCTTCTCATTCCTAATCTATCCCTCCATCTCTCTCACTCTCTTTATCCCTCTCTCTCCCTCACTCCCTCATTCTCCCCTCTCTACCTCTCTATCCCCCTCTATTCCTCCATACCCGCTTATCTTTCCATCTATCTTTCTTGCCCTTATTCCTCTCTCTCTCCCTCTCCCTCCCTCTTTCCCTCCCTCCTTATGCCTCTCTCCCACTCTCTTTTCCCCCTTCTCCTTCTCTCTGCCCCTCTCTTCCTCATCCTCTCTCCCTCTCGCTCTTCTCTTTTTTCCCTCTCTCGTTACTCTCCTTCCGCCTCTTTCCCTCTCTCTCTCCCTCTCTCCCTCCATGTCTCTCCCTATCTGTTTATCTCTTTCTCTTACTTTTGATCTCTCCTTCTATCTCTCTCTCTCTCTCCCCTTCCTTCCTTCTGCTCTCTCTTCCTCTCTCTCTCTCCCCCTCTCCTTTTCCTTCTCTCCCTCTCCCAATATATATATATAACCCTCTTTCATTCTCCCTCTCCCTCTCTCCCTCTCTCCTTCTCTCCCTCTCTCTCCCTCCTCTTTTGCTCTATCCCTCTCTATCTTAATATATATATATATATATATATCCCTCTTTCTCCCTCTCCATCTCCCTCTCTTTCTCTCCCTCTCTCGCTCTCCCACTCTTCCTCTCATTCTCCCCCTCTCTCTCTCTCTTCCCTTTTTCCTTACTATATCTACCTCCCTCTCTCTACCCCTCTCTTTTCTTCTCTCTTTCCCACCCAATATGTTGTCCTTTCCATTTCTCTCCCCGTCCTTCTCACACTTTATCTCTCTTTTTCTATCTCACTCTCCCTCTCCCTTGCCCTTCTCTCCACCTCTCGCCTCTTCCCTCTCTTACTCTCACTCTCACCCTACATCTCTTTCTTTTTCCCTCTCTCTCTCCTACCTCTCCCTTTCTCCTTCTATCAATCTTCATTTCTCACCTATCCATCTTTGTCTCTAACCCTCTCCCTATTTCTTTCTATCTTTTTCTATTTCTCCCCTTCCTTTCCTCTCTCTTTCCTTTCTATTTCCTTCTTCATCTCTCCCCACTATCTCTCTAACTCTCTTTCTATCCCTCCCTCTCCCTCTCCCTCTCTCTATCCCTCTCACCCTCTCTCTCTCTCTCTCCCATTCTCTTCCTTTAACCCTCTCCCTCTACTTCTCCCATTCTCTCCCTTCCTCTCTGTTTTTCTCTCTCTCCCCTCCCGCTCCCTCACACTCTCACCCCTTCCTTTTCCACTATCCCCCTCTCTTTGTTTATCCAAATCTGTGTCTTTCTAAATATATCTTTCTCTTTCCTCTCTTCCCCTCCCTCTCTCCCCTCTCTCCTTTTTTCTCTCACTCTCCCTATCTCTCCCACTATCCTTCCCTCTCTTTCCTTCTTCCATTCTCTCCCACTCTCTCTCCTCCTCTCTCCCCCTCTCTCTGCCTCCTTGTCTATCATATCCTCTCTTACTTTCTCTCTCTCTCAAAATCTTCCTCTATTTTTTCTCCCTCTTTTTCTCTCTCCCTCTCTCGATCCCTCCCTCTCCTCTCTCGTTACTTTTTTAATCACTCTCTCCCTCTTTCCCTCTCTCTTTTCCTATATATGTCTCCGTTCTCCCTCAATCCCTCCCCATCTGTTTCCCTCTCCCACTCTCTCTCTCCCTCTCTTCCTCTCCACCTCTTTCTTTTTCTTTCCCTCTCACCCTCCTTCTCTCCCCCATTGCCTCTCTCTTCCAATCTCTATATCTATCCCTCCCTCTCTCTTAATCTCTCCCTTCCTAAGTCTCTCCCCCTCTTTCCCTCTCTTCTACCTTTACCTTTTTCCTCTCTCTACCTCTTTCTCTCTTTTACTTACCCTCTCTTCTTCCTTTCTCTCCCTCTCCCTCTCTCTCCCTCCCTCTCCTCTCTCGTTACTTTTTTTATCACTCTCTCCCCCTTTCCCTCTCTCTTTTCCTATATATGTCTCCGTTCTCCCTCAATCCCTCCCCATCCGTTTCCCTCTCCCACTCTCTCTCTCCCTCTCTTCCTCTCCACCTCTTTCTTTTTCTTTCCCTCTTACCCTCCTCTCCCCCATTGCCTCTCTCTTCCAATCTCTATATCTATCCCTCCCTCTCTCTTAATCTCTCCCTTCCTAAGTCTCTCCCCCTCTTTCCCTCTCTTCTACCTTTACCTTTTTTCTCTCTCTACCTCTTTCTCTCTTTTCCTTACCCTCTCATTCTTCCTTTCTCTCCCTCTCCCTCTCTCTCCCTCTCTCCCCCTCTCTCTCCATCCTACACCCTCTCCCCTCCCCCATTCCCTCTCTCTATCCCTCTACCTTGCACTCCCTCTCTCTCCCCTATTTTCCTTTATCTTCCTATCCTATCTCCGTCTCTCTCTCTCTTTCTCTCTCATCTAATATATATTTCGCTCACTTAGTGTAACCCCAGTAAAAAAATCCTTAACCATAAAGCGACACGTATTAGAATATTTATATATATGCATATATTAAGTGTAAGTATAATTCTCATTACACCATAAGAAATTAATTCTTGAAATGTATGATTTATATTAAATTAAAGTTATTTTGCTTAAGATTGATGGTTTAATTACTAAAGAAATTAAATATGCAAAATTAGTGTTTTGAGGACTATATTCTATCCGAATTTTGTGTAATTTATTCAAGGACCTTAGAGTGATTTTTGGGTAAAAATTAAAGAATAGACTTTGGACTACCTCACTATAAAATGTTGTTAGTATTAGGTCTATATATAAAACGTTATGCCGGTTTTAGTACGAGTCGGCTTTGATGTACCACTTGTCGGAATTTTTGGGAAAAGAATGGGCAAGAAGTTTTTGAGTTTTTTTGAAAAATGAAATTTCCAAAATTACATGAAGGAAACTATATTTAGTTATTTGAACCAAGTTAATTAGGGTGTTTAGTTAACTTAATTTTTTAGTTAGACACCTAAGCAATGAATTAAATGTATTAATAGCCAACTCACCCATTTTTTATCCCAAACTCGCCACTTCTCACCATCTCACCCATAACTTTTACACTCGATCCCATTAATTTTCAATACTTGTAACTTAATTCATCGAAAAGGGAAAGTAAGTGTATATATATATATATATATATATATATATATATATATATGAAAGTGTTAAGATGGTGAGAATTTTTAGCAAACCGTAACCACCAAATTGGGAGAGAAAAACGGCAAGAAAGAGAGAAAGAAACGGGAAGGGAAAGGAAAAAAGAAAGAAAATATAAGGAAATCTAACCACATCTAAGCTATTTAAGTGGGTTTTACTTCATTTTTAAGTTTCTTTTTATGAGTTTAAATCATGTATTTAGTTAAGTTATTATTTGTATTGTTAAAGTTTGACTTGTATTGGATTGGTGTGTGGATGGCTTGGTTTAGATTTAATTGTTATATTGTATTTGTGTGATCGTTTAAGTTTATCATGCCTAATGTATATTTAATCATGTGTTGATGATTGTGGGCTAAAAAAATTTAAGGGCTTGGACCAAATATTGAGATGAATAAATTGGAAAGGAAATAAAGGAATGCTTAGGGTTTTCTTAAAGACCAATTTGGCCTAGGAATCCCAAAGTGAGAACAATTGGATTTTCTCATGAACTTTAAAGCCTATAACTTACTACTAACCAAATTAGGTGCGAAATAGTAAGTTAGAGTGGAAGATATTTAATAAAAATGAAAGAGAGAATTTGGACTATAACCTTCTAACCTCATGATTAATAATTAAATTACATCAAAACAAGTGTAAAATGAAGAGTAAAGCTGAATTCATGACCTAGGCCCATTAAGGACGAATTTCGATTATCAATACCCAAGCTAGGGTTAGGCAAGAAATCCTAATTTGGTACGTATGAATTAATTAGTCCCAACTATCCATCCTTATGAGTAATGGATGAATAATCCATGAGGAAGCGTGCTCATGTGCAAAAGAAAATTGGTGGCTTGACTAATACTAGTCGGCGGTGATGGGTCCTCCTTAAGGGAAAATATTGTGGCAATGATATGGAAATGTATAAAAACCTATACGAGTTAGGTGATGAGAATGAATTAATAATGTAGGTTTGGTATTCGCAATAAGTTAAACATGGTAACATAGCATCATGTGCCTTGGTGGGGATGAATTGAGAAAGAATCAAATGGTTGAAAAGTTATGTGTATGGATAGGGGTGGTAACCTAATCGAAGAAAAAGGGGTTAGTGGTCCAGTTCGTGTGTATACTCTAAGCTATGTGTCCGCACTTGTTAGGCGATGGATTCTCGTTAGCGAGTGGCTATAACGAGGGATAATTTCGTTGTTAGCATTTCATGATTTGGTAATCACTTATAGAGTAGACTTCTAATACCCGTGGTACTCGGAATTAAAATTGATAAGTATGGTGGGAAGTCGGAAAAGCATTACATATCACATGCATTACCCCACCTACCGAGCTTCGGCTCACCTTATTGTTATTTGCATGTTATAACAGGTAGCGATGATTGTAGTACCAATAAGGACAACTGCTGGATCCTCCAAAAGGGCTAAGAGGTGAGACAAACCTTAAGGGATTTTATTTTGATTATAAATTTTGGGTTGGAGTATCGATAGACACTTTGATGGTATTGTAAATAAAATAAATTATAATTTCTTCTAATGTGAATATTGTTGTCATGTAAATTGTGTTGTACATATTTCAATATGTAATATGTTGTTATGGTACCATCATGTATGTAGTAGGGTTTAAGTCGAGTTGAACGTGTCAACGTGACGCACTCCTCTCCTAGTTACTCCTATTTGGGTAATAGAGAGTGAACTAGGGTGGGAGCGTTATAGGGTGGTATCGGAGATATGGTTTAGTTAATCGGGTAGAACCTTAAGTGTGACCTAAGCTTGAGGATCGGTGTGCTACTCGACGAGTAACAATCTAATTCTTGATTTTTTTTAATGTGTATGATTATTATTATGTGATTTTCATGCTCGGTATATATTGTGTTCTAGAAATATTAATATTGGGAATTATTGTTGTTATAGATGCCATATTTATTTCGTACACCCTACGTTGTTAGGACACACCAACAATAGGCCACCCTAGCTACCTACGTGGCTGAACTAAATAGCCCGACTATAACTCCGGATCAAGATATAGTAGCCCATGTCACTCGGGTGTATGACTCGATTCAATGAATAACATTCGTTGATGCTTCTTTCCAATAGTACTCGTAGTATGGATTCTTGTGATCGACTCTACGTCGGACTCTTTTACCGAGAGATCAACGAGTTGATTAATGAGGTTTGGGAAGGGTTGATAGGTCAATTTTTTTATCGAGACCAAGTCCGAGCCTTTCTTTTGATAGAGGTAGATGGACCCATACCCGATTGATGTATAGCTGGGGTCTACCGTTGCCCCTCGCTCGCGAGATAGTACGTATTGCATCGAATGATGTTCTTGACTAGTGAAGGGTCATGCACTCCTTCCCATGACGCGTCCGATATGTTGGTTGGACATAATAAATCATAATTCTATCACACGATGTAGTACTTGTTATTCATTTCTTGATATAAATAAGTACACTTTTGATTGTAAATAGAGCACTAAAAAAACTTTTAGAAGGTAGGAGTGCTTGTAAATACTTATTATGTACGAAATGCTTCCTATATAAATATATATAATTTCATACATAAATGGATGATTTACATTATATGTTGTTTTTAATACCAAAACTAACATGGGCATAACATGGCATGTACAAAGTCCAAGCATGCCAAGAAAGGAATCAACACGAGCAAGAGGTGAAGGGACCTTCGATGATCACAATAGAAATCAACAAGATGCTTTAAGTTGTATGATGGACATGATGCGAGCAACAACAATAAGCAATACGACAATAGCAACAAGACCATGCAGAGTAAATGAGACGGCTCTTGGCTATGCATCACGGCCTCGACCTCCACCACCCCAACATAGAAATGACATGGTGGAGAGGTTTCGTAAAATGAGTCCTTAGGAATTCTTTAAGGGTGTTAACCCAATGATAGCGGAGGAATGGATTAAGTCATTAGAAGCGATATTCGAATATTTGTAATTTACCAACAATGAGCGAGTATCATGTGTTATTTTTATGTTAACTAAAGATGCCTACACCTAGTGGGAGAGCGCACAACTTATCGTACACGTGTCGACTTTGACCTAGGAAGGATTTAAGGAGGTCTTCAATAATAAGTACTTCATCGTAAATGTAAGGGCTAAGAATATTTAAGACTTTCTAGATCAAAGCAAGATGGGATGTCGGTAGATGAATATGTACAAATGTTTAAATAAGGATGTAGATTCATCCCATTCATTGTAGGGGATGAAAATCGAAAAAGAATAGATTCTTAACAAGGTTAAATCCTAGAGTACAAAGTATGGTTCGGATGTCCGTTGCTAATACCTTCTCACAAATGGTGGATAAGGCGATGATAGATGATGAGGATCAAAAAGAGATGACAAGGGAAGTGTAGCAGAAGAGGTAGGTGTTTAGATCGGGAGCCTCATCGTTTAGTCCGAGTAAGGTAGGGAATGCCCGGGAATTTCAACCAAAGTGGTGGCCAAAAGAATACTCGGGCCACCAAACCAACGACCTTATGTCTCGAGACCACCACCGAGTAGCCGGTCAAGATTAGTGATTAGCAATCCACCCGGTGTAATAAGTGTGGAAGGTTCTATGTCGGGGAATGCGGATCGAATGTTCGAATATGTTATATGTGTCAAAAGCCAAGGAACATGTCCTATAATTGCCTCGAAGTGCAAAAGCCGAGACCGGGAAGAGTACTTGCTGCGGTGTACACTATGACCCAAAAAGAGGCGGATCGGAGAGAAACAATAGTAATTCGTGATAATGTCTCAATCCTTGGCTTGATTGCATATGTTTTTATTAATTCGATCCTACACATTCCACTATATCAAATACGTTAGTAAAAAGCCTAAGAGTCAAACCCGAGACATTAGCCGTGGGATATCTTATAGTGGTTCCTTCGGTGAAACTATGGAATCGATGAGTGTGGTTAAAAAGTGTCCGATACAAATTAAAGATAAGAGATTAGAAGTTGATTTGATAGTGTTGGACCTCCAAGATTTTGATTTGATCCTAGGGATGGACTAGCCGACAACGCATGGTGCCAACATAGACTCGTCAAGGAAAAAAGGTAACTTTTGATCTAACATAGAGTCGGCGAGTTAGAGTTTAAGGTTGATTTAAAGCTTTGAACTACACCGATCGTTTCGTCCATCAAAGCTTGAAAGATGCTAGAAAAAGGGGGCATGGGATACCTAGTGCATGTGGTGGACGGACGAGTGGAGCAAAAGTTAAAATCGAGAGATATAGAGATTGTATGAGAGTATTTAGATGTATTCCTAGAAAGTCTAGTCACGTTACCCAAAAAGACGAAATCGAATTTGAGATCGAATTGGAGTTGAGCATAACTTTGATTTCAAAGACTCCCTATAGAATGGCCCCAGTACGAGTTGAAAGAATTGAAGGGGCAATTATAAGAGTTACTAGATAAGGGATTTATACACCTTAGTTCCTCATCTTGGGGAGCTCCAATCTTGTTAGTAAAGAAAAAGGAAGGGAGTTAGAGGCTATGTATTGACTATCGGTAGTTGAACCGAGTAACAATAAAAAAAGTATCCGCTACCTCAAATTGATGAGTTGTTTGATCAATTGTAAGGGGCTATGGTGTCTTCAAAAAGAGATTTGCAATTGGGGTATCATAGGCGAGGGTAAGGTCGGACGATTTAAAAAAAATAGCATTTAGAACAAGATATGGCCACTATGAGTTCCTTGTAATGTCATTTGGGCTAATGAATGCCTCGACCACTTTTATGGACATGATGAATGGAGTCTTCAAGGAGTTCCTAGACAAGTTTATCATCGTGTTTATAAATGATATTCGGTTTATTCCGGGAGTGAAGAAGAGCATAAAGGGAATTTGAGAGCTACCTTGCTGACGCTAAGGGAACAACAATCGTATGCCAAATTAAAGAAATGTGAATTTTAGCTAGAACAAGTAGCTTTCTTAGGTCATGAGTGATGAAAGAGGGCATAGCGTTAGATTCAAAAAAGAAGAGGCTATTCGGAATTGGCCTACCCCGAAGAGTGTGATAAAGGTATGAAGTTTCTTAGGGTTGGTCGGTTATTATCAAAGATTTGTTGAAGGTTTCTCTTAGATAGCGATGCCTCTCACTACTTTGATGAGGAAGAGTGTCAAGTTCCAATGGATGGATGCATGTGAGAAAAGCTTCCAAAAGCTAAAACGTAAGTTAGTCACAGCTCCCATGCTATCCATTCCATCCGAGGATGGAAATTTCATAGTTTATACTAACGCCTCAAAAAATGGGCTAGGAGCAATGTTGATGCAAAATGGAAGGGTAATAGCTTATGCATCACAACAATTAAAGGAGTACGAGCGGAGTTATCCGACGCATGACCTAAAATTAGCGACACCGGTCTTTGCTCCGAAAATCTGGAGACATTATTTATATGGAGCAAAGTGTGAAATATACATCGATCATAAAAGCTCGCGATATATTTTCACACAAAAGGAGTTAAAGATGAGGCGAGAGGAGATGGTTGGAATTAGTTAAAGATTATGATTGTATAATTAATTATCACCCAAGCAAAGCCAATGTTGTTGCCGATGCTCTAAGAAGGATGTCATTCATTGCAATACGAGTTATTCGGATGTCGATAGTGAGAGACTTACAAAAACTAGAATTGGAGATAGTTCCTAGAGGCCACATGAGTATGTTGTCGGCTTTATTAGTCCGATCGACGATGCAAAAATGAATTCAAATGAGACAACAAATGGACAAGAAAATGAAAGAATTGAAAATAAGTATAAAGGGTGAAAAGGAGTCTAATTTTGCGGTAGATGATAAAGGAATAATTAGATTCAAGGGGCGGCTATGTGTTTCCATGATGGAGAACGTAAAGGAGGGGATACTAAAAGAGGCATCCGCAACCCCATCTTCGATACACCCAAAAAGTATGAAAATATATCGAGACTTGCGAGCAATTCTATTAGTGGCTTGGAATAAAGAAGGACATAGCCAATTTTATGACGAGGTGTCAAACTTGTCACTATGTAAAGGCAAAACACCAAAAGCCCTCGAGAATGCTAAGGCCACTAGTGATTCCGGAATAGAAGTGGGAACGGATAACTATGTATTTCGTAATAGGATTACCAAAATCGAAAGAGGGTCGGATGCTATCTAGGTAATCGTAGATTGGTCGACCAAATCGATGCACTTTCTTCCAATCAAAACCACTTATAGTCCGAACTAGTATGCTTAGTTATACTTAGAAGAAATTATGAGACTATATGGGATTTCGATCTCGATTGTGTCAAATCGAGATCCCGCATTCATCTTGGTATTTTAGAAAAGTCTCGCATAAAGCTATGGGAACCAAGTTGGATTTCGAGCATGGCTTATCATCAACAAATTGACGAACGAGTCCAAACGTGTGATCCGCATTCTTAAAGATATACTGCGAGCATGCATTTTGGATTGGTCCGGAAAGTGGGAGAAATACATACGCTCGGTTGAATTTATGTATAACAAAAGCTATCAAGCTTCAATTGGAATGGCCCCCTATGAAGCTTTGTATGGGCGATGGTGTAGATCTCCCATTCATTGGGATGAAATAGGAGAGAGAAAATTATTGGGGTTAGAGTTGGTACAACGGATGAATGAAGTGGTAGATAAAATCCATCGGCGAATGAAAATAGCTTAGAGTAGACGAGAAAAGTTACGTCGATAAAAGGACAAAGGATCTAGAATTCATAGTCGGTGATTTTATTTTCCTAAAAATATCATCGATGAAGGGTGTACTATGATTTGGGTAGAAAGGAAAACCGAGTCCCCGATATATAGGACCGTTCAAAATACTAGATCGAGTAGGCAATAAGGCATATCGCTTATTACTACCGCCATCACTTGCGAGAGTACACAATGTATTCCATGTGTCCATGTTAAAGAAGTGCGTGGGAGAGTCGAATCAAGTTATAGAGATAAAGCTACTAAATCTTACTCCATATTTAAAATATGAGGAAAGATCGATCCAAATTCTCAATAGGCGAGTCAAACGGTTAAGGAATAAGGAGATCGAGCTAGTTAAGATTTTGTGGGAAAACCATAGCCTCGAAGAATTGACTTGGGAACGGAAGAAGAAATGAGAGACGAATACCATGAACTATTTACATGAGCCAAGTTTGAGGATGAAATTTCTTTTATGGAGGGAGGTTTGTAACCCTCATAAAAAAATCTTAACCATAAAGAGACACATATTAGAATATTTATATATATGCATATATTAAGAGTAAGTATAATTCTTATTAGACCATGAGAAATTAATGCTTTAAATGTATGATTTATGTTAAAGTAAAGTTATTTTTCTTCGATTGATGGTTTAATTATTAAAGAAATCAAATATGCAAAATCGAGTTTTGACGACTATATTTTGTATGAATTTTGTGTAATTTATTCAAGGACCTCGGAGTCATTTTTTGATCAAACTTAAACAATAAACTTTGTTCATCTCTGTTTCGACTACCTCTCTATAAAATTTCGTTAGTATTAGGTCTATATATAAAACTTTATGCCTTTTTTAATACAAGCTAGTTTTGATGTACCACTGCTGGAATTTTTAGAAAAAGAATGGGCAAGGAATTTTTGAGTTTAAAAAAAAGAAAATTTTAGAAATTTCATGAAGGAAACTATATTTAGTTACTTGAACCAAGTTAATTAGGGTGTTTAGTTAACCTAAGTTTTTATTTAGACACCTAAGCAATGCATTAAATGAATTAATAGCCAACTCACCCATTTTTTGTCCCAAACCCGCCACCTCTCCCCATGACTTATCCATAACTTTTACACCTAGTCCCATTAATTTTCAACACTTGTAACTTAATTCACTTAAAAGGGAAAGTAAGTATATATATATAGAAAGTGTTAACATGGTGAGATTTTTTAGCAAACCGTAACCACCAAATTAGGAGAGAAAAACGATAAGAAAGAGAGAAAGAAAAAGGAAGGGAAAGGAAAAGAAAGAAAGAAAATCTAAGGAAATCTAACCACATCTAAGCTATGTAAGTGGGTTTTACTTCATGTTTAAGTTTCTTTTTATGAGTTTAAATCATGTATTTAGTTAAGTTATTGTTTGTATTATTAAAGTTTGGCTTGTATTGGATTGGTGTGTGGATAGCTTGGTTTGGATTTAATTTTTATATTGTATTAGTGTGATTATTGAAGTTTATCATGCCTAATGTATGTTTCATCATGTGTTGATGATTGTGGGCTAAAACAATTTAAGGGCTTGGACTGAATATTGGGATGAATAAATTGGAAGGGAAACAAATGAATGCTTAGGGTTTTCTTAAAGACACATTCGACCTAGGAATCCCAAAGTGAGCACAATTTGATTTTCTCATCAACTTTAAAGCCTATAACTTACTACTAACCCAATTAGGTGCAAAATAGTAAGTTAGAGTGAAAGAGATTTAATAAAAATGAAAGAGAAACCTTAGGCTACTTTTAGGAAAAATTGAGGAATTTGGACTATAACCTTCCAACCTCATGATTAATAGTTAAATTACAGCGAAACAAGTGTAAAATGAAGAGTAAAACTGAATTCATGACCTAGGCCCATTAAGGAAAAATTTCAGCTATCAATACCCAAGCTAGGGTTAGGCAAGAAATCCTAATTTGGTACGTATGAATTAATTAGTCCCAACTATCTAGCCTTATGAGTAGTGGATGATTAATCCTTGAGGAAGCGTGCTCATGTGTAAAAGAAAATTAGTGCCTTGACTAATACGAGTCAGCGGTGATAGGTCCTCCTTGAGGGAAAACATTATGGAAATGGTATGGAAATGTATAAAAATCTATATAGGTTAGATGATGAGAATAAATTGATAGTGTAGGTTCGGCATCCATAATATGTTAAACATGGTAACATGGCATCGCGTGCATCACGTGCATTGGTGGGGATGAATTAAGAAAGAATCAAATGGTTGAAAAGTGGTGTGTATGAATTGGAGTGGTGACATAATAGAAGAAAGAGAGGTTAGCGGTCCAATCTGTATGCGTACTCTAAGTTGTGTGCACTGCAATATTAGGCGATGGATTTCCATTAGTAGTGGCTACAACGAGGGATAATTGCATTGTTAGCATTCGGTGATTTGGTAATCACCTATAGAGTAGACCACTAATACCCGGGGTGCCTGAAATTAAAATTGATAAGTATGGTGGGAAATTAGAAAAGCATTGAATATCACGTGCATCACCCCACTTACTAAGCTTTGGTTCACCTTGTTGTTATTTGCATGTTATGATAGGTAATGGTGATTGCGGTACCAATAAGGATGTCTGTCGGATCCTCCAAAAGGGCTCGGGGGTGATACAAACCTTAGGGGATTTTATTTTGATTGTAAATTTTTGGTTGGAGTATTGGTAGACATTTTGATGATATTACGAATAAAATAAATTATAATTTATTTTGATGTGAATATTATTGTTATGTAAATTATATTTTACATATTTCAATATGTAATATGTTGTTATGGTACTAGCATGTACATAGTAGGTTTGAAGTCGGTTTGAACGTGTCGGCGTGACGTGCTCTTCGCTTAGTTACTCCTATTTGGGTAATAGAGAGTGAATCGGGGTGGGGGTGTTACACTTAGTCTCCCTCTCTCCCTCGGCCTCTCCCCTCTTTCTCACTCAATCCCCTAGCATTTCTCTTTCCGTCTCTCTCTCTCCCTTTGCTATGTTCCCCATCTTTCTTCCTCTCTCCCTCTCTCCCTCTTTACTTCCCTCTTTCCCTCTCACTCTCTCTCACCCTCTCTCTCCCCCTCTCTATCTCTCTCTTTCTCTCTCCCTTTCTTTCCATCTCTCTCACCCTTTTTATCCCTCCCTCTCCATCTCTCTCCCTATCTCCTTCACCCTCTCTCCCTTTCTCTTTCTTCCCCTCTCTATCCCTCTCTCCTTTTCTTTCCTCCCATCTCTTTCTCTCTCATCCTCCTCTTTCTCACTCTCCTTGTCTCTCCCCCTCCCTCTCTATTTCCCTCTCTCATCCCCTTTATCTCGCCCTATGTCTCTCGCTCTCTTTCTCTATCTCTCACTCCTCCCTCTCTCTTTTCCTATATATATATATATATATATATATATATAAATGCCTCTCTCCCTAACCCAATCTTCCTCTTTATTCCCTTTTTCTCCCTTTCTCTCTACTTCTTTTGTCTCTCTTTTTCTATCTATTTCCCACTTTTTTCTCTCCACCCTCGCTCTCCCTATCCCTATATCTCTCCCTTTTTCGCTATACCTCTCTCTCTCCCCACTTTCACTTCCTCTCCCTCCTTCTCCCCCTCTTTCTCTATCTCTCTCCTTCCCATTCCTCTCCCTCTCTCCCTCTTTCTCTATGAACCTCCCTCTCCCACTTGCTCTTCCTGTCTCTCCCTCTCCCACTCTCTTCCTCTTCCTTTCTCTCCTCCTCTTGCTCACTCTCCTTTTCTCTCCCTCTCTCACTCGGTCTCGCTCACTCTCCCTCTCCCTCTCCTACTTGCTTTCTACCTCTCTCCCTCTCTCCATCTCCCTCCCTCTCTCCCTTTCTTTCCATCTCACCCTCTCTACCTCTTCCTCTCTCCCTCTCCCTCTTTTCTCTCTCCTACCAATCTCTCTCTGCCTATCCCTCTCTTTCCCTCCCACCTTCTCTCTCTTAATCTCTTTCCCTTTCTCTCTTCCTCTCTCGCTCCATTTCCCTTCCTCTTCCATTCTCTCTAACCCTCTCTCTCTTTCTATCTTTCTCTCTCTCCTACTAACTCTCTCTTGCTCTCTTCCTCTCTCATGCTTCCTCTCTCTATCCCATTTTCTCTTAACCTCTCTCCCTCTCTCCCTTTCCTCTTTGTCCCTCTCTCTTGCTCTCTCCCTTGCTCCCTTCCACTCTTTCTATTTCTCCCTCTCTCTCCCTCACCTTCTCTCCCTCTCTGTTTCTCTTCCTTCCCTCTCCCTCTCTCCCCCTCTCCCCCTCTCCTTCTTTCTCTCTAACCTTTTTCTCTCTCTTTGACTCCCTCTCTCCCACTTTCTCACCCTCTCTCTCGCTTTTCCCCTTCCTCCCTCTCCCTCAAACTTTATCCCTCACTCTCTCTCCCTCTCCCTCTTCCTCACACTCTCTTGTTATCTCTCCCCCTTTCCCTCTCTCTATCTCTCCCTCCCCCTCTCTCCCCTTTGCTCTCTCCTTCTCTCTTTCACTCTATCTCTCGGTCTCCCTCTCTTAGTCTATCCCTCTTTCTCGCTCCCTCACCCCTCTCCCTCTCTCTCCCTCCCTGTTCCCCACTTCCTCTCTCTCCCTCTCTCCCTCGATCTATCTCTCGGTCCCCGCCTTACCACCTATCTCCCTCTCTCACTCTGTCTCCCCTCCCTCACCCTCTCCTTCATCCTCCATTCCACTCTCTCCCTCTCTTTCTTTCACTCTCCCTCTTTTCGTATCTCTCTCATATCTCTCTCCTTCCCTCCCTCTCTCTCTCTCTCTCTCTCTTGCCTCTTTCTCCCTCCCTCGCCCTCTCCCTCATCCCTCACCCCTCACTCTCCGTTCTTCTCCCTCTTTTTCTTTTTCTCTTTCATACTCTATTTCTCTCCCTAAACCTCTTTCTCCCTCCTTTTCTTATGCTATTTTCCTATCTCTCCTAATTTCCCTCTCCTTCTCATTCACTTTATCCCTTTAACTCTCTCTCTCACCCCTCTAGCTCTCTCTCTCCCACTTTCTCCTCTTTCTACCCCTCTTTCTCCCCCTCCCTCTCTTTTTATATCTCTCCTACTCCCTTCCTCTCACCCTATCCCTCTCTCTCTTTCTTTCAATCTCTCCTTATCTCGCTATGTCTCTCTCACCCTCTCTCTCCCCCTCTCTCCCTCTCACTCTCTTCACCTCTTTTTATGTCTACCTTTTTCACCCTCTCTCTCCCACTCTATCCCTCCCTCTCTCTCTCATTCTCTCTTTCTCCTCTTCTCTCTCCACTCTCACTCTCTCACTCTCTCCTTATTACTCTCTCTTTCTCTCTATTTCTCTCTCTTTCTATCATAACTCTCTCCCTCTAACTCTCTCCTTATATCCCTCTCTCTCCTATCCCTCTCTCTCTCCCCTCTCCCTTTCTCTCACCCTCTCTCTTTCCCTCTCTATCTCCCTCTCCTTCTCTCTCTATATCTTCCTATCTTTTCCCTCTCTCCTTCTTTCTTCTTTGTCTCCTTTTCATTCTCTCCTTTTCTCTCACCATGTCTCCCTGTCTCCCTCTTACTCCCATGCTCGACCCCTCTCACTCTATCTCTCTCTCTCTCCCACTAACTCTCCCTCCATCTATCCCTTTCCCCCACCAACTCTCTCCTTCTCTCTCCCTTACTCTCCCTCCATATCTCTCCTCTTTCTTTGTCTCACTCTCCCTTTATCTCTTTGTTCCTCAATCCTTCTCTCTCACTTGTCTCTTTCTCTCCCCTTATCTCTCTCCCTCTTCTCTCTCTCTTGCTCTCTCCCTCCCATTCTTACCCTCTCTCTCCAACTATCTCTCTCCCTCTCTCTTTCTGTCTCTCCTTCCCTCCTTCCCTCCCCTCTCTCACCCCATCCCTCTCTGTCTCTTACCCCTCTTTAACTCTTTATCACTCCCTCTCTTCCCTCCCACTCTCTTCATCTCTCTCCATCTCTATCCCTCTCTTTTTTCTCTCTCCCTCATACTCTCTTTATCTCTCTCTATCTCCATCCCTCACCCTCTCTCCCTCTCTCCTTCTTTGTCTCCCCTTTCTCCCTCTCTCTACCTTTTTTATCGATTCCTCTCTCTCCTTTCTCTCCTAATCCCTCTCTTGCCCTCTCTTATTCTCTCTCCCTTCCTCCTCTCTCCCCTTCACTCTTCATCCCTCCCTCTATCTCAATCCTTTCCTCTCTCTTCCTTTTTCTTCTCTCTCATCCCTCTCTCCCTATTCATTCTCCCTCTCAATCTCTCCCTATCTCCCTTTCTCTTGCTCTCTCTTTCTCCTCTCTCTCCCTCTTTTTATATCCCCACTCTTCCTCTCTCCCTCCCTCACCCTTTCTTCCCCTCTCTCCCACTCTCTCCTACTCTTCCCCTCCCCATCTCATTTTCTCTCTCTCTCTCATTCTAACTTCTCTCCCTCTCTATCTCCCTCTTACTCCTTTTATCTCTCTCCCATTCTATCCCTCCCTCCCTCCCTTTCTTTATCTCCTTTCTCTCTCCCTATCTCTCTTTCTCCCTCCATCCCTCTCTCCCCCTTTATCTCACTTTCTCCTTATCTCTCTTACTCTTTGTCTCTCCCTCTCTTTCCGCTTCTTACTCTCTCTCCTTGTCTCTCTATCTTCCCTTTCCCTCTCTCCCTCTCTTCCCCTCTCTCTCCCCTTTGTCTTTCCCTCTCTCTCTCCCTCTCCCTCCATCACCCTTTATCTCCCTCCCTCTCCCTCCCTCTACATCTCTCCCTCCCTCTTTTCCCGTTCACCCTACTACTCTCTGTCTCTTTCTTCATCTCTCTCACTCCTTCCCTTACTCCCTCTCCTCTCCCCTTTTCTCTCCCTCTCTTCCCCTCACCCTTTCTCCCTTTCATTCTCTCCTTGTCTCCCTCTAACCCCCTCTCTCCGTCCCACTCTCTTCATTCCCCCTCTCTAACTCTCTCCTCTCTCCCCCTCCTTTTTTCCCTATCCCTCTCCCTCTCTCTCTCCCTTTCCTTTCTCCCTCTCACCCTCTCCAAATCTCCATCTCTCTTTCTCTCTACCTCTCTCCCTCTCCCTCCGTCCCTCCCTCAATCTCCCTCTCTTTCCCTCCCTGTCCCTCTCCCTCTCTTTATGTCTCCCTCTCTCCCTCCCTCCCTCTCTCTTACTTTTTATCTCTTTATCTCTCTCTCCCTTTTCGTCCTTATGCTTTCTCCCCCTCTCCCTCTCAAACTCCCTCTCTCTTCTCTCACTCTATCCCTCTCGCTAACAACTCTCCCTCTCTCTCTCCCTTGCTCTCTACTTCTATGTCTCTCCCACTCCCTCCCTCTCTCCCTCTCTCTCCCCTTCATGTTCTCTTTGTCTCTCTGTCTCTTTGTCTCTCTTGCTCCGTCCTTATATCTCCCTATCTTTTTCTTTCTCCCTTTCTCTCTCTCTTACTCTCTTTGTCTCTCTATCTCCCTCTCTCACCCTTTCTATCCCTCGCTTTCTCTCCCTCCCTCCCTCCCTCCCTCCCCCTCTCTCCTCATCTCTCTCCCTATCCCTCTTTATCCCTCTCTCACTCTCTCTCCTCCCCCTCTCTTCATCTCTCTCTATCTATCGTTCTCTCTCTCTCTCTCCCTCTCTCCCCCTTTACTCTCTTCCTCTCACTCTTTCCTTATCTTCCTTTTCATCCTTTTCCCTCTCTATCTCTCTCCCTCTCTCACCCCCTTTCGACTCTTCCTCTCCCTCTATCACTCACTCTCTTCCCTCCCTCTCTCACTATATATGACTCTCTCTTCCTCTCTCTTTCCCTCTCTCTATCCCATTTTTGGTCTCTCCTTCTCTATATCCTTATCTTTATGTCTCCCTCTCTCCCTCCCATATTGCTACTCTCCTTCACTCCTTTCTCCCTTTCTTTACCTCTAACTCTTCCCCTTTCTCTTTTCCCTCTTTCTCTCTCCCCTTATCCCTCCCTCTATCTCTCTCCTATCTTTTTTTATCCCTCACTCCCTCTCTTTGTCCCTCTCTTTCTCTCTTTCTCCCTCCATCTCTCTACCCCTCTCTCCCTCTCTCTCTATCCCCCACTCTTCCTCTCTCCCTCCAACCCTTATATTTCTCTCCATCCCCTCTCCCTCCTTCTCTCTCTCCTTCCTTCTCTCCCTCCTCATCTCTCCCTCTCTCTCTGCCGTCCAATCCCTCTCTCTCCCTTCTTTCACTCTCTCTCCCTTCCTCTCCCTCTCACCCTCATAATTAATCTCTCCCTCTACCCTCACAATTAATCTCTCCCTCCCTCTATCCTTTTCTCTATCTCTCTCTCCCTCTCTCTCACTCCTTTCCTCTTTCGTTCCATCTCTTTCTTTCCCTCTCCCTCCCTCTCTCTTTCGCTCTCCCTCCCTCTCTCCCTCTCTCCTTTTCTCTCTTGCCACCCTCTTTCTTTTCTCTCTCTTCCTCCCTTTACCTCTCCATCTCCTCTTTTCTCCTTCTCTCTCCCTCTCCTTTTTTCTCTCTCCCTCCCTCTATCTCTCTCCCCCTTACTCTCTCCCTCTTTATTCTACTCTCCCTCTCCCTCTTTCCACCCTCTCCCTCTCTCTTTCCCCTACTCACTCCATCTCTCTCGCTCTCTCCCTCTCACTCTTTTCCTTTCTATCTCTCCTCTCTCTATCTCTCCCTCTTGCTCTCCCCCTCTCTCTCTCAATCTCTCTCTCTCCTTATCCCTTTCACTCCTTCTCTTCCCTTTTCCTCTCTCGCCCTATGTCTCTCCACCTACCCTAATCTCTCTCTATCTCTCCCTCTCTCTCCCTCTCCTTCCCCTTCACTCTATCTCCCTTTCTCCATCTTTCACTCTCTCCCTCTCCTTCCCCCTTCACTCTATCTCCCTTTCTCCATTTTTCACTCTCTCCCTCTCTCTTCTTTCTCTCTCCCTTTCTCTCCTTGTCCCTCCCTCCCTCCCTTTCCCTCATTCTCTCCTTCCCTTCTTTTTGCCCCTCTTTATTCCTCTCCCTCTCTCCCCTCCTTCCCTCCCTCTCCCTCTCTCTTCCTCTTTTTCTCCCTCTCTCCCTTCTCTTCGTCTTCTTTTCTCTCTCTCTCTTTTGATCTCTCCCTTCCACTCTCTTTCTCTCTCTCTCCCTCCTATTCTCCTTCTCTCTCCCTCTTTCTGTCTCTCTATCTCCCTCATTCTCTCTTTCTCCCTATCTCTCTTTACCTCTCTTCCTTCCTCTCTCCCTTCCTTTCTCACTCTCTCCCTTCCTCTCTCTATCTCTCTCTCTCAATTACTCTCTCCCTCCCTCTATCCTTGTCTCCTCTCTCTCCTCTCTCTCACTCCTTCCTTCCTTCTTTCCATCTCCATTTCTCTCCCTCATTATCTCTCTTTTTCTCTTTGCCTCTTTCCAGCTCCTTTTCTCCCTCTCTCTATCTCTATCTCTCACTCCCCCTCTCCCTCTCTCCCTTTCTCTCTTACCACCCCTCTCTTTTCTTCTCGCTCTTCCTCCTTTCCTCTCTTTATCTCTCTCTCTCTCTCTCTCCCTCCCACTCTCCCTCTCTTTCACTCCATCCTCTTTCGGTCTCTCTCTCTCCTACTCACCCTTTCCCTCTCGATTCTCCCCCTCTTCCCTTCTCCCCCTTTCTCCCTCTCTCTCCTACTCTCTTCCTCTTAGTCTTTCCTCTTCTTATCTCCTCTCTCTATCTCTCCCTCTCTCTCCCTTTCCCTCCTCTCACTCTCTCAATCTCTCTTCGTCCCCTTCCCTCCCACTCGCTGTCTTTTCCTCCCCCTCTTCTCGTCTATCTCTCCATCTCCCCTTATATCTCCCTATCTCTCGCCTCCCTCTCTTTCTTTCACTCCCTCTCTCCCTCTCCTTCCCTCTTCACTCTATCCCTTCTCCCCATTTTTCCCTCTCTCCCTAACTCTCCTTCTCTCTTCCTCACACTCTCCCTCCCCTCCTTTCTCCCCCTCACTCTCTCTTCCTCTCTTTCTCCTACTTTCCCCTCTCTCCTTCTTCTTTGCTCCCTCACTCTTTTCATCTCTCCCTCTCACTCTCTTTCTCTCTCTCTCTCCATCTCATATTCTTCCTTTCTCTCTCCCTCCCTCTATCTCCCTCTCTCTCTCTTTCTCTTTGTCTCTTTACACCTTTCTTCCTCACACTCTCTCTTCCTCTCTATCTCTCTCTCTCTTTCTCCATTCCTCTCTTGCTTCCTCCTTGTCCCCCTCTTTCCTTCTCCCTCCCCTTCTTTCTCTCCTACCCTTCCTCTCTCCCTTTCATTCTTTCCTTCTCTCTCTATCTATCCCACTCTCTCCCTTTTCCTTCCTCCCACTCCCTCCCCCTATCCCTTTCTCTCTCTCTATCTCTTACTCTCTCCCCCTCTATATGTCCCGCTCTTTCTCTCTCTATATCTCTTTCTTTAACTCTCTTTCTTTCCCTATCCCTCTCCCTCTCCTTTTTGGTTATTCCCTTTCTCTCTTCCTTTTTCCTCCCTTCCCCCTCTCTTACTCTCTCCCTCAAACTTTCCCCAACTCTCTTCCCCTCTCTCTTCCCTTGTCCCTCATTCTCTCCTCTCTCTCTTCAACCTCTCTCTCCTACTTTCCTTTTTCCTCTCTCTTTTGCCACCAACCCTCTTTCCCCCTCTCTATTACTCTCGCCCTCTTTTTCCCTCTCCTTCATCTCTCTCCCCTCTTTCCCTCCCTCTCGCTCTTCCTCTCCAAATATTTCTCCCTCTCTCCTCCTCTCTCTCCTCATCCCTATTTATCTCTCTCCCTCTCTATCATTCCTTCTCTCTCCTTCTTCCTCTCTCCCTCTCTCTTTACTACTCTCTCCCTCTCTCGTCTCTCCCCTTGTCTCTTGCACTCCCTCTCTTTCACTCTTTCCCTCCCACCCTCTTCCTAGACCTCTCTCTCCTTCTCTTTCTCCCTCTAGCTCTCCCTCTTATTTTCCCCACTCTCTCACTCTTCCTCTCTCTCTTTCCCCTCTGCCCCTCTCTCTCTCCCTCTCTTCCTCTCATTATTTCCATCTCTCTCTATCTCTCACTCTATGCCCCCTCTCTTTCTCTCTATCTATGTCTATCCCTTTCTCTCCCTCATTTTCTTTCTCTCTCTTTCTCCTCTCTACCTCCCTCTCCCTCCCTCTCACACTTTTTCTCTCCCTCTCCCTCTCTCCCTCCCTCTCCCTCCCTCTTGCACTTTTTCTCTCCCTCTCCCTCTCTCCCTTGCTCTATCTCTCTCTTCTCTCTCTTTTCTTTTATCCTTCCCATACTTTCTCTTACTTTCTTTATCTCTCATTCTCTTCCTCTCTTTCTCCCTCTCTCTCCCCCTCTGTTCCTCTCTCTTTCACCCTCTCTTATGAGGAAAATCGTGAGTCAAAAGTCATTATTTAATTTTTGAGTTAGTTGTCATTCATTTAATTCCTTACTATTTTTCTAGGCTTGTTGAATGTTTTTGCTAAGTCCTTCGAATCTTAAATTCTCTATGTAATTTCCTATGTGCTACTTCTATATAAAGTCGTGTCTAGCCCTTTCAAATTCATAAAAAATAAAAGGAAATCTAATTCTTTTCTTAAAAAGTGCAGCTACACTCTATCACTTAAAAGCTTCAATAATTCTACTTCTATCTCGATTTCCTACCAAATTTGGTATCGAGCCATGTCAATCGGTAATTCCTCCTCTACTAGAACCATGTTTAATTATTCCCAAAGCCAAGTACCCATTTTTGAAAGAGAAAACTATGGGTATTGGGCTTATCGAATGCGTTTCTTCTTCACTGCATAAGACTTGTGGGAGATTGTTGAAGAAGGGTATGATGATTCTCTACTAGCAAGTGATGATTCATCCTCTACAAGCAAAAGTACGGAGACCTCATCTTAGGTTTCTGTTCGGAACAACGTCATTGCTTAGAGTTACCTCCATCAAGGAATCGACAAGGCCATGTATCCATGCATTTTTGGCATTAGTAAAGCTAAAGATGCATGGGAAAGTCCGAAGAAAGAATTTCAAGGGAATAATAAACTTGTTTCTCTTAGACTTCGATCACTTTGGAAGAACTTTGATTGCTTGACAATGAAAGAATTAGAAAGCATTAAAGAATTTTTCTCCGGGGTTACTGAAATTGTAAATCAAATTAGAGCTTATGGCTATTAGATTGAAGAAAAGAAGATAGTGTAGAAGATTATAAAAAGTCTACCATAAAAATTTAGTCATGCAAGCTGCAGCAATTGAAGAATCAAAAGATCTCTCAATTCGAGTATGTATGTATGACCTCTATGGTTCCTTAGAATCACATAAGGAAAGAATGAAGAGATCCTTAGGTCGAGCCTTGAAGTAGGCCTTTCAATCAAAGGTCATTTTGGGATGAAAAATTCAAGAGAAGAGGAGAAACTTCCAGCATCAAGATCGGTTTCAAAAGAGTCAAAATAACCGACCTCGAGGGCATGGAAGACATCGAGGCGAAGGCTGAAATACTCAACTACAAAGAACAAACAATTAAGGATAGAATTGCATCATATGCAAGAAGTCCAATCACACTTTACCCGAATGCTATTTAAGGTGCAAAAGGTGTCGAATTCCAAATCATTTAGATCGAGACTGTTGACACAAGAAGAATGAAAGTCCGAAGCTAATTTTAGTAAAAAGAATGATGAAGAACAAGTGTTTTTAACTTATCTTAATGCTTGAAGCGAGAAAAGATCTAGTTTGGTACCTTGACGACGGTTGCGGCAACCATATGACAAATAACCATGACTTACTTGGTTAACATTGATGAACATTTCTCAAATTCTGTCATTCTTGGTGATGGAAAATCTGAAAGAGTTAAAGAAAAAGGAGTAATTACGAGTTCGGTCTAGATGCGGTGAGCAAAAGTTCATTCATGATGTTCTTTATGACCCAACTCTTGCTCACAATCTCTTAAGTGTTGGGCAGCTGATTTAGAAAGGATATCGGATGGTCTTTGAAGAAAATAAGTGCAGAGCTATAGACAAGAAGAACTAACCGATGGCTAAGGTTGAGATGGCTCACAATAAAGTTTTTCCACTCTTCATCAATTATGCAACACCAGTAGCCTTAAAGGGTGAAATTTTAGATGAATCTCAACTGTGGCATCTCGGATATGGACATTTAAATCATAAAGGATTGTAGCTACTTAAGAAAATGATATGGTTCTTGGTGTTCCCCACATAAATCAAATAAAAGGATTTTGTGAAGGTCGTGTCTATAGGAAGATGCACCATCTTCCTTTCCCAAAGACTTTTTGGAGAGCCAAAACTCCTTTGGAGCTTACTCATGCAGATATGTTTGGTCCCACAAGAACTCCATCACTTGGGAATAAAAGGTACTTCATGTTTTTTGTTGATGATTATACTAGAATGGTATGGTTGTATTTTATTCAACAAAAATTAGATGCTTTCTCAAAATTTCTAGAATTCAAAGCCCTTGTTGAAAGACAAAGTGGGCTACAAATGAAGACCTTAAGAACTAATCATGGAGGTGAATTCATCTATCAACCAATTATGGATTATTGCAAGAAAGAAAGCATTCAAAGGTAATTAACCATGAGCGAAGCCCTCGAAGAAAACGAGTTCTTGAAAGAAAGAATAGAACCATTATTGGGATGGCTCGGAGCATGTTAAAAGGTAAGGAGCTTCCTAATTCTCTTTAGGTTGAAGTTGTACATACTACTATTTACATCTTAAACAGGTCTCCAACAAAATTAGTAAGGAAAAGAACTCCTTATGAAGCTTAGAGCGGGAGAAAGCTACAAGTTAGCCATCTAAAAGTGTTTGGTTGTCCATCTTACTCACTCAACAAGGCTCGAATAAAGATAAGCTCAATTAGAAGGGAGTGAAGCTTTTGGTCATTGGGTACAAGCAATGAATCTAAGGGCTACGAGTTGCTAAATCCTATTAATAACAAGCCGACGAGTGGTAAGAGATGTAATCTTTGATGAAAGTGCAATATGGCGATGGAATTTTAGCAGTTAAAATGCATCAAATATTTAAGATTTTTCTCTAGCTTAAGCATCAAAAACCGAGTTAGCTATCGAAACTCAAAATCCGAAACTTCGAAGCTAGAACTACAACTTAGAGCTTAAGTTCGGGATCTAAAAGCCTAAAAAATTAAGGGACTTCATCTTCTTCACCTATTCTTTGAAGATCTAAAAGAGTTAGAAGATTGCCAAGAGGTATGGTGATTTTAGAAACTATTTCTCCAAATGAAAATACAAATTTTGCTCTTTTCTATTGTGAGCCATAGACTTTTGAAGAAGCTATAAAGGATGAAAAATGGAAAAAGGCCATGGAAGAAAAAATGAGCATGATTGATAAAAATGATACTTGGAATCTTGTAGATCCTCCTAAAGGCAAAGACATTATTGGTCTTAAATGGGTTTACAAGACCAAGTACAATAAGGATGGTTCCATTTAAAAGCAAAAGGTTAGGTTAGTGGCCAAAGGCTATTCCCAATAGCTCGAAGTAGTTTTAAACGACACTTTTGCACCAGTTGTAAGAATTGAGACAATCGACTTATTCTTGCAATTATTGCCCAATTGAGCTGAATGTGTATCAAATGGATGTCAAATCAGCTTTCCTTAATGGAGAACTAAAATCGAAAGTTTATGTGGAGCGACCACTTGGATATGAAGTCAAAGGCAAAGAAGAGAAGGTGTACCAATTGAACAAGGCATTGTGTGGCCTCAAACAAGCTCTACGAGCTTGAAATAGTAAGATTGATTATTACTTTCGGGATTCGGGTTTCGGAAAAGTTCTCATGAACCAAGCACTTTATTTTATGAAGAATGAAGCTGATTTTATCATAGTCCGCTCGTATGTTGATGATTTGATTTACTTTGGGCATAATCATCATTTATTTGTTGATTTTAAGCACTCAATTATGAGGAACTTTGAGATGACGGACTTAGGAATCATGAAGTACTTCCTTGGGATGCAAGTGAAGCAAGGAATAGGTAAAATTTTCATTTTCCAAGAAAAATACGCGACCGACATCTTAAAGAAATTCTATATGAAGGATTGTAAGGTCTGTAAGTACTCCTATGGCTTTAAATGAAAAATTGAACTCTAATGATAGAGCTAAGAAGTTTGATGAAAATCAATATAGGAGTCTAGTTGGATCTCTTATTTACTTGACTCATACTATACTAGATATCACTCAAGTTGTTAGTATGCTTCATTATGCGACGACAAAAAGGGTACTAAGGTACCAAAAAGGCTTATTGCAATCTGGGTTTAAAGTATGGCAAAGATTCTAAGTTCACTTTGATCGGTTTTACCGATAGTGATTGAGCTGGATCTACTAATGATAGAAGAAGCACATCAACCTATATTTTTTCCTTGGAAATAACACCATCTCATGGTGTTCTAGAAAGCAAAACACTGTTGCTTTGTCATCTACAAAGGCTATTAGAAGCTGCTTGTGAAGGAGTTTGGCTAAGGAAATTGCTCAATGATTTAAGATTGAAGTAGGAGGGTCCTATAACTATTAATTGTGACAATATGTCTCCAATTACACTAACAAAAAACCCAATTTTTCATGCTAGATCAAAGCATATCGAACTCGATATCATTTTATTCCCGACCTTACGCGGAAAGAAGAGATACGGCTAGAGTTCATCAGCACTAATGAACAACCAGTAGACATGCTCACAAAACCTATTACTACCGAAAAGTTTTTGAAGTTCGGAGATATGTTGGGACTCATTATTTTAGATGGGAATTTATGAGGAAAATCGTGAGTCAAACGCATTGTTTAATTTCCAAGGCGTTGGTTGTCCTTCATTTAATTCTCTATTATTTTTTAGGCTTGTTTAATGTTTTTGCTAAGTCTTTAGAATGTTAAATTCTTTATGTAATTTCATATGTACAGCTTCTATATAAAGTTGTGTCTAGCCTTTTCAAATTCATAGAAAATAAAAACAAATCTAATTCTTTTCTTAAAAAGTATAGCACCACTCTATCACTTAAAAGCTTTAGTAATTCTACTTCTATCTTGATTTCCCAACATCTCTCTCCCTCTCCGAGTCCTTCTCTCCCCCTCCCTCTCTCTTTCTCCCTCTCTCTCTTCCTCTCACTCCTTTTCTATCTTTCTCTCTCACTTCCTCACTCACACTCTTTCTTATCCTATAAATATATATCTCATTCTCCCCTCTCTCCCCTTTTTCTCTCTTCTTCTCTCTACCCTCTTTATCTCCCTCTCCCTCTCTCTCTCTTTCTTTCCCTCTCTCTCACCCTCTTTATTTATATTCTCTTTCTCTCTCTTCCCTTTCCACCCTCTCTCCCCCTCTCTCTCATTCCTTTTCTCTCTCCTTCTCTCTCCCTCTACTCTCATTTCCTCTCCCTCTCTCTCCCTATCTCTCTCTTTCCATCCCTCTCCCTCTTTGCCTCTTTCTCTCTCTCTTTCTCTCCTACTATCTCTACCTCTATCTCTTGCTCTCTTTGTCTCCTTCTCTCTTTCTCTCTTTTCCTCTCCCTCTCTAAATTTTTCTCCCTCTACCTGTCTCTCTTACTATATCTACCTGTATCTCTTTCTCTTTTTACCTCCCTTTCTATGTCTCCCTCTCTTCCTCTCCCTTTTTATCTCTCTCTCCCTCTCTCTCCCTCTATGTCTTTTTCTCCCTCTCTATTTCTTTCTCCCTATTTACCTCCCTTACTTATTCTTCTTCTCTCTCATTCCCTCCCTCTTTACTTATCCTTCTTTTTATCTCTCGCTCTCATTCTCTCTCCGTCTCTCTTTCTCCCTCTTTGTCTCTCTCTCTCTCTCTTTCCCTCTTCTTCTCTCTCACTTCCTCTCACTCCTCCACCTCTCTATCTCCCTTTCCTTTCCCACTCTACCCCTCTGTCTATCCCTCTCTTTCCCTCCCATTCCCTCTCTCTCTCCTTCTACCCCTCCCTTCCCTCCCTTTGACCTTCTCCCTCTCTCTCTTATACTCTCTCTCCCTCGTTCACTCTATATATATATATGTATATATATATCTTTCTCCCTCTCCCTCTACTTTTCCCACTCACTCTATCTCTTCCCCTCTCTTCCTCTCTCTTCCTTTCCTACTCTCTCCCACTCACTAGCTCTCTCTCTTTCTCTCCCCCTCTCTCTCATTCTCTCTATATGCCTCTTTCTTTCTCCGACTCCTTATATATCTCTCTTTTTCTTGGTCTCCCTCTTTTTTCTCACTCTATACCTCTCTCTCTTTCACTCCCCCTCTTATACCCTTTCTATCCCCCTCTCTCTCCTTCCCTTCTTTGTATCTCTCTCTACCTCTCTTTCTCGTCATCTCTATTTCTCTCCATCTATCTCCCTCTCCTTCTTTCCCTCTCTCCCTCCCTCTCGCTCTCCTTTTTTCCCATCTCTCTCACCATCTTCCTCTCTCTCTCCCTTTTTCCCTTTCTCTATCACTCTCTCCCTTTTGCTCCCTCTCCTTATCTCTCTCTCTCTCTCTTCCCTTTCTCCATCACTCTCTCCATCTTGCTCCCTATCACTCTCACTCTCTATCTCTTTCTCTCCCTCTCCCTCTCTCTCTCTCTCTCACACCTCCCTATTGCACCCTCCCTCTCTCCATCCCTCCCCTTTATCTCTCTTTACCTCTCTCCCCCTCTTTTTCGCTCCCTCTTTATCTCTCTCTCCCTCTCTTTCTCCCTGTCTCTATTTCTCTCCATCTCCCTCTCTTTCTCCCTATCTCTATTTCTCTCCATCTCCCTTCCCTCTTCTTCTCTCCCTCTCTCCTTTTTCTCATCTCTTTCACCATCTCCTTCCCTCTCTCCCTTCCTTGCTCTCTCCCTCTCTCTCTCTCCTTCTCTCTCCCTTTCTCTATCACTCTCTCCCTCTTGCTCTCTCTCCCTCTCTCCCCCTTTTCTCTCCCTCTCCCCTTCTCTATATCTCTCTTCCACTTACTCTCTATCTTTCTCTCCCTCCCACTCTTTTTCCTCTCTCCCTCTCTCTATTTCTCTCCAGTATCTCTACCCCCTCTCTTGGCCTCTCTCTCATCCCCCTCTCTCTACCTCTATCCCTCTCTCTCCCTATCCCTCTCAACCTCGCCCTCTCCTATCCTTTCTCTTATAGTCTATCTCCTTCTCTTTCTCTCTCTCCCTCCCCCTCCTCTCTCTTCCTATCCCTCTCTCTCCTTCTCTTTCTCCCTCTCTTTTTTACTCTCTCACTCTTTCTTCCCTCTCTCTCCCCTTATAAATCTCTCTCTTTCTCCTACTCTTTCTCTCACTCTCTTTCTCTCCTTCTCTACCCTTTTCTCTTTTGCTTTCCCTCTCTCACCCTCTTTCCCTCTCTCTCCCCTTTCCCCCTACATCTCTCTTTCTCCCTCTCCCTTACTTTCTCGACTTCTCCCCCTCTTTCTCTCTTGCTCTCTCTCTCTCACTTGCTTTCCCTCTCTATCTCCATCTCCCCATTCATCTCTCCCCATCACTCTCTATCTCTCTTTCCTTCCCTACTTCTATTTGTCTCTCTCTCTCTCTTACCTTCTCCATTTCTCTCCCTCTCTCCCCCTCTCTTCTTCTCCCTTTCTCCCCCTCTCTCACCCTCTCTCCCTCTCTCTCTCCATCCCTCTCTCCCTCTTCTCTCTCCCTTTCTCCCTTCCTCTTCGTCTCTCTCTTAGTCTAAGCTCTCTCTCACTCTCTATCCCGTTCTTTCTCTCCCTCTCCCCTTTATCTTTCCCTCTCTTTTTATGTCTCTTTACCTCTCTTCCTCACCCTCTATCCCTCTCTCTCTCCCGCTCTCACATTCTCCCTCTCCCTCTCGTCCTCTTTCTCTCGCTTCTCTATCCATGTCTCTCTCTATCTATGCATCTCTCTCTTGCTCTTGCTCTCTCCTCTTCACTCTCTCTCTTTCTTCCTCTCTCTCTTTCTCTTTCCCTCCTTTTCTCTCTCTTTTCCTCTATATCTTTTTCCCTCTTTTTTCTCTATCCCCCTCTCCCTCTCCCTTCTTGCTTTTCCATCTCTAAGTTCATCTCCCTCTACTTCTCTTGTTCTCTTTTTCTCTCTCTCCCTCCCTCTCTCTCAATGTGTGTGCGTGTGTGTGTATATATATATATATATATATCTTTCTCCTTCTCCCTTTCTCTCGCTCTCTTTCTTTCCCTCTCTCACCCTCTCTCGCTCTCCCTTTCTCCCTCTCTTTTTACCCCTCTTTCTCTCCCTTCCTCTCTCCCATATATATATATATATATATATCCCTCTTTCTCTTTCTTCCTTTCTCTCCCTCTCTTTCTTTCCCTCTCTCACCTCTCTTGCTCTCTCTCTATCTCCCTTTTTCCTTATTATCTCTCTCTCCTCTCTTTCCCCCTCTCTTGCTCTCCCTCTCTTTCTACCCCCTTTCTCTCCCTTTTTCCTTATTATCTCTCTTCGCCTCTCTTCCCCCCTCTCTCTCTTCTTTGCTTTTTTCCTCCTAATCTCTTACCCTCTCTATTTTTATCCCTCTCCCTCTCTCCCTTTATCTCCCTCTATCTATCCCCCTCTCCCACTCTTTCTACCTCTCCCTCCCTCTCCCCCTCTCCCTCTCTTACTCTCACTCTACATCTCTCTCTTTGTCCCCCTCTCTCTCTCCCCCATTCTCCCACCCTCTCCCTCTCTCCTTATGTCATTCTCTCTCTCACTTTCACCTTCTTTCCTTCTATCAATCTCTATCTCTCACCCATTCGTCTTCTTTACCTACCCTCTCCCTCTCTCTCTTTCTCTCTCTTCCTCTCTCTCCTTTTTCCTCCCTCTCTCACTCTCTCCCTCTCTTTCAATATCTATATCTCTCCCTATCTCTCTTCTTAAATATAATTTCTCTCTCCTTCTCTACCATTCTCTCTCTTTCTCTCCCTCTTTCTCCACCTCTCCCTCCTTCTCTTTCCCTCTCTCTTTCTCTCCAAATCTCTCCTTATCTCTCCTTCTTTCTCTTCCTCTCTCTCATCCTTTCTCCATCCCTCTCTTTCTCTCTCCTCCTCTCTCTCCCTCTCATTGTCTCTCTTTTTCTTCCCCCTCCTTTTTTCTCCATCTCTTTCTTTGTCTCTCCCACTGCCTCTCTCTCTTTTCATATATATATATATATATATATATATATGTCCCTCTCTCTCCCTATCCTCACACTCCCTCTCTCTTTCCCTCTCACCCTCTCTCTCTTTCCTTCTTCTTCTCTCTCCTAATCTCTTCATCTCTCTCTCCCACCCTACCACTCTCTCCCTTCCTCTCTCTCTCTCTTCTCTCTTCCTCTCTGTCTCCCTCTCCTTTTTCCCTTTATTTCTCTATTTACCTATCTCTCCTTCCTTTTCTCTCTCACTCTCTCTTCCTCTCTTCCTCTCTTTCTCTCTCCCCTCTCTACCTTTCCCTCTCTATCTATCCTCATCTCTCTCTCCCTCTTTATCTATCCCTCCTACTCCATCTCCCCATCTCACTCTCTCCCTTTACCTCTCTTTCCTATCACCCTCTCTCCCTCAATCTCTCATCCTATATATATCTCACTTACTCCCTCTTGTTCTCCCTTCACTCGCTCACTCTCTCACTCCTCGGTCTTTCTCTTTCTACCTCTCTCTCCCTTACCCTCTCTCCCCCTCTCCCTCATTCCCCATCTCTCTCTCTCTGTCCATCTCTTCCCCCTCTCTATGTTTCTTTTCCTCTCTCATTTCATCTCTCTTACCCTCTCTCTCTCTCTCCTTCTTCCACTCTCGCTTTCTCTCCCTCTCTTTATCTCTCTCTCTCTTCTTTCTCTCCCTCTCTATCCCCCCTCTCTCTCTCTCTTCCTCTCCTTCCTCTCTCAAAGTCCCTCTCTATACCTCTCTCACTCGCTATCACTCCCTATCTCTACCTCTTACCCTTTCCCTCTCTCTTCCTCTCTCTATTCGGCTCTCTCCTTTTTCCCACTCTCTCCTCTCACCTTAATCCAATCTCTCTACCCTCTCTCTCTCTCCCTCTCTCCCTCCCTTCCCTTCCTCCATTTCTTTTTTCCCCTATAATTTCTCTCCCTTCCCTCACTCTCTCTTCCTCTCTCAAATCCTCTCTCTTCCTTTATCTCTCTCTCTTTCTCTTTCTCATCCTCCCTCTCTCTCATCCTCTCTCTTCCTTTATCTCTCTCTCTTTATCTCTCTCATCCTCCCTCTCTCTCATCCTCTCTCTCATCCTCTCTCTTCCTCTATCTCTCTCTCCCTCCCTTTTCATCCCTCTCTCTCATACCCTTCATCTCTCCCTCTCTCTCCTCTCTCCTCTCCTTCTGCTCCCCCTCCTTCTCTTCCCTCTCCCTCCTTTTTTCGCCTCCCTCGCTCTCTCCCCCTCACTCGCTCTCCCTTTCTCTCACCCTATCTCTCCCTCTATCTCTCTCTCCCTCCCTCTCCATCTCCCTTTCTCACCCCCTTTCATCTTTCCCTATCTCTCACCTCTCCCTCTCTCATCTCTCCCTTTCCCCTCTCTTTTTCTCGTCCCCTTTTTCCTTTCTCTCTCTCCCTCCCTCCCTCTCTAGCTCTCCCTTCTCTTTTCTTTCCCCTTCTATCTCCCTCTCTCTTCATCCTTTTTTCCCTCTCTATCTCTATCCCAATATCTCTCCTAATCTCTCACTCTCTTCCTCTCTCCTAATCTCTCCCTCTTTCTCTTCCCTCTTTCTCTATCTCCCTCTCTCTCCCTCTCTCCATTTCTCTTTTTTGCTCTCTCTCTCTCTCTCTCTCTCATTCTCTCCCTTACTCTCTCTTTCCTTATCACTCTCTCTCCCCCTCTCCCTCTCTCCTTCTCTCTCTTTCACTCCCTCTCTCTCTCTTACTCCCCCTCTCTCCCTCCCCCACTTAATCTCTCTCTCTCTCTCTCTCTTTCCCTCCCTCTTTCTCTCTTTATTCTTATATATCTATCTCTTTATCTCTCTCCCTTTCTCTCTCACCATATCTGCCTTTCTCTATTTCTCCTCATCAATCACTCTCTCACTCTCTCTCTACCCCTCTCTATCTTCTTCTAAATTTCCATCTCTATCTCTCATCCTCTTTATTTCTCTCCCTATCTCTCCCCCTATTTTTCTCCCTCTCTTTCCCCTTCTCTTTCGATCTATCTCTCTTTCTCTCCCACTTACTCTTGCTTTGTCCCCATTCTCACCCTCACTCTCTCCCTCCGTTCCTCTCTCCTCCTTTTCTCTCTACCCCTCTCTCCCTCTTTTCCTCTCCTTTATTCACTCCCTTTCTCCTCTACATTCGCTCCTTATCTTTCCCTCTCTTTTCCCCTTTTTCCCACTCTCTTCCTTTCTATCTTTTTATCTCTTTCTCTACCTCTCTTTTAGTCTTCCTCTCTCCCTATCTTTGTTTTCCCCTCTCTCTCCCTCCCTCTCTCCCCGATTTTGCCTCTCCCACTCTCTCCCTTTCTATCTTCTTCTCTTATTCTCTCCTTATCTCTCTCTTCCTCTATTCCTCTCTCCCCTTCTCTTGATCTCTCTCACTCTTCTTCCCTTTCTCCCTCTATCTCTTTCTCTCCTCCCTTCTTCCTTATTCTACCCTCTTCTTCACACCCTCTTCCTCTTTCCCTCTCTTTCTCTTTCCATCTCTCCATCTTTCCCTCTCTAATTTTCTCCTTTCTTTCTATCTTCCCCTCCCTCTCTTCCTCTTCTCTCTCTCTTTCTTCCTCCCTCGGTTTCCTTTCCCCTCTCTAACTCTTTCTCTCTCCTTCTTTTTCTCTCCCTCACTATCTCTCTACTTTTTCCTCTCTCCCTTCTCTCCCTTTCCCTTGCTCCTTCCCTCTCTCTCTTTCTCTCTCTATCTCCCTTTCTCTCCCCCTTTCTCCTTCTCTCTCCCTACCTCTCTCTCCCTCTCTCATTCCCACTATCTACCTCTTATTCTCTTTTCCTTCATCTATCTCTCGCCCTATTTCTCCTTATCTCTCTCCCTCTCCCTCACACTTTTTCCATCTCTATCTCTCCCTCCCTCTCCCTTTCTCTCACTCCCTCCTTTCCTCCCTCTCTTTCTTCCATTCTTTTTCCCTCTCTCTATCTTTTTCTCTCTCCCCCTCTCTCCCATTCTATATTTCTCTCTCCCTCCCTCTTTTCCACTCCCTCTCCTCCTCCCTTCCTCTCTCCCTCTTTCTCCCTCCCTCTATCCCTCTCTCTTCCTCTCTCTTTCTATCCTTTTCTCTCCATCTATCCTTTTATCCTTTTCTCTCCATCTTTCCTTTTCTATCTCCTAATCTCTCTTTCTCTCTCTCCCTTCCTTTCCCTCTCCCTCTCTCTCCCTCTCGTGACCTCAATCCTTCTCTCTCTCCCTCTACCTCTCTACCTCTCTCTCCTTCTCTCTCCTTCTCTCTCTCATTATGTATCTTATTCTCTTTCTCTTTCTCCTCCTCTCCCTCCCTTTCTCCTTTTATCTCTCTATCTTTCTCCCTTCGTCTCCCTTTCACACACTCTCTCTTACTCCATTCCTCTCTTTCCCTCTCCCTCTCTCATTTTTCTCTCTCCCTCTCTTTCCCTCTTTCCCTCTTTCACTCCTTCTCTCTTTCCCTCTCTCTCCCCACTCTTCCTCCCTCTCTCTCTCCCATTCTTCCTCCCTCTCTCTCTCTCTCTCACTCTCTCCCTCTCTCCCTCTTTAGTCTCTCTCTCATTCTCCCTCCCTCATTCTCCCTCCCTCATTCTCCCTCTCTCTCTCCCCTTATCTCTCAATCTCTCCCTCTTTTTGTCTCTCTAGCTCTATCTCTCTCCCTTTTTCTCTCTTTCTCTATCTCTCTCCCAATCTCTATATACTTCTCTCTTCTTCTCTCCCTCTCTCTCCCTTTCTCCCTCTCTCTCTTTCTACCTCTTACTCTCCCTCTCTCTCCCTTTCGTATGTCTCTCTCTCCCTCTCTCCTCTTCATTTCCTCTCTCTTTCTCTTTCCCTTTTGCTCTATCTCTTCATTCCTCTCACTCCCTCTCTCGTCTCTCTCCCTCTCTCTCGTCTCTCTCCCTCTCTCTCCCTATCTCTCTCCTTCTTTCTCCATCTCACTCCTCAATGTCCTTATCCCACTCACTCCTCTTTCTCTCCCTCCCGCCTTTCTCTCACTCTTTCTTCCTCCCTTCCTCTCTATCCCCCTCTACCTCTCGTTCGCCTTCCCAATCCTCCCTTTCTATCTCTTTTTTCTCTCTACCTATCTTACTATCTCCCTCTTTCTCCCTCTATTTCTCTCTCTCTCTCCCCTCCCTCTATCCCTTTCTTTTTCCCCATCTCCCTCCCTCTCTCCCTCTTCCTTTCTTCTCTCTCACTCTCTCTCCCTTACTCTTGCTTTTTTCTCCCTCTCACTCTCCTTCTATCTCCTCCTCTCTCTATTTCTCCCTCTCCTTCTCTATGCTTCTACCTCTCTCACTCTCTCTCCCTCCCTCTCTCTCGCTCCCTCTATTTCTCTCTCTCGCTCCTTCTCCTCCCTCTTTCTCTCTATCCGTCTCCTACTCTCTCCTTTTCCTTTTCTTTCTCTTTCCCTCTCCCTCTATCTCTCTTTCCCTCTCAGCATCCATCTCTTTCCCTCTCTCTCCCACTCTATCTATCTCCTTCTCCCTCTCTCTCCCTCCCTCCCTCCCTCCCTCTCCCTCTTCTTTTCTCCCTCTTTCCCTCCCTCTTCCTCTCCATCTTTCCCTATCCCTCCTCTCTCTCCCTCTTTCTCCCTTTCTTGCTCTCTCTCTATCTCTCACTTTCTCCCCCTCTTTCTCCCTCTCCCTCGCTCCCTCTCTCTTACTCCCTCTTCTTCTCTCCTTTCCTTCCTCTCTTTCTCCCTCCTACCCTTTCTTCCTCTCTCCCTCTTTCTTCCTCCCTCTCCCTCTATACCTCTCTCTTCTTATATCCCCCTCTCTCCCCGTTTCTCCCTCTCTTCCTCTCTCTCCCTCCCTCTATTTCCCTCTCTATATCCCTTCCTCTCTCTATCCCTCCCTCTCGCTCTCTATCTCCTACTCTCTCCCACTTTCACCCTCTCTTTCTACCCTTTCTCTTTGCCTCTCTCTCCCTCTCTCACTCTATCTCCATCTCTCTCTATCTCACACTCTCTCCCTTCCTCTCCCTCTCCCTCTTCCTTTCTCTTACTCAATCCCACACTCTCTCTTACACCCTCCTCTCTCCTCCCTCTATTCTCTCACACTCCCTTTAGCTCTCTCTCCCTTTCCCTCTTTCTCTTTCTCCTCCTCTCTCACTCTATCTCTCTCTTCTTCTCCCTTTCCCTCTCCCTTTCTCTCCCTCTCTCCCTCTCCCTCTCTCTCCCCTTCTCTCTCCCACTCTCTCTCTTCCTCTCTCACTCTCCTACTTTCTAACTCTCTCTTCCCTTTTTCCTTTCTCTTCCTCGTCCCTCTAACTTTCTCTCTCTCTCACTCTCACTTTTCCTCTCTATCACCACTTCTCTCTTGCTCTCTCTCCCTCTCCATCCCTCGCTTCTCACCTCCCTCTCTTCCTCTCCCTTATTTTCTCTTGCTCAATCTCTCTCGCTCTCTCTCATGCTCTTTTTCTCGACCTCTCCCTCTTTCTCCCTCTCTTTCTCTCTCTAGCTCTCTCACTTTAACTCTCCCCCTCTCTCTATATATCTCCCTCTTCTCTCTCACTCTCTTGCTATCCCTCCGCCTCTTTCTCTCTCTTTCTCCTTCTCTCCCATTCTCCCCTCCTCTCCCTCTACTCTTTACCACTCTCTCCTTCCTAGCCTCTACATCTCCCTCTTTCCCTCTCCCTATCTTATTCTCATCTTTCTCTCCCTCTTCTCTCTACTTCACTCGTAGTCTTTTTTCTCTCTCTAACTCTCTTGCTCCTTTGTCTATCTCTCCATCTTTCTCCTTTTCTCCTTCGTTATCTCTCTCCTCCCTGGCTCCTTTCTCCTACCTCCCTCTCTCTCTTTCTCTTACTCTCTCTCCATCTATCTCTCTCCTTCTTCTTCTCTCTCTCCCCTCCCACTCTCTTCCTCTCTCTCCCTCTCCCTCTCCTATCATATCTCTCTCTTTTCTCTTTTTCCCTCTCTAACCATTTCTCTCCCTCCCTTTCCTTCTCTCTTCCACCCTTTCTCACTCTCACTCTCACTCTCTCATCCTCTATCCCTCTTTCTCTCTATCCACCTCTCTCTTCCTCTCTCTACCTTTCTTCCTTTTCCCTCCCTACCTCTCTCTCACTTCTCCTTCCTCTTACTCTTTCTCCCTCTCTCTATCTCCCTTTGTCTAGCTCTCTCTCCCTCGCTTTTTCTCTCTCTGTCTCTCTCTAACTCTCCCTCTCTTTCTCTCCTTCTTTCTTTTCCTCTATCTACCTCTCTCTCTTCTCTTTTGTATTTTTCTCACTCTCGCCTTCCTCTCACTCTCTTCCTGTCTCCATCTCCCTTTTTGTAATTCTCTCTCCCTCTCTTTATCTCTTTTCACCTCTCTTTAACTCTCCCTCTCCCTTTCTCCTTCTCTCTCTCCTTTCTCTACCTCTTTCCCTCTTCCTCTCTCTACCTCTCTCTCACTCTCTCCTTACCTTTCACTATTTCTCCCTCTCTCCATCTCTCATTATTTAGCTCTCTCTCATTCTCTCCCCTCGATCTCCCTCTCTCACTCCTTCTCTCTCCCCTCTCTCTCATTCTCTCTCTCACTCCTTCTTTCTTTCCTCTCTCTCTTTCTATCTCTCACGCCCTCTCTCTCCCAGCTCTCTCCTTTTCTCTCCCTCTCTTTCTCTTTCCTATCTACCTCTCTCATTATACATCTCTGACTCTCTCTTCCTATCCCTTTCCCTTTTTATCTCTTCCTCTCCCTTGCTTTCTTGCTCTCTCCCTTTCTTTACCCTTCTTTTACTCTTTTTCTCCCTCTCTCCTTTTCCCAATCCCTTTCCTCTCTTTTTCTCTCTCTTTCTCTCTCTCCCTCTCCTTCTCTCTTAGAACCTCTCTCTTCCTCTCTCCCTTCCTTCACTCTCCCTTGCCCTCTCTCCCCATCCCTCCCTTTCTCTCCATCTATCCCTCCCTTCCTCTCTCCCTCTCTCACTCTCTCTTTCTCCCCCTCCCTACCTCACTCTCTCCTTTTCCCTCTCTCTTCCACTCACCCTTCTCTCTCTTTCCCCTCTCTACCTACCCCTTCCTTTCTCTCACCCCCAATCCCTCTGTCTCCTTTTCTTCTCTATTCCTACCATTCTCTCTGCCTTTTCCTCCCTCCCTCTATTTGTCTCTCTTACCTTATCTTCTCCACTATCTCTCTCTTTTTCTCTCTCCCTCTCTCCCCATCACTCTTTCCCTATCTCTCTCTCGTACTCGCTCTTTCTCTCCCCCTCACTCTCTTCCTCTCTCCCTTCCTCCAATATATCTCTCTCCCTCTTTCTCTTCTCTATCTCTCCCCCTTGCCTCTCCCTCTCCCTATATTCCCTCTTTCTCTTCCTCTCTCCTCTCTCCTTCCCTCTCTCTATCTATCTCCCTCCCTCCCTCCCTCTCCTTTACTCCCCCTCACCATATCTCCCTCTATATCTCTATCTCTCTCTTTTCTCTTTTTCCCTCTCCCTCTCTCTCCCTCATTATCTCTCGCCCCTCCCTTTCTACTTGTCTCTCAAACTTTCTCCCCCTCTGTCCGTCCCTCACTATCCCTCTCGCTCTCTCTCCAACTCCCTCTCTCTCTCCCATTCTCTCTTCCCCTCTCTCCATCATTCCCTCCCTCACCCCCTACTCCCTCTCCCTCTCTATCTCTCCCTCTTTCTCCTCTATCTCTCTCTTTTGCCCTCTCCCACACTTCTCTCTTTCTCCCTCTCCCACTCTCTCTCTTTCCCTCTCTTTCTCTCTCTCCCTCTCTCTTTCTCCATCCATCTCTGTCTCATCCTCTATCCCTCCCCCTCTCTTTCCCTCACCACTCTCTCTCTCTCCCCCTCTCCCTCTTCCTCTCTCTCCCGCTTTACCCTTCTCCCTTCCCCTCTCTCCCTCTCTATCTCTCCTTATCAATCAATATCTCTCCCCTCTCTCATTCCCTCTCTCCCACTCACTCTCTCTAACTCTCTCACTCTCTCTCATATTAGCAAGGGCCTAGGATCCAATCATGTTTTGATGAGCTTGAGTTATTTTATTATTGCATTATTTATTTTAGTAATATTAAAAAAAGTCTTTCATTAATTCTTATGTTTTATGTTTATTAATTTAGTAGAATTAGATAGAATTCCTTATGGTATGCATTTGCAATAGTGATTGATCGAAAGATATAAGACAAACACTAATGCATATAAATGATATCATTAAACATCCTAATGCATAGCATTATCAAGAATGGACATTAACTCGTTTATGGATAGACTTACGAGTGCTATACTCATGCTATATGATAATAGTAAGAGATCTCACACCAATTAGTCGGTGATGCCAAAGCAAACATTTAGGTGATTTATGTTAGAGAACATATCACTAGAGTTAACTCGTCATGAGAGAACATTTGGTTTAATCCATGAGAATCTTATACAAGATGAGTACAACGAGTCTTTAGACTTAAAGTCATCATGATTATCTCATTAAAATATTTATGTACTTTGACACTCATTTCGATGGATCCAGTAAATGGTTACACGTGGGTGATTTGTTGGGTGCATTAGGAATCTAATAGAAATGAGTGTATGCCTAAGATAGTACATGTCATTTCATATATGCTAAAGGAATTATCACATTGTACTTTGATAAATATCTACTTAGGAAATTTGTGGCCGTAGTAGGAGTATACCAATAAAGCATATTGGTTTACTCTAAGAGTTAAGACATTTTAAAATCGAAGAAAACTTGTGTGATTATAATCGAATAAGACTTATAACTAAGTACAAGATCACATTATGATAAGTTGACATGATGATTGAATTGTATGGTAACCATGCTCGTGAAAGGTAATAATGGGTTAATTAATCCTCCTAGAGAATTAAGTAGTCATGATGTCTTGCTAAAAGCTAATCTTGATTTATATATCAAGAGATAAAATAGGAGTCTTTTTTTCTTGATACATTGCCAACGTATATAGGAGCTTATTGAGTCCATGCATAAGTTTTAGCATTCATATGGTTAAAAAGAAGAAAAGATATTGGACAAAGTTTTCAATTTTGAAAGTTTCACATTTTGGAAAAGGTTTCCAAAAATGAAAAGTTTCCTAGTTTAGAAATCAGTTTCCTAATTTGGAAGTTGGTTTCAAATTAGAAAATAAATAACCTAAAATGGAAATCAGTTTTCTAATTTAGGTTAAAGATTATTTTAGAAAATTGCTTCCTAATTTGAGCCTCCCGAAATTATATAAGATTATTTATTTGGATAGTCCAAATAAATTAATTATACCATAATGGTTTTGGCCCAATAGGTTTAATTAAAAGCCTTAAGTCTTTAGAGGATAAAAATCAAACTTATTGTATAAGGATAAATGTTTAAAAGATAAATATCAAAAGCCCACATATAAAATAACTCTTAGTTCTTGGAAGATTAGGAAGCAACAACCATAAGTCTAGTTAAGACTTATTTGCCGACTCTCTCCTTGTCTTTAGAGGCGAGGTGTAGCATACGGAGAGAGATTTTTGGAAAGAAAATTTGGTCAATGTGAAAAATAAAGGGACACACGGCTCAAAATAAAAAGCTAGGAGAAAATTATTTTATCCCTAATTGTAGAACACCATCTCCTCTCTCTTCTCGTTGGGTTATCCGCAAAATTGACCAACTTTGATTTCTATAAGAGACACCGCATAAAGTCGAAAAGGTGTAGTTAGCACTCTATCAATTTTGAGTGCTTCTTTATGGGTGCTTAGATTATGTGTATCATTAATAGAGGGTAGACACTTGGCCAATTTTTTTGCTCAAGAATTTAGATCTATGCTAAAAGAGGTAATTTTGATATGATATTGGAATTAGAACCTTTGAATTTGCAACTCCAAACCTAATGGATATATTGATCCAAAATAGATGAAGATTAAACAACTAAAAAATCCTAAAAACAATTCCTTTATGTTTAGGATCTATCAATTAATTCAAGAAACAAAGAAAAAAATCTCAAAACCTTTTAGCTATTATGAGCTCAAAACCTTAAAAATAAGAACTATACCCTTTTATCTATAATAGATAAAGACAATAAGCTGTTAGGTGTTTGGGATTTTGAACACCACAAACAAAAGTTAGATAAGTTCTAAAGTGCCAAAACAAAAGCTTAAATAAACAATTCTCACTTGACAAAGATATAGAAATTGTATTCTAAATGTCGTTGCCATAAATGATAAAGCCTTGCCTCTATATAGTGAAAGACCGAAGATCATTCTGGAATAAAGGAAAATAGAATTCATAAATAACACCAATAATGCCTCTTTTGAACCTCCCTTATGCAACCTCTTTATAATTATGACAACCATATTCCTCTTCTTGTAACCTCCCTTATGCATCCTTCTCTTGCCATAATAACGTGATTAGGATGATTCCACCATAATGAACATAACCTCCACCATTATAAGGAACACTAAATGCTAGAATTAAGCATAGCCATCCCTCTTTAATCAGATTACCTAAATCAACACAAATAAGAAGATAAATTAGAACATAATAAAGAAGGCTTAAATCTAAGCCCAAAACTTATAACTTATTTGGGCCTAATCGTAAATATTATCGAAACTAGTCTAATGTAAACATAACTAGCTAAATAAAAAAGGTCATTTTGGTTTGCTCGAACCACCTTGAAGTCCATCATTCCCCCTTTCTTCAATAGGATTCATCCTCAAATCATCACCTGCATCAAAAAAGGATAAATAAAACACATTAAAGGTAGTAGATATATTACCATACTCACTTGGCAAATCAAGTTTGTAGGCATTGTCATTGATGCATTCAAGCACTTGGAATGGTCCATCTCCTTAAGGCATAAGTTTTGACTTCCATCGGCTAGGAAATCTTTCTTTCCTTAGGTGCAATGAAACCCAATTATTTGGTTCAAATAACACCTTTTTTCTCTCCTTGTTGTGTGTAGTACCATATGGTTGTGTTTTCTTTTCAATTTGCAACTTCACCTTTTCGTGTAAAGCTTTTATAGCTCCAACCTTCTTTTCCCATCAAGGCTAGCCCTCTCATCAATAGGTAAAGGTAATAAATCCATAGGTGTGAGTGGATTGAACCCATATACCACCTCAAAAGGTGAATGCTCAGTTGTAGTATGCACTATCCTATTATATGCAAACTCCATATGAGGTAGGGATTCCTCCTAATTCTTTAAGTTTTTTGGATGATTGCCCTTAAAAGTGTGGACAAATTCCTATTCACCACCTCATTTTGCCCATCAGTTTGCGGATGATAAGTGGTTGGGAATAAGAGATTGGTTCCTACCTTCCCCAAATATTATTCTAAAAATGACTCAAGAATTTCACATCCCTATCACTCACAATTGTTCTTAGAATGCCATGCAACCTCACAATCTCCTTTAAAAACAATCCTGCTATATGTGTTGCATCATTGGTCTTTTGACATTATATGAAATATGGCATTTTGTTAAACCTATCAACAATAATAAAAATAGAATCTTTGCCATTTTTAGATCTAGGTAAACCTAAAACAAATCCATTGATATGTCTACCTAAGGTTCATTAGGAATAGGAAGTGGTGTATATAGCCCATGGGACATTACCTTAGACTTGGCTTACCTATAAGTTAAGCATCTCTCACATAATCTCTCTATGTCCCTTCTCATGTGAGGCCAAAAGAAATGTTCATCTAGAATTTCTAAAGTCTTTTTTCACACCAAAATGCCTTAGAAGTCCCCCACTATGTGCATCTTTCACTAATAATTCTCTTAAAGAACACTATGGCACACATAGATTGTTTTCTCTAAACAAGAATCCCTCATGCCTATAAAAGTTAACCATACCCCTTTCTCACATGCATCATATATAGTCATAACATCGGGGTCGAAGCATAAACATTTTTAATGAATTCAAACCCCAACACTTTTGCATCAAGTTATGAAATTAGAGTATACCTTCGTGACAAAGCATCGACTACCACATTTTCTTTACTTTGGTTGTACTTGATAACATATGGAAAGGATTTAGCAAACTCCAAGCATTTAGCATGCCTAAACTTACCCCTTGAGATACTTCAAGGATTCATGGTCGGTCCGGATTATGAACTCTTTGTACCAAAGGTAGTGTTGCCATGCCTCCAAAACCCTCACTAAAGCATAGAACTCTTTGTCATAAGTTGGGTAGTTCGGACATGCTCCATTTAGCTTCTTGCTAAAGAATGCAATGGGCCTTCCTTCCTTACATCAAGACTCCTCTAATACCTATGCCATTTGCATCACACTCAATCTCAAAAGTTTTAGCAAAGTTAGGTAAAGCAAGCAAAGGTGCGGAACTAAGTTTATCTTTAAGCAAGTTAAAAGCATTATCTTATTCTTTTTTCCACCTAAATCTCACATTCTTTTTTAAGCATTCAGTTATTGATATAGCAATTGTAGAAAAATTCTTAATGAATCTCCTATAAAAGCTAGCTAATCCATGAAAACTCCTTACATCGCCGACATATGTAGGTGTAGGCCATTCTCTAATTACTTTTACTTTCTCTTGATCAACATGTATACCATTGTCATTCACTACATAACCAAGAAAAGTAATTTCATTAGTACAAAAACTACATTTCTTCAAATTAGCATATGACCTTTCCTTCCTAAGTACATCAAAAACAATTGTTAAAAGTGTTATATGCTCATCCAAATTCTTGTTATACACTAGTATATCATCAAAATAGACTACAATAAATTTGTCAATGAATGCACATAAAACATGATTGACTTACCTCATGAATGGACTAGGTGTGTTAGTTAAACCAAAAGGCATGACTAACCACTCATACAAATCTCGTTTAGTTTTGAATGTAGTTTTCCACTCATCTACCTCTCTCATCCTAATTTGATGATAACCAAATTTCAAATCAATTTTTTGAAAACACACATGAACCATGCAATTCATCCAACATATCATCTAACCTAAGAATAGTGTGTCTATACTTTATAGTGATTTTATTGATGGCTCGACAATCAACACACATCCTCCAAGACCCATCCTTCTTAGGTACTAATAAAATAGGAACCACACATAGACTCATGCTCTCATATATATATATATATATATATCCCTTCTCTATAAGCTCACTTACTTGCTTTTGAATCTCCTTAGTTTCCTCCAAATTCCATTTATAGGCTAGTCTATTTGGTATGGTTTCCCCGTAATGAATTCTATTTGATGCTCAATTTCTCTTAGAGGTGGTAAGCCATTTGGAACCTCTTCAGGAAATAAATCATCACAATCTTGTAAAGATCAAACACAACACTAGACAAAGAATTGTTAAGGTCGTTAGTGTTATGAAAAATATCCTTGTACATAAGTATAAGTAAAGGTCGCATATAAGCTAAAGCTCTCTTAACCTCTCTTTCACTTGCATAAAAGTTCACATGTTTAACACTCTTGCTCTCTCTTTTTTCCCCCTTATGTTTTCCATTTTCACTCATTTCACTCAACTCACCATTTTTTCTCTCTCTTGCTCACTTAGACTCCCTAAATGATCATTTTTGCTAGATAGTTCCTCACATTGCTACTCGAATATGCATTTGGTCTTCAAAAATAGTTTTAGGTGACAATGGTCCCGGAATGAACTTGTGCCCATTCATCACTAAACAATATCTATTCTTGTATCCATCTTGCAACACCCTTGTATCATATTGTCATGGTCTTCCCAAAACATATGACCAGCTAACATAGGTAACACATCACAAAGAACTTCATCTTTATAACCCTCTATGGAAAAAGAAATGAAAAACTTGCTTTGTTACATTTTGAACCCAAGTGTCATTGAGCCATTGCAGCTTGTATGGCTTAGGATGTTTCCTTGTAGGTAACTTAAGCTTTTCCACAAGAAGTGTGCTAGCAACATTAGTACAACTGCCACTATCAATAATCAAATTGCATAATTTGTTAGAAATCAACCAATGCGTGTCGAATAAGTTTTCACGTTGCTCACCATCATCATCATGCTTTACTTGCATACTTAATGTTCTTTGCACAATAAGAATCTCACCCTTGGCAATCTCCACATCACTATCATGTTTTAAAGTAAGGTGATCACTACCATCTTTACTATCACTATTTTCATTCTCACTACTAGATTCCACTAGCCCATCATCTCTTATGAACACTACTCTTCTATTTGGGCATTGCGAAGCAATATGTCCATGACCTAGTCACTTGAAGCACTTAATACTTCTTGTTCGTGTAGGTTATTCTATTCCTTTACCCTTATCATCTTTTGGTTTATTAACATCAATTTTAGGTTTGTTTAAGGGTTTTTCATCCTTTTCACTCTAACTCGATTTCCATATAGAACTAAAACTCGAATAAGGTTTAGAATCATACCTTGAAGTGCCTTTTCACTTGAGTTACTTTTCAATCTTCATGGCAACATTTACCATATCCTCTAACTCCATATAATGTTGCAACTCTACTTGATTAGAAATGTTTTTGTTCAATCCACCAAGGAATCTTGCCATGGTTGCCTTCGGATCCTCCTCCACATTTGCATGAATCATAAGCATCTTCATTTCCTTATGGTATTTTCCACACTCATGCTCTCTTGAGTCAGCCTTTAAAATCAATTATGAAGCTCCTTATAATAATGATTAGGGATAAATCGTTTCTTCATGATCCATTTCATTTCAGCCAATGTTTTAATAGGCCTATCTCCATACCTCTGCCTTTCTTTACCTATTTTATCCCACCATACAACGAAGCATAATCGAGTCAATTCTATAGCGAGTAAGTTTTACATTTTTCTCCTCCGAGTAATTGTGGCAATCAAAGATCATTCTTTCCTTTGAAAGGTGGTATCTTCATCCTTATGCTACTAATATTTCTATCAACTCTATTTGGCCGATCCTTCCTTCCTTCTTACCTTCCAAAATTTTGAATGGTGACATTATCATCTTCATCATCCTCAAATTCATCAAATGGATTTGGTTGCCTTACCACTCTTCTTGGTTCTTTAGGTATTTGCCTTGGTTGGTTTTGCTCATACCTCTCTATTCTATCATTCATCTCCATGAATTTCTTTCAATGGATTCAAGTGTCCCATGTATGGCTTCATGGTAAAAGCCTCTTTCCTTGCATCAATTCCTCCTCCAAAATAGCTTGTCTTTTCAATTTTATTTTTAGACATGATACACAAATTCAAGAGATTTAAGAATTCATAAACCCTCACCACTCCCTCACGTGTTTTCACTCTAAACTCTCATGTTTTACATAATTATTGGCTTTTTCTTATTGATGTGCACACCACTCTGCCTTTTTCCTCCCAATTATTCCTTTTTGAGCTTTCATAAGTCATTTAGAGAACATAATCAACCAATTAAAGAGTAATTTATTCAATGGAGTGAAATAAGCAATTGAATTCCCAATGTAGAAGTAGGTTTTTATTTTTAATACTACTCAATTTGGCCTTAAAGAAGCTTAAATGGCCTATTAATCCCCAATTACTTGTAATTTCCAATTTCAATAATTAAGCAATCAAGAGCATAAAATGGTCGAAGCTAATCCCCAATTACTTGTAATTTCTAAATTCAATAAACAAACAATCAATAGCATAAATTACGGAATGTAAAAGAAATAAGAATTAAGAAGCAAAAATGATAGAATCAATCACGGATAGATGAATCTATGATTGAACCTATGCTCTAATACCAAATGATATGAAATTGGAATTGAAACCTTTGAATTTACAAATCCAAACCCAATGGATATATTGATCCAAAAGAGATGAAGATTAAACAACTGAAAAATCCCAAAAGCAATTCCTTTATGTTTAGGATCTATCAATCAAGATTCAAGAAACAAAGAAAATAATCTTAAAACCTTTTAGCTATATTGAGCTAAAGACCTTAAAAATAAGAACTATAACCTTTTATGTATAATAGATAAAGACTATAGCTATTATGTGTTTAGGATTTTCAACACCACAAACAAAAGTTTGATAAGTTCTAAAGTGCCAAACAAAAGCTTAAAGAAACAATTCTCACTTGAGAAAGATATAGAAATTGTATTTTGAATGTTGTTAACACAAATAATAAAGCCTTGCCTTTATATAGTGAAAGGCCAAGGATAATTTTGGAATAAAAGAAAATACAATTCATAAATAACACAAATAATGCCTCTTTTCTAACCTCTATTATCTAACCTCTTTATCAATATGACATCCATATTCCTTTTCTTGTAACCTCCCTTACGTATCCTTCTCTTGCCATAATAACGTAATTAGGATGATTCCACCATAATGAACATAACCTCCACCATTATAAGGAATAGTGAATGCTAGAATTAAGCATGCCCCCCTTAATCGGACTACCTAAATCAACACAAATAAAAAGATAAATTAGAACATAATAAAGAAGGCTTGAATCTAATCCCAAAACTTATAGCTTATTTGGGCCTAACTTCAAATATTATTGAAACTAGTGTAATGTAAACATAACTAGCTAAATAAAAATAGGCCTAAACAAATAAGACTCAATGAAATAAGACCCAACAAAAATAAAATAAAACAAGTTCCAAATAAATAAGACCCAACAAGTTCAAAACAAGGCTAAATTCTTTTAAGGCTTTTATTTTCATATTGCTTCAACCTAGTTGGTAATGGCTCGAACCATGTTAACCATGATCTGGACCATCATGACCATAAATGCTTTTCCATGAAGCACCCTTGAGCCAATGGCTTGTACGAAGCTTGACAAAGCTTCTTTGACCTTCTTAGCCCTAGCCCGAGTCATGGGTCCTCAAAAATTGGTCAATGGGTCATTTTGGTTTGTTGAACCACTTTGATGTCAATAAAATTCTCTATTCATTACTTTAATTTATATATATAGTTAATTGATTCAACGACATGATCTTGGGCCCTTAGATAGAGGATTTTTTTTTATTCCGAACATCCATAGGATGCATGATCCTTCAATTGGTATCAAAGCCTCCATTGAACATTTGATTGTATGTTATGTTAATTATGATTAACTATATAAATTAACTATGGATGATTATAAATCTAGTGTTTTTGTATTTTATATTAATTCAAAACTCAAATTTGGGTTAAATACAATGGGGCATGCAAGACCGACGTTGGACTTCGATGCTCGCATGCATAAAAAAAAAAAGCACCGCCTAGTCGCACACTAGGTATGCAACATACCGGGCGTTGGAGGCCAAGCCACATGTTAGGTATGCAAGTCGAGTGCTGCATGCCACGCCACGAGGAAGGTGCGTAGGCTAGGCACCCACCCATGAGGCGTACTAGGCCCACGGGCTAGGCGTGTGTACACAAGCCACGTAGGCCAAGTGCCCATGCTCGAGGCATACCGAGCCCACGAGGCCGAGCACATACGTGCGAGGCGCACGAGGTAGGTCGGACCCATAAGCTAAGCATAAGTGTGCTAGACTACGAGCCGGGCGTATGTGTTCCGGGTTGTAGGCCTTGTATGTGAGGCCACTAGCCTAGCGTTTGTACACCAAGCTACTAGTCGTTATGCGCACCAAGCTCGAGGCTTGGGCATCTAAGCCCATAGGCCTAATATGGGCCTAAGGCCTAAAAAGTTTTTAAATTAAAATTGAGAGAAATTTTGTTAAATTTATGAAATCACCAAAAAAATAGATTCATAATTATTTTATGAATGAAATATGTTTCCATAGTATGCCATGTATCAAAGTGATTGAAGCATGGGTGAATGTTATGGATGAGTCGACCTAGTTTTATGGATTGAATGTTTATAGCTTTTGGATCAATAGAACTTGTGTGTCCCGCCTTCTCTTGCACTTTATTGTATTTCTCTTCTCATCTTACTCCTCTCGAATGTACGTCGATGTTTCTTATTCAAATAAATGTAAAAGTAAAACATAAAAATTAGAATAGATGCAAGGAGAAGATGCCATGGAATGAAGACATTCTTGAATAATTTGTAATAATTTTTTACCTAAGAATTTGACACACTCGGTCTCCTTGTGGTCGAGGTGGCTAGTATTAGATATCTATAACCATTCACCGACCCTTTGTGTCATGCATAGATGTATGTATATTATATAATTAATATTAGTATGCATGTTAGGGATAATGTGATTATTGATTAATATGCATGCTACTATTTGCTGACCCTTTGTGTCATGCATAGATGTATGTATATTATATAATTAATATTAGTATGCATGTTAGGAATAATGTGATTATTGATTAATATACATGCTAGGATAAGATCAACCAAATTAAAATCCTTCAAATAAAATATTAAGTTAATTGCCTTTTAATATTATAAGTAGGGAACTTTCTTGGTTGTTATTGGCATGTAGATATAACTCAAGATCACTCTTCCTTGAGGAAAATAAATCATGGGCTATGCGATATCCTCGAATGTTGGGTCCAACTTAAATGAGTTGTTGGGTTTGTCGAAATAACTCAAGGCCCAATAAACTTGTAAGCAAGGATTGATATTCACATAAGATGTGATAAGACTAAAAGTTGTCATGCCAATTAGATTAAGAATTATACTAGATGTAATTGGTAAGGAGTTACCTACTTAATCCTTTATGTATAGCTTGTTGAGATAACTCAAGGTTAATACATGTTAGTGGATGGGATCCTAACCCACTAAAAAATGAATCGAAATTTTTCTTGAGTCCTAGATTAAAGGTTATAGAAGTTGAAGAAAAGAGTGGGAGCAAACATAGATTTTACTTCTTTGATTTATGCTTTAATTTATTTTATGCAATTTAATTAAGGAAACTGTATGTTTTTCTATCCTATCAAGGTTGTTGCACGATATTTTGGGCAATACATTGATTTGATTGATGATTAATGGAAGTAATACCTTAAATGACAAACTATTTTGACTCGAAAAAAGAATAAGAGGAATGTGCTATAATATGGGAAAATGCTCTATGCAATACACGATAAGGAGTACCATGAAGGGGTGCAAAAAAGAGTTTTGATAGCACCTTAAATATTCATGGTATCGAAGTAAAATTTTCTACTTCTAGTCCCATATTATGGGTATTTGATACTTGGATGTGGTGTACACATTTGCACAAATTTAAAAGGACTAAAGGAGGTTAGAAAAACTACTTCTTGTGAGTTTGACTTATTCATGGGTAATGATTCAAGAGTTGTACCATTAATGATAGGCACTTATGAGTTGGCACTAGCATCATGACTTATGGTTATGCTCGAAATTGTCATCATATTCCTATTATAACTAGGAATATCATTTCCATTTTTGGTTTGGACTAAGATGGTTTTACATTTTTATTTAAGAAAAAAAGTTGTTTCTTTCATAAAGATGATATTTTATATGAAAATGCTCATATGAATAATGGTTTATATGTTCTAAATATAGACACACCTATCTATAACATAAATGTGAGAGACTCAAAATTAATGATCTAAACATGACCTATCTATAGCATTGTCGACTTGGCCATATAAACGAAATTCATATATCAAAATAACATAAAAATAGATATTTAGAATCATTTAATTATGAATCTTATGGTGTTTGTGAATCTTGTTTCCTTGGCAAAATAACAAAATCCCCTTTTAGTGGAATAAGTGAAAAAGCTATTGATTTATTAGGCCTCATACATAGTGATGTATATAGACCCATGTCCACCAAGCAAGAGGAGGATATGATTATTTCATAACCTTTATTGATGATAGATCATGTTTTGGTTATGTGTATGTGACCAAAATCTACGAGTGTTTGAAAAAATCAAAGAGTTTAGGTTTGAAGTTGAGAAACAAACAAACAAAAAGTATTAAGGTACTTCAATTAGATCGAGGTGGAGAATACTTAAGCACTAAATTTTTAGACCATTTAAACGAGAATGGGATTTTCTCATAATGGACTCCATCCGGAACACCATAAATGAATGGAGTGTTCGAAATGAAGAATAGAACACTATTCGATATGGTTCGATCCATGATGAGTCAAACCGATATCCCAATTTCATTTTAGGGATATGCACTCCTTACCATGACATTTATTTTGAAAAAGGTTCCAACAAAGTCTATTGATTAGACTCTATATGAGATATGAAAAGAAAAGAAAGCAAATTTATCTTTTCTTATGATTTGGGGCTATGAAGCATATGTCAAATGTTTAGATGGGCATAAACTTGAGCCCAAATCAGTAAAATATAAATTTATGGGATATCCAAAAGAGACAAATGGATATTATTTTTATGAACCACAAGAACAAAAAGTGTTTATAGCTAGGCATGTTGTATTCCTTAAGAAGAAATTTATAGATGCTAGAATCGGTGGGAAAAAGGTTGAACTCAATGAGATTAAAAAAGAATCACAAATTGACATTCTATTGATGGAACCCTAAGTAGAAAAGTTACAATGCCTTGTAACCGTCCCATAAACTAATACACAAGAACTTTGTAGGTCCAAAAGGATTCACTAAGAGCCAAAAAATATGGCCTTTAGTCTCAACATATGGAGATGTGTCCGTCATACGAGATGATGAACCTAATACCTATGAAGAAGCAATGCTAGACATTGACTTTGAAAAATGACATGAGGTCATGAAATTTGAAATGGAATCCATGTTCACTAACCAATTATGGACTTTGGTTGACCCTCCTAAAGGTGTTAAACCTATTAGGTTTAAATGGGTTTTTAAAAGAAAGATCGATATGGATGGATATGTACACACGTACAAAGATAGACTTATGGTAAAAGGGTATCATCAAAAACAAGGTATTGATTATGATGAAACTTTTTCACTAGTAGCAATGGTTAAATCCATTTAGATTATGCTTGCAAATCTACATATCACAATTATGAGATATGGCGAGATGGATGTCAAAGCTGCTTTCCTTAATAGAAATTGAATGAGGATGTGTACATGACATAACTCGATGGTTTTGTAACCAAAGGACGTACAAATAAGATTTGTAAATTACAAAGGTGTATTTATGACTTAAGCAATCATCTAGGAGTTAAAATCAACATTTTGATGAAACGATCAAAGAGTTTGATTTTCATAAAACAAAAACAAACCTTGTATATATAAGAAGGTTAGTGAGAGCTCAATTTTTGTTGTGCTATACGTAGATGATATACTACTTATTACTAATAATACGACCATGTTACAATCTATAAGAGATTGGTTATCTTAGAATTTCTCCATGAAAGACATGGAAGAGGCGACTTACATTTTAGGAATCAAGATCGATAGAGGTAGATCACAAGGAATGTTAGCTCTCTCTCAAAGAACGTACATTAACAAAATATTAAAAAGGTTTAGTATGGAAGAATCCAAGAGAAAACTTATTCCAATGTCACGTGGTATAAAACTTTCCAAGACCGAGTGTCCTAACACACAAAACGAAAGGCAAAAAAGGATTCACATTCCTTATCACGTTAGACATAGGATCAATCATGTATGTCATGTTTTGTATGTGGTTTGATGTCTTATATGCTTTGAGTAAATATGGTATATACAAGTTGATCTAGGTGAAAACTATTGGATCACTCGTGAACATTATTCTAAAGTACTTACAAAGAACTAAGGATGCTTTCCTAGTTTATGGAGGGGATGAACTAATAGTGAAAGGGTTCATAAATGCTATTTTTCAATCGACCCTAATGACTTTATGTCATAGTCGGGATTCATTTTTCAGTTGAACGATGGAGCTATTAATTGGAAAAGTTCCAAGCAAGAAATAGAGGCTGACTCAACAACTAAGGCTGAATATATTACAACTACATACGCAAGTAAGAAGGTTGTTTGGATTCATAAATTATTATCTAGACTATAAGAGGTTTCTAGCATCGTTGATCCAATAGTATTGTACTATGATAATAACAGAGCTATAGCATAAGCTAAGGAACCAACGTCTCATCAATGATCCAAGCATGTATTGTGATGCTACCATCTAATTAGAGAGATTATCGGTTATGGCAATATAAGGATAGAAAAATTCCATACTAATGATAACATAGTTAACCCCTTGACTAAGCCTTTGTCACGACTAAAACATAAAACCCTTGCTCGATCATCGGGTGTAAGGGACATGGTTGGTTGGATCTAGTAGAAGTGAGAGATTATAAGTGTAGGTACCTAAGGTCCAACCATGTTTGAATGAGCTTGAGTTATTGTATTATTACATTATTTATTTTAATAATAATAAAAGAAGTCTTTCTATTAATTTTTGCATTTTATGCTTATTAATTTGGTAGAATTAGATGTAAGTCCTTATGATATGCATTTGCAATAGTGATTGATCGAAAGATGTGAGATAAACACTAATGCATATAAATGATATCATTAAACATCTCAAGTCATAGCATTGTCGGGAATGGACATTAACTATATGTGTATAGACATATGAATGCTATACTAATGCTATATGATAGTAATAAGAGATCTCACACCTATTGGTATGGTGATGCTAAAACAAGCACTTAGGTGTTTGTTAGAGAACATATCACTAGACTTGACTCATCATAAGAACTCATTTGGTTCAGTCTATGGGGATCTCATATGATATAGGTACAATTGGTTCTTAGACTTGAAGTCATCACGGTTATCTCATTAGAGGATTTATGCACTTTGACACTCGTTTCAATGAACCTAATAAAGGGTTACATTTGGTCGATTCATTGGGTGCACTAGGAATCTAATGAAAATAGGTGTATGATTAAAATAGAACATGTCATTCCTTGTATTCTAAAGGAGTTATAACATTAGATTTCGATGAATATCTCGCTTGAGAAATGTGTGGCCATAGTAGGAGTACACTAATAAAGCATAGTTGATTTAGTATAAAATCTAAGTCATTTAGGACAAAAAAAATACTTGTGTGATCATAATCAAATAAGACTTATAATTAAGTTTGAGATCACACTATGATAAGTTGAAATGTAGACTAAATTGTATGGTAACCATGCTCACAAAAGGTAATAATGAATTAATTAATCCTTCTAGAAAATTAGGTAATCATGATGCCTTGCTAAAGGCCAATTTTGATATATCCATCAAGAGATAAAAGATGAGTCTTTTGTTCTTCATACATTATTAATATATCTAGTAGCCTATTGAGTCACACGAATAAGTTTAAGCACTCACATGATTTAAAAAAAGCAAAGATATTAAAAAAAAAGTTTTCAATTTTGGAAAAGGTTTTCAAAAATGAAAAGTTTTCTAAAATAGAAAGTTTTTTAATTTTGAAATTAGTTTCCTAATTTAGAAGTTGGTTCTAAATTTTGAAATAAATAACCTAAAATGGAAATGCGTTTCCTAATTTAGGTTAAAGGTTATTTTAGAAAATTGTTTCCTAATGTGGCCTACATAAAATTATTTAAGACTATTTATTTGGATAGTCCAAATAAATTCATCGGATCAGAATGGTTTTTGCCCAATAGGTTTAATTAAAAGCCTTAAGATATTATGGCAGGAGGATAAACATCAAACTTATTGGATAAAGATGAATGTTTTAAAGATAAAAATAAAAAACACACATGTAAAATAACTCCTAATACTTGGAGGATTAGGAAGCAACAACAAGTCACATTAAGACTTATTTTTTGCCCCTCTTCTTATCCTTAGAGGACAAGGAAACTCTCCTCCTATAAATTGGAGGAGAGGTAAGTCATAAAGAAGAGAGAATTTTTGGAGAGAAAATTCAACCAACAAAGAACAACAAAAGGGACACATGACTCAAAATAAAAAGCTAGCGAGAAAATTGTTTTCTCCTTAATCCTAGCATGCCATCTCCTCTTTCAACTTTGTGGGTTGTTGTAAAATTGCCCAAATTAGATTTTTTTAGGAAACATTAGATAAATTCAGAAAAGGCGAGCTAGCACTTTACCAATTTTGAGTGCTTTTTTTATGGGTGCTTGGACTACATGAATCATCAATAGAGGTCGAACACTTGGATGGATTTTCTCGCTAAAGAATTTACATATGCACTACAAGAGGTAATTCTCTATTCATTGCTTTAATTTATGTATATATATAGTTAGTTGATTCAACAACATAATCTTAGGCCCTTTACATTGAGGAAAATGTTTTATTTATTTCTTACCTCCATAGAATACATGATCCTTCATCTCCCCCTCTATCTCTCTCTTTCCCTCTCTCCATCTCTCTCTTTCTCTCTCTCTATCCCTTTACCTAGAACTCTCTCTCTCCCTCTCTCTACCTCTCCCTCTTTCTCTTTCCTTTCATCTCTCTTTTTTCTCTTTCTTTTATTCTCCCTCTCTCCCTCTCTTACTCCTCGTCTCTCACTCTCCCACTCTCCCTCTCTCCCTCTTTCTCCCTCTCTCCCTCTTTCCCTCTCTATCACTAACTCTCTCTCTTTCTCTTCCTCCCCTTGTCCCTCTTAGCATCTCTCCCACTCTCTTTATATCACTCCTCTAGCTCCCTCTTTCTCTCTCTCTTGCTACTTCTTTCTTGCTCTCTCCCTTTTTCTTGCTTTTTCTCGCGCTCTATCTCCATCTCTTACTCTCCCCTTCTCACATCCCCTCTCTTTACCTATCTCCCCCTCTCTCTTCCTCTCTCTTCATCTCTTTCTCCTTTCTCTCTCTTTCTCTCACTCTATCTCCTTCCCTTCTTCTCTCTTGCTCTCTTCCTCTTCCTCTCCCTCCCTTCTCCTTCTCTCCCTCTCCCTCTCTCTCTACCCTCTCTATCTCCTACTCTCTCTCTCCCTTTTCCTCTATCTCCCTTCTTTAGCTCTCTTTCTCCGTCTTTCTCACCTCTTTCCTCTCTCTCCTCTCTCTCTCTCCCATCTCCCTCTTTCTCTATCCTCCTCTCGCACTCTCTTCCTCGCCATCTCTCCCTCTTTCCCTTCCTCTTGCTCTCTCCCTCTCTCTAACTCCCTCCCTCTCTCTCTCCCTCTCTCTCCTCTCTCCTCCCAATCCTTCTTTCTCCCTCTCTCTCCTCTCTCCTTCCCCCTTTCTCTCCCACTCTCTCAAACTTTTGCTCTTTCTCTTACCCAGTCTTCCCCCTCTCTCCCTCTCGACCTCTCTCTTGTGCTCTCTCTCCCTTCCTCCCTCTTTTTTTCCTTCTCTCCCTCTCCCTTTCTCTCCCTTTCCTACTCTCCCCCTTTCTCTCCTCTCTCTTTCTCTCTTTTTTGGTCACCCTCTCCCTCCCTCTCTCCCTCTTTCTCCTTCTATTCCTCTCTCTTACCCTTTCTCTTTCCCTCTTGCTTTCCCTTCTCTCTCACTCTCTCTCCCTCTAACTCTCTCTCCTCCCTCCTTTCCCCTCTCTCTCCATATTTCTCCCACTCTTGCTCTTTCTCTCTTTCCCACTCTCTCTTTCCTTCTTCCCTCTCTACCTCTCTCGTCCCTCTTTTCCTATCTATTCCTCCCTCTCTCTACCTAATTCCTTCTTTACCTCCCTCTCTATCTCTCCCTCTTTATCCCTCTCTGGTTCTCACCCTCTCTCTCTGCCTCCCTCTCTTTCTCTCCCTCTCTTGTTCTCTCCCTCTCCCTTTTCATCTTTCTATCCCCATCCCTTCTTCTCTCTCTCTTTTTCTCCCTATCTCTCCCTCTCTCCCTCTCCATCTATATCTCCCTCTTCCTCTCTCTTTCTCCATCTCTCTATCCGATACCCTCTCTCCCTCTCTCACTTCATCTCCCTCTCACTCTCTCTACCTCTCTGTCTCTCTCTATCTCTCCTCTCTCCCCCCATCTTTACCTCTCCAAATAAATCTTTCTACCCTTCTCACCCTCCCTCCTCTCCTCCTCCCCCTTTCTCTCTCCCCATCTCTCTCTTGCTCTCTCTCCCTCTCTCCCTCACCTCTCATACCCTCTCTGTTAGAATTGGTGCCAAAGATTTAACCATGTTTGGATGGGCCAAAATTAATGTATTATTGCATCATTTAATAAAAAAATCATTCTATTAACTCTTATGTTTACATGCTTATAAATTCATTAGAGTTATATAGAAGTCTTTATGATATGCATTTGCAATAGTAATTGATCGAAAGATATGAGACAAACGCTAATGCACATAAATGATATCATTAAATGTCTTAAGTCATAGCATTGTTGAGAATGAACATTGACAATATGTAGATATACTTATGAGTGTTATGTTTAAGCTATATGATAGCAGTAGGAGATCTCACATCTATTGGCATAGTGATGCCAAAGAAAGCACTTAGGTGATTTATGTTAGAGAACATATCACTAGATTTGACTCACCATGAGAATCCATTTGGTTTTAGTCCATGGGAATGTCATACGAGATGGGTACAAATGGTCCTTAGACTTGAAGTCACCACGGTTATCTCATTGGAGGACTTATGAACTTTGACACTCGTTTTGATAGACCCATTAATGGGTTACACGTGGGTGTTTGTTGGTTACACTAGGAATTCAATAGAGATATGTGTATGACTAAGATAGAAAATGTCATTCCTTGTATGCTAAAGAAGTTATCATATTGCACTTCCATAAATGTATACTCAAGAAATCTATAGCCATAGTAGTACACCAATAGAGCATAGTTGGTTTACTCTAAGAACTAAGAAATTTGAAAATCGAAGAAAACATATATGATCATAATCGAACAAGACTAATAACCAAGTTTGAGATCACATTGTGATAAGTTGACATGAGGACTAAATTGCATGGTAGCCATGCTCGTGAAAGGTAATAATGGATTAACTAATCCTCTTAGAGAATTGGGTAGTCATGATGCCTTGCTAGAGAGCAATCTTGATTTATGTATCAAGAGATAAAAGAGGAGCCTTTTATTCTTGTTACATTGTCAACATATCTAAAAGCCTATTGAGTCACACATATAAGTTTAATTATTCACATTACAAATGAGAATCAAAGATATTGGAAAAAATTTCCAATTATAAAAGTTTCCTATTTTGGAAAGAGTTTCCAAAACGAAAGCTTCCAAAAATTGAAAGTTTCCTATTTTAGAAATTGGTTTCCTAATTTGGAAGTTAGTTTTAAATTTAGAAATAAAGAACCTAAAAGAAAAGGAGCTTTCTAATTTAGGTTAAAGGGTATTTTTGGAAATTGCTTCCTAATGTGGGCCCCACCAAAATAATCTAAGAATATTTATTTGGATAGTCCAAATAAATGAATTGGGCTAAAATAGTTTTGGCCCATTAGATTTAACTAAAAGGCTTAAAGATAATTTTGGTGGGAGGTTAAACATCAAACTTATTGGATAAGGATGAATATTCTAAAGATAAACATTAACCTTATTAGATGAGGTTGAATGTTTTAAAAGATAATAATCAAGTAGTTCATATACAAAATAACTCCTCATCCTTAGAGGATAAGGAAGAAACAACCTAGAGTCTTTTATGGACTCAAAGTCACCACTCTCCTTATCTTTGGAGGACAAGAAAACTCTCCCCCTATATATAGGAAGAAAGGGGTTAATGACCTAATAGAGTATTTCGGCAAATAAAAGGAAAAAGAGAGAACTTTAGCCAAAAGAAAAACAAGAAGGAGAAATTTTGGCGAACCTCCAAAACTATGTTAGGGCAAACGACCAAGAGAGGAAATAAAAGGAGACAATAGTTTTCTCCTAAACCATAGTAAGAAATACTCTTTCCTCCTCCTTTAAGTTTATCGTAAAGTTGCCCGAGATTGATTTCTAGAGAAAATACCTAATTAGAAAAGGTAGAGCTAGCACCCCATTAATTTTGAGTGCTTCTTAGTGAATACTTGGGCTATGTGGATAATCAATAGAGGCTGGACACTTGGACGGCTAATCAAAGAAAAGAAATTTAGATCTACTCTATAAGAGGTAATCCTTTACTTTAGGTTATTATTCATGTATGTATGATTAGTAGATTAAATGGCTCGATCTTAGAGCCTTAGATGGAGGAAATTTTTTTGTTTTATTTCGTACCTCCATTTGATGCATGATCCTTCAATTGGTATTAGAGCCTCCGTTGAATCTTTTATTGTATGATTGGTTAATTGTAATTAACTACATGAATAAGATATGCCTAATTACAAATCTTTCATTTTTGATATTTTATATAAATATAAAACTGAAATTTTAGGTCAAAATCGGTCGAGCATTCGAGGTCGACGTTTAAACATCAACGTCATGCACGTGGTAGCCCTACCGCCGTAGCGCACTAGGTAGTCCGATAGCCTAATAGGTCACGCTTTAGGCGTGCTCTGTGAGGCTCCGTTGGCCTTCCGGGCAGTACGTTAGGCTCATGCCGTGCAACCCGCCGGTCCGCTGTGCCGCGTGCTAGGTATGCGATAGACTAGGCATGCGCTAGGTGCATGCCGTGTGATCCGTTGGCTTGCTAAGCAGGTGCGCTAGGTGCACGACGGAGGCCAGCCCTACTAGGCGTGCGACAATGGCCTACCGACCTATCCATCAGGCTTGCGAGCAACGCCGTAAGCCATCGGCCGAGCACTTTCACACTAGGCCGGTGGTCGTGGGCAAATGTAAGCAAATCCAAGAGTTTGGGGTAAGAATCTCGTGAACCCTTAAAGCCTAAAATCCTGTGGGCCCAAGGCCTAAAAAGGTTTTAAAATTAAAATTTAGAGAAACTTTGATAAATTTATAAAATGACCAAAAATATAGATTTATAATCATTTTATGAATTAAATTATTTCATGAGTATGATATGTATCAATGTGATTGAAGCATGGGTGAGTGGTATGGATGAGTCAATCTAGTTTTATGAGTGCTTGGTATTTTTTTGCATAAATAGGACTAGATGTCCTACCTTCTCTATTATTCTATTGTATTTCTCTTCTCATCTACTCCTCTCGAATGTAACTAGAGGTTTCTTACTTTGAATAAATTTAAAAGTAGAACATAGGAAATATAATAGATATAAGGAGAAGACGCCAAGGAATGAAGACATTCATGAAGAATTTGTAATAATTTTTCACCTAGGAATTGTCTCACTAGTCTCCTTATGGCTCGAAGGGGCTAGTACTAGAAATTCATTACTATTCACCAATCCTTGAGTCATGCATGAGATGTATGAATATGATGATATCAATGTTAGTATGCATGATTAGGAATAATGTGATAATTATTTAGCATACATGCTAGGATGAGAGTAACCTTATTAAATCCTTCAAACAAAATATTAAGTTAACTCGCTTTTCAACGTTATGAGGTAGGAACTCTCTTGGTCATTGTTGGCTTATTGAGATAACCCAAGGTCATTTCTTTCTCGAGGAAAACAAATCATGAGCCATGTGATGTCCCCAAACATTGGGTCTAACTTAAATGAGTTGTTAGGTTTGTTGAGATAACTCAAAGTCTAATAAACTTGTAAGTAACGATTGGTATTCACATAAGATGTGACAAGGATAAGGAGTTGTCATACCAATGGAATTAGGAGTTACATTAGATGTAATTGGTAAGGAATTACCTACCTAATCATTCATACATGGCTTGTTGAGATAACTCAAGGTTAATGCATATTAGATGATGGGATCCTAACCCATTAGGAAAACGAATCGAAAAGTTTTCTCGAGTATTATATTGAAAGTTATAGCACTTAAAGAAAATAATAGGAGCGAACATAGATTTTACTTCTTTAATTTATGCTTTATATTATGTAATTTAATTAACCAAATCGTACGCTTTTCTATCCCGTCGGACTACATAATATGACTTGTAACACATCGATATGATCGATCATTGATGGAAGTAATGCCTTTAATGGAACAAACTTCCTCAATCGGGAAACGAATTTGAGGATAATCCTCCAACATGAGGAAATTCTCTATACGATAGAGAAAACTCTTCCGGATAAGCCTCCTCTAGTTCAAGCCGAAGCTCATTAAGCATGGATCAAACATAGAGATGATGCGATCACTCGCTCGAGCATCATGCTTGTCGCTATGACGTTGGAGTATAGACGCCAACACAAAAGGTCATAAGCTTTTGATATCATAGCAAGGCTCAAGAGTTTATTTGAGGATAATACTAGGCATGAGCGCTATGAGATAGTAAGAAAGTTTTTTAGGGCCAAAATAGATGATAGATCCAATGTCAAAAAGCTTGTCATAGAAATGATAGGCTTTATCGATCGACTTGCCAAACTTAAAGTTAGAATGGATGTTAAATTATCCATTGACCTAATGTTGCAATCGTTGCCTAATAGCTATGGACAAGCTCATCATGAACTTCAACATGATGTACATACAAAAGACTCTTGGAGAGTTATTGTCCATGCTAAGGGATGCTCAGCCCAAATTTACCAAAAGAACAAAAGCTTTTTACTTCTAGTTAATTAGGGAAAATGTGCAATAAAAGGGAAGAAAAATCCCAAAAAGAAGAAAAAGTCTTCAACTACACCTACCTGGAGGAGTGAAAAGGCCGAGGCTCAAAATAGCTTAAAGGATACAATTTGCTTTCATTGCAACAAGTAAGGGCTTTGGAAGCGCAACTCCAAAGAGTAACTAGAAGGGGTGCAAAAAAAGAGTTATGTCATCACCTTAGGTATTTATGTTATTAATGTTAATTCTTGTATTTTTAAATTTCACCTCATGAGTATATGATACTAAATGTGGTGCTTACATTTTTGAAATGTATAGCAGACTTAGAAAAGGAAGGAAGATAGCTTCAAGTGAGAATATCTACATAACCATAATGGATCAAAGAGTTGGACCATTAGTGTGGATATTTATAAGCTAGCACTACCTTGTTGGGATGTGCTATAACTTAATCATTATTATTTTAGTAGAGACTAAAGATGTTATTCCCATTTTTTATTTTGAATAAGTATTTCATTTTCATGAATAATAGTTATTTTTAAGAATGAGTTTTTATGAAAATATTTTGATAATGATTATAAGTGATAAACATAACTCCCAAATGTATAACATAAATACTAGAAGACTCAAATGATCTAAATAAACATTAATTAGTAAGCAACATCAAACTTAGTTATATAAGCAAGAATCCCATATCCAACCTACTTATTAAAAAAGATATTTAGAATCATTAGATGATGTCTAAGGAATCTTGTTTACTTGACAAAAAGACATGCATCCCCTTTTAGTTGAAAAGGAGAAAGAGTTACCGATCAATGCGAGTCCTCATACATAGAGATGTATATGGGCCTATGTTCACCTGTGCAAGAGGAGAACATGCATGTCACATAACCATTAATGATAATGGATCATGTTATGGTTATAAGACATAATTCCAAAACATTTAAAATGTTTAAAAGTCTAGACATGAAAAGTCATGAGATAAACTAGCAAGAGTTTTAAAGCATCTTGATTAGATCGAGGAGCTGAATACTTAAATGCTAAAATATTAGATCAACTTAAAAGAGAATGAGATTCTCTATAGACATCATATGTTAGACATGATCAATCCATGATGAGTCGAATTAATATCCCCGATTATGAATGAATACTCCTTACTACAACCTTTGAAATGAATAGGATTCTGATCTATTAAAGATAAATCACATATGAGATATGAAAAGGGAAGGAAAATGAGTTAAGCTTCCTTTAAAGATTTAAGACTATAAAATGTACGTCAAAGGGTTTGAAAAAGACAAAATGAAGCCTAAAATTAATACGAGTGTTAGATTGTGAGATACCCTAAAGTAAGATTAGGACGTAAATATCTTACCACTAGAACAAAGTGTTCTTCCTTATTAAGCACACTATGTTCCTTGGGAAGGAATTTATGGATGCTAGAAATAGTGGGAGAAAATTTAAACTCAATAAGATTTAAGTAGACTCATAAATTAACACTTTAATAAAGGAATCCTAAAGCGGGGTGATTACAAAGAGTTGTAACTCTCTCATAAACAAAAACACAAGAATTTCGAAAGTTCAAAGCAAATTCGTCAAAAAGACAGAAGGGATATGATCTTTTCATCATAACACATTGTGATGTGAGCCCTAAAAGGGATGATGAAGCTAATACTTTTGAAATGCAACGTTACAATTGATTCCTATAAAAGGAAAAAGGGACATGTAGTTGACACACCTTAAAAGTTCTCAAGAACATGCAAATAACATTTGCAAAAGGCTAAGGTCTATTAATAAGACTTAAGCATGCCTTTAGGAATATAAATCCACATTTTGTGGAATGATCAAAGAGTTTGATTATTCATAAAAAAAAAAGAACCTTATGTATATTAGAAGCTAGTGGGAGCCTAATAAGTCATGGTTATTCGATGTAAAATCATACCTCGACATAACATCATGTTGCAAACAAGGGATTAGGGAATCTAGAAGAAATTTCCTTAGGATGACATGTGAGAGGAACCTACAATCTAAAAGTATAGAACTATAGAAATAGATTAGTTAAAATGTGAGGAGTCTTTTAAGGTAGTTACAATGACATGATACTAAAATATTTAGTATGGAGTAATCAAAGAAGGTTTTGTTCCAATGTCATATAGCTTAGTGACCAACAACAATGGATCCATAGCACAACCCAAGGAATCAAGGTCTCGTCAATGATCTAAGTAAGTACTACAATGCTATCACTTGATTATAGAGATAAAAGGGTCGTGGTAGCATAAGGATAAAAAACAACCACACTATGATAACATAGTTGACCTCACACTAATCCCTCATTAAAGCATTTGACCCTCACTCGATTGTCGAGACTAAGGGATATGGCTGGTTTGCTCTAGTGCAAGTGGAAGATTATTAGTATTGGTGCCCAAGATCTAACCATGTTTGGATGGGCCCAATTTAATGTATTATTGCATCATGTAATAAAGAATTTATTATATTTACATGTTCATAAATTCATTAGAGTTAGATAGAAGTCCTTATGATATGCATTTACAATAGTGATTAATCAAAAGATGTCAGTCAAACACTAATACACATAAATGATATCATTAAATGTCCCAAGTCGTAGCATTTTTGAGAATGGACATTGACAATATACGAATAGACTTATGAGTGCTATGCTCATGCTATATGATAGCGAGCAGGAGATCTCACACCTATTAGCATGGTGATGCTAGAACAAGCACTTAGGTGATTTATGTTAGAGAACATATCACTAGACTTAACTTGTCATAAGAATCCATTTGGTTTTAGTCTATGAGAATCTCATATGAGATGGGTACAAATGGTCCTTAGACTTGAAGTCATCACAATTATCTCATTAAAGGATTTATGCACTTTGACACTCATTTCGATGGACCCATTAATGTTTTGCATGTGGGTGATTCGTTGGGTGCACTAAGAGTCCAATGGAGATAGGTGTATGACTAAGATAGACATGTCATTCCTTGTATGCTAAAGAAGTTATCACATTGCACTTCGATAAATGTCCGCTCAAGAAATCTATGGCCATAGTAGGAGTACACCAATAGAGCATAGTTGGTTTACTCTAAGAGCTAAGACATTTGAGAATTGAAGAAAACTTATGTGATCATAATCGAACAAGACTAATAACCAAGTTCGAGATCGCACTATGATAAGTTGACATGAGGACTTAATTGTATGGTAACCATGCTCGTGAAAAGATAATAATGGATTAATTAATCCTCCTAGATAATTGGGTAGTCATAATGCCTTGCTAGAGTCCAATCTTGATTTATGTATCAAGAGACAAAAGAGGAGTCTTTTATTCTTGATACATTGGCAACATATCGAGGAGCCTATTGAGTCACATGTGTAAGTTTAAGTATTCATATTACAAAGGAGAAGCAAAGATTTTGAAAAAGGTTTCCAATTATAATAGTTTTCTATTTTGCAAAGAGTTTTCAAAACGGAAAGTTTTCAAAAATAAAAAGTTTCCAAAAAATAGCTAGTTTCCTATTTTAGAAATTTATTTCCTAATTTGGAAATAAAGAACCTAAAAGGAAAGGAGTTTCCTAATTTAGGTTAAAAGGTATTTTAGGAAATTGTTTCCTAATGTGGACCTCACTAAAATAATCTAAGAATATTTATTTGGGTAGTCCAAATAAATTAATTGGGCTAAAATAGTTTTGGCCCATTAGATTTAATTAAAAGGCTTAAAGATAATTTTGGTGGAAGGATAAACATCAACCTTATTGGACAAGAAAGAATGTGTTAAAGATAAAAATTAACATTATTAGATAAGGTTGAATGTATTAAAGGATAATAATCAAGTAGTCCACATATAAAATAACTCCTCATCCTTTGAGGATAAGGAAGCAATAACCTAGAGTCCTTTATGGACTCAAAGCTACCATTCTCCTTATCCTTGAAGGACAAGGAAACTCTCACCTTATATATAAGAAGAGAGGTTGGGCAAGGAAGGGGTTAATGATCTACCGGAGTAATTTGGCCAATAAAAGGAAAAGGGGAGAATTTCGGCCAAAAGAAAAAGAAGAAGGAGAAATTTCAACCAGCCTCTAAAAATACGTTCGGACACATGGCAAAGAGAAAATAAAAAGATAAAATAGTTTTCTCCAAAACCCTAGCAAGAAATACTCTTTCCTCCTCCTTTAAGGTTGTCGCAAAGTTTATTGAGATTGATTTCTAAAGTAAATACTTAATCAAAAAAGGTGGAGCTAAGGCTCCATTAATTTTGAGTGCTTCTTAGTGGATACTTGGGCTGTATGGCTCATCAATAGAGGGTGAACACTTAAACGGCTAATCAAAGAAAAGGAATTTGGATCTATGCTACAAAAGGTAATCCTTTACTTTAGCTTATTATTCATGCATGTAAGATTAGTAGATTCAATGACATGATCTTTGGGCCTTAGATGGAGGAAAATTTTTTATTTTATTCTCGCACTTCCATAGGATGCATGATCCTTCACTCTCTCCCCTTCCTTTCTCTCATTTTCCCTCACTCTCTCCCCCTCTCACCTCTCCCTCTCTACTTCACTATCTCTCTCCCTTAATCTCTCTTTTAATTTCTCATTCTCTCAATCCCTCTCACTCTAGCTCTCTAACTATCTCTCTCTCTCTCATATCCCTACCTCTAGCTATCTCTTTCTCTCCCCCTCCCTCTTTCTCTATGCCTCTCTTCCTCGCTCTCTCTTTCCCTTTCTCTCCCTCACTCCCTTTCCCTCTCTCCCAATCCCTTTCTCCCTCTCTCACTCTCTTTTATCCTCTCTCCCTCTCCCTCTCCCTCTCTCTCCCTTTTCTTTTCCCTCTCTCTTCATCTCTCCGTCTCACACTTCTCTTTTCTCCCTCTCTCTTTCACTTTCCCTCTCTCCCTTTTCTCTTTCCCTCTTTCCCCCTCCCTCTCTCTCTCTTACTCTCTCTCTTTCTTTCTCGTTCTCCCTCTCTCTCCCTCTCCCTCTCTTACCCTCCATCCCTTCCCCTCTCACGCTCTCTCCTTCCCCCTCTCTTTCTCTCCCTCTTCATCCCTTTTTCCCTCTCTCTCTCCCTCTTTCTCTCTATCTCTCCCTCCCTCTTATACTCTGTGCCCCTCTCTCCATCTTTCTTTCTCTTTCACTATCTCTCGTCCCGCCCTCTCCCCCTCTCTCCTTGTCTCTCTCTCCCTACTCTTTCCCTCTCTCTCTCTCTTACTCTCTTTCTCCCCCTCTCCCCATCTCTCTCTCCCCTCCTATCCCTCTCTTTTTCTATCTCCCTTCCACTCTCTTCCTTTCTATCCCTCTCTCTCCCAACTTTTCCTCTTTGCCACTCTTTCCCAATTGTCCTTTCTATCTCCCTCATCTCTCCCTCTCTCCCCCTTTTTTCTATCTATCTCTCCTCCCCCTCTAGCTCTCTCTCTCTCCTCCTTCCTCTTGCTCTCTCTCTCTCTCTCCCTTTCTCTCCCTCTCTCCCTCCCTATCTATTCCACTCTCTCTCTCCCTTTCTCTCTCTCCCTCACTCCCTTTTTCTCTCTCCCACTCTTTCCCTTTCCTTCTCTTACTTTCTTTCTCCCTCTTCCCCCTATTAATCCCTCTCTCACTATGTATCTATTTCCCTCTCCATCACTCCTTCTCCCTCCATCCCTCTCTCTCTTCCCGTTATCCTCTCTCTTTTCACCTTCTCCCTCCTTCTCCCTCTTGCTATCATTACCTCTCTCTCCTAATGTCTCTCTCCTTCTCTCTATCCTTCTCTCTCCATCTCCCTCCATCCCTCTCTCTCGCTCTCTTCCTCTCTCTTTCTCCTTCTTCCTTTCTTGCTCCTGTTTCTCCCTCTTTGCCTTTCTCTCTCATTATCTATCTCTCTCCCTCTCCCTCTCACTCTCCCTCTCTCTCCTACTCTCTCCCTCATTTTCCTCTTCTTCTCTCTCTCTACTCCCTCGCTCTCCTTTTCTCTCTCACTCTTCCTCTCTCCGACTTCCTCACCCTTTCTCTTCCTTACTTTCTCTCCCCCTCTATATCTCCCCTTCTTTCCCTCTCTCCCCTAAGTCTCTCTCTTCCATTCTCTCTCTAACTCTTCATCTTTTTTTGCTTCCTCACCTTCTCTCTCTTTTTACTCTTTCTCCATCTCCCTTTCTCTCTCTCTCTTTCTCTCTCACTCTCCCCTTCTCTACCTCTCTCAATCTCTTTCTCTTCATCTCTTCCTATCTCTCTCCCTCTCACCCCTCTCTCCCTCTCTTTCCCTCTCTCTTACCTTTTTTCTCCCACACTTTCTCCCTCCCTTTCGCCCTCTCCCTCTCTATCTCTTCTCTCTCCCTTCTCTTCACCCTCCCTCTTTCTTCCCCCTCTCCCCCTCCCTCTCTCCCTCTCCCTCTCCCTCTCTCCCTCTCCCTCTCTCCTTCTTCCTCTATCTCTCTCCCTCCTCTCCCTCTATCTCCTTCCCTCTACCACTCTTCCTTCCTCTCTCTCCCTCTCTCTCCTTCTTCTTCTCTCTCCCTCCCTTCCCTCACTCTATTTCCCTCTCTCTTTCTCTCTTCCTTTCCCTCTCCCTCTCTTTATCTCTTTCTCTCTTGCCCTCTCTTCCTACTTCCTCTCTCTTTCTCCCTCTCTTGCTCCCTCGCTCTCCTTCTCCCTCCCTCCCTCCCTCTTCCTCTCTCCCTATCTCCATCTCTCTCTCTTTTCCCTTTCTCACTCTCTCCCTTATTCTCTCTCCATATCCCTTTCTCTCCCTCCTCTCTTTCTCTCCCCCTTTCTTTCCTCCCACTCTCTCCCTCCCTCCCTCCCTCCCTCCCTCCCTTATTTCTCTCTTTATGTCATTCTCTCTCCCTCTCCCTCTTTCCCTCTCTCTTCCTTTCTCTCCCTCTTCCTCTATAACTCTCTCTTTCTTTCTCTCCTTATTGCTCTCTAACTCTCTCTCCCAATCTCCCTCTCTTACCCTCTCTCTTCCCTTCTTCCTCTCCAACTCTCGCGCCCTATCTCCTTCTCTCACCCTTCCTCTATCCATCACTCTCCCTCCCTCTCCCTCTTCACTCTCTTCCTATCTATCCGTCTCTCCCCCTCTTTCTCTCTCTTTACCTCCTTCCCCTCTTTCCCACTTTCTCTCTCTCCCCTTCCTCCCCATCTCTCCTTAACTCTTCTCCCTCTCTCTCCCCCTCATTCTCTCTCTTCCTCTATCTCTTGACCTCTCTCTCACTCTCTTTTTCTCACCCTTTTTCCCTCTCCTTTCTCTCTCCCACTCTCCCTCTTGATCTATCCCTCTCTATTCCCCTCTCTCCATCTTGCTCTTACTCTCTCTTTCTCCCTCCCTCTCTCCCACTCTCTCTCCCTCTTTCTCTTTCTCCCTCTCTCACTCCCTCCATCTTACTCTCTCTCTCTCTCCTTTGCTCTCTCTTTTCCTCTCTCCCTCTCCCACTCCCTCTCCCTCTCCCATTCTCCCTCTCCCTCTCTCCCTTTCTCTTTTTCCTCCCTCTTTCACTCTATCCTTCCCCCTCTCTCTCCCTCTCTCAATCTCTTCACCTCTTCCTATCTTTATCTCCCTCTCCCTCTTTCTCTATCTATCTCTTCTGTTCTCACTCCCTCCCTCTCCTTATCTCTTTGTCTTCCCATCTATCTCTTCCTCTCTCTCACCCTCTTTCTTTTCCCTCTCTGTCTCTCTCCTTTTCTCTCCCTCCCTCTCTCACCTAATATCCCTCTTACCTCTATGTCCCTCTCTCCCTCTCTATCCCACTTTCTCTCTACTTCCCTCTTCCTCCCTCTCTTTGTCTCCCTCTATCCCTTCCCCTCTCTCTCCATCTCTTCCTCTCCTTCTCCCTCCCTCCCTCTCCCTTTCTCTCCCTCCCCATCCCTTTCTCTCACATCTCTCTCTCCATCCCACTCCTCCCTCTTCATCCCTCCCACTCTTTCTCCCCCTATCTCCCTCTATTCATTTCTCCTATACTCCCTCACTCTATCATTCTCTCCCACACTCTCTCTTTTTCTCTCACTCTCCCTCTCTCCTACTCTCTCCCTCTATCTATCTTTCTCTCTCTACCTTTCCCTTTCTTCCCCTCTATTTTTCTCTCTCCATTCATCTCTCTTTAGCTCTCTCTTTCATTTTCTCTCCCACTCTCTTTCTCTCTTCCCTCTTTCCCCATCTCCCACTCTTTCTCCCTCTTTTTCTCTCTCTTTCCTTTTATCTTCCTCTCTATCCTACTCTCTCCCCCTCCCTCCCACCCTCTTTCCCTCTCTCTCCCTCTCTCTCTCTTTCTCTCTTCTTTTTTTCACTACTTCTCTATTTATATCTTTCTTTCTCGCTCCTTCTATCTCTCTCCTACTCCCCCTATCTCTCTCTCACTTCCTCTATCTCCCCTTCGTCTCTCTCCTACTCCCCTATCTCTCTCTCACTTCCTCTATCTCCCCTTCGTCTCTCTTTATTTCTCACTCACCCTCTTTCTTTCTCCCTCCCCCTCTCTCTCAATCTCAATCTCTCTTCCTCTCTTTCACTACCCCACCCCGTATCCCTTTCTCTCTCTTTCCCCTCCCTCCCTCTCTTTCTCCCTCTTACTCTTTCCCTTTTTCCCTCTCCTCTCTCTCCCTCCCTCTCTCTCCCCCTCCCTCTCTCCCTATATCTCTGCCTCCCCCTTTTTCCCTCTCCCTCTCTCACCTAGTCTCTCTTTCTCCCTCTCTCTCCCCTTCCTCTCCCTCCATCCCTCTCTCCTTCCCCTTTTTCATCTCTCTCTTTCTCTTACTCCCTCTCCCTCTCTTTTTCTCTCCTACTGTTTATCTCTCGTCCCCGTATCTCTCTCTCCCCCTCCTTCCGCCTTCCTCTCTCCCTTTCCTACCCTTTTTCCCTCTCTTTCTCCCTCTTCCTCTATCCCCGTCCCTTTTTCTCCCTTTTCCTCTCTCCCTCTCTCTTCCTATATCCCTTTCTCTTTCTATTTCTCTATCTATCCCTCTCTCCTTCCCTTCCTCTCTCCATCTCTCTTTTTCTTCTACTCCCTCCCTCTCCCTCTCTTTCTCCTTTATTATCTATTGCTCTCCCTCTCTCTATCCCTCCATTTTTCTCTCTTCCTTCCGCCACCTCTCTCTCTCCCTTCCTATCCACCGTTCTCTCTCTCCCTCTCTCCTTTTTCCTCTCTCTTTCCCACCCTCTTTCCCTCTTTATCTCCCTCTCTCTCCTTCTCTCTCTCTCCCTCTTTCCCCCTCTTCATTCTCTCCCTCTTCCTCTCTCCCCTTATCTCCTTTTTTTTCTACCTCTCTCTCTCCCTTTCCCCACCTCCCCGCCTTTCTCCTTCTCTTCCTCTCTCTCCCTCCCTCACCCTCTCTCTCTTCTAATCTCTTTTTGTCCCTCCCTCTTCCTCTTTTCCTTTTTATCTCTCTCCCTCTCCCTCTATCTCCCTTTCTCTCCTACTTTCCCTCTCTCTTGCTCCCTTATCCTTGCTCCTTCATTCTCCCCTCGCTCTCTGTCTCCCCCTCTTTATCTTCCCTTATCTTACTCTCACCCTCTCTCTCTTTCTCGTCCTCCGGACTCTCTCTTTTACCCTCTTTTTCTCTATCTCCCCCTCACTCTCCCTCTCTTCCTCTCTCTCTCACTCTTTCTACCTCTCCTTCTCTCCCTTATCTCCATCTCTCCCTCCCTCCCTCTCCCCCTCTCTCACACCCTCTCTCTTTTCCACACTCTCTCCCTCCCCTCTCCCTCTCACTTTCTCTACCTCTCTCTCTCTCTTTCTCCCTCTACCTCTCCTCCCTCTCTCTTTATCTCTCTCTCGTCTCTCTTCCTTCTCTCCATCTCCGTTCATATATCTCCCTCTGTCCCTCTCTCTATCCTTCCCTATACCACTCTCCCTCCCTCCCTTTTTTCCTATGCCACTCCCCCTCTCTCTCTTTCTCTCTCTCTCTCCCCTATCTCCCTCTCTCTTCCTTCTTCCTTCCCCCTCCCTTCCCCTCTCCCTCTCTCTACCCTCTTCCCTCTACCTCTCTCCCTCCCTCTCTCCCTCTCCCACTCTCTCTTTCCCTCTCTTAATTTATTCCTCCCTATCTCTCTCTTTCTCATTTCCTCTCTCTCCCCTATATTTCTCTCTTTTCCTTTTTCCCCCTCTCTTCCCCTCTCCCTCTCCCTCTCTCTCTCTCCTTCCCCATTCTCTCTTTCCCTCTCATGATTTTTTCCTATCTATCTCTCTTTCTCTCTCTCTCCCTTCCTCCCATCCTCTCTCCCTCTCTCTTTCAAACTCTCTCTACCTTTCTCCATATTTCTCCCATTCTCCCTCTTACCCTCTTTCTCTTTGCCTCTCTTTCCCTCTCTCCCACTCTCCCTTCCTACCTCTCTCTCTCTCCCCCTCTCACTCTCTCCCTATCTCTTTCTCTTCCTCCTACTCCCTCTCTCCCTATCTCTTTCTCTCCCTTCGTATTTTCCTCTTACTCCCTCTCTCCCTCTCTCTCCCTCTCTTTCTCTTCCCCTCTCCCTCTCTCCCTCCTTTTCTCTTTCCCTCCCTCCCCTCCTCCCTCGCTCTCTCTCTGCCCTTCTTTCCTTCTTACCCTTTCTCTCTTTCTCCATTTATCTACCTTTCCCCTTCTAATTCTCTCTCTTCCTCTCTCTTTCCCTCTCTCTCCCTCTTTCTCCTTTTCCCTCTCTCCCACTCTCTCTCTTCCTACCTCTCTCTCTCCCCCTCTCATTCTCTCCCTATCTCTTTCACTCCCTCTGTAGTTTCCTTCTACTCCTTCTCTCCTTCTCTGCCCCTCTCCTTCTCTTCCCCTCTCCCTCTCTCCCTCCCTCTTCTCCTCCCTCGCTCTCTCTCTCGTTCTTCTTTCTCTCTTACCCTTCCTCTCTTTCTCCATTTATCTACCTTTCCCCTTCTAATTCTCTCTTTTCCTCTCTCTTTCCTTCTCTCTATCTCTTTCTCCTTTTCCCTCTCTCCCACTCTCTCTCTTCCTACCTCTCTCTCTCCCCCTCTCACTCTCTCCTTATATTTTTCTCTCCGTCCCTAGTTCCCTCCTACTTCCTCTCTCCATGTCTCTTTTTCCCCCTCCCTAGCTCCCTCTCACTCCCTCTCTCTCACTCTCTTTCTCTTCCCCTCTCCCGCTCTACCTCCTTTTCTCTTTCCCTCCCCGTCCCTATCCCTCGCTCTCTCTCTCTCCTTCTCTCCTTTTTACCCTTCCTCTCATTCTCCATTTATCTACCGTTTCCTTTCCAATTTTCTCTCTTCCTCTCTCTTTCCCTCTCTCTCCCTCTCCCTTTCTCTCTCTCATTATTTCTCTTCTTCTTCTATTCTCCCTCTATTTCTCCCTCTTTTTTGATTTCTCCCTCTCTCTTCCTCTCTCTTTTTCCTTCTCTCCCTCTCTCCTAATCTCTTACTCTATCTCTCTCTCACTCTCCCTCTCTCCACCTCTCTCCCCTTCTCACTTTCTCTCTCCTTTTATCTCTCTCCCTCTTTTTCCTACTATCTCTCTCTATCTCTCTTTCCTTCTATCCTTTCCCCTTTCTTTCGTTCTTTCCCTCGTTCACTCTCCCACTCTCTCACTCTCCCCCTCTCTCCCTTCTTCTCTCCCTCTTCCTACCTCCCTCTCTATCTCTCACTAGCTTCCTCCCTCTTCTTATCATTTTTTCTCTCTCCCTCCTCTCCCTCTTTCCCTTTGTCTCTCTTTCCTCCCTTCCCTCTCTCTCCCACTTTCCTTTTCCCCCCTCAAATCCTCTCTCTTTCTTTCTTGCTCTCACTCTCTCCCTCCCTCTCCTTTTATCCCTCACTCACTCTCACCCTCACTACCTTTTTTTCCCTTTTTGTTTTATTGTCTCTCTTAATTTCTCTCTCCCTCTCCCTTTCTCCCTCTCTTTTTGTCTCTCTTTCCCTCCCCTTCCTCTCTCTATCACTCTCTATCCCTCACTCACTCTTCCTCTCTCGCTCCCTCCCTCTCCTCTTGCTTTCTCTCCCTCTCTACTTTTCATTCTCTCCCTCTCTCCTAATCTCTCAATCTATCTCTCTCTCACTCTCCCTCTCTCCACCTTTCTCCCCCTCTCACTTTCTCTCCCCCTCTATCTCTCTTCCTCTCTCTCCCATTGTCTCCCTCCACCTCTCTTTCCTTTTATCTTTCCACCACTCTCTCCCTCTATCTCCCTCCATCTCTCTTTCTTTTATCCTTCCCCTTCTCTCTCCCTTCATCTTCCTCTCGCTCTTTCCCTCGCTCACTCTCCCATTCTCTCACTCTCCCTCTCTCTCCCTCTTTCTCTTCCTCTCCTTACCTCCCTCTCTATCTCTTACTAGCTTCCTCCCTCTTCTTGTCATTATTTCTCTCTCCCTCTCTCTCCCTCTTTCCCTCTATCTCTCTTTCCTCCCTCCCCCTCTCTCTCACTTTCCTTTTACTCCCTCCAATCGTCACTTTTTCTTTCTCCCTCTCACTCTCTCCCTCTATCTCTCTCTTTCTCTAACCCTCGCTCACTCTCACTCTCACTACCCTTCTTTCCCCTCTTCATCTTACTCGTCTCCCTTACGTTCTGTCTCTCCCTCCCTTTCTCCCTCTCTTTTTGTCTCCCTTTCCCTCCCTTCCCTCCCTCTCTCTCTCTCTCTATCCCTCACTCACTCTCTCTCTCTCCCTCCCTCCCTCCCTCTCTCTCTTGCTTTCTCTCCCCTCTCTCCCCCTCTCTTTCTCATTCCAACCCTCTATCTCTCCCTCTCTCCCTCTCTCTATCTCCCTTTCCCTCCCTCCTCCTATCTCTATCTCTCTCTATCCCTCGTTCACTCTCCCTCTCTCCTTCCCTCTCTCTCTCACCCTCTTTCTCTCCCCCTCTTTCTCCCACTCTCTCCTTCCCTATCCATCTCTCTCTCCCTCTCTCTCTTTCACTACCTTTATCTTTTCCTTTATATCTTTATATCTTTGTAAGAGTAAAGCTCTTAACAACAAGTCTTGCTTTATATCTTTCTACACTTCCATCTACATTGTATTTTATGATAAACACCCATTTGCACCCCACTATTTTTTGAACTTTTGGTAGTTCCATAATCTCCCAAGTCCCATTCTTCTTTAGTACATTAATCTTCTCAATAACTACTAATTTCCACTTTAGATCATGAAGTGCTTCCTAAATTTTTCTCGAGATAAACAAGTTAGGATATAAATGCCTTATTGTTTGTAAGAGAGCCTATCATATGATAGATACTTTGCAATGGGATGCTTAGTATAATAACGAGTTCCTTTCCCAGTGGCTATAGGAATATCCAAATCATTAGATTATGTTTCAATATAAGTATTAGGAATAAGAGGAGATGAAAGTTGAGGAGAATTAACATTACTTGAACCTAAATTCAAAGCATTAGATTAGGTTGGTGGTGCATTGAGTATAGATGATTCTTTACCTTTTAAATGACTTTTCTTCCATGTATAAACAATAACCTTAGGCTTATACTCCTTAAAATTATTTGGTAGTGTTTCTCCCCTTATCAAAGATTCCTCCATACTTGGCGAATACGATTACGAGGTATGAGTTTGGACAAAATATGCTAAATATCCCAACTATTTTCTTCATCTAGTTTCTCCATCTAAAGAAAATTATTTCAAAAATAGGATTGATTTTAATGAAACACAACATCCATGGCAATGACAAATTTTATGAATTAATGGATGAAAAAATTTATATCCTTTCTTATTTGCTATATAACCAACAAAAACATATTTTTCAGCTTGAGGATTAAGTTTCGATCGATCCTTCTACGGATAAAAATATAAGCTATACAACCAAAAACTTTAAGAGGTAAGTGTGAAAAAATCGAGCATCGAGAAAAAAAGTTTAAAACATTCTAATACTGTAATGTAATTCAAAACACAAGTAGGCATCCAGTTAATTAAATATGATGTAGTTAAAATAACTTCACTGTAGAGATATTTAGGAATTTGCATAGAAAACATCAATGCACGAACAACTTCTAGCAAATGTTTATTTTTCTTTTAATAGTGCCATTTTGCTATGGTGTATCAACATAAGTAGATTGATGTTGTATGCACTTTTCTCTAAAAAAAAATGGTACCTAGAGTATTATTAGAATATTCAATGCCATTATCAATATGCAAAATTCCAATTTTTGTATGAAATTGTATTTCAACCATTGCATAATTTTTTTTAATAAAGTCTAAACTTTAGATTTATCATTCATTAAATATACCAAATATAATCGAGTAGGATATTAATAAACGTTACAAACCATTTTTTTTTCAAAACAAGTTTGAAAAACATCACCATGAATTAGGTAAAATGGTCGAGAAGATCGATATGGTTTTGAATAATAGGTATTTTTCTGATCTTTTTATAAAATGCAATGTTCATAATGAAAAATCAAAACTATCTATTCCATAAAATAAAGTAGGAAACAATTTCTTAAGATATGAAAAACTACAATGTCCTTAATAGGAGTAAAACCGATACTACGAAATCCCCGAGGCATTTTATTTTTGGAATCTTCGTCTTCAAAGTAGTAAAGACTATCTATCATCCTAGCAATGCTAATCTTCCTCTCTAAATTCTGGTCCTAGAAAACATAATGGGAATCAAAGAAATTAATATGGCAATTAGAGTCTTTGAATATTTTGTTAATAGATAGATGATTGTAGGCAAGTTTAGGTATATAAAGAATAGATTTAAGAGTTAAAGTTTTGATAATTTGACCAAACCTTTGCTTATTATATAAGAGTAAGATCCATCTGCTATATAATTTTTTTTATCCAAAACAAGGATTATATGTATGAAATAAATTAGAAAAACTAGTCATATGGTCGAGACTATTGAATTTATTATCTAAGGAGCGGATTGCAAAAGAGAATAACAAACCAATGCATCTTAATCAATACCTTTTTGTGCAAGAAAAGAATTTTGAGTACTTGAAAATGTGGTGTTAGATTTTAGTAGCTTTAGAATATGATCCATTTGTTGAGGACTCAAAGGGATAGCTTTAGCTTCATGTGTAGTGGGAACACTTATTCGACTAGTTGACTAATTAAACTTCCCCTTATACTTGCCTTTCCTATTAGCTAGTTTACCATAAAGTTTCTAGCATGTTTCATGGGTGTGTGTTGGCTTATTACAATGATCACACCATACACGAGTCTTCTTATGATTGCTAACATAGACTTCACTAGTAGCCAAAATGCTACTTGAAGTCTTCTTGCCAAGCATGAAAAGCCCGGAACTCTTTTCATGATGAACTTCAAAAAAACTTCTCCAATATAAGGAAAGGGTTATCTACCAATTATCCTCCCCTAACTTCATCTAATTCAACATTCAAACCAATAAAATACTTCAAGATTTGGTCATCTTCAACCTTCTTTTTATAGTTGTTAGAATCATCAAAAGATTTCCACTCATGAGTATTGAATAAATCTAAATCTTTCCATGGCCATTTTATTGAATTAAAGTATTCGAGTAACATTATCATTGTCTTGGCATATATCTCCAAGTTTTAACATCACTTTATAGACTTGGGATTGATTTCCTAAATTCGAATACATAAGATTGACATTTTCCCAAAGCTTCTTAGCTATGTAATAACATATGTAGTTAGAGCTAATGTCTTTCTCCATGGATTTTACCAACCTTACCATTAGCATAGAGTTTTTTGACATCCCATGTAGGATATGTCTGATCATCAAAGGTAGATTCTTTTTTATCTCTAGTAATGTAGCAAATTTTCCCTCTTACTTGAATATACATCGGCACTGATTGAGACCAATATAGGAAATTATCTCCATTCAACCAAATAGTAGCCATTTGGATGGAATGAGATTTAGAAGAAACCAAGGCTAGAGTTCTTGATCGAATGGCTAAAGTAGATGAAGAAAGATTAGTGCCTATGTAGTCGATTCAATTTAAAAAATGATGGAGTTATGGTTGCTAATTTTGGACTAGGTTGGAGGAGGAGGCTTTATATAGGTTAAACGACTAGGGTCTTTTTATAGGCATTCTCTAATACCATGTAAAAAATAATGAAAGAAGAGAATAATAGTTGTATTGCTGTATTCGATATAAAGGGTTACGAGTGTACATATAAAGTAAATAAACTAACTCATTTTAGAAGTATTAGCTATAGAAGAAGACAAATTTTCTAACTTAGGTAAGATACAAACTTTCTATATTTACACCATAAATTACTTTATTCTAAATTATTTCCATTCAACACCCTTCCTATCTCTCTCTCCCTATCTCTCCCTCCATATCTCTATCTTTCCCCGTATCTCTCTTGATCTTCCTTTCTCTCTAACTCTATCTCCCTCTCCCACTCCCTCTCTCCCTCTCTCTCTCCTTCACTTCCTCCCTCTCTCTCATCTCTCTCCCTCCCTCTCCCTCTATATCTCCTTATCTCTTTCTCTCTCTCCCCCTTCTTGTTCTATCACTATCTCTTCCTTCCTCTCCTTCTCCTTCTATCTCTCTACCTCTATCTCACTCCCTCTCTCTTTCTCCCTCTTTATCTCTCTCCCTCTATATCACTCTCTCACTCCCTCTTTCTCACTCTTTACCTTACCCTCTCTCTTTGTCTCTCCTTCTTCCTCTCTCCCTCTCTCTTTCCCCCTTCTCTACCTCTCCCTCTACCTCTCTCTATCTCATTCTCTTTCCCTCTCACTCCCTCTTTCTCCCTTTCTCTCCTTCTTTCTCCCTCCTCCTTCCTTCTCGCTCTCTTATCCTCTTTCTTTCTCTCTCTCCCTCTCCACTCCCACTCTTTCTCCATCTCCCTCTCCCCTATCTCTATCTCTCACTCCCTCTTAATCCCTCAATAACTCCTCTCTCCCTCCCTCTATCTTTCTATCTCCCTCTTTCTTTTCTCTATCTCCTAATCTCTCTCCCTCACTCTCTCTTGCTTTATCTCTCTCCCTCTCTCCCCTCTCTCTATCTCAAGCTCTCTCTCTCTTCCTCTCCCTCTCTATCTCGATATTCTTATCTCCTTCTCTCTTTCCCACTTTCCCTCACTTTCTCTCCCTTTGTGTCTCCCTCTCTCTCTACCTCCCTCTCTCCCTCTCACCCTCTTCTTTTTCCTTCATCTCTCCCATTTTTCTCCTCTTCTTTCTCTCCCTCTATGTCCCTCTTTTCATCTCTCACTCTCTATCTCTTCCTCTCTCTCCCTTCCTTTCCCTCTCTCTCTCCCCCTCCGTCTGTCTCTCGGTCTCTCTATCTCTTTCTCCCTCCACCTCTCTACCCTTTTCTCCCTCTTCTCACACTCTCTACCTTCCTTTCCCCCTCTCTCCCCCTCTCCCTTACTCTTTCTCTCTCTCCCCTCTCTCTCCCTCCTTTTAACTCTTATCATTCTCTTTCCTTTCCCTTTCTTTCTTTCTCTCCCTCTCCCTCCCTCCCTCTATCTCCCTATCTTTCTCTCCCCCTCTCCCCCTCTCTCGCTCCCTCTCCTTTTATCCCACTTTCTCCTTCTCTCTCTATCCTCACCTCTCTCTCTCCTCACTCCCTCCCTCTTCCTCCTTTTACCTCTCTCCCTCTCTCTCCTCTCTCCCTTAATATCTTCCTCCTTCTCTCTTTCCTTTTCTTTTTTCTTTATCCCTCTATCCCTCCCTCTCTTCCTCTCCCTCTCACGCTCTCCCTCTCTTTCTCTCTCTCTTTCTCCCTCTCCCTCTCTCTCTCCTTCTCCCTCTCCCTATCTCTCTGTTTCCCCCTCTCTCTCACTCTCCCTCTCCCTCTCTCACATTCCCTCTCTTTTTACTAAATAAAGAGAGGAAAGGAGAGAGAGATAAAAAGAGAGAGCTAGAGAGGGATAAGGGAAAGGAAAGAGAGAGAGAGACAGAGACAAAGAGAAAGGGAGAGAGAGAAGGAGAGTGATAGAGGCAAAGGGAAGGGAGAGAGAGGGGGAAAGAGAGGGGGCAAATAAAAGGAGAGTGGGAGAGAGGGAGAGAGAGGGGGAAAGGGAGGAGGGTAAATAAAAGGAGAGTGGGAGAAAGGGAGAGAGGGAAAAGGTAAAGAAAGAGAGAGAGGGAGGGAGAGAGGGAGAGGGAGGAGAGGGATAAAGATAGAGAGGGAAAGAGAAGGAGAGAGAGAGGGAGAGGGAGAGGGTAAAAGGAAGACAGAAAGGGAGAGAGGGATAGAGAAAGAGAGAGGGAGTGGGAGTGAGAGAGGGAAAAAGGAGGGAGAGGAAGGGAGAGAGGTAGGGAGAGAGGGGGAAGGTAAGAGAGGGAGGGAGGGAGGGAGAGTGAGAGAGGGAGTGGGAGAAAGAAAAAGGAAGGAGAGGAAGCGAGAGAGGTGAAGAGAGAGAGGGAAGGTGAAAGAGGGAGGGATGGAGAGTGAGAGAGGGAGATAGGGAAAGAGAGAACAAAAAGGGAGACAAAGAGAGGGAAGGTGAAAGAGGGAGGGATGGAGAGTGAGAGAGGGAGATAGGGAAAGAGAGAACAAAAAGGGAGACAAAGAGAGGGAGAAAGAAAGAAAGGGTAAAGGAGAGGGAGATAGAGGGAAAAGAGAGAGGGAAAGAGGGAAGGAGAGATAGAAAGAAAAGAAGAAAGACGTAAATAGAGGGAGAGAAGGAGAAAGACGTAAATAGAGGGAGAGAAGGAGAAAGAATGAGAGAGAGATAGAGAGAAAAGTGGGAAAGAGAGAGGGAGAAGAAGATCAAGATAGATAGGGGAAGTTAGAGAGAGAATAAGGGAGGGAGAGAAAGGGAGGGAAAATAAGAGAGAAAGGAGGAGATAAAGAGAGCGAAAGGGAATGAGAATGAGAAAGGGAATGAAGGAGAGAAGGAGAGAAAGAGAGAGAGATATAGAGGGAAGAAGGGATGAAGAGGGAGAAAGGCGAGAGAAAGAGAGAGGGAGGGAGAGAAAAAGAGGTAAGTAAGAGAGAATGAAATAGGGTGGGAGGGAGGGAGTGATAGAGAGAAGGAGAGAGGGAGGAAGGGAGAGGTAGATAAGAGAGAGAGATGAAGGGAGAGAGAAAGAGGGAGATAGAGGTATAGAGAAAAAGAGGGATGAGAGAGAGAAAGAGAGGGAAAGAGATAGATAGAGAGTGGGATAGATATGGAGAGGGAGAGGAGGGAGGGAGAAATAAGGAAAGAGGGAGAATGGGTGGAGAGAGCAAAAAAAAAAGGAAGGGAGAAGGGGAGAGAAAGGGTGAGAGAGGAAGATCGGGAGAGAGAGGGAAAGGGAGAGAGAAGTGGAGAGAGGGAGAAAAAGGGAGAGGGTGATAAAGAAGGAGAGGGAGGGAGGGAGAGGGAGAGAAAGAGATAGAGGGATATAGATATATGTAGAGGAGAGAAAGGGAGGGAGAGGGAGAGATAGGAAAAGAGGGAGTAGAAGAAAAAGAAGAGAGGAAAAGGGGAAGATAGGGAGGGAGGGAGAGATAAAGGAACTACAAGAAGGATATAGAGGAGGAGATAGGAAGAGAGGTTAAGAGAGAGAAAGAGAGAGAGATAATGGGATAGATAAGTTGGGAGAAAAAGAGGGATAGAGATAACATGGAAAGGGAGAGGGAGACCGAGAGGAAGAGTGGAAGAGTGGAAGAGTGGGGAGAAAGAGTAGGAAAGGGAGAGAACATGGGAGTGAGAGAGAGAGAGGAAGCAATAGATTAGGAGGGAGAGATAGGGAGTGGAAGTGAGAGCAAGATAAAGATAGGGAGAGAGTAAAGGGGAGGGAAAGGAAGGAAGATAGAGTAAAGGAGGAAGGGAGAGAGAGAGAAGAAGGGACAAGGAGAGAAAGGGAGAGGGGAAAAGGGAGGAAGAGGGAGAGAAGAGAGAGATAAAGAGAGGGAGAGAGGGAGATAGAGAGGGAAAGATAGGAAGAGAGGTATAGAGAGGCAGAAAGAGGGAGAGAAGAAGGGTGAGAGGGAGGGAGATAGAGGGCGAGAGGGAGAGGGAGAGGAAGGAGGAGAAAGAGAGATAGAGAGAAGAAGAAGAAGAGAGAGGGAGAGAGAGAAAGGGATAGAGAAGAAAGGAAATAAGAAGTGAGGGACATAGGGAGAGCGAAAGATAAGGGGAGAGAGAGAGATGAAGGGAAGGAGAGAGGGAAATGAGAGAATAAAGGGAGAGAGATGGATAGATGGAGAGGGAGAGGGAGAGGGAGGAGGAGAAAGGGAAGGAGAGGGAGAGAAAGTGAATGAGGGAAGAAAGAGTAAGAGGAAGGAAGGGAGGGAGAGAGGTAGATGGTAAAAGAGAGGAAGAGGGAGAGTGAGAGAGGGGAGAGAGAGAGAGGGAGGAAGAAAAAGGAAAAGAGAGATAAGGAGTGAGAGAGGGAAAGAGAGAGGAAGAGGAAGGGAGAGGGAGAAAGAGAGAGAGCAAGCGAGCGAGAGGAAGAGAGTGAGAGAGAGGGAGAGGGAGGAAGAGAGAGATAGAAGGAGGAAGAGAAAGGGAGAGAGTAAAGGGGAAGGAAAATAAAAAGAGATAAAGAGGGAGAGCGAAAGAGCGTGAGAGGGAGAGGGAGATAGAAAGAGAGATAGAGAAAGAGAGAGGCGGTAGATAGAGAGAGTAAGAGAGTGAGAGTAAGAGGGAGGAGAGAGGGAGAGAGAAGGAGAGATGAAGAGAAAGGAAAAGGGAAAGAGGGAGAGAGAGAGAGATAAAGGGAGAGGAAGAGTGAGAGGTTAGGAGAAAAAGAGAAACCGAGGGAGAGAGGGAATGAGGGGGAGAGAGGGAGAGTGGGAGGGGAAAAAGGGAGAGAAAGTGAGAGAGTGAAGGAGAAAGGGAGGGAGAGAGAGAGGTAGAGAGAAGAAGGGAGGGGAGAGAAAGGGTGAGAGAGGGAGAGGTCGAGGGAGAGAGAGGGTGAGAGAGGGAGAGGTCGAGGGAGAGGGAGGGGAAAAGAGGAGAGAGAGGGATAAGGAGGGAGAGAGAGGGAGGGAAAGGGAAAGGAAAGGATATGAGAGGGAGAAAAAGAGAGAGAGAAATAGAGGGAGAGAGTAAGAGAGGGGGAGAGCAAGTGAGAGAGGGAGAGGGGGAGAGAGAGATAGAGGAAAGGAGAGAGAGGGAGAGGGATATGGAGAGGGAGGGAGAAAGAAAGAGAGTATTAGAGAGAGGAAGGGACGGAGGGAGAGGGTGGGAGAGGGAGAGAAGGAGCGTGAGAGGGGGAGAGTAAGGGAGACAGAGAGAAAGAATAAAAGGGTGAGAAGGAAGGGAGAGAGGGGAAAAAAGAGTGAGGGAGAGAGGAAGAAGAACTAGGGGAGAGAGGAAGAGAGAAGGAGAGGGAGTGAGAAGGGAGAAAAGGGGATGGAGAGAGGGAGGGAGTGAGGCAAAACAAGGGAGAGAGACAGGTAGGATGGAGAGAGGGAAAGGGAGAGGGAGCGAGAGTGTGGGAGAGGGAGACAGGGAGGTAAAAAAGGGAGAGGATGGGAAAAAGAGCAAGATAGAGGGAGAAAGATAATGAGAGAGTGAGAAAGAGAGGGAGAGAGAGAAAGAGAGAGGGATAGAGAGGGAAAGAGAGGTAGAAGGGAGAGGGATAGGGAATATGAGAGGGAGAAAGAGATAGAAGAAGAGAGAGAGGGAGAGAGAGAGAGAGAGAGGCTAAGTGAGAGAGAAAGTAAGAGAGGCAGAGGGCAAGAAAGAGATTAAGGGATACAAAGGGAGAGTAAGAGGGAGAGAGAGTAAGAAGGAGAGGGAGAGGTGAAAGGCCATGCATCCTATGGAGGTACGGATTAAACAAAAATTTTCCTCCATCTAAAAGGCTTAAGATTATGCCATTGAATCAACTAACTATACATAAATGAATTAAAGAAATTAATAAAGAATTATCTCTTATAGTGCAGATCTAAATTCTTTAGTAGAAGAGCTATCAAAGTGTTTGGCCTCTATTAATGATCCACACAGTCCAAGCACCCACAAAGAAGCAATCAAAAGTAGGAGAGTGCTAGCTCCACCTATTTACAAATAGATGAGAGAGGAGATGGTGTGCTAGGGTTTAGAAGAAAATAATTTTCTCCTAGCTTTTATTTTGAGCCGTTTATCCCTTTTATTTTTTTTACTTGGCTGAATTTTCTCTCCCTCAAATTTTTTTTCGTTATGCCACACCTCTCCTCTTATTTATAGGGGAGAGTTTCCTTATCCTCCAAAGACAAGGAAAGTGGCGGCAAAGTCCTAATTGGCCTTATGGTTGTTGCTTCCTAATCCTCAAAGGGTTAGGAGTTATTTTACATATGAACATTTGATCTTTATCTTTAAAACATTCATCCTTATCTAATAAGGTTGATTTATATCCTCAAAAAATTCATCCTTACCCAATACGATTGATGTTTATCCTCCCATCAAAATATCTTAAGGCTTTTAATTAAATCTATTGGGTCAAAACCATTCTATTTCAATTAATCTATTTAGACTATCCAAATAAACAATCTTAGATAATTTGAGGTGACTAACATTAGGAAACAATTTTAAAAAATACCCTTTAACCAAAATGAGAAAACTCATTTTCATTTTAGGTCATTTACTTCCAAATTAGAAAACTTATTTCTAAAATAAGAAACTTTTCATTTTAGGAAACTTCCATTTAAGGAAACTTTCCATTTTAGGAAACTTTTCACTTTTGGAAACCTTTCCAAAATAGGAAAATTTCAAAATTTGAAACTTTCTCCAATGTATTTACTTCTCTTTGATCATGTGAATACTTAAAATTATGTGTGTGACTCAATAGGCTCTTAGATATATTGGCAATGTATCAAGAATAAAGGACTCTTTTATTTCTTGATACATGAATCAAAATTTGTCTATAGCAAGGCATTATGACTACTCAATTCTCTTAGAGGATTAATTAATCCATTACTACCTTTCATGAGTATGATTACCATACAATTCAATCCTTATGTCAACTTATCACAGTATGATCTCGAACTTGGTTATAACTCTTATTTGATTATGATCACATAAGTTTTCTTTAATTCCCAAATGTCTTAGCTCTTAAAATAAACTCATTTTTCTCTATTGGTGTACTCCTACTATGGCCATATATTTCCTAAGTAGACATTCATCGAACTGTAATTTGATAACTCATTTAGCATACAAGGAATGACATGTTCTATCTTAGTTATACACCTATCCCCATTAGATTCCCAATGCACCCATTAAAATTATCCACATGCAATCCATTACTAGTTCCATCAAAATGAGTGTCAAAGTGCATAAATCCTCTAATGAGATATCCATGATGACATCAAGTCTAAGGGCTAGTTGTACCCATCTCGAATGAGATTCTCATAGACTAAACCAAATGGGTTTTCATGGTGAGTCAAGTCTAGTGATATGTTCTCTAACATAAATCACCTAAGTGCTTGCTTTGGCATCACCATGCCAAAAGGTGTGAGATCTCCTACTACTTTCATATACCATGATCATAGCACTCACAAGTCTATCCATAAATAATCAATGTCCATTCTTGATAATTCTATGGTATGGGGCATTTAATGATATCATTTATATGCATTAGTGTTTGTATCATATATTTCGATCAATCACTATTATAAATGCATATCATAAGGACTTATATCCAATTCTACTAAATTAATAAACATAAAAATATAAGAATTAATAAAAAGACTTATTTTATTATTATTGAAATTAATGATGCAATCATGCAACAACTCAAGCCCATCCAAACATGGTTAGATTTTGGGCACCTACGCTAATAAAAGGGAGACAAGAGAGGGATAGAGAGAGAGGGAGGGTGGGAGAGAGAAGGAGAGAGGAAGGGGGAGAGAGAGGTAAAGAGTGAGAATGAGAGATTGAAAGAGAGAGTGAAGGAGAAAGGGAGAGTTAGAAAAGAGAGGGAGATAGAGAAAAGAGGTAGTGGTACAAAGAGAGAGTAAGGGAGAGAAAGAGAGAAAGAAGGATGGGGAGAGGGGGTGAATAAAGGGAGGGGAAGAGATAGGGAAAGAGTGGGAGAGAGATGGAGGGAGCAAGTGGGAGAGGGAGAGGATGCAAGAGAGATGAAAAAACAGAGGAATAGGGAAAGAGGGAGCTAGATAGAGGAAGACAAAGAGGGAGAGAGAGGTAGTGAGGGAGGGAGAAAAGGAGGAGAGGGAGGCAGAGTGGGAGGGAGAGAGAAGTGAGAGAGGGAGGGAGGGTGAGTGAGGGAGGGAGTGGGTGGGAGAGAGGAGTGGAGAAAGAGGGGGAGAGAGGAAGGGAGGGATAACAAGGGAGAGAAAGAGGGAGAGGGAGAGGGTATAAGAGAGGTAGAGGGAGGGAGAGATGGTATGGGAGGGAAGGGGAGAGAAGGAGGGGGAGAGGGCGGAAGGTAAATTGGAGAAGGATTGGGAAAGGGGAAGACATAGAAGGAGATAGAGAGAGGGAGATATAGAGGGAGAGGGAAAGAGGGAAATAGAGATGGAGTGAAGGAGAGAGGGAGAAAAGGAGAAAGAGAGATGGAGAGCGAAAGGAAGAGAGAGGGAGAAATAGAGATGAAGAGGGAGAAAATGAGGAAGAGAGAGGGAGAGATAGAAAAAAGGGAGAGATGAGGAATAAAGGTAGAGAAAAAGGGAGGTAAAGAGAGATATGAAAAGGAGAAAGAGAGAAAGAGAGAGAAGGGAGAGGGAGAGAGCGAGAGAGAGATAAGAAGAGGGAGAGAAAGAAAGGGAGAGAGAGGGAGAGGAGAAAAGGTGAAGAGAGAGGGAGAGAGAATAAGGGAGACAGAGGGTAAGGAATTGAGAGGTAGAATGAGAGAATGGGAGAGATAGAGAGAAAGAGAGAGAAAATCAAAAGAGAGGGAGAGAGGGAGAGAGAGGGAGAGATAGAAGAAAAGGGAGAGATGAAGATAGAGGGAGAGAAAAAAGGTGTAATAGAGTGAGAGAGAGGGAAAGAGGGAGGTCGAGAGAGGTAAAAAGAGAGAGAGAAGGAGAGAGAAGGGATAGAGAGAGTGAGAGAGAGATAAGAAGAGGGAGAGAGAGAGTGAGAGGAGATAGGGTAGAGAGAGGGAGAGGGATAGAGAGTGAGAAAGAAGAAGCGAGACAGAGGGTAAGGAATGGAGGGGGAATGAAAGAGAAAGAGAGAATGGGAGAGATAGAGAGAAAGGGAGCGAAAGCAAAAGAGAGGGAGAGGAAGGAGGAGAGAGAGAAGGAGAGAGGGATATAGATGGAGAGAGGGAGAGAGGGAGGGGGAGAGAGAGAGAGAGGAAGGAAGAAGGAAAATGTGAGAGAGGGTGTGGGATAAAGAAAAAGAAAGAGAGGGAGACAATAAGATAGAGGTAGTTGGAGAGGGGAGAGAGAAGGAGAGAGGGAAAGAGTGAGTGAGAAAGAGATAGAGAGGAGGAGAGAAGACGGGAGAAAGAGGGAGAGAGGTGGCGAGAGAGAGAGATAGAGGGAGGGAGAGGAAGGGAGAGAGGGAGAGATGTAGGGAGAGAGGGGTAGAGAGAGAGGGAGGGTAGAAAGAAAGGGAGAGATAGGGACAGAAAGAGAGGGGGACAGGGGAAGAGAGATCAAGGGAGGGAGAGAGAGTGAAGAAGAGAGAGGGAGAGAAGAAGGGAGAGATGAAGGGAGAAAGAGGATAAAAGAAAAAGAGAGAGTGAGAGGGGGACAAAAAGAGAGAGTGAGAGAAAAGGTAAGAGGGAGAGGGAGAGATAAAGGGGGAGAGAGAGGGGCAAAGAGAGGGAGAGGAAGAGGGGAAGAAAGAGGGAAAGAGAGAGAGAAAGAAAAAGAGAGAAGGAGGGAAGGATGGAGAGAGATAGGGGAGAGGGAAAGGGAGAGGGAGAGAAGGAGAAAGCAAGAGAGCAGTAGAAAGGGAGAGAGGGAGAGGGTATGAGAGGGAGAGAGGGAGAGTGAGAGGGAGAGAGAGGAAGGAAAAGATGGAGAGAGGGAGGGAGGGAAATGGGAGGGAGATATGGAGAGGTAGTGGGGGAGAGAAAAAGAAGGTGAGGGAGTGTGAAAGGAGAGAGAGAGCAGGATAGAGAGAGAAAGGAGGGAGGGAAAGGTAGAGGGAGAGGGAAAGAGAGGAAGAGAGTGTGGGAGAGGGAGAAAGGGAAGTAAAAAAGGGAGAGGATGGGAAATAGAGAAAGATAAAGGGAGAAAGAAAATGAGAGAGTGTGAAAGAGAGGGAGAGAGAGAAAGAAAGCGGGATAGAGGGAGGGAAAGAGAGGTAGAGAGGGAGAGGGAAAGAGAAAGAGGGTAATGGAATATGAGAGGGAGAAAGAGGGAGAGAAGAAGAGAGAGGGAGAGAGAAAAAGAGAGAGAGAGGCCAAGTAGGAGAGAAGGTAAGAGAGTCGAAGGCGAGAAAGAGATTGAAGGATACAAAAGGAGAGTAAGAGGCAGAGAGAGTAAAAAGGAGAGGGAGAGGTGAAGGATCATGCATCCTATGGAGTTGCAAACTAAACAAAAATTTTCATCCATGTAAAGGCCTAAGATCATGTCATTGAATCAATTAACAATATATACATGAATTAAAGCAATGAATAGAGAATTATCTCTCGTATCGGAGATCTAAATTCTTTAATAGAAAACTTATCCAAGTGTATGGCCTCTATTAATGATCCACACGGTCCAAGCACCCATAAAGAAGCAATCAAAATTAGGAGAGTGCTAGCCCCACTCGTTTCCAAATAGATGAGAGAGGAGATGGTGTGCTAGGGTTTAGAAGAAAATAATTTTCTCTTAGCTTTTATTTTGTGCCGTTTATCCCTTTTATTTTTCTTACTTGGCTGAATTTTATCTCCCTCAAAATGTTTTTCTTTATGCCACACCTCTCCTTTTATTTATTGGGGGAGAGTTTTCTTGTCCTCCAAGGAGAAGGAAAGTGGCGACAACGTCCTAATTGGACTTATGATCTGTTGCTTCGTAATCCTCGAAGAATTAGGAGTTGTTTTACATATGAACATTTGATCTTTATCTTTGAAATAGTCATCCTTATCCAATAAGATTGACTTCTATCCTTAAAACATTCATCCTTATCCACTAAGGTTGATGTTTATCCTCCCATCAAAATATCTTATGGCATTTAATTAAATCTATTAGGCTAAAACCATCCTATTTCAATTAATTTATTTGGACTATCCAAATAAATAATCTTAGATAATTTGAGGTGACTAACATTAGGAAACAATTTTAAAAAATACCCTTTAACCAAAATTAGGAATCTCATTTCCATTTTAGGTTATTTACTTTCAAATTTGGAACCAACTTCCAAATTAGAAAAATGAATTCTAAAATAAGAAACTTTCCATTTTAGGAAACTTCTATTTAAGGAAACTTTGCATTTTAGAAAACTTTCCACTTTTGGAAGCCTTTTCCAAAATAGTAAACTTTCAAAATTGGAAACTTTTTCCAATGTATTTGCTTCTCTTTGATCTTATGAATAGTTAAACTTATATGTGTGACTCAACAGAGCTCATAGATATATTGGCAATGTATAAAGAATAAAGGACTCCTCTTTTTCTCCCGATACATAAATCAAAATTTGCCTCTAGTAAGATATAACGAATACCCAATTCTCTAAAAGGGTTAATTAATCTATTATTACTTTTCATGAGCATGGTTACTATACAATTCAGTCCTTATGTCAACTTATCATAGTATGATCTCGAACTTGGTTATAAATCTTGTTCGATTATAATCACACAAGTTTTCTTCAATTCTCAAATGTTTTAGCTCTTAAAGTAAACCCACTATGCTCTATTGGTGTACTCCTGCTATGGCCATAGATTTCCTAAGTAGACATTCATTGAAGTGCAATGTGATAACTCCTTTAGCATACTAGGAATGACATGTCTAATCTTAGTCATACACCTATCTCCATTAGATTCCTAGTGCACCTAACAAATTACCCACATGTAACCATTGACTAGGTCCATCCAAATGAGTGTCAAAGTGTATAAATCCTCTAATGAGATATCCGTGATGACTTGAAATTTAAGGAGCAATTGCACCTATCTCATATGAAATTCCCATGACTAAACCAAATGGGTTCTCATAGTAAGTTAAGTCCAGGTGATATGTTCTCTAACATAAATCTAAGTGCTTGCTTTGCCATCACCATGCCAATAGGTGTGAGATCTTCTACTACTATCATATAGAATGAGCATAGAACTCACAAGTCTATCCGGATATAGTCAATGTCCATTCTTGACAATTCTATGATATAGGATGTTTAATGATATCATTTATATTCATTAGTGCTTGTCTCACATATTTCGATCAATCACTATTATAAATGCATATCATAATGACTTCTTTCTAATTCTACTCAATTAATAAACATAAAAAAATAAGAATTAATAGAAAGAATTCTTTTATTGTTATTAAAATTAATGATGCAATCATGCAACAACTTATCCAAACATAGTTGGATTTTGGGCACTTACACTAATAAGAGGGAGAGGAGAGAGGGATAGGGAGAGATGGAGGGACGAGAGAGAGACTAATAAGAGGAAAGGGGAGAGAGGGGTAAAGAGTGAGAAGGAGAGATTGAAGGAGGGAGTGAAGGAGAGAGGGAGAGGTAGAGGGAAAGAGGGAGAGGGTGAAAGAGAGGCAGAGGTACGAAGAGAGAGTGAGGGAGAGAATAAGAGAAAGAGGGATGGGGGAAAAAGAGTGAGAGGGAGAGGGAAAGAGATAAAAAGAGGGAGAGAGAGGGAAAGAGTGGGAGAGAGATGGAGAGAGGGAGAGGGTTCAAGAGAAAGGAAGAAATAGAGGGATAGGGAGAGAAGGAGTGAAACAAAAGAAGAGAGGGAGGTAGAAAGAGGAGGAGAGGGAGGGAGAAAGAGAGGGAGGTAGAAAGAGGGGGAGAGGGAGGGAGAAAGAGAGGGAGAGGAGTGAGAGAGGGAGGAAGAGTGAGCAAGGGAAGGAGTGGGTGAGAGAGAGGGATGGAAAAAGGGAGGGGCATAGAGGGAGAAAGAGGTGGAGAGGGAGGTATAGTAGGAGGGAGAGAGGAGTGAGAGAGAGAGGAAGAGCGAGCAAGGGAAGGAGTGTGTGGGAGAGAGGGATGGAAAAAGGGAGGGACATAGAGGGAGATAAGAGACAGAAAGGAAAGGGGGAGAGAGGAAGGGAGGGATAAGAAGGGAGAGAAAGAAGAAGAGGGAGAGGGCATAAGAGAGGTAAATAGAGGGAGAGATAGGGAGGGAGGGAAGAGGAGAGAAGGAGGGGGAGAGGGAGGGAGAGAAAGGGTAAATTGGAGAGGGACGGGGAAAGGAAAAGATAGAGAAGGAGATGGAGAGAGGGAAGGGGAGAAGGAGGGTGTGAGGAGAGAGAAGGGGAGAGAGAAAGAAGGGGAGGGATAGAGAGGGAGAAAGAGGGGGAGAGGGGAAAAGAGATCAAGGGAAGGAGAGAGAGTGAAGACGAGATAAGGAGAGAAGTAGGGAGAGATAAAGGGAGAAAGATGCTTAAATAAAGAGGGAGAGTGAGACAGAGACAAAAAGAGAGAGGGAGAGAAAGGGTAAGAGGGAGAAGGAGAGATAGAGGGAGGGAGAGGGAGAGATAGAGGGAGAGAGAAGGAGAGAGAAGGAGAAAGGGAGAGGATAGGGGAAGAAAGAGGGAAAGAGAGGGAGAAAGAAAGAGAGGGAGAGGGAGAGAGGGAGGGAGAGGTAGAGATAGAGGTGAAGAGATATAAAGAGAAGGAAAGAGAGGGAGTGAGAGGGAAAGAGAGAGTAAAAGAAAGAGGGAGAGAGAAAGGGACAAAGAGAGGGAAAGAAGGAGTGATAAAGAAAGAGAGAGCAAATGAGGGGAGAGAGAGAGAGGGAGAGAGGGAGAATGTGAGAGAAACAAAAAGAGAGAGTGGGAGAAAAAGAGTGAGAGAGATAGAGAGAAAGAGAGGTAGTGAATGCGAGAGAGGGGGTGGAAGGAGAGAGGGGGAGAGAAAGGAAGATGAAGTGAGAGAGGGAGGGAGAAAGAAGGAGTGGAATGTTAAAGGTAGATATATAGGGACTAGGGTAGAGAGGGAAAGAGAGAAAGGTAGAGAGGGTGAATGACAGGGAGAAGGAGATAGAGAGGGAAAGAGAGAGGCGGAGGGATAGGAGAGAGGGAAGAGGGGGTAGAGGGAGGGAGGAAGGGAGAGGTAGAGAGAGGAGAAGGAGGAAGAGAGGGAAAAAAGGGAGAGGGAGAGGGAGAGAGAGGCGAGGGAGAGACATAGAAGGAGAGGGGGAAAGAGAGAAGGAGGGAGAGAGATAGAGGAAGAGAAGAGAAAGAGAGGGAGAGAGAAAGGAGAAAGAGAGGGAGGGAGATAGGAGGAGAGAGAGAGGGAGAAAAGGAGGGCTGGAGAGAGAGAAGAGGAGAGAAAGGGATATGATGGGAGAATGAGGGAGAGATAAGAAGGAGAGGAAGGGAGTGAGAGAAAGAGGGAGAGAGGGAGGGAAAGAGGAAGAAGGGGAGAGTGGGAGGAAGTAAGGGGAGAGGGAGAGAAGGAGGGAGTGAGAGGGAGAGACTTGGATAAAGAAAAAGGTAGACAGATAGAGGGATAGAGGAAAGAGAGAGAAAAGGAGGGAGAGAGGTAGAGGAAGAGAGAGGGAGATAGAGAGTGCGAGAGAGAGAGTGAGTTAAACAAAGAGAAAGGTAGAGGAAAAGAGAGAGAGTAGAGAGTGAGGGAGAGAGAGTGAGTTAAATGAGGAGAGAGAGAGAGGGAGAGGGAGAGCGAGAGCGAGAGCGAGAGAAGGAGGTAGAGAGGGAGAGATAAAGAGGGAAACGAGAGATTAAGAAGGGAGTAAAGGAGAAGGAGAGGGTAAAGGAGCGGGAGAGAGATAGAGAGAGAGGGAAAGAGAGGTAGAGTGGGGGAGAGGGAAAAATAATGAAAGAGAGAAAGAGTGACGGAGAGACGATGATGGAGAGATGGAGAGGGAAGGAGGGAGGGAGGAAGAAAAGGAGAAAGTAGGAGAGGGAGAGGGGGGAGAAGGGGGAGAAAAAGAGAGGGGAGTTAGGGGGAGATAGAAAAAGAGAGGGATAGGGGAAAGGTAGAAAGGGAGAGGAGAGAGAGGGAGAGGGAGAGGCAGAGGAAGAAGGAGAAAGGAGAGAGAGAGATAGAAAGAGGGAGAGAAAGAGAGGGAAATAGAGAGGGAGGTTGGGAGAGATAGAAGAAAAGGTGGATGAAGAAAGAGGGAGACGAGAAAAAGGTAGTGGGATAGACGAGAGAGGGAAGAAGGTTGGGAGAGTGGAGAGGGAGAGAATAAGAAGAGGGAGGAGGGAGAGCAAAGCGGGAGAGAATAAGAAAAGGGAGGGAGGGAGAGCAAAGTGGGAGAGAATAAGAGGCGGGGAGAGAGAAATAGAAGGACGGAAGAGAGGGAGAGAGAAAGGAAGAGAGAGGGAGAGAGAGTAGGAAAGAGAGGGAGAGAGGGGTGAGAGAGAATGAAAGAGATAAAGAAAGAGAGAGATGGTAAGAGGGGGAGAGAGATAGGGAGAGGTATAGAGAAAGAGCAACAAGGAGGAAGAGAGAGCAAGAGAGAATCACGGAGCGAGAGAGTGGGAGGGAAAGAGAAAGAGCAAGAGAGAGTGAGGGAGAAGGAGAGGGAGAGGGTAAGAGGGAGGAAGATAGGGAGAGAGATATAGAGATGGAGAGAGAGAAAGGGAGAGAGTGTGGAATAGAATGGGGGAAAGGTAGAGGGTGGGATAGGGAGAGGTATAAAGAGAAAATAAGAGGGGTGAGAGAGAGGATGAGAGATTGAGAGAGAGGGAGAGAGGAAAAAAGGGAGAGATAAAAGGGAGAGATATAGAAAGGGAAAGAGATCAATTATGAGAGAGAGGAAGAGAGAGGAGGAGAGAAGGAAAGAAAGGGAGAGAGGTAAAGAGAGAGATAAGGAGAGAAGGATAGAGTATGGGTGAGGGAGAGAGAGGGAGAGGGAGGGATAATGGGTGGGAGAGGGAGAGTGAAAGAGAGGGAGAAAGGGAGAAAATGAGAGGGGGAGTGAGAGTGAGAGAGAGGGAAAGAGAAAGGGATAGAGTGAGAGAGAGAGAGAGAGAGAGTTAGAGATAGAGGAAAGAAGATAAAAGGAGAGAGGGGAGTGGGAGAGAGAGAGTGGGGAAGAGAGAGGGAAATATAGAGAGAATGAGAAAGGGAGAGGGTGAGGGAAAGGGAGAGAGGGGAAGAGAGCAAAAGAGAGATGGAGGGGAGTGGGAGGGAGAGGGAGAGAGGGAAAGGGAGAGGGAGAGAGATGAAGAGAGAGAGAGAGAGAAAGGGAGGGCGAGAGAGAGAAAGGGAGAAGGAAAGATATAAAGAGGCGAGAGGGAGGATGGGAAGAAGAGGAAGAGAGGAAGAGATAGGGAAAGAGAGTGAGGGAGAGAAAGGAAGGGGAGGGGGAGATGGAAGGAGAGAGAGAAAAAAGAGGGAGATTGGGAGAGAGAAAGAAGGAGATAGAGGGACCAAGGGAAAAAGGGGAGATAGAGAGAGGTAGAGTGGGAGATAAAGGGATGGAGGGTTAGTAAGGAAGAGAGGGGAGAGCAAGAAGGTAAAGGAGAGAGAAAAAGGGGGAGAGGGGGAGAGAGGGAGAGAGGGAGAGAGGAAGAGAGAGAGAGATAGAGGGAGAATGAAAGAGAGGGGAGAGAGATAGAGAGGGGGAGAGAGATAGAGAGAGAAAGAAAGTAGGAGAGAGGAAGGGAGGGAGGGAGGGAGAAATAAGAAAGGTAGAGAAGGGAGGGAGAGGGGAGAGTTAGGGGGAGAGAGAGTGTGTGTGGGGGAGAGTGAGGGAGAAATGGAAAGAGAGTGTGCAAGGGAGAGGGAAAGAGAAGTGAAGAATGAAAGAGAGAGGGGGAAAGGAGGCGAGAGAAGGAAGTGGGAAAGAGAGATAAAAGAGAGGGAATGAGAAGAAGAGAGATAGGGAGATGGAGTGAGAGAGAGAAAGAGGGAGAGAGATGGAGAGGGAGACAAAAAAGAGAGAGAAAGCAAGCAAGAGCGAAAGAGAGGGGGAGATCGAAAGAGAGAGAGAGATAGTGGGAGAGAGAAAGAGAGAAAGAGAGAGGGTGATAGAGGGAGAAAGAGAGAGGGACAATAAGAGAGAGAGAGGGAGAGGGAGGGGGATATAAAGAGAGGGGAGAGAGATTGAAAAGGAGGGAAAGGGAGAGAGAAGGGGAGAGAGGGAGAGGGAGATAGAGAGAGTAGAATGGGTGAAGGAGTAAGAGAGAGAGAAGGAGAGAGAAAGAGAGAGAGAAGAAGAGGGAGGGATAGAGATTGGGAAGGAGCAAAAGGAAGGGGAAAAGAGAAAGGGTGACAAAGAGATAGAGGTAGAGAAAGGGAGAGTGGGAGAGAGAGCGATAGAAAAAGAGAGGGAAGGAGAGAAAAAGGGAAAGGGATAGAGAGGGTAAGGGAAGGAGATGTAGGGAGAGAGGGAGGGTGATGGAGATAGGGAGTGAGGGAGAAGAAAGGTGAGAGAAAGGGAGAGAGGAGTAGAGGGAGAAAGAGATAAAAAGGAGAGGGAGAGGGTTAGAAGGATAAATAGGGGGTGAGAGGGGGAGAGATAGAGGAGGAAAGGGAGAGAGAGACCCCTCATCCTCTCCCACTCTCCCTCTCTCTTCCTCTCTTTCTACCTAACTCCCTCTCTCTTCCTTTCTTTCTACCTAACTCCCTCTCTCCCTCCCTCTCTTTCCTTATAACTCCCTCCCTCTCTCACTCTCCCTCCCTTCTTCTTCTTTGTTCCCTCTCTCTCTCCATCTCCCTTGTTCTCTCCCTCTCCTATCCCTCCTTCCCCCTCCATCTCTTCCTCTCCTCCTCTCTTATCTCCTCCATCTCTCACTCTCTCTCACTCTTGCTTCTTTCCCCTCTCTTTCCCCCTCTCTCTCTCCTTCTCTCTTCCCTTCCTCACTGTCCCTATCCTCCTCTCTCTCGCCTAGTCTATCCCTTTTTCCTCTTACTCTTCCCCCTCTCTTTATCTCCACTCTCTTCCTCTCCCTCTCCTTTTTCCACTCTCGCTCTCTATCCCTCTCCCTTTCTCCCTCCCTCCCTCTCTCCTCCTCTCTCTCCCTCATTCACTCCCCTTCTCTTTTCTTCCTCTCCTCTCCCTCTCTCCCTCTCTCTGTCCCTCTCTTTCCCTCTCTCCATCTCCCTCCCCCCATCGCTTTTTACCTCTCTCCTTCCATCTCTCTCCCTCTCTCTTCCTCCCTTCCTTTCCCTCTCTTCCTCTCCCTCTCTCTCCCTTTCCCTCCCTCATTCGCTCTCCATCCCTCTCTCAATCTCCCTTCCTCCATCTCTCTCTACCTCTCTCCCTCCCCCTCTCTCTCCCCATCTCACCTTCTTTCTCTCTCTCACTTTCTCTTCTCTTTCTCTCTTCCCCGTCTCTCTTTCTTTCTCTCTTTCTCTCTCTCTCCCTCTCTCCTCATCTTTCTCTCTCCTACTATCCTTTTCCCTTTAGTTCTCTCTTCTTCTCTACCCCTCCCTCCCTCTCTCTCTCCCTCTCTCTAGCCTTCTTTTGCTCTCTATCTCCCTTCCTACCCCATACCCTCTCTATCCCTCTTTCTATCTTCCTTTCCCTTCTTCTCTCTCTTTCTCTCTCTTCTTTTTTCCTCTCCCTCTCTCCCTCTCCCTCTAGTTCCCTATCTCTCCTCTATCTCTTACTTTATCTCTCTATCCCGCTCTCTCCCTCTCTCTATTTCTCTCTCTCTTCTATCTCTCACTATATCTCTCTATCCCTCTCTCCCTCTCCTCGTTCTCCCTCTCGGTTTTGTGAGTGTTATGCTCATGCTACATAATACTTGTAAGAGATCTCATAGCTATTAACTTGGTGATGCCAAAGTAAGCACTTAGGTGATTATCGTACAAGATAGCTATAAAAGATCTCATACCCTCTTTAGTTAGAGAACATTCCATTAGACGTGACTCACCAAGAAAACCTATTTTGTTTAGTCTATGGGAATCTCATACAAGATGGATACAAATGGTCCTTTGACTTGAAATCACCACGATTATCTCATTATAGGATTTATGTACTACGACACTTGTTTTGATGGGTTTGTCAAGAGCTACTTATGGGCAATTCGTTTGGTACACTAGGAATCTAATGAGATAGATGGATGACTAAGATATGGCATGAGATTCGTTATATGCTAAAGGAGTTACCACATTGTGCTTTGATGAATGTCTATCGAAGTAATATATTGATAGGTAGGAGTGTACCAATAGAGCATAGTTAGTTTACTTTATAGCTAAGACATTTAGGAATTAAAGAAAGCTCATGTGATCAAATTTGAACTATAACCAATTTCAAACATTATGATAAATTGACATGGACTGAATTGTATGGTAACCATATTAATGAACGGTAATTATGGATTAATTAATCTTCCTAGAGAATAGGGTAATCATGATGCCTTATTAGAGGGAAATCTTGATTTATATATCAAGAGAAAAAGAGGTGTTTTTATTCTCTCTCACTCTTCTACCCCTCTCCCTCCCTTTCACACCCCTCCATACACTCTCTCTCCCTTACTCTCTCTTTTCCCTCTCCCTCTCTCTCTCCCTCTCTCTTCTATCTCCCTCTCCTTCCTCTATCTCTATTTCCCTCTATCTCCCTCTCTCCCTCTCTATCTCTTCCTTTCTCTTCCTCACTCTTTCTTTATCCCTTTATCCTCTCTCCCTTTCCCTTTCCCCTATCTCTCTCCTTCACTCTTTCCCTCTCCCTTTGTCCCTCTCTCTCCCATTCTCTATCTATTTGTCCCACTCTCTATCTCTATCCTTCAATCTACGTCATACTTTCTTTTCCTCTCTCTGTCTATCCCATTCTCCCTCTATCTCCCTTCCGATTTCCTACCCATACACGCTCTCTCTCCCCCTCACTCTCTCTCTTTTTTGCTTTCTCACCTTTCTTTTTTCTCTCTTCGCCTCTCTATCTCTCTCCCTCCCTCTCACTCCCCCTCTATCTCTCTCTCTCTATCCCTCTCCCTCTACCTCTCTCACTCTCTATCTCTCTATCACCCTCTCACTCCCTCTCCCTCTCTCCCTCTCTCTATCCCAAGCTCCCTCTCTCCCTCTCTCGCTCTTTCCCTCCCCCTCTCTCGCTCTCTTACTTTTTCCCTCCCTCTCTCTCCCTCTCTTGCTCTTTCCCTCCCTCTCTCTCCTTCTTTGTCTCCCTCTTCCTCTCCTTCCCTCTCTATCTCCCTCTCTCCTTTCTCTCTTCCTCTTTGTTTCTCCTTCTTTCTCACTCCTCTCTCTTTGCCCCTCTTTCTCTCTCTCCCCCTCACCATCTCACTTTTTCTCCCTCTCTCCCTTTCTTCTTTCTCTCCTCTTATTCCCTCTCCCCCTCTCCCTCTTATTCCCTCTCTCCCTCTCCTTTTCCTTCTCCTTTACTCTATCTCCCTCTTTCTTGCTCATTCTTTCTCCCTTGCTCTTTGCCTTTCTCCATCCGTATCTCCCTTTCCCTCTTTCTCTTCCCCCTCTCTATCTCCCTCCCCCTCTCCCTCACTCATTCTTTCTCTCTTTCTATCCTTCATACTATCTCCCTCAATCAATCTCTCCCTCTCTTCCTATCCCCCTCGTCCCTCCCTCTCCCTCTCTTCCTATCCCCCTCTCCCTCCCTCTCTTTCTCTCCCTATCTCTCTTCCTCTCATTTTCTCTCCCTCTTTTTCTTTTTTCCTATCCCTCTACCTCTCTTTTACCCACCCTCCCTCCCTCTCCCCCCTCCCTCTCTTTATCTATCCTACCTATCTCTCTCACTCCCTTGCTCCCCTACCTTTCCCTTTCTCTTCCCCTCCCTTCCTCCCTCTCTCCCTCTTCCTCCCTTCCTCCCTCTCTCCCCCTCTATCCCCTTCTCTTCCTATCTCACTCTCTCCCCTCCCTTACTCCTTTTCTCTCCCTCTCCTTCTCTCCCTTTACTCGTCTCTCTCCTTTGATCTCCCCTCTCTTTCTCCTTTCCACCTTCTCTCTCCCTTCCCTCAATCTCCCTCGACCTCTCTTTACCATTTTCTCTCTCCCTATACCCCTTTCTTCCTCTTTCCCTCTCTCTCGCCCACTCTCTTTCACTCTTCTTCTCTCTCTCCCACTCTCCTTCTCCCTCCTCACTCTCCTTCCTCCCTCTCTCTATATCTCTTTATCTCTCTCGCCCCTTCTATTTCTCTTTTGCTCTCTCTCTCTTCCTCTCCCTCTCCCTCCCTCCACTACTCTCTCTTCATCTCTTCCTCCCTCTCTCTTCTTCTCTCTCCCTCATCTCTCTCTAGCTCTTTATCTCCTTCTCTCTCTCCCCCTCCTTTTTTGTTACTCTCTCTCGCTCTCTCTCCCTTTAACACTATCCTCTCTCCCCCTCCATCACTCTTCCTCATTCTCACTCTCTCCCTCTTTTTCTTCCTCCCTGTTTCTTTCCCTGTCTCCATCTCACCCTCTCTCTCTCCTTCTCCCTCTCTAGCACTCTCCTTCTCTCTCCTCCCTCTCCCGCCCTTCTCTCTCCCTTCCTCTTTGTCCATCCCTATCCACCTCCCCTTATCCACCTCTCCATCCCCCTCTCTCTCCCCATCTTGCTTCCTCCCTCCCTCTTTCCCTCCCTCTCTCTCTTTCACTCTGTCTCTCCCTCTTCTCTCTCCCTTTCTCTCTCTCCCTCACTCCACACTCTTCCTCTCTCGTTCTATCTCTCTCCTTCTTTCCCTCCATCTCTCCCACTTTCTCTCCCTCTCTCCATCCCTCTCTCTCTCCCTCCTCTCTCCATCCATATATTTCTTCCTCTCTCTCTTTCCCTTTCTCAAACCCTCCCTCTCTCCCTTTCTCTTCCTTTCTATCTCCCACCATCTCCCACTCTCCTACTCTTTTTCTCTCCCTCTCTATCTCTCTCTGCCTTTCACTCTCTCTCCCCTCCCTCTCTCTCTCTCCCTCTCCCACTCTCCATCCCTCTCTCCCCCTCTCCACTTATCTCTCCCTCCCTCTCTCATTCTCTACTTTTTGCTCTTTCCCTCTCTATCCCTCTCTTTTTCCACCTCTATCACTCTCCTTCCCTCTCTCTCTCTTTTTGTCTCACTCTCTCTCCCTCTCCCTCCTCTCTCCCCTTTTATCCCTCCCTCTCTTCCTTCCTCTCTCTCCCCCTCTCCCTCTCTCACTCTCTTGCTCCTCTTATCCTTCTTTCTCTCCCTCCCTCTCTTCCTATCACTCTCCCCTTCCTCTTTCCCTTTTTTCTTTTGCTCCATCTCTATTCCATTCCATTTCCTTCTTCTTCTCGCTCCCTTACTTTCTCCCTCTCTCTCCAATTCCATCAATTTTTCCCTCTCACTCCCTCATTCTCTCCCTTTCTCTTCCTCCCTCTCTATCACCTTCTCTCTCTCCCTCTCTCCCTCTCTCCCTCACCCTCTCCCTCTCTCTCTCCCTCTTCCTCTCTCACTCTCACTCTCTCCCTCTCTCTTCTCCTCTTTCTCTCTCCCCTTCTTTCTCTCTCTCCCTCCCTCCCTTTCACTCTTTCTTCTCCCCATCTCTCTCCGCTCTCACTCACCCTCTCCCTTATCACTCTCCCTCTCCCTCCCTCTCTCTATCTCTCCCTTGCTCTCTTTCCCTCTCAATCTCTCTTTTCTCCCTCTCTCTCAATCTCCCTACCTCTACCACTCTCATCCCACTCTCTCTTCCCCCTTTCTCTCCCTCTCTCTTCCTCTCTCTCTCCCCATGTCCCCCTCTCTCTATCTTTCTCTCTCTCTCCCCTCCTTTTCTTTTCTTTCTCCTTCATGCTCTCTATATCCCCCTCCATCTCCCTCTCTCTTCCCGTCCCTTTTTCTCCTTCTTCTCTCTCTCACTCTCTCTATATCCCCCTTCTCTCTATCTTCCTCTCTCTATCCCTCTCTCTCATTCTCTCCTCTTTCCTCCTCCTAGTCCCTCTCTCTAAATCCCTTTCTCCCTTTATCTTTGTCTCTCTCTCCACCTCTCTTTTTCACCTTCCCACCCTCTCTCTCTCTCCCTCTCCCTCTCCCTCTCTCTCCCTTTCCTTTCCTCTTTCTCTCTTTCTCTCTCCCACTCTCTCTCCCTCTCTCTCCATCCGCTCTCCCTTCCTCATCTCTCTCTCTCACCATCTCTCCCTATCTCCCTCTCTATCCCTCTATCCTAATTAATCTCTCCCCCTCCCTCTCTTTTGGTCTCCCTATCTCCCCCTCTATCCCTCTATCCTAATTAATCTCTCCCCCTCCCTCTCTTTTGGTCTCCCTCTCCCACTCCTTCTCTCCCTCTCTCTCCCTTTATCTCACTCACTCCCTCTCTCCTCCCTCTCTCTTGCTCTTTTCCACTCTCGCTCTCTCCCTCCCTCTTCTTTTCCTTGATCCCTCTTCCCCTTCTCTCTCTCGATCTCTCTCTTTCCCACTATCTATTTCTCTCTCTCCCTCTTTCTCTTGTTGTCTCTCCCTCTCCCTTTATCTATCTAGCTCTCTCATCTCCTCTCTCTTTCTGTCTCTCCTTCTCTCTCCCACTCTCGTTTTCTCTCTACGTCTCACTCTCTCTCCCTTCCTTTCCCTCTCTCTTTTTCTTTTTACTCTCTATCTCTTTCTTTCTCTTCTCTCTTCCCGCTCCTTCTCTTTTCTTATCTCTTTCTCCCTCTCCCTCCTTCTCTGTCTCTACCTTCCTCCGGCTCTCTCTCTCTCTCACACACACACACACACTCTCACTCTCTCTTACCTCTTTCCTTCTCCCTCTCCCTCTATCCCTATCCCGCTCTCACTTCATCTCTCTCTCTTACCTTATCTCTCTCTCTATCTTTCTCTATCTCCTTCATCCTCTCCCTCTCGTTCTCACTTTATCTTTCTCTTGCTCTCTCCTTACCCTACTCTTTATCTCTCTCTATCTCTCTCCCTCTCTCCCTCTCTCTCTCCCTCTCTATATCCTCCCTCTATCTTCCTCTTGCTTTCTCCCTTCCTCTTTCTTTCTCTTTCTCTCTGTCACTCCCTCTTTTCCTCTATCTCCCTCTTCCTTTCTCTCTCCCTTTTTCTTTCTCTCTCTCATTTGCTATTTCCTCCTCTCATTGTAACTCTATTTCCCTCTCTCCCTACCTTTGTCTCTATTCCTCCTTATCTCTACTCCTCTTCTCCTTTTCTCCCTCCTTATCCCTCTCCCTCTTTCTACCTCTCTCTCTCTTCCCTTTCCTCTCTTCCTCTCTTATGCTCCCCCTATTTCTCCTTAGCCCTCTCTCTCTATCCCCCATTCTCTCCACTCTTTCTCTCCCCCTTTTTTTATCTCTCCCTCTGTCTTTCTCCCTCTCCCTCTTTTGCTCTCTTTCTATCCCTCTCTCCCTTACTCTTATTCTCCTTGTCTCTCTCTCTCCCCTTCTTCGTCTCTCTCTTCCTCTCTCCCTTCCTCTCGCTTATATCCCTTTCTCTCTCTCCTTCTTTTTTCTCTCTCCTTCTCTCCATCTCTCTTTCTCCCTCTCTCACACCCTCCCTATCTTCCCCTCTCTCTCCCCCTCTCTCCCTTCTCTATCTCACTTTCTCCCATTCCTTCTATCTCTCTTTCCTCATCCTTTAACTATCTCCCTCTTCCTCCCTCCCTCTTTCCCTCTCTCGTTATCTCTCTCCCCTTCTCCCTCACTTCCTCTCTCCCCTAAGCATCGTGCATCCTATGGAGGTGTAAAATAAAAAAAAAATTCTTCCATATAAAGGGCTAAAGATCATGTTGTTGAATTAACTAATAATATTTTCATGAATTAAAATGATGAATAGAGAATCACCTTTTGTAGCGTAGATTTAAACCTTCATATAAAAGGGGACATCAAAGTGTCTAACCTCTATTGATAATCCACGTAGTCTAAGCACCCATAAAAGAAGCACTCAAAATTGGTAGAGTGCTAGCTCCACCTTTTTTGACTTTGTTTTGTGTTTCCTATAGAAATCTAATCAAGAAAATTTTACGATAACCCAAAGAGAGAGAATAGAAAGTGGCATGCTTTGGCTAGGGAGAAAATAGTTTTCTTTTTATTTTTTTTAACGAGTTGTGTGCCCTAAAAATATTTTCCCTTTTATGCCAAATTTTCTCTCTCTAAAAGTTACTTGTGTTTGCCGCACCTCTTTCCTATATATATAGGGAAGAGGCTTCCTTGTCTTCCAAGGGCAAAAAAGGGTGGAAATGAGTCCCTAAAGAGCTATAGGTTTGTTGCTTCCTAATCCTCTAAGGATTAGGAGTTATTTTGCATGTGAACTTTTGATCTTTATCTTTAAATTATTCATCTTTATCCTATAAGGTTCATTATATCCTTCCACCAAAATATCTTTCGGACTTTTAATTAAACCTATTGGCCTAAAATCATTTTATCCAAATTAATTAATTTCGACTATGTAGCTAAATTAAGTTAGATAATTTTACATGGCCCATATTAGGAAATAATGTCCCAAATTTCCCTTAAACCTAAATTAGCAACCTAATTTCCATTTTAGATCATTTACTTCCAAATTTGACACGAATTTCCAAATTAGAAAACTGATTTCTAAAATAGAAAACTTTTTATTTTCGAAAATCTTTTCCAAAATTGAAAAATTTTGTAATTGGAAAATGTTTTCAACATCTTTACTTCTCTTTAATCAAGTGCATGCTTAAACTTATGAGTGTGACTCAATAGGCTTCTAAATACGTTGACAATGTATTAAGAACAAAGACACCTCGTTTATTTCTAGATACATAAGTCAAGATTGGTCTCTAGTAAGGCATTATGACTACCCAATTCTCTAGGAGGAATAATTAATATACAATTACCTTTCACAAGCATGGTTACTATACAATTCATTCCTCATGTCAACTTATCACAATGTGATCTCAAACTTGGTTATTAGTCTTGTTTGATCATGATAACATAAGTTTTTTTATTCCCAAAAGTCTTAAGTTGTTAGAGTAAACCAACTATGCTCTATTGATGTACTCCTACTATGGCCGAAGATCTATTAGTAGACATTCATCAAAGTATAATGTGATAACTCATTTAGCATACAAGGAATGACATTTCATATCTTGATCATTCACTTATCTCCATTAGATTCCTAGTACAAACCACCCATGTTTAACCCTTTACTAGGTTTATAAAAACAAGTGTCAAAGTACATAAAGTTTTTAGTGAGATAACCGCAATGACCTTAAGTTTAAGGACCAGTTGTACCCATCTCATATGAGATTCTCATAGATTAAACCAAATGGATTATCATGGTGAGTCAAGTCTAGTGATATATTCTTTAACATAAATTATCTAAGTGCTTGCTTTAATAACACCATGCCAATAGGTGTAAGATCTCCTACTCGCTATCATATAGCATGGGCATTACACTCACAAGTCTAACACCATATATTCAATCTACATTCTTCACCATGCTATGACTTGGGACATTTAACGATACCATTTACGTGCATTAGTGTTTATCTCACATCTTTTGATCAGTCATTAATGCAAATGCATATCTATGGACTTTTATCTAATTCTTTTTAATGAATATATGTAAATGATAAGAATTAATAGAAAGAATTATTTTACTATAAAAATATAAATGATGCAATAATATAACAAGTTAAACCCATCCAAACAATATTGGATCTTGGGCACCTACACTAATAATCTCCCATTTGTACTAGAGCCAGCCGACCATGTCTCTTAATCTTGATCCTCGAGTAAAGGTGCAATTTTATAGTTATGATAAAGGCTTAGTCAACGGGTTAGTAGTGTTATCATTAGTGTGGACCTTTTTATCCTTATGTTGCCATTACTCGTTTATTTCCTTTTTATCCTTATGTTGCCATGATTGTTTATTTCTATAATCAAGTGTTAGCGATGCAATACATGCTTGGACCATTGATGAGACCTTCATTCTTTAGCTTGTACTATGGATTGTTTATAATTGACCATCAAGCTTTGTGACTTAGAAGAAATATTTCTTTGATTTTTTCATACTAAACCTTTTAGTATCATGTCAAAGTATCTACCTTGGGAGACCTCTCACATTCTAAGTGATCTATATATATAGATATCGACTCTTAGAATGTAAGCTACCTTTCATGTCATACTTAGGGAAATTATTTTTAGATATCTCAATGTATTATAGGTTTTAACATTATAATGTTTAAAGCCAAGAAGTAGTTTGTTTAATTTTCATGTAGAATAGCCATGATTAGTGGTCTCCTACTAACCTTTTATAAACATATGGTTTGTCATTGTTTTTTAATGAAAAATCAAACTCTTTAATTATTTCATTAAAACATTGACTCTATTTCCTAGAGGCATGTCTAAGTCCATAAATGGACTTTTGTATTTTGTAAATCTTATTTATATGTTCTTTAGAACCATTAAGGTGTGTCATCTACACATCATTTTTTTTTGCCATTTCTAGGAGTCAATGTCTATGATTGCCTTTTCATAAGTGTTAGGTTCGTCATTAGTTTTAGGGTACACAACCATCCATGGAGACAAGAAAATCATATCCTTTTGTCCTTTGATAAATTCCTTTTAGACTTATGAAGTTCTTATGTTTTATTTGTGGGTAGTTACAACATCTTATAACCTATCTACTTAGGATTCCATTAATGGAGTGTTAATTTATGAGCTGACTCTAATCTTATTGGGTTTTAATTTTCTCCCACTATTTCTAGCATCCATACATTCCTTCCTAAGAAAAATAGCATACCTAGTCATGAACAACATTTTTTTCTAATGTTAGGAAAATAATATCCATTTGTTTCTTTTGGATATCTCATGTATTTAGACTTCATTGATTTGGGCTTTTATTTTCTTTGTCAAATCATTTAACATATGTTTTATAGCCTCAAATCATCAAGGAATGATAAATTCACTTTCTTTCTTTTTCATATCTCATATGTAGTCTAATCAAATAGTAATCAAATAGACTTAATTGAAACCCTATTGAAAATAAAGGTTATAGTGATGAGTGAGTGATTATCCCAAAATAATATGGAGATATTAATTTGACTCATCATGAACCGGACCATGTCTAACATGTGATATCCATAAAGTATCTCATTCTCTTTTAGATGATTTAAAATTCATTGCTTGAGTATTCATCACCTCGATCTTATTGAAATGCCTTAATAGTTTTGCTAATTTATTTCTTGACTTTAAATCTAAATTCATTAAACTTTTTCAAATGCTTTCGATTTATGTCACATTCATATAACCAAAACCCGATCTATTATCACTAAAGATTGTGAAATAATCATGTCCACCTATTATATGAGTAAACATGGTCCCGAATACATCTCTATGTGTAAGGCAAAACTAACTAGCAGGATTTCTTCCTTTTCCACTAAAAAGGGATTTATATCTCTTTGCTAAGTAAATAAGATTTTTTCGACATCATCAAATTATTTTAGATATTCTTTTATAGGTAGATTGGATATTAGATTATTGTTTATATGGCTAAGTTGACGATACCATAAGTGTATGTTGTTTAGATCATTTGAGTCTTTTAGGATCTATGTTGTATGTATTGGAGTTATGTTAGAAACATATAATTATTATCAAGATATTTTCATATATAAAACTCATCTTTAAAAAAGAACCATTATTCTTAAAATTTTCATAACAAGAAATGAAAATAATATCATTAGTGTCTACAACCTATATATATAGTAAATAGACTAGTCTATTTAAGAAGTATTAGCTATACAAAGAGACAAAATTCCATAACTTAGGTAACATAAAAAATTTCTATATTTACACCATAAATTACTCTATTCCTAATTATTTCCTTTCAACACTCCCCCTCAAGTCGGCTTGTAAATATCTTCCATGGCCAGCTTGCTTATAAGATAATTAAACCGAGTTTTAGGCAATCCTTTAGTGAGAATATCAGCTACCTATTGATCTGTGGGTATGTAAGGAACATAGATTAAACCATTCTCAAGTTTTTCTTTGATAAAATGTTTATCAACTTTAACATGCTTCGTCCTATCATGAAGAACTAGATTTTGAGCAATTGAAATCATAGTTTTATTGTCACAATGCACTTTCATATGAAGTAAAATTGAGAGTTGCAAATCCTCTAGCAATCTCTTAATCCATATTCTCACAAATGGCATGTGCTATAGATCTAAATTCAGCCTCAGCACTACTCCATGCTATAACACTTTGCTTTTTACTTCACCAAGTGACTAAATTTCCACCAACAAAAGTGCAATAACTTGATGTTGATCGTCGATCAACCATGCTTCTTGCCCAATTAGCATCGGTGTAAACTTCTATCTAAACATTACCCCTTTTTCTAAACATCAACCCCTTTCTAGTGTCCCTTTAAGATACCGTAGTATTTTGTATGCAGCATCAAAGTATTCTTTGCTCGGAGCATGCATAAATTGACTTACCATGCTAACAACGAAATGCAATATTAGGACAAGTATGTGATAACTAAATAAGCTTACTAACTAGATGTTGAAATTTTTCTCTTTCAATCATATTTTCAGCAGTAGCTAGGCTCAGCTTTAAATTAGCTTCAATTAGAGTTTCGATCGCTTCACATCCCAAAACGCTAGTTTCATTAAGTAAATCAAGAATATATTTTCTTTGATTTACAAATGTACCTTCTCTTGATCCTGCAAACTCGATACCTAGAAAGTATTTCAACACTCCTAGGTCTTTATTTTCAAACTCCTCGACCAATCTTTTCTTGAGCATTGATAATTCATCAAGATCATCACCGGTCAAAATCATATCATCAACATATACAATTAAAATTACAATCTTGCCCTCATTAGAATGTTTATAGAATGTAGTATGATTAGCTTGACTTTGGCGATATCTATAGCCATTTACTACCTTCCCAAAACGATTAAATCACACTTCGGGAGATTGTTTAAGACCATACAAAGACTTCTTAAGTTTGCACACTTTATTTGGCCAATAGTACTTTCAAAACCTAGAGGATGACATATGAATACTTCTTCTTCCAAGTCACCATTCAAAAAAGCATTCTTTATGTCTAGTTGTTATAGAGGCGAGTTAAAATTGGTCGCAAAAGATAATAACACACGAATGGAGTTAATTTTTGCTATTGGAGAAAAATTTTCTTGGTAATCAATACCATAAGTTTGAGTAAAACCCTTAGCAACAAGTCTTGCTTTGTATCTTTCTACACTTCCATCCGCCTTATGCTTTACAATAAACACCCATTTACACCTCATTATTTTATGATCTTTTGGTAATTCCACAGTCTCCCAAGTCTTATTCTTCTTTAGTGCATCAATCTCCTCAAAAGCTGCTAATTTCCACTTTGGATCATCAAGTGCTTCATGAATGTTTCTTGGGATAAACAAGTTAGAATTTTTTTCTATAAATGCCTTATGTTTCTAAGAGAGCCTATCATATGACAGATGCTTTACGATGGGATGATTAGTACAAGAACGAGTTCCTTTCCTAATGGATATAGGTATACCCAAATCATTAGATTTTGTTTCAATAGAAGTATTAGGAATAGTAGGAGAATGAATGGAAGGAGATGAAAGACGAGGACAATCAACATTACCTAAACCTAAATTCGAAGCATTAGATTCACTTGGTGGTGTTTCGGGTATAGATGATTCTCTACCTTTTGAATGAATTTTCTTTCTTGTATAAACAATAACTCCGGGCTTATATTCCTTAGAATTGTTTGGTAGCGTTTATCCCCCAATCAAAGATTCCTCAATACTTGGCAGAATAGGATTAGAAGGTATGACTTTGGGTAAAATATGCTGAATATCCCAACTATTTTCTTCATCTAGTTTCTCCCCCGAAGAAAATTATTTCAAAAATAGGGCTGATTTTTAAGAAACACAACATCCATAGTAACAACAATTTTACGAGTTAGTGGATGAAAACATTTATATCCTTTCTTAGTTGTTGTATAACCAATAAAAACATATTTTTCAGCTCAAGAATCAAGTTTCGATCAATCTTTCCGAGGGATAAAAACATTAGTCGTGCAACCAAAAACTTTGAGAGGTAAGTGTGAAAAAATCCGACTATCGGGAAAAAAATGTTTGAAACATTCTAAGGGTGTAATGTAATTCAAAACATGAGTAGGCATCCTATTAATTAAAAATGATGTAGTTAAAATAGCTTCACCCTAGAGATATTTAGGAATATGCATAGAAAACATTAGTGCACGAGCAACTTCTAGTAATTGTCAATTTTTTTCTTTCGACGATGCCATTTTGTTGTGATGTATCAACACGAGTAGATTGATGTTGAATACTCTTTTCTCTAAAGAAGCTAGCAAGAGTATTATTAAAATATTCAATGCCATTATCGGTATGCAAAATTTCAATTTTTGTATGAAATTGTGTTTCAACCATTGCAAAAAAACTTTAGAATAAAGTTTGAACTTCGATTTATCATTCATTAAATATACCTAACATAATTGAGTATGATCATTAATAAACGTCACGAACCATCTTTTCCCAAAATAAGTTTGAATTCTTAAAGGTCCCTAAACATCACTATGAATTAGGTAAAAAGGCCGAGAAGGTCGATATGGTTTTGAAAAATAGATATTTTTGTGACTTTTTGATAAAATGCAATGTTTACAATGAAAATTGGAACTATCTATTCCATGAAATAAAGTAAGAAACAATTTCTTAAGATATGAAAAACTAGGATGTCCTAAACTATAGTTCCAAAGCATTATTTCATCCTTAATAGAGTAGAATTAACACTACCGAACCCCTACGGTATTTTATTTTTGGAATCTTCATCTTCAAAGTAGTAGAGACCAATTATCATCATAGCACTGCCAATCTTCCTACTTGAATTCTAGTCTTGGAAAACACAATAGGAATCAAAGAAAGTAATATGACAATTAGAATCTTTGGATATTTTGGTAAAAGATAGAAGATTATAGGCCTATTCGAGAACATGAAGAACAGATTTAAGAGATAAAGTTTTTGATAATTTGACCAAACCTTTGCCTACAATAGAAGAATAAGATCCATCTGCTATACAAATTTTTTCTTGTCCGTAACTAGGATTATATGTATGAAATAGATTGGAAAAACTAGTCATATGGTCGGATGCTCCCGAATCTATTATCCAAGTAGTGGATTGTGAAAGAGAATAACAAACCAAGGCATTTAAATCACTATCTATTTGTGCAAGAGAAGCATTAGGAGTACCTAATAATGTAGCGTTAGATTTTAGCGACTTGAGAATATGATCCATTTGCCGAGGACTCGAATGGGATAGCTTCGACTTCATATGCAAGTGGAAACACTCATTCGATCAATTTGTCTGGTTAAACTTCCCCTCATGCTTGCCTTTCCAATTAGCTAGTTTACCATGAATTTTCTAGCAAGTTTCATGGGTGTGTCTTGGTTTATTGTAATGATCACACCATACATGAGTCTTCTTATGGTTGCTAGCATAGACTTCACCAAAGGCCAAAATAGAATTCTCAAGAATGCTTCTTGAAGTCTTCTTGCTAAGCATGACAAGTTTGTGACTCTCTTCATGATGAACATCGAAAAAAATTTCATTAATTGAGGGAACGAGTTGTCTAACAATTATCCTCCCCCTAACTTCATCAAATTCAACATTTAAACTAATGAGAAACTTGAAGATTTAGTCATCTTCAACATTCCTTTTATAGTAGTTGCGATCATCGAAGATTTCCACTCATGAGTATTGAATAAATCTAAATCCCGCCATAAGCGTTTTGATAAATTGAAGTATCTCGGTAACACTATCTTTGCCTTGACAGATATCTCCAAGTATTAACATAATTTCATAGACTTGGTAATGATTTCCCAAATTCGAATACATAAGATTGAAATTGTCCCAAATCTCCTTAGCTATGTGATAACACATGTAGTTAGAACTAATATCTTCCTCCATGGTGTTTACTAACTATGTCATTAACATAAAGTTTTTGGCATCCCATGTGGGGTATGTCCGATCATCAACGATAGGTTCTATCTTATCTCTAGTAATGTAGCCAATTTTCCCTCTACCTCAAATATACATGTGCACAGATTAGGACCAAGTATAGGAAATTATCTCCATTCAACCAAATAGTAGTTATTTGGATTGAATGAGATTTAGAGGAAACCAAGGCTGGAGTTTTTTTTTTTTTTAATGGATGAAGTAGATGAAGAAGGATTAGTGGCTATGGAGTCATATTCAATTTCGGACATAGTGGAGTTGTGGTTGCTTACTTGTAGCTAGGTTGGATGAGGAGGCTTTGTATAGGTTAAACGGCTAGGGTTTTTTTAGGTTTGTTGTGATACCATGTAGAAAAATATGGAAGAAGAGAATAATAGTTGTATTTGTCGTATTGAACTCAAAGTGTTATAGCCTATATATATAGTAAATAGAATAGCCTATTTAGGAAGTATTAGTCGTACAAAGAGACAGAATTCCCTAACTTAGGTAACATACAAACTTTCTATATTTACACCATAAATTACTTTATTCTTAATTATTTCCTTTTAACACTATCTCATTGTGCTCATGCCTAGCATTCTCCTCAAACAAGCTTTTAAACTTTGCTATGACATCAAAGGCATGTGTGCTTCTATGTTGGTGCCTATGCTATAATGTCATAGCAATAAGTATTCTGCTCTAATTAGTGATTGCTTAATCTCTATGTTTGATCCATGTTATATGAGCTTTAGCTTGATCTTAAGGAGCCTAAGCGAGGAGAGGTTTCTCTACCACGTAGAGAATTTTGTCATATTGGAGGACTATCCTCTCGATTCATTTTCTAGTCAAGAAAGTTCATGCCATTGAAAGCATTACTTCTATCAATGATCAACTCGTATAGACGTGTTGGCAATCATATTATGCAATCTAACAAGATAGAAATATATACAATTTGGTTAATTGAATTACATAAAGTAAAATAAAAAATAAATTAAAGAAGTAAAATCTATGTTCACTCTTACTATTTTCTTCAAGTTGTATAACCTTCATATATAGGACTCGAGAAGATTTTTTTATTCATCTTCCATAGTGGGTTAGGATTCCATCCTCTAACATGCATTAACCTTGAGTTATCTCAATAAGTCATACGTGAAGGATTAGGTAGGTAACTCTTTACCAATTATATCTAATGCAATTTCTAATCTCAATGGCATGAAAATTTCTTATCATATCACATCTTATATGAATACTACTATTTTCCTATAAGTTTATTACACCTTGGGTTATCTTAAGAAACCTAATAACTCATTTTAAGTTAGACCTAGCTTTTAGGGATATCGCATGACCCCATGATTTGTTTCCTCGAGGAAGAAGTGACCTTAAGTTATCTCAACAAGCAAACAACGACCAAGAGAGTTACCTGCTCATAATGTTGAAAGGCATTTAACTTAACATTTAATTTGAAGGATTTTAATGTTATAAGTCTCATCCTAGCATGCATACTAGTCAATAATCTCATTAGTCCTAACATGCATACTAATATTAATTACATAATATAGAATACATACATTTCATACATGACATAGGGATCGATGAATAGTAATAGATCTTTAATACTAGCTCCCTTGAGCCACAAGGAGACTAGTGGGTCAAATACCTAAGTTAAAAAGCATTACATATTCTTCGAATTTGTCTTCACCTCTTGGCTTTATCTTTTTGTATCTATTCTAATTCTTATCTTCTACTTTTATATTTATTTGAATAATAAATCTCAAGTTACATTTAGGGAGTAAGATGAGAAGATAAATAGAATAGAGTAATAGAGAAGGTAGGATCAGAGCCATATTTATCTAAAAAGTACAAACATTCATTCCCATAAACTAGGTCAACTCATCTATACCATTCACTCATGTTTCAATCACATTAATACTTGAAATACTAATAAAAAACATTTCATTTAAATTACAATTATAAATCTATGTTTTGGCCATTTATAAATCTATCAAAGTTTCTCTAAATTTTAATTTTAAAACTTTTCAAGCCTTTGTCCCACTTTGGATCCATGTGCTTTGATGCCTTAGGATTGAGCTTGGTGTGCTCATGCGCACCTACTTATGGCTAGTGGCCGAGCACCTGCAGCCTTACATGTGCATATGATCCGTGACCTAGCATGTGAGTGCCTAGCTTGCATGCCTCGCCCATGAGCCTAACTTGTCATGGATGCGTGCACCTAGCCTATACACCTCACATGGTGGCCTATCTTATTGCATGCCTAGCACACGACCGGCTTAGCTTGACGGACACCCAATGTGCGAGCGACCGGGGTTGTTCATACACATGAGCACCAACATCCAACATTAGCCTCATGTGCCCTAACTAATTTTTAACCCAAATTTCAATTTTAAATTTATATAAAATATAAAAAAATAAGATTTTTAATTAGGTATAGCCAATTCATGTAGTTAATCATAATTAACGGAATATACAATCAAAGATTCAATAAAGGCTCTAATACTAATTAAAGGATAATGGAGATGGGAAATGAAACAAAAATTTCCTCCATCTAAAGGGCCAAAGATCATGTTGTTGAACCAACTAATCATGCATTCATGAATTATAGTAATGAATAGACAATCACCTCTTTAGCATAGATTTAAACCCTCATAGAAAAAAGTTGTTCAAATGTGCGACCTCATCGATAGTCCACACGGTCCAAGCACCCACAAAAGAAGGACTCAAAATAGCTAGAATGCTAGCTTCACTTTTTTTAACTTTATTTTGTGTTTCCTATGGAAATCTAATTAGGGTAATTTTGTGACAACCTAAAGAAAGAGAAGAGAAAGTGGCTTGCTTAGGTTAGGGAGAAAACAATTTTCTCTTTATTTTTCCGAATAGGTCATGTGCCCTAGAAGTATTTTCCCTTTTGTGTCAAATTTTCTCTCCAAAAGTTACTTATGTTTCCCACACCTCTCTCCGATACATATATAGGGAAGATGCTTCCTTGTCCTTCAAGGAATATGATGGGTGGCAATGAGTCCCTAAAGGACTCTATGTTGTTGTTTCCTAATCTCCAAGGAGTAGGGGCTTTTTTGCATATGGGATTTTGATCCTTGTCTTCGAAACATTCATTAATATCCAATGAAGTTCATGTTTATCATCCCAACAAAATATATTTCGGCTTTTAATTAAACCTATTGGCCAAATAAATTAATTTGGACTAACTTAATAAATTATGTTAGATAATCTTAGGAGGTCCACATTAAGAAGCAATTTTTCAAATTACCCTTAAACCTAAAATAGCAACCTAATTTTGATTTTAGGTTATTACTTCCAAATTTAGAACTAGCTTCGAATTAGGAAACCGATTTCTAAAAGAGAAAACTTCCCATTTTAGGAAACTTTTTATTTTCAAAAACCTTTTTCCAAAATTGAAAACTTTTTTCAACATCTTTGCTTCTCTTTAATCATGTGAATGCTTAAACTTATGGATGTGACTCAATAGGTTCCTATATATGTTGATAATGTATAAAAAATAAAAGACACCTTTTCTATCTCTTGATACATAAGTCAATATTGGCCTCTAGCAAGGCATCACGACTACTAATTCTCTAGGAGGATTAATTAATCCGTAATTACATTTCACAAGGATTGTTACCATATAATTTAGTCCCCATGTCAACTTATCACAATGTGATCTCAAATTTGGTTATTAGTCTTGTTCAATCACTATCACACAAGTTTTCTTCGATTCCTAAATGTCTTAGCTCTTAGAGTAAACCAACTATGCTCTATTAGTGTAGTCCTACTATGGGCATAGATTTCTTGAGTAGACATTCATCGAAATACAATGTGATAACTCCTTTGGCATATAAGAAATGAAATGTCCTATCTTAGTCATTCAACCATCTCTATTAAATTACTAGTATACCCAATAAATCACTCATGTATAACATTTTACGGGATCCATTCAAAACAGTTGTTAAATTACATAAATTCTATAGTGAGATAACCATCATGACCTTAAGTTCAAGGACCAGTTATACCTATCTTATGTGAGATTCCCATAGACTAAACCAAATAGGTTCTCATGGTGAGTCAAGTCTAGTTATATGTTCTCTAGCATAAATCACCTAAGTGTTTGCTTTGGCATCATCATGATAATAGGCATAAGATCTCCTACTCGTTATCATATAGCATGATCATAACACTCACAAGTCTAACCACATATAGTCAATGTCCATTCTTGACCTTACTATGACTTGGGACATTTAATGGTATCATTTATGTGCATTAGTATTTGTTTCACATCTTTCAATCAATCAATAATGCAAATGCATATTGCATGGACTTTTATCAAATTTTATTTAATGAATAAATATAAATAACAAGAATTAATAGAAGTATTTTTTATTATAAATAATATAAATGATGCAATAATATAATAAGTCAAACTCATCCAAATAAGATTGGATCTTGGGCACCTACACTAATATCACCCTCATTTTCTCTTTCCCTTTCCCTCTCCCTCTATCCCTCTCTCTTTAACCCTCTTTGCCTCACTCCATCTCTCCCCTTCTCCCCTTCTCCCTCACTCCCTCTCTCTCCCTCTCTTTTACCCTCTCTCTACCTCTCTCTCCCTCTCTTTTCCCCTCTTTCTCACACTCTCTCCTTCTCTCTCGCCTCTCTCTCTTCATACCCCTCCCTCTCTCTCCCTCTCTCTCTCTCCTTCACCATCCGTCCCTCTCTCTCCCTCTTTCTCTTATTATCTCTCGCTCTTGCTACCTTTCTCTTCCTCTCTCTCCTTTCCTCTCTCCCTTTCTCCCCTCCCTTTTTCCCTCTCTCCCTCTCCTTCCCTCACTCCCTCTCTTTTTCTCTCTCCCCCTCTCTCCCACCTTCTTTGTCTCCCTCCCCATCCTCCTTCTCTTCTTCTCCCTCTTTCTTCTTCCACTCTCTCTCTAACTCTATCTCTCTTTTTCCCTCTCTCCCTCTCTATCTCCCTTCTGTTTCTCTCTCCCTCCCTCTCTCCCTCACTCTCTCCTTCCCTCTCTTCCCTTCTCTCCCCCTCACTCATTCCATCTCTCACTTTCTCTTTCTCCCTCTTCCTTGATCTCTAATCCTCTCTCCCTTACCTCTTCTCCCTCACTCACACTCTCTCTCCCTCTCTCTCCTTCTTTCTCTCTCTCTCTTTCTCCTTCCTCTCCTTCTCTCCTCACCTTCTCTCTTTTTCCCTCTCCCTCTTTCCCTATCGCTCTCTTTTCCTCTCTATTCTTCTTTCCCTTTCTATTTATCCCTCTCTTCTTCCTTACTACATCTCCCTATCTCACTCCTTTACTACCTCCCTCTCCTTCTCTCTCTCTTAATCTCTCTATATCTCCCTCTCCCTCTTTATCCCTCTCTCATTCACTCCCTCTCTTTACTCTTTCTCTTCATCCTTTCCCTCTCTCTCCCACTCTCCCTCTCTTTTCTCCCACTCCCTCTCTCTTTCTCTCCCTCACTCCCTTTCTCTCTCCCTCTAATTCCTTCTTCATCTCTCTCCCTCCCTCCTTCTCTCCCTCTCCCTCTCCCTCCCTCTCTCCCTATCTCTCTCATCCTCCCTCCCCCTTACTCTCATTTTTTCTTTTCCTTCTTTCTCTCTCTCACTCTCCCTCTTCGTTTTGCCACCCTCTATCTCTCCTTTTATCCTTCTCTCTTTCTCCCTCTCCCTCGCTTTCCTCTAGCCTAATCTCCCTCACTCCCTCGCTTTTCCCTCTCTCTCCACCTCTTTGTTCCTCTTTCCATCTATCCTCCTCTCTATCTCCCTCTCTCTCTTTTTTCTCTCGTTTCACTCCCTCTCTATCTCCCTCCCTCTACCTTTTTCCCTCTCTCTATCTCTCTCCCCCTTCCTCTTTCCTTATTTCACTCTCCCTCCCTTTCCCTCTCTCTCCCCTTCTATCTCCCTCTTCCTCTCTACCTCTCCCTCTCTTTCTATTTCTCCCTCCCTCCCTCCCTCCCTCTCCCTCTACTCTCTCTCTCTCTATATCCCACTCTCTCCCTCCCTCTCCCTCTCACCCTACCCCCAGTCCTTCCCCCTCTCTCTTCATCTCTCTCCCTCTCCCTTCCTTTTTTTCCCCTACTTACTGTTTCCTAATTTCTCTCCCTCTCTCCCCCTTTCTTTCTCTCTCCCTTCTTCTATTCTTACTTCCTCTCTCTTCCCTTTCCTCTCCCCTCTATCTCGGACTCTCTCTCCCTTCTAATTAATGTCCCTCTCACTTTCTCCCTCCTCTATTTACCTCTTTCACTATCTCCCTCTATTTTCCTCTCTCTTCCCTCTCCTCACCCCCTTTCTCTCTCTTTCTCTCTTTCCCTCTCTCTCCTTCTCCCCCTCTGCCTCTCTCTCCCCCTCTTCCTCTCTCCCTCTCTCTCTCCCTCTTTATCTCTCCTTTTCACTTTCCCTTTCCCCCTCTATCCCCCTCTCTCCCCCTCTCGCTTTCCTTTTACCCCTTCCTCTACCTCTTTTTCACTCTCCCTCTCCCTCTCTTTCTCTCCCTCTTTCCCTCATTCTCTCTCCCTAACCCCTTTTCCCTCGCTCTTCTTCTCTCTCTCCCTATCCCTCCTTCTCCTTATCTCTCTCTCTCCTCCCTTCTTCCTCTCCTTCTCTCCCTCTTTCTCTCTCTCTCTCTCTCTTTTTCTCACCCTCTCTCTCTCTCTCTCTTTCTCTCCCTTTTCCCTTCTAGACTCTTTCTCTCCCAATCTCTCAATCTCCCTCTCTCCCTCCCTCTCCCTTTCTCCCTTCCTCTCGTCTCTCTGTCTTTTCTTCATCCTATCTCTCTTCCTCTTCCCTCTCTTTCCCCCTTTTTTCTCTCTCTCTCTAATTCTCTCTCCCTCTCCCTATCTCCCACTCTATGGGTAGAAGATAGTGGCATGGGATAAAGAAACAATTCCACATAGGTAAAAGCCAAGGGTAAGAGATGAATCAAAATAAGATATGAGATGAAGTGCAAGTGTCACATGGTCGTGTGCCTCTATCCTTTAAGCCATGCAACATAAGCAAGCTAAGGTAGCAAACCATATGAAGCAAAGAAGCAAGTTGTGTGTGTTAAGCCATCAAGTCATATGTTAACATCGATATGTCATATATGTGTTGTAACTATACTTATGTCTATAAATAGAGATGTTAGGAATCATTCTACGGATGCCTTCATTTTGGAGCTACCATAGATAGCAAAAAGGATAGTAAAAATCCTCCCTTGTTATCAACCATCAATCACTAAGAACCTTTCTTGGTAGAAGGGAAGTTGAAGCTTTGGTAAAATCGATCCGAGATCCGAACACATTTTAATTATAAACTTATTCTTTTGGAGTATTTTATGTTTTTTCTATATTATTTGAATATGATTATGTGATTAACTGATTAGAATGCAAGCTAATTACTTAATCATTATAATCTTTTACTAGCTAAGTATTCAAGTCCGCATAATTATTTGTCTAAACTTACCTATGGTTGTAACTAACTAGGCGTTAATGATTATAAATATATTTTTGTTTAGTCCCTTGGTAAACATAAAACTAGATTAAATTCTTCTAATGTCTAAAAGGGTTATTTAGCTTCACCTATCTTTCTCTCATTTAATACCGGTATTGGATAAAATCAGTTAGCGTCTACTAGGTTCTTCCATAGCTATGGATTAATCAAATAATTTCTATTTGGTTAAAAAAATCATTAAGGAAAGATTAAGGATAAAATAGAAGTTATTGTCTTATAGTGAATATTATAGGTAAGAATAATTTAATGTTTGAATCAATGATCGGTGATTAAATCAAAAGTGGAAACTAATCTTTAACCAAAGCTTTCATTATTATTGCTATATCCGTATTTACTTTGACTACCCTTACTATTATCAACAAACCAAACCCACCTTTTACCTTTACTTTACTTTGGAAACAATTAGAAGAAAAAAGATAGTGATTGAACCATATCCGTTTGTGGGATCGACCCTTACTTGCCTTACATACACTCTTATGATTGGGTTTCCTAAGGAATAAAAATACAACTAATTTATTGATAGTACAATATGCCATCAAATTTTGGAAACGTCACTAGAGAAGATTGCATTCAACTTGATTATTCCTAAATAATATGATTGTTTCTTTCCTCAAGATATTCTAAAGAGGAAGTCAAGGCCAATCAAAACAACACTCATACTCTCAAGGAATTGGCCACTCCAAACCCGAACCTTTAACCTTTATGTATTGAATATCCCGATATTGAGTTAGCATTTGAGCTTAAATCTAGTATAATCCATCTCTTACCTAGTTTTCATGGTTTTCTAGGTGAAGACCCCTATAAGTATGTCAAAGAATGCCATATAGTCTTCTCTAGCATGAAACTAGTTAGGATATTTAAGGAACAAATCAAGCTAAGGGCCTTTCCATTTTCATTGGTCGACTTAACCAAGGATTGGCTCTACTATTTTCCATCCAAATCAATTGATACCTTGAATGAAATGAAGAGATTATTTCTTGAAAAATATTTTCCTGCATCTCAAGTTATAAACATTTGTAAAGAGATATGTACGATTAGACAACACATGAAGGAGACAATATATGAGTATTGGGAGAGATTTAAGAAAATATATGCTAGTTGCCCTCACCATCAATTTAGTGAACAACTATTGATCCAATACTTTTATGCGGGACTCTTCCCACAAGATAAGGCCATGAGAGAAGCAACTAGTGGTTGTATTTTTATTTCTAACATGGTCGCTAACTCCATAAAGTTTGGTTCTAGATAGTCATCCTCCTCAAAAGAAAGAAAATGAAATCGGTATCTCTACACTTAAGCATTAAATTGCTAGATTAACCCCTTGATGAGATAAGTAGCGAGTAAATGGCATACATTAAGTGAAAACATATGAAATATGTTTAGTTGTAGAGCGCCCCACTTATTTGTGTCCGTCTTTGCACGATAAATTTACCAAATAAGCCAATGTTATAGGTGGATTTCTAAGGCAACAAAGATGATATGATGTTCATCCTAGATGGAGAGGTAATATGCACTTGAATAACTAGAATAATCTTGGTGGTATACGATAAACAAAGCCCTACCAACCACCATTCTAGAAGTAACAAGCTTCAACTTTAGGTTCGACCCATCATTGGAAGACATGGTGAAAGCATTGATTTCGAATATTTCTCAACTTTAGAATAACACCATGCAATTCAAACAAGTAAACAAGAACAAGCATCCAAAACTTAGAGACTCGAATGAGCTAGATTTCTAAAACTATGGGAAAATTAGAGGCCTAAAGTTTGGGAAAATTAGAGGCCTAAAGTTTGGGCAAACATCCTTCCCCAACACTTGTAAAACCAAGAGAAAATGTAAATTCCATAACTTTGTTAAATGGGAAAGAGATAGAGGCAAAATGTAAGGCTTTTCTATTAGAAGATGAAGAAGAGAGAAAAAGGAACTTGAAGTGCTTTCAAGAATGCCTAAGGTAAATTCCCAAACTCCCGTGAATAAAGATTTAGTTAATTATTTTTCTCTTTTTTGAAATAGATTTACAAAATCAAAGAAAGAAGATAAAGGTAATGAGGTATTGAAGAGGTTTAGAAAGGTGGAGATGAACATACCTCTTATTAATACAATTAAACAAGTTCTAGGATATGCAAAATTCTTGAAGGAGTTATGTACTTTAAAAAAGAAATTAAAGGGAAATGAGAAGGTAAGTATGAGAGAGAATGTGTCTACCACTTTCAAAGTAAACTTCCTCCAAAGTGCATAGTATGTACATTCACAACCCTTTATGTGATAGGTAACACTAGATTTCAAAAGGCCATGCTAGATTTAGGAGCTTCAATCAATGTCATGCCATATTCTACTTATGTGATTTTAGATTTAAGGCTTTTGAATGAAACTGGTGTTATAATTCAATTACTAGATAGATTTATTGCCTACCCTAAAGGTGTTGTTGAGGATGTTTTGGTGCAAGTCAATATGTTGGTTTTTTAGTAGATTTTTATGTTCTAAGGATGGAATAAGGAAACTCATGGACTTCAACATCCTTTCAATTGGATAGACTATTTTTAAAGATAGTAAAGATGAAAATAGATGTGCATAAGGGAGCATTAACCATGAAATTTGATGGTGAAATAGTTCATTTCAATATTTTTGAAGTGCTAAGGTATCCTAATGATGTCCACTCTGTTTTATCTATTAATATTATTCATTGCTTGTCATAGGATTTGTTTGACCTAGATATTCAAGATGAGTTAGTATCTATACTAGATAGATCTATTGCCTACCCTAAAGGGGTTACCGAGGATGTGCGAGTCAATGAGTTACTTTTTTGAGTAGATTTTTATGTTCCGAGGATGACTTCAACATCCTTTCTATTCGATAGACCTTTTTTAATGGTAAAGATGAAAATAGATGTGCACGAGGGAACATTAACCAAAGAATTTGTCTGGTGAAATAGTTAGCTTCAATATTTGTGAAGTGCTAAGGTATCCTAGTGATGTCCACTCTGTTTTATCTATTGATATTATTGATTGCTTATCATAAAATATGAGATAATCAATATAAGTTAGTAGCTATAATTAGTATGAGTCTAGAACAAGATATCTTGTAGACTTTTGACTTTACTCTTGATGATGAGATAGAAAAGATGGTGTTTGCCCTAAACTCTTTCCATTCGATCTATAACAAGTTTGAAATTGCCAAAATTGAATTACCTTTATCCCGCTTGAAATTACTACCTTCGTTATGCGGACACTAGTTATTGAACTCAAACCATTACTAGGGCACTTGAAGTATGTTTTCTTGGGAGAGGGGAAACACTTTAATTAATTATAGCAAGCAACTTAACCAAGTTGCAAGAAGAGAAAATCATTCAAGTTATCAAAGACCACAAAATAGCCATAGGATGGACCATAGTTGACATAAAAGGTATCGAGTCCTTCCATACACATGCATAAAATATTTCTAGAAAAGGGTTCTAAACCAATAAGTGAAGTGTAAAAAAGATTGAACCCTCCGATGATGGAAGTGGTAAAGAAAGAAATCCTAAAATTTATTGATGTCATGTGATCTATCCAATTTTGGATAGTAAATAGGTAAGTCTAGTTTAAGTGATGCTAAAAAAGACATGAATTATAGTAGTTAAAAATCAAAATTCCATCTCCTATTCATTGATGAAATGCTCGAGCGATTGGCCAGTAGATGTCATTATTTTTTTCTTGATGGTTATTTTGGATACAATCGGATTGCGATAGCCCTAAAAAATGAAGAAAAAATAACTTTCACATTCCCATTTGGTACCTTTGGTGTCTATAATGCACTAGCAACATTTCAAAGGTGTATGGCCGGTATTTTTTAGATTATATTAAGCATAGTATTGAAGTTTTTATGGATGAATTTATCATGCATAGAGACTCATTTGATGCAAGCTAAGATAATCTAAATTATGTACTTGAAAGATGTATTAAAACTAACCTTGTTCTTAGTTCGAAAAATGTCATTCATGGTAGAACAAGGAATAGCTTTGGGACATGTCGTTTCATTTAAGGGAATTGAGGTTGATAAGGAAAAATAGACATATTGCAAAACTTACCTTACACCAAAAGTGTGTGGGAAATTTATTTCTTTCTTGGTCATCTAGGTTTTTATAGGAGATTCATCAAGGGCTTCTCAAAATTTTCTTTGCCCCTATGCCACTTGTTGTAAAAGGATGTACCTTTCAAATTCCATGAATGATATAAGGAAGCTTTTGGTAAGTTAAAGGTGATGCTAGTATCAGCACATATTATCCAACCACCTAATTAGAGTCGACCCTTTAAAATCATGTATGATGTAAGCAATTTCCCTTTGGGAGCTATCCTTTGTCAACGAATTAGCAAAGTGGTGCACGCCATTTACTAAATTTCAAAAACCCTTAGTCTAGCACAATGTAACTACTTTACCATAAAAAAGAACTTTTTGCAATCCTATTTTCCTTTGATAAGTTTAGATATTATCTATTTTGACCTTGTAGTATTAAGGTGTCTATTATCAAAAAGGAAGTAAAACCAACATTGATTAGGTGGATCTTCTTGCTCCAAGAATTCAATTTGCAAATCAAGGATTGACAAAAAGGTGGAGAATCTAATGGTTGGTCATCTTAGCTAGATAGTGAAGGAAGAGGATGCAATACCTTTGCACGAGTTGTTCCCAACGAACAACTATTATCACTTTAAGGTAAGGACCCATGGTATGTCGATACCTACCGATTTGAGTAGGACTCATAGAGATAGAATAAAAAGGGTGCCAAATATTATTTGAAAGATGATCCTTATTTATAGAAGTACTATTCTGAATAAGTAATTATAAGATATGTATCATGAGTTTGAGTCTATTCTTGTATTCTTACATGAATATACTTATGGTGGACATTTCGAATCTAACGGAACTATTAGGAAGATACTTGAATATGGCTTTTATTAGTCAAGATTATTTAGAAAAGGAGAGAGAGGAAGAGATGGAGAGATGGAGATAGGAAGAGAGTGATAGATAGGGAGGGAGTGATAGAGGGAGAGAGGGGGAGATAGAGGGAAAAGGAGAGAGAGGGAGAGAGAAGGAAAAGAGAGAGATGGAGAGAGAGAGAGAGAGAAGAGGGAGAGACATGGAGAGGGAGGGAGGGAGAGAGGGAGAGTAGGAGGGAGATAGAAAGGGAGAGAGGAAGAAAGATAGAGAGAGGGAGAGATATAGAGGGAGAGAGGAAGAGAGAGAGAAAGAGGGATAGAGAGAGGAAAAGCAAAAGGGAGAGAGTGGTAGGAGGAAGAAGAGGGAGAGATAATGAGGGAGGGAGAGGGAGATAGAAAGAGAGGAGGGAGAGAGAGATAGGGAGTAAGGGAGAGAGAGGAGAGAGATTGATAGAGAGAAGAAGAGAGGAAGAGGGAGAAAGGGAAAGGGAGAGAGAATATGAGAGAGAAGGAGAAGGAGAAGGAGGGAGAGAGATAGAGAAAGTGGGAGAGGGGGAGAGAAAGAGATAGGGAGTAAGGGAAAGAGAGAAGAGAGATGGATAGAGGGAAAAGGAGAGGAAGAGGAAGAGAGGGAGAGGCAGAGAGTGTGTGAGAAGGAGGGAGAATGAAAGGGAGAGAAGGAGGGAGAGTGGAAGGGAGAGAGATAGAGATAAGAAAAGAGAGTGGGGAAGAGAGAAGGGAGGGAAGGAAAGAGAGAGGGAAAGGAAGAGTAAGTTAAAGAGAGAGAGGAAAAAAGAGATACAAAGGAAGAGAAGGAGAGATAAAAAGGGAGAGAGGGAGAGGGAGAGGGAAAAAGGAAGAGAGGAAGAGAGGGAGATAGAGGGGAGAAATGGAGAGAGCAAGATAGGGAGAGGGAGAGATTGGGTGACAAGGAGGGAGAGAGAGAGGGACGGGGAAGGAGAGGGCGAGAGAGGGAGAGAGAGAAGGAGAGAGGAAGAGAAAGAAAGGAAAAAGGAGGGTTAGAGAAAGACTATGAGGGAGAGAGAAAGGGAGAGGAAGAGATGGGGAGAGAAGGAGAGAGGAGAGGAGAAAGAGGGAGTGGGAGGGTAAGAGAGAGGGAGTGAGAAAGAGAGAGGGAGAGAGAGAGGGGGAAAAAGAGGGAGAGAGGGATAAAGGGAGAGAGAAGAAGGAGAGAAGGTGAAAGAAGGAGAGAGAAGGAGGAGAGATGGTGAGAGAGGGAGACGAGTGGGAGAGAGAGGGTTAGAGAGAGAGAGAAATAGAGGAATATAGAGGGAGAGGGAGAGAGGGGGAGAGAAAGGGTGAGGGAGAGAGAAGGGAGTGAAATAGATGAAGAGAGGGAAGGAGAGGGAGAGAGAATGATAAAGATAGTGAGAGTGAAGGGGAGAGAGAGAGAGAAAAGTGGGAGGGAGAGAGAGGGAAAAAGGAGAGAGGGAAGGTGAGAGAGTGAGAGAGAGGAAGAAAAGGAGGGAGGGAGAAAGAGGGAGGGAGAGAGTGAAAGAGAGGAAAAGAAGCAGGGAGAGAGAAAGAGGGAGGGAGAGAGTGAGAGAGGGATAGCGTAAGAGTAGGAGAGAGAGAGAGAGAGAAAAAGAGCAAGGGAGTGAGGGAGAATGGGGGATAAAAGGAGAGAAAGGGAGAGAGGAAGTGATAGAGATAGGGAAAAGAATGGGAGAGGGGGAGAGAGTGAGAGAGTGAGGGAGAGACAAAGAGAGGGGGATAAAGAGGTATTGAGAGGTAGTAAGAGTGGGAGAGGGAGGGAGAGGGAGAGAGGAGGAAAGAGAGGGAAAGGAAGAAAGAGGGAAAGAGGGAGAGAGAGTGGGAGGGAGGGAGAATGGGAAGGACAGAGAGGGGGAGGGAGGGACAAATGAGGAGAGAGAATGTTAGGGAGGAAGAAAGAGAGAGGGGTAAAGAAAGAAGGAGGGAATGAGTGGGAGAGAGGGAGGGAGAGGGAGAGAGGGAGAGAGAGGGAGAGTAGGAGAGAATGAGGGAGGGGAGAGAGAGAGAAAGAGATGGAGAGATAGAGGGAGTAGGAAGAGAGAGGAAATGGGGAGATAGAGAGAGTGAGGAAGGGAGAGAAAGGGATAGGAGAGGGAGAGAGGAGTAAGAGACCAAGAAATAGATAAAAAGAGAGTCGGAGAGGAAGAGAAGGAGAAAGAGGGAGAGAGAAAGGAAGAGAGAGAGAGGAAGGAAGAGAGAGAGAAAGGGAGGGAGGGAGGAAGAGATAGATGAAGAGAGAGAGAGGGAGAGGGAGAGGGTGAGAGAGAAAGGGAGAAAAAGGGAGAGAGAGGAAAGAAGAAAGTGAGAGAAGGGAGAGAGATAAGGAAAAGGAAATAGAGAAGAAGAGAGGGGAGAGATGGAGAGGGAGAAAAAGAAGGGAGAAAGAGAGGGACGGATGAAGGGGGAGGAAGAAGGAGGGAGAAAGAGAGGGAGAGATAGAGAGGGAGGAAAAAGGAGGGAGAAAGAGAGGGAGAGATGGAGAGGGAGAAAAAGGGAGGGAGGGAGAGGGAGAGAGAAGAGAGAAAGAGAGAGAAAGAGGAGAGAGAAGGAGAGGGGGTGAGAGAGGGAAGGAGATAGTAGGGAGAGGGAAAGGGAGAGAGGGATAGAAAGAGGTAGGGAGAGAGAGCTATTGAAAGATAGAAAGGGAGAGAGAGAAAGAGAGAGAGGGAAGAAGAGAGTAAAGGGGACGAGTAGAAGGAGAGAGAGAAAAAGAGAGTAAAGAGAAGAGAGAGGGAGAGGGAGAGAGATGAAGAGAGGGAGAAGGAGAGAGGAGATAGATAGAGAGAGGAAGTAAGAGATCGGAAAGAGATAGAGAGAGTCAAAGAGGAAGAGAGAGAAAGGAGGAGAAAGAGAAAGAAAGAACGAAAGAGGGAGAGAGAGTAAGAGAGAATGAGAGAGAGAGAAGGAGGGAGGGAAGGAAAGAGGGAGGAAGAGAGGGAGAAAGGGGGACTGAAAAGGAGAGGGAGAAAGAGAGGGAAGGAGAGAGAGGGGGAGAGAGAGGGAGAGAGAAAGAGGGAGAGAGAAAGAAGGAGAGATAGAGAGAGACTAGGAGAGAGGGAAAAGGAGGAGGAAAAAAGAGGGAGAGGGGAGAGAGAGAGGGATAGAGAAACAAGAAGAGAGTAAGAGAAAGAGAGGAAGAAAAAGGGAGAGAGGGAGATGGAGAGAATGGGAAAGAAAGAGGAAGAATGAAAAGGTGAGTGAGAGAGAGGGATAAAGGGAGATTGAGAAAGAAGAAGAGAGAGGGAGAAAGAGAGTGAGAGAGGTAGAGGGAAAAGAGAAGGAGAGGGGGAGTAAAAGGGAGAGAGAGGGAGAGAGGGAAATAGGGGTAGCGGGAGAGAGAAAGAGTGGTTAGGGGAGAGGGCGATGATGAAAGAGAGAGGGAGAGAGATGGAGAAAGAGAGGGAGAGTGGAAGGAATAAAGGGAGAGAGAGGCAGAGAGAGAAAGAAAGGGTGGGAGAGTGATGGAGAGAAGGAGAGAGAAAAGGAGAGGGGAGATAGATAAAGGAAAATAAAAGAAGAGAGAGGAAGAGAGGGAGATAAGAAGAGAGAAGGAGGGAGAATGAGGGAGGGGAGGGAGAGAGAGGGATGGAAAGGGTGACAAGAGAGGGAGAGGGAGAGGGAGAGAAGGGGATGAAGAGAGAGATGGAGAGATTGATAGAGGGAGGGAGAGAGTGATGAGTAAGGGAGAGAGTGTGGGAAGGAGAGAGCAAGAAAATGAGAGAGAGTGAGAGAGAGAAGTGGATGAGAGAGGGGTTGAGAGAGGGAGACAAAGGGGGAGAGAGAATGATAGAGTGAAAGTGATGGAGAGAGATAAAGGGATATAAAGTAGAGAGAGAAAGGGAGAGATGAAGGGAGAGAGAGGCATAAGGATAGAGAGAGTAGGAAAGGAAGAGATATGGAGAGAGGGAGAGAGATGGAGAGAGAAAGGGTAAGAGAGAGGGAGGGAGAGAGAGTGAGCAAGAGACAAGAAGAGAGGGAGAGAGGAAGAGAGAGGGGCGAGAGGAAGGGAGAGGGAGTAAGAGAGGGAAAAGGGAAATGGAGAGAGTTGGAAAGAGAGAGAGGAGAGAGAAAGAGAGGAGATGGAGAAAGAGAGAGAGAGAGGGAGACAACGAGAGGAAGAGTGGATAAACGAGAGAGATAGGGAAGGCACTCTCTTTCCCTCGATTGCTCTCTCTCTATTCCACCTCTCTCTCATTCTCTCTCCTTCTCTTTCTCTTTTCTTCCCTTTCTATCCCTCTCCCTCTCGTCCTCTACCTCTTTCCATCACTCTCTCACTCAAACACTCCATCTCCCTCTCTCTCTTCATCTCTTTTTTCGTCTCTTTCCATATTCTTCACTCCCTCTCCCTCTCTCCTTCTCACTCTTCCTCTCCCCTATGCACTCTCTTTCTCTTACTTTTTATCCCTCTCCCTCTCTCTATCTATCTCAATCTCTCTTTCTTTCCCTCACCCTCCCTCTCTTCCATTTTCCCTCCCCCTCTCTCTCTCCCCTCCCTCCCTCTCTCCCTCATTTTCTCTTACCCTCTCTCCTCCTCTGTTTATCTCTCCTAGTCTCCCTCTCTCACCTTCTCTTTCTCCCTCTATTCTTCCTTTACCCCTTCTCCTTCTCTCTCCCTCACTCTTCATCGGTCTCTCCCTTCCTTCCTCTCTCTCCCCCTCTATCTTTCTTTCACTCCCTCACTTTCACTCTTTCCCTCTCCCACTCCCAATCCCCCTCTCTCCCCTTCCAATCCCTTTCCCTCTCACTCCCTCACCCTCTCTTTCCCTCTCTCTATCTCTCTCCACCCCTCTATCGCTCTCTCTTGCCTTTCCCTTCACCAACCTCCCTTTTCCCCCTCTCTCTCTTCCTCACCCTCTCTCCGTCTATCTCTCTCTCTATCTCTCTTTCCCTCTCTCTTCTCCTCTCTATTTCCCTCTCTCTTTCTCTCTCCCTCTCTCTTGCTTACTCACTCTCTCTCCCATCCTCTCTCTCTATCTACCATTCAATCTATCTCTTTCCTTTTCTCTCACTCTTCCACTCTTACTCTCCTTATCCTTCCCTCTCGTATTCTCTAGCCCTCTTCCTTTCTCTTCTTCTCCCTCTTTTACCTTTCCCTATCCCTCCCTCTTCCTCTTTATCCCTATCCCTCTCTCTCTCCTTGCTATTATCTCCCTCTCTCTTGCTCTCTCTCCCCCTCCCCTTTCTCCCTTTCTTCCCCTCTCTCCCTCTCACCCTTCCCTTCTACCTCTATCCCCTCTCCCTCTCCCTGTCCCTTTCTTTTTCCCCTCTCTTCCATTCTCTCTTATTCTCTCTCTCCCTACATCTCTCTCTTGCTCTCTCCATTCCTCTCCCTATCTCTCTTTCCCTCCCTCTTACTCTTTCTCCCTCTATCTCTCCCCTTTTTCTTCCTCTCTTTAGATCTCCCCCTCTATCTCCCTCACCCTCTCCTTCTCTCTCCCCCATCCTCTTACTCTTACTTCCCCTACCCTTCTCACGCACCCTCTATTTCTATATTCCTCTCTCCCCTCCCTCTATCTCTCTCTACCTTTTTCTCCCTCTCTCTATCACTTTTTATCTCCCTTTCTATCTCTCTACCTCTCCCTTTCTTTGCTCTCCCTCCATCTCTCTCTCCTTCTCTCTCTACCCCTCTCTATCACTCTCTCCCTCTCTCTTTCTCTCTCGGGATGTCTCCATCTCTCACTTATTTCTTCCCTATCTCCTTTCCCAATCTCTACCTCTCTCTCCCTCTCCCTTTCTCTCTTATTCTCCCTCTCTCTCTCTCCCACTCTCATCTATCCATCCCTCTCTCCCTCTCTCTATCTCACCCTTTCACCTCACTATCTCTTTCTCTCATTCCCTCTCTCTCCCTCCTTCTCTCATTCCCTCTCTCTCCCTCCATTCTATCATTCTCAAAGCCCCTCTCTCTTCCTCTTACCCTTTATCTCTCTCTCCCTCCCTCCCTCTCACTCACTTTCCCTCTCTCTCTCACTCTTCCTCTCCCTTTTTCTTTCCCTCCCCTTTTTGTCTCTCCCTCTCTTCTCTATGCCTCCCTCTCTCCCCCCACCTCCCTCTCCCACTACCTCTCTCCCTCTCTCTTTCCATTTCTTTCTCTTTCTAAATCTCTCTAACCCCCTTATTCTATCCTTTTCACCCTCTTTCTCTTTCTCCCACTCTTACTCTCCATCTCTCCTCCCCTTTCCTTTCTCCCCCTCTATCTCCCCTTCTATCTCCATCTCTCTATTTCTCTCCCTCTCTTCCTTTCTTCCTCTCTTTCTCTCTCTCTCTCTTTTTCCTCTTTCCTTCCTCCACTCTTTGTCTTCCTCTCTCTCTTTAACTCCCTTTCTCTCCTATTCCCTCTCTATCTCTCTTTCTCATTTCATTTCTATCTCTCTCTCCCTTTCTCTTCCTCTCTCATGCTCTCAATCTCCCTCTCCCTTGCTCTCATACTCTCTCTTTTCCCTCTCTCTCCCTCAACCTATCTTCCCCTCTCTCCCTTTCTCTCTCCCCCTTTGACTCTCTCTCTTCATCCCTCTTTGTGTCTTGCTTTTGCCCTCTCTCTTTCTCTCTCTCCTAATTTCTCTCCCTCTTTCTTCATTTCCCTCTCTCTTCCCTCTACCACCCTCTCTCTCCCCCTTTTCCTCCCCCTCTATCTCCCTCCCTTTATCTCCCTTTCTTTATTCTTCCCTCTACCTCCCTCTCCCCTTCTCTCTCCCTCTCTCACTCTCTCTTTCTCTCCCTCTTTCTCTCCCTCTCTCCCTCTTTCTCTCCCCCTCTATCTTTCTCTCCCTCTCTCTCCCTTTCTCTCGTCCTCTCCTTCTCTCTCCTTCTCAACCTCTTTCTCTCTCCCTCCCTCTTTTCACTCTCTCCCTCACTCTCTCTCCCTCTTTTCCTCATTTTTTTCCCACTCTTTCTCTCCTTCTCTATCACTCTTTACTTTCTTTCCCTCATCACTTTATCTCTCCTCTCTCTCTCTCTCTCCCTTTCTCCTCTCCCTCTCCATCTCCCTTTCTCTCCCTCTTAGTCTCTCCCTCTCTCCACATATTTATCCCATGCTCTCTCTTACCCCTTTCTCTCACTCTCTCTTTTTATCCCTCTCCCCCCTCTCTTTCTCTCCTCTCTCTCTCCCTCTCTTTCAATCTCTCTCCCTCTCCTTCTCCCTCTCTCATTATCTCTCTCTCTCTACTTATCTCTCTTCCTCTTTCCCCTTTCTATCCTCTCTCTCTCCCACTATGTCTTTCTTTCCCTCACCCTCTATCACTTTTCTATCTCTTTCGCTCTCTCCGTCTCTCCCTATCTCTCTCTCCCTCTTCCTCTTTTTCTCTCTCTCCCTCCTTTTCATTCTCCCTCTCTCTTGCTATCTCTCTCCCTCCCTATCCTTCTCACTCTCTCTCCTTGTCTACCTCTCGCTCTTACTCTTTTCCACTTTCTTTCTCTTTCCCTAGCCTCTCTTCCCTCCTCTCTCCTTCTCTCTCCCCCTTTCTTTCCCTCCTCCCACCTCTCTCTCCCTCTCTCTTCTCCTCTCTCTCCCTCTCTCTTTCTCCTCTCTCTCCCTCTCTCTTTCTCTCCCCACTCTCTTCCACTCTTCGACTTTCTTTCTCTCTGTCTCCCTCACTATCCCTCCTTCTCTCCCTTGCTTGTTCTGTCTCCCTCTCTCATTTTCTCCCCCTCTCTCTCCCTCTCACTACATCCCTCTCTGCCTCCTTCTTCCTCTCTCCCTCTCCCTTTCCCCCTTTATCTCCAAATTCTATCCACCTCTCCCCCTTATTCCTTCTCTTTCCCCCTTCCTCCCTCTCTCCGCTGTCCTAATCTCTATCCCTATCTTTATCCTTCTCTCCCTCCTCTATCACGCCATCTTCCTCCCTCTCACTTTTTCTCTCCCTCTTTATCTCTCTCCCCTTTGTCTTTCCCTCTCTCCCTCTCTCTCCTTCTCTCTCAATCTCTCCCTCTCTCTAAGTCATACTTTCTCCCTTCATCTATCTTTTCCTCTATCTCCCTCTCCCTTCTCTTTATCTCTCTTCGTCTCTCCTCCTCTTTTCTCCTTTCCCTCTTTATAATTCTCTCCCTCTCTCTCTCTCTATTTGCCTCCCTTTCTCTCTCCATCTCCCCTCTCTCTCTTTTCATCTCCCTCTAACTCTCTCCCTCTCTTTTCATCTCATTCCTTCTTTCTCTTTCTCTCTCTTTCTCTCCCTCTTACTCTCTCCCTCTCTCTCATACGCACACTCCCCCTTTCTCTCTCTCTCCCTCTTGCACTCTTTATCTATCTCTATCCCTCTATCTTTCTCTCTATGTCTCCCTATTTCCCCCTCCCTCTTTCTGTCCTTCCCTTTCTCTCTCACTCTTCCTTTATATTGCTCTCTTAATCTCTCCCTCTCTCCTTCTCTCCTTTCCTTTCTCTCGCGCCCTTCCTTCATCTCTCTCTTCTAATATCTTCTTCTCTCCCTCCTCTTCTTCCTTATCTCTCTATTTGTCTCAATGTCCCAACCACTTTCTCTTTCTCCCTCTTACTCTCTTTCTCCCTTTCTCTCCCTCTCTCCCTTTCCCTCTCCCTCTTTCTTTCCCTCTTTCACACTCTCTCTCACCCTCTCTCCCTCCCTTTATATCTCTCTCTTTCCTTCCCTCCCTCTCTTTCTCTATCCTTTCGTCTCTCCTTAGCTTTCTCTCCCTCTCTCCCTATCTCTCCCACTCTCCCTATCTCTCCATCTCTTTCTTTTCCTTCATCTCTCTCTATCTCTCTCCCTTCCTGTCTTTTTTCCCCACTTTCTCTCTCCCTCTCTCTTTCATTATCTCTTATTAACTCTCTGTCTCTCCTTCTTTCTTGCCCTTCCCTCTCTCTCCCCTCCCTCTCTCATTCCCTCTATTTATCCCCTATCCCCTCACTTTCTCTATCTCTCTCATTCTTTCTCTCTCTTCTAATATATATATATCTCTCTATATCTCCCTCACCCTTTCTCCCTCCTACCTCTCTCCCTCTATCTCCCTCTCTCTCCCTTCATCTCTCTCTCGATATCCTTTTTCTCTCCCTCACTTTCCCTCTCTCCCTCTCTTACTCTCTCTCCCTTTTGCTCTTCCTTAATCTTCCTTGCCAATGTCTTCCTCTCTCCCCTTCTCTCTCGATCTCTTCTTCTCTATCTCTCTCACTCCCTCTCTCTCCCCACTCTTCACTTTTCTCTACCTCTCTATCTTTCTCTCCTACTCTCTTCCTCTCTCTATCTCCCTCTCAATCTTTTTCACTCTCTCCTCTCTTGTCTCTCTCATTGTTTCTCTCTTCTCCAATATACATGTCTCTCTCTACCTCTCCCTCACTCTCTCTCCCTCTCTCTCCTTTTCTCTCTTCCTTTTCCTCTCTCCCTCTTTCTTTCTCTCTCTCTCTCCCTCACTCTCTATCTCTCCCTCTTTCTCTTTCCTTCTCCCTCTCTCTCCCACTCTTTCTTTCACTCTCTTTTTCTTGCTCACTCTCTCTCCTTCCCTCTCTACCAATCTCTCCCTCTCTCCTCCTCTATTTCCCTCTCTCCCTCTCTCTTTTACTCTCTCTACTCTTTCTTTATCTCTCTCCCTCTCCTAATCTCTCTTTCTCTCTCCCTCTTTCCCTCCCTCTCTCTCTCTCTCTCCTAATCTCTCCCTCTCTCTCCCACTCTCTCTTTCACTCTCTTTCCTGCTCGCTCTCTCTCCTTCCCTTTTTACTAATCTCTCCCTCCCTCCCCCTCTATTGCCCTCTCTCTCCCACTCTCTCTTACTCTCTCTCCTACTCTTCCTTTATCTATCTCTCTTCTTATCTCTCCCTCTCTCCCTCTCTCTCTCCCTCTCTCCCTCCTCTCCCTCTTTCCCTCCCTCTCTCTTCCCTCTCTTTCTCCCTTTCTCTCCCTTTATATCTTGCTCTCTCCCTTTCTCTACCTCCTTCTCTATCTCTTTCCCTCTATCTAGCCCTCTCTCCTTATCTCACTTTCTCTCTCTCTCTCTCTCCCTCTTTATTTCTCTCCGTTTCTTTCTTTCCCTTTCTATAACCCTTTCTCCCTCTTTTTCTCTTCCTATCTCTCTTCTCCCCCTCTCTTTCTCCCTCTATAGCCCTCTATCTCACTCCCCTCTCTCACTCTATCCCTCCCTTCTAATCCTCCCCTTTCTCTCTTTCCCCCGTCCTTTATCTCTCTCCCCCTTATAATCTCTCCCTCTCTCTACCCTTCTCTCTCTATCACTTTGTCTCACCCTCCCTCTTTCCCTCACTCTCCCTATCTCCCTCTCGCACTCTCTCCCTCCATCTCTCTCTTTCCCTCTCTCTCTCACCCTCACCCTCTCCCTCTCTTCCTCCCTCTCCCTTACCCTCTCTCAATCTCCCTCTCCCTTCCTCCTTCCATCTATGAATCCCTCGATCTCCCTTGCTCTCTTTACCTCTCTCTTTTTCTTTCTCTCTCTTTTTGTCACACTCTATCTCTCTTAATCTCTCTCTTTCTCTCTCTCTCCCACTCTATCTATCTCCCTCTTCCCCCTCTCTCTCACTCTATCTCCCTCTCCTCCCTCTCTCCCTCTCTCTATCTATTTCTCTCTCCCTTACCCTTTCTCTCCCTCTCCATCTCCCTCCCTCTCTCTCCCCTACTTTATTTCCCTCTCTCTCCCCCTCTCTTTTTTTCTACAATCTTTCCCTCCCTTTATCTCCCTCTTTATCTGTCTCCATCTCTCTTCCCCTCTCTCTCCCTCTCTTTTCTTCTCCCTCTATTGCCTTATCTATTTCTCACCCTTTCTTTCTCATTTTATCTATCACCCTTTCTCTTCCTCTCTCTCCCCTTATCCCTCCCTCTTCCCCACTATTCCTTTTCTCTTACTTTTCCCCCTCTTTCTCTACTTTCCTCTCCCCCTTCTCTTTCTCCCTCTATTTCTCTTCCTCACTCTCTCCCTTTTCCTTCCATTTCTCTCCCTCTCTCGCTCACTTTCTCCCTCTCTTTCCTTCCCTTCTTTCCCTCCTTTTTCTCTCTCTCCCCTTCTCTCCCTCCCCTCCCCTAGTCTTTTCCCTTTCTCTCACTCCCTCTCTTTATTTCTCCCTTTCTCTATCTCCCTCTCTTTCTTCTCTCCCTCTATTTCCCTCTCTCCTCTTCTCTCTTACTCTTCCTCTCTCTCCCTTCTCTCGTTCTTTCTTTATTCTTTCTCTTGCTCTCCCTCTCTCTCTCTCTCCCTCTCTTTCCCTCTCTCCTCTTCTCTCTTACTCTTCCTCTCTCTCCCTTTCTCTCGTTCTTTCTTTATTCTTTCTCTTGCTCTCCCTCTCTCCTCCTCTTTTTCACCCTCTCTCCTTTTAGCTCTCTCCCTCTCCCTCTCTCCCTCTCCCTCTTGCTCTCTCCCTCTATCACACTCTCTCCTTAACCTTTTCTCTCTTTCCTCCTCTCTCTCCTTTCTCTTTTCCTCTCCTTCCCTCTCCTTCTCTATTTCCCTCTCCTTCTCTCTTTCTTTTCTTTCTCTCCCTCTCTCTTCCTCTCTATCTCTCTCGCCCCTCTCTCCCTTTTCTCTCTCCCTCCCTCTCCCTCTCCTTGTTCCTCTCTCCCTCTCTATCGCTCTCTTTCTCTCCCCCTCTCTACTCTTCTCTTTCTCTCTCTTCTCCTTCTCTTTCCCCTTCTCACCATTACCCTCTCTCTCTTCCCTCCCTCTCTCTCCCTTTCCCTCTCCCTCACTCTCTCATAATCTCCCTCTTTCTCTCATTCTACCTCTTTCTCCCTCACGCCCTCCAATTTCCCTCTCCCTCTCTCTCACCCTCTCTTAACTCTCTCCCTCCCTCCCTCTCCCATCCCACTCCCTCTCTCTCTCTCCTACTCACTCTCTCTCTTTTTCTCTCCCTCTCTCCCTCTCTTTCTCTCCGTTTCTCCCTTTATCTCTCTTGCTCTCTTTCTCTCACCCTCTTTCCCTTCTACTCTCTTAGCCTCTCTCTTGACCACTCTCCTTTTCTCTACCTCCTTCTTATCTCTCTCTTTTCTCTCCTTGTCTACCTCATCCTCTTCCCCCCTCTCCCTCTCTATCTCTCCCTCTTTCCCTTACTCCATCACTCTCTCACTCTCTTTCACCCTCTCCCTCTCCCTTTCCCTCCCTCTCCCATCCTCTCATGCTCCCTTTCTCTCCCCATCTTTGTCTCTCTCTTTCTTTCCTTCTCTTCCTATCGTTCTCTATTTATATCTCTCTCCCCCTTTCTTAGTCTCTCTCCTTCCCTCTCCCTTTCCCCTCTCTTTCTTCCTCCCTCCTCCTTTATTTCTCCCCCTCCCTCTCTCTCCACCTCTCACCCCTACCCTCTCTCTCCCCTCCTCTCTCCCTCTCCCTCTCTCTCTCCCGATATCTTTTTTTCTCTCATTCTCCCTCTCCCTCTCCCTCTCTCTCTTCCTCTCCCAATCTCTTTTTCTCTCATTTCCCTCTTTCTCCCTCTCTCTCCCACCCTCTCTTAACTCTCTCTTTTCTCTCTCTCCCTCTTTTTCTTTCACTCTCTCCCTCTCTTTCTCTCCCTCTCTCCCCCTCTTTCTCTTCCTCTCTCCCCCTCTCTCTGCTCTCTTTCTCTCTCTTTTTCTCACCACTCTCCTTTTCTCTACCTCCTTCCTTATCTCTCTCTTTTTCTCCCCTTATCTACCTCATCCACTTCCCTCTCTCTCTCCTCCTCTTTCCCTTTCTTCATCTCCCTCTCCCTCTCTTTCTCCCTCTCCCTCTCCCTTTCCCTCCCTCTCCCATTCTATCTCGCTCCCCCTTTCTCCTCATCTTTGTCTCTCTTTCTCTCTCCTTTTCTCCCTATCCTTCTCTCTTTATATCTCTCTCTCCCTTTCTTAGTCTCTCTCCTTCCTTCTTTTTTCCCCATCCTCCCTTCACCTCTTTTTCTCTTTCTACCTCTCTCTCTTCCTCCCTCATCCTCTATTTCTCCCTCTCCCTCTCTCTCCCCTCTCTCCCTCTCCCCTCCCCCTTCCCCACTCTTGCTCTTATCCCTCAACCTCTCACTCCTTCTCCCTCTCCCTTTTACTCTCTCTACCTCTCTTTCTCTTGATATTTCTCTCTCACCCTCTCTTACTCCTTCTCCCCCTCCTACTTCCTCTTCCTCCTCTCTCTCTCTCTCCCTCCTACTCCTTCCGCCCCCTTACTTCTCTTCCCCTATCTCACTCCCTCTCTCCCTCTCCCACTCATGCTCCCTCTCCTCTCTCTTTCACTCTCCCTTTCTCTCTATATCTCTCCCTCTCCCTCTCCATCTCCTTCACTTCATCTCTCTTTCTTTCTCTCCCTCTCTCCTTCCCTCTCTCTTCCTCTCTTTTTGCAAACTCTCTTTTCCTTTCCCTCTTTCCCTATCTCTCTCCCTCTCACCCACTCTCTCTCTTAATCTCTTTCCTTTTTCTTTTTCCTCTCTCTATTCCTCTCCCCCTCCCTCTCTATCTTTCTCTCTTCCATTAACTCTCTCTCGCTCTCTTCCTCTCTCTTGCTTCCATATTTATCCCTCTCTCTTCCTCCCTCTCTCCCTCCCTCCATCCCCATTCCTCTCTCTTCCTTTCTCTCACTCTCTTTTCGTCTATATATTCCTATCTTGTACTCTCTCTCTCTCTCCCTCTCCCTCTATTTCTCCTTCTCCATTCATCCCTCTCTCTTTCTCTCTCCTTTTCTCTCTCTTACCCTATTTCTCTCTTTATCCACTTCCCTCTCTCCATCTCATTCCTTCCCTCCCTCTTCAATCTCTATCTCTCCCTCTTACCCTCTCTCTCCCTCCTACCTTCTCTCTCTCTTTCCCTCTCTCTCCCTCTTTATCTCTCTCTTTCATCTCCCTATCCCTCTCCCTCTCTCTTTACTAACTATCTCCATCTCTTCCTCTCTCATTCTCTTTCCCCTCTCTTCTTTCCCTCTTCACTCTCCCCCTCTCTTTCCCTTCCCTTCTTTTCCCTCCCTCTTCCTTTCTCCCCTTTTATCTCTTAGTCTCTCTCGCTCACTCCCTCTCTCCCGCTCTTTCCCTTTCACTCCCTCCCTTTCATTCTCTATGTCTTTGTCCCTCTCTTTTTATTTCTTTCTCTCTCTCCCTCTCCCTCTATTGCTCACTCTCTTTCTTTCTCACTCCCATTTGCTCTTCCTCTCCCTTTCCCTCACACTTCCCCTCACTTTCTCTATATGTATCCCTCTTTCCTCTTTGCTCCCCCTCTCCCTCCTTCTTTCTCTCTCTCCCTTTCACGCTTTCTTCGTCTTCCTATCTCCTTCTCTCTTGCTCTTTGTCTCTCCCTCTTTCTTTTCCTATCTCTCTAACTCCCCTCTCCCCTTTCTCACTCTCTCTATCTTCCTCTCCCTATATCTCTCTCCCACTCTTTCCTCTCTCTCTTTCTCTTTCGCCATCTTTTGCCCTCCCTCTCTTTCTCCCTCCATCCCTTTATCCCCCCTCTCTCCATATCTCTCTCTCCCTCAATATTTCTTCCTACTTTGCTCTCTCTACCATCTATTTCCCTCTCTCTAAGCCTCCCTTTCTCCCCTCTTTATCCCTTTCTCTCATCTTCTCTCCCCCTCTCTCTCTCCCTCTTCCTCTCTCTTTCTCTCCTAAATATTCCATCAATCTCTCTCTCCTTGTCTCACTCTCTCTCCTTTTCTCTCACTCCTTCCCTCTCCCTTCCTCTCTCTCCCTTCCTCTCTTTCCCTATCTCCTTATTACTATGTTGATATCTTTCTTACTCCTTATCTTTATCTCTCTCCCTCTCCCTCTCTCTCCCTTTCTCTTTCCTCCCCCACTCTCCCCCTTACCCTCTCTCTTTGTCTCCGCCACTCTCCCTCTCTCTCCCTCTCTCTTTCTCTCCCCCTTACCCTCTCTCTTTCTCTCCCCCATGCTCCCTCTCTCTCCCTCTCCATCTCCCTCTCTCTCCCCCTTCATCTCCCTTTCCATCTCCCTTTCTTTCATCCTCTCTCATCCTCTCTCTCACTCCCTCTTTCTCTCCCTCTCTCCTTTTCTCTCTCCCTCCCTCTCCCTCTCCCTCTATCCCTCTCACCTCTTTCCCTCCCACCTCGCTCCCTCTCTTTCCCTCTCCATCTATCCCTCATTTTCCCTCCCTCTCCCTCTCTCTATGTCTCTCTCTGTTTCTCTTTCTCTATCTTACTCGGCTTCTCTCCCCAAACCTTTTTTCCCTCCTTTCCTCATGCTCTCTTCCTATCTCTCTCCCTTTTCCTTTTCTCCCTAATCCATTTTCTCTCTCTTACTCTCTCCCTCACCCTTTTGCTCTCTCTCCCACTCTCTCCCCCTAACTCCCCACTCTCTCTCCCCCTTTCTCTCTCTTTTTATATCTCTTCCACTCCCTCGCTCTCTCCCTCTCCTTCACCTTTCCCCTCTCTCTCCCTCTCTCTTGCTCTTTCTATCTCTCTCTTCCTCTTTCTCTCTCTCCCTCCTTCCCTCCTAATCTTTCTGTCTCCCTTTTTCACCATCTATCTCTACTCGCTCTCTCCCTCTTACCTTCCTTTCTCCCCCATCTTTCTCTCGTCCCCGTCCCTCTCTCTCACTCTCTCTCCCCCTCTCTCTTGATTATTCTATCCTTTTCTCTTTCCCTCTCTCTTTCCTATTTACTCTCTCCCTCTAACTCTCTCGCTCATCTCCTCTCTCACTCTCCCCTATCTCCTTTTCTCTCACCCCTTCTCTCTCCCTCTCCTTCTCCCTCTATCCCTCACTCTCACCCTCTCTCTTTCCCTCTCCATCTCCCTCTCCCTCTCCCTTTTTCTCCCCTTTTGCTCTCTCTTTCTCTCTCACCTAGTCTCCTTTTTTCCTAGAACTTTCATGATCTCCCCTCTCTTTCTATCTCTCCCTCTCTCCCACTAACTCTCTCTCTTCGATCCCTCTCTCCCACGAACTCTCTTCCTCTCTTTCCCTCCCTCCCTCTCCCATCTCCTTTTCTCCCTCCATCTCTCTCCCTCTTTCTTCGTTCCTCTCTCCCTCTCTCTATGTCCTTTTCTCTCTCTATCTCTTTGTTTCTCCATCCCTCTCTCCTCTCCCTCTCTCTTCCTCTCTCCCTTCCATTCTCACCCTCTCCCTCTCTCAAGTCTCCCTCTCTCCCCTAATATCTCTCTCTCCCACCATCTAACTCTTTGTCCTTCCCACCCTCTTTCCCCCTCTATCCCTATCTCTATACCCCTTTCTCAAGCTTTCTCACTCTCTTTCTCTCTCTCCCTCCTTCTCTCCCTCTCCCTCTCCCTCTTTTTATCTCTCTATCTACCTCTCTCACTCTCTCTCCCTTTCTCTCCCTCTTTTTCTCTCTCTCCTCTTTCTCGCCTAACCCTTCTCTCTCTCCCCTCCCTAACTCTCTCTTCCTCCTCTCTCCCCTCTCTCTCCATCCCCCTCCCTCTATCTCACTACCTTCTTCTCTCTTTTCCCCTTCGCTCTCTCTACCCCTCTCTCCCTTCTACGTTCTTCCTCTCTCGCCTCCTCTCCCATTATTTCTCTCTCTTCATATATCCTTCAATCTCCCTATCTCCCTCTCCTTCTCTCACCCTATCTTTTTCTCTCTCTCTTACTCTTTCCCTCCCTCCTCTCCCTCTCTCTCCCTCTCTCCTTTTATCTCTCTCCCATTCCTTCCCTCCCAATCTCTATCTCTATGTCTCTCTTTCTCTATCTATCTCTCTCTCCCTACCTATCTTGCTCTCTCTTTATTTCTCTCTCCCTCTCCTTCCTTCCATCTCTCCCTTTCTCCCTCTCACTCACTCTTTCTCTCTCTCTCCTTGTCTCCCTCTCTCCCAACTCTATTTCTCCCTCTCTTGCTCCCTCCCTCTCTCTCCCTCCCACTCTCTCTCTCCCCTTCTCCCTTTATAACCCTCTCTCTACTTCTCCCTACTCCCCTCTCCCTCTTAGTCTCCCTCTCCCTCTCTATCTCTCTCTCCCTCCCTCCCTCCCTCTCCCTTCCCTCTCAACCTCTCTCTCTCATATCCTTTCTCTCCTAGTCTTTCTCCCTTTCTTTCTCTATCTCCCTCCATCTCCCCTTATCTCTCTCTCCCTCACTCCTTATTCCTCTCTCTCATTCTTTCTTTCTTCCTTTCTTTCTCCTCAAACTCTTTCCCCTCCCTCTCTCTCCCTCCCCTTCTTTCTCTCCTTCTCTTCTTCTTCTTCTCTCGCTCACCCTCTCTTTCCCCTTTTCCGTATATCTCCCTCTCTCTCTTTAACTCTCTCTCTCTCTCCATCTCTTTATGTTCCTGTCTCCCCTCTCTCTCCCTCTCCATCTCTTTCTTTCTCCATCCATCACTCTATCTCCCTCTCCCGATCTTCCCATATCTCTCTCTCCCTATCTCCCTCTCTCTTCCCTACTCGTTTTCACCTTCTCTCTCTCTCTCTCTCTCTAGTCATTTTCTCTCCCTATTTCTCCCTCCCTCTCTCTTTCTCTTCCTCCCTATCATCTCCCCTCCTCTGTCCCTCCAAATCTCTCTCTATCCTTCTCTCACTCTCTTCTCTCCTTTCCTCTCTCGTCTCTCACTCTCTCTATTACTCTTTCCTTTTCTCTTACCACTTCTCTCCCTTTCTCTCAATCTTCCGCTTTATTTCTCTCTTACTCTCCCTTTCCCCCTTCCTCTCCCCTCTCCATCTTTCCCTCTCCCTCTCCCTCTCCCTTTCTCTCCCTCTCGTCCTCTCTCCATCTCTCCTTCTCTCCCTTTCTCTCCTTCTCTCCCTCTCCCTTTCTCTCCCTCTCGTCCTCTCTCTATCTCTCCTTCTCTCCCTCTCTCTCCTTCTCTCCCTCTCTCCCCTCCCATCACATCTCTCTCCCTCTCTCTCTTTCCCTCTCTCTATCCTCTTTCACTCCCTTTCTCTCTCCCTTTCCCATTCTCTCTCCTACTTTTTCCATCCGCCTTTATCCCTTTCTCTATCTCTCCCTCCTAATTTCCCCCTCTCTCTCCCTCTCCCTCTCCCTCATCTCTCTCTCTCTCTCAATCTCTCTCTCCCTCTCCCTCCCTTATTCCATTTCCCACTCTCTCTCCTACTCTCTCCCTCTCCCTCCCTCCCTCCGTTTCCCTTTCCCACTCTCTCTCCCCCTTTGCCTCCCAATCTCTATCTTCCTCTCTATCTCTCTATCTCTCTCCCTCTTTCTCTTGCTCTTTTCCATCCCCCTCTCTTTCTCTCTCCCCCTCACTCTATCTCCCACCCTCCCTCTTATCGTCTTTCCCTCTTTCTATCTCTCCCTCTTTCGCTTTCCCCTCTCTCACTCTCTACCTCCCTTCCTCTCTCCCCTCTCCATTCCTCTCTCCCTCTCTCTTTCTCCTTCATTTCCTATCCTCCTCTCTCTTTTTACCTCCCTCTCCTTCTACCTATATCTCCCTCATCCTTTCTCCCTCCCCTCTTAGTCTCTCCCTCTCACTCTCTTCCCTCCTCTCTCTCTCTCCTATCCTCCTTCTCTCTCTCTTCCTTCCTCTTTCCATCTCTATCTCTCTCTACCTCTCCACCTCTTGATCTTTCTTCCCCTCTCTCTCACTCCCTCCCTTTCTAACTCTATTTTTCTCCCTCTCTCCCTCTCCCTCTCCCTTTTCCCTTCCTCCCTCGTATTCTCTACTTCTCTCTCCTACTCCCTCTCTCCCACTCTCTTCCTCACTCTCTCTACCCCCTCTCTCACTCTCACTCACACACACTCTATCTCCCTCGATCTATTACTATCTCCCTTTCTCTCCCCCTCTCTCCCTCTCTCTCCCTCCCCTTTTCTCTCCCTTGCTCTCCCCCTACTTTTGTCTCTCATTTCTTCTCTCAATCTCCCTATTTTTCTCTCCACCTTTACTCTCCCTTATTTTGTCTCTGTATTTATGTCTCTCTCTTTCTTTACCCTAATATCTCTATCTCCCCCTCTATCCCTCTCCCTCGTTCCTTCTCCTTATATCTCCCTCTCTCTCTGTCTCCCCCTCTCCCGCTCCCTCTCCCTCCTCCTTCTCTCTCTCCCATCCAATCTATCCGTCCTTCTACATCTTTTCCTCCTTTTCTTCCAATCTCTCCATCTTTCTCCATCTCTCTCTCTCCCTATCTTCATCTATATCTCTCCCTTCTCTCTTTCTCTCTCTCCCTCTCTTACTCTCTCTCTTAATCATTCTCTCCCTCTCTCTCTCAATCCTTCTCTCCCAATCTCTCCCATACTCCCTTTCTCTCTAAATTTCTCCATCTCCCTCTCCTTTTCCCTCTCTTTCCTTTCATCTATCCTTCTCTCTCTCCCCCCCTCTTTCTCACCCTTCATCTACCTTTATTCCTCTCTCCTACCTATCTTTCTCTCCCTCTTTTCCTCTCCCTCTCTCTCCATCTCTCTTCCTCTCACCCTCTCTCTCTCTCTCACTTACTCTCTCTCATTTTCTCCATTCCTCCCCCACCGTCACTCCCTCCCTCCTACCATTCTCCTCTCTCTCCTTTCCTCTTCCTCTCTCTCGCTTCCTTTCCCTCATTCGCTCTCTCCCTCCTCCCTCTCTCCCTATACCTCTTTCCTTTCTTAAATCTCTTTCTCTTTGCTCTCTCCGTCCCTCTCTCCCTCTAGCTCTCTCCCTCTCTCCCCTCTATCTCCCTCTACCCCTCTCTTTACCTCCCCATTTCCCTCTTCTTTTCTCCTTTTCTCTCTTTCTCTCCTCTTTTCCTTTACCCTCTCACCCTTCCTCCCTTCCTCTCCTCCCACTTTCTCCCTATCTCTCTCCCAATCCCTCTCTCTCCCCTTTCCCCCTCTCTCTCTCTCCTCCTCTCTCTCCTTATCTCCTACTCTCTCTCTCTCCCTCGATCTCTCTTATTCTCTATTTCTCTCATTCTTTTCGTATATCCCTCCCTCTACCTCTCCTTGTCTATCCCTTTGCCTCTCTCTCACCTTTTTTCTCTCCCTCTCCCTCTATCCCTCACTCTCCTTCTCTCTCTCCCTCCTTCCATTTCCCTCTCTATCTCTCTCTTTTTCTCTCTCTCCCTCTTTCTTTCTTCCTTTTGGTCTCTCTTTCTCTCCCTATCTCCTAATCTCCCTCTCGCTCTCTTGCCTTCCCCCTCTCCCGCTCCTTTGCCTTCCCCTCCCTCTTTCTCTCCCTCTAAATCCCCCTCTTGTCTTGTCCTCCCCCTCTCTCCCTCTCTCTCCCTCCATTTATCTCCCAATCCATACCCATATCCCTCTCTCCCTCTTTTGTGTCCCTCTCTCCCTCCATCCCTCTCTCCCTATCTCTCTCTCCCTTCCTCCTCCTCTCTCTCTCCTTCCCATTCTCATATTTTCTCTTTCCTAGTCTCCCTCTCTCTTTATATCTCTCTCTTTATTATATCTCTCTCTTCCTCACTACCTCCCTCTCCCTTTCTCTTTAACTCCCTCTCAATCTTTCTCTCTCTCTCTCCCATTCTCTCTCTCTTACTCTCTCTATCCCTTTATATTTCTCCCTCTCCCTCTCCCATTCTCCTTCTCTCTTTTCTCTCTCACCCCTATCTCCATCTCCCCCTCTCCCTCTCTCTTTATCCCTCTCTTTCTCCCTCTCTCTCTTACTCTTTCCTTCTCACTCTCTCGCTCCCTCCATATCTCCTTTCCTCTCTTGCTCATCCTTTTATCTCTCTCTCTCTCTCTCTCTCTCGCTCCTTCCCTCCCTCTCTTATTCTCTTCTTTCTCCCTCGTGCTCTCTCCCCTCTCTCTTTCTTTCCCTCCTCGTCCCTCTCTCCCTTTCTTTTCTCTTTTCTCCTTCCCTCTCTCCCTCTCTCTCCCTTCTTGCTCTCCCACGCTCTTTTCTCTCCCTCCCTCTCTCTATCTCCCTCTCCCCCACCTAGTCTCTCTCACTCTCCCTCTCTCTCCCTCCCTCTCTATCCCTCTCTCTCTCACACTCGCACTCTTCGTTCCTCTCTTCCCCTTCTCTCTTTCTCCTTCTCTCTCCCTCCCTCATCTATCTCTCTCTCTCCTTGTCATTCTCTCTATATCTCTTTTTATCTCCCTTTACCTTTCCCTATCTATCTCACCTTCTATCTCTCTCCCTCTACCCTTCTCACTCCCTTATACCCTCTATCTCTCTCCCTCTACCTTTCTCACTCCCTTGTACCCTCTATCTCTCTCCTCTCTCTCTCCCTCGCTATCCCTTCCAATCTCTCACTCCCTACATCCCCCACTCTCTCCTCTTCTCCCTCCTCTCCATGTCCTTATTTCTCTCTCCCACTCCCTCCCTTCCTCTCTCTCACTCTCCATCCCCTCTCTATCTCACTCTCTCCCTCTCTTTCTCTCTCTTTTCTCCCTATCTCTCTCCTCCTCTCCCTCTCCCACCTCCCTCTCTCTCATCTCTCTCCCTCCATCTCTCTTCTATCTCCTTCTTTCTCCTAATCTCAATCCCTCTCTCCCTATATATCTCTCCCTCCCTATCTTGCTCCCTCTCTCTTTCTCTCTCCTTTCTTCTCTCTCTCTTCTTCTCTCCTAATAGGGAAAATGGGATAGAAAAAAGGAGAGAGGGAGACACAGAGGGAGATATAATTAGAGAGAAGGAGAGATAGATGGAAAGAGGAGGGAGGGAGAGGGACAAAGAAAGAGATGAGGAGATAAGGAGATAGGGAATGATCAAATGAGGGAGAGGGAGAAAGAAAGAGAGTGAGGGAGAGAGGGATAAAGGAGAGAGAGAGAGAGAAGAGAAAGGGAGAGATAGGGAGAGGTTGAGAGGGAGAAAAGAGAGTGAAAGGGAGAAAGGGATAGAAGGGAGATGAAGAGAGTGGGAGGAAGAGATGAATAGAGAGGGAGAGAGGGAGAGAGGGAGAGGGAGAGAAGGGAGAGAGGGGGAGAGAGGAGGGAGAGAAAGACAAAGAGGGAGAGAGGGGCAGGGAAAGAGATAGAGAAAATAGAGGATCGAAGAGAGGGAGGGAGAAAGAAAAGGAGCGAGAAAGAGAGCATGAGATAAAGAGAAAAGGGAGAGAGGGAAAGAGGGAGGTAGGGAGAGCGTATGAAAAAGAGAGAGGGAGAGGTAGAGAAAGAGAGGGGGAGATAGAGAGGGAAAGGAAAAGTGAGAGATAAATAAAGAGAGAGAGTGGGAGGGAGATAGAGAGAGTCGAAAGGGAGAGGTAGAGATGGAGAGGGATAGAGAGAGATAGAAGAAGAGGGAGGAAGGTAAGGGAGAGGGAGAGAGAGGAAGGTTAAGGAGAGGGAGAGATAAAAAGAGGGAGAGGGAGCGAGGGAGAGGGATAAGGAGCAAGAGGGGGAGAGAAAGGGATTAATAGAGGGGGAGAGAGAGGGAAAGAAAGATGGGAGAGAGAGGAAGGGAGGAAGAGAAAGAAAAGGAGCGAGGGGGAGAGAGACAGAGGTAGAGACGGAGAGAAAAAAGAAGAGAAAGGAGAGGGAGAGAGAGGCATGGTGGAGAGAGAGAGGGAGAGGTGGAGAGAAGGGAAAGAGAAACAAGAGTCGGAGGGAGAGAGAGGGAAAGAAAGGGAGAGAGAAGAAAAGAGGGAAAGGGAGAGAGATAGAGGGAGAGAGAGGGAGAGAAAGGGAGAGAGAGGGAAAGAGGGAAAGGGAGAGAGATAGAGGGAGAGACAAGGAGGAAGAGAGGGAGATAGAGAAACAGAGAGGGAGAGAAAGAGAAATAGATGGAGAGGGGGAGAGAGAGGTAGAGCGAGAAAGAAAGAGGAGAGAGAGGGAGAAAGAGAGAGTGTGAGGGGAGATTGAGAAATGGAGAGAGGGAGATAGAGGAGAGAGGGTTGAGTGGGATAGAGGGAGACGAATAAAGGGAGAGAGGGAGAGGAGAGACAAGTAAAGATGGATAAGGGGGGAGAGAGAGAGGGAGGGAGAGAAGGAGATAGGGATAAAGGGAGAGAAGGGGATGGAGAGAGAGGGTGAGAGAAAAAAGAGAGAGAGATAGATAGGAGAGGGAGTGGAAAGAAAGGGAGGTAGAGAGAGCAACGAGAGGGGAGATAGAGGAAGATAAAAAGAGGTAGAGAGGGAGAAGGAGAGAGAGGGACATAGGGGGAATAGAGAGGGAGAGGGGGAGAGAGATATAAAGAGAGAGAGATATAGAAAGAGGTAGAAAGGGAGAGAGAATGGGAGAATCGGAGAGAGAAGGGGAGAGAAAAGGAGAGAGGGAGAGACGGGGAGATAGAGATAGAGAGAGATAAAGAAAAGGATCGAAAAGGATGAAGAGAGGAAGAGAGAGAGGGGATAGGGAAAGAGATTGGAGGATAAAGAGAGTGATAGGGGGAGAGAGATAAAGAGGGTGAGAGAGAGAAAAAGAAGAAGATAAAGGGAGAAAGGGGGAGAGGGGGAGGGAGAGAGGTAAAAGGAGGAAGGGAGATAGAGAGATCAAGAGAGGGATAGAGAGAGGGAGGGTGAGAAAGAGAGAGGGAAAGGGTGATAAAAAGAGAGTGAGAAAGAGAGGGTGGGAAGGAGGAAGAGAGGGAAGGAGTGAGAGGGAAGGAGTGAGAGGGATCGAGGGAGGAGAGAGAGAGAGATAGGGAGGAAAAGAGAAAGAGAGAGAAAGAGAGTGAGAGGGAGAGAGGAAGGGAGGGAAAGAGAGAGGGAGAGATTAATGTCATGTCTTATTGCTAACAAATTTAATTATTTTTTCCTTACCGATCCCAATCATAAAACCGTTAATAGGGCAAATAAGGGTTGATCCCACGGAGAATCGATCTAATCAATGTTCTCTATCGTTTAATTGTTCTTAGGCACAAAGAAAGGTAGAAGGAGGATTTTGTGTGTCGAGAGTATAAAATGTAGTTAAAGTAAATAAGGAGATGACAATAGTAATAAAAGCCTTCATTAAATGTTCATTTCCTTTTTCGGTTCAATCGTTGATCATCAATTCAAATATTAACTCATTCTTATTATGAATATTTTTCATAGGATAACAACATGTATGTTATCCCTAATCTTTTCTTAGTAACTAGTTAATCGATAGAAGCTATTTGATTAATCTCTAACTATTAAACAACCTAGTAAAAGCTATATAGATTTAATCGGATAACAATATTAAAAGATAGAAAGATAGGTGAAGCTAAATAACTATCCTAGAAGCTAGAAGAATTTAATCTAGTTTCATTTTTTTCAAAGTATTAAATGAAAACTGATTTATAATAATGAACCTCTAGTTGTAACCATAAGTAAGTTTAGACAAACAATTATGAACTTGAATTTTATCTACCAATAGATTATAAAGATTAATTAACTTGCATGCCCTTTAATGAATCAATCGTATAACCATATTCATATAACATAGAAAAACATAAAATACCAAAAAAAAATTAGATTAAAAATAGAAGTTTAGATCTCACAATGATTTTACCGGAGGCTTCAACTTTTCCTTCCACCAAGAATGGTTTTTACTATTGCATGGTTTGCTTACAAATGATGATTTTTATCTATGGTTTCTAAAATGAGAGAATCAATAAAGTGAAACCCTAACTTCTTTATTTATAGCAAAAATTTAAGTTACAACACAAATACAACTATCTTAAGATGTCACACAACTTATCTATTGTAACACATAGTGTCGTATGTGAGTATACATAGTTTGGAGCCTTGAATAAATGGTGGCACACGACCATGCCACATTTACTCTTCTTCTCTTGTCCTTTAGCTTTAACTCGTATGTCGTTTCTTTCTCCCTTGGAAGAAATCTCATCATTAATGAACACAAGCATGTCATTTCTTTTATCCAAGTCATATTGATTGCTACTACCTATATGTCTTCTTTGCTGAACATGCACACGATTTTCATCTTTTTTTCACATGGTCTGGTAGGTTTTTCTCCTTATAAGTTGCATGACTATGTGTCTCCTTTGGTTTCTTCATGGCTTTAGATTCTTATGCACTTTGGCTTAGGTTTATTCACTTTGATTTTCCATATTTCCAATAAAATCCAAAATCATTACGTTATTCTTAATTACCTAAATACAATACAATAATTACGAGTAAATTTAATTTAAAAGGGCATAAATTTATGTATATTATACACCAATCAAATACCCTCATACTTAAACTTTGCTAGTCCTCAAGCAAAATAAGCAAAATAAAAACCTAACTCACTTTTCTAAGAATCAAGATTGCATTTAGCATATGCAACAAGTCTTTAAAGCCCTAAGTTACTCCTAATAGATGAATTCGAGTCTTGTGAGGGTTTTTAGAAGGTATGCCCATAAAATCTTAAATAAATGTCATACTAGTATGATTATCTTTCAAATATTAAATCTTAAGTCAAAGTTCTACAAAGTCAAACAGTCAAATCTATCATGTTTAAAATATTATTCCCATATCTATGCATGAATCTAAACCAATTTATGCATCTTTATATCATTAAGCATGCTATACTTATTTTGTCTTTATCCCTTTTCACTACTACAGGAAATAGTAATAAATCGAAAGTTTCTTTTTTTAAAATTTTTTTCTTACTTCCGCATTCCAACCCCTTTTTCAAGGCCTTTAACAATCTTCCCTAAGTAATCACTCACCTTTCTACATCACTACTAAAATTTATGATGAAAGCAATCGATTACTCGACAAGTCACAAACTTGGAATACTTTGCATACTCAAAATTTAAGTTTTTTTTTTAATGTAAAATTAAATATGTGTGATGAATATTCTAGTTACTAAGCAATTCAAAATATTATAGTACATTTTCATTCAATAAGGCCAACTTTTCCATTTGGAATGTCTGTCTTTTTCTTGTCTTTCTCAAGTTCCCATAATAGTTAGAAAATCTTGTTTACTTAAACCATGATTAGGCCTAGTGTCCAAGGGTACTTTAAGAATAAGCATCACTTCACAAATCATGCTCAATCATAAGACACATAAAGTTTTCTAGCATGCATACACTTTCGAATAATATTATTCAAAACAATCTCAACTTTCTCATAAGATCTTGTTAAAATTTTTCATCAATCATCAAGTAAGAAGGATATCATACTAAATTATGGCATTCATTTCATAAATTTTTTTATAGTTAAATAACCTAAAAATCAAATACAAACAATTACACCTAAATCCTACCCCCGCACTTAAATTTTATGTTGTCTTTATGTAAATGCAGAATTGATCATAGGAATGTAAAATTGAAAGAGAAAGGGTAAAAGATCAAATCTAATATGTAGTAGTCAAAATGGAGTTAGAGGTAGTGGATGAAAGGGTAGCTAGAGACACACACTCACACCTCTTATTTTGTAGAACCCATGTGTGGCTCTTTTGCCCATGCCTCAATATGTCCTTGAAAGTTGAGGTGGTGAGCATGGAACACACAAACACTTATCATATTTTTTTATATATATATTTTGTAGAACCCATGTATGGCTCTTTTGCCCATGCCTCAATATGTCCTTAGAAGTTGAAGTGGTGAGCATGGAACACACAAACACTTATCATGTTTATATATATATATATATATATGAGGCATTCCATTTATTATGTTTATTTATTCATACATATTATTAAATGAACATGATAAAGTCTTAAGAATATTAATATTCTTAAATGTCCCGAGTGAAGTGTTTTATTATGGATATATTAAAAGGGCAACAATAAAGCATCGAGATTGGTATGTGTATTAACTAAAACATTGTGTTATGAATATGAGATATCAAGTCAACACATAGGTACATGTTGGAGAACATGTATCGGACTAACTTGCCACTAGATCACTATGTGGTTCATTATATTAGTGTGATAAGTTATTCTCATTATGGATGTAGTATACGTGGTCCTTTGACTTAAAGTCACTATAGTTCCTTACATGAAAAGTCATATACTTTGATACCATCAAACGTCATCTATAACATGATGGATTACAAAGTTGGTTGTTGGATATAATATGAATCATCCAAAGGAATGTGAGTAATGTAGATAGGATTTTTCCCTCCTATATAAAAGGGGTGGTGTCTATGGGCCCCTTCATTGAGTAAGAGCGTGAAGTGCATGGCCATACTCGAAATAAATCAATATGAGATATTGATCTCATTTGTTTGGAGTGCTCAACTTATGGATCAAGAAATGCTATGATTAAACTATATAAGGATGGCATATTCCATGTCTCATGTTTAATCTAGACATTCGGGACAAAGAGACTAGACTACATGATAACATATGTCATAGACAAGGTTATGTCGAATCATCGACACTCTTATTACTTGGATAGTAGTGATGTATTGGTAGATGCTCGCTCACTATTTGTGATTCTAAATTATGATTTTAAGATCATTACCAATATAATAAGAACCTATAGGGTCACATATAAAGAGTGACTCAAAATTGAAGTATGGCCGAAGTTCTAATTGGATTAGGATTCCTAGTCGAGTTAAGATTCCTAATTGGATTAGGATTCCTTTAGATTAAAATTCTTAATTTGATTCAAATTCCTAGTTAGGTTTAGGTTCCTAGTGAGACTCGGATACATTCTAAATAATAGTATTTAATTATACTAATAGGTTGGTTCAATTAAGACATATAAAATAGGCTTAATGAATTTCATGTCCAAGGTTATTGGATAATAATTTTTTAAAATAATCGACCCATATTTTTTCTCTCTCCTTAGAGTTGAGAAATTAGTTTCCTAGTGGAACTTTTCCTCGCACACATTTTGGTTATTATTTCATGAAATACAACTAGCTTGTAATATTTATTTTATATATTAGGGTAGCTATAAAGACGTAAACCATAAGAGCCTTGAGAGGAAACCTTAGTCGCCTTGAGTGGAAGAGTGATCCAACCTTTAAAAGCCATAACTTGTAGCTAACACTTTAAATTGAGGTAACTCTCCATTCTAGAATTTTTTTGGTGATAGAGACATTAATATGAATACCAAAAGAGGTGCAGTTCATAAAACTATGATCATGATTCGAGCATCCTTCACATAAGAGATGTCATCTACGTTACACGAGATAATGATCCGATCCTTTAACTTGGTTGTTTTCACATGGATATGGTGTTTCAAATCAAATTTTTTATGATATTATTTCCCCTGCATCAATTCCTTCAATATTGCTTTGAATCCCTACAGGTGTGAATTTGGTGTACAACCTATGTGTCATGTTTCTATCCATGCCTTTTCTCTTTTGTCTTTGAAGTTTAACACAACATAAGGTCATAGGGGCATGCCTTTTTTAAAGGTTAACCCATGTCTACACCTTCTTCCCATGCTTCTTCTCCTTTGATTTTGAACTTTTAACCATAACACACAAACATGTGTGCCTAGTAATATGGATAAGTTATGCTCTTCCTTTTTGCCCATGTGACTTCCCTTTTTCTCCTCATTTCAAAGCCAAAGAGCACTTAAGTTGCAAACATTCTCAATCAAGTCAAGCATGTAGTGAATTTGGAAAAAATATAAAAAAATAACTTAAACACTAATTAAAATAACAAAATAGTAAAATTTAAAATAAATTCATTAGGTTGCCTCTCAATAATTGCTTTTGTTTAACATCGTTAGCTCAAAGTCACCTTTCCATCAATGTGGATCTTCCATCTTGTGGTGTTAGGGAAGAATTACTCCTTGAGCTTAAGAATTACTATCATTCATAGAAAAAATATAATGGACATCCTTAAGATGCTTCATGGCTTTAAAGATGTTTAAGCGAATCACTTCACCATCGAATTCCATCACGAGGACATCATCATGGAAATATTTATTCACCGAGCTATCTTAAGGAAAAGTCTTCCTAACATGAGGGATGTAGGTTTATAGAAAGAGTCATCATCCATCTTTAATATATAGAAAGCCGTAAAGAACATGAACTCATCCACTCGCACAACAACATCTTCGACTTCCTTTTTAGGATAGGCATTAGAACGATCCGCCAATTATATAATAATGCCAGTTTTTGTTAATAGGCCTAGATTTAATGAAATATGACATAACATCTATAAATGCTCCTAAATCTAACATGAATTTTTCAATTCTAGCATTACCAATTTTATAAGGTACGATAAACATATCTAGATCCTTGTTTTTCGGAAGGAGTTTCCTTTGAAAAATGGCTAAGATATTTTCTCTCATTCTTGTTTTTTCATTGACATCTAGTCTTCTCTTATTAATGAAAAAGTCCTTTAAGAAATTGGCATACCTTGGCACTTGGTTGATCATGTTTAAGAGAAGTAAATTAGCCTCAACCTTACGAAATAGCTTAAAATTCTTCCTCTCCTTTTCCTTTTTCATCTCTTCCTTTTTAGATTTCTCCAACATGCTAGAAAAATGTGTAATGTTGGTTGTAAAATGAATTGAAGGGTTAGAATTCACCTTAGGACTTGATACAAACCCTTCAAATAGCATATTTTCGTTCTTTATTTCCAGCTCAAGCTCTTCTTCATCTACTACCTCAAAGGTTACCTTGCTAGGTTTCTCTCGCCCGAGCACCACTTCTTAGCATCTGTCATAATAAAAGAAAAAAAAATTACTTCCATTTGTATTATTTATGTTATTTGAATTTTTTAAAAATTAAAAATAAAAATACAAAAATACAAAAATACAAAGAAAAAAAGGGGAAATATATTGAAACCTATCCCAATCATCTTTTTTATTTTTTTCAAATTCCATCTATCCCGATTGTTTAGCTAATCGGAATCAAAGTTTAATAATAAAAGTTGAGTTCAAATTGAATAGCTAAAAAAATTCAAATTTTAAGGTATTTGATTTTGGATGAAACTCGAGTTTAAAGGTAGTTGATTTAGGATGAAACTCAAACTATCAATGTCTATAAAAAGGGCGATGATTCGGGTGTTGAAAGAGGAGGGATCAAAAAGAAAGTAGAAGTTTTGGGGATTTTTTGAAGTAGCATTCTTTGAAAAAAAATTTGGTTAGAGGTTTAGTTTTTTGGGTTTTAGTTGCATGTCCATCATTGTCGAGTTAATGTTTTTCATGTGTAGGACTCACTTTTCGATTTTATTGCATTTTCCGGGTTGAGATTTGAGTTTAGTAGATAGTTTATTTGGTTTTCTATACTTTTAGGATTTGACTTAAAGTTTTTTTTTGGGTAGTTCCTAATTGAATTTTCAAGGTAGTGTTTGAGTTTGTTATTCGAGTGTCGTTCATCCGGGTTTGTAAGTTCATAATTTATGGGTTTTCCAAAAGAAATTTCTAGCATATTCTTTTTTTTTTTTTTTTTTGGGTCCTTAAGAACACAAGCCATCCAGGTGTTCCATTTAGTCATTCCAAATGAACGAAGCACATCCACAATATCACAAATACCGTAATTGAACACCTACAACAGAAAACCCCAACAACACCACACTAATTTATTAAACTCTTTCCAATTCGTTAAGCTTTAACCGGGTATTTTAGTCCATTTAATTTATTTTGATTTTAGTGTCGACTAGTCTATTCTAAACATAAAAAAGATGCTAGTGACAAAAGCTAAATAAGACACTCGATTTGGTTGCCATGAGATAGCAGATGATGGGTTTAAAGTTTAGTAATTATGCTAGAGTTGTTCAATTCGGGGTGAAGCAATTTTGGTTGAAAAAGTTAGGGAATTTTGGATTATATCTAGAAAAATAAAAAAAAGGGATGAACGAGAGAGAGAGAGAAGAAGATAAAGGCAATAGGATAGAGGCAACAAGAACATGAGAGAGAGAGCCTTAAAATTTATCAAAAAAACCAATTGCTAAAAAATATAAGGAAGCTTTTGTTGAGTGGTGTTTATGGGTCTTATCCTAGTCTATAGCAAAATAAGAAGAGAAATAAATGTGGGTTGGGCCAAGCTGAATCCACACTCGAATAAAAGTTGAGCTAATAGCCAAAGAACAAAATTTTTTTAAAAAATAAGCGAGAGATTGGTTCAATCCAACCTTTGCATTCCTCCATTTTTTCATAGAAAAAAATGAAAAATAGGGAGTTGGACCTAATATAGTCTCTAATCGAAAATGGAACATTATAAAAGGTAAAAAAATAGAAAATTGAGAATTAAAAAAGTAATAAAAAGGAGAAAAAGGAAAATTAAAAAATTAGAAATAAGATATTCGGCAAGAAATTTAAATTTTATGCATTTCATATTTAATTTAGATGTTTTAGGGGCTTTAATAATTTTAATTGGTTTTTTTCTTTTATCTTAAATTTATTGCATGCTTTAACAGTTTGTATTTAATTTAATATTTAATTTTCCTATAATTATTTTTTATTTTTAAACATTTATTTTATGCATGTTTTTTAGACCTTTCTTTACCAAAAAAAAAAAAAATTCTTAACAAAGTCTCCTTCGATAGGGACCGTTGTTTTGTGGTTAGGTCTTCCATTTGATAGGGATCATCATTATCAAAAATCATCATTTAATAACTAGGATGTCCTCTAACACACTCGGTTATATCAAAGCTTAAAGTGGATCCGATGTTTGAATCAACATGTCATCCGACGGAGGGGACCGACGATCGTTTCAATACGATGTCATGCCTAACAACTAAAAAGTTTAATTTAGCTTTAAAAATTGGAGTTTTCAAAAAAATTAAAAAATAATTTGGCATAAATCAAACATTTTAGGAGATTAATTTAGAGCTAAACTAGACATGGTATATTTCTTCGTAAAGGACACTTTTGGGTGAATAAATATTTTTCCAAAAGCATAATCAACTCCTTACCATAGAATTTCTAAACCAATGCTATTTTTAGATTCCTAGTTTATTAATATAGGTGGTGACTCCAAACTTATAAATAAACCTATAAATAAAACACAACAAGGTAAAAACTAAAAAACAAATTTAGAATTCCCATCCGACGTCAAGAAGTGACAAAATGGCAACTCCACTACGAAGACTATTTATTTTTTAGAGTCCCATTTGATGTTAGGTACCAATAGAATGACGATTCCACTAGGGATCTAGAGTTAGGCCATAGATTTAGTCTATTCAATTTATATCCCGCATTCTGCATTTATTTTTTATTAATTTATTTTCTAAATTATTTGTTTATTTATTTATTTCTCGTTTTGTATATCTTTAAATTTCTATAATTTATTTTCTCGTATTTTTTTCGCTACACATTTATTTTTGAACTAGGTTATATTCTTTTATTTGAATTGTTGCATACACCATGAAGGAAACCTATAAAACTCTAGACCCGTGCTAAACCCTTATATGATTTTGATGAAGAGATCTGGAGGCGAATATGACAAAAGTCTACTAATACTCTTTTGGACTCTCGTTTGGATTATAACTCACCCTATGCATAAGAAATGGTGAAATAGTATTCCCCTACCTCCTAGTGTATAAGGTTAAAGGCTAAATTATCCCAATAGTAATTTAGACAATTTAGAAACTTGAAAAATCCTTAGGACTAGACAAGCTTTGCCTAACCATAAAAAAGTTAGATCTTATCTACTAGGTTTGACCCAATTAAGACAAGAATCATTTTTAAATGATGTCTATTCTAACCTTGGCTTTCTACATGTTATCCTTCATATTAAATCATGATAGAGGAAGTCGAAATGAAGCTAAGGATTTTAGAGTCGATTTAAGCGGGCCCAAAATGATAAAGGAGATTGTTTGGCTCCAAACATTGTGTCAAGATTGCCGGAAAATGATGAGTTCCGATAAGATAGTCAACGAGTAGCCCACTATTCAGTTGTTGGGAAATGCTCATCACCATCGACAGATTTGACTTCCAAAAGACATATGATGACACAACTTATCCGCTCAAGATCCGCATTCGGACCGAATGTTTCCAAGCTATAATAGGACATTGCAACCCGGATTATCATTGCTTCACCTTCGGTAGTGTAGATTTGTCACCTACACTTAAAGAATACGAGGCTCTTTTAGTATTTCTTCAAATAAAAATTATTTACTTCTATTGTCCGCTTGAACAAGCTCCCTTAAATTGTAGTTGGTTAACTTGAATTAATCCTACTTTAGCAAAAAAGAAACTAATGTGGAGGGGTCAATCTCTAGGTTGTTTTTCGGTCACTCTCCGAGCAGTAACTTATGAAGTACTTACAAGACCCTAATAATGAAGTTAGACTTCGAATCTTGAAACTAGCAATATATGGGTTAGTATTGTTGCTATCGATCGAGGGCATGATCGATGTTTAGGCAATTAATGTATTTAAAAGTGTAGTGTCTCTCAAAGTTAATCTTCTCATAACCATTCTTGTAGAAACACTCTCATCATTAAACTTCTATCAAAAGAAAGGAGGTGAAAATTTAAGATGTTACGCCCAACTATTATATATGTATGGTCCATGAGCCTTTTAATGACTAATGAAGCCTCCGGTATCTTCCGTACCCCATGGCATTTACACTCTAAGTTAGAGAATTTTACTTGTCATGCCATCAATGAGTTGGGTAAGACAATATGGGTTGAGTTATTCCTTAATTTAGTAATTCCATTAGAGACTATGGTATGCTTTCTTTTGGAGTTACACGGCCTTTTGTGGCAACTTTCCTTGGGTGCCACTAATTGGAGCTTGTTGTCGCATCGCTTATTATTCGAACATGTCTCTAAGGTAATAAGGGTTTGAGCGAGTTCATCCCAAGAACAACTGGTCTAAATGAGTGCTATGAAAATTTGAGGTTTTCCAAGAAGTTTTTAGAGGGAGCTAAGGTCGTTTAGAAAAATAGAGGGATTGTCACTCTTGAAAGGAGAGTGGATGAAAAGACTTCACTCGGATATCCAAAATGGGAAAACACTAGAGGAAATAGATATCGTGTATCACCATTTGAAGGCCTACCTCGATCGATGAATGAGACGATGAAAGATGTTCATCAAGAGGTAAATGCCCAACATGAAATATTCAATAAAGGCTCGAATGTCGAAGTAGCCGAATTGACCCAAAAGATGGTGCAATGAGAGCTTTAGAAGAAGAAAATAGAGAACTTTATAAGCAACTTCAATGAACAAAAGGAGTTGTTGTTAAGTTAAAAATTAACAAAGATAACCTTGAGGAATTCGGAGATGCCATATGAAGGCGGATTGCCAAACAATCAAATATAATATGCCATCCGAATACTTGTATGGATGAACTAAAAGGGAAAGATAGGGTCAACCAAAAATGACTAGTTAGATCTAGAGAAGAACATGATACGACTATGAAAATAGTGACAAGAGAAAGGGACACCGTAAGAAAAGAAGTAGCCGAATAAGGAAGTAGGACTATGGAGTATCATCTACAAGCTCAAAATGCCAAGAACTATGCCTTAGGAATGCGACATAATATAGAGCTTTTGGCCGATGGTATATGTCTAGAAGATGAGCAACTTTAACTCTTTTACGAAAGACTCAAAAGGCTCGTAAAGACATGATTTCTTATGAAGGCTTAAGGTCGTGGCCAAACTTAAAATTGAATCTCATATGTAATAGGGCTTTCCTTTATTGTAATTTTTCCGGAAGAGCACATTTAAAATATGTTAAAAGTTTGGATTGCAATCTTTCCAAAATTGTAATAGGAATGTTCTTTCTTTTTCAATAGAGCCATTAGTATTCCTTCATTGAAAATGTTTCCAAGTCTTAACATTGCAATCAAAGTCTTATTATTTCAAAACTCATGAATAATCGTGTCACAACAGAAATTGGAAGCATATATATCTCTCTAATCACCTAAGTATTTATGGGGTAATTTTGCCCTCGGTGAGTACTAGTTTGATCTAACCCATCCTTGAAAAGAACTCTATCAAGACTTAATGTGTATCCAACTCGGCTCAAATCATGCACTTGCATCTTGTATTTATTATCTATATTTTTGCTCATTTTTTTTTTAAATTAAACATAGGTCGCTCTACTCAATCCCCTTCACATGTCTACAACACTAAATTAAGGACTCGTGAAATGGAGAACGAAGAGAGAGCACGATAAGAAAAAGTTCATCGACAAGATTTTGAGTCATTGAGAGAAGATATGGCTCAAATCAAGGCTTTATTACATGCAATAAGTAGGGAGATGGCTTTAACTTAGGAGAAGAACAAACCGAAATGCCACGCAATATTCTATTGCTCAATCAATCCGAGCCATCCACAATGCTAATAGCCCATCATGTGACTTTTCATGCCGAAGCCTCACATCCAGCTAGGGTATTCGCCAATTCAATAGACCCTCAAGTCCCACCAATGCCACCTATGCCTCGCCATGGATCCGAGTAGAAGAAGTAACTCATGGTTATAAAGTTGCTAAAGGACCAAGTATGGATAAATTAATGGCTCTCTAAGAATGCCTAACGAGCAGTGATCCCAAGGAAGTTCAAATTGCTAGATTTTCCTAAATACATTAGAATCTAGTGTCCCATGACTCACTCGAGGGTCTACTATAGTAAAATAGCTGAAGTGGTTCATGATGAAAAGTCGCTAATCCATTTTTTTCATCGAGCTTGGGTGGTTTGACTCTAAGTTGGTATATGAGGTTAGAGGGTTCGAAGATCGAAAGTTGAAGGACTTAGCTTATGCCTTTCTAAAGCAATATAAGTTCAATATAGAGTTGGCTTTGAACCGTTTAGATCTCCAAGGAATGGAAAAAAGAGTTAAGGAGACGAGTTAAACAAGTACGTGTAAAGGTGGCGCGAGGTAGTTGTTTAGATTCATCCACTTTTGCCATAATCGTAGTTGATCTCAATCTTCTATGTTCAAAGCATCATCTTTTGAATATTTGATTAGCTATGCTTTGACCAACTTTACCGATATAGTGGTCATTGCTAAAAGAGTCAAATTGACAATTAAGGTCGAAAAGATCTCTAGAGAGGTAGAGAAGAGAATGAGTGTGGGGATAAAGAGGAGAGAAGGAGAGGTTCACCAAGTGGCCACTTACGGACCTAAAAACCAATGGAACAACCCAAGACAAGTATACACCTCCAAGCCAATACCAAGTACAACCGCTATCTTATCCTCAAATACTTTACCAAACACCTTCCATAACTACTACCTTGCCTCGCCACTCAAATAAGACCACCTTTACCAAGTTAAGCTTACTAACCAAATACACCACATCCACGTAATCTAACCTTGCCTACCTACCAAAATAGCCTATTTCCTCGATTAGTCGGACCACCCATGGTGCTCCGAATTGTAACCAAACCCTAAGAAACCAATTCTCTCATAACAACCACTATAACCGAGAGGATTATGAATCATTACCACCATTTCCTATCTACTTAAAAGAATCATTCCACCTATTGGTCACCATAGAGGCGTATAATCCCCATTTTGGCGTAAGCTATATGACCTCCTTTTCCTCTATAGTATAATGAAAATGAGCAATGTGAGTACCATAGTGGTGTTGCTGGACACTCTATTGAGCAATGCCTAGCTTTTAAAAGGAAGGTGAAAATGTTTATCAAACATAGCTAGATTAGTTTTGATGCTTCGATGACATCTAACTTCAATGCTAATCCATTGTCGAACCATGCCACTAGAGGAAATGATGTGAGCATGATATCCTTTGAAGAGGTAGAGGTCAAAAAAGAAGAAAAGAAGGTGAGAGTATCAATGAATGATCCGTATTCCATGCTTGTACAACCCGGTTGTCATAAAAGATCAATGAGTAATCAAAATATAGACAACCAAGATTAGTTTCATAGATACCATTAGATTGAAAGGCATGATATTGGCGATTGTAAGGACTTCCACGAGGAAGTAGAAACTATGTTGGTTCTACAAACTCGGTAATTTGAGGATATCCAAGAAGGATCGATAGTGGGAATGGTCTCACTAGCAAAAGTTGATTGTTTGGAAGTGTGCGAGTACTAATCTACAAGCAATGGGCCTTCGATAATAATTCTCTCAAGATTAAAGAACTATCTAGCCCTATCTTACAATATGGTAGGTAATGCTTATCTAGTAATGAACACATCATTTAATACTAGTATCGTTGGTCTTAACTAAAGTAGGAGGCGTTATATCTCGAAAGAGTTGATAAGATAAAAAGGAAAAGAAGTAATAAACCTCACTAAGGTGGGGAGAAGTACATAAACTTGTTGATGATAAAGAAGCCATTGAGTTCCTTAAGATGATAAAAAATAGTGACTATAGTGTGATAGATCAACTAAAGAGGATACCTGCTAACATCTCTCTACCGTCACTAGTCATGAGTTTAGAACCGCATAAAAAACATTGCAAAAGGTTTTAAATGAGGCATATGTTCCTTAGGATGTTACTTTACATAATGTAAAGCATTTGGTAGGAAAGATTTAATTAATCAACTACTCATCATTCTCTCGAAGTTGAATTGGGGTCTTGAAGGCACTAGACACAACAAGTCATTACATATCATGGTTAAATACAAGGACCATGTGATCGCTAAGGTGCTGATTGATAATGGATATGCTTTGAATGTCCTACCTAAGCTGGTCTTGAATAGATTATCGATGGATGCATCCCACATGTGCCCTAGTAGTATGATGGGTAGAGCTTATGATGGGTCTCGAAGATAAGCGATATGAGATATTGATATCAACTTTGATATTGGATCCAATACATTCTAAGTCACCATGCAAGTTGTCGATATACAACCATCATACAAGTATGATTTTAGGAGATCATGGATTCATTTAGTTAGGGTTGTGGCATCATCACTCCACCAAAGATTGAAGTACGTAGCTAATGGAAAATTAGTCACGATAATGGTAGAAGAGACTTTACCCTTATTCAAAAATGTGTCCGTACCTTACATTGAGGTTAAGGGGAGTAGAGATAGTAATCTTCATGAATTTAAGACTATGAATGTTGAGTTGGTGCTTGAGAATGCCTTTTTTAAAAAGCCAAAAGTGTCCGGTGCTACAAAGATGGTAGCAAAATACTTGATGAAGTATGGGTTCCCATTAAACTATGATCTATTTGAAGGAATATCGAGAGTAATGAGTACTTTGAAAGTTGCAAGCTTGGATCATTGTTTTAGATTGGGTTTAAGCCTACTAGGAAAGATTATCTAAGGATTGTGAAGTGGAAGAAAGAAAAATGATTAGCTAGAATTGAGGGCCAAGAGCCTATTGAGGAGAGGATCTTTATTCCCGATGTTCTAGCTACCTTCTCCAACCCTACTTGTGTCATCAATCGAATTAAGAGATAGTGAGCATGGGGGCAAGAATGGTTGATCTATCCATCAATCATCTTAGGGGAGAGCTAAAGAAGTGAGAGATCATTTTTTGAGAGATGATGATGGTCGTTCCTCAAACGGTGATGCTTCGTTGCAACTAATTGTCAATACTTTAGAGGATATGCCGTCTATTAATTTACCGATCAAGGAAAAAGCACTAGATAAGGGGTTCAACAATTGGGAGGAAGAGGAGATTCTACCTACCTATACAATTGAGTAATTTACTATTTTTTATCTTAATCTCTTAGTTATCTAGCTCAAGATAATAAGAAAGACTTGTGTGGAGCATTTATTTATAATATTAATGAGATCATGAACTTTTATTGTATCCATTTTTCTTTATTCCTCTTATTTCTATATTTTTTATACTTTTAGGGATATGGAAAATAAATACCTTTTAAAATTTTAAAATAATTGCATCGAACATGTTTGGCCTAAATTTGATGAGAATTTGATTGCTATGGATGAAGAGAAATTTGAAAATGAAGAGGTGGATAAATTTACCAAGCTAGTAGAATTTTCGGGGCGATTAATAAAACCTCATCGGGAGGAGTTAAAAAATATAAATGTAGGGATAGAAGAGAACAAAAAGAATTATAAATTGAGACTATGATTTCGAAAGAGGAAAGAAAGAGTCCGATTACCTTACTACATGAATGTGTAAATATATTTGCATGGTCATATGAGGATATGCTTGGGTTAGATACCGAGTATAGTGTACACAAAATGCCATTATTGCTTGACCATAAACTAGTAAAGTAGAAGTTGGGGAGAATAGACTGGATGTCCTTGTGAAAGTCAAAGAAGAGGTCATCAAATAGTTCAAGGTAGGGTTTCTCAAGGTGATCAAGTATCCAACTTAGGTGTCGAACAATGTGGTAGTTGGCAAGAAAAATGAAAATATCGAATGTGTGTTGACTTTTGAAACTTGAACAAGGGTAGTCCGAAAGATGATTTTTCCTTACCATACATTGACATATTAGTAAACAATGCTATAAAGAACTCTACCTATTCCTTCATGGATCGTTTCTTATGATACAACTAGATTAAGATGGCGAAGGAAGATATGGAGAAGACTACCTTGATCACACTATGGGGAACCTATTGTTACAAAGTCATGCCACTCGATTTGAAGTGTATATAGATGCATGATCACCAAGACGAAGCTTGAAGAAGATCATATTTAAACATTAAGGAAACTTTTTGAACGGTTAAGAAAATACCAGTCTAAAGCCGAACCTTACCAAGTGTACATTCGGGATCAAGTCGGAAAAATTACTAGGGTTTCTTATGACTAACGGAGGGTAGAAGTAGATCCTAGTAAAGTTAAAGTCATCCAAGAAATTCCACCACCCCACGGTGAAAAATAAGTCTAAGGTTTTCTAGGTCGGTTGAACTATGTAGCTCGATTCATCTTTCAACTCATAGTGACATGTGAACCTAACTTTTGACTATTGAGAAAAAATAATCCAAGAACTTAGGATGATACATACCAATTAGCTTTTGACAAGATCAAACAAGTATCTATAAAACCCTCCTCTTCTTGCCCATCGATGTCTTATCGACCATTAATTTTATATTGACAATCACCGAGCCGATTATGGGATTGTTTTAGGTCAAAATGATGATACTAGATGGAAATAATAATATAGCTTGATTCATCTATCAAATCACGAGTGACATGTGAACCCATCTTTTGACTATTAAGAAAAAAAACAATCTAGGAACTTAGGATGGTGCATGCTAGTTAGCTTTTGACAAGATCAAATAGTATCTATAAAATCCTCCTCTTCTTATCCCACATATTCTTGGTCAACCATTAATTTTATATCCGACAGTCATTAAGTCTACTATGGGCTGTGTTTAGGTCAATATGAAGATACTAAAAGGAAGGAACAATATAGCTCAATTCATTTATCAACTCATACTAACATGTGAACCCATCTTTTAACCGTTGAGAAAGAACAATCCAAAAACTTGAGATGATGCATACTAGTCAGCTTTGACAAGATCAAACAAGTATCTACAAACTCTCCTCTTCTTGTCCTATTGGTGCCTAGTTGACCATTAATTTTATATCTAATAGCCATTAAGTCCGCTATGGGCTATGTTCAAGTCAATATGATGATACTAGAATGAAGGAACAAGCAATCTACATTTTGAGTAAGAAATTCATGTACTATGAATCTTAGTATAGTACCCTAGAAAAGATGTGTTGTGGTTTAGTATGGAATGCTCGACGACTTAGATAGTATATATTGTACTACATAACATGACTAATCTAAAAAATGGACAAGCTCAAATATATCTTTGAGAAACCATACTTGTCAAGCGTAATTGTAAGATGACAAGTATTGTTAGTAGAATACAATATTGTATATATGACCAAGAATTCAGTGAAAGGGAATGTGATAGTAGATTATTTGCTAGACAATGCGATCGACGATTATAAACCATTAAACTTTGACTTTCTTGACGAGGATATAATGGCATCTAAAGTTGGAGTAGTAGAGTTCGATGAGGAGAAATGGACTATCTACTTCGATGGAGTAGTGAATGTATTAGGTAATGGTATAGGGGTAGTTTTGGTTTTTTTGAAGGGCAAGCAATACCCAATAGCCATCCGAATTTGGTTCAACTCGCTCTAATAATATAGCCGAGTATGAAGTTGGCATACATGGTTTGGAGGCAACTAGATAGAGGGATCTCCAAGCTTGAGGTATATGGTGATTTGATGTTGATAATCTACCCAAGTCAAAGAAGAATGGAAAACCAAGGATGAGAAGCTAAAACCTTATTAGGTTTACTTACCAAGCTAGTTAAAGAGTTTAATGAGATTGAGTTCACTCATCCGGGGAGAGATAAAAATCAATTCGTCAATGCATTGGTAACTCTAGCCTCAATGACTCAATTTGATCCCGGAGATAGAATATGACGTATTTGTATTGAAACAAAGAATTCAATAGCCCACTCGTTATGCCATTTAGGATGAAATAGATAGGAAGTTATGGTACCATGATGTCCTTGATGTTCATCAAAAATCAAGAATATCCCTTAGGTGTTCTCAAGATAGATCGAAGGCTTTGAGGAGGTTGGCCATAGAATTTTACCTAGATGGTGAAGTTTTGTATAAGTGGAGTTTTGATGGGACATTACATCGGTGTTTGAGTGTGATTGAGGCCTAAGAAAGGAATTAAGGAGGTTCATAAAGGAATTTGTGCAACTCATGTAAATGGTCATATTATGAATCCTTAGATACAACGATGTGGATACTTTTGGTTGACAATGGAAAGGGATTGTATAAAGTATGTTTGTAAGTGCCATAAATGTCAAGTCTATTGAGATCAAATTAATGCTCTAGCTCCACTTAATAATATGTATGACTTTGGCCATTCGCCATATGGGGTTTTGATATCATCGCGCCTATTAATCCAAAAGCAAGTAATGGACACCACTTCATCTTGGTTGAAATTGATTATTTTATCAAATAGGTGGAAGCTACTTTGTATGTTCATGTCACTCGCAGAGTAGTCTAGTGGTTTATTAAGAAAAGTTTGGTTTATCAATATGGTTTGCTAGACATAATAATCACCGATAATGCTCAAAATTTTAATGGGAAGATGATTATAAAATTATACAACTAGTGAAAAATTAAGCATCTTAACTCAACACCCTATCGACCTAAGATGAACGGGGTAGTTGAAGCCGCAAAAAACAATATTAAGAAGATTGTACGGAAGATGGTGGTCATGTATAAGGACTAGAATGAAATGTTCTCATATGCCCTAATGCATACTATACAATCGTAAGAACATCCACAGGGGCTACACCATATTCCTTGGTTTATGGGATGGAGGCGGTGATGCCTTTGAAGGTGAAAATTCCTTCTCTCCGGATACTCATGGAGGTAAAGTTGGAAGAAGCAAAATGGGTTCGTATCGGATATGAATAGTTAGACATGATCAATGGAAAGAGATTAACCGTTATTTGTCATGCAAGGATGTATAAAAAAGAATGGTCAACACATATGACAAAAAGATTTAGCCAAACGAATTTTGTGAGGTAGATCCGGAGATAACAAAAGCAAGTGATCACTCAATTATGAAGTTCCTTATGCAATGAGAAAAGTATTTTTAGGGGGAGCACTCCTTCCGGCTAGTATGAATAGGGATAATATAGTCAAACCTATAAAATTTGATGTAGTTAAGAAATACTATGCTTAAGGATTATTGTTTTACTCTTCACGAAATAAAGAATGAATTCAGTCCAAAATGCACATTACATTCTTTTTCTATATCATTGTTTCTTCAACTCCACAAACACATCATCTCTTCCATCATTACATGATCTCTATTAATATTATGACATGCAAGTCAATTAAGATGTTATAATATTATTTTACTTAATAGTTAGCATGCTCAATTTATCTAAAAAAACAAAAAAAAATTCCCAATGAGCTTAGAAAGAACTTGGTTTTTATATGCCTTTCGAAAATTATCTAATTACTTTGCACATGTTGAAAAGTACTCTTGACTAGGCTAAACAACCAAGATTTTAGTTCAAACTTGGTAGAAAGGAACATATACATCTTGTTGGCACTCAGGACTCATCATGTAAAGGTTATAGGTAAATCCAAAAACACAAACACAAAACCAAAACAAAATCAATTCAAGAAGTTTTCACTTGTCCATATCCCAAGTTGCTCTCGAGGCACCTCCCATGATAACGATATAGCAAGTTTTTAAGTTTGTAAGTTCTATCCGAATATCATTCAAGTAAAAAAAGCTCAAGAAAAAAAAACTTGTCAAGAGGGATATCATTGTCAATAAAATGAGGAAAGACCTTCTTTGAAATTTATCATCGTCGAGTCAAATTTATCCTTTGAAAAAATTTTAAGCTTTCGTTTTTTTATGAAACCCGAACTAGGATCATCCCTTACCCCAAGGGTAAAAAACAATTATTCAAAATAGCATTTGAAATGCATGTCATAAACAACTTGCTTTCTTAAAGATCTCAAGTTCAAAAAGGGGTCATTACTAACAAAATTTAATCATGGTCTTCCTAAAGAAAAAAAAGACCAACGTTATTACGGTGTTTCTTATTATGTTAAAGAGTGACTCAACTTACAAGTATCGATCCCGAGTTAGGTTGACAAAACCATCGTCAAACAAGCCTCTAATCAAAATCTAAGTCTAAAAAAAAAATTCAAAAAAAATCAAAGTGGTCTTATATCAAGATAACCCCGAAACATTATTTGAGCCTATTTTTCCCATTCTTCAAGAAAGCATGCCTTAGCCTATATTACGTACTAATAAAAATCCTTTCTAAATTGAGATGAATTATCAATCAAATGAGTGTTAGATTCGTGAGCACTTATAAAGGAATTTTATTGAAAATCGATAGTCAAAATCGGTATATAAGTTATTTGAAATCATGGTTGGTGCCAAAGGATATTAGGGGAAAATAATACGTTTTATCCTTGAACACACGATTAGGGCTATCATCTAAATACAACATTAATGCATAAAGATAAAAAAAAAACCCATATTGGCCACATTGTAATGTTGGCATGACAAGTCCATGAGAGGTCGACGAGTTTTATCCAAACCATAAATCCCAAAATCTCCGAATGAAATCTACCCGACTTTCCTTCGAAGGAAGAAATTTATAAAATGCAAAATCGTTAGATGTTTCAAGAGGCGTATGGCACTCCAAATTGCATAGGAGGTCACCAAAGTGATAAGATTTCAAAACCATATCATCAAGTGTGAGCAGATCAATTAGCAAATGGTCATACTAAGGAACAACCATTGCCATCAATAGAATAATACGTTGGTTTTACTCGAATAAACTTCTAAAGGGATAGATAAATCTATGGCTATAAGAAAGATGAAACACGGTTAGGGGGTAAGGCTCTAGTGCTCAAATCACGGATAGCTTACCAGCTTTGGAACCTAGATAGTTTAAAAGAGACAAGTCAAAAGGGGAACTTAAGTGGGTCGGCTTACATTTCTTTCATGTACCTTGACTAACCATCATGCTAAGTTTTATTCAATTATGTCGCATCCCTAAAGAGAACGAGGAATGCATAACAAGTCTTGGATAATGAAATACCAAGAAAACTCGGAAAAACAATGCCCCCTACAGATTCTCCTCGGGTAAGGTCACCTTACAACAAACCACCGTCCAAGCGCGAAACCCATAGTCAATGACTAATTTCCACATTCATATGATGTCCAACTCTCACACTATGCAAGGTTGCTTAGTGAACATCGCATATTTACTTTCTCAATGCTAGCTATCCTAATTAACTTTGCCATGTACAACATATTTACTTTTTAGGGCAGGCACCCCTAATCAACTTGATCACGTATTGCATATTTACTTTTTAAGGCAAGGTTCCTTAATCAACTTGGCCATGTAATGTATGTTTACTTTTCCAGGGTAGGCCACCCTAATCAATTTGGTCATATACCGCATATTTAATTTTTCAAGGCAAGCCGCCTTAATCAACTTGGCTATGTACTACATATTTATTTTTACTATACGAGTCACCTTAATCAACTTGGCCACGTAAGTGCATATTTATTTTTTCATGGCAGGTTGCCTTAATCAACTTGGCCATATATTGAATGTTTTATTTTTAGGGTAGGTCGCCTTTCATAACTAGGTCACCTTATCATAACTTTACTTTCGGGTTTAACCACCCGTAACAATAAAAAAAATCAAAATAAAAAAAGAATAAAAAAGAAGAATAAAAAAATTCTTTACAAGCTTATTAAACAAAGTCATTGAAAAACTTCTTTTCATTCGACTTTGCACTATAAGCATTGTAAAGAGGAGGCAACTTTCATAACCAAAAAAAAAAAAAACACTTTCATTTTAATTATTTATTTTAGTTGAATTATTCAAAAAAATAATAAATATAATAAATAAAAATAAAAATACAAAAATGGGGGGGGGGAATATATTGAAATCTATCCCAATCCTCTTTTTCATTTTTTTCAAATTCAATCTATCTTGATTGTTTAGCTAATCGAGTCAAAGTTCAATAATAAAAGTTGAGTTCAAATTGGACAACTAAAAAAATCTAGATTTTAAGGTATGTGATTTAGGATGAAACTTAAGTTTGAAGGTAGTTGATTTGGGATGAAACTCAAACTCGTTATTGTCCATATAAAGGGTAATATTCTAGGTGTTGAAAGAGGAGGGATCCAAAAGTAGAAATTTTTGGGGTTTTTGGAAGTAGCAATCTTCAAAATATTTTCTCGGTTAGAGGTTTAGTTTTTTGGGTATTTAGTTGTGTGTTCATCATTGCTTGGTTTGGTGTTCTTCATGTGTAGGACTCACTTTTGGGTTTTATTGCATTTTCTAGGTTGAGATTTGAGTTTAGTAGATAGTTTATTTGGTTTTCTATAATTTTAGGGTTTGATTTAAAGTTTTTTTAGGTAGTTCCTATTTGAATTTTCTCGGGTAATGTTTTAGTTCGTTCTTCGGTGTTCTTTCTATATGTTTGCAAGTTCATAATTTTTAGGTTTTCCATAAGAAATTTTTGGCATATTCTATTTGTTTTTTTAGGTCCTTAAGAACACAAGACATCCAGTTTTCCATTCAGTCATTTCAAACAAATGAAGCACATCCACAACATAGCAAATCCCATAATCAAACACATGTAACAAAAAACCCCAACATCACCACACCAGTTCATTAAACTCTTTTCAATTCGTCAAGCTTTACCCGGGCATTTCATTCCATTTAATTTCTTTTGATTTTAGTTTTAATTAGTCTGTTCTAAACATAAAAAAAGATGGTAATGATGAAATTTAAATAAGACACCCAATTTGTTTGCCATAAGATAACAATGACGGGCTTAAATTTTAGTTATTATGCTAGAGTTATTCAATTTGGGGTGAAGGAATTTCGATTGAAGGAGTTAGGGAACTTAGGATTGTGTCTAAAAAAATAAAAAAAAGGGGATGAATGAGAGACGAGAGGGAGAAAAAGGTAGGACGATAGAGGCAACAAGAACAAGAGAAAGAGAGACTCGAATTAAAAAAAAAAAAAAAAAGCATTTGATCAAAAATATAAGGAAGCCTTTGTTGAGTGGTGTTTATGGGTCTTAGCATAGTCCATAGCAAAATAAGAAGAGAAAGAAATGTTGGTTGGGCCAAGCCCAACCCATGCTGAGTAAAGGCTAGGCTACTAGCCAAATGACGAAAAAAAAGCAGAGATTAGTTCAATCTAGCCTTTGCATTCCTCCATTTTTTCGTATAAAAAATAAAAAATAGGGAGCTAGACCTAATCCATTCTCTAACTAGAAATGGAACATTATAAAAGGAAAAAGGGTAGAAAATAGGGGATAAAAAAATTAATAAAAAGGAAAGAAAGGAAAATTAAGAAAATAAGAAATAAGATATTCGGCTAGAAATTTAAATTTTATGCATTTCATGTTTAATTTAGTTGTTTTAGGGGCTTTAATCATTTTCATTGGTATTTTTTCTTTTATCTTAAATTTATTACATGCTTTGTCGGTTTGTATGTAATTTAATTTTAATTTTCTTGAATTTATTTTTAGTTTTAAATTTTTATTTTATGCATGTTTTTTAGACCTTTCTTTACAAAAAAATAAAATTCTCAACAAAGTCTCCTATTTGATTGGGTAGGTCATTACCAAAAATCAATATTTAGTACTTAGGATATCTTCCAACGCACTCGTTTGTGTTAAGACTTAAAGTAGATCCGATATTTGAACCGACTTGTCGCTCGACGGAGGGGATTGACTATCGTTTGAATACGATGCCATGACCAACAACTAAAAAATTTAATTTGGCTTTAAAAACTGGAGTTTAAAAAAAAATTAGAAAATAATTTTTCATAAATAAAACATTTTAGGAGATAAATTTAAGGCTAAACTCGATATGGTACCTTTCTTCGAAAAGGGCACTTTTGGGTGAATAAATATTTTTTCAAAAGCGTAATCAATTCCTTGCCATATAAACTTCGAACCAGTTCTATTTTTAGTCATTAATACTAGGTGGTGACTCCAAACTTGTAAATAAATCTATAAATAAAATCTAAACGATAAAAGCTAAAATAATTTTTTTCGAAGAATCTCGTCTAATGTTGAGTAGTGACAACATCATTGCGAGTCACATCTCCTTTAGGTTTACCATAGTTTGGGATTGTAATTTCCCTTTGGATTGAGCCTCTAGATGACTCACAATAGTCCCTATCCGACTCGTTCGATTCTCTAAGTTCCGGATGCTAGACCTCATCTCTTGTTGGAATTGCTTTATGTTTGAAGCAAAAGACTTCACTATATCGTCCATGGACTGATCAAAATACCTGGGGGCATGTTGTTGATAAGGCTTGGGTTGATAACCCTATTGCCTTTATTGATAAAAGTTTTACCCTCCTTGTTAATTACCTTTATAACTTAGGTTTGAATGGCCCCTTTAACCAGTTTGTACGTGTTAGAGAATGGGTCATATGGCCTAGACAAACCACCAAAATTTCCAACAACATGGACTTACCCAATATGCTCCTCTTATAGTGTTAGACATGCATTGGTGGCATGGTTTGAAATTGAGTAGATCCCATAAGCTTTAATAGCTCGTAGATTTCCCATAACCATTTGCCTTACTAATAAAGTCGAGTCAAGCATTTGTTGCTTTAGGCTAGATATGTTGACCTCATTGATCCTCTTTGGTGTATAATCTAACCTTGCACTCAATTATTCAAAAGTTGCTTCCTATTAGAAATCAAGACCTTAGCAGACATTAGGTGTATTATCTAACAATGCTCCTCCATTAGCAACATCAATCTTGCTCTTCTCCACACGTAACAAACACTTATAAAAATACAAAACAAATATTTGATCAAAGATTTGATGGTGTGAGCAATCGGCACATAACTTCTTGAACCCCTTCCAATACTCATATAATGTTTCTTCATGAAATTGCTGAATACCAAAAATCTCCTTCCTTATACTAGCGACTCTCAAAGTAAGGAAATATTTTAATAAGAAAGCTCGCTTCATCTTATTCTTAGAGTCAATTGATCACATAAGAAGATCATATAACCCTCCCTTTACATCCACATCTAGTGAGAATGGAAGTGTTTGTGTGGGTTTCCTCCAACAAGACCATAGAATTTAGGCGAGTAAATGTATCAATCTTGACTTCAACTCAAAAGCCACATCCAAATTTGAGAACTCGATAGATAAGGGATATTGATTTAGATCGGAGTAGATAGCTCCTTCAAGATTTTATTTACAGAAAAAAACTTAAGATTGTAGTTATGCTTGATGAAGTGACAACTACTCTTTTGGATGTTTCAATCGCTCTATTAAAGGTTGTCTTGCTTCTATCATTAACTTATGAAATATTCTTTCTAGTTTAGAGTTACGGATTCGGTCATTTTTATGAGATCCGTCATACACCAACATGATATAAATAATAAGAAACAATCAGAATGTCTAGAAATAATCAATTTAAATGTAATTCCCCGAAATAATGCTAAAATTTGCTAACATGTCATATCGTCAACAAATTTAATTATTTGTTTGTTCTTACTAAACCCAATCACATGACTATAGTTAGGGAAAACAAGCATCGATACCATAGAGAATCGATCAAATTAATGTTTCTATCATTTGATTATTCCAAGGTATAAGGAAAGGTAAAAACGAGGTTTTGTGTGTTGAAAGTAGTAAATGTAGTTAAAGTAAATAAGGAGATGACAATGGCAATAAAAGCCTTTGTTAAGTTTGGTTTCCATTTTTTGGTTCAATCATTGATTATGAATTCAAATATTAATCCATTAATCCATTCTTATTATGAATATTCACCGTAGGAAAACAATATATATGTTATCCCTAATCTTTCCTTAGCGATTCATCAATCAATAGAAGTTATTTCATTAATGTCTAACTATTCAACAACCTAATAGAAACTATCTATTTTTTAATTTAATAAGAACATTAAATGATAGAAAGATAGGTGAAGCTAAACAACTCTCCTAGAGGCTAGGAGAATTTAATCTAGTTCTATTTTTTTCAAGGGATTAAATAAAAACCCATTTATAATCATTACCCCTTAGTTTCTACCATAAGCAAGTTTAGATAAGCAATTATCAACATGAATAATTAGCTAGCAACAAATTATTAAGATTAATTAACTAACATACAATCTAATCAATCAATCATATAACCATATTCATATAACATAGAAAAGCATAAAATAACCAAAAGAATAAGATTAGAAAAAGAACTTGTTTAGATCTCATAGTGATTTTATTGAAGGTTTCAACTTTTCTTTCAAACAATAAAGGTTTTTAGTGTTGCATGGTTAGCTTACAAAATATTATTTCTACCTATAGGAAAAAGTAGGGTTATAACACACACATAGCCATTTCAAGATGTCACATAGCTTATTTATTGTGGTACATAGTTTTTCTCTTTGCATTTACATCGTTTATAGCCTTGAATAACGAGTGGCACATGGCTTGCTTGGCTAGGACACATGATCGTGCCACATTTAATCATCATTCCGTGTCCTTTTAGCTTCTACCGTGTGTCATTTCTTTCTCCCTTGGAAAACATCTCAGCACTAACACAAATATGCATGCCATTTCATTTGCCTAAGCCATGTTAATTGTTATTGCCTATGTGTCTTCTTTGCTAAACATCCATACGTTTCTTTCATATGGGTAGTGGCTTTTTCCTCTTGTAAGTTACATGACTATTATGACCAGTAGCTTTTCCCTTTGATTTACCATTTTTCCTACAAAACCAAAATTTTTATCTTTTTCTTAAGCTGTCTTAATATAGTAGAATAGGTACTAGTAAGTTTAATATAAAAGGGTATAAAAGTTGTGTAAATTATATAGAGTGAGAGAGAGAGAGAGAGAAAGAAAGAAAGAGAGAGGGGAGAGGGAGAGAGAGTGGGGGAGAGAGAAGAAGAGAAGAAGAGAGAGAGAAGGAAAGAGAAGGAGATGGGAAGAGAGAGGGAGAGAGATGGAGAAAGGGAGAGCAAGAGAGAGGGAGGAAGGGAGGGAGAGAGAAGAGGAGAGAGAAGGAAAAAGGGAAATAGAGAGGGAAAGGGATAGAGTTAAGGAGGGAGAGGGAGGGAGAGGGAGGGTAGAGAGAGGTAAAGAGGGAGAGAGAGGGAGAAAGGTAGGAAGGTAGGGAGAGAGAGGGGGAGAGAGAGACAAGGAGAGAGAGGGAGGGAGGGAGGGAAAGAGAGATAGGTAGAGATAGGTAGAAAAGGAGAGAGAGAAAAAGAGGGAAAGAGTGAGAGAAAGAGAGGAAGACAAGATAGAGAGAGTAAGAGCAAGAGAGAGGAAAAGAGAAAGATAGAGAGATAGAGAAGAGGAAGGAAAGGAAATAGAGAGGGAGAGAGGGAGGGAGAGAGAGAAAGAGAGAGAGGGAGGTAGAGAAAGGGAATGAACAAGAAAGAGAAAAATGAAAAAGGGAGAGAGAAAGGGAGAGGGGGAGATAGAGAGGAGGTTAGGAGGGAGAGAGTGAGGGGGAGAGAGGGAGAGGGATGGAGACAGAGAGAGGAAGAGAAATAGAGAGAGAAAAATAGAAAAAAAGTGAAACAGATAGAGGGAGAGAGAGGGAGAGATATAGAGGGAAAGAAAGGGGGTGAGAGAGAGAAACTAGGAGAGAATGAGGGACAGAGGGATAGAGGAAAGGGGTAGGGTTGAAGAGAGGGAAAAGGAAGGAGAGGGAGAGCAAGAGAGAGTGAGAGGGGGAGAGAAGGGAGGAGAGAGGGAGATGGAGAGAAGAAAGGAGAGTGGGAGAGGGAGAAAGAGGAAGGGAGAAGTAGGGAAAGGGTGAAAGAGAGAGGAAGACTGTGGGAGAGGGAGAGAGATTAAGAGGGAGGAGAAAAGGAGTAAGATAGGGAGAGAGGGTAGGAGAAAAGGGGAGGGAGAGAGGAAAGAGGGAGAGAGAGGGTGAGAGAGAAGAAAATGGAGAGAAGGAGAGGAGCAAGAAAGGGTAGGAGAGAAAAGAGAGAGAAAGGGAGGGATAGGGAGATTGAGAGAATAAGAGGAAGCTTGAGAGACGAAGGAGAGAGGAGAGAAAGAGAGAGAGGGGAAGAGAGAGAAAGAGAATGAGAGAAAGAGAAGGGGAAGAGGGAGGGAGAGAGAGGGGGAAAAAGGAAGGAGGAGAGGGAGAGAGAGCATAGAGGAGGGAGGGAGGGAGGGAGGAGAGAGGAAGAGGGAGAAAGGAGAGCGGGAGCGATGGATAGAGGGGTAGAGAGAGGGAGAGGCAGAGGTAGTGAGAGAAAAAACAATTAGGAGAGAGAGAGAACGTGATAGATAGTGAGATGGAGGGAGAGGGAGAAAGGGAGGGAGGGAGGGTGGGAAGAGAGAGGTAGAGGGAGGAAGAGTGAGAGGAGGGAGAGGAAGAGAGAGAAGGAGAGGGTGAGAAATAAGAGAAAAAAGGAAAAGGTTAGAGAAAGAGAGAGAGGTAGAGGGAGAGAGGAAGGCAGGAAAGGAGGGAGAGATAGAAGGAGTGATAAAGGGATAGAGAAAGTGAGAGAGAGAGGAAGAGAGGGAGAGAGAGACATAGAGATTGAGATGGAGAGAGGGAGAGATGGAGAGAGAGTTAGAGAAAGGTAAGGGGAGAGGGAAATAGGGAGAGGTAGAGGGAGAGGGAGATGGAAGGAGAGTAGGAGAGAAAAAGCTAGTGAGAGGGAGATAGGGTAAGAGAAGGAGAGAGAAAGAGGAAGAGAGAGAGGGGAAGGAAGAAGGAGAGAGAGGGAGGGAGAGGGAAAGAGGCACGGGGAGGGAGAGAGGGAGGAAGAGAGAGTGGGAAAGGGAAAGAGGAGAGATGAGAGAGGGTAGGAAGAGAGAGTAGGAAAGAGGAGAGAGGATAGATGAGAGAGGGTAGGAAGAGAGAGTGGGAAAGAGGAAAGAGGAGAGAGGAAAGAGGGAAAAAGTGAGCATGAAAGAGTAGGAGAAAGAGAGAGAGGGAGAAAGAGAAGGAGTGACAGAGAAAGGAAAAGAGAAAGAGAGAGAGGGAAGGGATAAAAGGGGAGAGAGGGAGGAGAGGAAAAAGAAAGAGAGAAGAAAGAAAGGAGGAAGAGAGAGATAGAGAGAGGAAGAGGGAGAGTGGGAAGGGTGGAGAAGGAGGGAAACAAGTAGAGATAGAAGGGACGGATAGATAACGAGGGAGAAAGTGAGGGAGAGGGAAAGAGTGAGAGAGAGAGGGAGAAAAGGAGAGAGTGATAGAGATAGAGAGAAAAGAGAGAGAGAGAAGGAGAGAGAGAGGAAGAGAGAGGGAGAGAGAGAGAAGGAGAGAGTGCTGAAAGGAGGGAGAGAGGGGGCTTAGAGAGTGAGGGAGTGAGTGAGAGAGAGAGGGAAGAGAGAGGGGGAGAGAGAAGGCAAAAGAGGAAGGAGAGAGGGAAAAGAGAGAAGGAGAGAGGGGGAGAGAGAGGGAGAGAGGGAAAAGAGAGTGTAAGAGAGGGAGGGAGGTAGAGAGGGAGAGGGAGGTGGAGAGGGAAAGAGGGAGATCGAGAGGGAGAGGGAGGGAGGGAGAGGAAGAGATATAGAGCAAAAGAGGAAGAGATAGAGAGGGAGAGAGAGATAAATAAAAAGAGAGAACATTAGAGAAGGAGATGGAGAGAGAGAAAGAGGGAAGGGAAAATGGGGGAGAGATAAAGAGGGAGATAGAGAGAGAGAGGGAGAGAGATAGAGAGAGAGGGAGAGAGGGAGAGGAAGAAAGAGAGGGAGAGAAAAAGAGAGGGAGAGAACGAGAGATTGTTAGAGAGGGGAGGAAAGAGGGATAGAGACCGAGACAAAGAGAGTGAGAGAGGTAAACAAGGAGAGAGGGAACGATTAAGAGAGGGTGGAATGGAGAGAGAGAGGGAGAAAGAAAAGAGGAATAGACTGGGATATGAGAGGGAGTAGGAGAGAGAAAGAAGGAATGAAAGATGAGGGAGTGAGAGAGTGATAGAGAAAAAAGGAGAGAGAGAGGAGGGACAGTGGGAGAGAGGGAGAGAGGGAGGAAGGGAGGGTAGGAGAGAGAGAGAGTGAGAGGCTAAGGGGAGAGAGGGGGAGGGAGTAAGAGGTAGCTAGAAAAAGAGAGAGCGGAGAGAGGAAGGGAGAGGAAAGGGGAGAGGAGGGAGAGGGAGAGAGGAAGGGAGAGGGAGAGAGGAAGGGAGAGAGAAAAAGAGAGAGAGAGGGAGGGAGTGGAAAGGGAGAAAGAGCATGAGAGAAGGAGTGGGAGATAGAAAGAGGGAGAGAGGGAGAGGAAGGAAATGAGGGAGGGTGGCTAGGAGAAGAGAGCGAGGGAGAGATAGGGAGAGAATTAGAGAGAGGGGTGAGATGGTTGGTGGGACAGAGGTAGAGAGAGGGAGAGTGACAGCGGTAGAGGGAAGGAGAGAAAAATAAAGAGAGAGAGAGAGAGAGAGAGGAAGGGTAGAGTGAGAAAGGGAGATAAAGAAAGGGAAAGAGGTAGAGGGAGAGAGAGAGACAGGAAGAGAGGTAGAGAGGGAGAGAGAGAGATAGAAAGTGACGAGAGAGAGAGGAAGGGAGAGAGATCGGGAGATAGAGAGGAAGAGAGGGAGAGCTAGAGAGTGAAAAAGAGAGAAAGGGGAAGGGAAATGAGGAGAGGGAGAGGGAGAGGGAGAGGTAGAGGGATGGAGAGAGTGTGTGAGAGAGAAGAAGGGAGAGGGAGGGAGAGAGTGTGTAAGAAAGAAGAAAGGAGAGGGAGGGAGAGGGAGAAAAAAAGAGAGGGAGAAAGGGTGGGGGAGAGAGAGCTAATGGGAGGGAGGGATAGAGAGAGATTTAGTAAGTAAGGGAAGGAATGAGAGACAGAGAGAATAAGAAAGAGAGAAGAGAGAATAAGAAAGAGAGAAGAGAGAAAGAGAAAGAGAGGAAAGAGAGAGAGTACGAGGGAGAGAGAGAGGAGGGCTAGAGAGGGAGATAGGGGAAGGGAGGAGAGGTTCGAGGGAGAGAGAGGTAGAGTAGGAGAGAGATAGAAGGAGATGTAGAGAGAGAGAAAGAAGAAGAGATAGAGAGAGGGAGCAAAGGAGAGAGATGGAAGGGAGAGAAAGGGAAAGAGATAGATAAGGAGACAGAGATAAAGAGGAAGATGGAGGGAGAGGGAGAGGGAGAAGGAGAATGGAGAGAGATAGAGAGGGAGATAGAGAGAGAGGGATGGATAGAGATGGAGAGGGAGGGAGAGAGGGAAAAAGAGGAAGAGGGGGAGAAAAGAGGAGATAGAGGGAGTTTTGGAAAGGGGAGAGAGAAGAAGAGAAAGAGTGGGAGAGGCATAGAGAGAGGGAGAGAGGGAAAGATCCAGAGAGAGTGTGGGAGAGAGGGAAAGGGATAGAGAAGTGAGGGAGAGGGGAGAGAGAGAAATAGTAAGATAGGGGGAGAGGGGGAGAAGGAGGGAAGGAGAGATAGGGAGAGGGAGAGACATGAGGGAGAGTAGGAGATAGAGGGGGAGAGAAAGAGGGAGGAAGAGAGGAGATTGAGAGAGGGAGAATGAGTGAGGAGTGAGAGAAGGATAAAGAGGGGGAGAGAGGGAGAGAGGGGAAGAGAGACAAAAAGGGAGAGATGGAGGGAAAGAGAGAGAGGGAGAGACAAAAAGGATGAGAAGGAAAGGGGGAGAGGAAAAAGGAGTAGGAGAGACAACTATAAGAAGGGAGAAAGGGAGGGAGATAGAAAAAAAGAGAGGGAGAGAAGGAGAAAGGGAGAAAGAGGGATAGAGGTAGAGAGTGAGAAGGAGAAAGGGAGAAAGAGGGATAGAGGTAGAAAGTGAGAGGGAGAGAGAGAGAGAAGAAGGGAGAGGGGGAGAGGGATAGCAAGAGGGAGAGAGAGGGTGAGGGAGAGAGGGATAGGGATGGAGAGAGACCTAAAAAGAGATAAGGAGATGAGGGAGAAGAGGAAAAGAGAGGGAGAGAGTGGGAAAGAGAGGAGGAGACAAGTGAGAGAGAGGAAGAGGGAGACGAAGGTAGAGAGAAAGAGTAAGAGAGATAAAGAGAGGATAGGGAAAAAGTGAGGGGGAGAGAGAGAGTAGAGAGAGTGGGAGAGAGAGGGGGATAGAAAGAGAGAAAAGGAGGGAGGGAGTGAAAGAGAGAGAGGGTGAGAGAAGGAAAAGGAAAAGGAGGGAGAGAGAATCGGAGAGGAGGAGATAGAGAAATAGAGAGAGAGAGAGAGAGAGAAAGAGGGAGAGAGAGAGAGGGAAAAGGAAAAGGAGGGAGAGAGAAAGATAGAGGAGGAGATGACAAAATAAAGAGGAAATGAGAGAGAGAAATAAAGAAAGAGAGAGAGATAGGAGGGAAAAAGAGAAGAGGGGAGAGAGAGATGGAGGGGGAGAGAGGAGGAGAGAGAGGGAGAAAGGGGGAGGGAAAGAAAGAGAGAGGGAGAGGAAGAGAGAGGAAAGGGGAGGGATAAAGAGAGAGTAGGAAGGAGAGAGGGAAAGGGATAGAGAGGGATAGGGAAGGAAAAGGAAAGGGAAGAGGAGAGAGAAGAGAGGGAGATAGGGAAAGAGAAGTAGGGAGAAAGAGAGAGATAAAGAGAGGGAGGTAAAAAGAGATAGTGGGAGAGAGTGGGAGATGGAGAGTTAGGGAGAGAGAGGGACAGAGAGAAGAGAGAGGGAAGGAGAAAGGAAGGGGGAGAGAGGGGGAAAGAGGGAGGGAGAGAGAGAGGAGTGGGGAGAGAGGGGGAGAGGGAAGGGGAGAGGGAGAGAGGGAAAGGGGGATAGGTGGTGTAACACCCCCAACCTAGGACCTATTAGACCGAGAATATTATCACCGTTAACCACATTCGAAGTGTAGTGAATGTGAGTTAACAAGGCACTTAACTTACATGAAGATATTTATGCAGTGAAGGTCTATTATAACACTTAGGTCGTATTTTTGAGCCTAAAAGTTGCTATAAATTTTTTGCTTTTTTGTTTTTACATATACCTTGTTTAGTGCTTTAAGCACTCATTGAATTTATGATAATGCTAACATGTAGGGAACAATTTATAATAACCATACTACTACTATCACATTACTATTTATTTACTACTCGGTTCGATTACATACCTTAGCTATTTACAAACAAGACTAATTTTGTGCCAACTACCGCAAAATTAGCTTATTTACCCTTACATCATTTTTTAGGTCATATCGTTTATTTTGCCATAGTTTTCACTACTCGCATAAAACAAATCAGCTAAGCCAAGTACATATAAAACTATAGCTAGTACTATAATTGAAATAGCGTGTAGTGGGTCTACTCAAAACCCGAACCCCCATCCAAGATATGCATACCGGTACCCCTTTGGTAGTCGGTCTCGTAGAGAAGTAGGCCATCGTACCTTTTTTTATCTACACATCAAGAAACTATGTGAGCAACTCGCTCATTAAGTTAACGAATGCATGTATACATATAGATATATATGCGGATATGAAATACTATCTTATGCAAAGTAAACCCTTTTTCCTCCTCGTCATAAAACATAAAAAGTCCGAAAATCCCTTTTTTGTCTATGGAGATGTCTCATTTAGGTACTTTAGGGTTTCATAATATGTGTCCGGTGAACCGGATCCGTCTATAAAGCACCCACCAAGCCTCTAAAAGTGCACGTCCGCACTTGCCCGATACCGAACCATTGCCATTATCATATGGAAAACAATGAAGTCCTTTCCTCAAAACCTTATGGCCATGAAAATTCTTTTCTTTAAAATAAGTTTTGGTCACTATCGGAAAACCATAACATAAAAAAGTATTTTCATGACTTAAAACATTATTTGGGAGCTTTGTCATGCACATGCATTCACATGGATCAAGCATACTACATATAGTCGTAAATGCTTACCTTAATTAATTACATAATCAAATCGTAAGGATATGTATAAATTTGGGTAGCATAACAAGCATAGATATCACTAACTCCGTATAAATCATCATAACCACAACCATCCCAACACATCAACTTCAAGAGTATAATTCCATTTCCAAGCATCTTTCAAGTGTGCATATTATTCTCAACTCAAGACATCATGCATTATTTGAAATGAAATATTATAGTAAGCATAACCATAAGGTAACAAATAAAAGTCCATATTTATTTCATTAACTATATTGTATTTTTATATTCCATAATTACTTAATTTAAGGTTCTAACTCATCATACATGATTAATATTACCTAACCATGTCTCACTTCATGTTTTAACTTAACTAGGTACCCTTTAATTAAGTATGTGATTTAATTTCGGTCTAGAACTTAATGGGCCTAAGACCCAATGTTTCCTAAACCAAAATTTCCTTTAGATCTTTATGAACTCGTTTTATTCTAAACTATTCTTTTACATTTTCTTGGGCTTGAATTATCTAATTTAGGGTTTGGAACCCGATTTCAACCTAACTTCCCAAAGTTTCCATTTAGGCCTAAAATTGACCTCTTTAGAATCCTAACATTTCCTCCTCATTTTTGTCCTACCATTTTAATACTAAGGAGCCTAAATCGGTTTAGCTGAAATTTGGGACCCGAATTCTTGCCCAAACTCGTATTGGGCCTTAATGAGCCAAAATTAGGCCCAACCCCATAAAATTCATTTTGTTCAATTTTTAGCAAATCTTCCACTTCCACTCATCAAAACATGCTTATGCAAGTGTGTGTGACCTATCAAACCAGATTTCTTAGTTTAGGTCGAATTTAATTCCTAAAAAATAGGGGATTTTTCTTCAATTAAAATGAAAATTTTCATTCCTAAACACTAATTCATGCTTAATTAAGTCGAATTGAGTGGTAAAACATCAATTAAATGAAAGCACTAAAAAAACCTCCAAATTTAGGATTTAGGCCGAATGGGTGTCTTTAATTAACCCTAGGAATTTTTGAATTTTAACCTAAATTTTCAAGCCTAATTAATTTGTTTCCATCTTAATTACATGAATGATGGTTTCAAAATCATTTCTCTCAAATTTGGGTCACCAAGAACCCTAACCCTAATTTTTCTTTAATTTAGTAATTAAGACAAAATTAAACAATCAAACATGAAATTGACTTGAAATTAAACATTCTTGTGGTGGAGGTGAGATTAACTTACCTAAATATGCTACAATTAAACTTCAAGAGGTGAAAATTTGGGAATTTCTCCTTTCTTTTTCTTTCCCCAAATTCTACCTAATTCCAAATTTTTCTCCTTTGAATTTCTTCAGCTTCTAACTTGTTTTCCTTGCTTAGTGAGATGAATTAAGGTGTGTAGGAGTGTTTAGAGAGGTTTTTAGGTAGGGAATCCTAAAAATTTTGCAAGGGTTTCCTTTGGTTTTAGTGACATTCCATGCCTTTTTCGTAATTTCATGCATGCCAATTTATAGGCAAATTGTTTGGTGGACCTTTGACTTCATCTCCACCATTGAATTAAGGTATTCTTGGAGGGATCTTGGCCATCAAATTGAAATTTAATCCTAGCCCTTGAAATGGTTAAATCTTCAATCTTTGATTTTTCTTTTAATTCTAATTCATCCATCTTACCTGTTTACCATCCCCATCATTTTTAACAAGTCAAACTGATTAATTAGGGTCTAATTATTCTGCAAATTTTGATTGGAAGGTGGTGGAAGTGTCCAAAAATTTTTCTTAATTTTAGTCTCTCATTTTATTAATTTTTTCTCTAATTACTCCTCTCACCATCCTTCAATCTTCTAACCGATCACTTTAAATCCTTCTCCTAAAGGCATCTTAATATATTTTAAACTCCTTGAGTTCATAGCAACTTTAATTTAAAAATTGAAACTTTTAATTTTAAGCAATCCAGATCCCTAATTTCTATACAATGAGCCCCCTACTTAAGATTTTATTCCATACCTTTCAAAATTTTAATTTCTTTCCGAATAAATTCAAACATTTATTAAGAAGACTCAACTTAAGAAAAATTCATTAAATCACATAAAATAATCTAACACCCCTCTAACAAATATTCTAGGAAAAGAAAATATTTTTCATGCATAACAACATACTTTAATTAATTATTTCATATAAAAACTACTATTCACACATCGAAAAATCAGTAAAATACTTCTCAAGCATGGAAAAACTATTTTAACCATTCTAAATATCTCTCCTAGTTTTCAATAATTATTTATTATTCTCAAGATATTTTTTACATAGGTTTTTTAATATTAAATTTTCATTAAATTTCTATTTTAGTGGGTATTGGCCACTACATCTTTCCCTCCTTACAAAAATTTCACCCTCGAAATTTTTATTAGAATGGTTGAGGATATCGAACTCTCATTTCATCTTCTTGTTCCCATGTTGCTTCTTCAATTCCATGATTTTTCTAGAATACTTTAACCAAGGGACTTCTTTGTTTCATAACTTTTTAGCCTCACGTTGCGGAATTTACACCGATCCTCCCTCATAACTTAATTTTTCTTGTAGGTTGGGGAGGTTATGGCTTAATATACGATTTGGGTATTCTACATATTTCTAAAGCATTGCCATATGAAATATGTCATGGATTGATGAGAGTTCGATGGTAACGACAGTCGATAAGCTTGATCACCAATCCTTTCTCCAATTTTGTACAATCCAATATATCTTGGACTTAACTTACCTTTCTTCTCAAATCTCATTACACCTTTCATGGGTTCTATTTTTAGTAATACTTTATCACCCACCCGAAATTCCAATTCTCTCCTTCTTATGTTAGCATTACTTTTTCGTCGACTTTGTGCTTGTTTTCATTCTCACCCTAATTTATTGAACAACATCGGCTATCTATTGGATCAACTCTAGTCCTAGCGAGCTTTCTTTCGCCTACGTCATCCCAATGTATTGGTGATTGATATTTTCTCCCATATAAACCTTCATAAGGTGCCATCCCAATACTCGATTGGTAGCTATTATTGTAAGCAAACTCAACTAGTGATAAATATTTTTCCCGGCTTGTTGACCAATCTAGCACATAAGCTCACAAGCATGTCTTCCAATATTTGATTTACTCGCTCCATTTTTCCATCCATTTATGGATGGAAAGCAATGCTGAATTTTAGTTTTGTTCCTATTACTTCATGTAGGCTATACCAAAATTGTGATGTGAACCAAGGGTCTCTATCCAATATGAATGAAATGAGAATTTTGTGCAATCGAACAATTTCTTTTAAATATAATTTTCAATATTGTTGCAAAGAGTATATTGTTTTGATTGCTAAGAAATGGGTTTAATTAGTTAATTGATCCACTATGACACATATACCATTTGCTCCTCATTTCGATCTAAGCAATCCTAATATGAAATCCATTGATATATGTTCCCATTTCCACTCTAGGATGTCCAAGGGCCGTAATAATTCTAATGGCGTTTGGTGTTTGATCTTAACTTGTTGACATGGTAAAAACCTTGTCATGTAATCGGCGACATCTCGCTTCATCCCTCTCCACCAATAGGTTCCCTTGAGGTCCCAATACATCTTAATGCTATCGGGATGTAAACTATAGGGCATGGAATGGGCCTCTTTTAAAATCTCCTATTTCATTTCCTTCTCATAAAGAACACATAGTCTACCTCGATAACGCCGGATGTTATCATGATCTTGGGCAAAATCCATTATTTTTCCCTCGGCTACCTTCCGTTGAATTTTAAGAAATTATGAATCTCGTTGTTGCCCTTCTTTAATTCTTTGTTTCATATCTAGTTGTAGGATGAGTGCACCTAACAAGTTCTTTTGAATTTGACTTGGAATTACTTTTAGTTGAATCTTTTCCAACTCTCGTATAATTTGTGTTTTTAAGGTCGCCACGGACTTTAGGCTTAAGGTGTCGACCATGACATTTGCTTTTCTTGGATGATAGTGAAAATCAATGTTGTAATCGTTAAGCACTTTCAACCACCTTCTTTACCTCATGTTCAGTTCTTTTTAGTAAAGATGTATTTGAGGCTCTTATGATCGGTGTAGATATTACATCAAACACTATATAAATAGTGCCTTCGCATTTTTAAGGCAAACATTACCACGGCTAACTCAAGATCATGAGTAAGATAATTTCTTTCGTAATCTTTCAACTATCGAGATGCGTAAGCAATTACCTTTTCATCTTGCATTAAGGCTACCCTAAGCCAATGCGAGTGGAGTTAGTATAAACTATGAAGTCTTCATTGTCTTTAGGGAGAACTAACACCGAGTTGTGGTAAGTCTAAACTTTAGCTCTTGAAAGCTTTGCTCATAATTATCATCCCACTCAAACTTAGTATTCTTTATTGTTAATCGGGTAAGTGGTGAGGCTATCTTCAAAAAATCTCTTTATGAATTTTCGATAGTAGCCTACCATCTTGAGTAATCTTCATACTTTCAAAACATTCTTCGATCGCTTCCACTCCTACACTCGCTTGCACCTTGTTAAGTTCTACCATAATCCCATCCTTCATCACAACATGACCAAGGAACGCCACTTGCTCGAACCAAAAAGAACACTTTTTAAGCTTAGCTTACAATTTGTTCTCTCATAGTGCCCGCAATGCCTTTCTTAAATGCTCCTCATGCTCCTCATGACTCTTAGAATATATCAAAATATCATTAATAAAGACGATGATGAACTTATCCAAGTATTCATGAAATATTCTATTCATTAAATCCATAAATACAATAGGAGCATTGGTTATCCTAAATGGCATCACTAAATATTCATAATGCCCATATCAAGTTCTAAACATCGTCTTCTTTATATTTTTTTCTTTAATTCTCAACTAGTGATATCCCGATTGAAGATCAATTTTGAAGAACAACGAACTTCCCCTCAACCGATCAAACAAATTGTCAACCACATGAGCGAGATACAATTTCAAAATCAATCTCTCTTATTGGTGGTAATCCTAACACGTTCTCAAGAAAAACATCCAAGAATTCTTTGACTACTTCAATATCTTCTAATTTTTGACTTCTTTCCTTTTAGCATCAATCATATTCACTAAGTAACCCTTACATCCTTCTCTTATTAACTTCTAAGCCATCATGGCTGATACAACGATTACAAGTCTTATTCGAGTTCCCATATGCAACTCAACAAGTTGCCCATCCAACGAGTGAAATATCACGTTCTTACCGTAGAGTCAATTGATGCTCTATTCTTGGATAGAAAGTCCATGCCAAGAATAACATCATAGTCTCAAAGGCTTAGGACTATAAGGTCGAGTATGTAGGGTAAATATTTTAATTTTTATTTCATAGCCCCTAATCACAACATTAGATTCTAGTAACTCTCCGGATAGGAGTGTCACCTCATAAGTCATGTCTAACATTTCTAGAACCATGCCTAGTTATCTCATCAATGAACATGCAATAAATGAATGCGTGCACCTAAATCTATGAATACATATGCAATGTAGTTAAGGATTGAAACATTACCGCATAAAAAATTAGCATCTTCTTTATTTGCTTTTTCTCGGGTTAGGTCGTACACGCATCCAGTACACATCATCCTTCGATCGGCTTCCTCTTTAGGTAATTATTTGCTAAATGTCCAGCCTCTCGACGTAAATATCACACGTTGGTACCCATCAAACACTCTCCCGTAAGTGGGCATCCGAACTTTGGACATTTTAGGGTATCACAATCCTCAATCCTTTGAAACATAGCCGGTGCCTTACCTTTCTTATTGCCTTTCGTCTAGTTTGGATTGAAAGGCCTCTTTCTATTTGGTCGTCCTCCAAATCCGTTCAAAAGAATTCATCCCTTTCTCTTCCTTCCTTTCTCAAACTCGGTGGTGGTACATGAGTGTTTTCCTTTTGATCCACTTTGACTCCAAGTGCCTTCCACACCATGTCTTTATAGGTGTCGGTTGATATCTAGAAAAAACTTCATATCTTGGCTCTAAGGCCACAAAGGAAATGCTCCTTTTTCCTTTCTATGCTTTTGGTAATGGACGTGACATAACAATAGCCATGTTAAAATTTGTGAACATACTCCATAATCGACATGCCTTCTTGCCTAAGCTGGAGGAACTCTTGGATTTTATGGGACCTCACCATATGAAAAGAAATACTTTTCATTAAACAAGTCCTTGAATTGGTTCCTTACGAGTCCCTCACCTCTTAGTGGTGTTCTTACAGCTTCCCACTAGTTACATGCATTAGTAGTGAAAATGAATGTGGTGCATGCTACTCAATCTACATCACTCATATCCGGATATTCAAAATAACCTTCACAAACTCAATCCATTATTTTGCTATATTAGGATTTGGTCCGCCCTCGAATTCCTTTGGATTGAACCTTTGGAATTGCTCGACCATGTCGATCCTTTATGGTTGATGAGCTTCGATCGGACCACATTGGGTTTCTTCCAAAATCCTTTGCATTTGTTCCTCATGCCTCCCTTGCTACCATTCCATCATCTTCTATCGCCTCCTAAGCGACTCAATCAATTCTCCTTCTAGATTACTTGATACTTAGCTCAACCTTACATCACCACTAGTATTATTATTATTAACTCGCTTGGGTGGTATAGTGTACCTTTTTTTTACATTCGCACATACACAATATTAATATTCATTAAATCATCCATATCATGCTATAATGTTACATCCTACATAACATCACATCAATTTCATTCATAACATACATAGTAAATAATTCGGACATACTTACCGATTACCAAAGAGCACCAAGCACGCATCTTGGATATGGTTCCAAAGAACTGCTTTGATACCATATTTGTAACACCCCCAACCTAGGACCAATTAGGCTAAGAATATTATCGTTGTTAATCACATTCAAAGTGCAATGAATGTAAGTTAGCAAGGCACTTAACTTATTTGAAGATATTTATGCGGTGAAGGTCTATTATGACACTTAGGTCCTATTTCGAACTTAAAAGTTGCTATAAATTTTTTACTTTTTTTTTTATGTACCTCATTAAGTGCTTTAAGCACTCATTGAATTTATGATAATGCTAACATGTAAGGAACAATTTATAATAATTCTACTACTACTACCATATTACTATTTATTTACTATTGGTTCAATTACATACCTTAGCCATTTAGATACAAGACTAATTTTATGCTAACTACTATAAATTGGCTTATGTACCCTTACACCATTTTTAGGTCATATCGTACATATAAAACTATAGCTATTACTATAATTAAAACAACATGCGGTGGGTCTACACGAAACCCGAACCCTCATCCAAGATATATGCACTCGATACCTCCTTCGGTAGTTAGTTACGTAGAGAAGTAGGCCATCATACCTTTATTTATCATACCTTTATTTATCTACACTACAAGAAACTATGTGAGTGATAGCTCAATAAGTTAATAGATGCATTTATGCATGTACATGTATATACGGATATGAAATACTATTTAAATACTATTTTTTCTTCGTCATAAAACATAAATAGTCCGAAAATCCATTTTTCATCTATGGACATGTCTCATTTTGGTACTTTAGGGTTCCATAATTTGTGTTCTACAAACCAAACCTATCTATGGATGTACCCTTCCGAGCCTCTAAAAATGCACGTCTACACTTGATCGGCCTTGAACCACTACCATTACCATATGGAAACCCATGAAGTCCTTTCCTCAAAAGCTTAAGGTCATGAAAATTCTTTTCCTCAAAATAATTTTCTATCACTATCGAGAGGGAGGGAGGGAGATGGATATAGGGGAAAGGGGAAGAGAGAGAGAGAGAGAGAAGGAGAAAGAGTGAGGGAAGGAGCAAGAGAGAGTGAGTGAGAGAGGAAAGGGAGAGAGAGAGATTAGAGAGGGGGAGAGAGGGAGAGAGAGGGAAAGTGCTGGAGGGAGATAGATATAGATAAAGGAAATGAGGGAGATGGGGATAGAGAGGTAGAGAGAGAGGGAGAGAAGGGGAGAGAGAGGAAGGGAAGGAATGAGAGGGAGAGATGGGGAGAGAGGAAGGGCTAGAGAAAAAGTGTAAGAGATAGATAGAAAGGGAGAGAGAAAGGGAAAGGGATAGAGAGAAAGGGAGAGAGGAAGGGAGATAAGGCTAGAAAGAGGGGGAGAGAGGGAGAGGGGGAGGAGGGAAAGAAGGAATGAGAGAGCTCGAGAGATAGGGAGAGAGAAGGAGTGAGAGGAAGAGAGTAAGAGAGAGAAGTAGATGGGGATAGAGAAGAGGGAAAGATATAGAGAGATAATGGAGAGAGAGGAAGAGCAAGAGAGAGAGAGAGAAGGAGAGAGATAAGGGGAGGGAAAAAGAGAGGGAGTGAAAAGGAATAGGATGGAGAGATGGGAGAAAAGGAAAAAGGGAGAGAGATGAGAGGCGGAGAGAGAAGGTGTAAAAGAGCGAGAGGGATGAAGAGCGAGAGGAAGGGGGAGAATATGAGAGAGAGAAAGGAAGATAAAGTGTGAGAGAGAGAGAGAGTAGAAAGAGAGAGGGACATAAAGAGAAGGAGAGAAACAGAGAGAGGGAGTGGAGAAGAAGAGAGAGAGAGATGTCGAGAGATAGAAAGAAAGAGGTAAAGAGGAAGAGGTTGAGGGAGGGAGGGAGAGAGAGATAAGTGAAGATCAAGAGAGAGAGTGGGTGGGTGGGATAGGGGGATAGAGAGAGGTGAATATAGAGGTAGAGAGATGTAAAAAGAAGGGAGAGAGAAGGAAAGAGAGTGGGAGTGAGATGGATGGAGAGAGGGAGAGAGTGAGAAAGAGAAAGGAGAGTGGGGGAGGAAGGGAGAGTGAGAGAGAGATGGAGATATAGTTAGAAAGAGAAAGAGAGGAAGAGAGGGATAGAGTGAGTGAGAGGGGGAGAGAGAGGGAGAGAAAGAGAAAGAAGGAAAGGGAGGAGGGGGATAAGGGGAAAGAGAGTGTGGGAGAGGCGAGAGAGGGAGAGGGAGAATAGAGATAGAGAGATAGAGAGAGAGAGGGAGAGATAAAAATTGAGAAAGAAAGGCAATGAAGAGAGAGAGAGAAACTGAGTGAGGGAGAGGAGGATAGGGGAGAGAGGGAGATAGAGAGGGAAGGAGAGGGAGGGAGTGAGAGAATAAGGGAGAGAAAATAAGTAAGAGAGGGAGAAGGATAAAGTGATGGAGAGAAAGAGTGAGAGGGGGAGAGGGATGGAGAGACGGACAAAGAGAGGAGAGAGTGAGGAGAGGAGGAGAGAGAGTAAGAGAGTGAGAGAGAGGGAGAGAAGCAGAAAGGGGGAGAGAGGAAGGGAGAAGAAGAGAAAGCTAGAGATAGAGGAGAAATTGAGAGAGGATGAGCGGGAGAGGGAGAGGGAGAGGGAAGGAGGAAGGGAGAGAGGGATAGGGAGAAAGAGAGAGAAAAGAAGAAAGGAGTTAGAGAGTTTAGCAAATAGCGAAAGAGAGAGGAAGAGAGGGGAAGAGAGGGAGAGAGAGATAGAGAGAAAGAAAGAGGGAGGGATAGGGAGGGAGAGAGAGGAAGAGAGAGGGAGAGAGAAGGAGAAAGAGATAGAGAGAGGGAAAGAGGGAGAGAGAGGAGGAAAGAGGGGAAAAGGGAGAGAGGGAGAGTGACAAAGAAGGAGAGAGAGGGAAAGAAAGAGAGGAAGAGAGAAGGAGAGATAAAGATAGAGAGTATGAGAAGGAGAAGTGAGTAGAGAGAGAGGGGGAGAGAAAGAGAGGGAGAGAACAGGATAGAGGAAGAGAGAGATAAATAGAGAGGAGAAAGCAAGAGAGTGTAAGAGGTAGAGAGTGTGGGAGAGGGAGATAGTGAGAGAGAATGGAGAAGGGAAAGAGAAAGGGATAAAGAGAGAGAGGGTCAAAGAGAGTGGGTGAGAGAGAGAGGGAGGGAGAGGGATGGAAGAAGAGAGAAAAGGAGAGAGACAAGAGGGAGGAGAGAGAGGAGAAAATGGGAGAGAGATAAGAGGGAGGCGAGAGATAGAAATGGCCCTCCCTCTCTCGTTATCTCTACATCCGATACATTTTCTCTCTCCCATCTTTTTATTCTCCCTTTCTCCTCCCTCCCTCTCCATCATGCTCTCTCTCTTTCTTTCTATCTCTCCTTCTCTCTCTATCTCCCTCTCTATCCCTATACCTCTCCCTAACTCCCTTTCTCTCTCACTCTCTCTATGATTGTCTCACTCCTTCTTCCCCTCTCTTTATCATACCCTTTCCCTTTCTCTATTTCTCTGCCTCTCTTAGCCCTACTCTCTCCCTCTCTCCCCTTTTATCTCTCTCCCTCTCTCTCCTCCTCTATCTCTCACTCTCTATCATTCTTTCACTCCCTTTATCTCCGTCCATCTCCCTTTCTCGACCTCTCGCTCTCTTTTTCTCTCCTTCTCTAGCCCTCTCTCTTCCTTTCTCTCCTTCTTCTCTCTCCCTCCTCTCTCTCACCAAGATATATATCTCTCTATTGCTTATTCTCCTTTTCTATCCCTCTTTCTCTCACTCGCTCCATCTTAGCCTCTATCTCTCTCCCTCCATCTCTCCACCTTTCTCTTCCCTCTCTCCCTCTCTCTTACCCCTCTCTCTTCCCCCTTTACCTCTCTCTCTGTCTCTATATCTCTCCCTCTCTCTCCCCTCTATCTCTCCCACTCTATCACTCTTTCAACCCCTCTGTCTCCATCCATCTCCCTTTTTCACCCTCTCTTCTCTTTCTCTCTTCTTCTCTAGCTCTTCCTCTCTACCTCTCTCACCTTGTCTCCTTCCTCTCTCTTCCTCTCTCTCTCCCTTTGTCTCCTTCCTCTCTCTCTCCCCCTCTCGCCATAAATATATATATCTCCCTTTTTCTTCCTCTCCCTTTCTCTCTCGCTCTTTTTTCCCTCTCCCTCATCTCACACTCTCCATCTCTCCCTCTCTCTCATCCTCTCTCTCTCTCCTATTCCCCCTCTATCACTCTCTTTCCTCTTTTCTCTTGCTCTCTCCTTTTCTTTCTCTATCTCTCGACCTCTATTTCTTTCTCTCTCATTCTCTCTCCTCCTTGCTCTATCCCTCTATCTCTCTCCTAATCTATCTCCCTCTTCTACTCCCTCCCTCTCCCTCTCAACCTGCACTCTATATCTCTCTCTCCCCTCTTCTATCTTTCTCTATCTCATTCTCCTATCTCTCTCTATCTCTCCCACTCTTTCAATCTCTCCCTCTCTCTATCTCTCATCCTTTGTCTCTCTCTCTCTCTCTCTCCCCATCTCTACTTTTATCTTTATCCCTATCCTCTCCCTCTCTCTCCCTCTCTCCCTTACCTTCTCTCCCTTTCTCTCCCCTCTCTTCTTTTGTCTCTCTCTTTCCCTCTCTCTCCCATACCCACTCTCTCTCTCTCCCTCAATCTATTTCCCTATTCATCTCTCTCACTCCCTCTCCCACTCTTCCTTTTCCCTTCTCTCTCTCTCTACCTCTTTCTCTCTTTATCCATCTCCTCCACTCTCCCTCTCCCTTTTCTTCTCACTCTCTTCCTTTCTTTCTCCTTCTCTCTCCATCTCTCCTTTTTTCTTCCTAAACATATATTTCTCTCTCGCTCCCTCTCTCCCTCTCTTCCCTCTTTCTCTCACCCCTTCTCTCCCTTCCTCTTACTCCCTCCATTTCTCTCCCTCTATCTCCCCCTCTCTCTCTTTCCTCTCCCCATTTCTCTATCTCTCCCCATCTCTCTCCCTCTTTTCCTTTCCCTCTCCTTCTCATATTCTCCCTCTCTCCCTCTCACACTTTTTCTCTCTCCCTCTTTTTCTCTCTCACACTCTTTCACTCTCTCCTTCTTCTTATTTGTGTATATCTTTCTCTCCCTTCCCTACCCTCTCCCACCCTCTTAATCTACATCTCTCTTTCCTCCTCCCTCTCCCTCTCCCTCTCCCTCTCCCTCTCTATCCGATTCTCGTACCTTTCGTATCTCTCCCACTCTCTCAATATCTCCCTCTCTATCTCTCAACCTCTGTCCCTCTCTCTCTCCATCTCTATTTATATCTCTCTTCCCCTCTCTCCCTCTATCCTTCACCTTCTCGCCCATTCTCTCCCTCTTTCTCTCCTTTTATCTCTCTCTCTCACACACACCTTCTACCTCTCCTATTCCCTCTCCCTCTCTCCCTCTATCTATTTCCCTATTCATCTCTATCACTCTCTCTCCCACTCTTCCACTCCCACTCTCCCTCTTCCCCCTCACTTTTTATCTCTCTCTCCACCTTTCTTCTCTCTATCCCTCTTCCCCACTCTCCCTTTCCTTCTACTTCTCCCCCTCTCACCCTCTCTCCTCCCTCTCTCACTCTCCCTATCCCTATCCTTCCCTCTCTCCATCTCTCCCTTTCTCTTCCTAAACATATCTTTCTCTCTCTTTCTTCTCTCACTCTCCCTCTCTCGCTATCTCTCGCTATCTCTCCCTTTCTACCTCCCTCTCCCGGACTCTCTCATCTTATCCCATTCCTTTCCGGTCTCCATTCAATCCCTCTCTCCCTCTCTCTCCCTCTTCTTCTTACCCTTTCTTTCTCTCTCCCCCTTCTCTCTCTACCTCTCTCCCTCGTGCTTTCTCTCCATCCCTCTCTTCCCCCATCCCTCTCTCCCCCTCTTTTCTTCTCTCCCTCTTTCTCTCTCTCTCCTTTCCTCTCTCACACACTCTCTATCTCTCCCTCTATCTCTCAAACTCTTTATCTCACCCTCTTTCCATCTCTTCCTTTATCTTTTCTCTCTCCCCCTCTCTCCTTATGAGTCTCTCGCCTTCTCTTTCTCTCTCTCCCTCACCCTCTATCTCTCTCTCTTTCCTTTACCCTTTCTCCCTCTCTCTACATCTCTCCCTCTTTCTCTTTATCGTGCTCTCTCTCTCCCCCTCTCTTTCTCTCCTTCTTTCTCTCTCACCACTTCTCTCTCTCTTATCCTCACTCCCAAACTCCCTATCTCACCCTCTCTCCATCTACTACTCTTTTTCTCACTCTCCCCGCCCTTGTCCATCTCTCCCTTTGTTTTCCTAAACATATCTTTTTCTCTTTTTCCTCTTTCCCTCTTCCTCTCTCCATATCTCTTGGTTTCTCTCCCTTTCTCCCTCCCTCTCCCTCACTCTCATATCTTATCCCACTCCCTTCCAATCTCCATTCTGTCTCTCTTTTCGTCTCTCTCCCTCTCCTTCTTACCCTTTCTCCCTCTTTCTCCCCTTCTCTCTCTACCTTTCTCCCATTGCTCTCTCTCCATCGCTCTCTTTCCTTATCTCTCTCTCTCCCTATTTCTTCTCTCCCTCTTTCTCTCCCTCTCTCGTTCCTCTCTCACACACTCTCTATCTCTCCCTCTATCTCCTAAACTCCTTATCTTACCCTCTTTCCATCTCTTTCTCTATCTCTTTCTCTCTCCCCCTCCCTCTTTATAACTCTCCACTTTTTTCTCTCTCTCTCCCCCTCACCCTCTATCTCTCCCTTTCCCTTTCCCTCTTTCCTTTACCTATCCGCCTCTCTCTACATCTCTCCCTCTTTCTCTTTCTCTATCTGTCTCCCTCTTTTTCCTTATTGTGCTCTCTCTCTCCCTCTCTCTTTCTCTCCTTTTTTCTCTCTCACCTCTTCTATCTCTCTCTCACTTTCTCTCTCTCTTACCCTCTCTCCCAAACTCCCTATCTCACCCTCTCTCCATCTATTACTCTCTCCTTTTCTCCCTCTCCTTTTCTCTTTTTAATTCTCTCTCCCTCTTTCTCACCCTTTTTCTCCCTCTTTCCATCCGTCCCTCATCCTCTCCCCCTCTCCCTCTCTCTTCCTATTTTCCCTTTTTTCCCCTTTTTAATTCTTTCTCCCTCTAGCTCACTCTCTTTCCCTCTCCCTCTCCCTCCTCCTATTTCCCTCTCCCTCTCTCTCCTCGTACTCTCACCCTCCTTCTTACCTCCCTCTCACACTCTCTTCTCCCTCTCCCTTTCCCTCTCTCTCTCTCTCTCTCATGATCTATCTCTCTCTCTCTTCCTATACATACACACACACACGCACGCACATATATCCCTCTCTCCCCCTCTTCCTCACCCTATCTCTTTCTTTCTCTCTCCCCTTTTCTCCCTCTCCTATTCTTACTCTCTCTATCCCTCATTTTTCTCTCTCCTTTTTTGACCTTATCTCCCTCCCTCTTTTTCCCTCTCCCTTTTCTCTTACTACCTTTTTATCTCTCCTTCTTCTCCTACTCTCTCGCCCTCCCTCTCTCCTCTGTCTCCCTTTTTCTTTGTCTTTCTCCCTTACGCTCTCTCCCCTCTCTTCTACCTTTCCCTCTTCCTCTTCCTCTCTCCCTCCTTTTCTCTCTCATTCTCTCTCTCTCCCTGTCTCTCCTCTTCTCTCCCTCCCTCTTACTCCATTGATCTCTCTCCTTCTATCCCCCTCTATTTCATTCTCTATCTCCCTCTCTCTCTCCCCCTCATATTTTTTCTCTCCCTCTCCCCCTTTCTCTCTTTCTCCCACTCTTGCTCACGTTCCTCTCCCTCTCTCCCTCTCTCCCTTTCCCTCCCTCTTTCTCTCCCTCTCTCCCACTCTTCCTCCCTCTCTTTTTTCTCCCCTCTCCTTCTCTTTCTCTCTCCTCTCCTTCTCTCTCTCTCATCTCCTCTCCCTCTCTCACCCTTTCCACTCTTTCTCCTTCTACCCCTCTCCCTCTCTCTGTCTCTTCCTCCCTCTCTCCTTCTCACTCCCCCTCTGTCCCTCCCCTTATCTCCCTCCCCTTTTCCCTCTCTTTCTTTATCTCTCTCTTCCTCCCACTCCCTTTATTCTTTCTCTCCCTCTCTCTCTATTTCTTTCCTTATCTCCCTCTTTCCCTCTCTCTCCCCCTATTATCTCACTCTTTCCCTCCCCTACACTCCCTCCATCATCTTCCTCTCTTTCAGCCCTCTCCCTCACCCTCTCTCCCTCCCCCTCTCTCCTTTTCTCTCCCTTTATCTCTCTCACCCCTATCTCTCCCACTCTTTCATTCTCTCCCTTGCTCTCCATCTCTCTCTCTCTCCCTTTCTCTTACCCTTTCTCTCCCTCCCTCCTACTCCTTCCATCCTCTTCCTTTATCTCCCCTCTCATTCTCTCTCCCTCTCTCTCTCTCCCCCTCTCCCCCTATTTCTCTATCCCTCTCCCCCTTTCTCTATCTCTTGTTGTCTCTCTCCCTCTTTTCCTTTCCCTCTCTTTCTCCGACTATCCCTCTCTCCCTCCCACACTTTTTCTCTCTCCCTCCTTTTTCTCTCTCACTCTCTCCTTCTTCCTATTTGTATATATCTATTTCTCCTTCTCTTACCCTTTCTCACCCTCTCTTTTTCCCTCCCTCCCTCTCTCCCACTCTATCCTTATCTCTTTCTCTCTCTCCTCCTTTCACTTCTAACCAATTTCCATCTCCCTCTCTCCTACCCTCTCTATTTCTCTCCCTCTCTTTTTCTCTCTCTTTCCCTCTTTTCCCTTCCCCCTTCCTCACTTTTTATCTCCCCCTCTTTTCCCTACCCCTTTCTCACTTTTTCTCTCCCCCTCTCCCTCTCTCTCTTTCCCTCTCCCTCTTTATTCTCTTCTCTTTCCCCCTCTCCCTCTATCACTCTCTCTCCACCTTTCTTTCTCTCTCTCTCCTTCTCTCTATCTTTCTTCCTATATATATATATATATATATATATATATATATCTTATCTCCCCTTCTCTCTTTTGCTCCCTCTCTCCCACCCTTTCTCTTCCTCTCACTCCTCCCTCCCTCCCTCCCTCCCTCTCTGCCACTCTATCTTTATCTTTTCCTCTCTCTTCTTCTTTCTCTCCTTCCTTATTTCAATCACACTCTCTTACCCTCTCTATTTCTCTCCCTCTCCTACTCTCTCTCCCCCTTTCCCTCTCTCCTTTTCTCTCTTACCCTCTCCTTTCCCCCCTCTCCCTTCCCCCTACTCTCTTTTCCTCTCTCCCTATCTTTCGCTCACTCTCTCTTACTCAATATCTCTTTCCATTTATTTTTACCAATCCCTCCCTATCTCTCTCCCTCTCCCTCCCTTCCTCACTTTTTCATCATTCTCCCTCTCTCTATCGCCCTTTCTATTTCTCTCCCTTCTCTCTCCTCCTTTTTCCCTCTCTCTCCTTCCCTCCCCCTTTTTCCTTTTCTCCCTATCTTTCTCCTCCCTCTCCATCTCTCTCCCTTTCTTTTTTCTCTCTCCTAATCTCTCTCCCACTCTTCCTAAGTCTTTCCCTCTCTCTCTCCCTTTCTTTTTTCTCTCTCCTAATCTCTCTCCCACTCTTCCTAAGTCTTTCCCTCTCTCTCTCTTCCTTTCTTGCCCTTTTCACTCTCTCCCTCTCTCTTTCTCCATCTTTCTTTCTCAATTCCTCTCTCCGTCTCTTTATCTTTCCATTTCTCTCCCTCTTCCCCCTTTCCCCCTTATCTTCTCTCCTTATCTCTCTTCATCTCTCTTTCTCTCTCCATCTCTCTATTTGTCTCTCTCCCCTCTTCCTTACTCTTTCTCCTCTTTTTCTTACTCTTTTCCTCTCCCCCTCTCTCTTCTTCTCTTTTTCTCCTTCCCTCTCTCCCTTTCCCCCTCTTTCTCTCTCTACCTTTTTTCCTATTTCTCTCTTTCTCTCAATCTCTTTCTCTATTTGTCTCTATCTTTCTCTCCTTCTCTCACTCTCCCTCTCTTCCTCTCCTTCTCCCTCCCTCTCCCACTTTCTCTCTCCCTATCTATCTCTTTCCTTCTTCCTCCTTCTCTCCATATCCCTCTCTCACCCACTTTCTCTCTCCCTCTCCTTCCTTTTTTCTCCCCCTATCTCTTTCCTTCTTCCTCCTTCTCTCCCTCCCCCTCTCTATCTCCCTCTCTCTCCTTCTCTTCATCTCCCTCTTCTCTTTCTCTTCCTCTTTCACCCCTCTCCCACTTTCCATCACTCGCCTCCCTCCCTCCCCCATTCTTTCCCTTTTTTCTCTATTCCTTTCTTCCTTTTTTAGTCTTTCCATCTATCTCCCTCTATCTCTCTCTCTTTCCCTCTCTCTCCCACTCCCTTCTTCTCTCTCCTTCCTTCTCTCTTCTCTCCTATTAGATCTCTTTCTCTCTCTCTTTCTCTGTCCCTTTCTCTCTCCCTCTCTACCTCTCTCTCCCTTTACCTATCTCTTCTCCCTCTCTCTCTCTTAATCTCTCCCTCTCCCTCTCTCCCTTCCCCCATCTCTCTCTCACCCTCTTTCTCTCTCCCTCCTTCTCTCCCTTTTTCCCTCTCTCTAGCTTTTCCCCTCTCTTCCTCTATCTTCCTCTCCCTCTTTTCCTCTCTTTCTTTCTATCTCCCTCTTTCTCTTTCTCCCTACATCATTCTCACTCTCCCATTCTCCCACCCTCTTCCCCACTCTCTATATATCGCTCTCCTTCTCTTCCTCCTTCTCTCTTCTTCTCTCTCTCTCCCTCTCCTTATCTCTTTCTTTCTCCCTCTATCTCCCTCCTTCTCCTTCTCTTTCTCTCTACCTCATCCTCTCTCCCTATCTCTCTCTCTGTCTTCCTCACTCCCTTTCCCTTTGACCGTCTCTCTTCCTCTCTCTCATCTCCTCATTCATTCTCTCTCTTTCCCACTCTCCCTCTCCCTCCTAATCTCCTCTCTTCCCTCCATCTCCTAATCTCCTCTCTTCCCTCCATCTCCCTCTATCTACCTCTCTCTTCCTCTCTCCCTCTCCCTCTCCCTCTCCCTTTTTCTTTATCCCTCCTTCTCTCCCTCTCCCTTTCTCTCCCTCTTCTTCGATCTCTATATCTTTTTCCCTCTTTTTCTCTATCTCACTCGCTCTACTCTCTATCTCTCTTCTTTTATATATCTCTTTGCCTCTCTCCCTTTATAGCTCTTTCCCTCCCTCCCTCTCTGTCTTTCTCTCCCCCTTCTCGCCACTACATCTCTCTCTGTCTCTCACTCCATCTCATTCTCTCTGTCTCTTTCTCCCTTTCACTTTCCCTCCCTCTCCCTTTCTCTTAGTCTCTTCCTCTCTTCATCTCTTTCTCTCTCTCTCCCCTCTCCCTCTGTCCCTTTGTCTCACCCCTTCTCTCCATCATTCTCTCTCTCACTCTCCCTCTCTCCCTTCTCTCCCCTTCTCTCTCCCTCTCACTTTCTCTCCCACCCTAATTATTCCTCTCCCTCTCTCCATCTTTTTCTCTTCCTATCTCCCTCCCTCTCTCCATCATTCTCTCTCTCTCCCTCTCCCTCTTTTTCCCTCCCTCTCCTTTTTTCCCTCACTATCTCACTCTCCCCCTCTCAATTTCTCTCTCCCTCCCTCTCTCCCTCTATCTCTCACTCCCTCTCCCTCTTTCCATCTCTATCCATTCTCTCTCCTATTCTCTCTCTATCTCCATCTATCTACCTCTCCCTCTCCTTTACTCTCTCTCCCTCTCTCCCTCTCTCTATTTCCCTCTCTCTTCCTCTCCCTTCCTCTCTCCTATAACCCTCGTGAAAATCCTTAATTTTATTTATTATGGAATTAAAGTTTATAAAATTACATCATGAGAAATTAATGCATGAAATATATGATTTATGTTAAATTAAAGTAATTTTACTTGAAATTGATGGTTTAATTATTAGAGGAATCCGAGTATGCAAAATCGGTGTTTTTGAGAATTAGATTATATCCGAATGTTGTGTGGCTTATTAATAAACTTTAGAGTGATTTATGGGTGAACCTTAAAGCATAAAAGTTGTTTATCTATGTCTTAACTAACAATCTGTAAACTATTTCGATTACTAGGTTTATATATAAAACGTTATGCCTATTTTAGTACATACTATTTTAGACGCAATACTACTTGGACAAAGTGATCCCTAAACTTTAAAATTTTTTTATGACTTGTATGTTGGTATTTTAACCTAATTTATGGATATGTTGTAACTTGATATGTCTATTTTCTCATATAAAAATCATAGGATTTAATGATGTCCAGAAGGAGGATGTTGCTTTTTCATAAGAGGTCGCCATGTCATGTATGTGGTACAACCAAATTTAATGTGTAAGTTTGTTACTTAAACTAAACTACCTTAAGGGACTTTGTCAATGGAACTAAAATAGTTTAAGGTTATTAGTTAGGTTGATTATCTATTTAGTACCTATTTAGGACACCTAAGCACCCTAATTAATGAATTGAAAGCCAACGAAACACCTTGACTAGCCAAACCCGCCACTTGCTTCCTTTTTGTCACCCTTCACTTTACACCTTGCCATATTATTTTGGGAAATTGGTAAACCTATTAACTATAAGGAAATGAAGTGTGTGTATATATATATATAAGGGGAGTATATGACTGTTATTTTTTAGTCCAAATCGTAGCTTATGAAACAAGAGAGAAAATCAAAGTGAGAAAGAGTGAACACGACAAAAGAGGAAAGGAAAAGAAATGGAAAGAAGAAAGAAAGGAAAAAAAAAGCTTAATCAATATTTAGGAAGTTAAAGAAATGTAAGTAGGTTCCATTTTAGTTTATTTTATGTTTTAAGTTATCTTTTTAAGTGTTTATTTCATGGGTTTGTAACAATTTTTGCAATGGGTCGCTATGGTTGTTTGTGTTGGTGCTAGGGTTTAATAAATTATGATAGATTTGTATTTATGGTGTGATGCAAAGTTTGTTTGATGTGTTTAAATGTGTGGATGGTTTGGAAAGAAAGAAAAAGATAGAAAAAGGGTATGGACTGAATTGATTAAAGCTAAACTACATTTGTTTAGCTTGACTTAGAAAGGAAAGAAATACACTTCTAGAGTTTCCTTCGGCTAAAACCATTCGGTCAAGTGGGGAAATTGGGAAGGAATGGATTTTTTTTGGGAAATTAAGGGCCTAAGATATCATGGTGACCTAATTAGGTATGGGTTAATAGTTTAGGATGGAAATAAATTTACTAGGCATAAAAGGCAATCTTTGGCAACCTTAACACCCAATCAGCCCAACTAAAAGAAAAATAGGGTTTTGGACTTCATTAGGTAAATTGGATACTTGATGGCTAAATTTGGTTTCCTTTGTGGACCTTAAGGTTTAGATCTCCTTGGTGACCCTTCTAAGTATGGTTTGGTAAGTTAGTATAAAAGGAATTGACCTAGAATTTAAAACACAATTTCTTGCTCATTTTGGACCATTCGGCCTAGGAGAGAAAATTACTAACATTGAATCCTTTATGTAATTAAAGATCAAGAAGTAAATGTGAACTCAAGTAGAGACCAATTATTAAGTTAGATTAAATGGGGAAACCTTAACCACTTAAGGACACATTCGTGTGCTACTTTTATGCTTGACTAAGGATGCCCGCACATAGTGGGAGAACGCATGATTGATAGTAGACATGCCTACCTTAACTTGGGAAGGATTTAAGGAGGTCTTCTACAATAAATACTTTACGAGCAAATGTGAGAGCTAAGAAAATTCAAGAATTCCTAGAACTAAAGCAAGATGGGATGTTTGTAGGTGAATACATATGAAGATTTAAGCAAAGATGTCGATTCATCCCATTCATTACGAGGGACAACAACTTGAAGAAGAATCGGTTTTTAACGAGGTCGAGCCTAATATTTCGAAGCATGGTACGAATTTCGTCGCCAACACTTTTTCAAAAATGGTAGATAAAGCAATGTTGGCGAGATGAAGATCAAAAGGAAATTGCAAAGGAAGTTCAGCAGAGGAGGCAATCATTTCGTCTTAGAGCCTCTTCCTTTGGGCCACAAAGACGAGTTTTACCTAGAAATTTCAATCGAACTAGTGGTCCGGGAAATGCATAGGGTGCTAAACCATCACCTTATGCCCTAAGCCACTATCGGGGAATCAGTCGAGGCCAACAATGGGTAATCAATCTTAGTGCAATAAATGTGGAAGATTCCACATGGGGAGTGCCGACCAGATTTGAGGATCTTTTATGTTTGTCACAAGCAAGGGAACATAGCCTCTAACTATCCTTAAATACAGAAACCAAGACCGAGAAGAGTACTCGTATGGGTTTATACAATAACCGAGGAGAAGGTCGACAAGAGGGACATGACAAGTAATATGCGATAATGTCTACATCCTTGGCTTGATTGTTTATGTTTTAATTGATTCCGGTGTCATACATTCATTCATATCAAAAACATTAGTAAAAGCCTAGGTGTGAAACTTGAGACATTGGCAATAGGATACCCGATAGTAGTCCTTTCCGAAGAATTTATGGAGTCAACGAGCCTAGTCAAGCGAGTGTTCGGTCCAGATTGAGGATAGGAGTTTCGAGGCTAATTTGATCGTATTGGATGTCTATGATTTTGATTTGATTTTAGGAATGAATTGGTTAATGAGGCATGGTTCCACCATTAATTATCGAGGGAGGAGAGCAGTTTTTAACCTATATAGAGATCACTTGTTAGAGCTTAAGGCTAATATGAAGTTTTGATTCATATCGATCATCTCGACCATAAAGTTGTACGGGGTATCTAGCACACGTGGTGGATAGCCAAGTAGAGCAAAAGTCAAAGCTAGACAATATAGAAGTTGTACGAGAGTATCCGGATGTATTTCCAAAAAGTTTGACTTGTGTTGCCATCGAAGAGGGAGATAGAATTTAAGATTGAGCTGGAGCCGAGCATGACTGTAATTTCTTAAACTCCCTATAGAATGTCTCTAGTTTAATTAAAAGAGTTAAAGGTGCAGCTACAAGACTTACTAGATAAGGGATTTATATGCCCTAGTTCCTCATGGAAGCTCTAGTATTGTTCGTGAAAAAGAAGGATGATAGTCTATGGCTATGCATTGACTATCGAGAATTAAACCAAGTGATGATTAAAAATAAGTACCCGTTACCCCAAATTGATGATTTGTTCGATCAATTACAAGGTGCAACGATGTTCTCCAAGATAGATCCGCAATCGGGATACCATCATCTAAGGGTAAAATTGAAAAACGTGAAGAAGACGGCGTTCGGGATGAGATACGACCACTAGGAATTCCTAGTAATGTTGTTTGGGTTGACTAACACCCTAGTCACTTTCATGGACTTGATGAATCAAGTCTTTAAAGAATTCCTGGATAAGTTTATCATCATATTCATCGATGATATCCTGGTTTACCCTAGAAGTAAGGAAGAGTATATGGACCATCTAAGAGCCACCTTGTAGACGCTAAGGGAGCAACGAGCTACATGCCAAATTCAAGAAATATGAATTTTGGCTAGAGCGAGTAGCTTTTCTAGGCCACATGGTGATAAAGAAAGGCATATCGGTGGATCTAAAGAAGGTAAAGGCTATTCAAAACTGGCCTACCTTAAAGAACGTGATGGAGGTACGAAGCTTTTCAAGGCTAGTTGGTTACTATTGAAGATTTGTAGAGGGCTTCTCTAAGATATCTAGGACTCTTACTAATTTGATGAAAAAGAGTGTTAAGTTCCAATGGATGGATGCTCGTGAAAAAAGCTTTCAAGAATTGAAACAAAGGTTAGTCGCGGCCCTAGTGTTAACTATTTTGTTCGAAGATGGAGATTTCATGGTTTATAATGACACTTCCAAGAATGATCTAGGAGCGGTATTGATGTAGAATAGAAGAGTAGTAGCCTATGTGTCATGGAAATTGAAGGAATATGAATGGAAATATATGACGCATGATCGAGAACTAGTAACGATAGTTTTTGCCTTAAAAATGCGAAGACATTACTTATATGGAGAAAAGTATGAAACATATAGGAACAATAAAAGCTTATGATATATCTTCATGCAAAAGAAGTTGAACATGAGACAAAGAAGGTGGTTAGAGCTGGTAAAGGACTATGATTGTATAATCAATTATCACCCAAGCAAAGCTAATGTTGTTACTAATGCCTTAAATAGAAAATCGGTAGCAACAATGTCGGCACTCTAGCCATCGATAATGAGAGATCTATAAAAGCTAGCATTAGAGATAATTCTAGTAGGCCACTAGAGCATTTTATTAGCTTTATTAGTCTATTTGACTTTATAGGAAAGAATTCGGATGGGGTTTCCCTAAGATAACTAGGACTCTTACTAATTTGATGAAAAAGAGCGTTAAGTTCCAATGGACGGATGCTCGTGAGAAAAGCTTTCAAGAATTAAAACAAAGGTTAGTCGCGACCCTAGTGCTAACTATTTCGTTCGAAGATGGAGATTTCATGGTTTACGAGTGACGCTTCCAAGAATGGGCTAGGAGCGGTATTGATGGAAAATAGAAGAGTAGTAGCCTATGTGTCCGGTAATTGAAGGAATATGAATGGAATTATCCGACATATGATCCGGAACTAGTAATGATAGTTTTTTCCTTAAAAATCTAAAGACATTACTTATATGGAGCAAAGTGTGAAATATATAGGAACCATAAAAGCTTACGATATATCTTCACGCGAAGAAGTCTGAACATGAGACAAAGAAGGTGGTTAGAGTGGGTAAAAGACTATGATTGTATAATCAATTATCACCCAAGCAAAGCTAATGTTGTTACCAATGCCTTAAATAGAAAATCGGTAGCAACAATGTCGGCACTCTAACCATCGATAATGAGAGATCTATAAAAGCTAGCATTAGAGATAATTCTAGTAGGCCACTAGAGCATTTTATTAGCTTTATTAGTCTAGTCGACTTTACGGGAAAGAATTCAAATGGGGCTTCTCTAAGATAGCTAGGACTCTTACTAATTTGATGAAAAAGAGCGTTAAGTTCCAATGGACGGATGCTCGTGAGAAAAGCTTTCAAGAATTAAAACAAAGGTTAGTCACGACCACTAGTGCTAACTATTTCGTTCGAAGATGGAGATTTCATGGTTTATAGTGACGCTTCCAAGAATGGGCTAGGAGCGGTATTGATGCAAAATAGAAGAGTAGTAGCCTATGTGTCCGGTAATTGAAGGAATATGAATGGAATTATCCGACATATGATCCGGAACTAGTAATGATAGTTTTTTCCTTAAAAATCAAAAGACATTACTTATATGGAGCAAAGTGTGAAATATATAGGAACCATAAAAGCTTATGATATATCTTCACGCAGAAGAAGCTGAACATGAGACAAAGAAGGTGGTTAGAGTGGGTAAAAGACTATGATTGTATAATCAATTATCACCCAAGAAAAGCTAATGTTGTTACCAATGCCTTAAGTAGAAAATCGATAGCAACAATGTCGGCACTCTAGCCATTGATAATGAGAGATCTACAAAACCTAGAATTAGAGATAATTCCGGTAGGCCACCGAGCATTTTATCAACTTTATTAGTCTTGTCGACTTTACGGGAAAGAATTCAAATGGGGCTTCTTTAAGATAGCTAGGACTCTTACTAATTTGATGAAAAAGAGCGTTAAGTTCTAATGGATGGATGCCTATGAGAAAAGCTTTCAAGAATTGAAACAAAGGTTAGTCACGGCCACTAGTGCTAACTATTTCGTTCAAAGATGGAGATTTTGTGGTTTACGGTGACGCTTCCAAGAATGTGCTAGGAGTGGTATTGATGCGAGAATAGAAGAATAGTAGCTTATGTGTCGTGGAAATTGAAGGAATATGAATGGAATTATCCGACATATGATCCGGAACTAGTAATAATAGTTTTTGCCTTAAAAATGCGAATACATTACTTATATGGAGCAAAGTGTGAAATATATAGGAAACATAAAAGCTTACGATATATCTTCACGCAGAAGAAGCTGAACATGAGACAATGAAGGTGGTTAGAGTGGGTAAAGGACCATGATTGTATAATCAATTATCACCCGAGCAAAGCTAATGTTGTTACCAATGCCTTAGGTAGAAAATTGGTAGCAATAATGCCGACACTCCGACCATCAATAATGAGAGATCTACAAAAGCTAGAATTAGAGATAATTCCAGTAGGCCACTAGAGCATTTTATCGGCTTTATTAGCCTAGTCGACTTTACGGAAAGAATTCGGATGGGGCGATAAGCGGACAAAAAGCTAAATGAATTGAAGAAAGACGTAGAGGTGGAGAAGGAATCCGATTTTGTGGTGGATGACAAAGGCATCAATAGATTTAAAGGGAGGTTATGTGTTCCCTCGATGGAGGATATGAAGGAAGAGATATTAAAAGAAGCACGCATAACTCCCGATTCGATACACCCGGGAAGCACAAAAATGTACTAAGACACGGGATAAAGTTATTAGTGGCTCGGAATGAAGAAAGACGTAGCTAATTTTATGGCAAGTTGTCAAGTCTATCAATAGGTGAAAGTGGAACATCAAAGGCCTGCGAGTAATGTTAAAACTATTGGCAATTCCGAGTATGGAAGTAGGAGCATGTAACTATGGATTTCATCATTGGATTGCCATGATCAAAAAAGAGGTCGAATGCCATTTGGGTAATCATCGATAGACTAACCAAATCAACACATTTTCTTTTGATCCAAACCACCTATAATTTGAACCAATATGCCTAGTTATATCTTGATGAAATTGTAAGACTACATGAAATTCTGATCGTAATTATATCAAATCGAGATCCTAGGTTCATGTCTATATTTTGGAAGAGTTTGCACAAGGCCATGGGAGCAAAGCTAAACTTCAACACCGTATATCATCTCGTAAATAGATGGACAATCCGAGTGAGTAATCCAGATTCTTGAAGTATGTTACTAGCATATGTTTTGGATTGGTCTAGAAAATGGGAAAAATACATACGCTTAGCTCGAATTTGTGTATGATAATAGTTACCAAGTTTCAATTGGGATGGCTCCTTATAAAGCCTTGTATGGGCGGTGATGTAGGTCTCCCATGCATTGAGATGAGATAGGAGAAAGGAAGTTATCGGGACCAAAGCTGGTGCGACAGAACGACCGAAATGGTGGAAAAGATCCACCAACGGATGAAAGCGACTCGAGTAGACGAGAAAATCTATGCTCGATAAAAGGAGGAAGGATCCGGAGTTTATAGTTGATGACTATGTATTATTAAAAGTTTCATTGATAAAGGGTATACTACGATTTAGGAAAAAGGGAAAGTTAAGTCCATGATATATTGGATCATTTGAAATACTAGATCGAGTAGGCGATAAGGCCTATCACCTATTGTTGCTACCATCATTAGCAGGAGTGCATAATGTGTTTCATGTGTCTATGCTAAGAAAGTATGTTGGAGAGCTTAGTTGAATTTTGGAGATAGAGTCGCCAAACTCGACCTTAGACTTAACCTATAAGGAAATATCGGTTCGAGTTCTAGATAGACATGTTAGACAACTAAGGAATAAGGAGATTAGTCTAGTTAAATTTTTATGAAAAAATCATAACCTCGAGGAAATGACACGGGAGCGAGGAGGAGGAAATGAGAGATAAATACCCGGATTTATTCGAATAAGCCAATTTCGTGGATGAAATTTCTTCTAAGGGGAGAGAAATATAACCCCCATGAAAATTCTTAATTATATATATTATGGAATGAAATTTTGGACAATTATACCATGAGAAATTAATGCATGAAATGTATGATATGTGCTAAATTAAAGAAATTTTACTTGAAATTGATGGTTTAATTATTGGAGGAATCCAGTAGTGCAAAATAAGTGTTTTTGAGAATTAGATTCTGCCCAAATTTTGTGTGGCTTATTAATGGACTTTAGAGTGTTTTATGGGTAAAAATTAAGAATAAAAGTTATTTATCTATGTCTTAAATAACACTCTATAAACTATTTCAATTATTAGGTTAATATAAAAAAAGTTATGCCTATTTTAGTACATACTATTCTAGACACAATACTACTAGATAGATTGATCCTTAAACTTTAAAATTTTGTTATGACTTGTGTGTTGATTTTTTTAACCTAATTTATGGATATTTTATACCTTAATATGTCTAGTTTCTCACATAAAAAGCATAGGATTTAATGGTGTCCGAAGGGGGACGTTGCTCTTTGAGAAGAGGTTGCCTCGTCATGTATGTGGTACAACCAGATTTAATGTGTAAGATTGTTACTTGAACTAAACTACCTTAAGGGACTTTGTTAATGAAACTAAACTAGTTTAAGGGTATTATTTAGGTTATTTATCTAGTTAGTACCTAGTTAGAACACTTAAGCACCCTAATTAATGAATTAAAAGCTAGCACACACCTTGACTAGCCAAACCCGCCACTTGCTTCCTTTTTGTCACCCCTCACTTTACACCTTTTCATATTATATTGGGACATTTGTACACCTATTAACTACTAGGAAATGAAGTGTGTATATATATATATATATATATATATATATATATATATATATAGGGGAGTTTATGGACACTATATAGAGCGAGGAGTATATGGATGCTATTTTTTAGTCCAAACCATAGCTTACAAAACAAGAGAGAAAATCAAAGAGAGAAAGAGTGAACACGGAAAAAGAGGAAAGAAAAAGAAAAGGAAAGAAGAAAGAAAATAAAAAAGGGGAAAGCTTAATCAATCTTTAGGAAGCTAAAGCAATGTAAGTAGGTTCCATTTTAGTTTATTTTATGTTTTAAGTTATCTTTTTAAGTGTTTATTTCATGGGTTTGTAATAATTTTTTCAATGGGTTGCTATGGTTGTTTGTGTTGGTGCTAAGGTTTGATAAATTGTGATAGATCTATGTGTTTGTGTTGTGATGCAAAGTTTGTTTGATGAGTTTAAATGTGTGGATGGTTCGGAAAGAAATAAAAAAGAAAGACAAAGGGTATGCATTGAATTGATTAAAGCTAAACCAGATTTAGTAAGCTTGACTTGGAAAGGAAAGAAATACACTTCTAGAGTTTCCCTAGGCTAAAACCATTCGGGCAAGTGGGGAAATTGGAAAGGAATGGATATTTTTTTTTTTTTGAGAAATTAAGGGCCTAAGATATCATGGTGACCTAATTAGGTATGGGTTAATAGTTTAGGGTGGAAATAAATTTACTAGACATAAAAGGCAATCCTTGGCCACCTTAACACCTAATCGGCCTAACTAAAAGAGAAATAGGGTTTTGGACTTCATTAGGTAAATTGTATACTTGATGGCTAAATTTGGTTTTCTTTTTGGACATTAAGGTTTTGATCTCTTTGGTAACCCTTCTAAGTATGGTTTGGTAAGTTAGTATAAAAGGAATTGACCTAAAAGTGGAAACACAATTTCTTGCTCATTTTGGACCATTCGACCTAGGAGAGAAAATTACTAACATTTAATCCTTTGTGTAATTAAAGATCAAGAATTAAATGTGAAATCAAGTAGAGACTAATTAGTAAGTTAGATTGAATGGGGAAACCTTTAACCACTTAAGGACACATTTGGCATAGACCTATAAATTTTAGAGATTTAGGTTCTCACCTTCGATTTTATAACTAAGGGTTAAAGTACATTTGAACAAATGTAAAATGAAATATTGAAGGGTGAGAACCCAAGGAAAAACCAAAAGAGACCTAGGCCCATTAAGAGTTAAATTCGGTCATGAATACCAAAACTAGGGTTAGAAAAGGAATCCTATTCCAACGTCATGTGTAAGGATTTAACTATACTATAATACATATAAATGAAGTAAGGGAAAAAGAGAATTCAAGAAAAATTGGAATTAAGACCTAGACTCATTATGAGTTAACTTCGACTACTAAGATTAAAGGTTCGGATTAAACAAGAGTTTAGCTTAAGTTTGTCACACACAAATCCTTAGGATTAACCGGTCTTGTAAACTAAGTAATACATTGAAAATTTAAGCCTACACTTGCTAGGTACACAAAAAGGAAAACTTGTAAGTATGAAGTAGATTTATGAAATGAATGATACCAATGAATGGAATTTGTATTCTCGATTTGTATACTTTGAATGGTATATGAAATGCTTGTGAAGTACCAAGTGTGTGTCGGGATCGGGCAATGGTCCGAGAAGAAGAGGTTGATAGCGTAATTAGTTGAATGTGTTAAAATTAATACCATGTGCATCACGTGCATTCGGGGATGGTATGAAACCGAGAAAAATCATTGAGTCATGAGATAATATAGCTTGCTAACCGAACTGAATGGAATGGATAACGACATAAAACCATGTGCATGCTCTATTACTAACACCATTAAGCGAGGGATAATTTTGCTAACCATGTGCTACAATGAGGGATAATTACGTTATGAGTAGTAGGTGATAATGGGATCATCAAGAGAGAGTAATAGAGCGGTAGGTGATAACACAATCACCAAGAGATAAAACACATGATCTTGCTAATATCTAGGGTACTCGGATTAAAATGGATGGGTAGAATGGGAAACGAACTTCATTGCATATCACATGCATCACCCTACTTATTGAGCTTTGGCTCACCCCCTTGTTGTTTTCATGTTATGACGGGAAAGAGTCAAAGTAGTAAGGATGCTACCGGGTCTTCCAAAAGGCTTATGTGTGCCACGAGAGTACTGAAATTTCTTTTGATTGTTATTTTTAGGGTTGGCGTATCGATAAACATTTTGATGCTATTGTAAATAAATTTTGTAATTTCTTCTATTGTATTTGTTAATATTATGTAAATTATCTTGTATGCGTGTCATTGTATGATAAGTCCTTAATGTATGAGCACATATTTGTTTGAGGTTAATTCAAAAATTGGTTATGTCGGTGTGATGCGCTCATCGCCTAGCCACTCCTTTTGGGTAATTAGCAAGTGGGTCGGGGAGGGGGCACCACATCTCCCATCTCTCCCTCTCTCGATCTCTCTCTCTCGCCCTTCCTTTTTCTCCCTCTTTTCCTATCACACTTTTTCCCCCTCTCTCCTCTCCCTCTCCCTTTCCATCTCCATCTCCCTCACTCTCTCTCTCTCTCATCTTTCTTCCTCTCTCTCATCTTTCTTCTTCTCTCTTTCCCCTCTCCCTATCTCTATATCTCCCTCTCCCTATCTCTATACCTCCCTTTCACTCTCTCCCTCTCCCTTTATTTACCTACCTCCCCTTCTCTCTCTCCCCCTCTCTCCCTCTCCCTCTCCCTCTCCATCCTCTCTCTCCCTCTCTCCGGTTGTCCCTCTCTCCCTCTCTCTCCATTCCCCTCTATTTCTCTCTCTCCTTCTCTCTCCCTCTCTATCTCTCTCTCCCTCTCTCCCTCCCTCACTCTCCCTCTTTCTCCCACTCTCCCTCTCTCCCTCCCTCTCACTCACCTGCATTCCATCCCTCTCTCTCTTTTTCTCTCTACCTACTCTCTTATTCTTCTTTTTCACCCTTTCTCCCTTTATCTCCCTATATCTCTCTCTCTCTCTCCTCTATCTTTTTATCGCTCTCTCTCCCCCTCACCCTCACTCTCCCACTCTCCATTTCCCTCTCTCTCCCTTTATCCTTTTCTCTCTTTCTCTCTCCCTCTCCCTCTCCCTCTCTCTATCTACCTTTCTCTATCCTAACTCTCTCCCTCCCTTACTCTCTTTTTCCCCCTGTCTCTCACTCTTTCTTTCTCTTGCTTTATTTCTCTCTCCCTTTCTCACTCTCTTGTTCTATGTATTTATATATCTCTCTCTCCCTCTCTACGTCTCTCTCATTTTCCCTTTGTCACTCTCTCTCTCATACCCTCTCTCTCGCTATTTGCTTCTCCCTCTCATTGACTCTATCTCTCTCTCCCTCTCTCTATCTCTCTCTCCTTCCTAATTTCCATCTCTCTCTCACCCTCTCTATTTCTCTCCTTTGATCTCTCTCACTCTCTCTCCCTCTCTCTCCATCATTCTCTCTCTCTCATTCTCTCTTTCTTTTTGCTCTCTCCCCCTTCTATCCCTTCCTTCTTTCTCTTTCCTACTCTATCTATCCCTCTCTCTTTCTTCCTATCTCTTACGCTCTCCTTCCCTCACTCTCTCTCTCATACTCCCTCTTTCTCTCACTTTCCCTTTTCCCTTCTTCTCATTCCCTCTCTCTCCTACTCCCTCTCTCGCCTTCTCTCCCACCCTCTACCTCTTCCCCACTCCTATGCTCTCTCTCTTTCTCTCCCTCTTTTTCCCTCTCTCTCCCTCTTTCTCTTTGTCTTTCTCCATCCCTCTCCTTCCCTCTCTCTCCCACTCTCCCTTCCTCTCTTGCTCTCTCCCTTTCCCTCTCTTGCTCTCTCATTTTCCCTCTCTCTCCCTCTCCGCCCTCTCTTTCCCTCTCTCTCGGCCTCTCTACCTTTAGTACTTATCTCTCTTTTTCTCTCTCGTCTTGTCTCCCTCTCCTACTCTTTCCCTCTCCCTCTCTCTTTCCCTCTCTTTTTCTCTCCTTCTCTCTCTCTCCCCCTCTCATTTTCACTCTCTCATTCCCTTTATCTCCCTATATATTGCTCTTTCTCACCCTCCGTACCTCTATCCCTCTCTTTCTTTTATTCTCCCTCCCTTTTTGTCACTCTCCCTCTCTCACCCTTTCTCTCTCCCTCTCTTACTCCAACTCTCTCCCTCTCCCCCTCTCCCCCTCTCCATCCTAGTCTCCTCTATCTCCCTCTCTCTCTCTCTCCTTCTCCCTTCTTCCTTCATTCCCTCTCTCTCTCTTCCTCTCTATTTCTCTTTTCATCTATCATTTCCCTTCCTTTGTCTCTCTCCCTCTCTCATTCTCTCTCCCTCCCTCCTCTCTCCCCATATCTCTTTCCTTATCCCCTACACTCCTCTTTTCTCTCCCTCTCCCTCTCTTCCTTTCTCTCCTTCTTTCTCCTTCCATGTCTATCATCTCTCTTTTCATCTCTTTATCTATTTCTCTCTGTTGCTCCCCCTTCTAACCTCTCTCTCCTTCTCTCCTTCCCTATCTCTCTCTTTCACCCTCCCTCCCACTTTTTTCCCTCTCTCACTTTCTCTCTCCCTCTTGCTCTCCCTCTCCCTTCCCTCTATCTCTATCTCTCCCTCTCTCACCTTCTCCCTCTCCTTTTGCCTTTTTCTCTCTCTCCTTCTCTTCCTCTCTCACCCTCTCTCCCTCCCTCCCTCTCTCCCATCTCTCTTCCTATCTTTCTATCCCTCCCTGTCTTTTTTTCCCTCTCTCACCCTCTCTCCCTCGGACCTTTTCTCTATCTCTCTTGTTGTCATCTCTCTCTTCCTCTCCCTCTCCTGTAATCTCTCTTCCTCTCTATCCCTTCCTCTCTCCCCTATCTCTCTCTCTCTCCCATAGCCTCGCTATATCTCTTGCTCTCATCTCTCTCTTTTTTTCTCTCCCTCTCTCCCCCTCTATCCCTCCCTTTCTCTCTCTCTCTCCCACTCTTTTCGTCTCTTTCTTACTCCCTCTCCCACTCTCAATCTCTTTATCTTCCTTTCTCTACCTATCTCTCTCTATCAATCTCTCCCTTTCTCTCTCCCTTCCTCTCCCTTCTCCCTCTCTTTATCTCGCTTTCTCCCTCTCTCCTTCTCTCTCCTTCCCTCCCTCTCTCCCTCCCTCTCCCTCTATCCCTCCTTTCCTCCTTGCCTTACTCCCCCTCTCTTCCCCATTCTCTCTCTATCTTTCCCTCTCTCTCTCACTCACTCTTGCACTCGTTCTTCATCCCTCTTTCTCTCTTCTTCCCTCTCTCATTTTCTCTCTCTGCCTATTTGTTTATCTCTTTCTCCCATTATCTCTCCCTCCCTCTCTATCTCCTTCTCTCTCTCCTTCTCTCCCTTTCCCACTCACCCCTCCCTCCCTCTCGCTCTCTCTCTTTACGTCTCTCTCCCTCTTCCTCTTCCTCTCTCTCCCTTTCCTCCCTCCCTCTACCTCCCTCTCCTTCTCCCTATCCCTCTCTCTCATCTCACCCTCTCACTCCATTTTCCTCGCTTCCTCCCTCTCTATCTTGCTCCCTCTCTCCCCCTCTACCTCTCTCCCATCTCTCTCTTTCTCAACCCTCCCTCTCTATCCCGCCCTCTCCCTCTGTCTCTCTCCTTTATGCTCTCTCTTTATCTCCCTCTCACCCTTTCTAACATTCTCTCCCTCTCTCCCCACCTTTCTCTTTCCTTCTTTCTCTTTTTTCCCTTTCTACCTCTCGCTTTGTCTATCCCTCACTCTCTCCCCCTCTCTCCCTTTCTCTCTCTTTCTCTCTCCCCCTTTCTTGCTCTCCCTCTCTATCTCTCCCACTCTCTTTCTCTCTCTTTCGCTTTCTTCCTTCACCATATCCTTTTGTCTTTCCCCCTCAATCTCCCTATGTCCCTCCCTACTCTTCTCCCTCCCTCCCTCCCTCTAACTCCTCTTTTATCTCTTAATATATAAATTAAGATTAGCCTCTAGCAAGGCATCATGACTACCCAATTCTCTAGGAGGATTAATTAATTAATTGTTACCTTTCACAAGCATGGTTACCATACAATTCAATCCTCATGTCAACTTGTCACAATATGATCTCAAACTTGGTTATAAGTCTTATTTGATTATGATCACACAAGTTTTCTTTGATCCTAAATGTCTTGGCTCTTAGAGTAAACCAAGCTATGCTCTATTGGTGTCTTGCTACTATGGCTAGAGATTTCCTGAGCATACATTCATTGAAGTGCAATGTGATAACTCCTTTAGCATACAAGGAATGACATGTCTTCGTTAGTCATACACCTACCTCTAATAAGTGTGAGATCTCCTACTACTATCATATAGTATAAGTATAGCACTCATAAGTCTATCCATGAGATAGTCAACATCCATTTTAAACAATGCTACAACTTGGGACATTTAATGATATCTTTCATATGCATTAGTGTTTGTCTCACATCTTTTGATCAATCACTATTGCAAATGCATATTATAAGGATGTTTATCTAATTCTACCGAATTAAGAAACATAAAAAGATAAGAATTAATAGAAAGATTTCTTTTATTATTATTAAAATGAATGATGCAATCATGCAATACCTCTTTTTACCCCCTCTCTCCCCTTCTCCCTCTCTCCCTTTCCCTTTCCCCCTCTCTCCAATTCCCCCTCTCTCCCCTCTCCTTTTCCCCCTCTCTCCAATTCCCTCTCTCTCTCCTTCCCTCTCTCCCACTTCCCTCTCTCTCTCTTCCACCCCCACTCTCCCTCCCTCACTCTCCCTCTCCAACTATCCTTTCTTCTTCCTCTCTCTTCTTCTCCCTCTCCCTACCTCTCTCTCTCTCTTTCCCTCACTCTTTTCTCTTTCCCACTCTTTCTCTCCCCTCTTATTTTTCTCTATCTTTATCTCCTACTCTTTCCTTTCCTAGCTTCCTCTCTCTTTCCCCATTACACTTTTCTTCTTGCTCTCCTAGTCTCTATCTACCTCTTTTCCCCTCTATCTCTATCTCTCTCCCTCTTCCTCTCCTTTTGTCTCCCTTTCATTTTCTCTTTATCTATCTCTCTCTCTTATTCTCTCTCCTCCTCTCTCTTCCTCTCTCCCTCTTTCCTTCTTTCTTCTTCCCCTCATCTTCTCCTTCTCTTTCTCCCTCTGTCTCTTTCTTTCTCCCTCTCTCTTGCTCTTTTTGTTTCCTTCTCTCTTTTTTCCTCACTCCCTCTCCCTTTCTATCCCTTCTCCTTTCTCTCTCAATTTCACCCCAACTCTCCCTCCCTTACTCCTTCTATCCATCTCACTCCCTCCCTCCTTCCTTCCCTCTCTCCCACTCCCCTCTCCATCTCCCTCCCTTCTCCCTTTCTTCCTCTATATCCCATTATCCCTCTCAAGCTCGCTCTTCTTTTACCCCTTTCTCTTTTCCCCCTCTCTATCACTCCAACTGCCTCTCTCTCCCTCACTCTTCCACACCCTCTCTCTCCCTTCCTCTCTTTCCCTTTTTCTCTCTTTCTATCCCCCTCTCTCACCTTCTCTCTTTACCTTTCCTCTCTCTCTCCTTGGCTCTCTCCTCCTCTTCCTCTCTCTAGCTCTTTTCACTCTCTCCCTCTCTATAACTCCTTGTCACTCTCTCACACTCTCTCTCCCCTCTCTCTCCCTCAATCCCTCCCTCTCCTTCTCTCTTCCTCTACCTCTCACCCTCTCTCTTTACCTTTATCTCTCTTTTCTTTTCCTTTTCTCCTTCCCTCTTCCTCTACCTCTATCTCCTCCCCCACTCCGTTCCTCTCTCTCTCCCCTCTTATCCCCTCTCTCCCTCTCCCTCTCCCTTTATCTCTCTCTCTCTCCCTTTCAACCTCTCGCTCTTTCTCCTTACCTCTGTTTCCTTTTCTCTCTCTCTTCCTCCCCCTCCTTATCTCCCTCACTCTCCTTTTTTCTCTCCCTCTCCCTCTCTTTCCTCCTATCTCCCTCTCTTTACTTCCTCTTTCTATCCATCCTTCTCTCCCTCCCTCTATCTCATTTACTCTCTCTCTTTCTCCCACTATCCCTTTTTATCACTTCCTCTTCCTCTCTCCCTGCTCTGTCTCTATCTCTCTCCCTATCCCTCCCTCTCCTTTCTATTTTTTCTACCTTTTTTCCCCTCTCTCTTAGTCGCCCTCTGTCTCTCTCCTTTTCACTCTCTCCTCTTTCTTCTTTTCTCTCTCCCTCTCCCTACCTCTCTCTCTCCCCCTACTCTCATATGCTCCGCCTCTCTCCCTCTCTCTTGCCATTTCCCTACCTCAATCTCTCTATCTCCCCCTCTCTATATGTATCTCTCTCTCCCCCTCACATTTTTCTTCTCTCTCCCTCTCTACCCTTTTTTCCTCTCTCTCTTCCTTTATCTACCTCTTTCTCACTCTCCTTTCTCCTATCTCTCTCCTTCTTCCTTTCTCTTTATTTTCCCCCTCCCTCTCCATCTCTTCCTCTCTCTTTCCCTTCCTTCTCCTTTCCCCCTCCTTCCCTCTCCCTTTCACTCCCTATCCCTCTCCCTCTCTCCCTCTCCCACTCTCCTTCCCTCTACCTCTCCCTCCCTCTCTCCCCCGGCTCTTTCCCTATAAATATTTCCCTCTCTCTATCTCTTTATCGCCCCCTCTTTTCCTCTCTCACTTCCTCTCTATCTCTCACATACTAACTCTCTCTCTCCCTCTCATATTCTTCTTCTCTTTCTCCTACTCTCTATCTCCCTCTCTTGCTCTTTGTCCCTCTCCCTCTTTCTACCTCTCTCCCCCTCCGTCTCCTTTTTCCTCTCATTTTCCCTTTATATCTCTCCCTCTCCCATATCCTCTCTCCCTCTCTCCCTTTCTCCCTCTCTCTATCCCTCTCCCTCTCTTTGCCTCTTTTTCTCTCCTTTTTTGGCTCTCTCTCCCTCCATCTCTTCGTCCCTCCCTCCCTCCCTCTCTCCTTGTCACCTTCTCCTTTTCTCTCCCTCTCTTTCCCTCTTTTCATTTCTTCCTCACCCTCTCCCTCCCACTCTCCCTCTCTCCCTTTAAATTCCATTCTCCCTTTACCACTTAACCTCACTCTCCCTTTATCTCTTTCTCTCCTTTTATCCTTCTCCATTGGTTTCCCTTTCTCTCCCTCTTTTTCCCTCTCTCTCCCCCTCTCTCTCCCTATATCCCCTTCTCCTTTATCTATCTGCTTCCTCTTTTCCTCTCTCCATCCTTTGCTCTCTCCCCTTCTCCCACTCTCTTTTCTCTAACTCCCTCTCACCCTCTCCCACTCTCCCTCCATCTCCCTCGCTCTCCCCCTCCCTGCCTCCCTCCCTCTCCTTACGCCTCTATCTCTCTCTTCCTATCCCACTCCCTTCCTCTCTCTCTTCCTCTCTCATCATCTATATCTTCCTCCATTTCTCTCTCTCTCTCCCTCTTTCTCTCTCCCTCTCCCTCCCTCTCTATGCCTCTCTCATATTCCCCCTCTCCCTACCTCCCTTACTCTTCCTATTTCTCTCTATCTCCCTGCCTCCCTTACTCTTCCTCTTTCTCTCTCTCCCTATCTTCCTCTCTCCCCTTCCTTTCTCTCTATTCCCCTCCCTCCCTCTCTCTCTCATTTGCTCCTTCTCTCTTGCCATTCTTCTCTCCTTCTATCCCTCGCTTACTTCTCCTTCCTCTTCCTCTCTCTCAAGCTGTCTATATCTCTCTCCCTCTTCCTCCCTTTCTTTTCCCCTCCATCTCTATCTCCCTTTCTCTTCTTATCCTTCCTCTCTCTTCTTATCCTCCCTCTTCCTCTCCCCTCTCTCACTCATCATCTCTTTCTTCTTGTCCTTGTCTCCCTCCATCTTCTTCTCCCTCTTTCTCCCTCTCCCTCTCCCTCTCTCCCTCTCTCTTTTTTTTCCATTTCCTTCCCTTAACTTCTTTATCTCCTCTTCTCTTTCTTTCTCACTCCCTCTCTACCTCTCTCTTTTCCTCTTCATCTCTACCTCTCTCTCTTTCTCTTTAACTTTTCTTCTCCATCTTTCTACCTCTTTCTAGCTTTCTCTCTCACTTTTTATCTCTCTTCCTTTCTCTCCCCTTGCTTTCTCTCTTGCTCTCCCTCTCCTTTTATCTCAATCTCTCTATCCCTCTTGCTTTCTCTTACTCTCCTCTCCCTTATTATCTTTCTCTCCCTCCCTCTATCCCTCCCAATCTCTCATTCTCTCCTTCTTTTTCTCCATATCTCTCAACCTCCCATTCTCCCTATCTCTCTCTACCTCCCACTCTTCCTCTCTCCCTTTTTCCCTCTCTCCCCCTTTCTCTCATGCTCTCTCTCCTTACCTCTCTCCCTATCTCTCCCCCTTCCCCTCTTTCCCACTTTCCCTCTCTCTAACTCCCTTTCCTTCTCTCCCACTCTCTCTCCCTCCCTTTAACCCTCCCTCTCCCTCTTTCTCTTCCTCTCTCTCTACATTCCCCTCCCTCTCTCCCACCCTCCCTTTACCTCTCCCTTCCTCTCTCTCTTCCTCTGTCCCTCTCTCTCCCTCCTCCCCTCTCTCATTTTGTCTCTCTCACTCTCTCTTCTCGTGTCTCTCTCTTTCTCTTTCACCTTCTCCCTCTCTTCCACTCTCCCTTTCTCTAACTCCTCCCTTTCTCTCACTCTATCCCCCTCTCCCTTCATCCCTTCCTCTCCTTCTTTCACTTCACTCTCCCCCTTGCTCTCCCTTTTTCTCCCTCTCTCTCTACCTCAATCTCCCTCTCTCTCTTTCTCACTCCCTCTCCTTCTCTTTCTCATCTCATTCTCTCTCCTAGTCCACATCCTTCTCCTATCCTCTCTCTTCCTCCCATCACTTCCCTCTCCTTTTCTCACTCTCACTCTCTCCCATCCTCTTGACCTTTCTCTATTTCTCTATCTCTCCCTCCCTCTCCCCTCCTCTCTTTGAGTCTCCTTCTTCCTCCCTCTCCCTCTCTCTCTCTTTCTCCTTCTTCCTCCCTCTCCCCCTCTCTCTCTTTCTCTTTCTTAATCTCTCTCTCTCTCTTTCCCATTCCTCTCTTTATTCCTTAACCTATCTCCCTTCTTCTCTATCTCTACCATGTTATCTCTCTTTCAACCTCTCTCTTCCTATCTATCCTACCCTTTCTCTCTCTAACTCCCTTTCCTTCTCTCTCACTCTCTCTCCCATCTTTTTTATCTTTCCTCCCTCTATCCCTCCATCTCCCTCTTTCTTTCCCTTTTTCTCTCTATCCCCTTCCCTCTCTCCCTTCCTCTCTCCCATTCTCTCTCTACCCTCTCTCATTTTCTCTCTCCCCTCTATCTCACTCTTTCTTCTCATATCTCTCCCTTTCTCTCTCACCTTCTCCCTCTCTTCCACTCTTCCTTTCTCTCACTCTATTCCCTTCTCTTCCACTATCCCTTTCTCTCACTCTGTCCCCCTCTCCTTTCATCCCCTTCCTCCCTCTCCTTCTCTCACTCCTTCACTCTCTCTCCATCGCTCTCCCTCTCCCTCCCTCTACCTCTACCTCAATCTCCCTCTCTCTCTCTTTCTCACTCCCTTCTTCTCTCCCACTTCCCTTTCTCTTTCTTAATCTATATCCTCGTATTTTCCCCTTCTCATCCTCCTTCTTTTCCTCCCTTCCTCCCTTCATTTCCCTCTCTCCCTCTATCTCCATTTCTCCCTCTCTACCTCTCTCTCTCTCCCTCTCCCTCCTTTTCTCTCTTGACCTCTCTCTATTTCTCTATCTCTCCATACCTCTCCCTTTCTCTCTTCGAGTCTCCTTTTTTCTCCCTTTCTCTCTCTCTCTCCTTCCTCTCTCCCTCCCTCCCTCTCTCTTTCCCTATTATCTCTCTCTCCCACTCTCTCTTCCCATCTATCCTACTCTCTCTCTCACTTCCTCTCCCTCTCTCTTACTTTGACTTTATCTCCTTTCTTCTTCCTCTTTTTCTTTCCCTCTCTCTCTCCCTCCCTCTCCCTCTTCCTCTCTCTTTCCCTCTCCCTCTCTCCTTCCTTTTGCCTCCCCTCACCTCTCTCTCCCTCTCCCTCTTCCTACCTCTCTCTCTTTCCCCCTTTCTCTCTTTCCCTCTCTTTCTCTCTCCTTCCCTTTCTTTCTTTCTTTTTCCATTCCCCCTCTCTACCTCTCCATCTTCCCTTCTCTTCCTCTATCACTCCTTATTTACCTTTATCTCATTGACTCTCTTCCTCACTCTCTCTCTCACCCTTACACTCCTCTTCTCTCACTCCCTCTCCCTATCTTCCTCACTTCCTCTCTCTCCCTCTCTATCTCTCTCCCTTTCCCTCTCCCTTCCTTTCTCCCTCTCTCAATCTCTCCCTCCCTTCTCTCCGTTTGGCTTTCTGTCTTTCTCCCTCTCTCTCTCTCTCTTCCTCTCCCTTTCCCTCCTTCTTCCTCTCTCACTCTTGCTCTCTTTCTCTCCCTCTCCCTCTCTTCCTCTCTCTCCCTCTCCCTCTCTTCCTCTCTCTTCCTTTCTCTCCCAATCCCTCTCTCACTCTCACTCCCTTTCTCTCTTCCTCTCCCTTCTCTCTCACTATCTCTTCCTTCCCCTTTTTATTTCTCCCTCTCTATTTAACCAATTCTTTCTCTCTCATTCTCTTTCTCTCTCACTCTCTCTTCACCTCCCTCTCTCTCTCCCTCTTTTCCCCCTCTCTCTCCCTCTCCTCCCCCTCACTCCCTATCTATCTCCCCCTCACTCCCTCTCCCTCTCCCCCTCTCTCCTTCTCCCTCACTCCCTCTCCTTTTATCACACTCTCCCTCTCTCTCATTCCTATTCCCACTATCCCCCTTCCCTCTCTCTCTTTCCCTCCTACACTCTCCCTCTCCCCCTTCATCCCTCTTTTTCCCTCTCCCTTTATGCCTCAGCCCCTATCATTCTCCCTTCTACAACCTCTCTCTCTCCTCCCCACTATCCCTACCTTTCACTCCCTTTCCCTCTCTTTCCCTTCCCTCTCCCTCTCTTTCTCCCCTTCCCCTTCTATCTCTCTCCTTCCTTTTCCCTCTCCCTATTTTTTTCCTTCCTTCCTCTCTCTATCTCTCTTTCTCTATCTCCCTCTCTCTTCCCCTCATACTACCCCTCTATCTATCTCTCTCCTCTTAGCTCTCTCTCCCTTTTGCTTACACTCTTCATCTCTCTCTTCCTCTCTCTTTCTCTTACTTTCTTCCTCTTCCTCCCTCTCGCTTCTCTCTACCGCTCACTCTCCCTCTCCCTCTCTCTTTCCGTCGACCCCTTCTCTCCCTCTCTCGTCCCCTTTACCTCTCCTTCTCTCTCTCCCTCACTCTTCATCTCTCCCTCTCTTTATGCCTCCCTTTCTTCCTCTCTCCATCTCTCTCTCTCTCTCTCTCTATCTTTCTTTCTTTCACTCTCTTCCTCAAGCTCTCCTTCCTTCTCCCTTCTCTTTCTCATCCTCTATCTCCCTATCTTTTTCTCCTCCTCTCTATCTCTCTCCCTTTCTCTTTCTCTCTCCCTCCCTCTCTCCCCCTTCTCATTTCCTATGACACCCCTGCCCCGATCCACTCTCTATTACCCAAATAGGGGTGGCTAGACAAAGAGCGCGTCACGTTGACACAACCATTTTTTAAATTGACCTCAAACATGTATGTGGTCATACATGAAAGACTTATCATGTGATGAAACACGTACAAGATAATTTACATAACATTAACAAATACAGCGAAGAAATTATAAAATTTATTTACAATACCATCAAAATGCTTATCGATACTCCAACCCTAAAAATTACAATAAAAAAAAATTCATACACTTGTGTCACATGTGAGCCTTTTTGGAGGATCCGGCAGCATCCTTATCGGTATTATCATCATTTTTACTTGTCATAGCATGCAAGAACAAACGGGGTGAGCCAAAGCTCGGTAAGTAGGGTGATGCATGCGTTATGCAACGTTTTTCTACCCGCCTCCACTATTCTCATCAATTTAAAATGTTAAGGGTACCCTAGATTTTAGTAAGTCACGCTTCTATTCTCGGTCATTACCAAATAACCTTAGCAATCATTTACTTGTCGAATAACCTCGGCAATTAGTTACTTGCTGAATAACCTCGACAATCATTTACTATTGAATAACCTCGGCAATTAATTACTTGTCGAATAACCTTAGCAACCAATTGAATCTATCTCCGAATGCATATGATGCACGTGGAGTTACATTTACCCAATTAAACACCCTATAGGTGACGGACCCTAGACTATCAAATCATTCTAAAGATCCAACCCACATAGGGTTTTTGATATATTTTCATATCACTTCAATAATATTTCCCACAAGGAAAATCAATTACCGTTGACTCATATTAGTCAAGTCATAAACTTTATGTTGCACGTAGGCACTTTCCTCCTATTAAATTTAGTAAGTCTTATCGTACAATTCATCCTTCACTTGACATATGTAATTAGTAGCATTTAAAGCCGATTAAACATACTAAGATGACATTTTCTCTCCGAACCCAAATTGGGGCATTTTGGGTCTGAATTGGGCATTTAAATGTTCTAGGTTAAAATTTTGGTTTGCCTAGCAATTTTTTTCTTTTTTTTTCCTATCTAAACATCTTCTTATACTTATTAGGGTGTATTCAAACCATTAATTATGGAATTGAAGGATTGGAATCCAAATCCTTATAGTTTAGGGTTTAAGCCGAATCGGTCCTTAAAGTGGCCGAAGATTACCTTTTTTTTATCTCAACTTACTAATGTCTACCTTTTTCTTTCCAAGTTAAGTTTACTAAACCTAGGTTAAGTTCAATCCATTCGGTCCATACCCTTTTTCTTTCTTTTTTTCATTTCCAACCCATCCACACATTTAAACCTATCAAACAACCTTTGCATGGCAACAAAACATATGAATGCATCACAATTTAGCAAGCCCTAACCCCAACACAAACAACCATAGCAATCCATAGAAAAATTATTACAAACCCATGAAATAAACACTAAAAAATAACTTAAAAAAATATCTTAAGACATTAATAAACTAAAAATGGAACCTACTTACCATGCTTGATTTTCCTAAAGGTTGGTTAGGAGTTCACCTTCTTTCTATTCTTTCTTTTTCTTTTTCTTTTCCTTTCCTCTTCCTTTCTTGTTTACCATTTTTGTCTCCCAATTTTGGTTGTTATGGTTGCGTAAAAATTTCTTGTCATTTGCACTCTTTCTATATATATATATATATATATGCTTAGAGTCTTGGTCTAAGTAAGTGTACAAATGGCTGGATTTAATTTGGAAGAGTGGAAAGTTAATGGTGAGTCATGAGAGAGAGGTGACAGATTTGAGAGGGTTAGAGTGTGCTAGCCTTAATTCACTTAATGCATTGCTTAGGTGTCTAACAAAACAATCTAGGTTAAATATACACCCTAATTAACTTGATTCAAGTAAATAAACATATTTTCCTTCATGAAATTTTGGAAATTTCTTTTCTTAAAACTCAAAAATTCCTTATCCATTCTTTTCCTAAAAATTCCAGCGGTGATGCTTGCAAGACCAACCTACACTAAAATGGTCATACCTCTTTATATATAGGTCTAAATATTGCAAAATGTTATAGAGAGCTAGTAGACACATAGATGAACAACTTGTATTCTTTAGGTTTTACCCAAAAATCACTTTAAAGTCCTCAAATGAATCACAAAAAATTCGAGGAGAATGTAGTTCTCGGCACTCTAATTTTGATATATATATATATATATATAATCACTCTAAAGTCGAGCAAAATATAGTCCTCGGTACGTCGATCAGCACTACTCGATTTTGATTTATATATATGTAATCTTTTTTTATGAGGGTTACAATTCTCCCCTCTTTAAAAGAAATTTCATCCCCGAAATTGGCTCATAATAATAGTTCTAGGTATTTATCTCTCATTTCTTCTTCCCATCCCCAAGTCAATTCTTCGAGGTCGTGATTTTCTCATAGAATCTTAACTATACCAATTTCCTTATTCTTGAGTCATTTCACTCCTTTATCCGGGATTTGGACTAATCTCTCCTCGTATGTTAAGTACGCGGCAAGGTTTGGCGGCTCTGTCTCCAAACTTTGACTCATCTCTCCTATGCACTTTCTTATGTTGGACAAATGAAATACAATATATACTCCCACTAATGATAACGATAACATCTACCCTTATCACATTACTAAGGGGTCATGCTAATCTTCCTTATATCGTGCCAAGTTTATCACATGCCCCTCCTTCTAAGGGACAGCTATAAGATATCCTACCTTTTAATGTCTCGAGTCTACCTTTTGATCGGGATAAATGTATACTACCGGATTCAATCAAAACATAAGTAATTAGGCTAAGATTAAGACCTTACCATAATTCATCGCTACATCCCTTTCGAGTAGCCTCCTCTTGCATCATCGTGTAAACCCAGCGAGTACCCTTCCCGATCCTAGTTTTGGTGCTTGAGGGCAATTATGGGTGATGTGTCCTTGCTTGTGACAAACATAGCAAGTTCTCCAATATGGTCGGCACTCCCTGCATGGAACTTTTCATACTTATTGCACCGGGTTTGGTTACGCATTATCGATCACAGTCGATGACACGGTAGCGGCCTAGGAATTTATGGTACTGGTCCGTTAGTTCGTACATTTCCTTGATCGCCATCTTGACTAAAATGCCTAGGCGAGGATTGCCTTAATGGTCCAAACGAAAAGGTTTCGAACCGAATGTTAACTTATTATGTTGCACTTCTTTCACGATTTCTTTACGTTCCTCGTCCTGCTAACATTGCTTTATCTACCATTTTTGTAAAAGTGTTAGAGGAAGACATTCATACCATGCTTCGGACTCTTGGGTTCAACCCTGCTAAGAATCGATTTCTTTTCAAATTTTCATCCCCGGCGATGAATGGGGTGAGTCGACATCCTTGTTTAAATCTCCATATGTATTCACCTACAAACATCCCATGTTGCTTTAGTTCTAGGAAATCTTGAGTTTTCTTAGCACTCACATACGTGGTAAAGTATTTATTATAGAAGACTTTCTTAAATACTTCCTAAGTTAAGGTAGGAACGTCTACTATCGGTCGTTCACTCTCCCACCATGTGCGAGCATCCTTAGTCAACATAAAAATAACACATGATACTCGTTCATCATTGGTAAATTACAAGTATTCAAATATCACTTCTAACGACTTAATCCATTCCTTCGTTATCATTGGGTTAACACCCTTGGAGAATTCTTAAGGACTCATCTTACGAAACTTCTCCACCGCATCATTCCTATGCTAGGGTGGTGGAGGTGGAGGTCTGTTGATGCATAGGCGAAGCTATCTCATTTACTCCGTATGGTCTTGTTATTGTTTTCGCATTGCTTGTTATTGTTGCTTGCATTATGTCCATCATGTGACTTAAAGCGTTCTGCTGATTTCTATTGTGATCATTGGAGGTCTCTTCACCTCTTGCTCATGTTGGCTCTTTTTTAGCATGCTTCGACTTTGTACATGCCATGTTATGCTCATGTTGATTTTGGTATCGAAATCAACATATACTGTAAATCATCTAGGTACGTACTAGATTATACATATGTATCATATATATTAAGCACTTTGTACAAAGCAGGCATTTACAAGCATTTCCCCTCCTAAGGGTTTCCGTACATATTGACAACCAAAAAGGTGCTCCTATCTACATCAAAAATCGTACGAAAATTACTATGTTGCATATTATATCTTCCTTGTAGTATGTCTAACGGGGCACATTAATGTACCAAACACGTCGGGGAAAGGCGCCTCTACCGTCACCATATGATAGCATCAACCAATGTCGTAAGTGCTATCTCACGAGCAATACCTACGGGTAGACCCCAATTATACAAAAGTTGGGTAAGGGTCTATATAACTTGCATCGGTAGGAAAGGCTGGGATAAGGTTTTGGTAGGAATTATGATCTATTTGACTCGCCCGGACCTCATCTAGTAGCTGCCTGGTCCCTCGGCGGGAGAGTCCGATGTATGGTCGTCCTCATAAAATCTAGGTCTGCAGATACTACTCAAACATTGTATCGGCAAATACTATCTCGTTGAATTAGGTCATATACTCTATGGACATGAGTCACTACATCTTGATCCGTTGTCATAGTGAGGTTATTTAGTTCCACCCAATAAGCGACTAACGAGCCCTCTGTTTGTGGATCCTAGCAACTCGGGGAACACGTTGTACATATAGCATCTACAATGAAAATAATTACGATTGTCATTATTTTGTAGGTTATGATCACTACTAATTTGAATACATACAACCATGACATACATTTATTAACCGAATAAAAATAATGAATCAATCTTTTACCGTCTAGGAGCGTGCTAGTCCTCGGGCTCATGTGACACTTAAGACACTACCCGACCTAAGAAACCAAGGCTCGATACCACCCTATGATGCCCCCGCCCCAATCCACTCTCTATTACCCAAATAGGGGTGGCCGAGCAAAGAGCGCATCACGCCGACAAGATAATTTTTGAATTAACCTCAAACACGTATGTGGTCATACATGAAAGACTTATCATATGATCAAACGCGTACAAGATAATTTACATAATATTAACAAATATAGCAGAAGAAATTAAAAAATTTATTTACAATACCATCAAAATGTTTATCAACACTTCAACCCTAAAAATTACAATTAAAAGAAATTTGGTACACTTGTGTCATACGTGAGCCTTTTTGAAGGATCCGACGGCGTCCTTACTAGTATTACCATCGCTTTTACCTATCATGGCATGCAAGAACAAACGGGGTGAGCGAAGCTCGGTAAGTAGGGTGATGCATGTGTTATGCAACATTTTTTGGCCTCGCCCCACTATTCTCATATATTTGAAATGTTAAGGGTACCTTGGATATTAGTAAGCCTACTCTATTCTCGATGATTACCTGAATAACCTCAATAATCATTTACTACTTGAATAACCTCCACCATCAGTTACTACCAAATAATCTCGGCAATCATTTACTATTGAATAACCTCAACAATCATTTATCGATGAATAACCTCGACAATCGATTACTTCTGAATAACCTTAGCAACCAGCTCAATCCATCTCTAAATGCATATAATGCACGTGAAGTTACATTTACCCTATTAAACACCCTATAGGTCCCGGACCCTAGACTAGTAAATCATTCTCAAGATCTAACCCACATAGGGTTTTTGATATATTTCCATATCACTTCCATAATATTTCCCCTAAGGAAAGTCAATTAGCGTTAACTCATATTAGTCAAGTCATAAACTTTATGTTGCACGTAGGCACCTTCCTCCCATTAAATTTAGTAATTCTCATCTTACAATTCATCCTTCACTCGACGTATGTAATTAGTAGCATTTTAAACCGGTTAAACATACTAAGGTGACATTTTCTCTTCAAACCCAAATTGGGGCATTTTGGGCATTTTGGGCTTTTAAATGTTCTAGGTCAAAATTTTGGTTTACCTAGCAACTTTTTTTTCCTATCTAAACATCTTCGTATACTTATTAGGGCGTATTCAAACCATTAATTATGGATTTGAAGGATTAGAATCCAAATCCTCATAGTTTAGGGTTTAAGCCGAATAGGTCCTTAAAGTGGCCAAAGATTACCTTTTTTTTGTTCATCTCAACTTCCTAATGTATACCTTTTGCTTTCCAAGTTAAGCTTTCCAAACCTAGGTTAAGTTCAATCCATTTGGTCCATACCCTTTTTCTTTATTTTTTCATTTCTAACACATCCACACATTTAAACCTATCAAACAAGCTTTGCATGAAAACAAAACATATAAATCCATCACAATTTAGCAAGCCCTAACACCAACACAAACTACAATAGCAATCCATAGAAAAATTATTACAAATCCATGAAATAAACACTAAAAAATAACTTCGAGACATTAATCAAGCAAAAATGGAACCTACTTACCTTGATTGAATTTCCTAAAGGTTGTTTAGGCTTTCCTCTTATTTCTTTTCTTTCTTTTTCTTTTTCTTTTCCTTTTCTTTTCCTCTCTTGTTTACTTGTTTTTCTCTTCGAATTTTGGTGGCTACGATTGTCTAAAAATTTCTTATCATTTGCACTATTTATATATATATATATGCTTAAAGTCTTGTCTAGTAAGTGTACAAATGGATGGATTTAATTTGGAAGAGTGAAAAGTTAATGGTGAGTCATAAGAGAGAGGTGACAGATTTGAGAGGGTTAGAGTGTCTTGGCCTTAATTCATTTAATGCATTGCTTAGGTGTCTAACAAAAAAATCTAAGTTAAATATACACCCTAATTAACTTAATTCAAGTAAATAAACATAGTTTCCTTCATGAAATTTTGGAAATTTCTTTTCTTAAAACTCAAAAATTCCTTGTCCATTATTTTTCCAAAAATTCCAGCAGTGATGCTTCAAGACCAACCTACACTAAAATGACCATAACTCTTTATATATAGGTCTAAACATCATGAAATTTATAGAGAGCTAGTAGACACATAGACAAAAAACGTTTATTCTTTAAGTTTTACCCAAAAATCACTCTAAAGTCCTCAAATAAATCACACCAAATTCGGGCAGAATGTAGTCCTCGACACTACTCGATTTTGATATATATATATATGTATTTTTTTTTACAAGGGTTATACTTCCCCTCTCCTCTAGCTCCAAACCTTGCTCTCCTATTACCCATCACTCTATTCATCTCCCTCTCCCTCTCTCCCCGCCTCTCTCAATTCCTCTCTTCCTCTTTGTCCCTCTCTCTCCTCTCTCCGTCTTTCTTTCTCTCCCCCTCATGTACCTCGCTCTTGCTCCATGCACCTCTCGACCACTTTCCCTTTTCTAACTACCCTCTTTCTCTCTTATTCTCGCTCCCTCTCTATCCCTCTCTCTCTCTCTCCTCTCTTACTCCCTCACCCTATCTCCCTTCTTCTCCCTCCCTCCACTTTACCTATACCTCCCTCTCCCTCGTTCCTCCCCCTCTCTCTTCCCCTTCCTCTCCCACTTTCCCTTCCTCTCCCTCTTAACTCCCTTCCTCTCTCTCCTCTATCATTATCTCTCCCTCTCTCTCTTTCTCTCCCTGTCCTTCTCTCCCTCTATCTCTTATTCTCCCTCTCTTCCCCTCTTATTTAACCTATCCCTCCCATTCTCACTCTCCCTCTCTCTTTGCTTCTCTCTTATGTTACCCATCTTTCTTCCTCTTTCCCTCTCTCCCTCTCTCCTTCCCTCTTTTCCCTCTCACTCTCTCTCACCCTCTCTCTCTTCCTCTCTCTATCTCTCTCTTTCTCTCTCCCTCTCTTTCCATTTCTCTCACCCTTTTTGTCCCTCCCTCTCCTTCTCTCTCCCTATCTCCTTCACCCTTTCTCCCTTTCTCTTTCTTCCCCTTTCTATCCCTCTCTCCGACCTTTCCTTTTCTTTCCCTCCATCTCTTTCTTTCTCATCCTCCTCTTTCTAACTCTCCCTCTCTCTCCCCTCCCTCTCCCTTTCCCTCTCTCATCCCCTTTATCTCACCCTATGTCTCTCCCTCTCTTTCTCCATCTCTCACTACTCCCTCTCCCTTTTCCTATATATATAGATATATATGCCTCTCTCCCTACCCAATCTTCCTCTCTATTCTCCTCTTTCTCCCTTTCTCTCTTTTTCTTTTGTCCCTCTTTTTTCTATCTATTTCCCACTCTTTCTCTCTATCCTCCCTCTCCCTATCTCTATCTCTCTCCCTCTTTCTTTATGTCTCTCTCTTTCCCCACTCTCCCCCTTCTCCCTCTCTTTCTCCATCTCTCCTTCTCAATCCTTTTTCTCCCTCCTTCCTTCTCTATGAACCTCCCTCTCCCACTCTCCCTCTCTCTCTCTCGTACTTGATCTTCCTCTCTCTCCCTCTCCCACTCTCTTCCTCTCCCTTTCTCTCTCACTCTCGCTCACTCCGCCCTCTCTCCATCTACTTTCTCTCCCTCTCTCACTTAGTCTCACTCCCTCTCCCTCTCTAACCCTCTCTCTCTCTCTTTCTCTCTCTTCTACTCGATGCTCTCTTGCTCTCCTCTTCTCTCTTGGTTCCTCTCTCTGTCCCACTTTCTCTTAGCCTCTTTCCCTCTCTCTCTCTCTTGCTTTCTCCCTTGCTCCCTCCCACTCTCTCCCTTTCTCCCTTCCTCTCTCTATCTCTCCTTTCCTCTCTCCCTCTTTTTCCTACCTCTCTCTCCCTCTCTCTCTCCCCTCTCTCCTTCTCACCATTTCTTCCCCTCACTCTCTCTCTTTTTTCCCTCTCTGCCTCTCTTCCTTCCCTCTCTCTCTTCCTCTCTTCCTCTCCCAATCTCTCTCATCTGCTCCTTCTTTCTCTCTAACCCCTTTTCTCTCTCCTTGACTACCTTTCTCCTACTTTCTCACCCTTTCTATCCCTCTTCTCCTTCCTCCCTCTCCCTCAACCTTTATCCCTCACTCTCTCTCTATCTCCCTCTTCCTCACCCTCTCTTGTTATTTCTCCCCCTCTCCCTCTCTCTATTTATCTCTTCCCCTCTCTCCCTTTTGCTCTCTCTCTCTCTCTCTCTCTCTCGCTTTATCTCTCGGTCTCCCTCTCACACTTTATCCCTCTTGGTCGCTCCCTCACCCCTCTCCCTCTCTCCCCCTCCTATTCCCCCCACTCCCTCTCTCTCACTCGCTCCATCGATCTATCTCCCAAACCCTCCCTCACCACCTATCTCCCTCTCTCACTTTATCTCCCCTCCCTCACCCTCTCCATCCTCTATCCCACACTCTCACTCTCTCGCCTTCCCTCCCTCTCCTTCTCTCCCTCATCCCTCACTCTCCCTTCTTCTCCCTCTTTTCTTTCTCTCTCTTACTCTATTTCTCTCCCTAAACCTCTTTCTCCTTCCCTTTCTTATGCTCTTTTCCTAACTTTCCCTATTTCCCTCTCCCCCTCATTCACTTTATCCTTCGACTCTCTCTTACCCTTCAAGCTCTCTCTCTCCCACTTTTTTCCTCTTTCTCTCCTCATCTCTCTCTCTTTCTCCCTTCCTCTTCTTTTATATCTCTCCTACTCCCTCCCTCTCTCCCTATCTCTCTCTCCCTCTCTTTCGATCTCTCCATATCTCGCTCTATCTTTCTCTCCCTCTCTCTCTCCCTCTCTCCCTCTCACTTTCTCCCTCTCTCTCTATGTCTACCTTTTTCACCCTCTCTCTCCCACTCCCTCGCTCTCTCATTCTCTTTTGCTCCTCTTCTCTCTCCCCCTCTCACTTTCTCACTCTCTCCTTCTCTCTCTCCCTCCCTCTCTATCATCACTCTATCCCTCTAACTCTCTCCTTATCTCCCTCTCTCTACCTATCCCTCTCTCTCTCTTCTTCTCCCTTTCTCTCGCCCCCTCTTTTTCCCTCTCTATCTCCCTCTCCTTCTCTCTCTATATCTCCCTATCTTTGCCCTCTCTCCCCTTTCTTCTTTGTCTCACTTTCGTTCTCTCCTTGTCTCTTACCCCGTTTCCCTGTCTCCTTCCTACTCCCATGCTCACCCCCTCTCACTCTATCTGTCCCTCTCTCCCATTAACTCTCCCTCTATCTATCCCTCTCCCCCACTAACTCTCCCTTCTCTCTCCCTCGCTCTCCCTCTATCTCTCTCCTCTTTCTTCCTCTATCCTTCTCCTTAACTCTCTCTTGGTCTCCCCTTATCTCTCTCCCTCTTCTCTTCTCTCTCTTTTGCTCTCCCCTTATCTCTATCCCTCTTCTCTTCTCTCTCTCTTGCTCTCCCTTATCTCTCTCCCTCTTCTCTTCTTTCTTTCTTGCTCTCTCCATCCCATTCTCACCCCTCTCCCCCTAATCTTTCTCTCTCTAGCTATCTCTCTCCTTCCCTCCTTCCCTCCCTCCTCTTACCTCATCCCTCTCTATCTCTACACCCCTCTCTAACTCTTCCTCACTCCCTCTCTCTCCCTCCCACTCTCTTCATCTCTCTCTATCTCTATCCCTCTCTCTTTTACTCTCATTCCTACTCTCTTCATCTCTCTCTATCTCCATCCCTCACCCTCTCTCCCTCTCTCCCTCTTTATCTCCTTTCTCTCCCTATCTCTCTCTTTTTTACACCATCCTCTCTTTCCTCTCTCTCTCTTAATCCCTCTCTCCTCCTCTCTCCCTCCTCACTTTTCATCTCTCCCTCTATCTCAGTCCCTTCCTCTCTCTCTTCCATTTTCTTCTCTCTCTATCCCTCTTTCCCTATTCACTCTCCTTCTCAATCTCTCGCTCTCTTTCTCTCTCCCTCTCCCTCTTTTTATATCCCCACTCTTCCTTTCTCCCTCCCTCACCCATTCTTCCTCTCTCTCTTACTCTCTCCTACTCTTTCCCTCCCCCTCTCTTTTACTCTCCCTCTCTCACTCTAACTTCTCCCCCTCTCTCTATCTCCATCTCACTTCTTTTATCTCTCTTCCATTCTATCCCTCCCTCCCTCTCTCTATCACCTTTCTCTTTCCCTATCTCTCTTTCTCCCTCTATCCCTCTCTCCCCCTCTATCTCACTTTCTCTTTATCTCTCCTACTCTTTGTCCCTCCCTCTCTTTCCCCTTCTTATTCTCCCTTTCTCTCCCTTCTTATCTCTCTATCTTTCCTTTCCCTCTCCCCCTCCTTTCCCCTCTCTCTCCTCTCTATCTTTTCCTCTCTCTCTTCCTCTCCCTTCATCACCTTCTGTCTTCCTCACTCACTCCCTCTCCATATCTGCCCTTCCTCTCTTTCCCTTTCACCCTACTCGCTCTCTCCCTCTTTCTTTGTCTCTCTCACTCCTTCCCTTGTTACCTCTCCTCTCCTCCTTCCCTCTCCCTCTCTCCCCTTCACCCTCTATCCCTTTCATTCTCTCCTTGTCCCCCTCTCTCCCTCCCTTCCCTCTCTCTAACTCTCTCCTCTCTCCCCCTCCTTTTTCCCTATCCCTCTCCCTCCTCTCTTTTCCTTTCTCCCTCTCACTCTCTCCAAATCTCCATCTCTCTTTCTCTCTACTCGTCTCCCCGTCCCTCCGTCCCTCCCTCGGTCTCCCTCTCTCTCCCTCTTTCCCTTACTCTCCCTCTCTCTCATTCTCCCTCCCTCTCCTTCTCCCTCTCCCTCTCTCTATCTCTCTCTCCTTTCTTCCTTATGCTCTCTCCCCTCTCCCTCTCAAACTCCCTCTCTCCTCTCTCACTCTATCCCTCTCGCTTACAACTCTCCCTCTCTCTCCCTCCCTTCCTTTTGCTCTCCCACTCTCTCTCTCCTTTTACCTCTCTCTCCCTTGCTCTCTACTTCTATGTCTCTCCCACTCCCTTCCTATCTCCCTCTCTCTCTTTCCTCTTCATGTTCTCTTTCTCTCTCCCTTTCTCCTTCTCTCTTGCTCTCCCCTTATCTCGTCCCTATCTTTTTCTTTCTCACTTTCTCTCTCTTACTCTCTTTGTCTCTCTATCTCCCTTTCTCACCTTTCCTATCCCTCACTTTCTCTCCCTTCCCTCCCTCCCTCTCCTCCCCTTACTCTCCTTATCTCTCTCTTTCTATCCCTCTCTCTCCCTCTCTCACTCTCTCCCTATCGCTCTCCCTTTCTCTCCCTCTCTCACTCTCTCCCTATCGCTCTCTCTTTCTCTCTCACTCTCTCCCTATCGCTCTCTCTTCCTCTCTCTCCCTCTCTCCCCTTCTACTCTTTTCCTCTCACTCTTTCCTTATCTTACTCTCTATCCCTTTCCCTCTCTGTCTCTCTCCCTCTCTCACCCCCTCTCTCCCTCTTCCTCTCCCTCTATCACTCACTCTCTTCCCTCTTTCTCTCTTCCTCCATCTCCCTCTCTATCCTCTCCTCCTCTCGGTATATATGACTCTCTCTTCCTCTCTTTTTCCCCTCTCTCGTCCCTCTTTTGGTCTCTCCTTCTCTATATCCTTATCTTTATGTCTCCCTCTCTCCTTTCCACATTGCTACTCTCCTTCACTCTTGTCTCCCCTTCTCTCCCTCTAACTATTCCCTTTTCTCTTTTTCCTTCTTTCTCTCTCTCCCTGTCTCCCTCTCTTTATCTGTCTCCCACTCCCTCCCTCTATCCCTCACTCTCTCTCTCTATCCCTCTCTCTCTCTTTCTCTCTCCTTCCATCTCTTTGCCTCTCTCTCCCTCTCTCCCTATCTCCCTCTTTCCCTCCAACTCTCATCTTTCTCTTCATCCCCTCTCCCTCATTCTCTACCTCCCTCCTTCTCTCCCTCTTCATCTCTCCCCCTCTCTCTAGCTTCCAATCCCTCTCTCACTCTCTCTCCATTCCTCTCCTTTTCACCCTCATAATTACTCTCTCCCTCCCTCTATCCTTTTCTCCATCTCTCTCTCCCTCTCTCTCTCTCGCTCTTTTCCTCCTTCTTTCGATCTCTTTCACTCCCTCTCTATCTCTCTCTCTCACTCCCCCTCTCCCTCCCTCTCTCCCTCCCTTCTTTTCTCTTTTACCACCCTCTCTCTTTTCTCTCTCTTCATCCCTTCCTCTCTCCATCCCCCCTTCTCTCCTTCTCTCTCTCTTTCCCTTTTTCTCTCTCCCTCCCTATATCTCTCTCTCATTCTCTCTCCCTCTTACTCTTTCCCTCTTTATTCTACTCTCCCTCTCCCTCTTTCCATCCTCTTTCACTCCTTTTTCTCACTTACCCTCTCCCTCTCCCTTTCTCCTACTCGCTCCCTCTCTCTAGCTCTCTCCCTCCAACTCTTTCCCTTTCCATCTCTCCTCTCTCTATCTCTCCCTCTTGCTCTACCCCTCTCTCCCTTTTCAATCTCTCTCTCTCCTCATCTCTCTCACTCCATCTTTCTTCTTTTCCTCTTCGCCTTTTGTCTCTCCACCTACCCTAATCTCTCTCTATCTCTTCCCCTCTTTCCCACTCCCTTTATCTCCCTCTCCTTCCTCCTTCACTTTATCTCCCTTTCTCCATCTTTCACTCTCTCCGTCTCTCTCCTTCTCTCTCCCTCCCTCTCCCTCCATTCTTTTTGCCCCTCTTTATTCCTCTCTCCCTTTCTCTTTCTTTTTTCTCCATCTTTCCCCTTCTCTCTTTTTCTTTTCTCCCTCACTCTTTTGATCTCTCCATTCCAATCTCTCTCTCCCTCTCTCCCTCTCCCTCCCCCTCCCCTCCCTCTCTCTTTCTCTCTATCTCTCTTTACCTCTCTTCCTCCCTCTCTCCCCTCCTCTCTCACTCTCTCCCTTCCTCTCTCTCTCTCTCTTGCTCTCTTAATTTCTCTCTCCATTGCTCTATCCTTGTCTCCCCCTCTATCCCCCCTCTTGCTCCTTCCTTCCTTCTTTCCATCCTTATTTCTCTCCCTCCTTATCTCTCTTTTGCTCCTTACCTCCTTTCCATCTCTTGTTCTCTCCCTCTCTATCTCTATCTCTCGCTCCCCTCTCCCACTCTCCCTTTCTTTCTTACCACCCCTCTCTTTTTCTCTCTCTTCCTCCCTTCCTCTCTCTGTCTCTCCTTCCCTCTCCCTTTCCAATTTTCTCTCTCCCTACCTCAATCTCTCTCTCCCTCTTTCTCCCCTTTAATCTCTCCCTCTTTATTTTACTCTCTCTTTCTCTCGCTCCATCCTCTTTCACTCTCTCTCCCCTACTCACCCTCTCCCTTTCTCCCCTCTCTCTCTTTCTCTCTCGCTCTCTTTGTCCTAGTCTTTCCCTTTTCCTCTCTCCTCTTTCTATCTCTCCCCCTCTCTCCTTTTCCCTCCTCTCTCTCTCTCAATCTCTCTCTCCTCCCCTTCTATCCCACTCCCTATCTCTTCCTCCCCCTTATCTCTTCTATCTCTCTATCTCCCCTATCTCTCTATCTCTCCCTACCTCTTTTTTTTGCTCCCTCTCTCTCCCTCTCTTTCCCTCTTCACTCTATCCCCCTCTCCCTCACTCTCTCCATCCCCTCTTTTCTCCCCCTCACACTCTCTTCCTCTCTTTCTCCCACTCTCCCTCTCTCTTTCTTCTTTTCCCCCTCACTCTTTTTGTCTATCCCTCCCACTCTCTTTCTCTCTCTCTCTCCATCTCATATTCTTCCTTTCTCTTTCCCTGTCTCTTTTTCTCTTTGTCTCTTTACACTTCTCTTTCTCCCACTCTCTCTTCCCCTTTATCTCCCTCTCTCTTTCTCCCTTCCTCTCTTGTTTCCTCCTTGTCCCCCTCTCTCTTTCTCCCTCCCAGTCTTTCTCTCCTACCCTTCCTCCCTCGCTTTCATTCTTTCCTTCTCTTTCTATCTCTACCACTCTATCCTTTTTCCTTCCTCCCACTCCCTCCCTCTCTCTCCCCCATCCCTTTCTCTCTCTCAATCTCTTACTCTCTCCCCCTCTATATGTCCCTCTCTCCCCTCTCTCTTTCTCTCCCTCTTCCTCTCTCTCCCTCTCTCGTTATCATTCTCTCCCCCTCCCTCTCACTTCATCTCTTTCCCTATCTCTCTCTCTCTCCCTATCTCTCTCTCTCTCCCTATCTCTCTCTCCCTCTCTCTCCCTCTCCCTCTCTCGCTCCCTATATCTTTCACTATCCTTCTCTTTCTCTATCACTCACTCTCCCTCTCACTCACTCCCTCTCACCCTCTCTCTCCTTCTCCCTCTATATCTCTTTCTTTACCTCTCTTTCTTTCCCTATCCCTCTACCTCTCCTTTTTACTTATTCCCTTTCTCTCTTCCTTTTTTCCTCCCTCCCCCCTCTCTCACTCTCTCCCTCAAACTTTCCCCCACTCTCTCCCCCTCCTCTCCCTCTCTCTCTCTCCCCTAGTCCCTCCTTCTCTCCTCTCTCTCCTTTACCTCTCTCTCCCACTTTCCCTTTTCCTATCTCTTTTTTCCTCTAGCCCTCTCTCTCCCTTTCTATTACTCTCTCCCTCTTTTTCCCTCTCCCTCTATCTCTCTGTCCCCCTCTTTCCCTCCCTCTCACTCTCCCTCTCTAAATATCTCTCCCTCTCTCCCCCTCTCTCTCCCCATCCCTCTTTATCTCTCTCCCTCTCTCTCATTCCTTCTCTCTCCTTCTTCCTCTCTTCCTTTCTCTTTACTACTCTCTCCCTCTCTCTCTCCCCTCGTCTCCCTCACTCCCTCTCTTTCACTCTTTCCCTCCCATCCTCTTTGTAATGCCAGGTAACTACTAAAATAGGAATGTAATAAAAGTTTAATAGTAATATATATATATATAATTGAGAATGAGAAATAATTACTAGAAGGGTCAAAATAGTTTTTCATGCTTGAAGAATATTTTAGTGATTTTTCGGTACATGAATAGTAGTTATTGCATGAGAAAATTAATTAAAGCATGTTGTTTGTGTATGAAAAATATTTTGTTTGTTTAGAATAATTTTTAGAAGGGTGTTAGATTATTTTATATGACCTTATGAATTTTTCTACATATGGTGAACATTTCATTGAATTTTCTAAGTGTAGGAATAGTATTTTTTGAGGTAAAGAATTTAATTAGGCACCTTAAGAGTATTAGAAAATTTTTTTAAGAGCATAGAATAATCATATGGGATGTGTGAGAGTGCCTAGAAAATTTAAATTAATTTTAATATGTATAGGGAATATTTTTAATTGAAAATAGTGTAATTTTCACACTAAATAAATAAATTGGAGGCCCAAATGAGAGCCAAATATTATGAAAATTAAAATCAAACTCCCTTAATAAAATTTTGAATTTATTACGAAATGAAATTGAATTTTTTAAAAGTGTAGAAAGGAATTTTAAAAGTAGGGACTAAATTGTCTAAAATTAGGGACTTAATTGTATAAAATTAAAAGTCTAGTGATCCAAATTAAATTATGTAAGAATGTTAAGGGTCAAAAAATAGTCCTAGAAATGGAAAAGGGAGGATTAGAAGTGAGTTTTTACATAAAAGAGGGATTTAGGAAAGAGTAGGCTATAGAAAAGTCTAGAAACTTGGATGACAAAAAATTTGTCATTTTCCTTCTAACTTTGGCCTACCTAAAGCATTAATTAAGTCTGACTTCCAATAAATTTTGTGGCTAAAATTAAGCTAAATAGAAGGCTTAAACAAAAAGAAGATCAAATGGCCAAAAGTTTAGCCAAATAAAAAAATTGATTAGAAATTGAATTAAGAGTTGAGATTTATCCAAATTAAGGGCGGAAATAAGGTCAAAAAGTCCACAAAATATTCCTATAAATATGGTTGGTGAAAAAATTAAAAAGGGAAGTCAAATTAGAAAACACAAAGGAAACTCTAGCAAAAGTTTCACTCAAAAATTACCCAAAATAGTCCTAGCCAATTTTAGACCCTCTAAATCGAGTGGATTAAGCTTTAATTTCAAGTTGGGAGCTAAACACCATCAAGAAGAAAATTAAAAGAGCTAATTCAAATTTAGGGGAAAAAAGAGGAGGAAGAGAATTCTTAAGCAACCTACCTTTTCAATTTTAATTTGGAGCTAAATCAAGTAAGTTAACCTCTCTTACACCACAAGTATGATTAATTTCAAGTCAATTTTATGTTTAATTGCTTAATTTGATTTAATTGATCAATTAAGAAAAAATTAGGGTTAGGGTTCTTGATGAACCAAATTTGGGGGTTTCAAATTATTTCATTTAATTGGTGTTTTGGCACTTGATTCTGACTTATTTGAGCATGAATTAATATTTAGGAATGAAAAATTACACTTTAATTGAAGAAAAATCCACTAATTCTTAGAAATTATATTTGGCCTAAATTAAAGAAATTAGGGTTTGAGTTCAAAGCAATTTGATTCTATTTAATGGCTCATTCACACTTGAATAAGCATGTTTTGATAAGTAGAAATGGAAAATTTGCTAAAAATTGAAGAAAATGGGTTTTATGGGCTTGGGCCTAATTTCGACCCATTAAGGCCCAATACGGGTTTGGACCAGATTTTGGGTCCCAAATTTCAATTAAATTAATTCCTATATTTTTTACTTATCTAGTCTACTTAGTGTTAAAATAGTGGTACGAAATGAGGAGAAAATGTTAGGATTCTAAAGAGGTCGAGTTTACGCCTAAATGGGAATTTCGGAGAAATAGGTTTAAACCAAGTTTTACACCTTAAATTTGATTATTCAGACTCAAACACAGTAAAAGGATGGTTTAAAAGGAAAAGGGCTCATAAAAAGTTAAAGAAAATTCGGTTAGGAAAAATTGAGCCTTAGGCCCATTAAGGCCCAAACCAAAATTGAACCTCCTAAATCAATGAAATAATACGTAGTTAGGTTGGAACATGAAGTGATAGTTAATTTGGTAAAGACCAAATATGGAAAGATAATTAAAAACCTTAGGAAAAGAATTTAGGAAAGTAAAGTGAAAGGTAAATTTAATGAACAAAGAAATGGAACAAAAATGTTAATCTTCCTTTATGTTATTGGTATGTTCTTTCAAATGCTATATGAATGCATTAGATTATGAATAATGGCTATGCTTGAATGTGATTGATGATGAGAATTGGGTTATGATGATTGATGTGCCAATGATGGTTGTGTTGGATTATATTGGATTAATGTTATCTATGCTCGTTATGTTGTCTAATTTTATATCGATTCTTATGACTTAGTTACATAACCATTCTAAGTAAGCATTCATGAATTCATATAGCTTTCTACTTCATCGCAATTGCAAATGCATGCTTAGCTCATGAATAATGTTTTAAGTCATGAAAATATATTTTATGTCATGGTTATCCGATAGCAATCGAATGATTTTAAAGGAAAAGATTCCCATGAATTTGAGGTTTTGAGGAAAGGACTTCATGGGTTTTCCATATAGTGATGGTAATGGTTCAAGGTCGGGCAAATGCAAACGTGAACTTTTAGAGGCTCGATAGGGTACGTCCGTGGACGAGTCCGGTTCGCCAAAAATAAGGTATGGAAACCCTTAAGTACCTAAATGGGACATGTCCAAAGACAGAAAAAGGGTTTTCGAACTATTTATGAGATGTTTTATGACATGAGAAAAAAGATTTCTTACATATATATCGAGTATTTTATACATGCATGCACACTACATGCATACGTTAACTTATTGAACTCGTAGCTCATATAGTTCCTTATGGTGTAGATAAATAAGATACTATGGCTTACTTCTCTCCGAAGCTGATTTTCGAGGAATGCACCGGATGGTTATACCTTGGATGGGGCTTCGGAATCCAGTGGACATACTACGTATGATTTTATTTATAGTACTAGCTATTGACTTACATGTTCTAGAATTAGTCGGACTGTGTTATATTATATTATAAGCAATAAACAAGTAAGTGTAGTACTTTAAAATAATGTAGTTAGAACGAAACACGAATCGTAAAATGATAGTGTATTGATAGTAGTGTAGTTACTTTAAATAGTCCACTACATGCTAGCATCCTTGAATATTTAATAGAATTTCTTAATTAATCATTAAATAAAAAGAATAGTAAATATGAAAGAGAATAAGTATTATAATAATAATTGATAATAAGAAATTACATCTCAATGAATTACAATCGTTAGTAAAGAAAGGATTTGAACTAAAAAATAACCTTGAATCCGAGTTCCAAGTACCCGAGTAAATAGATCAAACGTGAAAAATTTATAATGTCCTTTCAGTCAAATCATAGGACCTACCCGACCACTATTAAATTTCTAAGACATAGATTTCACTCTATTCATTAAATCACAGCGCCTTGTTAGCTTGCATTCATTACACTTTGAATGTAGGTTAACGACGGTAATATTCTCAACCTTTTAAGTCCTAGGTTGGGGGTGTTACACTCTTCCTCGCCCTCTCTCTCCTTCTCTCTCTCCCTCTACCTCTCCCTCTTATTTTCTCCCCCTCTCCTCGCTCTTCCTCTCTCTCCTTCCCCTCGGCCTCTCTCTCTCTCTCTCTCTTCCTCTCTTCTTCCCTCTATTTCCATCTCTCTCTATCTCCCACTCTCTCGCCCCTCTCTTTCTCTCTATCTATCTCTATCCCTTTCTCTCCCTCACTTTCTTTCTGTCTCTCCCTCTTCTTTACCCTCTCTCCCCCTCTCTCCCCTCTCTTCCCCTCTTGCTCTCTCTCTCCCTCCCTCTTTTCCCCTCTTTCACTCTCTCCCTCTCGCACTTTTTCTCTCCCTCTCCCTCCCCCTTACTCTATCTCTCTCTCCCCCTCTCTTTTCTTCTATCCCTCCCATACTTTCTCTTACTCTATCTCTCTCATTCTCTTCCTCTCCTTCTCCCTCTCTCTCTCCCTCTATTCCTCTCTTTTTCACCCCCTCTCTCCCTCTCCATCTTCCTCTCGATCCCTTTCTAGTGCTTGATTATCCGGAACAACTAAGTTTTTTCCTTGTTAGTACCAACTCGAGCTAAGTGGTTATGTATGGTGGGCATTACAAGGATATCTTAACTAGCTCTCCTTTCGGATGTTGATTCTCCTTCTTGAGTGTTGCAATCGGCTTTGTGCCACTCCTATTTACTCTATTGAATCTCGTCGATGGCTATATTTGTGCCTAGAAACAATTGTCACTTCTTATTATCATCTTTGAGCCTCCGTATGTCCGACCCCAAACTTTTTAACTCATGCTCAACTCATTTGTCTTGTGATTGTAACTTGTCCAACTTAGCACATTTAGCCTCTAGTTCTGCTTGAGCCCAATGATAAATCGATTTTAGTATTCCTCATTTACATATATACTTTGCCAAGCCTCCAAATCTTGCTCCAGTGTCTAGTATCTTTTCTTTATCTTTTCCTCTAAACCTTTTTTCCTTAGCCAAGTCACTTGCCAATTTTTGATTCTTAGTCTTGAGCCTCTCGATTTCTTTGGTGAGGTCTTGATGGTCTATAGTGATTAATTCTGGAGAATCCTCAATTCTTCTCTTTTTTCCTTTAGATGGTTAGGAACAATACTTGGTTCCCGTGGTGCGATCGACTCACTCCCTTTGACAGGTTTGTTTGGACATCCATTTCCTGTGGTTTGGCCGGAGTTAGCCAAGTTTTTGAAGTCTTTAACTCTGTTTTCTTGCCACATGTTTTATTTCTTAATTACTACTAATTCATGATCTATTGTTCTTTCGCCAACTATTCCCGGTGTTAACCAATCTCGTAAAACTTGTTCAAGAAACTAAAGAGTGGCATCCATCTCAAACTTTCCTTTCAATCAATTTAGGCCCACAGTTCTAGGGATAGTCTATTCATAGCCCAATTATCTTGATACCATATAAGGAGCATAACAAGCATATCCGAGTTGCTCATACTAGAGGAATCCAAGTTCATGCTCCACGATAGAGGTCGTGTATGCTCTTCGATTCATCCGGACTATCTTTCATAGAAAACCTCCAGTCGAAAAACTAAAAAATGATGAGAACCACTCCTGTTCAAACTTGTTCTTCAATTTTTCAACCAGGAATGCTTTCAATGGTTCTTGATTAGTCCACCGAATGTATTGAAAACCGATTTATGGGCTTCAAAATGGCTAAGTACCCACACAAAAAGCACCTAAACACAATATTTCTTACTCCTTTTCCTAAACCTCTTACAATGACTCAATGAGGAGAAGGTTTCAGCTAGAATGGCAGCGATAGGATTTATAGAGTGCTTCTCTATCTTGATGAAGACATTAGTCGCATTTAGACCGATTAAATAGGCTAATAAGGGAAAAAACACTAACCTAAATATTATAAGTGCTAGAATTTTGATTCGTTTAAAGGTAACTCTTGGGTCCTTCAGCTTTTGTTTGAACACATCCGACCGGCTTTTAAACCGCCAACCTTCAACATTCTCTTTAGCTTTACCATGAATCATACTTATATCTAGCCAATCCTACACCCTTTTCTTAGCTTTGATCTTCTTCAATACGGATAGACTCAATGTAGAGTGCTCCTCCAAGGTTGGGGTCATTTCTAGTCTCCTTATAGTGAAACATTTGTATGAGGGGTCCCAAAGGCGAGCCAAGCCCTCGAGAGCGAGGCTTTTGAATTGGCACCTCTACCAATACTACAAGATCCCCATATCCAGCTTCAAAACCTATACTCGGTCATCATGGCTCATCATTTTCCAATAATCAAGCGAGTTTTGAGTGTCATTGATCATTCTCCCTATGGTTGCTCTAAAATTCCAATCCTAGGCAATCTCCTCTCGTTTGTTACAAAGCCTTAGAATTTTTATTGAATTTGGCCACTAAGTGAGTTTGTACTTGAGTTCTCTTGTCGACCATCCCGAAACATCATGACCAGATTGCTTGGCCAAAGTTTTGACATATCCAACTTACCTAGTGAATTTATATAGGAAAGGTGGTGCTAGGGTTTAGTTCGGCCATTACATGATTGGGTAGGATCTATCTAAGTCTCAAAGGGTCCCTTTGGCTCGGGAGAACCAAGGCTAACTAAGTCCAAAGCTAGAAATCATGGAGACCATTGAATACCTATCATGATAGTGGTAGCTTTCCAAAAGAGTTGAGGTTTCATGAGTGTTACACGGGACGAAACCCATTGGAGCAAGTAGTAATTCCTTTGTAGATCCTAAGGCAAATGTAGATACATTTAAATTATGCAGATGTGGTATATGCATGGGCATTATTTCATATCTAGTCTCAACTAAGAAAATAAAAATAAAAGCGGACATAAAGGAAAAAAATGATGTGATGTTAATGATAAAAAAAACAAATAAACATAAGACAAATAAGGGAAAAAAGAAATGAATTTGAAAGGCAAGCAAATTAGACAAATTGACATATAGGAAAAAAAATTCATCACATAAAAAAAATCAAATACAAAAAAATTATATGCAAAGCCTAACCCTAAGTGTTGGTCCCTAGTGGAGTTGTGATTCTTTCACGGGGTGACGTCGATGGTGAGGGTGACAAGTTGAGCTAAAAATAGGGAAAAATGAACAAAAATGATTGGAATAGTCACCTAGTATTAAGGTTACTAGGAAACCCTATGACTGGTTTATTCGGAGTTCTAGATAAGGGGTTTATTACGTGTAGGGAAGATTAAAAATCACCCTACCTCATCTTGCCTAAGGCAAACTATATTGCATACAATATTAATTCAATTTTTTTATTTTTTAAATGATGAAAGATCACTTATTTTAAAACATTTACCCCTAGTCAAATGATTCGGGACTTGATCGGTCGGAGATCTCATCCTCACTCTGTAATGGAGGTTGATAATGATGAATGCAAAGATAGCAAAACCGATAAAATTAAATGGAAAAAAATTGATAAATAGGCAAAAAATAGGTAGACTTAGCAAAATGGATAAACATACAAATAATGACAAAATTGGCAAAATCGATAAAAATTAATGATCAAGCAAAATTGGCAATTAGGCAAAAAAAATCAACGATTTATACTAACATAGGCAAAATTCGACCATTTAGACAATCATAGACAAAATCGACAATTTAGACAATCATAGGTAAAAGTCGATGATTTAGGCAAAAACTAGTAAAAATTGACAACTTAGGCAATCATAGGCAAAAATCAATAATTAAGGCAAAAACAAATAAAAATAGGCAATTTAGAAGATCATAGGCAAAAATCGACAATCGAGGCAAAACTAAGTAAAAATCGACAATTCAGTACAATCATATGCAAAAATTGGCTATTAAGGAAAAAATAAGTAAAATCAACAATTTAGGCAATCATAGGCGAAAATCGACAATTCGAGCAAAAGTAAAGTACATATGCAAAAATTGGCTATTAAGGAAAAAATAAGTAAAATCAACAATTCGAGCAATCATAGGCGAAAATCGACAATTCGAGCAAAAGTAAAGTAAAAATCAACGAGCATAAGCAATCATAGGAAAAAATCAATGAAAATTGAGAATCGGACTAAAATTGGCAAAAGAAACAAAAATCGACGAATTTATCTCGTCTTGACATATATAATTGATTGTGTGATGAAAACAAATTTACATGAGAAAAGTTTAAACTTGCTTGATTCGATGTTGTGTTCCTTTTTTTAATAAAATTACCATGTAAGACGCATTAAAAAATAATATATACATGTATCAAATAATAGCAAGTATCATAAAGTCCAAACCAACACATCATTCACCAAATCGATTACAAAGGTTGGCTAATGGGTGAAGTTACAACAAGCCGAGGCATGGGGCGAGGCACACTAGTAGGCCGCTGGCGAGGTGTGGGGCCTACTACTGTGTGAGGCTAGGCAAAAGGGAAGGCTAGTGTATGGTGGCTAGCCGAAGTGAGAGAGGGTAGTGTAAGGTTGGTGGCTTGGTTATTTTTTAGAAGAAGTGAATAGAAACCAATCTAAAAAAAGGCATAGTAGGGCTTTTTATATGTAGGGTTTTCTCGAGGCTAAGTTTGATTTGGTCCCTTATCTTACCAACTCACTTCATTTTGGTCGGTTTTTCCTCTATTTCTTCGGTCGCATCCCTTGATTATATTCTTTTAGTCTCTTTTCTTTTTCTTTTTATTTTTTATTTTTTATATTTTTTTGAAAAAAAAATGGGTGCTAACAAGAGAGATAAGAAGAGACGAGAGGAAGGGAGGGAGAGAGTGAGGGAGAAAAGGGCAAAGTGGGACATAAAGAGAGAGAGAGAGATGAGGGAGGGAGGTTTAGAGAGAGAGAGAAAGAGGGAAAGAGAGGAGAGTGATTAGGGGTGGGAGAGGGAGAGGGAGAGGGAGAGATAGATAAAAAGAAGGGAGAAAGAAGAAGGATGGAGGGATAAAGAGGGAGAGAGGGAGGAACATAAAGAAAGAGGGAATGCATGAGGGAGCGAGAGAGATAGAGATAGAAGGACGAGAGAGAAGAATAAGGGGAAAAAGAGAGGAAAGAGAGTGAGAGAGGTAAGGCAAGGAGGAGAGAGCAATAAGGGAGGGAGAGCAAGAGAGCAAGAGATAGGGAGGAGGGAGAGAGAGTGAGAGGAGCAAGAGAGAGGGAGAAAGAGAAGGAGAGAGAGTGAGAGAGGGAGATACAGAGAGAAAGATTGAGATAGAAAGAGAGGGAGAAGGAAAAGGAGAAAGAGAGGGAGCAGGAGAGAGGGAGAGAGAGAGGAAGAGTGAGAGGGAGAGATGTAGAGAGATAAAGAGAGATGAAGGAGAGGGAGGGAGAGATAGAAAGAGAGGGAGGGAGGGAGAGAGATAGAGGGAAAGTGGGAGAGAGATTGGTAGAGGGAGAGAGAGGGTGAGAGGGTAAAAGAATGGGAGACAAATTAAGAGAGAGAGAGAAAGATATAGAGATATGAAGAGAGTGATTAGGGGAGGGAAGGGGAGGGAAAGTGAGAGGGCGAATGTTAGGGAGAGGGAGAGAGGGTAAGAGGGAGAGAGGGAAAGAGAAATAAGGATATAAGGAGAGATGGATAAAGCGAGATGGAAAGGGAGATATGGAGAGGGAGATAGGGAGGGAGATAATGGGAGAGGGAGAGATAGGGAGGAAAAGAGAGTGAGAGAGGGAAAGAGGGATTGAGAGAGAGATAGTGGGGGTAAAGAGAGAAGATAAAGGGAGAGGATAGAGAGGGAGAGAGAAACAATAGAGGGAGAGAGAGGGATAGAGAAGGAGAGGAAGAGGGGGAAGAGGGAGGGAGAGGTGGAAAGAGGGAAAGAGGGAAGAGGAGTGAAAGGGAGAGAGATAGAGGGATAAAGGCAAAAAAGAGAGAGAATGAGAAGGAGTGAGAGAGGGAGGGAGGGAGGGAGGGAGAGAAAGAGTGATTAGGAGAAGGAGAGGGAGAGAGACAGAAGGAGAGAGATAGAGGGAGCAAGGGGGAGAGAAGAAGAGAGAAAGGTAGAGAGATTGAGGGAAAGGGAGACCGAGGGAGATAGAGAGAGGAGGAGAGATAATGACGAAGAGAAAAGGGGAGAGAGAGAGGGGCTAGGAATGAGAGAGATAGAGGGAGAGAAAAGATAAAGAGGGAGATAGAGTGAGAGGGGGAATGGGGGAGAGGGAGAGTGAGAGAAAGGGAGGAAGGGAGAGAGAGGGCGAGGAAGATAAGGAGAGAGGGAGAGAGTGAGAGAGATAGAGGGGGAGAGAAAGGGATAAGGATAGAGAGGGGAGAGATAGGGAGATAGAGAGGGAGAGGAAGAGGGAGAGAAGGAAAAGAGGGAGAGAATGATAGAGCAATAGAGGGAGAGAGAGGGGGTAGAGATCAAGAGAGAGGAAGAAAGAGAGGGTAAGAAAGCAAGAGAGGGAGAGGGAAAGGGAGTCGAAGAGAGGGAGAGACAGTGATAGAAAAGGAAAAAGAGAGGGATGGAGGGAGGAAGAGCGAGGAGAGGGAAGGAGGAGAGAGCGAGAGATTTAAGAGAGAGAGAGGGATAGAGGGAGGGGAGAAAGAGAATGAGAGGAGCAAGAGAGAGGGAGAGGGAGTGGGAGAGGGAGGAAAGGAGGGATAGAGGGAGAGGGAGAGGGAAAGAAGGAGAAAAGCAAAGAGAGGGAGGGAGGGGGAGAGAGATTAGGAGAGGGAGAGATAAGGAGAGGTAGAGACAAGAAGAGATGGAGATAGAAAAAAGAGACATTGGAAGAGAGAGTGTGATAGAGAGAGAGAGAGAGGAAGTGAGATAGAGAGAGGGAGAGAGATTAAGGAAGGGTGAGGGAGGGAGAGTGAGAGAATAAGAGGTAAGGAGAGTGTTATAATGGGAGAGAGGGTAAGAGGGAGAGAAGGAGAGAGAAATATAGTTCGAGGAAAGATGGAGAGGGAGAGAGAAATAAGGATAAGGGGAGAGATGGAGAGGGAGAGATAGATAAGGAGATAGGGAGAGGCAAATAAAGAGATAGGGATGGGAATAGAGGGAGAGGGAGAGACAGACAAGGAGAGAGAAGGTGAGAGAGGGTGGGAGGGATTGAGGGCGAGATAGAAGGGAAGACAGAGGGAGAAATAGAAATGGAGAGAGATATAGGGAGAGAGGGAGAGAGAGAAAGAGGGAGAGAGGGAGAAGGGGAAAGAGGGATAGAGGAAGGGGGAGAGTGAGAGGAGAGAGAAAAAAGGATCAAGGGAGAGAGAGAGCAAGAGAGGGGGAGAAAAAGAGAGAATAAGAGGGAGCAAGAGGGTGGAGAGGGAGGGAAGAAGAGAGAGAGAGATTGGTAGAGGGAGAGGGAGGGAGAGAGATAAAGGGAGTGAAGGAAAGAGAAAAGGGAGAGAGAGAGGAAGAGGGAGAGATAGGAAGAGCGACAAAAAGGGATAAAATAAGAGAAAGGGATAAAAGGAGAGCGAGGCTAGGTGGGAGATGGAGAGAGGGAGAATGGGATTTCGAGGGAGAGAGGGAGGGAAAGGAAGAGGGGGAGAGAGATAGAGCAAGAGAGGGAGTGAGATGAAGTGAGAACAATGGAGGGAGAGAGAAAGAGAGGGAGAGATAGAGAGAAAGAGGGAGAGAGGGGGAGAAAAAGGAGAATGTGACAGGGAGAGAAGGAGGAAGGGAGGGAGGGAGGGAGAAAGAGGGAGAGAGGAATGGAGTGGGAGAGAGGAAAGGATATAAAGCTAGAGAGAAGGAGAGAGAAAGAGGGAGAGAGAGAGGGAGAGAGTAGGAGAGAGGGAGAGAGGATGTGGGAGAGAGAGAGATAGAGAGAAAAGGTGAGGGATAGAGGGAAAGGGAGAGCGAAAGGGAGAGGTAGAGAGATGGAGAAAGAGAGATGTGGATATGGAGAGAGGAAGAGTAGGAGAGAGGTAGAGGGAGAGGGAGGGAGAGAAGGAGAGAGATAGATGAGAGAGAAGGAGAGATATGGGAAGATAGAGAGAGAGGGAGAGAGTAATAGAGAGAGAAGGGAAGAGAGAGAAAAAGAGAGGGAGGAAGAAGGGGAGTGAGAGAGAGTGGGAGAGAGAGGGAGAGGGAAAGAGAGGAATGGAAAGAGAGAGAGGGATAGAGAGGGAGAGATTTTGAGAGGGAATGAGTGGGAGTAGGGAGAGAGAAAGATTGGGGGAGGGAGGAAAAGGAGAAAGGGAGAGGAGGTGGGAGAGATAATGGGGAGAGAGAGAGAGGGGCGGATAGAGGGAGAAAGGGAGAGAGAAAGAGTGAGAGAGAGAGGGAGAGGGAGAGGGAGAGGGAGAGGAAGTGGGAGATAGAGATGGAAGTAAAAAGGGAAGTGGGAGATATGGATAGAGAGGGATAGAGAGGTAATGATGGAGAGAGGGAGAAGGAGAAATAAAGATAGGGAGAGAGAGAGAGGGAGAGATTAAGAGAGAGGGAGGGAGATATGAAGAGGGAAAGAGGGAGAAAGAGATAGGGAGAGAGAAGAAGAGATGCGAGATGGGAGTGAGAGGGCATGTGAGAATGATGGAGTAAGAGAAAGGGAGAAAGGGAGATAGAAAGATAAAGAGAGGAAGAGAGGGAGATGAAGGGAGATAAAAGAAGAGAGAGGTAAAGAGAGGAAGTTAAGGGGAGGGAGAGAGAGTAGAAAGAGAAGAGATAGATGGGAAGAGATAGAGAAAGGGAGAGAGAGAGGGAGAGGGAGAGGAGAGAGGGAGAGAAAGAGGAAGATAGAGAGAAAGGTAGGGACATAGAGGGAGAGAGTGGGAGAGAGGGAGAGAGGGAAGGAGAGATAGAGGGAGAGATAGGGATAGACCAAGAAAGGGAGAGAGGAACAAAGAAAGAGAGGGAGAGAAAGAGAGGGGGAGAATGTGGGAGAGGAATGGAGAGGGAAGGGAGAGAGGGGGAAATAGAGGGAGAGAGAAGGAGAGATAGATAGGTGAAAGGAGGAGAAAGAGGAAGAAGGATAGAGATAGAAAGGGAGAAAAAGAGAGGGAGAGGGAGAGGGAGAGAGAGTGGGAGAGAGATAGAGAGTGAGAGGAAGAAGGGGATAGAGAGGTAGACAGAGAGATAAAGAAAGAGAGAGGAAGAGAGTGAGAGAGAGAGAAAAAGGAAGCAATGTGGAAAGAGGGAGATGGGGGAGAGAGAGAAAGAGATAGGAGAGAAAGGAGACAGGGTGGAGAGGGAGAGAGAGGGAGAAAGAGAGGGAGGAAGAGGGAGATAGAAAGGGCAAGAGGGAGGGAGGAAGAGAGAGAATTTAGAGGAAGAGAGAGGGGGAGAGAGTAAGAGATAGGGAGAGGGAGGAAGAGAAATGGAAAGAATGGGAGAGGGAGAGAGGAATAGAGAAAGTGAGGGAGAGAGAGGGAGGGAAAGAGATAGAGAAGGAAATATTGAGAGAGATAGGGAGAGAGTGAGGGAGAGAGGGAGAGGGAGAGAGAAGTATAAAGAGGAAGAGAGAGGGAGAGGGATAGGAAGAGGGAAGAAGAAAGGGGAGGAAATGGAGAGAAAGGGAGGGAGAGAATAGAAGAGAGGGGGAGAGAAGGGAGAGAAAGAGGGAGAGAAGGGAGAGAGAGGGAGAGGGAGAAATGAGAGAGAGAGGGTGAGGGTGAGGGAAAGAAGGAGAGTGAGAGAGAAGTAGAGAGCGAGGGAGAGATTAGAAGAGAAAGGAAGAATGGGAGCAAGTGGGAGAGAGAAAGGGGAGAGAGAGAGGGAACAAGGGTGAGAGAGTGTGGGAATGGGGGAGAGAAAAGGGGGAGATTGAGAGAAAATGAGGGAGAGATGAGGAGAAAAGGTGGGGAGAGAGAGGAAGAGAAGTAAAAAAGGTGAGAGAGAGAGAGGGCGATGGAAATAGGGAAGGATAGAAAGGGGAGAGAGTGAGAGATAGACAAAGAGAGGAGAGAGGAAGAAAGAGAGAAAGATATATAGATGGAAAGAAGCGAGAGAGTGAGAGAGGGAGAAAGAGGGAGAGGAGGAAAGTAAGGGAGAGGGAGAGGAGAGAAATGGGAAGGAAGAGGGAGAAGGAGAAAGGGAGGGAGAGGGAGGGAGAGGGCGAGAGAGGAAGGGAGAGAGGAACGAGAGAAAGAGAGAGGGAGAGAAAGAGAGAGGGAGAGAGAGTGGGAAAGGGAGAGAGAGGAGGACAGTGGGAGAGGGAGGGAGAGAGGAGAGAGAGGGAAAAAAGGGAAAGATTACAAGAGGGAAAGAGGAACGAGAGAGAAAGAGGGAGAGCGGGGGAGAGGGAGAAAGGGAAAGAGAGAGGGAGAGAGAAAGAGAGAGGAGAGAAATGGGAGAGAGAGAGGCAATAGTGAGGGAGAGAATGAGAGAGATATTGGTGATAGAGGGAGAGAGAGAGGGGAAAGGAGGGGGAAAGAGAGAGGGAGAGAGGGTGAGAGAGGAGGAGAGAGGGAGAAGGGAGAGAAAAAGAAAGAAGAGGAGAGAGAAACATAGAAAGAGATGGAGAGAATGAGAGAGGGAGAGTGGGATTGGAAGAGAGAGAGGAGAGAGGGAAAGATGAAAAGAAGAAGAGAGGAATAGAAAAAGATAGGGAGAACAAGGGAGATAGGTAGATGTAGAGGGAGAGAGGGAGAGAGAGAAGAAGGAGATGGAGAGAGAGTGAAAGGGAAAAAGATATAGTGGAAAAGAGAGTGAGAGAGAGAAAGATAGGGATGTAAGGAAGGGAGAGAGAGTTTAGGAGATATAAGAAAGAGGGAGAAAAAGAGAGAGAAAAGAGAGAGAGGTGGAGAGAGATGAAGAGATCAAGATAAAGATAGAGGGATAGAGAGATAGAGAAAGAGAGGGAGAGAGAGAGAGAGTGAGAGGGATAAAAGGAGAGGGAGAGTAGGAGAAATAAAAAAGAGTGGAGAGAGAGAGGCAGAGGGAGATAGAAGGAAAGAGGTAGAGAGAGGGAGAGAGATGGGGAGAGAAAGAGATAAAGAGGGAGAAAAGGAGTGAGAGGGGGAAGGGGAGAGATAGGGAGAGGGAGAGAGAGACAAAAGGAGAGAGGGGAAAGAGTGTGGGAAAGGGAGAGAGAGGGAGAACAAGAGAGAAAGAGAGAGAAAAGAATAGAAAGGGAAGACAAAAGAGAAAGAGAAGGGTGAGAGAGAGGGGGAGAGTCCGTCTCTTTTTCTCCCTCTTTCTTATCTCTCCTAAACTCTCCCTTCCTCGGTTCCTCTATTTCTCTCTCTCACTCTTTCTTCCACTATATCTTTTTATTTCTCTCTCTATCTCCCTCTCACTCTCTCTCCATCTCCTCCTTCTCTCTTTCCCCTCTCTCTCTCCATTTCTCCCTTCTCTCTCTCTCTCCTTCTACCTCTCCCTCTCTCCCTCTCTCTATATCTCTCTCCCCTCTTTCCCTTTCCTCTCTACCCCACTTTTTTCTCCTTTTTTCCTTCTCTCTCCATCTCTCTCACCATTCTCCCTTTCTCTTTACCCTTCCCTTCCTTTCTCTCCTTCCATCTCTCTTTTTCTTTCTCTATATCTCTCTGTCTCTCTCCTTATCTCTCTCTCCCCCATTCTTTCCCTTTCTCTCCCATCCACTCTCTCTTTCACTCTATCTTTTTTTGCCTTTTTCTATCATTTTCTCTTCCACCCTCTCTCTTTCTTTCTCTATCTATTTATCTATCTCCTTTTCTCTTTCTTCCTCCCTTTATCACTCACTCTCCCTCTCCCTCCCTCTCTCTCCCTCTCTCCCCCTCTATCCTCTCTCACACTCTCTCCCTCTTGCTTTCCCTCTATCCTTTTATCTCTCCCTCTCTATCTCCCTCTCTCTCCCTTTCTCTCCCTCCCTCTCTCTCCCTCTCCCTCTCTATTTCTATCTTTTATCTCTATCCCCCTTTCTCCCCCTCCCTCCCTCCTTCCCTCTCTCTCTCTCTCTTTTCTAATTTCTTACTCTTGCCCTCTCCCTCCCTCCTTCCCTTTTTATCCCTTACTCTTTCTCTCCCTCTCCCTCTCTCCCTTCCTCTTTCTCCTCTCTCTCCTCTCGGTCCGCCTCTCTCCCTCTCTCACCTGTTTCTTGCTCTCTCTCGCCCTTCCCTCTTTTTCTTTCTCTCTCTTTCATTCACTTTCACTCTTCCTGTTCCTCTCTATCTCTATCTCTTATCTCTCTCTCTTTCACTACCTCCTTCTCTCTCTACCCCCTCTCTCCTTCTCCCTCCCTCACTCTCTCCCTCCCTTCCTTCCTCTCTCTCGTCCCCTCCCTCCCTCCCTCCCTCCCTCCTTATCCATTTCCCTTTCTCTCTTACTCCCCCTCACTCTTTCTCCCCACTCTCTCTTCCTCTCTCCCTCTCTCATTCCCTTCCTCTCTTACTCTCTCTCCCTTCCTCTACCCCTCTCACTCCCTCTCTCCCTTCCTCCCTCCCTCTCTCCTCTTCTTTCCCTCCCTTTCTCCCTCTCCTCTTACTTTGTCTCCCTCTCTCTCCCTCCTCTCTTTTCTATCTCTCCCTCTCTATCTCTTTTTTGCTCTCCCAACCCAAACTCTCCCTCTCTCTATCTATCTTTACATGTCCGCCTTTCTCCCTCTCTTACCCCCTCTACCCCTCTATCCTTTTTTTCTCTCCCTCCCTCCCTCCCTCCCTCCTCTCCCTCTCTATCCCTCCCTCTCCCTCTCCCTATCTTTCCCTCTATCTATCTCTCTCTCTCTCTCCCTATCTCGCTCTACCTCTCTCCCTTCATATCTTTCCTTCTCTCTATCTCTCTTTCTCTGTCTCACTCCCTCCCTCTCTTTCCCCCTTTCTTTCCCTTTCTCTTTCTCTCCTCCCCTTTTCTCTCCTTTTATTTTCCTCTCTCTCTCTCTCTCCTTCTTTCTCCCTCTCCCTCTCTTCCCCTTTCTCTATCTCCCTCTCCCTATCTCTCTATCTCTCTCCCTCTCACTCTCTCACTTTCTCTGTCCCTTTTTACCTCTCTCTATTCCCCTCTCTCTTTATCTCTCTCCCTCTCTAACTCCCTCTTGCTCTCCTTCTCTCTCTAACTCACTCTCTATCCTTCTCTCTCCCTCTCTATCTATCTTTTCTTCTCTCTCTTTCTATTTGTCTTTATCCTTTTCTCCCTTTCTCCTCTTTCTCCTCCTATCTTCTTCTCTCTCCCTCTCACTCTCTCTCCCTTCCCACTCATTCCCTCCCTCTTCGCCTCTCTTCTTGCCTCTCTCCCTCTTTTTTCTCTCCTCTCTCCTCTCTCCCCTTCTCTCCCTCTCTCTCTCATCTCTCTCTCACACTCTCTCACTCTCTCTTTTCCTTACTCCTCTCCCTATCTCTCTCCCTTTCCCTACCCAATCTCTCCATCTTTTCCATCTCTCTATCTCTCAACCTCTCTCCACTTGTCCCTCCCTATTTCTATCTCCTCTCTCCCCTCCCTCTATCTACTCTCTACCCTCCCTCTATCTCTCTCCCTCCTTCTCTCATTCTCTCTCTTTCTCTCTCCTCTCTCCTCTTTCTCCCTCTCTCCCCCTATCTCTCTCACTTTCTCTCCCTCTTCCTCCTTCTCTCCCTCTCCCTCGTACCCAATCTCTCTTTTTTCTCTCTCTATTTCTCTATCGCTCAACCTCATTCCCCCTTTTCTCCCTCCTTCTATCTCCTCTCTCCCCCTCCCTCTCTGCCTCTATCTTCCTCTATTCCTTTCTCTCCCTCCTTCTCTCATTTTCTCTTTATCTCTCTTTCTCTATATCACTCTTTCTCACTCCTTCTCCCTCTTTCTCTCTCTTTCTCCCTCTTTCTTTCCCTCACTCGCTTCCTCCCTCTCCTTTTTCTCTCCCTCTCTCCCTTTCTCGATCTCTTTCCCAATCTCTATATACTTCTCCCTCCTTCTCTCCCTCTCTCTCCCCCTTTTACCTCTCTCTCTCTTTCTAACTCTCACTCTCCCTCTCTCTCCCTTTTTATATGTCTCTCTCTCCCTCTCTACCTCCCTCCGTCCCTCCTCTCTCTCCCCTCACTTCCTCTCTCCTTCTCTTTCCCTCTTGCTCTATCTCTTCATTCCTATCACTCCTCCCCTCTCTCTCCCCCTCTCCTTCTCCCTCCTTCCTTCTCCCTCTCACTCTTCGATCTTCTTATCCCTCTCACTCCCTCTCTCTCTCCCTCTCTCTCACTTTATCTCCCTCCCTTCCTCTTTATCCCCCTCTACCTCTCATTCTCCCTTCCAAATCCTCCCTCTCTATCTATCTTTGTCTATTTACCTCTCTTACTATCTCCCTCCTCTCCCTCTCTCCCTCACTCTCTCTCTCCCTCTATCCCTTTCTCTCTCCCCATCTCTTTCCCTCTCTTATTCTCTTCTCATTTTCTCTCCCATCCAACATCTCCCTCATTCATAATCTCTCCTTCTCTATCTCACTCCTTTTCTCTCTCCCTCTCTCTTTATCTCCCACCCTCCCTCTCTAGCTCTCTCTCCCACTCGTCTCTTACCCTCACTCATTCTTGCTTGCTTTCTCTTTTCTCTCTCTCTTTCTATCTCACTCACTCTCTCCCTCGCTCTCTCCCTTACCCTCTCCCCCTCTTTCTCCCCCTCCCTCTATCCTCTTTCTCACTCTCTCTCCCTCTATCCGTCTATCTCTCCCTCTCTCTCCCTTTCACCCTTTCCCTCTCTCCCTCCCCCTCTCTATCTTTTTCTCTTAGGTCTTCCACCCTCTCTCCCTCCCTCTCTCTCTCTCTCCCTCCTCTTTCTCACCCTTTCCCTCCCTCCCTCTCTCTCTCCCCCTCTCTATCCCTCTCCTATTCTTCCCCTTCCCTTCTCTTCCCTCCTCTACCTTCACTCTTTGCTCTCTCCTCCACCTCCCTTCCCCTCTTTCTCCCTCTTTCTTCCCCTTACACTCCCTCTCTCTCCCTCACTCACTTTCTCTTTCTCTTTACCTCTCCCTCTTTCCTCCCATCTCCTTTTTCCCTCTTTCTTCCTCCCCCTTCCTCCCTCCCTCTCCCTTTCCCACCCTCTCCCTCTCCCTCTCTCTCACCCTCACTCTTTCCCTCTCACTCCTTCTCCCTCTCCCTTTCCTTCTCCCTATCTCTCTTACCTCTCTCCATATCACTCTCTCACTCTCTTCCTCCTTCATTACCTCTTTCTATTCCCTTCCCTCTCTATCTCTCTTCCTCACTCCATCTCCCTCAACCTATCTCTCTTCCACTCCCCTACTCATTATCTTTCCTTCTCTCCCCTTCTCTCTTTCTCTCTCCTCTTCTCTCCCTCTCACTCTCTCCCTTTCTAGGTGGCTTACCCTCTCTCTACCTCTCTCTTTCTCACCACTCTCTCCCTCTCTCTCCCTATATCTCTCTTTCTCTATCCAATCTTTTTCTCTCTCCCTCTCTCTTTATCTCCCACCCTTTCTCTAGCTCTCTCTACCTCTCTCTCTCTTACCCTCTCTAATTCTTGCTCCCTTTTTCTCTTTCTCCTTCCATATATCTCCCTCACTACCTCTCTCCCTCTCTCTCTCCCTCTTTCTCCCCCTCCCTCTATCCTCTCCCTCACTCTCTCTTCCTCTATCTCTCCTTCTCTCTCCATCTCTCCCTCTCTCTCCCATTTTCTCCCTCTTTCTCTCTCTCCCTCTCGCCTCTCTATTTCTCTCTTAGGTCTCTCTCCCTCTCTCTCTCCATCTCGCTCTCTCCCTCCTCTTCCTCTCTCCCCCCTCTCTCACCCCTTCCCTCCCTCCCTCTCTCTCCCCCTTTCTATCCCTCTCCCATTCTCTCCCTTCCCTTCTCTTCCTCCCTCCCTTTTCGCCCTTTGCTCTCTCCCTCTCACTTTCTCTCACTCTACCCCCTTTTCCCTCTTTCTCCCACTCTCTCCCCCTTACACTTTTTCTCTCTCCCTTACGAACTCTCTCTCTTTTTCTCTATCTCTCCCTCTTTCCCCTTCTCCCTCCATTCCTCTTATCTCATTCTCCCTCTCTCTTCCTTATCTCCCTCTCTCTCCCTCCCTCCCTCCCTCCCTCTCTCTCCCTCTCCCTCCCTCTCACCCTTAATTTTTTCCCTCTCACTCTCTCTCCTTCTCTATCCCTCTCTATCTCCCTCTCCCTATCTCTCTCCACCTCTCTCCCTCTCACTCTCTCCCTCCTTCATTACCTCTCTCTATTCCCCTTCGTCTTTATCGCCCTCCCTTACTCCATCTCCCTCACCCTATCTCTCTCCCACTCCTCTACTCACTTTCTCTTCTTCTCTTCTCCCTCTCCCTTTCTCTCTCTCTCTCTCTCCCTCTCCTTTTCCCTTTCCCTCTCTCTCTTTTTATGTTTCTCACCCTTTCTCTACTATTTCTCTCCACTCACTACCTCTCTCTCCCCTCGCTCTCTCTCTCCCTTACTCTCTCGTCCTCTCTCGACCCTCTCTCCATCTCTATCTCTATCCTTCTCTCTTCCTCTCTCTTCTTATCTCTCTCTTTTAACTTTCTTACTATATCTCTTCTTCTTTGTTTCTCTCTCCCCCTATCTCCCTCTATCACCCTCTCTCACTCCTTCACTTTCCCTCTCTACCTTTCTCTTACTCTCTCTCTTACCCTCTCTCCCTCTTCCTCTCCCTCCCTCTCTCTATCCCTTCTCTCTTAGTTTCTTTCCCTCACTCTCTCTCTCCCTCTCACTCCCTCTATCTCCATCTCTCTCAATCTCACACTCTTTCCCCCCTCTCTCTCCCTCTCTCTCGTTTCTCCCCTCCATCTCCCTCTCTTTCTCTCTCCCTTTATTCTCTCACACTACCTTTAGCTCTCCCCCTCTCTCCCTCCCTCCCGTTCCTCCCCTCTATCTCCCTCTCTTTCTCTCTTCCTTTGTTCTCTCACACTCCCTCTAGCTCTCCCCTCTCTATCTTTCTACCTCTCTATCAATCTCTCTCTCTCCCCTCTCCCTCTCTCTCCCACTTTCTACCTATCTCCCTCTCTCTCTCCCCTACTCTTTAACTCTCTCCCCCTCCCTCTAGCTCTCTCTTATTCTCACTTTTCCCCTCTATGTCCCCTTCTCTATCACTCTCTCCCCCTCTTTCTCACTCTCTCCCTCCCTTCCTCCCTCCCCTCTCCCTCTCCCTCTCTTTATATCTCCCCCACTCTCTCTCATATACTCTCTCTCTTGCTATCATGGTCTCTCTCTCCCTTTCTCTCTTCGTCTCTCTCTCCCTCCGACTCTAGCTCCTTCACTCTCCCTCTCTCCCCCTCTCATTCTTCCTTTCTCTCTCTCTATCCTTCTTTCATTCTCTCTCCCAATCTCCTTCTCTATCTCTCCCTCTTTATCTCTTTTTCTATCCTTTTCCCTCTCTCAATCCCTCTTCCCTCTCACTCTCCATCTATCCCTCTCCCTCTTTATTTGTCCCTTCCTCTCCCTCTTTCTCACTCCTTTTCCCCCTCTCTCTCCCTCTTCCTTTCTTCTCTCTCACTCTTTCTCCCTCACTCTCGCTCTTTTTTCTTCTTCTCACTCTCCTTCTCTCTCTCCCTCTCTCTATCTCTCCCTCTCCTTCTCTATGCCTCTCCCTCTCTCACTCTCCCTCGTTCCCTCCCTCTTGCTCCCTCTATCTCTCTCTCCCCTCTTTCTCCTCCCTTTGTCTCTCTATCCTTCTCCTACTCTCTCCTTCTCTTTTCTTTCCCTCTCCCTCTATCTCCTTTTCCCTCTCTGCCTTCCTCTCTTTCCCTCTCTCTCCTACTCTATCTATCTCCTTCTCCTCTCTCTTCCTCCCTCTCCTTCTATCTCTTCCTCTCTCTCCCTCCTTCCCTCTCCCTCTTCCTTTCTCCCTTTTTCCCTCCCTCTTCCTCTCCATATTTCCTTATCCCTTGCTCTCTCTCCCTCTTTCTCCCTTCCTTTCTCTCTCTATCTCTCACTTTCTCCCTCTCCCTTGCTCTCTCTCTCTTACTCCCTCTCCCTCTCTCTTTCCTTTCCTTTTTTCCCTCTCTCCCTCTTTCTCCCTCTCTCTCCCTCCCACCCTCTCTCCCACTTTCTCCCTCTCTCTCCCTTTATACCTCTCTCTCTCTCTCTCTCCTTATGTCCCCCTTTCTCCCCCTTTCTCCCTATCTTCCTCTCTCTCCCTCCCTCTTTTTCCCTCTCGATATCCCTTCCTCTCTCTATCCCTCCCTCTTGCTCTCTATCTCCCACCTGTCTCCTACTTTCACCCTCTCTTTCCCTCTCTCTCCCCCATCTCACTCTTTCTCCCTTCCTCTCCTTATCCCTCTTCCTTTCTCTTACTCTCTCCCATTCTATCTCTCACACTATCCTTTCTCCCTCTCCCTTTATTCTCTCACACTCCTTCTAGCTCTGTCTTGCCCCTCTCTCTACTTCCCTCTCTCTCTTTCTGCTTCTCTCTCACTCTATCTCCTCCTCTTTCACTCTATCTCTCTCTCTCTTTTCCCTTCCCCTCTCATTTTCTCTCCCTCTCTCCTTTTCTCTCTCTTTCTCTCTCCCACAATTTCTCTCCCTCTCTCCCTCTCCCGGTCTCTCCCCTTCTCTCTCCTACTCTTTCTCTCTTCCTCTCTAACTCTCCTACTTTTTAACTCTCTCTTTCCTTTTTCCTCTCTCTTCCCCCTCCCTCTAGCTCTCTCTCTCTCTCTCTCTCTCTCTTACTCACTCTTCCTCTCTACCACCCCTTCTCTTTTACTCTCTCTTCCTCCTCCCTCTATCTGTCTCTCTCTCTCTCTTCCTCTCTATCACCCCTTCTCCTCTTACTCTCTCTCCCCCTCCTTCCTTCGCTCCTCACCTCCCTCTTTTCCTCTCCCTCTCTCTCTCCCCCATTTTCTCTTGCTCAATCTCCCTCACTCTCTCTCATGCTTTTTTTCTCTACCTCTACCTCTTCCTCCCTCTATTCCTCTTTCAAGCTCTCTCACTTTACCTCTCTCCCTCTCTTCTATCTCCCCCCTCTCTCTCACTCTCTTGCTATCCCTCTCCCTATCCCTCTCTCTTTCTCTCCCACTCTCTCCCTCCCATCCTCTACATCTCCCTCTCTCCCTCTCCCTCTCCCTCTCTTATTCTCTCCCACTTTCTCTCCCTTTTTATCTCTTTACTTCACTCTAGCCTTTTTTCTCCCTCTTTTTCTCCTTCCCTCTCCTTCTTTTTCTCTCTCCCTCTCCCTCTCACCCTCCCTCTCCCTCTCTCTTGCTCTTCCTTTATCTCCTTCTTCTTTTTTTCTCTCTCCCTTTCTCTATTTGTTTCCTACTCTCTCCTGCTTTCTCCCCCTCTCTTGCTCTATCCTTCTCCTACTCATACTCTCTCTTTCTCTCTCTCCCTCTCTTCCTCTCCTCTCCCTCCCCCTCTCCTTCTCTCTCTACCTCACTATCATTATGTGTCTCTCTTATACTCCCTCTCTCCCTGTCTAACCCCCTCAATCGCCCTCTCAACTCTCTTGCTCTTTTCTCTATCTCTCTATCTCTCTCCCTTTCTCTCTCTCTGTCTCTCTCCTCCCTACCTCTTTTCTCCTTCCTCTCTCCCTCTCTTTCTTTTACTCTCTCTCCATCTACCTCTCTCATTCTTCTTCTTCTTCTCCCTCTCCCTACCACTCTCTTCCTCTCTCTCCCTCTCCCTCCCTACCATATCTCTCTCCCTTTCCCTCTCTAACCATTTCTCTCCTTCCCTTTCCCTCTCTCTTCCACCCTCTCTCACTCTCACTCTCTCACCCGCTATCCCTCTTTTTCTCTATCCACCTCTCTTTCTTCCTCTCTCTACCTTTCTTCCTCTTCCCCTCCCTACCTCTCTCTCACTCTCTCCTTCCTCTCACTCTTTCTCCCTCTCTCTATCTCCCTTTGTCTAGCTCTCTCTCTCCTACTCTTTTTCTCTCTATCTCTCTCTAAATCTCCCTCTGTCACTCTCCTTCTTTCTTTTCCTCTCTACCTCTCTCCCTCTTCCCTTCTTTACTTTTCCCTCACTCTTCCCCTCTCTCTATCTCCCTTTTCTAGTTGTCTCTTCCTCTCCCTTTCTCTTTTCACCTCTCTCTAACTCTCTCTCTCCCTTTCTCTTTCTCTCTCTCCCTTTATCTACCTCTCTCCCTTTTCCCCTCTCTACCTTTCTCCCTCTTCCCCTCTCTACCTCTCTCTCACTCTATCCTTCCCTTTCACTCTCTCTGCTCTCTCTCTCTCTCATTATTTAGCTCTCTCCCCTTGATCTCCCTCTCTCACTCCTTCTCTCGCCCCTTTCTCCCATTCTCTCTCACTCCTTCTTTCTTTCCTCTCTCTCCTCCTATCTCTCACTCTTTCTCTCTCCCTCTCTTCCATTCTCTCTCTCACTCCTTCTTTCTTTCCTCTCTCTTCTTCTATCTCTCACTCCCTCTCTCTCTCCTCTCTCTCCTTTTCTCTCCCTCTCCTTCTCTTCCATATCTACCTCTCTCATTATACCTCTCCGACTCTCTAACTCTATCTTGCTCTCCCTTTCCCTTTTTATCTCTTCCTCTCTCTCACTTTCTTGCTCTATCCCTTTCCCCATCCCTTTCCTCTTTTTTCTCTCTCTTCCTCTCTCTCTCCCCCTCCTTCTCTCTTAGTATCTCTCTCTTGATCTCTCCTTTACTTCACTCTCCCTTGCGCTCTCTCCCCATCTTTTCCTTTCTCTCCCTTCCTCTCTCCCTCCCTTCCTCTCTCTCACTCTCCCACTTCTCTTTCTCCTCCTCCCTACCTCGCTCTCTTCTTTTCGCTCTCTCTACCACTCATCCTTCTCTCTCTCTCCCCCTCTCGACCTACCCCTCCCTTTCTCTCACCCTCAATCCCTCTTTCTCCTTTTCTTCTATATTTCTACCACTCTCTCCCCCTTTTCCTCCCTCCCTCTCCCCCTCTCTCTCTCTCTCTCACCCTCTCCCCCTACTATCTCTCTTTTTCTCTCTCCCTCTCTTCTCATCACTCTTTCCCTATCTCTCTCTCGTTCTCGCTTTTTCTCTTCTCCTCTCCCTTTCCCTCTCTCTCCCTCTTTATCCCTCACCCTCTCCCTCTCTCTCTCCCCTAATATATCTCTCTCCCTCTTTCTCTTCTTGATCCCTTCCCCTCCCTCTCCCTCTCTATGCTCCCTCTTTCTCTCCCTCTCTCCTTTCTCCTTCCCTTTCTTTATCTATCTCCCTCCCTCCCTTCCTCTCTCCTCCCCCCAATATATCTCTCTCCCTCTTTCTCTTCTCTATCCCTCCCCCTCACTCTCCCTCTCTCTATGCTCCCTCTTTCTCTCCCTCTCTCCTTCCCTCTCTTTGTCTATCTCCCTCCCTCCCTCCCTCCCTCTCTCTTACCCCCCTCACAATATCTTCCTCTCTATTTCTCTCTTTACCTCTCCCTCTCTCTTCCTCACTATCTCTCCTCCTCCCCTCTACTTGTCTCTCACAATTTCTCCCCCTATGTCTATCCCTCACTATCCCTTTCTCTCTCTTCCCTTTTACTCTTTCTCCAACTCCTTCTTTCTCTCCCATTCTCTCTTCCTCTCTCTCCATCATTCCCTCCCCCACCCCCTCCTCCCTCTCCCTCTTTCTCTACTCCCCTCTTTCTTCCTTTATCTCTTTTTCCCCCCTCCCACTCTCCACTCTCTCTCTCCCTCTCTTTCTCTCTCTCCTTCTCTCTTTCTCCATCCATCTCTCGTCTCAACCTCTATCCCTCCCCCTCTTTTCCTCACTTGTTCTCTCTCTCTCCCTCTCCCTCTTCCTCTTTCTCCTACTTTATCTTTGTCCCTCCCTCTCTCTCTCTCCCTCCTCTCCCTCTCTATCTCTCCTTATAAATCTATATCTCTCCCCCTCTCTCCCACTCACTCTCTCAAACTCTCTCACTCTCTCTCATATTAATGTAGGTGCCTAAGATCTAATCATATTTGATGAGCTTTAGTTATTTTATTATTGCATTATTTATTTTAGGAATACTAAAAGAAGTCCTTCTATTAATTCTTATGTTTTATGTTTATTAATTTAGTAGAATTAGATAGAATTCCTTATGGTATGCATTTGCAATAGTGATTGATCGAAAGATATGAGATAAACACTAATGCATGTAAATGATATCATTAAACATCTTAAATCATAGCATTGTCAAGAATGGACATTAACCGTATATGGATAAACTTGTGAGTGCTATGCTTATGCAATATGATAATAGTAAGAGACCTCAAATGAATTAGCATGGTGATGCCAAAACAAAAATTTAGGTGATTTATGTTAGAGAATATATCACCGGAGTTAACTCGCTATGAGAACACATTTGGTTTAGTCCATGGAAATACAAGATGAATACAATAGGTCTTTAGACTTAAAGTGATCATGATTATCTCATTAAAAGATTTATGTACTTTGACACTCATTTCGATGGACCTAGTAAATGGTTGCACGTGGATGATTTGTTGGGTGCATTAGGAATCTAATAAAAATGGGTCTATGACTAAGATAGGACATGTCATTCCTTATATACTAAAGGAGTTATCACATTGTACTTCGATAAATATCTCGCTTAGGAAATTTATGACCATAGTAGGAGTATACCAATAAAGAGTTGAGACATTTTGAAATCGAAGAAAACTTGTGTGATCATAATAGAACAAGACTTATAACTAAGTTCGAGATCACATTATGATAAGTTGACATGATGACTAAATTATATGGTAACCATGCTCATGAAAGGTAATAATGGATTAATTAATCCTCCTCGAGAATTAAGTAGTCATGATGTCTTGCTAGAAACTAATCTTGATTTATGTATCAAGAGATAAAATAGGAGTCTTTTGTTCTTGATACATTACCACCGTATATAGGAGCCTATTAAGTCCATCATAAGTTTCAGCATTCATATGGTTAAAAAGAAAAAAGGATATTGGACAAAGTTTTCAATTTTGAAAGTTTCACATTTTGGAAAAGGTTTCTAAAAATGAAAGGTTTCCTATTTTAAAAATAAGTTTCCTAATTTGGAAGTTGGTTTCAAATTAGAAAATAAATAACCTAAAATGGAAATTAGTTTCCTAATTTAGGTTAAAGATTATTTATTTAGACTATCCAAATAAATTAATTATACCATAATGGTTTTGACCCAATAGGTTTAATTAAAAGCCTTAAGATATTTTTGTAGGAGGATAAAAATCAAACTTATTGTATAAGGATGAATGTTAAAAAGATAAATATCAAAATCCCATATATAAAATAACTCTTAGTTCTTAGAAGATTAGGAACCAACGGCCATAAGTCCAGTTAAGACTTATTTGCCACCCCTCTCCTTGTCCTTAGGAGGAGAGGTGCAACATTAAGGAGATAGATTTTTTGGAAAGAAAATTTGGTCAATAATGAAAAATAAAGGGACACATGGCTCAAAATAAAAAGCGAGGAGAAAATTATTTTGTCCCTAATTGTAGCACACCATCTCCTCTCTCATGTTTTTGGTTGTCCACAAAATTACCAAACTTTGATTTCTATAAGAGACACCACATAAAGCAAAAAAGGTGGAGTTAACACTCTATTAATTTTGAGTGCTTCTTTGTGGGTGCTTGGACTGTGTGTATCATTAATAGAGGCCGAGACACTTGGATAATTTTTTTGCTCAAGAATTTAGATCTATGCTAAAAGAGGTATTTCGATATGATATTGGAATTAGAACATTTGAATTTGCAACTCCAAACCTAATGGATATATTGATCCAAAAGATATAAAGATTAAAGAACTGAAAAATCCCAAAAAAAATTCCTTTATGTTTAGGATCTATCAATTAATTTAAGAAACAAAGAAAATAATCTCAAAACCTTTTAGCTATTATAAGCTAAAAACCTTAAGAATAAGAACTATAACCTTTTATCTATAATAAATAAAGACAACGGTTGTTAGGCGTTTGGGATTTTGAACACCACAAACAAAAGTTAAATAAGTTCTAAAGTGCCAAACAAAAGCTTAAATAAACAGTTCCCACTTGAAAAAGATATAGAAATTGTATTCGAATATCGTGACATAAATGATAAAGCCTTGCCTTTATATAGTGAAAGACCAAACGTCATTTTGGAATAAAAGAAAATAGAATTCATAAATAACACCAATAATGCCTCTTTTGTAACCTCCCTTATGCATCCTTCTCTTGCCATAATAACATAATTAGGATGATTCCACCATAATGAACATAACCTCCACCATTATAAGGAACACTCGAATGCTAGAATTAAGCACGACCACCCTTCCTTAATTAGATTACCTAAATCAACACAAATAAGAAGATAAATTAAGACTTAATAAAGAAGGCTTGAATCTAAGCCCAAAACTTATAACTTATTTGGGCCTAACTTTAAATATTATTGAAACTAGTCTAATGTAAACATAACTAGCTAAATAAAAGTAGGCCTAAACAAATAAGACCTAACGAAATAAAACTCAATAAAAATAAAATAAAACAAGTTCCAAATAAATAAGACCTAACAAGTTCAAAACAAGGCTGAATTCTTTTAGGCCCTTTATTTTCATGTTGCTTTAACTTGGTTGGTAATGGCTTGAACCATGTTGACCATGGATGGACCATCATGCACCATAAATGCTTTTCCATGAACCACCCTTGAGCCAATGACTTATACAAAGCTTGACAAAGCTTCTTTGACCTTCTTAGCCCTTGCCCGAGTCATGGGTGCTCCAAAATTGGTCAATAGGTCTTTTGGTTTGCTCGAACCACCTTGATGTCCATCATTCCTCCTTTCTTCAATAGGATTCATCCTCGAATCATCACCTACCTTAAAAAAGGATAAATTAGACCGATTAAAGGTAGTAAATATGTTACCATACTCACTTAGCAAATCAAGTTTGTAGGCATTGGCATTGACGCCTTCAAGCACTTAGAATGGTCCATCTCCTTAAGGCATAAGTTTTGACTTCCTTTGGCTAGGAAATCTTTATTTCCTTAGGTGCAACCAAACCCAATCAACCGGTTCAACTAACACCTTCTTTCTCCCTTTATTGTGTGTAGTAGCATATTGTTGTGTTTTCTTTTTAATTTGTAAATTCACCTTTTCGTGTAAAGCTTTTATATCTTCAACCTTCTTTTCCCATCAAGGCCAGCCCTCTCATTAATAGGTAAAGGTAATAAATCCATAGGTGTGAGTGGATTGAAGCCATATACCACCTTAAAAGGTGAATGTTTAGTTGTAGTATACACTATCCTATTATATGCGAACTCCATATGAGGTAGGGATTCCTCCAAATTCTTTAAGTTTTTCTAGATGATTGCCCTTAAAAGTGTGGACAAAGTCCTATTCACCACCTCATTTTGCCCATCAGTTTGTGGATGATAAGTGGTTGGGAATAAGAGATTGGTTCCTATCTTCCCCAAAGATTATTCTAAAAATGACTCAAGAATTTGACATACCTATCACTCATAATTTTTCTTAGAATGCCATACAACCTCACGATCTCCTTTAAAAACAATCCTGCTATATGTGTTGCATCATTGGTCTTTTGACATGGTATGAAATGTGCCATTTTTCTAAACCCGTCAACAACAATAAAAATAGAATCTTTTCCACTTTTAGACCTAGGTAAACCTAAAACAAATCCATTGATATGTCTACCTAAGGTTCATTAGGAATAGGAAGTGGTGTATATAGCCCATAAGGCATTACCTTACACTTGGCTTACCTATAAGTTAAGCATCTCTCACATAATCTCTCTACATCCCTTCTCATGTGAGGCTAAAAGAAATGTTCATATAGAATGTGTAAAGTCTTTTTCACACCAAAATGCCCTATAAGTCCCCCACTATGTGCGTCTTTCACTAATAATTCTCTTAAAGAACATTGTGACACACAAAGTTTTTTTCTCTAAACAAGAATCCCTCATACCTATAAAACTTATCCACACCCCTTTCTCATATGCATCATATATAGTGGCAAAATAAGGATCAAAAGCATAAACATTTTTAATGAATTCAAACCCCAACACTTTTGCATCAACTTATGAGATTAGAGTATGCCTTTGTGATAAAGCATAAGCTATTCTTTACTTTGCTTATACTTGATAACATATGGAAAGGATTTAACGAACTCCAATCATTTAGCATGCCTAAACTTACCCCTCGAGGTACTTCAAGGATTCATGGTTGGTGTGAATTATGAACTCTTTGTACCAAAGGTAGTGTTTCCATGCCTCCAAAACTCTCACTCGAAGCATAGAACTCCTTGTCATAAGTTGGGTAGTTCGGACATACCCCATTTAGCTTCTTGCTAAACAATGTAATGGGCCTTCCTTCCTTGCATCAAGACTCTCCCAATACCTATGCCACTTGTATCACACTCAATCTCAAAAGTTTTAGCAAAGTTAGGTAAAGCAAGCAAAGGTGCAAAACTAAGTTTATCTTTAGGCAAGTTAAAAGCATTATCTTTTTCTTTTTCCCACCTAAATCCCATATTCTTTTTTATGCATTCGGTTATTGGTGCAACAATTGTAGAAAAATTCTTAACGGATCTCCTATAAAAGCTAGCTAATCCATGAAAACTCCTTACATCGCTAACATATGTAGGTGTAGGCCCTTCTCTAATTACTTTTACTTTCTCTTGATCAACATGTATACCATTGTCATTCACTACATAACCAAGAAAAGTAATTTGATTCGTACAAAAAGTGCATTTCTTCAAGTTAGCATATGACCCTTCCTTACTAAATATATAAAAAACAATCATTAAAAGTGTTATATGCTCATCCAAATTCTTGTTATACACTAGTACATCATAAAAAAAGACTACGATAAATTTGTCAATGAATGCACATAAAACTTGATTCACTTACCTCATGAATGTACTACGTGTGTTAGTTAAACCAAAAGGCATGGCTAACCCCTCATACAAACCCCGTTTAGTTTTGAACATAGTTTTCCACTCATCTACCTCTCTCATCCTAATTTGATGATAGCCAAATTTCAAATCAATGTTTTGAAAACACACATGAACCATGCAATTCATCCAAGATATAATCTAACCTAGGAATAACATGTCTATGCTTTATAGTGATTTTATTAATGGCTCGACAATCAACACACATCCTTTAAGACCCATCCTTCTTAGGTACTAACAAAATAGGAATGGCATATGGAATCATGCTCTCCCATATATATCCCTTCTCCATAAGCTCACTTACTTGCTTTTGAATCTCCTTAGTTTAATCTAGATTGCATTTATAGGCTGGTCTATTTGGTATGGTTGCCCTTGGAATGAAATCTATTTGATGCTCAATTCCTCTTTAAGGTGGTAAGCCATTTGGAACCTCTTCAAGAAATAAATCATCATAATCTTATAAAAGATCAAACACAACACTAGGCAAAGAATTGTTAAGGTCGTTAGTGTTAAGCAAAATTTCCTTATCCATAAGTACAAGTAAAGGCCGCCTATAACCTAAAGCTCTCTTAACCTCTCTTTCACTCGCATAAACATTCACATGTTTAACACTCCCGCTCTCTTTTTTGTTTCCCCCTTATGTTTCCCATTTTCACTCATTTCACTCAGTTCACCTTTTTCTTTTCTCTTTTGCTCACTTAGACTCCCCAACCAATCATTTTTGCTAGATAATTCCTCACATTTCTACCGAATACACGTTTAGTCTTCAAAAATAGTTTTAGGTGACAACGGTCTAAGAATGAACTTGTGCCCATTCGTCACTAAAGAATATCTATTCTTGTATCCATCATGCAACACCCTTCTATCATATTGCCATGGTCTTCCTAAAAGCATATGGCCAACAAACATAGGTAAAACATCACAAAGAACTTCATCTTTATAACCCCCTATGGAAAAAGAAATAAAAAACTTGCTTTGTTACATTTTGAACCCTAGTGTCGTTGAGCCATTGTAGCTTGTATAGCTTAGGATGTTTCCTTATAGGTAACTTAAGCTTTTCCACAAGACGTATGCTAGCAAAATTAGTATAATTATGACTATCAATAATCAAATTGCATAATTTGTAAGAAATCAAGCAATACGTGTGGAACAAGTTTTCACGTTGCTCACCATCATCATCATGTTTTACTTGCACACTTAATGTTCTTTGCACAATAAGAATCTCACCCTTGGCAATCTCCACATCACTCGTCATGTTTTAAAGTAAGGTGATCACTACCATCTTCACTATCACTATTTTCATGCTCACTACTAGATTCCACCGACCCATCATCTCTCATGAACACTACTCTTTTATTTGGGCATTGTGAAGCAATATGTCCATGACCTAGGCACTTGAAGCACTTAATACTTCTTTTTTGTGTAGGTTATTCTATTTCTTTACCCTTATCATTTTTTGGTTTATTAACATCAATTTTAGGTTTGTTTAAGGGTTTTTCATCCTTTTCACTCCAACTCGATTTCCATGTAGAACTAAAACCCGAATAAGGCTTAGAATCATACCTTAAAGTGCCCTTTCACTTGAGTTACTTTTCAATCTTCATGGTAACATTTATCATATCCTCTAACTCCATATAGTGTTACAACTCTACTTGATTAGCAATTTTTTTGTTCAATCCACTAAGGACTCTTTCCATGGTTGCCTTCGAATCCTCCTCTACATTTGCATGAATCATAAGCATCTCCATTTCCTTATGGTATTTTCCACTCATTCTTCCTTGAGTCAACCTTTGAAATCAATTGTGAAGCTCCTTATAATAATGATTAGGGATAAATCGTTTCTTTATGATGCATTTCATTTCAGCCCATGTTTTAATAGGCTTATCTCCATTCATCTGACTTTCTTTACCTATTTGATCCCACCATACAACAACATAATCAGTAAATTCTATAGCAATAAGTTTTACCTTTTTTTCCTCCGAGTAGTTGTGGTAATCAAAGATCATTCTTTCCTTTGAAAAGTGGTATCTTCATCTTTATGCTACTAATATTTCTATTAACTCTATTTGGTCGATCCTTCCTTACTTCTTACCTTCCAAAATTTTGAATGGTGACATTATCATCTTCATCATCCTTAAATTCATCAAATGGATCTAGTTGCCTTACCACTCTTCTTGGTTCTTTAGGTATTTGCCTTGGTTGGTTTTGCTCATACCTCTTCACTCTATCATTCATCTCCATGAACTTTATTTCAATGGATTAAAGTGTCCCTTGTATGGATTCCATGGTAAAAGCCTCTTTCCTTGCATCAACTCCTCCTCCAAAATGGCTTGTCTTTTCAATTTTATTTTTAGACATGATACACAAATTCAGGAGATTTAAGAATTCATAAAGCCTCACCACTCCCTCACGTGTTTTCACTCTAAAATCTTATGTTTTACATAATTATTGACTTTTTCTTATTAATGTGCTCACCACTCTGTCTTTTTCCTCTCATTCCTTTTTGAGCTTTCATAAGTCATTTAGAGAACATAATCGGACAATTAGAGAGTAATTTGTTCAATGGAGTGAAATAAGCAACTCGAATTCCCAATGTAGAAGTAGGTTTTTGTTTTTAATACTTCTTAATTTGGCCTTAAAGAAGCTTAAATGGCCCAGGCTAATCCCCAATTACTTGTAATTTCCAAATTCAATAAACAAGCAATCAAGAGCATAAAATGGTCGAAGCTAATCCCTAATTACTTGGAATTTATAAATTCAATAAACAAGAAATGAAAAGCATAAAATTTTAGAACGTAAAAGAAAAAAGAAGTAAGAAACAAAAATAGTAGAATCAATCAAGTATAGATGAATCTATGATTTAGCCTATGCTCGATACCAAATGATAGGAAATTGAAATTAGAACCTTTGAATTTACAAATCCAAACCCAATGGGTATATTGATCCAAAAGACATGAAGATTAAACAACTGAAAAATCCCGAAAACAATTCCTTTATGTTTAGGATCTATCAATGAAGATTCAAGAAACAAAGAAAATAATCTTAAAACCTTTTAGCTATATTGAGCTAAAGACCTTAAGAATAAAAACTATAACCTTTTATGTATAATAGATAAAGACTATAGCTATTAGGTGTTTAGGATTTTGAACACCACAAATAAAAGTTTGATAAGTTCTAAAGTGCCAAACAAAAGCTTAAAGAAACAATTCTCACTTGAGAAAGATATAGAAATTGTATTCGAATGTTGTTGACACAAATGATAAAGCCTTGCCATTATATAGTGAAAGGCCAAGGGTAATTTTAGAATAAAAGAAAATATAATTCATAAATAACACAAATAATGCCTCTTTTCTAACATCTCTTATGTAACCTCTTTATCATTATGATAGCCATATTCCTTTTTCTTGTAACCTCCCTTACGTATCCTTCTCTTGCCATAATAACGTAATTAGGATGATTCCACCATAACGAACATAACCTCCACCATTATAAGGAATAGTGAATGCTAGGATTAAGCATAGCCACCCCCTTAATCAGATTACCTAAATCAACACAAATAAGAAGATACATTAGAACATAATAAAGAATGCTTGAATCTATGCCCAAAACTTATAGCTTATTTGGGCCTAACTTCAAATATTATTGAAACTAGTCTAATATAAACATAACTAGCTAAATAAAAATAGGCCTAAACTAATAAGACTCAATGAAATAAGACTAAACAAAAATAAAATAAAACAAGTTCCAAATAAATAAGACCCAACAAGTTCAAAACAAGGCTAAATTCTTTTAAGCCTTTTATTTTCATATTGCTTCAACTTAGTTGGTAATGGCTTGAACCATGTTAACCATGGCTGGACCATCATAAACCATAAATGCTTTTCCATGAAGCATCCTTAAGCCAATGGCTTGTACGAAGCTTGACAAAGCTTCTTTGACCTTCTTAGCCCTAGCCCGAGTCATGGGTCCTCACAAATTGGTCAATGGGTCATTTTAGTTTGTCGAACTACATTGATGTCAATCAAATTCTCTATTCATTACTTTAATTCATGTATATATATAGTTAATTGATCAACGACATAATCTTAGGCCCTTAGATGGAGGAATTTGTTTTATTTATTCCGAACCTTCATAGGATGCATGATTCTTCAATTGTTATCAAAGCCTCCATTGAACGTTTAATTGTATATTATGTTAATTATGATTAACTATACGAATTAACTATGGATGATTATAAATCTAGTTTTTTTGGTATTTTATATCAATTCAAAACTTAAATTTAGGTTAAATACAATGGGGCATGCAAAGCCGACGTTGGACTTCGATGCTCGCATGCATAAAAAAAAAAAACAATGGCTGGTCGCACACTAGGTGTGCAATAGACCGAGCATTACGGACCATGCCACATGTTAGGTGTGCGGGCCGAGTGCTACGTGCCAAGCCACGGGGAAGGTGCGTAGGCTAGGTGCCCACCCACGAGGCATACCGAGCCCACGAGCTAGGCGTGCGTACACAAGGAACATAGGCCAAGTGCCTATGCTCAAGGCATACCGAGCCCATAGGCCGTGCAAGTGCGTGCGAGGTGCATAGGGTAGGTCAAGCCCATAAGCCAAGCATTGGCATGGTAGACTACGAGCCAGTGCACACGTTCCGGGTTGTAGGCCATGCATGTGAGGCCACTAGCCAAGTGTTTGCACACCAAGCTACTAGTCGTTGTGCGTGCCAAGCTAAAGGCTTAGGCATCTAAGCCCATGGGCATTCGAGGCCCAAAAGTTCATGGGCTTAAAATGGGCCCTAAGGCCCGAAAAGTTTTTAAATTAAAATTTAGAGAAATTTTGTTAAATTTATGAAATCACCAAAAACATAGATTTATAATTATTTTATGAATGAAATATGTTTCCCTAGTATGTTATGTGTCAATGTGATTGAAGCATGGGTGAATGGTATGAATGAGTCGACCTAGTTTTATGGATTAAATGTTTGTAGTTTTTGGATCAATAGAACTTGTGTGTTCCGCCTTCTCTTACACTCGTATTGTATTTCTCTTCTTATCTTACTCCTTTTGAATGGAAGTCGATGTTTCTTATTCAAATAAATGTAAAAGTAAAAGATAGAATTAGAATAGATGCAAGGAGAAGATGCCGGAGAATGAAGACATTCTTGAAGAATTTGTAATAATTTTTTACCTAAGAATTTAACCCACTAGTCTCCCTATGGCTCGAGGTGGCTAGTATTAGATATATATTACCATTCATTGACCCTTAATTTCATGCATAAATGTATGTATATTATAGAATTAATATTAGTATGCATGTTAGGAATAATGTGATTATTGATTAATATGCATGCTAGGATGAGATAAACCAAATTAAAATCCTTTAAATAAAATATTAAGTTAATTACCTTTTAGTATTATGAAGAGGGAACTTTCTTGGTTGTTATTCACCTATAGATATAACTCAAGGTCATTTCTTCATTGAGGAAAACAAATCATGGGCCATGTGATATCCTCGAATGTTGAGTCTAACTTAAATGAGTTGTTGGGTTTGTTGAAATAACTCAAGGCCTAATAAACTTGTAAGCACTTATTGATATTCACATAAGATGTGATAAGGCTAAAATTTGTCATGCCAATGAGATTAAGAATTACATTAGATGTAATTGGTAAGGAGTTACCTACCTAATCCTTCATGTATAGCTTATTGAGATAACTCAATGTTAATGTATGTTAGAAGATGGGATCCTAACCCACTAAGAAAATGAATCAAAATGTTTTCTTGAGTCCTAGATTAAAGGTTATAGAAGTTGAAGAAAAGAGTGGGAGCGAACATAGATTTTACTTCTTTGATTTATGCTTTAATTTATTTTATACGGTTTAGCTAAGCAAACCGTATGTTTTTCTATCATGTCAAGGTTATCGCTACAGTATTTTTTACAATACATTGATGTGATTAATGATTAATGGAAGTAATACCTTAAATGACACAAAATTTTGACTGAAAAATGAATAAGAGGAATGTGCTCCAACATGAGATTGCTCCGTGTGATAAACGAAAAGGGGTACCATTAAGGGGTGCAAAGAAGAGTTTTGATAACACCTTAAATATTCATGTTATTAAAGTAAACTCTTTTGCTTCTAGTCCCACATTATGGCTATTTGATACTTGGATGTGGTGTACACATTTACACAAATTTAAAAGGACTAGAGGAGGTTAGAAAAGCTACTTCTAATGAGGTTGACTTATGCATAGGTAATGGTTCAAGAGTTGTACCATTAACGATAGGCACCTATAAGTTGGCATTAGCATCGGGACTTGTGGTTATTCTTAGAAAATTTCATTATATTCCTAGTATAACTAGGAATATCATTTCCATTTTTGGTTTGGACCAAGATGGTTTTACATTTTTATTTAAAAAAAAAAGTTGTTTCTTTCATAAAGATGATATTTTATATGGAAATGCTAATATGAATAATGGTTTATATGTTCTAAATATAGACACACCTATCAATAACATAAATGTGAAGAGACTCAAAATTAATGATCTAAACATGACCTATCCGAAGCATTGTCGACTTGGCCATATAAATGAAAATCATAATCCAAATAACATAAAAATGGATATTTAGAATTATTTAATTATGAATCTTATGATGTCTATGAATCTTGTTTACTTGGCAAAATAACAAAATCCCTTTTTAGTGGAATAGGTGAAAAAGCTACTAATTTATTAGGCCTCATACATAGTGATGTATGTAGGCTCATGTCCACCCAAGCTAGAGGACGATATGATTATTTCATAACCTTTATCGATGATAGATCATGTTTTAGTTATATGTATGTAAAAAAATATGAAGCGTTTGAAAAGTTCAAAAAGTTTAGGTTTAAAGTTGAGAAACAAACAAATAAAAGTATTAAGGCACTTTGATTAGATCGAGGTGGAGAATACTTAAGTACTAAATTTTTAGATCATTTAAAGGAGAATGAGATTCTATCATAATGGACTCCATCTAGAACACCATAAAGGAATGGTGTGTTCGAAATGAAGAATAGACACTATTAGATATGGTTCGATCCATGATTAGTCAAGCCGATATCCCAATTTCATTTTAGGGATATGCACTCCTTATCGTGAAATTTATTTTGAATAGGGTTCCAACAAAGTTTGAAGATTAGATTCCATATGAGATATGAAAAGAAAAGAAAGCAAATTTATCTTTCCTTAAGATTCGAGGCTATGAAGCATATATCAAATGTGCGGATGGGCATAAACTTGAGCCCAAATTAGCAAAATATAAATTTATGGGATTTCCAAAAGAGACAAATAGATATTACTTTTATGAGCCATAAGAATAAAAAGTGTTTGTAGCTAGGCATGCTGTATTCCTTAAGAAGAAATTTATAAATGCTAGAACCGAGTGGGAGGAAAGTCTGAACTCGATGAGATTCAAGAAGAATCATAAATTGACATTCCAATAGTGAAACCCTAAGTAGAAAAGTTACAATGTGTTGCAATCATCCCATAAACTAATATACAAGAACTTTGTAGGTCCAAAAGGATTCACCAAGAGCCAAAAAATATGGCCTTTAGTCTCAACACATGGAGATGTGTTTGTCATATGAAATGATGAACCTAATACCTATGAAGAAGCAATGTTAGACATTAAAAAATGACATGAGGCCATGAAATCTGGAATGGGATCCATGTTCACTAACCAAGTATGGACCTTGGTTGATCCTCCTAAAGGTGTTAAACCTATTAGGTTTAAATGTGTCTTTAAAAGAAAGATCGATATGGATGGATATGTACACACGTACAAAGATAGACTTATGGTACAAGGGTATCATCAAAAACGGGGTATTGATTATGATGAAAATTTTTCACTAGTAGCAATCGTTAAATCCGTTTAGATTATGCTTGCAAATCCGTATATCATAATTATTAGATATAGCAGATGGATGTCAAAACTATTTTCTTTAATAGAAATTGAATGAGGATGTGTACATGACACAACTCGATGGTTTTGTCACCAAAGGATGTACAAATAAGATTTGTAAATTGCAAAGGTCCATTTATGACTTAAGCAATCATCCGGGAGTTAGAATGAACATTTTGATGAAACGATCAAAGGGTTTGATTTTCATACAACGAAAACAAACCTTGTGTATATAAGAGGCTTAGTGGGAGCTCAATTTTTTTTATGCTATATGTAGACGATATACTATTTATTAGTAATAATACGACCATGTTGCAATCTATAAAAGATTAGTTATCTTAGAATTCCTCCATAAAAGACATGGAAGAGGTAGCTCACATTTTAGGAATCAAGATTTATAGGGATAGATCACGAGGAATGTTAGCTCTCTCCCAAAGCACGTACATTGACAAAATACTAAAGAGGTTTAGTACAAAAGAATCCAAGAGAAGACTTATTCCAATGTCACATGGTATAAAACTTTCCAAGACTAAGTGTTCTAACACACAAAACAAAAGGCAAAAGAGGAGTCACATTCCCTATATGTTAGCCATAGGATCTATCATGTATGCCATGTTTTCTATGTGGTTTGATATCTCATATGCTTTGAGTATATGTAGTAGATACAAGCTGATCTAGGTGAAAAATGTTGGATTACTGTGAAGAGTATTCTAAAGTACTTACAAAGAACTAAGGATGCTTTCCTAGTCTATGAAGGGGATGAACTAGTAACGAAATGGTTCACAAATGCTAATTTTTAATTTGACCATGATGACTTTAAGTCATAGTCGGGATTCATTTTTTAGTTGAACGATAAATCTATTAGTTGGAAAAGTTCCAAGCAAGAAATAGTGGTCGACTCAACAATTGAGGCTGAATATATTACAACTACGTAAGCAACTAAGGACGTTGTTTGGATTCATAAATTATTGTCTAGACTACAAGAGGTTCCTAGCACTGTTGACCCAATAGTATTGTACTATGATAATAACGGAGCTATAGAATAAGCTAAGGAACCAACTCTCATCAACGATCCAAGCATGTATTACGATGCTACCATCTAATTAGAGAGATTATCAATCATGGCAACATAAGGATAGAAAAAGTCCATACCGATGATAAAATAGCTAACCCTTTGACTAATCCTTTATCACAACTAAAACATAAGACCCTTGCTCGATCGTCGGGTGTAAGGGACGTGGTTGGTTGGATTTAGTACAAACGGGAGATTGTAAGTGTAGGTATCTAAGGTCCAACCATGTTTGAATGGGCTTGAGTTATTATATTATTATATTATTTATTTTAATAATAATAAAAGAAGTATTTCTATTAATTATTATGTTTTATGCTTATTAATTCGATAGAATTAGATATAAGTCGTTATGATATGCATTTGCAATAGTGATTGATTGAAGGATGTAAGATAAACACTAATGCATATAAATGATATCATTAAACGACTTACATCATAACATTATCAAGAATGGACATTAACTATATGTGGATAGACTTGTGAATGTTATACTCATGCTATATGATAGTAGTAAGAGATCTCACACATATTGGTATGGTGACGCTAAAACAAGCACTTAGGTGTATGTTAGAGAACATATCACTAGACTTGACTCGTCATAAGAACCCATTTGGTTTAGTCTATAGGGATCTGATATGAGATAGGTATAATTGGTTCTTAGACTTGAAGTCATCACAATTATCTCATTAGAGGATTTATGCACTTTGACACTCGTTTCAATAGACCTAGGTTACATTTGGTTGATTCATTGGGTGCGCTAGGAATCTAATGAAAATAGGTGTATGATTAAGATAGGACATGTCATTCCTTGTATGTTAAAGGAGTTATAACATTGTATTTCGATGAATATCCGCTTGAGAAATGTGTGGCCATAGTAGGAGTACACTATTAAAGCATACTTGGTTTACTATAAAAGCTAAGACATTTAGGACTCAAAGAAAACTTGTGTGATCATAATCGAATAAGACTTATAATTAGGTTTGAGATCACACTATGATAAGTTGACATGTGGAGTAAATTATATGGTAACCATGCTCAAAAAAGGTAATAATGAATTAATTAATCCTCCTAGAAAATTGGGTAGTCATGATGCCTTGCTAGAGGCCAATCTTGATTTATCCATCAAGAAATAAAAGATGAGTCTTTTGTTCTTGATACATTATTAACATATCTAGTACCCTATTGAGTCACACGAATAAGTTTAAGCATTCACATGATCAAAAAGAAGCAAAGATATTTAAAAAAAAGTTTCCAATTTTGGAAAAAGTTTTCAAAAATGAAAATTTTCCTAAAATAAAAATTTCCTAAAATGGAAGTTTCCTAAAATAGAAAGTTTCCTATTTTTGAAATTAGTTTTCTAATTTAGAAGTTGGTTCCAAATTTTGAAATAAATAACCTAAAATGGAAATGTGTTTCCTAATTTAGGTTAAAGGGTATTTTAGGAAATTATTTCCTAATGTGGGTCGCATAAAATTATTTAAGATTATTTATTTCGATAGTTCAAATAAATTAATTGGATCAGAATGGTTTTTGCCTAATAGGTTTAATTAAAAGCCTTAAGATATTATGGTAGGAGGATAAACATCAAACTTATTAGATAAGGATAAATTTTTTAAAGATAAAAATAAAAAAAACCACATGTAAAATAACTCTTAATCCTTGGAGGATTAGAAAGCAACAACAAGTCCAATTAAAAGTTATTTGTTGCCCCTCTTCTTATCCTTGGAGGACAAGGAAACTCTCCTCCTATAAATTAGAGGAGAGGTGCAGCATAAAGGAGAGAGAATTTTTGGAGAGAAAATTCAACCAATAAATAAAAAAAAGGGACACATGGCTCAAAATAAAAAGCTAGTAGAAAATTATTTTCTCCTTAATCCTAGCACACCATCTCCTATTTCATCTTTTTGGGTTGTTGCAAAATTGCCCAAATTAGATTTTTGTATGAACCATTAGATAAATCGGAAAAGGTGGAGTTAGCACTCTACCAATTTTGAATGCTTTTTTTATGGGTGTTTAGACTACGTGAATCATTAATAAAGATCGAACACTTAGATGGATTTTCTACTAAAGAATTTCCATATGTACTGCAAGAGGTAATTCTCTTTTCATTGCTTTAATATATATATATATACTTAGTTGATTCAACGACATAATCTTAGGCCCTTTAGATGGAGAAAATTTTTTTATTTATTTTGTACCTTCATAGAATGCATGATCCTTCATCTCCCTCTCTATCTCTCTTCATCTCCCCCTCTATCTCTCTTCATCTCCCCCTCTATCTCTCTTCCTCTCTCCCTCATCTCTCTCCTCTTCTCTCTCCATCCCTTTCCCTAAAACCTGTCTCTCCCTCTCTCTCCCTCTCCCTCTTTCTCTCTCCTTTCATCTCTCTTTTTTCTCTTTCTTTTATTCTCCCTAACTCCCTCTCTTACTCTCCTCCTCTCACTCTCTCACTCTTCCTCTCTCCCTCTTTCTCCCTCTCTCCCTCACCCTCTCTCTCCCTCTTTCCCTCTCTCTCCTCCCTTTCTATCACTAACTCTCTCTCTTTCTCTTCCTCCCCCTCTTCCTTTTATGGTCTCTTCCACTCTCTTTATATCACTCCTCTAGCTCCCTCTTTCCCTCTCTATCTTGCTCCTTCTTTCTTTCTCACTCTCTTTTTTTTGCTCTTTCTCGCTCTCTCTTTGTCTCTCACTCTCCCCTTCTCACATCCCCTCTCTCTTCATCTCTTTCTCTTTTCTCTCTCTTTCTCTCACTCTCATAGTCCCCCTCTCTTTCTCTTACTCTATCTCTTTCCCTTCATCTCTCTCACTCTCTCCCTCTCCCTCTCCCTACCCTTCTCCTTCTCTCCCTCTTCATCTATCTCTACCCTCTCTATCTCCTCGCTCTTTCTCTCCCTCTTCCTCTATCTCCCTTTTTAGCTCTCTTTCTCCCTCTTTCTCACCACTCTGTCTCCCCTCTCCCTCTTCCTCTCCCCCTCTCATGTTCTCTTCTCACCATCTCTCCCTCTTTCCCTTCCTCTTACTCTCCCCCTCTCTCTCCCTCTCTCTACCTCTCCCTCTCTTTTCTTCCTTCCCTTTCTCTCTCTCCCCTCTCTCCTCTCTCCTCCCAATCCTTCTTTCTCCCTCTCTCTTACCCTTTCTCCCTCTACCTCCTCACTTCTATCCCTCTCTCTCCTCTCTCCTTCCCTTTTTCTCTCCTTCTCTCTCAAACGTTCGCTCTTTCTCTTACCTACTCTCTCCCCTCTCTCCCTCTTGACCTCTCTCTTGTGCTCTCTCTCCCTTTTTACCTCTCTCCCTCTCTCTTTCCCTGCCTTTCCTACACTCTCTCCCTCTCTCTCCCTCTCTCTCTTTCTCTCTTTCTTGTTCTCCCTCTCCCTCCCTCTCTCCCTCTTTCTCCTTCTATTCCTCTCTCTTCCCTCTCGTCCCTCACTCTTGGTTCCCCCTCTCTCTCACTCTCTCTCCCTCTAACTCTCTCTCCTCCCTCCTTTCCCCTCTCTCTCCCTCTCTCTACCTCTCCCTCTCTTTTCCTCCTTCCCTTTCTCTCTCTCCCCCTCTCTCCTCTCTCCTCCCAATCCTTCTTTCTCCCTCTCTCTTACCCTTTCTCCCTCTACCTCCCCACTTCTATCCCTCTCTCTCCTCTCTCCTTCCCCCTTTCTCTCCTTCTCTCTCAAACGTTCGCTCTTTCTCTTACCTACTCTCCCCCTCTCTCCCTCTTGACCTCTCTCTTGTGCTCTCTCTCCCTTTTTACCTCTCTCCCTCTCTCTTTCTCTGCCTTTCCTACACTCTCTCTCCCTCTCTCTCCCTCTCTCTCTTTCTCTCTTTTTTGTTCTCCCTCTCCCTCCCTCTCTCCCTCTTTCTCCTTCTATTCCTCTCTCTTCCCCTCTGTCCCTCACTCTTGGTTCCTCCTCTCTCTCACTCTCTCTCCCTCTAACTCTCTCTCCTCCCTCCTTTCCCCTCTCTCTCCCTCTCTCTCCCTCTCCCTCTCTTTTCCTCCTTCCCTTTCTCTCTCTCCCCCTCTCTCCTCTCTCCTCCCAATCCTTCTTTCTCCCTCTCTCTTACCCTTTCTCCCTCTACCTCCCCACTTCTATCCCTCTCTCTCCTCTCTCCTTCCCCCTTTCTCTCCTTCTCTCTCAAACGTTCGCTCTTTCTCTTACCTACTCTCCCCCTCTCTCCCTCTTGACCTCTCTCTTGTGCTCTCTCTCCCTTTTACCTCTCTCCCTCTCTCTTTCTCTCGCCTTTCCTACACTCTCTCCCTCTCTCTCCCTCTCTCTCTTTCTCTCTTTCTTGTTCTCCCTCTCCCTCCCTCTCTCCCTCTTTCTCCTTCTATTCCTCTCTTTTCCCCTCTGTCCCTCACTCTTGGTTCCCCTCTCTCTCACTCTCTCTCCCTCTAACTCTCTCTCCTCCCTCCTTTCCCTCTCTCTCCCTCTTTCTCCCACTCTTGGTCTTTCTCTCTCTCCCACTCTCCATGTCCTTCTTTCCCTCTTTACCTCTCTCTCCCTTTCCTTCTATCTATTCCTCCCTCTCTCTTCCTCATTCCCTCTTTACCTACCTCTCTCACCCTCTCTCTCCCTCTCTCTCTCTCTCTTGTTCTCTCCCTCTCTTCGTCTCCCTCTACCTCCCTCTCCCTCCCTCTTCCCTTATCCTTCTCTCTTTCTTCTCTCCCCGTCTCTGTCCCTCTTTCTATCCACCCTCTCTCCCTTTTATCTCTCTCCTCAATCTCTCTCTCCCTCTCTCACTTCCTCTCCCTCTCACTCTCTCTACCTCTCCTTCTCTCTCTCTTTCCCTCTCTCCTCCCCTCTCTACCTCTCCCACTAATTCTTTCTACCCCTCTCACCCTCCCTCCTCTCCTCCTCCCTCTTTCTCTCTCCCTAGCTCTCTCTCTTGCTCTCTCTCCCTTGCTCCCTCACCTCTCATTCCTTCTCTACTAGTATTGGTGCCTAAGATCTAACCATGTTTGGATAGGAAAAAATTAATATATTCTTGCATCATTTAATAAAGAAGTCATTCTATTAACTCTTATGTTTACATGTTGATAAATTCATTAGAGTTAGATAGAAGTCCTTATGATATGCATTTGCAATAATGATTGATCGAAAGATGTGAGATAAACACTAATGCACACAAATGATATTAGTAAATGTCCCAAGTGATAACATTATCGAGAATGGACATTGAAAATATATGGATAGACTTATGAGTGCTATGCTCATGCTATATGATAGCAGTAGGAGACCTCACACTTATTGGCATGGTGATGCCAAAGCAAGCACTTAGGTGATTTATGTTAGAGAACATATCACTAGACTTGACCGCCATGAGAACCCATTTGGTTTTAGTCCATAGGAATCTCATACGAGATGGGTACAAATGGTCCTTAGAATTGAATTCATCACGGTTATCTCATTGGAGGACTTATGCACTTTGACACTCGTTTTAATGGACCCATTAATGGGTTGCACGTGGGTGATTCGTTAGTTGCATTAGGAATCCAATGGAGATAGGTGTATGACTAAAATAGGACATTTCATTCGTTGTATGCTAAAGAAGTTATCACATTGCACTTTGATAAATGTCTACTCGGGAAATCGCGACCATAGTAGGAGTACACCAATAGAGCATAGTTGGTTTACTCTAAGAGATAAGACATTTTGGAATCGAAAAAAACTTGTATGATTATAATCGAACAAGAATAATAACCAAGTTTGGGATCAAAATGTGATAAGTTCACATGAGACTAAATTGTATGGTAACAATACTCATGAAAGATAACTAATAATCCTAGCGAATTGGGTAGTCATGATACCTTGCTAAAGAGCAATCTTGATTTATGTATCAAGAGATAAAAGAGGAGTCTTTTGTTCTTAATACATTATCAACATATCTAGGAGCCTATTGAGTCACATGCATAAGTTTAATTATTCACATTACAAATGAGAAGCAAAGATATTGGAAAAAGTTTCTTATTTTGGAAAGATTTTCCAAAACGGAAAGCTTCCAAAAATGAAAAGTTTCCTATTTTAGAAATCGGTTTCCTAATTTGGATGTTATTTTTAAATTTAGAAATAAAGAACCTAAAAGGAAAGGATTTTTCTAATTTATGTTAAAGGGTATTTTAGAAAATTGCTAAAAATGTGGACCCCACCAAAATAATCTAAGAATATTTATTTGAATAGTCAAAATAAATTACTTAGGCTAAAATAGTTTTGGCCTATTAGATTTAATTAAAAGACTTAAAGATAATTTTGGTAGGAGAATAAACATCAACCTTATTGGATAAGAATGAATGTTCTAAAGATAAACACTAACCTTATTGGATAAGGTTCAATTTTTTAAAATATAATAATCAAGTAGTCTACATATAAAATAACTCCTCATCCTTGGAGGATAAAGAAGAAACAACCTAGAGTTCTTTATGGACTCAAAGTTGCCACTCTCCTTATCCTTGGAGGACAAGGGAACTCTCCCCTATATATAGGGAAAAAGGTGCAGCAAAGAAGGGGTTAATGACCTAATAGAGTATTTCGTCCAACAAAAGGAAAATGGGAGAATTTTATCCAAAAAAAAAAGAAGAAGGAGAAATTTTGGCCAACCTCCAAAAATAAGTTAAGGCACATGGCCAAGAGAGAAAATAAAAGGAGAAAATAGTTTTCTCCTAAATCCTTTTAAGAAATAGTCTTTCCTCCTCCTTTAAGGTTATTGTAAAGTTGCCTATAATTGATTTCTAGAGAAAATACTTAATCGAAAGGTGGAGCTAGCACCCTATTAATTTTGAGTGCTTCTTAGTAGATACTTAGGTCGCGTGGATAATCAATAGAGGTCGAACACTTCGATGACTAATCAAGGACAAGGAATTTAGATCCGCACTATAAGAGGTAATCCTTTACTTTAGCTTATTATCATGTATATATGATTAGTAGATACAATGGCTCGATCTTGAGGCCATAAATAGAGGAAAAGTTTTGTTTTATTTCACTTCTCCATGGATGCATGATCCTTTAATTGGTATCGAGCCTCCGTTAAATCTCCGATTCTATGATTGGTTAATTGTGATTAACTACATGAATAAGATATAGCTAATTATAAATCTTGTGTTTTTGATATTTTATATAAATATGAAACTGAAATTTTAGGTCAAAATCGGTCGGAGCACGCGAGGTCGACGTTCAAACATTAATGTCGTATGTGTGGTAGCCCTATCGCCGGCGGCGTGTTAGGTATACCGATAGCATGCTCGATCACGTGCTAGACACACTCCATGTGGCCTACCGGCCTTTCGGCGATGCGCTAGGTGCATGCCGGGCAACCTACTAGTCTACCGAGTCGTATGCTAGGCATATGATAGACTAGGCACGCGCCAAGCAATGCGTTGGCTCCGCCGTGCTATACGCTAGGTGCACGGTAGAGGCCGAGCATGAGAAAATGGCTTCCCGGCCTATGCACCGAGCTCGTGGGCAACGCCGTAGGCCATTGGCCGAGCACTTTCATGCTAGGCCGGTGGCCGTGGGTAAACTTAAGCGAATCTAAGGGTTTGGGCTATGAAACTCGTGAACCCTCGAGGCCTAAAAGCCTATGGGCCCCACGTCGAAAAGGATTTTAAAATTAAAGTTTAGAGAAATTTTGATAAATTTATAAAATAACCAAAAATATAGATTTATAATCATTTTATGAATTAAATTGTTTCATGAGTATGCCATGGATCAATGTGATTGAAACATGGATAATGGTATGGATGAGTCAATCTAGTTTTATGAATGCTTTGCATTTTTTTGCATAAATAGGACTCGTGTGTTACTGCTTTCTTTATTACTCCATGTTGTTTCTCTTCTCATCTACTCCCCTTGAATGTAACTTTAGGTTTCTTATTTTGAATAAATGTAAAAGTAGAAGATAGAAAATAGAATAGATACAAGGAGAAGACGCTAAGAATGAAGAAATTCATGAAGAATTTATAATAATTTTTCACGTAGGAATTGACCCACTAGTCTCCTTATGGCTCGAGGGTGCTAGTATTAGAAATCCATTACCATTCACCGATCCTTGAGTCATGCATGAGATGTATGAATGTGATGAGATCAATGTTAGTATGCATAATGAGGAATAATGTGATTATTGTTTAGTATGCATGCTAGGATGAGACTAACCTTATTAAATCCTTCAAACAAAATATTAAGTTAAATGCTTTTCAACGTTATGAGGCGGGAACTCTCTTGGTCATTGTTGGCTTGTTGAAATAACTCAAGTTCACTTCTTCCTCGAGGGAAACAAATGATGGATCATGTCATGTTCTCGAACGTTGGGTCTAACTTAAATGAGTTGTTGGGGTTGTTGAGATAACTCGAGGTCCAATAAACTTGTAAGTAAGGATTGGTATTCACATAGGATGTGACAAGGACAAGGAGTTGTCATACCAATGGAATTAGGAGTTATATTAGATGTAATTGGTAAGGAGTTACCTACCTAATCCTTCATCTATGGCTTGTTAAGATAACTCAAGGTTAATGCATGTTAGAGGATAGGATCCTATGCTACTAGAAAAATGAATCGAAAAGTTTTCTCGAGTATTAAATTAAAGGTTATAGAACTTGAAGAACATAGTGGGAGCGAACATAGATTTTACTTCTTTAATTTATATTTTATCTTATGCAATTTAATTAACCAAATCGTATGCTTTTCTATCCTATCGATTGCATAATATGACTAGCAACACATCGATACGATTGATCATTGATGGAAGTAATGCCTTTAATGGCACAAACTTCCTTGTTTGGGAAATGAATTTGAGGATAATCCTCCGACATAAGGAAATTCTCTATACTACGGAGAAAACTCTTTCGGATGAGCCTCCTCTAGTTCAAGCTAAAGCTCATGAAGTATGGATAAACATAAAGATGATACGATCATTACTCGGAGCATCATGGTTGCTACTATGACAATGGAGTATAGATGCCAACACAAAAGCTCACAAGCTTTTGATATCATAGCAAGGCTCAAGAGCTTATTTGAGGATAATGCTAAGCATGAGTGCTATGAGATAGCAAGGAAGTTTTTAGGGCCGGAATGGATGATGGATCCAATGTCAAAAAGCATGTCATAGAAATGATAGGCTATATTGATCGATCGGCCGAACTTGAAGTTGGAATGGATGCTTGAATTATCCATTGACCTAGTGTTGCAATCATTGCCCAATAGCTATAGAAAGTTCATCATGAACTTCAACATGATGCACATACAAAAGACTCTTAGAGAGCTATTATCCATGCTAAGGGAAGCTTAGCCCGAAATTACCAAGAAGAACACAAGCTTTGTACTTCTAGTTAATAAGGGAAAAGGTGCGATAAAAAGGAAGAAAAAGCCCAAAATGAAGAAGAAGTCTTCAACTCCACCAACTCGGAGGAGTGAAAAAGGCCAAGGCTCAAAATAGCTAAAAGGATGCGGCTTGCTTTCATTGCAATAAGAAAGTGTATTGGAAGCGCAACCGCAAAGAGTACCTAGAAGGGGTGTAAGAGAAGAGTTCTACCACCACCCCGGTATTTATGTTATTAATGCTAATCCTTGTATTTCTAATTTCCACCTCATGAGTATATGATACTAAATGTGGTGCTTACATTTTGAAATATATAGGATCTTAGAAGAGGAAGGAAGATAGCTTTAAGAGAGAATATTTACATAACCACAATGGATCAAAGAGTTGGACTATTAGTGTGGATATTTATCGACTAGCACTACCATGTTGGGATGTGCTTGCAACTCAATCATTATTATTTTAGTAGAGACTAAAGATGTTATTTCCATTTCTTATTTTGAATAAGTATTTCATTTTTAAGAATAATAGTTATTTTTAGAATCGGTTTTTATGGAAATATTTTGATAATGATTATATGCATTAAACATAACTCCCAAATGTATAATATAAATACTAGAAGACTCAAATGATCTAGATAAACATTAATTAGTAAGCAACATCAAACTTAGTTATATAAGCAAAAATCCCATATCCAACCTACTTATACAAAAGGATATTTAGAATCATTAGATGATGTCTAAGGAATCTTGTTTACTTGATAAAAAGACATGTATCCCCTTTTAGTTGAAAAGGAGAAAGAGTTATTAATGAATGTAATCCTCATACATAGAGATGTATATGGGCTTATGTTCATCAATGCAAGAGGAGAACATGCATGTCACATAACCATTAATGATAATGGATCATGTTATGGTTATAAGACACAATTCCAAAACATTTAAAATGTTTAAAAGTCTAGACTTGAAAAGTCATGAGATGAACTAGAGTTTAAAAGCATCTTGATTCGATCGAGGAGCCGAATAATTAAATGCTAAAATATTAGATCACCTAAAAGACAATGAGATTCTCTATGGACATCACATGTTAGACATGATCGATCCATGATGAGTCGAATTAATATCCCTAATTATGAATGAACACTCCTTACTACAACCTTTGAAATGAATAAGATTCTGATCTATCAAAGATAGATCACATATGAGATTTGAATAGGGAAGGAAAATGAGTTAATAATCTTTCTTTAAAGATTTAAGACTATAAAATGTACGTCAAAGGGTTTGACAAAGACAAAATGAAGCCTAAAATTAATAAAGTGTTAGATTGTGAGATACCCTAAAGTAGAATTAGGACATAAATATCTTACCACTAGAACAAAGTCTTGTTCCTCATTAAGCACATTATGTTCCTTGGGAAGGAATTTATGGATGCTAGAAACGAGTGGGAGGAAATTTAAACCAATAAGATTTGAGTAGACTTACAAATTAACACTTTAATAAAGGAATCCTAAAGTAGGATGATTACAAAGAGTTGTAACTCTCACAAACAAAAACACAAGAATTTCAAAAGTTTAAAGCAAATTCATCAAAAGATAGAAGGGATATGATCTTTTCATCTCAACACATTGTGATGTGAGCCCTAAAAGAGATGATGAAGCTAATACTTTTGAAATGGCAATGTTAGACATTGATTCCTATAAAAGGCAAAAGGGATATATAGTTGACACACCCTAAAAGTTTCCAAGAACATGCAAATAAGATTTACAAAAGGCTAAGGTCCATTAATAAGACTTAAGCATGCCTCTAGGAATATAAATTCATGTTTTATGGAATGATCAAAGAGTTTGATTATTCATAAAAAAATCATAATAAAATAAACCTTATGTATATAAGAAGCTAGTGGGAGCTTATTAAGTCATGATTATTCAACGCAAAATCATACCTCGACATAACATCATGTTGCAAACAAAGGATTAGGGAATCTAAAAGAAATTTCCTTAGGATGGCATGTAAGAGGAACCTACAATCTAAGAGTATAGATCTATAGAGATAGATCACTTAGAATGTGAGGAGTCTCCCAAGGTAGTTACAATGACATGACACTAAAATGTTTAGTATGGAGCAATCAAAGAAGGTTTTGTTCCAATGTCATATAGCTTAGTAAGCAACAACAAAGGATTCATAGCACAAGCTAAGGAATCAAGGTCTCCTACATGGTCCAAGTAAGTACTACAATGCTATCACTTGATTATGGAGATAAAAGGGTCATGGTAGCATAAGGATAGAAAACACCCACACTATGATAACATAGTTGACCCCATACTAAGCCCTCATCAAAGCATCTAACCCTCACTCGATTGTCGAGACTAAGGGACATAGCTGGTTAGCTCTAATGCAAGCGGAAGATTGTTAGTATTGGTTCCCAAGATCTAACCATGTTTGGATGGGCCTAAATAGATGCATTATTACATCATTTAATAAAGAATTCATTCTATTAACTATTATATTTACATGTTGATAAATTCATTAGAGTTAGATAAAAGTCTTTATGATATACATTTGCAATAGTGATTGATCGAAAGATATGAGTCAAACACTAATGCATATAAATGATATCATTAAATGTCTCAAGTCGTAGCATTGTCGAGAATGGACATTGACAATATGAGAATAGACTTGTGAGTGCAATGCTCATGCTATATGATAACGAGTAGGAGATCTCACACCTATTGGCATGGTGATGCCAAAGCAAGCACTTAGGTGATTTATGTTAGAGAACATATCACTAGACTTGACTCGTCATAAGAACCCAATTTGTTTTAGTCCGTTGGAATTTCATACAAGATGAGTACAAATGGTCCTCGGACTTGAAGTCATCATGGTTATCTCATTGGAGGATTTATGCAATTTGACAATCATTTCAATGGACCCATTAATGGGTTGCACGTGGGCAATTCATTGGGTGCACTAGGAATCCAATGGAGATAGATGTATGAGTAAGATAGGACATGTCCTTCCTTGTATGGTAAAAGAAGTTATAACATTGCACTTCGATAAATGTCTACTCAAGAAATCTGTGACCATAGTAGGAATACACCAATAGAGCATAGTTAGTTTACTCTAAGAGCTAAGACATTTGGGAATCAAAAAAAACTTGTGTGATCATAATCGAACAAGACTAATAACCAAGTTCAAGATCACACTTGTGATAAGTAGACATGAGGACTGAATTGTATGATAACCATGCTTGTGAAAGGTAGTAATGGATTAACTAATCCTTCTAGAGAATTGGATAGTCATAATACCTTAGAGAGGCCAATCTTGATTTATGTATCAAGAGATAAAAGAGGAGTCTTCTATTCTTGATACATTGCCAAGATATCTAAGAGCCTATTGAGTCACATGTATAAGTTTAAGTATTCACATTACAAATGAGAAGCAAAGAAATTGGAAAACATTTTCAATTATAAAACTTTCCTATTTTGGAAAGAGTTTCCAAAATGAAAAGTTTTCAAAAATGAAAAGTTTCCAAAAAATGGCGAGTTTCCTATTTTAAAAATCGATTTCCTAATTTAGAAATAAAGAACCTAAAAGAAAAGGAGTTTTCTAATTTAGGTTAAAAGATATTTTGAGAAATTGTTTCCTAATGTTAACCCGACTAAAATAATATAAGAATATTTATTTAGATTGTCCAAATAAATTAACTGGGCTAAAATAGCTTTGGCCCATTAGATTTAATTAAAAGGCTTAAAGATAATTTTAGTTGGAGAATAAGCATCAACCTTATTAGACGAGGGTGAATGTTTTAAACATAAACATTAACATTATTAGATAAGGTTGAATATTTTAAAAGATAATAATCAAGTAGTCCATATATAAAATAACTCCTCATCCTTGAAGGATAAGGAAGCAATAACCTAGAGTCTTTTATGGACTCAAAGTCGACACTCTGTTTATCCTTGGAGGACAAGGAAGCTGTTCCCTTCTATATAAGAAGAGAGGTGCAGCAAGGAAGGGGTTAATGACCTAATAGAGTAATTCATCCAATAAAAGGAAAAAGGGAGAATTTTGACCAAAAGAACAAAGAAGGAGGAGAAATTTCAACCAGACCTCTAAAAATATGTTAGGGCACATGGCAAGAGAGAAAATAAAAGGAGAGAATAGTTTTCTCCTAAACCCTAGTAAGGAATACTCTTTCCTCCTCCTTTAAGGTTGTAACAAAGTTTCTCGGGATTGATTTCTAGAGGAAATACTTAATCGGAAAAGGTGGAGCTAGGACCCCATTAATTTTTAGTGCTTCTTAATGGATACTTGGGTTGCATGAGTCATCAATAGAGGGTGGACACTTAGACGGCTAATCAAAGAAAAGGAATTTAGATCTTGTGCTACCAAAGGTATCCTTTACTTTAGCTTATTATTCATATATGTATGATTAGTAGATTCAACGGTATAATCTTGGGGCCTTAGATGGAGGAAAATTTTTTATTTCATTCCGCATCTCCATAGGATGCATAATCCTTCACTCTCTCCCCCTCCCTCTCTCCCTTTTTCTCATTTTCCCTCGCTCTCTCGCTCTCTACTTCTTTATCTCTCTTCCTTAATCTCTCTCTCACTTTCTCTCTCTCTCTTAATCCCTCTCACTCTAGCTCTCTAACTATCTCTCTTTCTCTATATCCCTCCCTTTAGCTCTCTCTTTCTCTCGACTCTCTTCCTTGCACTCTTTTTCCCTTTCTCTCCCTCGGTCCCTTTACCTCTCTCCCTCTCTCCCTCTTTCTCATTTTCCCTCGGTCTCTCCCCCTCTCACCCTCTCCCTCTTTACTTCTCTATCTCTCTGTCACTTTCTCCCTCTCTCAATCCCTCTCACTCTAGCTCTCCAACTCTCTCTCTCTCTCTCTTTATATCCCTCCCTTTAGCTCTCTCTTTCTCTCTCCCTCCTGCTTTCTCTCTACCTCTCTTCCTCGCTCTCTCTTACCCTTTCTCTCCCTCACTACCTTTCCCTCTCTACCTATCTCCCTCTCCCTTTCTCCCTCTCCCACTTTCTCTTATCCTCCCTCTCCCTCCCTTTCCCTCTCCTCTCCATCTCTCTCCTTCTTTTTTCCCTCCTCTCCATTCCTCCCTCTCACACTTCTATTTTCTCCCTCTCCCTTTCACCCTCCCTTTCTCCCTTTCTTTTCTCTCTCTCCCTCTCCCTCTCTCTCCTACTCTCCCTCTATCTTCCTCGTTCTCCCTCTCCCACTCTTCATCCTTTCCCCTCTCACTCTCTCCCCTCCCCCTCCCCCTCCCTCTCTTCTTCTCCCCCTCTCCATCTCTTTTTCCCTCTCTCTATCCCTTTTTCTCTCTATCTCTCCCCTCCCTCTTATTCTCTCTCCCCCTCTCTTTGTCTCTCTTTCTCATCCATTCTCTCTATCCCTCCCTCTCTCCCTCTCTCCTTATCTTTCTCCCCTACTCTTTGCCCCTCTCTCTCTTATTCTCTTTCTCCCTTCTCCCCATCTCTCTCTCCTTCTCTCTCCCTTCCTCTCCCTCTCTTTTTCTCTCTCCCTTCCACTCTTTTCCTCTCTATCCCTCTCTCTCCCACCTTTACCTCTTTGCCACTCTCTCCCAATTGTCTTTTCTATCTCCCTCTCTCCATTTCTCCTTGTCTCTCTCTCCTTCTTTCTTCCCCTCTTTCTCTTATCTCTCCCTCCCTCTTACTCTCTCTCTCTCCTCCTTCTTGCTCTCTCTATCCCTTTCTCTCCCTCTCTCCCTCTTTTTCTATTCCACTCTCTCTATCCCTTCCTCTCTCTCCCTCTCTCCCTTTTTCTCTCTTCCTACTCTTTTCCTTTCCCTCTCTTACTCTTTCTCCCTCTTCCCGCTCTTAATCCCTTTCTCACTATGTCTCTCTTTCCCTTTACATCGCTTTTTCTCCCTCCATCCCTCTCTTTTCTTCCTCTTATCCTCTCTCTCTTTCACCTTCTCCCTCCCTCTCCGTCTCGTTATCATTACCTCTATCCTTAGCTCTCTATCTCCCTCCATCCCTCTCTCTTCGTCTCTTCCTCTCTTTTTCTTGTTCTCCCTTTCTTACTCTTGTCTCTCCCTCCTTACCTTTCTCTCTCATTATGTATCTCTCTCCCTCTCCCTTTCACTCCCTCCCTCCCTCTCATACTCTCTCCATCTTTTTCCATTTATTTTCTCTCTACACTCCCTCTCTCTCCTTTTCTCTCTCACTCTTCCTCTCTCTCTCTTCCTCACCCTCTCTCTCCCTTACTTTCTCTCCCCCTCTATATCTCACCTTCTCGCCCTCTCTTCAGTAAGTCTCTCTCTCCCTTACTTTCTCTCCCCCTTTATATCTCACCTTCTCACCCTCTCTCCCTTACTTTCTCTCCACCCTTTATATCTCACCTTCTCACCCTCTCTACCCTAAGTCTCTCTCTTATTTTCTCTCTCTAACTCTTTATCTCTCTTGCTTCCTCACCCTCTCTCTCTCTTTACTCTTCCTCCCTCTCTATCTCCCTTCTCTACCCCTCTCAATCTCCCTCTCACCCCTCTCTCCCTCTCTCTCCTTCTCCCATACCTTCTTTTTCTCCCACACTTTCTCCCTCCCTTCTACCCTTTCCCTCTTTATCTTTTTCTCTCTCTCCCTCTCTTTCCCTCTTTCCCTTTCTTTCCCCCTCTCCATCTCCCTCTCCCTCACCTTCTCTTCTTCTTCCTCTATCTCTCTCCATCCTCTCCCTCTCTCTCTCCTTCCCTCTACCACTCTTTCTTCCTCTCTCTCCCTCTCTCTCCTTCTCTTTCTCTCTCCCTCCCTTCCCCGACTTTATTTCCCTCTCCCTTTCTCTCTTCCTCTCCCTCTCTCTCTATCTCCCTTCCTCCTTCCCTCTCTCTTTCTCCATCTCTTGCTCCCTTGCTCTCCTTCTCCCTCCCTCTCTCCCTCTTCCTCTCTCCCTATATCCATCTCTCTCTCTCTCTCCTTTTCTCTTTCTCACTCTCTCTCCCTTATTCCCTCTCCATCTCCCTCTCTCTGCCTCCTCTCTTTCTCTCCATCTCTCTTTCCTCCCACTCTCTCCCTCCCTCCCTCCCTTATTTCTCTCTTTATCTCCTTCTCCCTCCCTCTCTCTTCCTTTCTCTCCCTTTTCCTCTCTAACTCTCTCTTTCTTTCTCTCCTTCTTCCTCTATAACTCTTTCATCCAATCTCCCTCTGTTACCCTCTCTCTTTCCTTTTTCCTCTTCAACTCTTACACCCTATCTCCCCTTCTCACCCTTCCTCTATCCATCGCTCTCCCTCTCTCTTCCTATCTATCCCTCTCTCCCTATCTATCCCTCTCTCCCCCTCTTGCTCTCTCTTTGCCTCCTCTCCCTCTTTCCCACTTTCTCTCTCTCCCTCCCTCTCCATCTCTCCTTAACTTTTTCCCTCTCTCTTTGTCACTCCCTTTCTTTCCCTCTCTTTTCTCTCTCCCACTCTTCCTCTTATCTCTCACTCTTTATTCCCCTATCTCTATCTTGCTCTTACTCTATCTTTCTCTCTCCCTCTCTCTCTTTCTCCCTCTCTCACTCCCTCCATCTTACTCTCTCTCTCCTTCACTCTCCCACTCCCCTATCCTTCTTTCTCTCTCCCTCTCTCTCTCCCTTTTCCCTTTTTCTCTCACTCTATCCTTCCCCCTTTCTCTCTACCTCTCTCTTTCATTCTCACTCCCTCCTCTCCCTATCTCTTTGTCTCCCCATCTATCTCTTGCTCTCTCTCTCCCCCTCTTTCCTTTCCCTCTCTACCTCTCTCCCTAATCTCCCCTTACATCTATGTCCCTCTCTCCATCTCTATCCCACTTTCTCTCCACTTCCCTCTCTCTCCCTCTCCCTCCCTTCCTCTCCCTCTCCCTCCCTCTCCATCTCTTCCTCTCCCTCTTCCTCCCTTCCTCTCCCTTTCTCTCCCTCCCATCTCTTTCTCTCATATCTCTTCCTCTATCCTCTCACCCCTCTTCATCCCTCCCACTCTTTCTCCCCTTCTCTCCCTTTATTCATCTCTCCTATACTTCCTCTCTCTATCCTTCTCTCCCACACTCTCTCCTATTCTCTCACTCTCTCTCTCCTACTCTCTACCTCTCTCCCTCTATCTTTCCCTCTCTATCTTTCCCCCTGTTGCCCTCTTCTTCTCTCTCTCCCTCTATGTCCCTTTAACTCTCTCTTTCACTTTCTCTTTCTCTCTCATTCCTTTTTTCTCTCCCATCTTTCTTAATATCCCTCTCTCCCTCTCCCTCTTTTTCTCTCTCTCTCCTTCTATCGTCCATTCTCTCCTACTCTCTCACCCTTTCTCTCCTACTCTCTCACCATCCCCGTCTCCCTCTCTGTCTCTCTCCCCCTGTCTTCCTCTCTCACTCTCTCCCCCTCCCCCCACCATCCCTCCCTCTCCCTTCTCTCTCTCCATCTATCCATTTCACTCTTCTTTACTTTCTCTACTTCTCTCTTCATATCTTTATGTCTCGCTCCCTCTATCTGTCTCATATTCTCCCCCTCTCTCTCTCTCACTTCCTGTATCTCCCCTTCGTCTCTCTCCATTTCTCACCCGCCCTCTTTCTTTCTCCCTCCCCCTCTTTCCTACTACCTCTATCTCAATCTCAATCTCTCTTCCACTCTTTCTCTACCCCACCCTTTATCCCTTTCTCTCTCTCTTTCCCTCTCCACCTATTTTTCTCCTTTTTGCTCTTTCCCTTTTTCCCTCTTCCTCTCTCTCCCTTCCTCTCTCTCCCTCTCTCTCTCCTTATCTCTTTCCCTCACCTTCTTTCCCTCTCCCTCTCTCACCTAGTCTCTCTTTCTCCCTCTGTCTTCCCTTCCTCTCCCTCCATCCCTCTCTCCTTCCCTCTTTTCATCTCTCTCTTTCTCTTACCCTCTCTCCCTCTCCCTCTTTCTCTACTACTATTTATCTCTATCCCTATATCTCTCTCTCCCCCTTTTTGCCTTCCTCTCTCCTTCCCCATCTCCCAGTCTCTCTCCCTCTCTTTTTCCCTCTCTATCTTTCCCTTTTTCCCCCTCCCTTCTCTCTCTCCCTCTACCTCTCTTTAGCTCTCTCTTTCACTTTCTCTCTCATTGCTTTTTCTCTCCCATCTTTCCCCATCTCCATCTCCCTCTCTTTCTCCCTCTTTTTCACTCTCTCCTTCTATCATCCTCTCTATCTCACTCTTTGACCCTTTCTCTCCTACTCTCTCACCATCCCTCTCTCCCTCTCTCTCTCCCCCTCTCTTCCTCTCTCACTCTCTCCCCTTTCTCCCACCCTCCCTCCCTCTCCCTTCTCTCTCTCCATCTATCCATTTCTCTCTTCTTTGCTTTCTCTACTTCTCTCTTTATATCTTTCTTTCTCACTCCCTCTATCTCTCTCCTATTCTCCCCTCTACCTCTCTCTCACTTCTACTATCTCCCCTTCGTCTCTCTCCGTTTCTCACCCGCCCTCTTTCTTTCTCCCTCCCCTCTCTCTCTCAATCTCAATCTCTTTTCCACTCTTTCTCTACCCCATCCTTTAAACCTCTCTCTCTTCTTATCTCTTTCCCTCTCCCTGTCTCACCTAGTCTCTCTTTCTCCCTTTCTCTTCCCTTCCTCTCCCTCCATCCCTCCCTCCTTCCCTCTTTTCATCTCTCTCTTTCTCTTACTCCTTGTCCCTTCCTCTCTTTCTCTCCTACTTGTTTATCTCTATCCCTCCCTCTATCCCTGTATCTGTCTCTCCCCCTTTTTGCCTTCCTCTCTCCCTCCCTATCTCCCACTCTTTCTGCCTTTTTCTCTCTCTCTCTTTCTATTGTCCTCTCTATCTTACTCTTTGACCCTTTTTCTCCTACTCTCTCACCATCCTTCTCTCCCTCTCTCCCCCCTCTCTTCCTCTCTCACTCTCTCCCCCTTTCTCCCACCCTCCCTCTTTCTCCCACCCTCCCTCCCTCTCCCTTCTCTCTCTCTATCTATCCATTTCTCTCTTCTTTGCTTTCTCAACTTCTCTCTTTATATCTATCTTTCTTACTCCTTCTATCACTCTCCTATTCTTCCCCTCTATCTCCCTCTCACTTTTACTATCTCTCCTTCGTCTCCCTCTGTTTCTCACCCACCCTCTTTCTTTCTCCCTCCCCTCTTTCTCTCGATCTCAATCTCTTTTCCACTCTTTCTCTACCCTATCCTTTATCCCTCTCTCTCTCCTTATCTCTTTCCCTCACCCTCTTTCCCTCTCCCTGTCTCACCTAGTCTCTCTTTCTCCCTCTCTCTTCTCTTCCTCTCCTCCATCCCTCCCTCCTTCCCTCTTTTCATCTCTCTCTTTCTCTTACTCCTGTCCCTCCTTCTCTTTCTCTCTTACTTGTTTATCTCTATTCCTCCCTCTATCCCTGTATCTCTCTCTCCCCCTTTTTGCCTTCCTCTCTCCCTCCTTATCTCCAACTCTTTCTCCATCTTTTTCTCTCTCTCTCCTTCTATTGTCCTCTCTATCTTACTCTTTCACCCTTTCTCTCCTACTCTCTAACCATCCCTCTCTCCCTCTCTCTCCCCCCTCTCCTTCTCTCTCACTCTCTCCCCTCCCTCCCTCTCCCTTCTCTTTCTCCATCTATCCATTTCTCTCTTCTTTGCTTTCTCTACTTCTCTCTTTATATGTTTGTTTCTCGCTCCCTCTATCTCTCTCTTATTCTCCCTCTCTATCTCTCTCTCTCACTTCTTCTTTCTCCTTTTCTGTCTCTCTCCATTTCTCACTTACCCTCTTTCTTTCTCCCTCCCCCTCTCAATCTAAATCTCTCTTCCACTCTTTCTCTACCCCACCATTTATCCCTCTCTCTCTCTCTCTTTCCCTCTCCCCCATCTTTCTACCTTTTTCTCTTTCCCTTTTTCCCTCTTCCTCTCTCTCCCTCCCTCTCTCCCCCTCTATCTCTCCTTATCTCTTTCCCTCACCCTCTTTCTCCCTCCCTTTCTCACCTAGTCTTTCTTTCTCCCTCTCTCTTCCCTTCCTCTCCCTCCATCCCTCTCTCATTCCCTCTTTTCATCTCTCTCTTTCTCTTACTCCCTCTCCCTCCCTCTCTTTCTCTCTTACTATTTATCTTTATCCCTCCCTCTATCCCTGTATCTCTCTCTCCCCCTTTTTGCCTTCCTCTCTCCCTCTCTTTTTCCCTCTCTATGTTTCCCTCTTTTCCCCTCTCCTTCTCTCTCTCCCTCCATCTCCCTTTAGCTCTCTCTTTCATTTTCTCTCCTGTTCCTTTTTTCTCTCCCATCTTTCCCCATCTCCATCTCCCTCTCTTTCTCCCTCTTTCTCTCTCTCTCTCCTTCTATCGTCCTCTCTATCTTCTTGTTTCACCCTTTCTCTCCTACTCTCTCACCACCCCTCTCTCCTTCTCTCCTCTCCCCCCTCTCTTCCTCTCTCACTCTCTCCCCCTCCCTCCCACCCTCCCTTCTTCCCTCTCCCTTCTCTCTCTCCATCTATCCATTTCTCTCTCCTTTGCTTTCTCTACTTCTCTCCTTATATCTCTCTTTCTCGCTCCCTCTATCTCTCTCTCGGCTCCTCTATCTCGCCTTCGCCTCTCTCCATTTCTCACCTGCCCTCTTTCTTTCTCCCTCTCCCTCTTTCCCACTACCTCTCTCTCTTTCAATCTCAATCTCTCTTCCTTTCTTTCTCTACCCCACCCTTTATCCCTCTCTCTTTCTTTCCCTCCCCCCCCGTCTTTCTCTCTTTTGCACTTTCCTTTTTTCCCTCTTCCTCTCTCTCCCTTCCTCTCTCTCCCCCTCTTTCTCTCCTTATCTCTTTCCCTAACCCTCTTTCCCTCTCCCTCTCTCACCTAGTCTTTGTTTCTTCCTCTCTGCTCCCTTCCTCTCCCTCCATCCCTCTCTCCTTCCCTCTTTTTCATCTCTCTCTTTTTCTTACTCCCTCTCCCTCCCTCTCTTTCTCTCCTACTATTTATCTCTTGCCCTCCCTCTATCCCTGTATGTCTCTCCCCTCCTTTCTGCCTTCCTCTCTCCCTCCCTATCTCCCACTCTCTCTCCCTCTCTCCTTTTCCCTCTCTCTCTTTCCCACCCTTTTCCCTATCTATCTCTCTCTTTTTACTCTCTCCCTATTTCTCCCTCTTTCCCTCTTCCTCTCTCCATCCCTCTCTCGCTCTCTCCCTCCCTCCATCTCTCATTTTCTCCAACTCCCTCCCTTTCCCTCCCTTTCCCTCTCTTTCTCTCCTATTGTCTATTACTCTCCCCCTCTCTCTCCCTTCATCTCTCTCTTCCTCCCTCTGCCTCCCTCTCTCCCTTCCTATCCCCTATTTTCTCTCTCCCTCTCTCCCTTCCCTCTCTCTTTCCCTCTCGATCTCCCTCTCTCTCCTTTCCCTCTTTTCCTTTTTATCTCTCTCCCTCTCCCTCTATCTCCCTTTCTCTCCCACTTTCCCTCCCTCTTGCTCCCTTACGCTTGCTCCCTCATTCTCCTTCTCTCTCTCTCTCTCTCTCTCTCTCCCTCTTTATCTTCCCCTATCTTGCTCTCACCCTCTTTCTCTCTCTGTGTTCTCCATGACTCTCTCTTTTACCCTCTTTTTCTCTCTCTCCTCCTCATCTGTTCCTCTCCTCCTCTCTCTCTTTCTCCCTCTCTCTCCCTGTCTCCCTCCCTCCCTCTCTCCCTATCTCTTTCTCTATTTCTATCTATCTATCTATCTCCCTCTCTCTCTTTCTCCCTTTCCCTCTCCTCTCCTCTCTCTTTATCTCACCATGTCTCCTTCTCCTTCTCCCCCTCTCCCTTTATATCTCTCCCTCTGTCCCTCTCTCTTTATCCTTCCCTCCACCACTCTCCCTCCTTCTCTTTTCCTATCCCACTCTCCCTCCCTCTCCCCCATCTTCCTCTCTCTTCCTTCTTCCTTTTCTCCCTCCTTTCCCCTCACTCTCTCCCTCTCCCTCTCTCTATCCCCTTGCCTCTAGCTCTCTCCCTCCCCCTTTCTCTCCCTCTCTCGATGTTTTCCTTTCTATCTCTCTTTCTCTCTCCTTTCCCCTCTCTCCCTATCTGTCTCTCTTCCTTTCCCCCCTCTCATCCCCTCTCCCTCTCTCTCTCCTTCCCTCTCTCACTCTCTCCCTCTCCCTCTCCCTCTCGATCCATCTCTCTACCCCCTTCACTATATGTCTCTCCCTCCCTCTCTCTCCCTCTCCCACTCTCTCTTTCCCTCTCATGATTTCTTCCTCTCTATCTCTCTTTCTCTCTCTCTCTCCCTTCCTCCCATCCTCTTTCCCTCTCTCTTTCAAACTCTCTCTTCCTTTCTCCATATTTCTCCCATTCTCCTACTTACCCCTTTTCTCTTTGCCTCTCTATCCCTCTCTCCCACCCTCTCTTCCTACCTCTCTTTCCTCCCTCTCACTCTCTCCTTATCTCTTTCTCTCCCTCCTATTCCCTCTCTCCCTCACTCTCCCTCTCCTTCTCTTCCCCACTCCCTCTCCCCCTCCCTTTCTCTTTCCCTCTCTCTCCCCCTCCCTCACTCTCTCTCTCTCCCCTTCTCTCACTCTTACCTTTCCTCTCTTTCTCCATTTATCTACCTTTCCCTTTCATATTATCCCTCTCTTCTCCCTCTCTCCCTCTTTCTCCCTTTTCCTCTCTCCCACTCTCTCTTCCTACCTCTTTCTCTCCCCTTTCACTCTTTCCCTATCTCTTTCTCTCCCTCCCTAGCTCCCTCCTACTCCCTCTCTCCCTATCTCTTTCTCTCCCTCCATAGCTCCCTTATACTCCCTCTCTTTCGCTCTCTTTCTCTTCCCTTCTCCCTCTCTCCCTCCATTTCTCTTTCCCTCCCTCTTGCTCTCCCTCACTCTCTCTCTCTCCTTCTCTCCCTCTTACCCTTCTTCTCTTTCTCCATTTATCTACCTTTCCCTTTCCAATTCTCTCTCTTCCTCTCTCTTTCCCTCTCTCTCCCTCTCCCTTTATCTTTCTTATTATTCCTCTTCTGCTCCCATTCTCCCTCTTTTTCTCCCTCTCTTTTGATTTCTCCCTCTCTCTCCTTCTCACTCTTCCCTCTCTCCCTCTCACCTAATCTCTCACTCTATCTCTCTCTCATTCTCCCTCTCTCCACCTCTCTCCCTCTCTCACTTTATCTCTCCCTCTATCTCTCTCCCTCTCTCTCTAACTATCTCCCTTATCTTTCTCTCCCTTTCTCTTGCTTTTTCCCTCACTTACTCTCCCACTCTCTCACTCTCCCCCTCTCTCCCTCCTTCTCTCCCTCTCCCTAGCTCTCTCTATCTCTCACCAACTTCCTCCCTCTTCTTGTTATTATTTCTCTCTCCCTCTCTCTTCCTCTTTCCCTCTATCTCTCTTTCCTCCCTCCCCCTCTCTCTCACTTTCCTTTTCATCCCTCTAACCTTTTCTCTTTCTTTCTCACTCTCACTCTCACCCTCCCTCTCCCTCTCTCTATCCCTCGTTCACTCTTACTCTTACTACCTTTCTTTCCCTCTTCATCTTCTTGTCTCTCTTACTTTCTCTCTCTCCTCCCTTTCTTCCTCTCTTTTTGTCTCCCTTTCCCTCCCTCCCTCTTCCTCTCTCTATCACTCTCTCTATCCCTTGCTTACTCTCCTCTCTCCCTTCCTCCTTCCCTCTCTTATCTTCTCTCCTTCTCTTTTTCCCTCTCTCCCTCCCTCCTAATCTCTCACTCTACCTCTCTCTCACTCTCCCTCTCTCCCCCTCTCGGTTTCTCTCTCCCACTATCTCCCTCCATCTCTCTTTCCTTCTATCCTCCCCCTCTCTCTCCCACTATCTCCCTCCATCTTTTTTTCCTTTATCCTCCCCCTCTCTCTCCCTCCATCTTTCTCTCCTTTTTTCTCACTCTTTCTATCACACACTCTCTCACTCTTCCCCTCTCTCCCTCATTCTCTCCCTCTCCCTACCTCCCTCTCTATCTCTCACCGAGTTTCCTCCCTCTTCTTCTCATTATTTCTCTATACCTCTTTCCTTCTGTCTCTCTTTCATCCCTCCCCCTCTCTCTCACATTCCTTTTCCTCCCTATAACCTTATCTCTTTCTTTCTCACTCTCACTCTCTCCCTCTCTCTCCCTCTCTCTCTATCCCTCGATTACTCTCACTCTCACTACCCTTCTTTCCCCTCTTCGTCTTCTTGTCTCTCGACTTTCTCTCTCTCCCTCATTTCTCCCTCTCTTTTTGTCTCCCTTTCCCTCCCTCCCCCTTCCTCTCTCTATCTCTCTCCATCCCTTGCTCACTCTCTCTCTCTCCCTCCCTCCTCTCTCTTACCTTTTCTCCCTCTCTCTCTTCCCTCTTTCTCCCTCCGACCCTCTATCTTTCCCTCTCTCTCTTCTCCTCTCTCCCCCTCTCTCCCTCTCTCTATCTCCTTTTCCCTCCCCCTCTCTCTCCCTTCCTCTCTCTATCTCTCTCTCTCTATCCCTCATTCACTCTCCCTCCCTCCCCCTCTCTCTCTCTCCCTTTTTCTCTCACCCCTCTTTCTCTAAGTCTCTCCCTCCCTATCTCTCTATCCCCTATCCATCTCTCTCTCCCTCTCTCTCTTTCTCTACCTTTATCTTTTCCTTTATATCTATATATCTTTCTAAGAGTAAAGCTCTTAGCAACAAGTCTTACTTTATATCTTTTTACACCCTAATATTTTTTGATCTTTTAGTAGTTCCACAATCTCCGAAGTCCTATTCTTTTTTAGTACATTGATCTTCTCAATAACTACTAATTTCCACTTTGGATCATTAAGTGCTTCCTAAATGTTTCTCAAGATAAACAAGTTAGGATATAAATGCCTTATGTTTGTAAGAGAGCCTATCATATGATAAATACTTTGCAATGGGATGCTTAGTATAATAACGAGTTCCTTTCCTAGTGGCTATAGGTATATTTAAATCGTTAGATTATATTTCAATATAAGTATTAGGAACAAGAGGAGATAATAGGCGAGGAGAATTAACACTCTGCTGAACCTAAATTCAAAGCATTAGATTAGCTTGGTAGCGCTTTGGGTACGGATGATTCTTTACCTTTTGAATGACTTTTCTTCCTTGTATAAACAATAACCTTAGGCTTATACTCCTTAAAATTATTTGTTAGTGTTTCTCCCCTTATCAAAGATTCCTCCATACTTGGCGGAATAGGATTATGAGGTATGACTTTGGACAAAATATGCTAAATATCCCAACTATTTTCTTCATTTAGTTGTTCCCTCTAAAGAAAATTATTTCAAAAATAGGATCGATTTTAAAGAAACACAACATCCATGACAATGAAAAATTTGGTGAATTAATGGATGAAAAAATTTATATCCTTTCTTATTTGCTATATAACCAACAAAAACATATTTTTTAGCTTGAGGATTAAGTTTCGATCGATCCTTCTAAGGATAAAAATATAAGCTATACAACTAAAAACTTTAAGAGGTAAGTGTGAAAAAATGCGAGTGTCAAGAAAACAATGTTTGAAACATTCTAATAGTGTAATGTAATTCAAAACACTAGGCATCTAGTTAATTAAATATGATGTAGTTAAAATAACTTCACCATAAAGATATTTAGGAATATGCATAGAAAACATCAATGCACGAACAACTTCTAGCAAATGTTTATTTTTCTTTTAATAGTGCCATTTTGCTATGGTGTATCAACATAAGTAGAATGATGTTGAATGGACTTTTCTCTATAAAAAAAAAGCTACCTAGAGTATTATTAAAATATTCAATGCCATTTCAATATGCAAAATTCCAATTTTTGTATGAAATTGTATTGTAACCATTGCATAATTTTGTTTAATAAAGTCTAAACTTTAGATTTATCATTCATTAACTATACCAAATATAACCGAGTAGGATCACCGATAAACGTCACAAACAAGTTTTCTTTCAAAATAAGTTTGAATTCTTGAAGGCCCCCAAACATCACCATGAATTAGGTAAAATGATCGAGAAGACCGATATGGTTTTGACTAATAGGTATTTTTGTGATCTTTTTATAAAATGCAATATTCATAATGAAAAATTAGAACTATCTATTCCATAAAATAAAGTAGAAAACAATTTCTTAAGATATCAAAAACTACGATGTCCTTAATAGGAGTAGAAGCGATACTACTTGAATCCACGAGGCATTTTATTTTTGGAATCTTCGTCTTCAAAGTGGTAAAGACTATCTATCATCCTAGCAATGCTAATCTTCCTCTCCAAATTCTCATCCTGGAAAACATAATGGGAATCAAAGAAATTAATATGGCAATTAGCGTCTTTAGATATTTTATTAATAGGTAGATGATTGTAGGCAAGTTTAGGTATGTAAAGAATAGATTTAAAGTTAAAGTTTTTGATAATTTGACCAAACCTTTGCTTGTTATAGAAGAGTAAGATCCATCTGCTATATAAATTTTTTCTTGTCCGAAACAAGGATTATGTGTATGAAATAAATTAGAAAAACTAGTCATATGGTAAGATACTATTGAATTTATTATCTAAGGAGTAGATTGCAAAAGAGAATAACAAACCAAGGCATCTCAATCGCTACCTTTTTTTGTAAGAAAAGTATTTTGAATACTTGAAAATGTGGTGTTAGATTTTAGTAGCTTTAGAATATGATCCATTTGTTGAGGACTCAAAGGGATAGCTTCGGCTTCAAGTGTAGTGGGAACTTCGACCGAGCTTATTGATTAAACTTCCCCTTATACTTGCCTTTCATATTAGCTAGTTTACCATAAAGTTTCTAGGATGTTTCATGGGTGTTTCTTGGCTTATTACAATGATCACACCATACACGAGTCTTCTCATGATTGCTAGCATAGACTTCACTAGTAGCCAAAATGCTACTTGAAGCCTTCTTGCTAAGCATGAAAAATCTGCAACTCTTTTCATGACGAACTTCAAAAAAAATTCTCCAATATAGGGAAAGGGTTATCTACCAATTATCCTCCCCTAACTTCATCAAATTCAACATTCAAACCAATAAAATACTTAAAGATCTAGTCATCTTCAACCTTCTTTTTATAGTAGTTAGAATCATCAAAAGATTTCCACTCATGAGTATTGAATAAATCTAAATCTTTCCATTGGCACTTCGGTGAATTAAAGTATTCGGTAACATTATCATTGTCTTGACAAATATCTCCATATTTTAACATCACTTCATAGACTTGGGATTGATTTCCCAAATTTAAATACATAAGATTGGCATTTTCCCAAAGCTTCTTAGCTTTGTAATAACACATATAGTTATACCTAATGTCTTTCTCTATGGAGTTTACCAATCATACCATTAGCATAGAGTTTTTGACATCCCATGTGGGATATATCTGATCATCAAAGGTAGGTTCTTTTTTACATCTAGTAATGTAGCAAATTTTCCCTCTTCCTTGAATATGCATAAGCACGGATTGAGACCAACATAGGAAATTATCTCCATTCAAACAAATAGTAGTCATTTAGATTGAATAAGATTCGAAGAAACCAAGGCTAGAGTTCTTTACTTGAATGGCTAAAGTAGATGAAGAAAGATTAGTGCCTATATAGTCAAATTCAATTTAAAAAATGATGGATTTATGGTTACTAATTTTGGACTAGGTTGGAGGAAGAGGTTATGTATAGGTTAAACGACTAGGGTCTTTTTATAGGCTTTCTCTAATACCATGTAAAAAATAATGAAAGAAGAGAATAATAGTTATATTGTTGTATCCGATATAAAGGGTTATAGTGTACATATAAAGTAAATAAAGTAGCTTATTTTATGAGCATTAGCTATAAAAGAAGACAAATTTCCCAACTTAGGTAAGATACAAACTTTCTACATTTACACCATAAATTACTTTACTCTAAATTATTTCCATTCAACACCCTTCCTATCTCCCTCTCCCTATCTCTCCCTCCATATCTCCATCTTTCCCTCTATCTCTCCCGATCTTCCTTTCTCTCCCACTCTATCTCCCTCTCCCACTCCCTCTCTCCCCCTCTCTCCTCCACTTCCTCCCTCTCTCTCATTTCTCTCCCTCCCTCTCCCTCTATCTCTCCTTATCTCCTTTTCTCTCCCACCCTCTCCTTCTCTCTCCCTCTTCTTGTTCTATCAATATCTCTTCCTTCCTCTCCTTCTCCTTCTATCTTACTCCCCCTATCTTTCTTCCCCTCTATCTTTCTCCCTGTCTATCTCTATCTCTCTCTCTATATATCTTTCTCTCACACCCTCTTTCTCACTCTATATCTCTCTTTCTTGCTCTCTCTCTCTCTCTCTCAATCTCACCCTCTCCCTTTGTCTCTCCTTCTTCCTCTCTCCCTCTCTCCTTTTCCTCTCTCTCTCTCCCTCCTTCTCTACCTCTCCCTTTCACCCTCTACCTCTCTCTATCCCACTCTCTTTCCCTCTCACTCCCTCTTTCTTCCCTTCTCTCCTTCTTTTTCTCTCCTCCTCTCCCTCTCGCTCTCTTACCCTCTTTCTTTCTCTCTCTCCCTCTCTACTCCTACTCTTTCTCTATCTCCCTCTTCCCCTAATCTCTATCTCTCACTCCCTCTCAATCCCTTAATCACTCCTCTCTCCCTCCTTCTATCTTTCTCTTGCCCTCTTTCTCCTTCTCTCTCTCTCAATCTCTCTTCCTCTCTCCTTCACTCTCTCTTGCTTCGTCTCTCTCCCCATCTCTCTCCCTCTATCTTTCTCTCTCTATCTCAACCTCTCTCTCCCCATATCCTTATCTCCTTCTCTTTTCCCACTTTTCCTCACTTTCTCTCCCTTCAAGTCTCCATCTCTCCCTGCCTCCCTCTTACCCTCTCTTTCTTCCTTCATCTCTCCTACCTTTTCTCTCTCTCTCCCTTTACGTATGTCCCTCTCTTCATCTCTCACTCTCTATCTCTTCCTCCCTCTCCCTCCCTTTCCCTCTCTCTCTCCCCCTCTGTCTCTCTCTCACTCTCTCTATCTCTTCCTCTCTCTCCTTCTCTACCCTTTTCTCCCTTCCTCTCCCTCCCTTTCCCCCTCTCTCTCCCCATTTCCCTCCCTCCTTTTAGCTCCTTGTCATTCTCCCTTCCTTTCCCCTTTCTCTCTTTCTCTCTATCTCCCTCCATCCCTCTATCTCCTTATCTATCTCTCCCCCTCTCCTTTTATCCCCCTTTCTCCTCTCCCTATCCTCACCTCTCTCTCCTCTCTCCCTCCCTCTCTCCCCTTTTTACCTCTCTCCCTTAATATCTCCCTTCTTCTCTTTCTCTCTTCTTCCTTTTTCTCTCTATCCCTCTCTCTCCCTCTTTTGCTCTCCCTCTCACGCTCTCCCTCTCTCCTTCTTTCTCCCTGTCCCTCTCTTTCCCTCTCTCCCTCTCCCTCTCCCTCTCTCCCTCTTTCCCTCTCTCTCTCACTCTCCCTCTCTCACACTCCCTCTCTCTTTCCTAAATAAAAAGAGAAAGGGAGAAAGAGACAAAGAGAGAGAAAGAGAGGGATAAGGGGAAGGAAGAGAGAGACAGAGACAAAGAAAAAAAGAGAGAGAGAAGGAGAGTGATAGAGGGAAAGGGAAAGGAAAGAGGGGGAAAGAGAGGGGGTAAATAAAAGAGAGTGAGAGAGAGGGAGAGAGAGAAAAAGGTAAAGGAGAGAGAAGGGGGAGAGAGGGAGAGGGAGGGAGAGGGAGAGGGAGATGGAGAGGGAGAGGGAGAGGGAGGGAGAAGAGAGAGAGAGAGAGGGTAAAAGGAAAAGAGGAAGGGAGAAGGAGTGGGAGAGGGAAAAAGGGAGTGAGAGGTAGGGAGAGAGAGGGAAGGTGAAAGAGGGAGGGAGGGAGGGAGTGGGAGAGGGAAAAAAGGAGGGAGAGGAAAGACAGAGGTAAGGAGAGAGAGAGAAGGTGAAAGAGAGAGGGAGGGGGAGAGAGTGAGAGAGGGAGATAGGGAAAGAGAGAACAATAAGGGAGGCAAAGAGAGGGAGAAAGAAAGAGAGGGTAAGGGAGAGGGAGATAGAGGGAAAGAGAGAGAGGGAGAGAGGGAAGAAGAGAGGAAAGAAAAGGAGAAAGAGGTAAAAAGAGGGAGAGAGGGAGAAAGAATAAGAGAGAGATAGAGAGAAGAAGTGGGAGAGATAGAGGGAGAAGAAATCAAGATAGATAGAGAAAGTGGGAGAGAGAGAATGAGAGAGGGAGAGAAAGAGAGATAAAATAAGAGAGAAAGGAAGATATAAAGAGAGTGAAAAGGAAAGATAATGAGAGTGGGAATGGAGAGAAGGGGAGAAAGAGAGAGATATATAGAGGAAAAGGGATGAAGAGGGAGAAAGGTAGAAAAGAAGAGAGGGAGAGAGAGAGAAAAAGAGGTAAGTGGGAGAGAGGGAGGGAGGGAGAGGTAGATAAAAGAGAGAGATGGATGTAGAGAGAAAGAGGGAGAGGGAGGTATAAAGAAAAGAGGGATGAGAGGGATAAGAAGAGGGAGAGAGATAGATAAAGAGTGGGATGAATACGAGAGAGGGAGAGGGGGGATAAATAAGGAGAGAGCAAGAATGGTAGGAGAGAGAGAAAAAAGGGAGAGAGAAGGAGAGAGAAAGGTGAGATAGGAAGATAAGGAGAGAGAGGGAGAGGGAGAGAGAAGTGGAGAGAGGGAGAGGGTTTAGAGAAGGAGAGGGAGGGAGGGAGGGAGAGAGGGAGGGAGGGAGAGGGAGAGGGAGAGAAAGAGACAGAGAGATAGAGATATAGGAAGAGAGGGAGTATAAAGGAAGAGAGAGAAAAATGAAGGGGGACATAGGGAGAGAGGGAAAGATAAAGGAAGTGCAAGAAGGAGAGAGAGGATGAGATAGGAAAATAAGTTGAGATAGAGAGAGAGAGGTGATGGGATAGATAGGTTGGGAGAAGAAGAGAGGTAGAGATAACATGGAGAGGGAGAGGGAGAGTGAGAGGAAGAGTGGAAGGGGAAAGGGCGAAAGGGGAGAGAGAAAGAGGGTAATAGGGAGGGAGGCAAGGAGAGAGAGAGAGATAGAGGGGGAGAGATAGGAAGAGAGAGAAGGAGAGAGAGGGAGATATGGGAAGAGGGGAAAACAGGTGGAGAGATAGAGATAGAGAGGGAGAGATAAGTAAGTGGAGAGAGATAGGGAGGGAGGGAGAGAGGAAGAACAAAAGGAAAGGAGCGACAAAGAGGGGAGAGATGGATAGAGGGAGAGACGAGAAAAAGGGAGAGGCAGAGAGGGAAAGAGAGAGAGATGGAAACATAAGTGAAGGGAGAGACAAAGAGAGGCAAAAATGGAGAGAGAGAGAAGGTGAGAGAAAGAGGGAGGAGGAAGGAGGGAGAGGGAGGGGGAGAGAGGGAAGGAGAGGGAGGAGAGGGAGGGGAAAGAGGGAGAGGGTAAAGAGAGAGGGAGGGAGAGGGTAAAGAGAGAGGGAAGGAGAGAGAGGGAGAGGGTAGAGAGAGAGGGAGGGAGAGAGAGAGAGGGAGGGAGAGAGAAGGGAAGGATAGGGAGAGTGAGGGAAGGAGGGAGAGAGAGGGACTAAGGGAGAGAAGGGGGAGGGAGAGAGCGAGAAAGCGAGGGAGGAGAGGGAGAAAGAGAGTGAAAAAGTGAGAGAGGGAGAGAGAGGGAGAGGTAGATAGAGGAAGAATGGGAGAGAGAGAAGGGAGAGAGGGAGAGAGATTCAAAGAGGAAGCGAGAAGATGATAGAGATAAAAAGAAGGACAGAGGTAGAGATAAAGAAGAGAGTAGGAGGAGGAAGAGAGAGATAGAGAGGAAAAAAGAGGAGGGAGTGAGGAAAGGAGTGGGAGATTAAAAGAGAGGGAGGGAAGGAGAGGGGAGAGAGGGAGCGAGAGAGTGAGAGAGAGGGACGAGGGAGAGGGGTATAGAGAGAGTGTGGGAAAGAGGGTAAGATAGAGAGATGGAGATAGAGCCGAAGTCTTGGGGAGGGAGGGAGATCGGGGAGAGAGAGGTGAGAGAGGGAGAGAGATATAGGGAGAGATGAGGGAGAGAGAGATAGAGAGTGAGAAAGAGAGGGGTGGGTGGGAGTGGGAGAATGAGAGGGAGGAAGGGTGAAAGAGAGGGCAAGGGAGAGAGAGGGGAAATAAACGAGGAGAAAGGGAGGGAGGGAGAGGAGGAGAGAGAGATAGGAAGGGAGAGAGGGGAGAGGGAGAGAGGAAGAGGGAGGAAGAGAGAGAGACAGTGAGGGAGAGATAGAGGAAAGGGAAGAAGTGAGAGATAGAGTGGAAGAGCGAGAGAGAGTGAGAGGGAGAAGTTGAAGGGATATGGAGAGAGAGAGAGAGATAGACAGAACATGAGTGATATAGTGGGGAGGGATGACATGTCTTATGTTAGTCATACATTTACCTCTATTAGATTCCTAGTGCACCAAACAAATCGCCCATGTGCAAACCTTTACTTGTTCCATCAAGATGAGTGTCAAAGTGCATAAATATTCTAATGAGATAACCAAGGTAACTTCAAGTCTAAGGACTAGTTGAACCCATCTCGAAAGAGATTTTCATAGACTAAACCAAATAGGTTCTCATGACGAGTCAAGTCTAGTGATATGTTCTCTAACATAAATAATCTAAGTGCTTACTTTGGCATCACCATGCTAATAGGTGTGAGATCTCCTACTTGCTATCATATAGTATAAGCATATCACTCACAAGTCTATTTGTAGATAGTCAACATCCATTCTAAATAATGCTACAACTTAGGACGTTTAATGATATTTTTGTCTCACATCTTTTGATCAATCACTATTTCAAATGCATATTATAAGAACGTTTATCTAATTCTACTTGAATTAAGAAATATAAAAATATAAGAATTAATAGAAAGACTTCTTTTATTATTATTAAAATAAATGATGCAATCATGCAACACCTCTCTTCACCCTCTCTCTCCCCTTCTCCCTCTCTCCCCTCTCCCTTTCTCCCTCTCTCCAATTCCCCCTCTCTCCTTCTCTTTCCCCACCTTCCCTCTCTCTCTCTCCCTCTCCCCGAGCCTCACTCTCCCTCTCCAACTATCCTTCCTTCTTCCTCTCTCTTCTTCTCCCTCCCAACCTCTCTCTCTCCCCTCACTCTTTATCTCTCTCCCTCTCATTCTCTCCCCTCTTTTTTCTTTATCTTTATCTCCTACTCTTTCCTTTTCACGCTTACTCTCTCTCTCCCCCTCTATGACACTTTTCTTCTCACTCTTCTACTCCCTCTCTTCCTTTCTATCTCTCTCTCTCTCCCTCTTCCTCTCCTTTCTCTCCCTCTCTTTTTCTCTCTCCTCATTTCTCTCCCTCTCTCCCACTCTCCATCCCTCTCCCCCTCTTTCCTTCTTTCTCTCTCCCCTCATCTTCTCTTTCTCTTTCTTCCTCTATCTCTTCCTTTCTCTCCCTCTCTCTCATTTTTCCTCTCTCCCTCTCCCTTTCTATCCCTCTTTCTTTCTCTCTCCATTTCACCCTATCTCTCCCTCCCTTGCTCTTTCTATCCATCTCACTCCCTCCTCCATCGTTTCCTCTCTCTCTCCTCCTCTCTCCATCTCCCTCCCCTTCTCCCTTTCTTCCTTTATAACCTATTCTTCCTCTCAAGCTCACTCTCCTTTTACCCCTTTCTCTTTTTTCCCTTCTCTATCACTCCAATTGCTTCTCTCTACCTCACTCTTCCTCACCCTCTCTCTCCCTTCCTTACTCTCCCTCTTTCTATCTTTCTATCCCCCTCTCTCTCTTTCTTTTTTGACCTTCATTTCCTTCTCTCTCTCTCTCTTACTCTCTCTATTGCTCTCCCTTTTTGTCTCTCTCCCCCTCTTCCTCTCTCTAGCTCCCTTTCACTCTCTCCCCCTCTCCCTCCATCAATCCCTCCCTTCCTCCCTTTCCCTCTCTCTTCCTCTACCTCTCACCTTCTCTCTTTACCTTTATCTCTCTCTTCGTTTCTCTTTCTCCCTCCCTTTTCCTCTACCTCTATCTCCTCACCCACTCTCTTCCTCTCTTTCTCCCCTCTCATCCTCTCTCTCCCCCTCCTTTTCTCTCTCCTTCTTCCTTTCTCTCTCGGCCTCTCCCTCTTTCTCTTTGCCTCTGTTTCCTTTTCTCTCTCTCTCCCTACTTTCTCCTTGCCTTTCTCACTCTCCTTTTTCTCCCCCTCTCCCTCTCTTTCCTCCTATCTCCCTCTCTTTACTTCCTTTCTATATCCTTCCTTCTCTCCCTCCCTCTATCTCCTTTCTTGTCTCTCTTTCTCCCACTATCCCTTTTTATCACTTCCTCTTCCTCTTCCCACTTTATCTCTATATCTCTCTCTATCCCTCCCTCTCCTTTTCATTTTCTTTACCTCTTTTTTCCCCTCTCTCTCAATTGCCCTCTGTCTCTCTCCCTCTCATTGTCTCCCTCCTTCCTTTCCCTCTCCCTACTTGTCTCTCCCCCTACTCTCATATTCTCCGACTCTCTCCCTCTCTCTTGCCATTTCCCTACCTTAATCTCTCTATCTCCCCCTCTCTATATATATCTCTCTCCCCCTCACATTCTTCTTCTCTCTTCCTCTCTACACCCTCTTTTTCCTCTCTCTCTCTCTCTCACTCTCCCTTCTCTTATCTCTTTCCCTCTTCCTTTCTCTCTATTTTTCCCTCTCCATCTCCCTCTTCCTCTTTCTCTCCCTTTCCCTCGCCCTTTCCCCCTCCTTCCCTCTCCCTTTCACTCCCTATCCCTCTCCCTCTCTCCCTTTCCCACTCTCTCTCTCTCCTCTCTCCCCCTCGCTCTCTCCCTATAAATATCTCCCTCTCTCCCTCTCTCCCTCTCTCCCTTCCTATCTATCTCTCTCTCATACTAACTCTCTCTCTCTCTCTCACTCTTCTTCTCTCTCTCCCACTTTCTATCTCCCTCTCTTGCTCTTTATCCCTCTCCCTCTCTTTCTTCTTCTCATTTTCTCTCTATCTCTCTCTCTCCCACATCCTCTCTCCCTTCTCTCTCTCTTCCTCTCTTTGCCTCTTTCTCTCTCCTTTTTTTGGCTCTCTCCGTCCCTCCCTCTCTCTTTATCACCTTCTCCTTTTCTCTCCCTCTCTTCCTTTCCTCCTCACCCTCTCCCTCCCCCTCTCCCTCTCTCCCTCTAAATTACATTCTCCCTTTCACACTTAACCTCACTCTCCCTTTATCTTTTTCTCTCCTTTTCTCCCCTTCCATTGCTCTCCCTTTCTCTCCCTCTTTTTCCCTCTCTGTCCCACCCTCTTACCCTCTCTCCCTCTCTCACCCTCTTTCTCTCCCTATATCCCCTTCTCTCTTTATCTATCCCCTTCCTCTTTCCCTCTCTCTATCCCTTGCTCTCTCCCCCAGTCTCCCACTCTTGTTCTCTCTAACTCCCTCTCACTCTCTCCCACTCTCCCCCCATCTCCCTCGCTCTCCCCCTCCCCGCCTCCCTCCCTCTCCTTCGCCTCTATCTCCCTCTCCATCCCACTCCCTTCCTCTCTCTCTTCCCCTCTCATCATCTATATCTTCCTCCCTTCTCTCTCTCCCTTTCCCTCCCTCTTTATTCCTCTCTCTCATATTCCCTCTCTCCCTATCTCCCTCACTCTTTTTATTTCTCTGTTTCTCTCTCTCTCTTCCTACCTCTCTCACTCGTCCTCTTTCTCTCCCTCTCTCCCTATCTTCCTCTCTCCCCTTCATTTCTCTCTATCCCCCTCCCCCTTTCTCTCCTTTGCTCATTCTCTCTCCCTCTATCCCTCTCTTAATTCCTCTTCCTCTTCCTCTCTCTCAAACTATTTATATCTCTCTCCCTCTTCCTCCTTTTCTTTTCCCCTCCATCTCTATCTCCCTCTCTTTTCTCCTCCTCCCTCTTCCTTTCCCTCTCTCTCACTCATCATCTCTTTCTCCTTCTCCTTATCTCCCTCCATCTTCTTCTCCCTCTTTCTCCCTCTCCCTAACTTTCTCTCCCTCTCTCTCTTTTTTGCCATTTCCTTCCCTTAATTTCTTTATCTCTTCTTCTCTTTCTTTCTCACTCCCTCTCTACCTCTCTCTCTTCCCTTTCCTCTTTTCCTCTCCATCGTTCTACCTCTCTCTAGCATTCTCTCTCACTCTCTTTCTCTCTTCCTTTCTCTCCCCTTGCTTTCTCTCTTGCTCTCCCTCTCATTCTATCTCAATCTCTTCATCCCTCTTACTCTCTCTTACTCTCCCTCTCCCTTCTTATCTCTCTCTCCCTCCCTCTATCCCTCTTAATATCTCATTCTTTCCCTCTTTTCATCCATATCTCTCGACCTCCCATTCTCCTTATCTCTCTCTACCTCTCACTCTTCCTTTCTTCCTCTTTCCCTCTTCCTCCCTCTTTCTCTTTCCCTCTTCCTCCCTCTTTCTCTCTCCCTCTCTCTCACATGCTCTCTCTCATTACCTCTCTCCCTATCTCTCTCCTTCTCCCTCTATCCCACTTTCCCTCTCTCTAACTCCCTTTCCTCTCTCCCACTCTCTCTCCCTCCCTCCCTCTAACCCTCCCTCTCCCTCTCTCTCCCTCTCTCTCTACATTCCCCTCCCTCTCTCCCACCCTCCCTCTATCTCTCCCTCCCTCTTTCCCTCTCTCTCCCTTCTCCTCTCTCTCATTATCTCTCTCTCCCTCTCTCTCACTCTCTATTCTTGTGTCTCTCTCTTTCTCTTTCACCTTCTCCCTCTCTTTCACTCTCTCTTTCTCGGTCTCTCTCCTTCTCTTCCTCATCTCCTTCTCTTATCCTCTTGCTTTCCCTTTCTCATCCTCTTTCTTCCTCCCTTCATCCCTTCGTTTCCCTCTCCCTCTTCCACTCTCACTCTCTCCCTTCCTTTGACATTTCTCTATTTCTATATCCGTCCCTCCCTCTCCCCTCCTCTCTTCGAGTCTCCTTCTTTCTCCCTCTCTCTCTTTCTCTTTATCAATCTCCCTCTCTCTCTCCCTTTCCTCTTTTTATTCCCCAACCTCTCTCCCTCCCTCTCTCTACCCTATTATCTCTCTCTCATCCTCTCTCTTCCCATATATCCACTCTTCCTTTCTCTCTCTAACTCCCTTTCCTTCTCTCTCACTCTCTCCTCCTTTCTTTTTTTATCTTTCCCTCCCTTTTTTCTCTCTATCTCCCCCTCTCTCCCTCTCTCTCTCCCCCTCTTTGATTTTCTCTCGCTCCCTCTCTCTCACTCTTTCTTCTTGTGTCTCTCCCTTTCTCTCACACCTTATCCCTCTCTTCCACTCTCCCTTTCTCTCACTCTGTTCCCTTCTCATCCACTCTCCCTTTCTCTCACTCTGTTCCCTTCTCATCCACTCTCCCTTTCTCTCACTCTGTTCCCCTTTCCCTTCATCCCCTTCCTCCCTCTCCTTATCTCACTCATTCGAGTCTTTCTCCATCGCTCTTCCTCTCCCTCCCTCTCCCTCTACCTCAATCTCCCTCTCTCTCTTTCTCACCCTCTTTACCACCCTTTCTCTCCCCTTTCCCCCTCTCTCTCACCTCTCCCTCCCTCCCCTCCCTCTCTATCCCTCCCTCCCTCTCCCTCTCTCTCTCTCTCCCTCTCCCTCTCTTCTCTCCCTGCTCTCTATCTCTTTCACCCTCTCTCTCTCCCACTCTTAATCTCTCCCTATCTCTCCTTATCTTTCCCTCCTTCTCACCCCTCTGCCCCTCTCTCTCTCACTCTCCCTCTTTATATCTCTCTCGCTCTCTCCTCTTTCTATCCTCTCCCTCTCTCCCTCCCTCTATCTCTCTCAATCCCTCTCCCACTCTCTCCTTCTCTCTATCTCTCTGCTTGTCTCTCCTTCTCCCTTTTCTCTATCCCTATCTTCCTCCTCTATCTCTAGCTCTATGTCTCTCTTTCTCCATCCTTCCCTTATCCTTATTTCTTGTTCCCTCTTCATCCCTCCCCTATCTTCATTTCTCTCTTCCTCTCTATCCATCTATCTTTTGCTTCCTAACCTCCCTCTCCCTCCCCCTCCCTCCCCTAATCTCTAGCCTTCTTTCTATCACTCTCTCTCTTAATATCTCTCTCTTTCTATCTCTCTCTATGTCTCCCTCACTGCCTCTCTCTCTCCTACCCTCTCTCTATCTCTCCCTTCTCTCTCCTTTTTTCTCCCCCTTTCTCCCTCCCCTCCCTCCCTCCCTCCCACCCAATCTTACTCCTTCTATCTCTCTCACCTTCTTTACTTCTCCCTCTCCCTCCCTCCTTCTATCTCTCTCATCCTCTCCCTCCTTTTTTCTCTATGTCCCTCTCACTCTCTCCCTCTCTCCCCTCACTCCTCCTCTCTCCCTCTCTTCCTCCTTCTCCCTCTCTTTCTCTATCTCTACCCCTCCCTCTCCCCCTCTATGTCTCTCAATCCCTTCTTTGCTCTTTCTCCCTTTCTCTCTCTCCCTTTCTCTCTCTCCCCTTGTCTCTCCCACTCGCCCCTTTCTCTTGCTCCCTCCCTTTCTCCCTCCTTCTCTCATTCTCTCCTTCTCTTTCTATCCCTCTCTAACTCTCTCCCTTTCTCTCCCTCTCTAGCCCTCTCCCTTTACCTCTCCCTCTCCCTCCTTTTTTATCTCTCCCTCTCTTTATCCCTTCCTCTGTCCCTCTCTCCATGCCTTTCTCTCTCTTTCTCTCCTTCACCCTCTCCTTCCTACTTTCCCTTTCTCTCCCTCTCTAGTGCTCACCCTCTCCCTCTCCTTCACCCTCTTCCTCTCCATCTCTCTCCCTCTCCCCTCCCTCTCTCTCCCTCTCACTTTCTCTATCCCTCCCTCTCTCTTACCCTCTCTCCTATTTTCTCTCCCTCCACACTCTCCTATTATCCATCTCTTTCCTATTCTCCCTCTCCCTCTCTCTCCCTACCTTTCTCTTCCTCTCTTTTCCCTCTCTTTCTCTCCCCCTTTACATACCTCTATCTCACTCCATCTCCCTCTCTCCCACTCTCTCCCCCTCTCCCTCCCTCTCTCCCTTTCTCACACCCTCACCCATTTTCCCTTCCTTTTTCTCTCCCCATTCTCCCTTTACCTCTCTCTCCCTCTCCCTCTCTCTCCTACTCCCTTTCCCACTTTCCCTATTTATTCTTCTCCCACTTCCTTCCTCTCTCTCCTCTATTCCTATCTCTCCTTCTCTCTCTCCCTCTTCCTCTTTCCCTCCCTATCCTTCTCTCTCTCTATCTCTTAATCTCCCTCTCCCATTTAACCTCTATCTCCTATTCTTCATCTCCCTCTCTGTTTGCTTCTCTCCCATCTTCTCTCTCTCCTTCCCACTCTCCCTTTCTCCCTCTCTCTCACTCTTTCTATCTCCTTTGCTCTCTCCTCCCTCCTTCCCAATCCCTCTACTTCTCTCCCTCCCTCTCTATCCCCCCTGCTCTCTCCCCTCTCTCCTAAACTCCCCCTCTCAAACTCTCCCTCCCCTCGTCTCTTTTTTTCCAAGTACCTCTCCCTATCTCTCTACCTCCCCCTCTCTCCCTCTCTTAATCCTTCTCTAGCTCTTTCTCCTTGACTCTCTCTCACTCTCTCTCCTACATACCCTCATTCTGTCTCTCTCCCCCTCTCTTTCTTTTTGTCTTTCTCCTAATTTTTACCTCTCTCCCTCCCTTTCGCTCTCTCTCTCTCTCCATCTCTTCCTCCCCCTCACTCTCCCTTTCACTCCCTCGCCTACTCTTTCCCTCACTCTCCCTCTCTTTCTCTCTCCCTCTCTCTTTCTTTGTATACCTTTTTCCCTCTCTCTGCCCCCACTATCTCTCTCTCACTCGGACATTCTCTCTCTCCATCTCTCTCTTTAACCCATTCCTCTCTCCTTTTTTTATCTCCTTCTCTCTCCCTCTTTTCCTCCCCTTTTCTCTCCCTCTCCCCTCTCCTTTTCTCTCTCCCTCATCCTTTCTCTCCCTCTCCCCCTCTCCCTCTATCTCTCTTTCTCTCTCGCTCTTTCTTTTCCTTTTTCCCTCACTCTCTCCTTCTCTCTCTCTTTCCTTCCCTCTCTCTTTCTTACCTACCTCCCTCCCTATTTCTCTCTCTCTCCCTCCCTTTCTCTCTCCCTCTCTCCCCCTCTTCCTTACTCCATCTCCCTCGCTCCCTACCCCTCTCTCCCTCTCTCTCTCTCCCTCTCCTTCTTATCTCTCTCCCTCTCCCTCTCTCCTTATATCTCTCTCTCCTTCTCTCTTACCCCTCTCCCTTTATAACTCTCTCTAAGTACTCATGTCTCTCTCTCTCTCTCTTTCTCCTTCTCTAGCCTATCCTTTTCTCTCTCTCCATCCTTATCTATCTCTACCATGATCTCTCTACCATTGTCTCTCTCTCTCTTTTGCACTCTCTTCCCTCTCTCATCTCTTTCTATATCTCTCCCACCCTCTCTCTCACTACCTCTCCTAATCTCTCTCCCTCTCTCCCCCTCTATCCCTCTTTCTTCCCCACCCTCACTTATACCTCTCTCCCTCTCTCCCTCCCTTCCTCCTTCTCCCTCTATCTTGCTTTCATTCTCTCTCTACCTTTTCCCCTCTCTATCTCCCCCTTTTTCCTCTCTCTTTCCCTTTATCCTTCTCCCTCTCATCTCTATCTCTCCCCCTCCCTCCTTTCCTGTCCCTCTCTCCTTCTCTCTCTTTCCCTCTCTCCTTTCTATTAACTCTCTCCCTCTCCCTTTACTTATCCCTTCTCTCCCTCTCTCCTCTTCTTCTCCCTCCCTCTCCCTCTCTCTTATTCATTCTCCCTCTCTTTCCTTTTCTCCTTCTCCTTAACTCTCTTCTTACTCTCTCCCTCTCTTCCCTCTCTCTCACAATCTCCCACCCTCTTTTGCTTTATTCTTATCTCATTTCCTCTCTCCCTCTCACCCTCTTTATCTCTTACATTCTCTCTCTCCCCCTCTCCTCCCTCTATCTATCTCTCTCTCACCCACTTTACCTCCCTTTCTCTACCTCTGTCCCTTCCTCTCTGCCTCTCTCCCTCCCTCCTTTCCTCTCTCACCCTCTCTTGATCTCCATCCCTCTCTCCCTCTCACTCTCTTGCTCTCTCACTCCCTCTTTTCCTCCCTCTCTCCTTCCCTCTCTCTCCCTCTATCCTCCTCTTTCCCTCTCCCTCTATCTCTTTCCTTCTCCCTCCCTCTCTCTCCCTCGCTCCCTCTCTTACTCCCGATCTCTCTCTCTCTTTCCCCCTTTTCCCCCTACCACCCACTCCCTCCCCCTCTCTTTCACTCTCCCTCTTTATGTATCTCCCTCTCTCTCCCTTTTATCTGTCTCCCTCTTTCTCTCTCTCCCTACTCTATGTCTCTCAATCCCTCCCTCTCTCTCCTCTTATCTTTCCCTCTCCCTCTATCTCTATCCCTATCTTCCTCTTCCTATCTCCTTCTCTATGTCACCCTCTCCATCCTTCCCCTATCCTTATTTATATTTCCCTCTCTAACCCTCTAGTTATCTTTACTTCTCTCTTTCTCTCTATCTATCTTTTGCTTTCTTAATCTCCCTCTCCCTCCCCTTACCTCCCTCGATCTCTCTCCCGTTCTTTATCACTCTCTCCAATTCTTGCTCATTTTCTATGTCTCTTTATCTCCCTCTCTCTCGTTGTCTCCCTTTCGTCCTCTTTTTCAATCCCTCCCTCTATCCTTCTCTCCCTTCCTCTCTACCTCTCACCCTCTCTTTATCTTCCCTTTCTCTCTCTTTCTCTCTCCCTCTCTCTACCTCTACCTATCTCCCTCCCTTTCTCCCACTCTCTCTCCCTTCTACTCTCTCACCCTTTCTACCTCTCTTTCCCTTCCTCTCTCTCTTTTTCCCTCTCTCTTTTTTTCTCTCTCCTTTTCTCTCTCTCTCTCCCTCCCTCCCTCTCTCTCATTTACTCCCTCCTCTCCCTCTCTCTCCTTCTCCATCTCTTTCTCCTTCTCTCTACCACTCTTTCCCCCTCTATCTCTCTCAATCCCTTCCTTTCTCTCTCTCTCTTTATCTCTCCCTTTCCTTTTATCTCCCTCTTTATCTTCCTCTCTCTATCTCCCTCTCCATCCCTCCCCCTATCCTCATTTCTCTCTCCCTCTCCATCCCTCCCTTATCTTCATTTCTCTCTCCTTCTCTTTGTCTATCTCTCCCTCTCCTAACCTCCCTATCCCTCCTTTAATCTCTTTCTTCCCCTCTCTATCTCTCTCTTTCTCTATCTAATGCTACCTATCTCTCTCTCCCTCTATCCCACTCCCACTCTTACTCCCTTCCCCTCTTTTTCCCTCTCTCTACCCTAATCTTCATTCCTCTCTCTCCCTCACTCCCTCTTTCTTTCTTCCTTCTACCTCCTTCCCTTTCTCTCTCTTACTCTCCCCATCCCTCCCACTCCTCTCTCTCTCTGTCTCTCTTGGTCTCTCTCTACCCCTCCTCTCTCTCACTCTCTCCCTCTCTCCATCCCTCTTTCCTTACCTCCCTCTCTCTATCCCTCTCTCTTAACTATTGCCATCTCTCTCTCCCCCTCTCTCCTCTTCTCCCTCTCCCAATCTCCCTTCCTCTCGTCCCTTTATTTTTCCCTCTCTCTCCCTTTCTCCCTTCCTCTCTCCCCCTCTTTCACTCTCCTTTTTTATATCTCTCTTTTCTCTCACTCCCACTCTCTTTCTCCCTCTATCTCTATCCCTCTCTCTCCCCTACTATCTCTCACCCCTACTATCTCTCACCCTTTATCTCTCTCCCTCTCTCTTTTGATCTCTCTTTCTAACTCACTCCCTCCCTCTGCCTCCCTCTATTTCCCTCTCTCTCTCCCTTAATTTCTCCCTCCCTCTATTTCCCACTCTCTCTGCCCCTTAATTTCTCCCCATTCCTCTCTCTCCCTCTCTCTTTTTATCTCTCTTTCCAACTCACTCCCTCCCTCTCCCTCCCTCTCTCTTTTTATCTCTCTTTCTAACTCACTCCTTCCCTCTTCTTCCCTCTATTTCCCTCTCTCTCCCCTAATTTCTCCCCCTTCCTCTCCCTCCCTCCCTATCTCCCCGTCCCAAACTCCCTCTCTCTCCCTCTCCCTTTTCCTCCCTCCCTCCCTCTCTCCCTCCCCCTTCCTCCTTCCACCCTCTCACTCTCTCTTCTTCTCTTTATTGCTCCCTATCGATCTCTCTCCCAATCTTTCTCTCCCCCTCTTTATCTCTCTCTCCCTCTCTTGCCCTCGCTCCCTCTATCCCTCTCCCTCCCTCTCTCCCTCTCCCTCTTCCTCTCCTAATCTCCCTCCCTCTCTCTCCTCTCCCTCCCTCTCTTCATCTCTCACTCTCATCCTCCCTCCCTCCCTCCCTCCTTCCCTCTCCCTTCACTCGCTCCCTCTTATTTTCTCTCTCCCTTCCTATCTCTCCCTTTATCCCTTTATATCTCTCCCTCTCACTCTCCCTTGCTCTCTCCTCTCCCTCTCTCTCCCCCTCTATCTCTCCCCCTTTCCCCTTCTATCTCTCTCCCTCTCTTTTTCCCCTTATCTCTCCTACTTTATCTCGCTCAATCCCTCTCTCCCTTTCTCTCTCCTTATCTCTCCCTCTCCCCCACTCCCTCTATCTCCCTCCCTATCTCTTTCTTCTCACCTCTATCTCTCCCCCTTTCTCCTTCTATCTCTCTCCCTCTCTTTTTCCCTTTATCTCTCCCACTATATCTCTCTCAATCCCTCTCTCCCTTTCTCTCTCCTTATCTCTCCCTCTCCCCCACTCCCTCTATCTCCCTCCCTATCTCTTTCTTCTCTTCATTCTCTCTCCCTCTCCCTCTCCATCCCTCCCCTTATCTTTATTTCTTTCTCCCTCTCCATCCCTCCCTCGATCCATATTTATCTCTCCCTCTTACAATCTCTCCTATTCTAACCCTCTCCCGACTCTCCTTACCTCCTACTCCCTTACTCTCCCTCCCCCTACCTCCCCTAATCTCTCTCCCTTTCTCTCTTTATCACACTCTCTGCTAATCGCTCTTTTTTATCTCTTTTTTCCTCTTTCCTCTTCTCCCTCTCTCTCCCTCTCCCAATCTCCCTCACTCTCTCTCCCTCTCTTCTCTCCTCCTCCCTCTCCCTCTCCCCCTCCTTCTCCCTCCCTTCCCCCTCTCTCTCACTCCCTTTCATTCTCTCTCCTTGACCTCTCTCCTTTTCCCTCTCTTGAATCTCTTACTCTCTCTTTCCCTCTCTATATCTCCTTCTCTCTCCTTACATCTCGCTCCCTCTTATTCTTTCTCTCTCCCTCTCTCTCCCTTTATCCCTTCGTCTCTCTCCCTCTCACTCTCCCCCACTCTCTCCTCTCCTTCTATCTCCCCCTTCTCCCTCTATTCCTCCTCTATCTCTCCCCTTATCTCCCCCTCTATCTACTTCTATCTCTCTCCCTCTCTCTTTCCCCTTGTCTCTCCCCTTTTATCTCTCTCTCAATTCCTCCCTTCTTTTCTCTCTCCTTATCTCTTCCTCTCTCCCTCTTCCTCTATCTCCCTCCTTATCTCTTTCATCCTATCTCACTCTCTACCTCTCCCTCTCCATCCATCTCCTTTTCTTTATTTCTTTCTCTCTCTCCATCCCTCCCTTGATCCATATTTATCTCTCCCTCTTACCCTCTCTCCAATTCTAACCCTCTCCCTACCTCCTATTCTCTCACTCTCCCTACCCTCCTCCCGTAATCTCTTTGTCTCTCTCTATCTCAATCCCTATCTCTTTATCACTCTCTCTCTCTCCCCCAATTGCTCTTTTTTATGTCTCTCTTCCTCTTCTCCCTCTCCCTCTCTCTCTCTTTTTATCTCTTCCTCTCTCCCTCTATTTATCTACCTCTCTCTCTTTCTCCTCCTTCCTCTCCCTCTCCCTCCCTCTCCCTTTCCCTCGCTCTCATTGATTCTCTCTCCCTTCCTCTCTCACTCTCCCTCCTTGAATCTCTTGCTATCTCTATCTCTCCCTCATCTCTCTATATCTCCCGCCCTCTCCCTCCATCTCGCTCCCTCTTATTCTCTCTCTCCCTACCTCTCTATCACTCTATCCCTCCCTTTATCCCTTCATCTCTCTCCCTCTAACTCTCCCTCGCTCTCACCTTTCCCACTCTCTCCCCCTCTATCTCTCCCCCTTTCTCCTTCTATCTCTCTCCCTCTCTTTTTCCCCTTATCTCTCCACCTTTATCTCTCTCTCAATTCCTCCCTCCCTTTCTCTCTCCTTATCTCTCCCTCTCCCTCTATCTCCCTTCCTATCTTTTTTCCTATCTCACTCCCTACCTCACCCTCTCCATCCCTCCCCCTATCTTTATTTCTTTCTCCCTCTCCATTGCTCCCTCGATCCATATTTATCTCTCCCTCTTATCCTCTCTCTAATTCTAACCCCCTCCCTACCACCTACTCTCTCTCTCTCTGTCCCCCTCCCTCCCCTAATCTCTCTCCCCTAATCTCTCTCCCTCTCTCTATCTCACTCCTTCTCTCTTTTTATCACACTCTCTCTCCTAATTGCTTTTTTATCTCTCTACCTCTTTATCCCTTTCCCTCTCTCCCTCTCCTTTCATCTCCTAATCTCACTCCCTTTCTACCTATCTCTCCCTCTCTCTCCTCCTCCCTCTCCATCTCCCTCCCTCTCCCCTTCCCTCCCTTCTCCCTCTCTCTCGCTCCCTTTTATTTTCTCTCACCTCCCTCTCTTGAATCTCTAGCTCTCTCCCCCTTTATCTCTCTATATCTCTCTCCCTCTCTCTTTCTACCTCTTCCCCTTTTCTTCTCTCCCTCTACCCCTCTCTCCCTCGCTCTTTTTTTGTTTCTCCCTCTCCCTCTCTACCTCTCTTTAACTCCCTCTCCCTCTCTTCCTTCCTCGCTTTTGCTCTCTCCCACTCCTTACCTCTCTCTCTCGCTTACTCACTCGTCCCTCCTTCTCTTGTTCTCTCCCTCTCTCCGTCCTTCTTTCTATCTCTCCTTCTTTCCTTCTCCCTCTCTCTCTGCTCACTCTTCCATTATCCCTCTCCCTCACTCTATCTATCTCACTTTATCCCTCCCTTGCTTATTCCTTCTCTCTTTATCCTCTCCTTTTTCTCCCTTTACTCTCTCTCCCTCTTTTTCTTCTTCCTATCCCTCTCTCTCCCCCTTCCTCTCTCTCGCTCTTCCCTCGCCCTTTCCCCCTCACTCTTTCTCTTTTTATCTTTTTATCTCCCTCTCTCCTAATCTCTCTTTCCCACTCTTTCCCACTTTATCTTTCCCTCTCTCTATCTCCTTCTCTCTCCTTCTCTCTCCTTCTCTCCCCTCGCTCCCTCTTACTCTCTCCCTCCCTCTCCCTCTTCTAATCCTTCTCCTTCTCCCTTTCCTAATCTCTCTCTCCCTCCTTCTCATTCTCTCTTTCCCCTTCTATCCCTCTATGTCTCTCCCTATCACTCTCCTTCCCTCTCTCCCTCTTTTCATCTCTCCCTCTTTTCCCTCTCTCCCTTCCTCTCTCTCTCTCCTCTCTTTCATTTAATCCCTCTCTCTCCCCCACTATCTCTCCCTCAATCCCTCTCTCCCTCTTTCTTTGTCTCTTTCCCTTCCTCTCTCTCTCTTTTTCTCTCCCCTCTCCCTCTACCACTATCTCCCTCCCTATCTCCCTTTCTATCTTTACTCATGTCTTTATTTCACTCTCCCTCTCCCTACCTCCCTCCCTCTCAATCTTCTTCCCCACCCTCCCCCTTCCCTCCCTTAATATCTTTCCCCCTCTCTATCTCTCCCTATTTCTGTTGCTCTCTCCCATTCTATCTTACCCTCTCTCCCTCTCTTTCCCTTTCCTAATCTCTCTCCCATTTTCCCTCCCTTTCCCTCACTCTCTCCCTCTCCCTCCCTTTCCCTCACTCTCTCCCTCTCCCTCCCTCACTCTCCCTCTCTCCCTCTCACTCTCTATCTCCCAACCTCTCCCTCTCTCCTAATCTCTCTCTTTCCCACTCTCTCCCTCTTTATCTCTCCATCTCTCTATCTCTGTCTCTTAATCTCTCTCCCTCCCTCTCCCTTTCCCAATCTCTCTTTCCCTCCCTCTCCTTCCATCTCTTGCTCCCTCTCATCCTCTCGTTTCCCCCTCTATCCTTCGTCTCTCTCCTTATCACTCTCTTTCCCTCTCTCCCCCTCTCTTCCTCTCCCCTCTTCCCTCCTCTCCCTCTCTTCCTCTCTCCCTCATCTCTTCCATTCAATCCTTCTCTCTTTCCTCTTCTCTCTCTTGCCCATTATCTCTACCTCAATCCCTCTCTTTCCCTTCCTCTCTCTCACCTTGTCTCTCCTCCTCTCCCTCTCCCACTATCTCCCTCCCTATCTCCCTCTTCGTCTCTCGCCCATGCCTTTATTTCTCTCTCCCTCTCTGTACCTCCCTCTCTCTCACTCTTCTCCCCCTCCCTCCCCTTCACTCCCTTAATCTCTTTCCCCCTCTCTATCTCTCTCCCTCTTCTATCACTCTCTCTCTCTCATAACACTCTCCCATTCTATGTTGCCCTCTCTCCCCCTCTCCACCTTTATGGCACCGCCAACTCCCTTGCCGATTACCTAATAGGCATGGCTAGATGCATCACACTTTAGATACCGAAGTCTCAAATTAACTCCCATATAGATTTATAATTTACTGAATATCATACAAAATTTATAAAATAATGTAGGTATTATTACAAGTAAAATTGAATCCTATAGTTCACGTGTCACACATAAGCCTTTTTCGGGAGGAATCGACGACTTCATTATTAGCATTATTATCGCCCTTACTCGTCATGGCATGAAACAAAAAATACGGGGTGAGTTGAAGCTCGGTAAGTAAGGTGATGCATGTGATATGTAATGATTTTCTAACTCCCTCACTTTGAATCATCAAATTTTAATTCTAGGTACCACAGGTATTAGCAAGTCTACTCTATTGTTGATTTTAGAATCACCGAATGTTAACAACGAAAATATCCCTCATTGTAGCCACTCGTTAGCAAGAATCCATCACTTAACGAGTGCAGCTACACGGATTAGAATAAGCACACAACTGGATCGCTAATACCCGTTTAATCCAAGTAGGTTACCAAACCTATCCAATTCCATCCGATTTGATTACAAAACCTCATCATTTTCGACTCCATGGTTTTTCTTAATTTAATCCATTCCCATGTGCATATGATGCATGTGATGTTGTAGTTATTACATTTCATAAATTATGAGTACTAACCCCTATTATTAAATCATTCTCACAACCCCATCCGCATTTGGGATTTCATATGTTTTCACATATCTTTCATGATATCCCCGAGAAAATACCACATCTACCCATTGGTATGAATCAATTCATAAGTTTACTTTGTACATTCGTGTCTTTCCCCTCGTACACGTAGTAAGTCTAACTTTGGATTTCAACGTACTACTTAGTCTACATGACCTTCAATTCTAAGGATTCATTATGACATACTAAAGATGAAATTTCTTTTTAATTCGAACTTTAACCATAGTAGTAGAATTTTAGCCTTTAATGGATCTACATCTTAATCCTGGTTTTTCTTGAATTCTCACCTTTTAATACTTCATTTTATCCAGTTAGGGTGTAAATAAACCATTACTTAGAAATTTGGGTGGTTGGAACTCAATTTCTAAAAATTTGGGTTTAGGTCAAGTGTTTCCTAATCTAAATCGAAAGTTTTATTTTTCTTAAAATCTAAATTTTCTATACTTCTATTTATGCTTATTTAGGTACATTTGAACCATTAATTATCAAGTCGAATGGATGGAACTCAAATCCCCAACTTTTGGGTTTAGGTCGAATAGGTCCATTAAGGGGCAAAGAATTTTCTTTTATTTCAATGTAATTTCTTCTCAACCTAGCTCACTAAGTTATACTTCAATGGGTTCCCATGGAGTTCTAGATCATTAGATCCATTAAAATAAATCTAAACTTGGCCTTTTTAGTACCTAGGCCGAATGGGTCTATTAAGATGTCCAAGCCCATTTTGGTTCAAGTAAACCCATCTATGCACATTTCCAAGCCTATGTTATTATAACCAAACCCATCCACACATTGATACATACATAACACATAGATCACATAGATCCCTACACATATCAACCTTCCATAGTCACATCACAATAACCATACTTGGATCCATTACAAAACATCAAAACATAACCTCCACATAAGCACCTATAACAACATATTACATGGCTTGAAACATAACTCATAAATGGAACATTTAAAATAGCACTTAAAGTATAAAGGAAGCTAAAATGAAACCTACTTACAATGATGTATGCTTGCTTAAGATTTCTTAGACTTTTCCTTCTTTTTATCCTTTCTTTTCTTCCTTTTTCTTTCTTTCTTTCTTTTTTTTTTTTTTTTGTGTTTCTCTCCCTCCCAATCACATTTTCTCTCCTCTCTTTGGAAGTTACGATTTTGGTCTAAAAAATGATGAGTTTTTAAGCTTTCTTCGTTTTTATATTACACCTTTCTCCCTTCATTTATTAGTCTTCCAAGTGTTAAAACTTTGTGGTAAATTAAGGCCAAATTATGGAACGAAATGGGAGGCAAGTTGACAATTTAAAAATCCAAGTAGGCTAAGTGTCACACTTTTAGAAAAAGAGGTAGATTTCGTGTCAAATCAACAACTAAATGTGGGAACTCGGTAGATGCTCGATAGAATTATTTTAGTACGTGTAGCTAGGTTAAGAAGTTTTACGAGGGTTACATTTCTCCCCTCCTTAAAAGAAATTTCATCCTCAAAATTTGGCTTACACAAATAAATCTGGTTATTTCTCTTTCATTTCTTCTTTTACTTCCCGAGTCATTTCTTCGAGGTTATGATTCTCCTCTAAAACTTTAACTAGGGTAATGTCTTTATTATTTAAGTGTTTAATTCATCAATTGAGAATCTGGATTGGTCTTTCCTCGTATGTTAAGTCCAGCGTCAAGTTCGGTGATGCCGCCTCCGAACCTAACTAGGCTCTTCAATACATTTTCTTAACATAGACATATGAAAACGCATCATGTACTCTTGACAAGGATGACGGTAGTAATAGGCAATATGCCTTATCACCTATGCGATCAAGTATCTCAAATGGTCTAATATAGCATGGACTCAATTTGCCTTTCGTCCCAAATCGGAGTATGCCCTTCATCTGGGAAACCCTTAAGAAAACATAATCATCTACCGCAAACTCTAAATCCGTTCTTCTTTGGTCGGCATAGCTTTTCTATCAACTTTGAGCCATCTTCATTCATTGGTGAATCTTCTCTATGACCTTCGTCATTTGTTGCACCAATTACGGGCCTAATAGCTCTCTCCCTTACTTTATCCCGAGTGTGTTGAGGATCTACATCATCATCCACATAAAGCCTCATAGAGAGCCATCCCGATGGATGATTGATAGCCATTGTTATAGGCAAACTCTACAAGACGTATGTACTTCTCCCATTTTCTAGACCAATCAAGAATGCATGCTCACGAGCATGTCTTCGAGTATCCGAATAACTCTGTTCGGATTGTCCGTTAGTCTACGGATAATAAACTATGCTAAAGTTTATCCTTGTCCCTATAGCCTTATAGAAACTCTTCTAAAATGTTGTAGTGAATCTAGAATCTCGATCCGATACAATTGAGGCCGGGACCCCGTGTAGCCTCACGATTTCATCAATATACAACCGAGCATACTAGCTCGGGCTATATGTGGTCTTAATTGGAAGGAAGTGCATCGATTTGGATAGCCTATCCACGATCATCTAAATGACATCCGACCCTTTTTTGATCTTAGCAATCCCATGAAAAAGTCTATAGTGATGTGCTCCCATTTCCATTCTAGAATCCCCAATGGTTTTAACATTCTTACGGGTTGTTGATGCTCTGCCTTTACTTATTGATATGTCCGACACCTCGCCACATAGTTCATAATGTCTTTCTTTATTCCAAACCACCAATAACTTTGTCTCAAATCTCAATACATTTTAGTACTTCCTAGATGTATCGAATACGGGGATGCGTGTGCCTCTTTCGGGATTTCTTCCTTTAAATCTACTATCGATGGAACACACAATCTTCTCCCGAATCTAGCCACTCCCTTATCATCTACCATAAATTCAAATTCCTTCCCGACCTCTATATTTGTCCTCCATTCTTTCACCCTTACGTCTATTTGTTGCTCAACTTGAATTCTTTCTTATAGAGTCGGTTGGACTAACAAAGCCGACATGACACTTTCGTAGCCCATAGGGATGATCTCTAATTCCAACTTTTGTAAATCCCTCACGAGCGATAACTGGATGACTTGCATTTTTGCTATCGATTTTTTACTCAAGGCATTAGCAATGACATTGGCTTTTCCTGGATGGTAGTTAATGATGCAATCATAGTTTTTCAACAACTCAAGCCACCTCTTTTGCCTCATGTTTAGCTCCTTCACCGTGAAGATATACCGTAGACTCTTATGGTCCATATACATCTCACATTTTGCTCCATACAAATAATGTCATCAAATTTTCGAGGCAAAGATGACTCGTTGCTAACTCTAGATCATGCGTTCGATAATTTCACTAATATTCTTTCAATTATTGTGAAGCATAGGCCACCATCCTTCCATTTTGCATTAGCACCGCTCCTAACCCATTCTTGGAAGCATTGCTATACACTATAAAGTTTCCATCTTTGGACGGAATGGTTAGTACCGAGGCCTTGAATAACCTTCATTTCAATTCTTGAAAGCTCTTTTCATAAGCATCTCGTCCATTGAAACTTAACATTCTTCTTTATCGAGTTCATAAGGGGCCTTGCTATCTTAGAGAAATCCCCTATAAATCTCTAATAATAACTTACTAGGCCTAAGAAACTTCGTACCTCCGATATATTCTTCGAGTAGGCCAATTTTGAATCGCTTCTATCTTCTTTGGGTCCATGGCTATGCCTTCCTTTGTCACCACGTGGCCTAAAAATGCTACTTGTTCCAACCAAAACTCACACTTTGAGAATTTTGCATACAACCGTTACTCCCTTAATGTCCGTAAGCTAGCTCGTAAATGCCTCTTATATTCCTCTTTACTTTTAGAATAAACGAGGATGTCATCGATAAACATGATGTTGAATTTATCTAAAACTCCCAAAAGACTCGATTCATGAGGTCCATAAAAGTGGTCGGGCCATTAGTCAATTCGAGCGACATCACTATGAACTCATAGTGACCATATTATGTCTTGAATGTCATTTTCGTTACATCTTTCGACCTTACACTCGACTGGTGATACCTCGATTGTAAATTGATTTTAGAGAACACCATCACGCCTTGTAATTGATCAAACAAATCGTCTATTCAAGGTAATAGATACTTATTTTTAATTGTCACTTGGCTCAACTCTCGATAGTCGATACACGACTGCAGCTCCCCTCCTTTTTCTTTACCAATAATACTTGGAGCTCCCCAACGTAAGGGACTAGGACGTATAAATCCCTTATCCAATAAGTTTTGCAATTGTGTCTTCAACTCTTTTAGCTTGATCAAGGCCATTCGATAAGGGGTCTTTGAAATTGGGGCTCGTGCTCGGCTCTAGGTCGATCTCAAATTCTATCTCTCTCTCAGTGGCATCTTCGTCAACCTTTTAGGAAATACATCAAAACATTCCTACACAACTTGGATCTCTTCTAGTTTCAAATTTTGTTCCACCCGGTGATCTATCACATATGCTAAGTATCCTCGATAGCCTTTTCCTAGCATCTTTTAAGCCTTTAGAGTCGAGATTGTCGGTACGGCTTAAAACTTCAAATCAACTTTAAACTCTAACTCGTTGATTCCCGTGTATGTCAAAAATTACTTGTCTACCTCAATAGTCTATCATGGCACTAAGCCTTGTAAGGAAATCCATTCCTAAGAATAAAATCAAAATCTTTAAGGTCTAATACTATCAAATTAGCCTCTAGGCTCCTATCCTAAATCCGTATTGGACACTTTTTCACTATACTTATTGACTCCATAAGTTCTCTGGAAGGGATAGTTATAAGATACCCTACAGCCTAATGTCTCGAGTTTGACACCTAGGTTTCTTTTTTACTAATGTTTTTGATATGAATGAATGAGTAACACCGAATCAATCAAAACATAAGTAACCAAGCCAAGGAGTGAGACATTATCATAAATCATTACTGCATCCCTTCGGTTAGCCTTCTATTGCATCATCGTATACACCCAAGTAGGTACCCTTCTCGATCCTCATTTACGCACTTGGGGCACTTGTATGACATGTGTCCCGGCTTATGATAGATATAGCAAGTCCTCACATTTGGTCGACACTCCCCAATGTGAAACCTCCCACACTTATTGCACCAAGGTTGAGTACTCATCATCCGCCCGACCGATTATCCGATAGTGGCCTCGACGTAAATGGTGCTGGTCCGATTGCTCTTGTATTACTTAGGCCACCACTTCTAGTAAAATTTCTAGGTAGACCTCATCTCACTTGCTTTGGATGAAGAGACTGCGGATTTAAATGCTCCCCTTTTTTATTGTATCTCCTTTGCTATCTCTCTTTGATCTTCGTCCACTAGCATTGCCTTGTCTACCATCTCCGGAAAGGTCTAGGCAGTGACATCCACACCATACTTCGAACCCTTGGGTTTTCTTCTTCATATTTTCATCCCCCACTATGAAAGGGACAAGCCGACACTCCTGTTCAAACTTTCGCACATACTCGACTCACGGACATACCATTTTGCTTCAATTCTAAGAAGTCATGGATTTTCTTACCTTTCACGTCTATTGTGAAGTATTTATTGTAAAACACCTCCTTAAATCCTTCTTAGGTCAAATGAGGAACATCTATCATTAATCGTGAACTCTCCCACTAGGTGTGGGCGTCTTTAGTCGGCATAAAGATAGCACACAATACTCGTTCATTATTGGTGAATTACAAATACTCAAATATCACTTCTAGCAACTTAATCCATTCCTTCGCTATCATTAGATTAACACCCACGATAAACTCTTGGGGATTCATCTTTCAAAATCTTTCTACTATGCTCGTTTCTATGTTGAGGCGGAGGGGAGGTTGTTAATGTATAGCTAGGAGTCTGTCTTATTTGCGGCTGCGTGGGTCCGTTGTTGTTCTTGCATTGCTTGTTGCTTTTATGGCATTAGGTATATTAGACAATTCATAGTGTCTTATGGGTTCTCATTGTTAGTACCGGAGGTTCTTTCCTCTTCTACTCGTATGAGATTTTATCTCGACATGCTTTGACTTTGTACATGTTATGTTACATTCGGGTTAGTTTTCATATCGAAAGTCTTAATGCCATGCATCACACAATAGAAATAAGTCAAGAATATATAGATAACAAATCATAGCATACATGCCCGACATTCATAACAATATACATGGTTACATCCCAAAAGGTTTAATGCTAGAGTACATACAAAAAGGGCATTGCTAGCTCCAAAAGGGCATGTCTACTTACATTAATAGGTGCATAAAGATCTCAAAAGGTGCACAAGGAACTAGGCCATACAATACATTTCCTAGAAGCACATCTACTTCATCCAATCAACAAAGTGAACACAACGTGGAAAGGAGGTCTCGACTCTCCACCATTTAATAACACCAACCGATGTGATTTGTGCAATCTCGCGAGCTAAAGGTAAGGGTAGACCCCGGTTATACATCAACCTAGTCGAGTCCGCTTAACTTGTATCGATAAAAAGACTCATATCATATTACGATAAGAATATCACTCTATTATGCTCTCCCGGATCGCATCGGGTAACTATTGATCTCTCGATAGAAAGGTCCGATGCATGGTCGACCTCGAAACTCATAACTATGATATTGATCAAATTAGGCATCGGTGAATACTATTCGCCGAATCGGATCATGGACTCGGATCACATATGCCATCGGATCCTAGTTCGGGGCCATGGCGAGGCCGTTTAACTCAACCTAGTATGCGGCGAGGGTGGTCCGCTACCGAGCGTGTCCTAGGGATGCCGGGAACATGGAAACGAATCAACATCTATAATATAATTAGTTATCATTAACCATATGTCTAAGCAGGGGCTACATAATATAAACCATACAATAACCACTCATATTTACACACGGTAAACACTCACATTTATTAAATACCAAAAAGTAGACTTTTCTTATTGAGTAGTGCATTGATCCTTTGGCCGCGAGACACTTAGGTTTCTACCCGAATAACTAAACCAAAGCTCGATACCACCTCCGTGGCGCCCACGACTCCCTTGCCAATTACCTAAAAGATGTGGCTAGGTGTGTCACAATTTAGAGACCAACGTCTCAAATTTACTCCCATCCACATTCACAATGTATTGAATATCATTACAAAAGTTACAAAAAAATATAGGTATTATTACAAGCAAAATTGAATCCTATACTTCACGTGTCACACATGAGCCTTTTTCTAGGAGGAAACAACGACTTCATTATCAACATTATTATCGCCCTTACTTGTCATGGCATGAAACAAAAAATACAAGGTTAGCCAAAGCTCAATAAGTAGGGTGATGCACGTGATATGCAATGATTTTTTGACTCTCCCACTTTGACTCATCAAATTTTAATTACGAGTACCCTAGGTATTAGCAAGTCTTCTCTTTTGGTGATTTCAAAACACCTAACACTAAAAACAAAATTATCCCTCGTTGTAGCCACTATTAGTGAGAATCCATCGCTTAATAGTGTAGTTACGGAGATTAGAGCATGCACACGGTTGGACCGCTAATACTCGTTTAATCAAGTAGATTACCAAACCTATCCAATTCCATCCGATTCGATTACCAAACCTCATCGTTTTTGACTCCATGGTTTTTTCCAATTTAATCCATTCCCATATGCATATGATGCACATGATATTGTAGTTATTATATTTCACAAATTATGGGTACCAACCCTTATTATTAAATCATTCTCACAACCCGATTCGCATTTGGGATTTCATATGTTTTTCACATATCTTTCATGATATGCCCCGAGAAAATACCACATCTACCCATTGGTATGAATCAATTCATAAGCTTACTTCGTTTGTTCGTTACTTTCCCCTCATACACGTAGTAAGTCTAACTTTAGATTTCAATGTACTACTTAGTCTACATGACTTCAATTCTAAGGATTCATTGTGATATACTAAAGATGAAATTTCTTTTTAATCTAAACTTTAACCTTGGTAGTTGAATTTTAGCCTTTAATGGATCTAGGTCTTAATCCCAATTTTTCTTGAATTCTCACCTTCTAATAGTTCACTTTATCTTATTAGGGTGCAAATAAACCATTACTCGAAATTTGGGTGGTTGGAACTCAATTTCTAAAAATTTGGGTTTAGGTCAAGTGCTTCCTAATCTAAACTCGAAAGTTTCATTTTTCTTGAAATCTAACTTTTCGATACTTCAATATATACTTATTTAGGTACATTTGAACCATTAATTCTCAAGTTGGATGAATGGAAATCAAATCCCCAACTTTTTGGGTTTAGGCCGAATGGGTCCATTAAGGGGAAAAGGATTTTCTTTTATTTCTATGTAATTTCTTCTCAACCTAACTCACTAAGTTATACTTCAATGGGTTCCTATGGAGTTGTAGATCTTTAGATCCATTAAAATAAATCCAAACTTGGCCTTTTTAGTACCTAGGCCGAATGGGTCCATTAAGATGTCCAAGCCCATTTTGGTTTAACTAAACCCATCCATGCACATTTCCAAGCCCATGTTATTACAACCAAACCGATCCACACACATTGATACATACATAACACATAGATCACATGGATCCCTACACATATCAACCTTCCATCATCACATAACAACAACCATACTAGATCCATTACAAAACATCAAAACATAACCTCCACACAAGCACCCATAACATATTGCATGGCTTGAAACATAACTCATAAATGAAACATTTAAAATAGAAATTAAAGCATTAAGGAAGCTAAAATGAAGCCTACTTACAATGATGTATGCTTGCTTAAGATTTCTTAGACTTTTCTTTCTTTTTCTCCTTTCTTTTCGTCCTTTTTCTTTCTTTCTTTTTTCGTGTTTCTCTCCCTCTCAATCACATTTTCTCTCCTCTCTTTGGAAGCTATGATTTTGGTCTTCAAAATGATAACTTTCAAGCTTTCTCCCATTTTTATATCATACCTTTCTCCTTTCATTTATTAGTCTTCCAAGTGTCAAAATTTTATGATAAATTAAGGTCAAATAATGGAACTAAATGGAAGGCAAGTTGTCAATTTAAAAATCCAAGTGGGCTAGGTGTCACACTTTTAGAAAAAGTGATAGATTTGGTGTCAAATCAACAACTAAATGTGAGAACTAAAAAGGTAACTAAACTAACTAAACTAACCAACTTCCTTACCCCATTTAGTCCCTAAATTTCGGCCATGCACCTTGTTTAGGAATATGTTTTTCACTTGTATGGTCTTTCAAATATATGTTATGGGAAAAATAAATAATGATTAACTAAATTCCCAAAACTTTAATATGATAAACACTTTCATAAACCTTAGATATTCTAACACCATAAAATATAAAAGAAATGGCACGAAATTACACTCACATAACTATGGATATTCCCGGAGATATATTTCTCGAGAATCCACATTTGCGACATGCTTGAAATAAAATTAATTTTTTTCAATCCCATATCCCCTCACCAAACATACATATGGCACCTAAATCATAATTTAAACTCGGTAGATGCGAGATAGAACTATTTCGGTACGTATAGCTAGGTTAAGGAGTTTCAAGAGGGTTATAGCCTCTCTCCCTCTATTCCCCTCTCCTAATCTCTCTCCCACTTTCCCTCCCTCTCCCTATCCCTCCCTCCCTTTCCCTCTCTCTCCCTCTCCCTCTCCCTCTCTCCCTCTCTCCCCTCTCTTTCTCCCTCTCCCTCTCCCTCTCTCTCTATCGCTCTTTTCCTTTTCTTTGTCCTTTTTATTGCTCTCTCCCACTTGCTCTCCCTTTCTCTCTATTTCATGCTCTCTCTCCCTCCTCTTGCTCTCTCATCTCTCCTTCCCTCTCTCCCTCTCTCCCCCTCTCTTTCTCCCTCTCCCTCTCCCTCTCTCTCTATCGCTATCTTTCCTTTTCTTTCTCCCTTTTATTGCTCTCTCCCACTTGCTCTCCCTCTCTCTCTATTTTGTGCTCTCTCTCCCTCCTCTTGCTCTCTCCATCTCTCCTTCCCTCTCCTCCTCTCTCTCCCTCTCCCTCTCTTCCTTCTATCTCCCCCTATCCCTCTCTCTCTTTCCCTCGCTCATTCCCTCTCTCCCTCCCTCTCTCCCTCCATCCTTCTCTCTACACACACTCCATCTATCTCTCCCTCTCTCTATCTATTTCCCCTATCTCTCTCCCCTCTCTTACTCTTAATCTGTCCTCCTCTCTCTCCCTCTCTTTCTCTCTCTTAATCTCCCTCCCTCTCTCTCCTTCTTTTTCTCTTTTTGTCTCCCTCTCTCCCTTTATCTCTCTTCCCTTCTCCCTCCATCCTCTCTCTCTATCCCACTCTATCCCTTATCTCTCTCACTTTCTCCCTCTATCTCTCTCTATCTCTCTCTCCCTCGTCTATCCTTCTCTCCCTCTCTCCCCCTCTTTCTGCTTCTCTCCCTCTATCTATCTATATACCCCTCTCTCTCCCTCTCTCTCCCTCTCTCTCTTAATCTCCTTCCCTCTCTCTTTTTATATCTCCCTTTCTCTCCCTCTCTCCCCCTCTCTCACTCTCCCTCTTATATCTCTATTTCTCCCACTCCCTCTCCCTACCTCTCTCTCCCCCTTTATTTCCCTCTCTCTCCCCTAATCTATACCTATCCTTCTCTATCCCTTACTCTCTTACCCTTTATCTCTCTCCATCTCTCTCCCTTTTTATCTCTCTTGCTCCCTCCCTCCATATCCCTCCCTGTCTCTCCCCCTCACTCTCTTTCCCCCTCACTCCCTTCCCCTCCCCGTCCACTCTCTCCCTCTCCCTCTCCTTCTCTCTCTCCCTCTCTATCTCTCATTCTCTCTCATTCTCCCTCTATCCCTCCCTCTCCCTCTCTCTCTCCCTCTCTATCTCTCATTCTCTCTCATTCTCCCTCTATCCCTCCCTCTCACTCTCCTTCCCCCTCTCTCCTCTTTCCTCTGTCATCTCTCTCCCTCCCTCTTTCCCTCCCTCCCTCTCTCCTTATCCCTCTCCCTCCCTCTCTCTCCCTCTCTACATCTGTCCCTCTCTCCCTCTCGCCCCATTTTGGGGAGAGAAGGAGATAGAGAGAAAAAAAGGATAGAGAGATAGAGAGAGGGAGAGAAAGAGAGGGACGATGAGAGTGGGAGAGAGAGGTAGAGGGAAAGAGAGGGAAAGAGAGAAGCAAAAAGGGTGAGAGAGAAAGAAAGAAAGAGTGAGGAGGGAGACAGATAGAGAGGGAGATAGTAGTAAAGAGGGAAATAGAGGAGGGTGAGAGAAGGCAGGGAGAGAGAAATAGATAGGTAAAAGGAGAGAGAGAGAGAGAGGAAAGAGAGAGGGAGGGAGAGAGGGAGAGAGAGGGCGAGATATATGAGAGGTAAGGAGAAGAATGAGAGATAGAGAGAGAGAGAGAAAGACAAGAAGAGAGAATGAGGGATATATATATATATTGGAAGAGAGTGAAAGAGAAAAAGATAAAGAGGAGAGAGATGAAACAAGAGGTAAAGGGAGAAAGGGATAGAGAGATAGAGTGAGCAAGAGAGAGGAGGAGGGAGATAAAGAGGAGAGAGATAGTGGAGAGAAAGAGAAGGAGAGAGTGAGAGAGAGAGGGAGAGGGAAAATAAGGGAAAAGATAAGGATATAGAGTGGGGGAGAGAGAGAGGGAGAGAGGTAATGAGAGGGAAAAGAAGAGGAGGGAGAAAAGAGAGACAGAATGGAAGGGACAGAAAGAGGGAGATAGAGAGACAAAGAGAGAAAGAGAAAGGAGAGAGAGATAGGAGAGAAGGAGAAAGAAAGAGGGAAAGGAGAGGGGAGAGAGGAAAGAGAGAAGGAGAGAATGAGGGGGAGAGAGAGAGAGGTAGGGAAGATAGAAAGGGAGACATATAGAGAGGGAGAGATGGAGGGAGAGAGGGGGAGAGAGGGATGGTGAGAGTAAGAGAGAGGCGGGGAGGGAAGGAGGGAGGTAGAGGGAGAGAGAAAGATAGAGATGGTAAGGGAGAGAGACAGAGTGAGGGAGAAAAGTGAGGGAGGAGTGGATGGATAGAGAGTGAGAGTGAAGGAGAAGGGTAATGGGTCGAAAGGGAGGGAGAGGGAGAGAAATAGAGAGGGCAAGAGAGAGAGAGAGGGAGGGAGAGAACATTAAGGGATAACAAGAGGGAGAGAGAGAAGGAGATAATAGATAAAGGGAAGGAGAGGTAGAGCGAGAGTGAAGGAGATAGAAATATTAAGGGAGAAAGATAGAGGGATAGAGAGAAAGCGAGGGAGAGAGCAAGAGGGAGATAAAGAGGCACGGATAGATAAAGAGAGGGAATGGAGAGAGGAAGAGAGAAGTATAAGGAGAGGGAGATGGAAGAGGGAAGAAGAGAGAAAAGAAAGAGTGAGGGATAGAGAGAGAGAAAGCGAAGGGAGATAAGGAGAGAAACGTGGAGGGTGAAAAAGAGAGAAAATGGGAAAAAGAGAAGGAGAAGAGAGAGAGGAGGAAGAGGGTGATACAAAGAGAAAGAGTGAGGAGAGAGAGGGAGAGAATGGAGAAAAAGTGAGAGAGTGAGAGGAAGAGAAAGAGAGAGGAAGAAAAGAGAGTGAGAAACGGGAGAGTGAGAAAGAGGGAGAGTTAGAGAGATATATTAGGGGAGAGAGGGAGATAGGGTGAGAGAAAGGGGGAGAGGGTAGAGGGAGGGAGAACAAGAGAGAGGAAGAGAAATAAAGTGAGAAAGAGGGAGAGTAAGAAACAGGAAGAAACAAAGAGATACATTAGGAGAGAGACAGGAGAGAGAGAGAGAGGGAGAGAGTGGGAGAGGGTGAGAAAGGGAAAGAAAATCGAGGAGAGGGAGAGAGACAAAGAAAAAAGAAGCGATAGAGATATATATTGGGAGAGGGAGAGAAAAAGGGGGAGATGGAGGGAGATAAAGAGAGGGAGAGGAGGGAGAGAGAGAGGGATAGAGAGAGAATGAGAGGAAGAGGGTGAGAAAGTGAGGGAAAGAGAGGGAGAGGGAAAACGTGAAGAGATAGAGAGATATATTGGGAGAGAGAGTGAGAGAGAGAAAGAGAGGGAGAGAGAGGGAAAAAGAGGGAAAGAAAATAGGGAGGGAGGGAAAGAGAGAGGGGAGAAAGGGAGAGAAAGAGGGAGAGGTAAAGAGAGAGAATGAGAGAGAGAGAGAAGGGGGGAGAGGGAATGAGAGAGAGAAAAGGGAGAGAGGGAATAAGAGAGAGAGAAAGAGGGATAGATAAAGAGAGAGAGAGAGAGGGAAAGAGGGAGATATTAGGAGAGGAAAAAGAGGGAGAGAGGGAAAGAGGGAGAGAGAGGAAGAGAGAGGGAAAGAGAGGAAAGCAGAGAGGGAGAGAGGGGAAGAGGGAGAGAGAGGAAGAGAGACGGAAAGAGACAAAAGTAGAGAGGGAGAGTAATAGAGAGAGGAAGAGAGGGAGAGAAAGGTAGAGAGAAAAGGATGGAGAAAGTAGGAGAGAGAGGTAGAGGGAGAGAAGGAGAGGGAGAGAAAGAGAGAAAAAGAGGGAGACATGGTAGGGGAGAGAAAAGGAGGGAAAGAGGGAGGGAGAGAGGGGGAGGGACAAAGAGAGGGAAAGATAGAGAGAGATAGAGAGAAAGAGAGAGGGAGGGAGAGAGAAGGAGAGAGGGGGAGAGAGACATAGAGATAGAAGGAGAGAGGTAAAGAATGGGAGAGAGGGGGAGAGATAGGGAAAAGGAGAGAGAAAATGAGAGGGAGAGAGAGGGAGTAGTAAAGAGAGGGAGAGAGAGAAAAAGGGTGAGGGAGAGGGTGAGAGAGGGAGAGAGGTAGAAAAGGAGAAAGAAGGGAAGAAAGAGAGAGAGAGAGAGAGAGGGAGAGATAAAGAGAGAGAGGGAGAGAGGGAGGGAGAAAAAGGAAGAGAGAGATAAAGGAGAAAGGGAGAGGGAGAGGGAGAGGGAGAGGGAGAAAGAGAGATAGAGAGGTGTTAGTGTAGGATCTAAAGATTTGACCTTGTTTGGATAGATTGACTTATTGTAATATTACATTTCTTATTTTATTAATAAGATGAAGTCTTTCTATTAATCTTATTGTTTATATTTTGATTATAATTAGATAAAATTCCATATGATATGCATTACATTAATGATTGATTGAAATATATGAGATAAATATTAATGCACTTAAATGATCATTAAATGTCTCAAGTCATAGCATTGTCAAGCATGGACATTGACTATATGCAGTAACTTATGAATGATATGCTCATGTTATAAGATAGCGAGTAAGAGAAAAATTAAACAAGTCATAACTTCTAATTGCTTCTTGTATGGGTTCTTAGACTATATGGATTATTGATAGAGGTTAGACACTTAGATTGCTCTTATTTACAAAGGCTAAATTCATGCTTGATTTGGGAACTTTAGAAGAAGGAAAAAATTTTATTTTATTCTTCACCTCCATAGGATGCATGGTCCTTTAATAAGGGGAGAAGAAGAGATTGAGGAAGAGAGGTAGAGACGAGAGAGATAGGGAGAGAGAGTGGAAGAAAGGGAGAGAGAGGGAGGGAGAGGAGAGGATTAGGGAAAAACGAGAGGGAGAGGGAGAGGGAAAGAGAATGAGGGAGAGACAGGGATAGAGTGTGAGGGGGAGAAAGAAAGGGAGGGAAAGAGAGGGAGAGAAAGAGAGGTAGGGAAAGAGAGGGAGAGAAAGAGAGGGAGGGAAAGAGGGAGAGAGATAGGGACGAAAGGGAGAAAGAGAGGGAGAGAGATGAAAGGGAGAAAGGGAGAGAAAAGGAGCAAGGGAGAGCTGGAGAAAAAGAGAGAAGGAGAGGGATATAGGGAGAAAGAGGAAGAGAAGAGGGAGAGAGAAGGAAGGGAGAAGGGAAGGTAAGAAAGAGAAAAAGAGGAGAAAAGAGGAGAAAGAGGGAGAGGGGGAGAGAGGGAGAGAGAGAGAAAGAGGGAGTGAGGGAAAGACTAAGAGGGAGAGAGAAAAAGAGAGGAAGAGAACGGAAGAGGGAGAGAGAAGGAGAGATGGATGAAGAAAGAGGGTAAGAAAAAAAGAGGAAAAGATAAAGAGACAGAATAGGAAGAGAGAAAGAGAGATGGATAAAGAGTTAGAGATGGAGCAAAAAGGAGAAAGAGTGAAGGAGTGAGGGAGAGAGATGAGGAAGATATTAGGAGAGAAAAGGAGAGAAAGAGAGATGGAGATAGGATGCGAGAGAGAGGGAGAGAGTGAGAGCAAGAGAGAAAGGGTGAAAGGGAGAGAAAAAGAGGAAGGGAGAGAGAGGGAGATAAATAGTAAGGGTGAGAGAGAGATGGTAGGATTGGGAGATAGAGATAGAATCAGAGGAGGGAGAGAGAGGTAGAGGAATAGAGGGTGAGAGCAAGAAGATATATATACATAGGGAGAGAGAGTGAGAGAGAAGGAGGGAGGTTGGGAGAGGGAGAGAGGGAGAAAAGGAGAAAGAGGAGGAAGAGGGGAAAGAGTGAGGGAGGAAGAGAATGGGAGAGAGGGGGAGAGAGGGAGGGAGGGAGGGAGAAAGTGGGAGAGAGAAAATGGAGAGAGGGAGAGGGGGAGGGACAGGGTGAGAGAGAGAGAAAAGGGGGATCGAGAGAGGGAGAGAGAAAGAGAGAGATAGAAGGAGGGAGGGAGAGGTAGATAGAAATATAGGGAGAAGGAGAGAGAGGGAGGGAGAAAAAGTGTGGGATAGGGAGAGAAGAGAGGAATAGAGAAAGAGAGGGGAGAGAGGGTGAGATATATATATATATATATAAGACGGGAGAGAAAAAGAGATAGAGAAAGAAATAGAGGGAGAGAGAGAGGGTGAGAGTGAGAGGGATAGAGAGAGGGTGGTAGAGGGAGAGAGGGAGAGAGGGAGAGAAAGGGAAAGAAGGAGAGAGAAAAGGAGAAAATGAGAGAGAGGGAAAGGAAGAGGGAGGGAGCAAAGGAGAGATCGAAGGAGAGAAGTAGAGATAGGTATAGAGAGGGACTCGAAGGAGGAAAAAAGGAGGGGAAAGAGAAAAAGAGAGAGAAGGAGAGGGAGAAGTAGAAAGAGGGTGAGGGAGAGAGAAAGATGAAGAGAGAGAGTAAGAAAGAGTGGGATAGGAAAGGAGATATACTAATAGAGAGGGGGAGAGAGAAGGGGAGGTAGAGAGAGGGAGAGAGAGAGAGAGAGAGGAAGAGAGATGGATAGAAAGGGGAGGGAGAAAGTGAGTGAGTGGGAGAGAGTGAGAGGGAGGCAGAGAGGGAAGGGGGTAGAAAGATAAAAAGAGTGAGGTAGAGAGAGGGGAAGAGAGAGGGTGATGGAAAGGGTAAGAGTAGAAAGGAAGGGGGAGAAAGGGAGCGATAAGGAGAGGGAGAGAGAGGGAGAGAAGGAGAGATAGGGAGAGAGAAGAAAAGAGGGGGAGAAGAAAAAGAGAGGGAGAGATAAGGTGAGAAAGAGCGAGAGATAGGGAGAGAGAGAGGAGGGCTAAGGGAAAGAGAGGGAAGAAGAGGAAGATAGAGGGAAAGCGAGAGTGGGTGAGAGAAGGAGCAAGTTGGAGAGAGAAAGTAAGAGAGAGAAAGGAGAGAGAGGAAGGTAGATAGGGAAAGGGGAGAGAGATAATGAGAAAGAGGGAGAGACACAGAGAAACATTAAGAAAAAGAAAAGAAGAGAGAGAAAGAGTGAGTGGGAGATAGAGAAAGGGAGAGAAAGATGGGGGAGGGAGGGAGATAGGGGGATGAAGAGAGAGAAAGAGAGAAAGGAAGGGAGAAGGAGAGAGGGAGATGGAAAGAGAGGGAGGTAGGGAGAGAAAGAAGGTGAGAGAGGGAAAGAGAGAGAGGAAGAGAGTGAGAGGGGGAAAGAGGGATAGAGAAAGAAAAAGAGAGAGATAAAGAATGGGGGAGAGAGAGAGAAATGGGTAGAGAGAAGGAGAGAAAGGGAGAGAAAGAGATTGAGATAGGGGAGAGAGAGGTAATGATAAAGAGATAGGGAGAGAGGGAGGGGAGGAGGAGTGAGAGAAAGAGGAAGATAAGGTAAGGGAAAGAAGGAGCGAAGGAGAGAGAGAGAAAGGAAGATAAGGTAAGGGAAAGAGAGAGAGAGAGGAAGAGAAATGGGGAAAAGACATAGAGAGAGAAAGAGAGCAAGAAGAAAAATGGGAAAGAGAGTAAGAGAGAGAAGGGGAGAGGAAGGGAGAGAGAGATAGAGAGGGACAAAGAGATAGGGAGAGAGGGAGATACAAAATATAAGGAGAGAGAAGAAGAGAAAGATGTAGGAAGAGAAGGAGAAAGAGAGAGAGAGGGAGAGATGGAGATAGAGAAAGATGGGGAGAGAGGGGGATAGAGAGAAAAAGAGAAAGGGAAGAGAGGGAGGGAGAGAGAAGGAGAGAAAGAGGGAAATGGAGTAAGAGCGAGATTTGGAAAAAGAAAGGTAGAGAGGAAGAGTGAGAGAGGGAAGAGAGAAGAGAGGGAGAGAGGGATAGAGAGTGAGAGAGAGAGAGAGAGAGGGAGATATAGAGTGAGGGATACCAAGAAAGAGAGAGAGATAGAGGGAAGGATAGAGGGAGAGAGGGATGGAGAGAAAGAGAGTGAGAGAAATAGAGAAGGTAAGATAGAGAGGGAAAGATATAGGGTGAGAGAGGGAGGGAGGGAGAGAGAAGGTAAGAGAGGGAGAGAGAGAGTGATAGAGAGGGAGAGGGAGAGGGAGAAAGGGAGAGAGAGATAGAGAGGGAGAGAGATAGAGAGAAGGAGAAGGAGTGAGAGTGATGGAGATAAAGGGAGAGAGAAGGAGAGGGAGATTGAGAGGAAGGAGGAAAGAGAGGGGAAGAGAGGGGAGAGTGAGAGAGGTAGAGAGATAGGGAGACAGAGAATGAGGGAGAGAGAAAAAGAAGGAAACCGAGAGAGGTAGAGAGATAGGGAGGCAGAGAATGAGGGAGAGAGAGGAAGAAGGAGAGAGAAAGAGAGGGAGAGAGAGTGAGAGAGAGGGAGGGGGAGGGATGAAGAGATAGGTAAAAAGATAAAGAGAGAGGGAGGGAGATTGGGAGACCGAGAGAGGTAGTGAAAGAGAGATAAAGAGAGGGAGTAGAGAGAGATGCAACAAAGATAGAGGAAGAGATAGAGGGGAGAGAGAGAGAGTAAGGGATAGAAGGAAATTGAGAGAGAAAGAGGCGAAGAGGGAGAGAGATAGGAAGAGTGAATGAGAGATAAGGAGAGGGAGAGGGAGAGGGAGGGAAAGAGAGGGTGAGAAAGATACAAGAAGAGGGAGAGAGAGAGGGGGAGAGAAATAGAGAGGCTAAGGGAGAAAAGGAAAGAGAGAAAGAGAGAGAGAGCAAGAGAGAAAGATAAATAGAAAGGGTAAGACAGAGAGCGAGAGAGAATGAGAGAGAATGAGAAAGAGAGAGGGGGAGAGAGAGTGAGGATGAAAGAAAGAGATCGAGAGAATGGAAGGGAGAGAGGAAGGGAGAAAAAGAGAGAGGGAGAGGGAGAAAGAAAAAGATATATTGGGAGAAAGGAGGGAGAGAGTGAGAGAGAGAGAGCAAAAGAGAGAGAGAAAAGGGAAGGGGAGAAGGAGGAAGAGGGAGAAAGAAAGAGATATATTACTAGAGAGAATGGAAGAGATGAGGAGAAAGAGGGAGGTAGAGAGGGAGGGATAAAGGGAAAGGGAGAGAGAAGGAAAAAGAGAGGGAGAGAGAGAGAGGGAGAAAGAGAAAGGGAGGGAGGATGGAGAGGAAGAAATATAGAGAGGGAGAGAGGTCTAGAGAGAGATAAAGAGAAGAGAGAGGGAGAATGAGGGAGAGGGAAGAGAGAGAGCAAAAGAGAAAGGAGGAGATGACAAAAAAGAAGGAGGGAAGATGAAGAGGGAGATAAAGAGCGAGAGGGAGAGGGAGAGGGGGAAACGGAGAGAAAAAGAGGGAGAGGAAGAGAGTGAGAGAGGGAAATAGAGGGGGAGAGAGGGATAGACGAAGAGGGATAGGGAGAGGAAGTAAGAGGAAGAGATAGAATGAGATGGATGGAGAGGGAGGCAGAGGTAGACAAAGAAGGAGACAATGGGAGAGAGAAGGAGAGATAAAGGGGACAGAGAGAGGGACAGAGGGATAGTGGGAAAGAGGGAGTAGGAAAGAGAGGGAGATAAATAGGGAGAGTGAGAGAAGGAAAGAGAGAGAGAGAGATAGAGAAGGAGAGTGAGAGAGGGAAAGGGAGAGAAAAAGTGGGAGAGAAAGGAAGAAAGGGAGATGGAGAGTGAGAGGGAGAGGGAAAGGGAGAGGGAGAGAGAAAAATAGAGAGAAAGATAAAAAGGGAGAGCTCTAGAGAGAGTGTGAGAGGTAAGGAGAGTGAGGGAGAGAGAATGAGTAATATAGGAAGGAGGGAGGGGGAGAAAGATGGAGGGAAAGTGTGAGAGAGAAGGAGATACGGAGGGACAGAAATAAAAAAGGGAGAGAGAAAAAGAAAGAGAGAAGGAGAGAGAAGGTGAAAATGAGAGATAGATAGATAGAAGAATAAGAGGGAGAAAAAGAAATAAGAAGAGAGGTGAGAGAGAAGGAGAGGGAGAACGAGAGAGAGAGAGGGAGAGAAGAGCGAGAAAGAGAAGAGAGTAGAAAGAGAGAGAGAGGGGAGAGATAGGGGAAAGAGAAAGAGAGATAGGGGGAGAGAAAGAGAGAGATAGAGAGAAAGATAAGGAGAGAATAAGAGGGAGAGAGAGGGAGATAAAAGGAGAGAAGGATAGGGAGAGGGGGAGAGAGGGAGACAAAAGAAGAGACAGAGGGAGAGAGGGAGAGAATAGGATAAATAGGTAAAGATAGAGAAAGGGAGAGAGGGAGAGAGAGTGGGAGTGGGGGAGAGATAAGGGAAAGAGAAAGAGAGATAGGGGGAGAGAAAGAGAGAGATAGAGAGAAAGATAAGGAGAGAATAAGAGGGAGAGAGAGGGAGATAAAAGGAGAGAAGGATAGGGAAAGGGGGAGAGAGGGAGACAAAAGAAGAGACAGAGGGAGAGAGGGAGAGAATAGGAGAAATAGGTAAAGATAGAGAAAGGGAGAGAGGGAGAGAGAGTGGGAGTGGGGGAGAAGAGGGTAAGAGAGGGAGAGGGGGAGAAAGATATAGAGGGAGAGGGAGAACATAAATAATGACAAGTGAGAGGTCAACAACAAACAAATGATTAACTAATGTTTAGTTCAAATTTAAAACACTTAAGAGGTAATGTTAATAACATAAAATACAAAATGATTTAAGAATTGAAAGCAAAAAATAATATAATCAAGCCAATCAAGTGGAATAAAAGGGAGAGAGATGAAGATGGATGGAAGGAGAGGAAGAGCGAGCGAGAGAGAGAGACGAGGGATAGAGAGAGCGAGGAGACGGGGAGAGGAAGAAAGAGAGATAGCAAGGTTAAGGGAGAAAGGGAGAGAGATAGGGAGAGAGGGAGAAAGGGAGATAGAGGAGAGGGAAAGAGGAGAGATAGATTAAGAAAGGAAAGAGAGATAGGGGGAGAGAGGAAGAGAGAGATGAAGAGAAAGGGAGGGAGGGAGAGAGAGTCGAGAGAGGGAGAAGGAGGAGAGAAAAAGGGAGAAATGAAGGGGAGAGAGATATAGCGAAGGAGAGAGGGAGCGAGAGGGAGAAAGGGATAGGGTTGGGGAGGGGACAAGGAAAAAGGATAAAGGGAGGGGGATAGAGAGAGAAAAAAAGGAAAGATGGAGAAAGCGAGAGAAGGGAGAGAGATGGAAAAGGAGAGGGAGAGGAAGAGAGATAGAGGAGAGAAAAAAGAGAGTGGGAGAGATGGAGAGAGAAAGAGAGGAGGAGAAAGAGAAGGAGAGAGAAAGAGAGAGGGGGAGAAAGAGAAGGAGAGAGAGAGAGAGGGGGAGAGGGAGAGGGAGAGAGGGAGAAAGAGGGAGCAAGAGAGGTGGAGAGAGAGAAAGAAAGGAAGAGAGATAGTGAAAAAGAGAAGGAGAGAGGTAGAAGGAAAGAGAAAGAAAGAGAGGGAGAGTGAGAGGGAGAGGAAGAGGGAGATGGGGAAAGAGAAAGGGAGAGGGAGAGGGAGTGTGGAAAGAGATGGAGAGTGAAAGAGACAGAGGGATAAAGGGAATGTGGGAAAGGGAGATAGAGAGGGAAGAGGAGAGAGAAGGAGAGAGAGGAAGACTAGAGAAATGGATAGGGAGAGAGACAAAGGGGAGAGAGAGGGGGAGATAAAAGGAGAGATAGAAAGAAAGATAGGGTGAGAGGGAGAGGGAGAAAGATATATACACACACACACACACACACATATATACACATACACATATATACATAATACATACATACATACACATATAGATACATAGATACATACAACCATACACATATATATACACATACATATATGTATGTATGTATCTATATATATATATATACACACACATATATATATATACACACACACACACATATATATGTGTGTGTGTGTGTGTGTATACACATATATACACATACATACATACATATATGTATGTGTATATATATGTGTATGTATATATGTGTATACATGTATGTGTATATATATGTGTATGTATGTATGTATTATGTGTGTGTGTGTGTGTGTGTGTGTGTGTGCACGCATATAAGGTAAGAGAGAGTGGGAGAGTGAGAACGAAAGGGAGAGAGAGGAAGAGGGAGAGAGGGAGAGGGAGAGAGAGAGAGAGGGAAAAAGGAGAAAGAGGGTTAAGAGAGGGAGAGAGAGACAATGGGAAAGAGACTAAGGAGGGGAGAGAGAGGTTAAGAGAGAGAGAAGGGAGGGTGAGAGAGAGGAAGAGGGAGTAAGGGGAAGAGGGAGGGGAATGGGGAGAGAGGAAGGGAGAGGGAGAGAGAGGGAGAAAGAGAGAGAGAGAAAGAGAAGGATATAAAGAGAGAGAATAGGAAGGAATAAAGAAGGAGAGAGAAGGAGAAAGAGAGGAATTGAGAGAGGGATAGGGTAAGAGAGAGGGAGAGAGAAAGAGGGTGAGGGAGAAAGAGAGAGGGGAAGGATGAAAAGAAAGAGTGAAAGATGAGGAGAGATGGGAGAGAGATGGAAGAGAGAGAAAGATGGAGGGAGAGAGAGGGAAAAAGAGAGAGAGAGTGAGAGAGTGGGAGAGATACGAGTGAGAGAGATAAAGAGAGGGAGAAAGAGTATAGGAGAGGGAGAGGGAGAGAAATAGAAAGAGATGGAGAGAGGGAGGAGGGGTAAGAGAGGTAGAGAAAAGAAAAGAAGGAGTGGGAGAGGAAGTGAAAGAGAAAAGGATTGGGAGAGAGAGTGGGAGAGAGAGGGAGAGGGATATAAAGGGAGAAAGAGAGGAAGAGAGAGGGAGAGAGAAGGAGAGGGAGACTAAGAGAGGAAGAGAGAGAGCGAGAGGGGGAGATAGAGAGATAGAGAGTGAGAGAGAGAGAGAGGGAGAAAGGGAGAGAGAGAGAAGGAAAAAGAGTGAATGAGAGAGGGGAGAGAGAGGAAGAAGGAGTGGGAGAAAGGGAGCGGGGGAAAAGAGTGAAGGAGAGAGTGAGAGAGAGGGAGCGAGAGGTCAAAAGGGAGGAGGGAAAGAGGAAGAGAGGGAGCGACGGGGAGAGCGGAAGAGAGAGGAAGTGAAATAAAGGGGAGAGAGAGCTAGAAAAGGGCAAAGAGAGGAAGAGAGAGAGGGAGAGGGAGTGAAAAACAGAGAGAGGGTAAGAAAGAGGTAATGAAATAGGGGAGAGAGAGGTAGAGACGTGGAGTAGGGGGAAGAGAGAGAGGGAGAGGGAATGAAGAGAGGTAGAGAGGGGTGAGAGATGGAGGGGGTGAGAGATAGAGGGGGAAGAGAGGAGGGAGAGAGAGAAATGGGAAGAGTGATATAGATGAAGTGAAATGAGAGAGAGGGAGGTAGGAAGAGAGAGAGAAAAAAGAAAGAGGAAGAAGGAGAGAGCGAAAGGGAGAGAGGAGAGGAGAGAGAAAAGAGGAGAGATAGAGAAAGGGGATAGGGGGAGAGAAAGAGAAGTAAGGAGAGAGGTAGAGATAGAAGAAGAGAGAGGTAGAGAGAGGGAGAGATAAACAGAAGGGAGAGAGAGATAGGTGAGAGGTAGATGAAAGGGAGATAGATCGGGGGAGAGAAAGGGAGATAGGTAGAGTGGGAGAGAGAGAGAAAGGGAGGGAGAGTGAAAGGTAAAGGGAGATAAAGAGAAAGGGAGAGAGAAAAGGAGAGAGAGAGAGCGAAAGATAGGAAAAGGAGACATAGAAGGGGAAAAGAAAGAGAGAGAGAGAGATAGTAAAAAGGGAGAGAGGGAGGAAGAGGGAGAGAGATATGGAGTAAGGGTGAGGGAGAGAGGGGTAGAGAGGTGGAGCAAGAGAAAGGGGGAGAGAGAGATTAGGAAAGGGAGGGAGAGATAGGGATGAGGGGGAGAGAGGGAAGATAGAAAGAAAGAGAGAGATAGGGGGAGAGGGAGAGAAAGAAAGGGAGAGAAATAGAGAGAGAGAAATCAAGAGAGGAAAAGAAAGGAGAGAGAGGGAGAGAAAGGGATATATATATATAGTGAGAGGGTGAGGGAGAAAGAGAGAGAAAAGGAGAGAGAGAGGTGGGAGTGGGAGGAGAGAAAGAGTAAGAGAAAGTGAGAGAGAAGAAGAGAGAGAGAGAGTTAAAGAGGGAGGGAGAGAGAGGGAGAGAGAGGAACGGGGAGAGAGGGAAAGATTGAGGAAGAGAGAAGAAGAGGGAGAAGGAAGGAGATAGATAAGCCTATATGAATGATTTTGCATAAAAACAATGTTTAAATCCTCAAAATCAGCTTTTATTATTTTTTGAGATGATGCGGACCAATAGGCTTTAGAATTTATGGAACGGTATGGGGCTAGAAAAAACTAATGAAAAATTATTGATCTAATTTTTAGGTATTTTGGACATAGTTTGATGCCAAACAGGTCAATGATCAAAACTCATTGGTTCCAAACATGACTTAGGGGAGATTTTGGTAAAAAAATGTCATTTAGGCCCTCAAAATCAACTTTTATTGTTTTTTGGTATGATACAAACCAATGGGCTTTGGAATTCAAATATAAGTATTACAAAAACTAAAGAAAAATCGTTGACCCAATGTTGAGGTTTTTTGGACCTAGTTCGATGTCAAACGATCCAACGATCAAAACTTAATGGCTTTGCCAATGATCTAAAGGTGATTTTGGCCTAAAAGCATAGTTTAGGCCCTCAAATCAGCTTTTATTGGTTATCGAGATGATGCGGACCAATGGGCTTTGGAATTCGTGGAACAACATAAGTGTGGCAAAAATTTAAGAAATACTATCGAGTGCAATTTTGAAGATTTTTGAACCTAATTTAATGCCAAATAGACTAACAATCAAAGCTCATCGGCTTTGGCCATGAATTAGGAGTGATTTTTGCATAAAAATATCATTTAGGCCCTTATAATAACTTTTACTATTTTTTGGAAAGATGTAGACTAATGGGCATTGGAATTTATGGAACGGTATGAATGCGAAAAAAACTAAAGATAAATGATCAATCCAAATTTTAGTTTTTTTGGATCAAGTTCGATGTCAAATGAGCCAACGATCAAAACTCATTAGTATAACTTATGACCTAGGGGTGATTTTGACCAAAAATGTTATTTAAGGCCTTAAAATTAGCTTTTCTTTTTTTTTTTTGTAAAGATGAGACAGTCCAATGTGCTTTGGAATTAATGGAATGGTTTGAGCACGACAAAAGCCGAAGAAAAACATTCGAACCTAATTTTGAGATTGCTTGTGTAGCCCCGTGAAAATCCTTCATTATATATATTATTCAGCCTAAGTTTGGAAAATTACACCATGAGAAATTAATGTGTGAAATGTATGATTTGTGTTAAATTAAAGCAATTTTACTTGAGATTGGTGGTTTAATTATTAGAGGAATCCAAGTATGCAAATTCAGGTGTTTTTGAGAATTAGATTCTATTTGAATTTTTTGTGGCTTATTAATGAACTTTAGAGTGATTTCTAGGAGAGCCTTAAAGAATAAAAGTTTTTTATCTATGTCTTAACTAAAAATATGTAAACTATTTCGATTATTAGGTTTATATATAAAAATGTATGCCTATCCGAGTACATATTGTGCTAGACGTAATACTCGCTGGACAGATTGATCCTTAAATCTTAAAATTTCGTTGTGACTTGTGTATTCTGTATTTTAACCTAATTTTTGGATATGTTGTACCTTAATATCACTATTGTTTCATACAAAAAGCATAGGATTTAATGGTTTCCAGAAGGGGGACTTTACTCTTTGACAAGAGGCTGCCCTATCATGTATGTGGTACAACCAAATTTAATGTGTAAGATTGTTACTTGAACTAAACTACCTTAAGGGACTTTTTCAATGGAAATAAACTATTTTAAGAGTATTATTTAGGTTAATTATCTAGTTATTACCTATTTATGACACCTAAGCACCCTAATTAATGAATTAAAAGCCAGCACACACCTTGTCTAGCCAAACCCGCCGATTGCTTACTTTTTGTCACCCTCACTTTACACCTTGCCATATTATTTTGGGACATTTGTATACCTATTAACTACAAGGAAATGAATTATATATTATTTTGGCTGCTATTTTTCAGTCCAAACCGTAGCTTACAAAACAAGAGAGAAAATCAAAGTGACAAAGAGTGAACACGGCAAAAGAGGAAACAAAAAGAAGAGGAAAGAAGAAAGAAAAGAAAAAAGGGGAAAGCTTAATCAATCTTTATGAATTTAAAGCAATGTAAGTAGGTTCCATTTTAGTTTATTTTATGTTTTAATTTATCTTTTTAAGTATTTATTTCATGCGTATGTAATAATTTTTGCAATGGGTTGCTATGGTTGTTTGTGTTGGTGCTAGGGTTTGATAAATTGTGATAGATCTATGTGTTTGTGTTGTGATGAAACATTTGTCTGATGTGTTTAAATGTGTGGATGGTTTGGAAAGAAAAAAATAAAGAAAAAGGGTATGGACCGAATTGATTGAAGCTAAACTAGATGTGGTGAGCTTGACTTGGAAAGAAAGAAATACACTTCTAGAGTTTCCCTAGGCTAAAACCATTCATCTAAGTGGAGAAATTGGGAAGGAATGGATTTTTTTTTTTTTGGGAAATTAAGGGCCTAAGATATCATGGTAACCTAATTAGCTTTGGGCTAATAGTTTAGGGTGGAAATAAGTTTATTAGACATAAGAAGCAATCCTTGGCAACCTTAACACCCAATCGGCCTAACTAAAAGAAAAATAGGGTTTTAGACTTTATTAATTAATTGGATACTAGATGGATAAATTTGGTTTCCTTTGTGGACCTTAAGGTTTATATCTCCTTGGTAACCCTTCTAAGTATGGTTTGGTAAGTTAGTATAAAAGGAATTGACCTAGAAATGGAAACATAATTTCTTGCTCATTTTGGACCGTTTGACCTAGGAGAGAAAATGGCTAACATTGAATCCTTTATGTAATTAAAGATCAAGAATTAAATGTGAACTTAAGTAGAGACCAATTAGTAAGTTAGATTAAATGGCGAAACCTTTAACTACTTAAGGACACATTTGGCCTAGACCCATAAATTTTAGGGATTTAGGTTCTCACCTTCGATTTTATAACTAAGGGTTAAAATACATTTCAACAAATGTAAAATGAAATATTGAAGGGGTGAGAACCCAAGGAAAAACCAAAAGAGACCTAGGTCCATTAAGAGTTAAATTTAGTCATGAATACTAAACCTAAGGTTAGAAAAGGAATCTTATTGCAACCTCATGCGTAAGGATTTAACTATACTATAATACATATAAATGAAGGGAAAAAGAGAATTCAAGAAAAACCAAAACTAAGACTTAGATCCATTATTAGTCAACTTCGACTAATAAGATTAAAGGTTCGGATTAAACAAGAGTTTAGCTTAAGTATGTCACACATAAATCCTTAGGATTAACGGATCTTATAAAGTAAGTAATACACCGGAAATCCAAGCCTAGACTTGCTTGGTACACGAGAAGGAAAACTCGTAAGTACGAAGTAGATTAATGAAATTAATGATACCAATGAATGGAAATTTGTATTCTCATTTTGTATACTTTGAATGGTATATGAAACGCCCGTGAAGTCCCAAGTGTGTGACAAGATACAAGAATGGTTTGAGAAGAAGAAGTTGATTGCATAATTAGTTAAATGTGTTAAACTTAATACCATGTGCATCACGTGTATTTAGGGGTGGTATGAAATCGAGAAAAATCATTGAGTCATGAGATAATGTAGCTTGATAACGGAACTAAATGGAATGGATAACAACATGAAACCATGTGCGTGCTCTATTACTAACATCGTTAAGCGAGGGATAATTCCACTAGTCATGTGCTACAATGAGGGGTAATTCCATTGTGAGTAGTAGGTGATAATGGGATCACCGAGAGAGAGTAATAGAGTAGTAGGTGATAACACAATCATCGAGAGATAGAACGCACGGTCTTGCTAATACCTAGAGTACCGGATTAAAATAGATGGGTAAAATGAGAAATAGAACTTCATTGCATATCACATACATCACCCTACTTACTAAGCTTCGGCTCACCCGAGTTGTTGTTTTCATGTTATGATAGAAAGAGTCAAAGTAGTAAGGATGCTACCGTGTCCTCCAAAAGGCCGATATGTGACACAAATATACTGAAATTTCTTTTGATTGTAATTTTTGGGGTTGGGGTATCAATAAACATTTTGATGGTATTGTAAATAAATTTTATAATTTCTTTCACTCGTATTTGTTAATATTATGTAAATTTTCTTTTACACGTTTCATTGTATGATAAGTCCTTAATGTATGAGCACATCCATGTTTGAGGTTAATTCAAAAATTGATCGTGTTAGTGTGACGTGCTCCTCGCCTAGCCATTCCTTTTGGGTAATTAACAAGTGGGTCGGGGAGGGGGCACCACGGGGTAGTATCGAGCTATGGTTTAGATAACTGGGTAGAACCTTAAGTGTCACCCGAGCCTAAGGACCGGTGTGTTACTCGACGGGTAATAATTTGATTCCTAATTTTTTAAAAAAATGTGTATGATTATTATTATGTGATTTTCATGCTGGTCTATAATTGTGTTCTAGAAATATTAATACCGGTAATTATTATTTTTGTAGATGCCATATTTATTTCATATACCCTACACTCGCTAGGACACGCCAATAACGGGCCACCCTAGCTCCCTACTAGGTTGAACTAAATAGCTCGACTATGACCTCGGATCGGGATATACTAGCTACGTCACTTGAGTGCATGACTCGATCCAGCGAATAACATTCGCTAATGCTTCTTTCCAATAGTACCACGAGTATGGATTTCCTACGACCGACTCTACGTCGAGTCTCTTACCGAGAGATCGGTAGTTGCTTGATGAGGTTTGGGAAGGGTTGATAGGTTGATTTTGTTATCGAGACCTAGTTCGAGTCTTCCTTCTAGTACAAGTTAGGCGGACTCGTACTCGGTTTATGTACAACTAGGGTCTATCATTGTCCCTTGCTCATAAGATAGTACGCATTGCATCGGATGACGTTATTGATCGGTGGAGGGTAGAGCACTCTTTCCCACAACGTGTTCAATATGTTGGTTGGACAAATAGATAGTAACTCTATCATGTGGTGTAGTACTTGTTATGCATTTCCTAATGTAAATAAGTACATTTTTTATTGTAAATAAAGCACAAAAACTTTGAGAATATAAAAGTGCTTGTAAATACCTATTATATACGGAATGCTTCATATATAAATATCTATAATTTTGCACGTAAATGAATGATTTACATTATATGTTATTTTTAATACCAAAACTAACATGAGCATAACATGGCATGTACAAAGTCAAAGCAAGCCAAGAAAGGAGCTCGCATGAATAGGAGGTAAAGGCACCTCCAATGATCATAAGAGAAACCAACAGGGCACTTTAAGTCACATGATGGACATGATGCGGCAATAACAACAAGCAATGCGACAACAGTAATAAGACCATACAGAGCAAATGAGACGGCTCCCGGCTATGCATCAACGACCTCCACCTTTGCCACCCTAGCATAGGAATGATATGGTGGAGAGGTTTCATAAAATGAGTCCTCAAGAATTCTCTAGGGGTGTTAACCCAATGATAGCGGAGGAATGGATTAAGTCTTTAGAAGCAATATTCAAATACTTGTAATTTACCAACAATGAGCGAGTATCCCGTGCTATGTTTATGCTAACTAAGGATGCTTGCACATGGTGGGAGAGTGCACGATTAACGAGTGGACATGCCTACCTTAACTTGGGAAGGATTTAAAGAGGTCTTCTATAATAAATACTTTACGATAGACATGAGGGCTAAGAAAATTCAAGAATTCCTAGAACGAAAGCAAGATGGGATGTCCGTAGGTGAATACGTATAGAGATTTTAGCAAGGATGTCGATTCGTCCCATTCATTGTAGGGGATGACAACTTGAATAAGAATCAATTTTTAATAGGGCTAAGCCCAAGAGTTTGAAGCATGGTACGAATGTATGTTGCCAACACTTTTTTAAAATGGTAGATAAATCAATGTTGGTAGATGAATATTAGAAGGAAATTGCAAATGAAGTTCGATAAAGGAGGCAATCATTTCGTCCCGAACCCTCTTCCTTCGAACCATAAAGATGAGCTTTGCTTAGAAATTTCAATCGAACTAGTGGTCTAGGAAATGCATGGGCTACCAAACCATCACCTTATGCCCCGAGGCCACTATCAAGGAATCGGTCGAGGCCAATAATGGCTAATCAATCTCGATGCAATAAATGTAGAAGATTCCACATGAGGGAGTGCCGACCGCATTTGAGGATCCGTTATGTTTATCATAAGCAAGGGCACATAGCCTCTAGCCGTCCTTAGATACGAAACCGGGACCGGGAAGAGTACTCGCATGGATTTATACAATGACCCAGGAGGAGACTAACAAGAGGGATACGATAGTAATATATGATAATGTCTATATCCTTGGCTTGATTGCTTATGTTTTAATTGATTTCGGTGCCACACATTCATTCATATCAAAAACATTAGTAGAAAGCCTAGGTGTGAAACTTGAGACATTGCCAATAGGATACCCGATAGTAGTCCCTTTCGGAGAACTTAAGGAGTCAATGAGCCTAGTCAAGCAGTTGTCTAGTCCAAATTGAGGATGTGAGTTTGGAGGCCGATTTGATCATATTGGACCTCTAAGATTTTGATTTGATTCGGAAATGGATTGGTTAACGAGGCATGGTGCCACCATTAATTATCGAGGAAGGAGAGTAGTTTTTGACCTATCCGGAGATCGGCCATTAGAGTTTAAGGCTGATATGAAGTTTTGAGCCATACCAATCATCTCGATCATAAAAGCTCGAAGAATGCTAGGAAAAAGATGTACGGGGTATCTAGCACACATGGTGGATAGCCACGTAGAGCAAAAGTCGAAGCCGGACGATATAGAAGTTGTGTGGGAGTATCCGGATGTATTTCTAGAAAGTTTGACTATGTTCCCACCGGAGAAGGAGATAGAATTTGATATTGAGTCGGAGTCGTGCACGACTTCAATTTCTAAAACTCCTTATAGAATAGCTCCGATTGAATTGAAAGAGTTAAAGGTGCAACTATAGGACTTACTCGGATAAGGGATTTATATTCCCTAGTTCCTCACCTTAGGGAGCTCTAGTATTGTTCATGAAAAAGAAAGACGATAGTCTACGGCTATGCATTGACTATCGAGAATTGAGCTAGGTGATGATTAAAAATAAGTACTTGTTATCCTAGATTGATGATTTGTTCAATCAATCACAAGGTGCAACGGTGTTCTCTAAGATAGATCCGTAATTGAGATACCACCAAATGAGGATAAAATCGAAGGATGTGAAGAAGATGACGTTCGGGATGAGATACGGCCACTACGAATTCCTAATAATGTCATTTAGACCGAATAATTCCCCAACCACTTTCATGGACTTGATGAATCGAGTCTTTAAAGAATTCCTGGATAATTTTGTTATCGTATTCATTGATGATATCCTGGTTTACTCTCGAAGTAAGGAAGGGCATAAGGAGCATCTAAAAGCCACTTTACGGACGCTAAAGGAGTAGCGGTTATACGTCAAATTCAAGAGATGTGAATTTTGGCTAGACCGAGTAGCTTTTCTAAGTCACATGGTGATAAAGGAAGGCATAGCGATGGATCCAAAGAAGGTAGAGGCTATCCAAAACCGGCTTACCTTAAAGAACATGATAGAGGTATGAAGCTTCTTAGGGCTAGCTAGTTACTATCGGAGATTTATGGAGGGCTTCTCTAAGATAGCTAGGCCTCTTACTAATTTGATAAAAAAGAATGTTAAGTTCCAATGGATGGATGCCTATGAAAAAAGCTTCAAAAAATTGAAGTAAAGGTTAGTCACGGCCCTAGTTCTAACTATTCCGTCCGAAGATGAAGATTTCATGGTTTACGGTGACGCTTCCGGGAATAGGCTAGGAGCGGTATATATGCGAGAATAGAAGAGTAGTAGCCTATGCATCGTGAAAATTGAAGGAATATGAATGGAATTATCCGACACATGATCCGGAACCGAGTGGTGGTAATTGTGCCTTGAAAATCTAGAGACATTACTTGTATAGAGAAAAGTGTGAAATATATACGAATCATAATGAAAGGGACGGAGAAGGGGGTGCAACGAAGTGTGTGGAATTTCAAAAATTCCAAAAACAAGACAATTGATGTGATCTCATCACATCTCAAGTAGATGTCTCATAGCCCATACATCAAGAGTTAGCTAAAGGATATTTAGAGCACACATACAAGGTATAAAAACATCAAATTAAATTTATACCTCTTGAAGCGTAACACAAAGATTGCTATCAGCCTATAGCTCCCCAATTGTGAAGCCTCTAGTCCATCCACGCGAGCGTTACATGATTGAGCCTTTGATCCGGGACTTGGTTTGCTAGTATGATCTTGTCTCTCAAATGTCCAAAATTAATCTTTAGCTCACCAAGTAATCTAGCTTGAAGTAGTCTAAGGGTTAACTTTTTTTTTGCTTAAGTCAAGTGTCTAACACTTTTTTTAGTGTTTAAGATGAGTGACCATATAAGACTCTCTTCATTCTCTCATCTTTTTTGTTCTTCTTATCATTCTCTACACTCTCCACTAACTTATGTTGGGTGGAGAGCTTGCATGCATAAGAGCTAACAAATGTCTTTCACAAAGACATTTGTCAATCATGCATGCAATCTTTATGACAAATGTCAATCATCTATGTTTGAATTCTCTACATTCTCCACTAACTTATGTTCAGGTGGAGACACTTGCATGAATAAGAGATAACAAGTGTCTTTCACAAAGACATTTGTCAATCATGCATGCATCATTCATAACAAATGTCATTCATGCATGAAACAATCAAGACACTTCTTGATTACACATGTAAATATTGTATGCATAAATTCTCTACACTTTCCACTAACATATCTTGAGTGGAGGAGTTAGCATGCATGCATTAATCAAAACACATAATCTTCCACTAAGATTATGTTAATCTTCTACTAAGATTATTTTGATTAATTCATTAATTGACTTAAGCTCAATGACTTGTCATTTATATCTCATATAAATTAAGTCATATTTTAATTTACCCTTAGTTGGATTAAACTTCAAGACATGCTAAAGACCTAGTAAATTTAATTACAAGTTTAATCCTATTATTTTTAATTATGTAATTAAACACTTTAATTAATAATCACAACAACAATTGCTCATTTGATAAAATCTCTATTATGTGTAACTTTCTAGGTTCACGTCTAATTAGTAATGGGAATATGATATCAAATCTTTGATATCATGAGAAAAATCTTTTCTTAATTCAAGGATCTTTCAATATGTCCTTAGTTCCATAAGTCATGAGTGACACCTAGCATAACATATTATGACTACCTAATTAGAAATGAATATATTAAACCGATTAATTACATTCCATGAAACCAATGATCATAATTAACATGCACTCAAATCCCTTCATTACAAGATCCCAATCTTAGTTAGGGTCATGTTAATGTCAAACCCTAATTGTTTATATGTTATGTCCTCATCTCGGTTCTAGTTCTTGATATTATAAGACTCCTACTAGAAACTCTTTTCTAGTGAATCTTTCTATCCTAGCCAAGAATTTTATTTATCAAGAATAACCGGATAGCATAAGATCTTATCCTTGTCTACTCAAGGTAACGAATTCCACTTGGCTAAACATTTACCTCCTACACTTAACTAACTAGGGCCACCACATGCCATATACCCATACATGACTAGCATAAATATCTAAGTAGTAAAAAACCATAATTACCTATGCGTGAGATAACAATCTCACCTTAGGTCAAACGATTATATGCACTATTATAATCTAGATGATGAATTATTGACAAGTAGTTAGAACTTCATGTTATCATCATCTAATGTCACTGTTCAACCTACTCATGATGAGTGTCCACATATTTATTCTAATATCACATATCTTAGAGCATGAGACTCACTATCATAAACAAACGAGAGGTGATAGTTTTCTAGATAATTGATGCCCAATCAGGTATCCTATGACTATGAACTCTTTAAAGCATTTTGTTTTAGAAATATCTATCATTCATATTCTAAACACCTTTTAGAATAGATATTCTAACTGTATACTTAAGGAGTATATTCAAAATAAAAACAACTTTCATATAACGAATATATCTTTTATTGCCACATTAGGATTATTGTTTACATATCACATAATATATATATGGCTCTTGGGCATACATATCTAACACAAAAAACCTTACTATATATCTTCACACATAAGGAGCTGAACATGAGACAAAGAAGGTGGTTAAAGTTGGTAAAGGACTATGATTGTATAACCAATTATCACCCGTGCAAAGCTAATATTGTTGTTAATGCCTTGAGTAAAAAATTGATAGCAATAATACGAGCACTCCAGCCATCGATAATGAGAGATCTACAAAAGCTAGACCTAGAGATAATTCTAGTAGGCCACCGAGCATTTTATCGGCTTTATTAGTCTAGTCGACTGCGGAGAAAGAATTCGGATGGAACAACAAATAGACGAAAAGCTGAATGAATTGAAGAAAAACATAGAGGTGGAGAAGGAATCCGATTTTGTGATGGATGAAAAAGGCTTCATTAGATTTAAAGAGAGGTTATGTGTTCCCTCGATGGAGATATGAAAGAAGAGATATTAAAATAAGTGTATGCAACTCCTTATTCGATACACTCAAGAAGCACAAAGATGTACCGAGACTATCGAAAAAAATTTTAGTGGCCTAGAATGAAGAAAGAAGTAGCTAATTTTGTGGCAAGGTGTCAATTAGGTCAACGAGTGAAGGCGAAACATCAAAAACTCGTAGCAATGTTAAAACCATTGGTAATTCCGAATGCAAGTGGGAGCATGTAACTACGGATTTTGTCATAGGATTGTAAAAATCGAAAAGGGGTCGGATGCCATTTGGTTGATCATTGATAGAATGACCAAATCGAGTGCACTTTCTTTCGATCAAAACCACCTATAATTTGAATCGGTACACCTAGTTGTATCTTGAAAAAATTGTAAGACTACGGAGATTTCGATCTCAATTGCATCGAATCGAGATCCTAGGTTCACGTATGTATTTTGGAAGAGTCTACACAAGGCCATAGGAACAAAGCTAAACTTCAGCACCGCATATCATCTGCAAACCGATGGACAATTTCGGTGAGTAATCCAGATTCTTAAAGATATGTTGCCGGCATGCGTTCGGACTTGTCCGAGAAATGGAAGAAATAGATACGCTTAGCTGAATTTGCATACAACAATAGTTACTAAGCTTTAATTGGGATGGCTCCCTATGAAGCCTTGTATGGGCGACAATGTAGATCTCTCGTGCATTGGGATGAGATAGGGGAAAGGAAGTTGCTTGGACCGAGCTAGTGCAACCAACGGCCGAAGTGGTGAATAAGATCCGCCAACGAATGAAAACTGCTCGGAGTAGATAGAAAAGCTACATCGATAAGAGGAGGAAGGATCCGGAGTTTATAGTCGGTGAATATGTATTCTTAAAAGTTTCACCAATGAAAGGCATATACGATTTAGGAAAAAGAGGAAGTTAAGTCCGTGATACATAGGACCATTTGAAATACTCGGATCGAGTAGGCAATAAGGCCTATCACCTATTGCTACCATCATCGTTAGCAAGAGTATATAATGTATTTCATGTATCCATGCTAAGGAAGTGTATAGAAGAGCCAAGTCAAATTTTGGAAATAGAGCCGCCAAACTCGACCCTAAAATTAACCTATGAGGAAAGACCGGTTCGGATTCTAGTTAGACGAGGTTAGATAAATAAGGAATAAGGAGATTAGTCTATTTAATTTTTTGTGGGAAAATCATGACCTTAAGGAAATGACTTGGGAATGGGAGGAGGAAATGAGAGAAAAATACCTAGAGTTATTCGAATAAGTCAATTTCGAGGATGAAATATCTTTTAAGGGAGAGAGAAATGTAACCCCCGTGAAAATCCTTAATTATATATATTATGGAATGAAAGTTTGGACAATTGCATCATGAGAAATTAATGCATGAAATTTATGATTTGTGTTAAATTAAAGCAATGTTACTTGAGATTGGTGGTTTAATTATTACGAGAATCCAATATGCAAAATTAGTGATTTTGAGAATTAGATTCTGTTCGAATTTTGTGTGGCTTATTAATGGACTTTAAAGTGATTTCGGGAGAACCTTAAAGAATAAAAGTTTTTTTTTATCTATTTCTTCAATAAAACTCTATAAAATACTTTTATTATTAGGTTTATATACAAAAATGTATGCCTATTTGAGTACATACTATTCTAGACGCAATACTATTGGATGATTGATCCTTAACTCTTAAAATTTCGTTATGGATTGTGTGTTGGGTATTTTAACCTAATTTTTGGATATGTTGTACCTGAATATGTATAGTTTCTCATATAAAAAGCATAGGATTTATTGGTGTCCAAAAGGGGGACGTTTCCCTTTGATAAGAGGTTGCCCTGTCATGTATGTGGTACAACTAGATTTAATGTGTAAGTTTGTTACTTGAACTAAACTACCTTAAGGGACTTTGTCAATTGAACTAAAATAGTTTAAGGGTATTAGTTAGGTTAATTATCTAGTTAGTAACTAGTTAGGATACCTAAGCACCCTAATTAATGAGTTAAAAGCCAAGCACACACCTTGACTAACCAAACCCGCCACTTGCTTCCTTTTTGTCACCCCTCACCTTACACTTTGTCATATTATTTTGGGACAGTTGTATACCTATTAACTACAAGGAAATAAAGTGTATATATATATATATATATGTATGTATGTATGTATGTATGTATGTATGTATTTATGTGTAGAAGGGGAGTATATGGCTGCTATTTTTTAGTCTAAACTATAGCTTACAAAAAAAAGAGAGAAAATCAAAGTGAGAAAGAGTGAACATAGCAAAAGAGGAAAGGGAAAAGAAAAGGAAAGAAGAAGAAAAAAAGAAAAAAAGGGAAAGCTTAATCAATCTTTAGGAAGTTAAAGCAATGTAAGTAGGTTTCATTTTAGTTTATTTTATGTTTTAAGTTATCTTTTTAAGTGTTTATTTCATGGGTTTGTAATAATTTTTGCAATGGGTTTCTATGGTTGTTTGTGTTGGTGCTAGGGTTTGGTAAATTATGATAGATCTATGTGTTTATGTTGTGATGCAAAGTTTTTTTGATGTGTTTAAATGTGTGGATGGTTTGGAAAGAAAAAAAAAGAAAGAAAAAGGTTATGGACCGAATTGATTGAAGCTAAACTAGTTTTGGTGAGCTTAACTTGGAAAGAAAAGAAATACACTTCTAGAGTTTTCCTAGGCTAAAACCATTCGGCCAAGTGGGGAAATTGGGAAGGAATGGATTGTTTTTGGGAAATTAAGGGCCTAAGATATCATGGTGACCTAATTAGGTATGGGTTAATAGTTTATCATCGAAATAAATTTACTAGACATAAAAGGCTATCTTGGCCACCTTAACACCCAATCGACGCAACTAAAAGAAAAATAGGGTTTTGGAATTCATTAGGTAAATTGGATACTTGATATCTAAATTTGATTTCCTTTGTGGATCTTAAAATTTAGATCTCCTTGGTAACTCTTCTAAGTGTGGTTTAGTAAGTTAGTATAAAAAGAATTGACCCGGAAATGGAAACACAATTTCTTGCTCATTATGGACCATTTGGCTTAGGAGAGAAAATGACTAACATTGAATCCTTTATGTAATTAAAGATCAAGAATTAAATGTGAACTCAAGTCGAGACCAATTAGTAAGTTAGATTAAATGAGGAAACCTTTAACCACTTAAGGACACTTCGACTTAGACCCATAAATTTTAAAGATTTAGGTTCTCAACTTCGATTATATAACTAAGGGTTAAATTACATTTCAACAAATGTAAAATGAAATATTGAAGGGGTGAGAACCTAAGAAAAAATCAAAAGAGACCTAGGCCTATTAAGAGTTAAATTCGGCCATGAATACCAAAAATAGGGTTAGAAAGGAATCCTATTCCAACCTCATACGTAAGGATTTAATTGTACTATAATACATATAAATGAAGTAACGAAAAAAGAGAATTCAAGAAAAACCAAAATTAAGACCTAGACCCATTATGAATCAACTTTGACTACTAAGATTAAAGGTTCGGATTAAACAAGAGCTTAGCTTAAGTATGTCACACACAAATCCTTAAGATTAACCGATCTTGTAAACTAAGTATTACACTGGAAATCCGAGCCTAGACTTACTAGGTACACGAGAAGGAAAACTCGTAAGTACAAAGTAGATTTATGAAATGAATGATACCAATAAATGGAATTTGTATTCTCGTTTTGTATACTTTGAATGGTATATGAAATGCTTATGAAGTCCCGAGTGTGCGTTGAGATACAATAATGGTTTGAGAAGTAGAGATTGATAGCATAATTAGTTGAATGTGTTAAACTTCATACCATGTGCATCACGTGTATTCAAGATGGTATGAAATCGAGAAAAATCATTGAGTCATGAGATAATGCGTCTTGGTAACCGAACTAAATGGAATGGGTAACGAGCATAAAACCATGTTCGTGCTCTATTACTAACATCATTAAGCGAGGGATAATTTCGCTAACCGTGTGCTACAACAAGGGATAATTCGTTATGAGCGGTAGGTGATAATGGGATCATTGAGAGAGAATAATAGAGTAGTAGGTGATAACACGATCATCGAGAGATAAAAAGCACGATCTTGCTAATACCTAGGGTACCTGCATTAAAATGGATGTGTAGAATGGAAAATAGAACTTCGTTGCATATCATGTGCATCACCCTACTTATTGAGCTTCGGCTCACCCCGTTATTGTTTTCATGTTATGACAGGAAAGAGTCAAAGTACTAAGGATGCTACTCGGTCCTCCAAAAGACTCATGTGTGACACAAGTGTACCAAAATTTCTTTTGATTGTAATTTTTAGGGTTGGGGTATCGATAAACATTTTGATGGTATTGTAAATAAAATTTATAATTTCTTCTACCGTATTTGTTAATATTAAGTAAATTTTGTTGTACGCGTTTCATTGTATGATAAGTCCTTAATGTCCGAGCACATACGTGTTTGAGGTTAATTTAAAAATTGATCACATCAACGTGACACGGTCCTCGCCTAGCCATTCCTTTTGGGTAATTAGCAAGTGGGCTAGGGAGGGGCGCCACGGTTTGGACCTCGTGCTATGTCAAACGGGCCAATAATCAAAAAATATTTGCTTTGTCTATGATCTCGGAGTGATTTTGGTAAAAATAAAAAATAAAAAAGAAACATTGTTTAGGCCCTCAAAATCATCTTTTACTAATTTTTTAGATGATGTGGATCAACGAGCTTTGGAATTCATGCAATGGCATAAGCGTAACAAAAATTGAAGAAAAACTACTAGCCTAATTTCGAGGTTTTTCAAACCTAGTTAGATGTCAAACGGGCCAACGATTAAAGCTCATTGGCTTTACCTATGACCTAAGAGTGATTTATGCACAAAAAAAACATTTAGGCCCTCAAATTTAGCTTTTACTATTTTTTAGGATGATTCGAACCAACGGGCTTTGGAATTTATGGAATGGTATGAGCATAAGGAAAACTTAAGAAAAACGATTGGCTTAATTTTGAGGTTTTTTAGACCAAGTTCAATGCCAAATAGGCCAATGATCAAAACTCATTAGTTCCACACATGACCTAGGGGTATTTTGGCGAACAAACATCGTTTAGGCCCTTAAAATTGGCTTTTACTATTTTCGAATGATGCGGACCAATGGGCTTTAGAATTTAAGACATGGTATGAGCATGGAAAAAATAAAAGAAAAATCGTTAGCTCCATTTTGAGATTTTTTGGACCTAGGTCGATTCCAAACGGGCCAAATATCAAAACTTAATGGCTTTGCCAATGACTTATGAGTGATTTTGGCCTAAAAATATTTTTTACGCCCTCAAAATTAGCTTTTACTTTTTCGGGATGATGCAAACCAAGAGGCTTTGGAATTTATGAAATGATATGTGCATGACAAAAGCCGAAGAAAAACTATCAGCCCAAGTTTGAGGTTTTTTGGACCTAGTTCGATGCCAAACGAGCCAATGATCAAAACTTATCGGCTTTTCCTATGAACAAGGAGTGATCTATGCATAAAAACATCTTTTAGGGCCTCAAAATTAGCTTTTACTATTTTTTGGGATGATGCAAACCAATGAGCTTTTGAATTTATGGAACAAGTATTAGCACGAAAGAACCTAAAAAAAATTAGTGGCCCAATTTGTAGGTTTTTTAAACCAAGTTCAATTCCAAATGGACCTACAATTAAAACTCATTGGTTACATTGATGTCCTAAAGGTGATTTTGGAAAAAAAAACATCAATTAGGCTTTAAAAATCAGCTTTTACTCGTTCTCGATAAGACAAACCAACGGGCTTTGGAATTCATGGAACATTATAAGCGTACCTAAAACTAAAGAAAAATGTTTGGCTCAATTTTGAGGTTTCTTGGACCTAGTTCGATGCCAAACGGACCAACGATCAAAACACATTGGCTTTGCCTATGATCTAAGAGTATTTTGGCAAAAAAAGACATCGTTTAGGCCCTCAAAAATATCTTTTACTTTTTCCGAGATGATGCGAGGCCAATGGCTTTGGAATTCATGGAATGGTATGAGCATGATAAAAGCTAAAAAAAAAAAAAATAGTTAGCTTAATTTTTAGGCTTTTTGGACCTAGTACGATGCCAAATAGGCCAACAATTAAAACTCATTGACTTAGCATGTGACCTAGGGTTATTTTTTCCATAAAACATCCTTCAAGCCCATAAAATTAGCTTTTACTATGTTTCGGGATGATGTGGACCAACGAGTTTGGAATTTGTCAAATAGTATGAGCATGGAAAAATTGAAGAAAAATCATTAGCCCAATTTTAAGGTTTTTTTAGACCTAGTTCGATGCCAAACAAGCTAACGATCAAAACTTAATGCTTTGCCAATGACCTAGATGTGATTTTAGCCTACAAACATCGTTTAGGTCCTCAAAATTAGCTTTTACTATTTTTTGAGATGATGTAGACCAATGAGCTTAGAAATTTATAGAGCGATATAAGCATAGCAAAAGCCGAAGAAAAACTATTGGTTATATTTTAATGTTTTTTGGACCAAGTTTGATGCCAAACGAGCCAACAATAAAAACTCATTAGCTTTGCCTATGACCTACTAGTGATTTTTGCGTTAAAACATCATTTAGGCCCTTGAAATCAGTTTTTATTGTTTTTCGAGATGATATGGACCAATGGGCTTTGAAATTTATCGAAGAGTATGAGTGTGGAGAAAAATGAAGAAAAACTATTGACTCGATTTTTAGATTTTTTTAACCTAGTTCGATGCCTAATAGAGCTAAAGATCAAAACTCATTTATCATACTTATAACCTAAGGGTGATTTTGGTTAAAAAAAATATCTTGTAGGTCCTCAAAATCATCTTTCACTACTTTTTAGACCAACAGGATTTGGAATTCATGGAATAGTATGATCACTACAAAAATTGAAGGAAAAACATTGACCAAATTTTTAGGTTTTTTAGACCTAGTTGAATACCAAACGGACTAATGATCAAAACTCATCTCGCTTTGCGTATGACTTGGGAGTATTTTTGCATAAAAACATTGTTTAGGCCCTTAAATAATCTTTTACTATTTTTTTAGATGATGCGGACCAATAAGCTTTAGAATTTATAGAATGGTATGAGCACAACAAAAATTGAAGAAAAACAATCAACCTAATTTTTAAGATTTTTGGACTCGGTTCAATGACAAATGGGCTAAAGATCAAAGCGCATTGGTCGTACTTATGAGCTCGAGGTGATTTTTTCCCAAAAAAATATCATTTAGAACCTCAAAATTAACTTTTACTATTTCTTAGGATGATGCGGACTAACGAGATTTAAAATTCATGAAATGATATGAGCACGACAAAAGCCGAAGAAAAATTATCAATCTAATTTTGAGGCTTTTTGGATCTAGTTCAATGCCAAACCAGCCAACGACCAAAACTTATTGTCTAAGCCTATGACCTAGGGCCATCTAGCTAAAAAAAGTCCTTTAAACCTTCAAAATTAGCTTTTACTATTTTTTTGAATGATGTAGACCAATAAGCTTTGAAATTTGTGGAATGGTATGAGCACGATAAAAACTAAAGAAAAACCATCGACCCAATTTTGAGGTTTTTTGGACCTAGTTAGTTTCCAAATGGGCCAACGATCAAAACCTAATGGATTTGTTAATGACCCCGGAGTGATTTTTTCCTAAAAACGTCATTTAGGTCCTAAAAATCAACTTTTACTCGTTTTTCAAGATGATGCAAACCAATGAGCTTTGGAATTCGTGGAATAGTATGAGCACTATAAAAATTGAAGAAAAAATGTTGACCAAATTTTGAGGTTTTTAAGACCTAATTCAACTCTAAATGGATTAACGATCAAAACTCAATTGCTTTTCTTGAGACTTAGGAGAGATTTTTTCATAAAAACATTTTTTAGGCCCTCAAAATCAGCTTTTACTAGTTTTTTGAGATGATGTGAACCAATGAGCTTTGGACTTTATGAAACGATGTAAGCATGAAAAAATCTAAAGAAAAAAACTATCAGCCTAATTTTTAGGTTTTTTGGACCTAGTTCGATGCCAAACAAGCCAACGATCAAAACTAATAGGTTTCACCTTTGACCTAGGGTGATTTTTGCCCAAAAAAATATCATTTAAGCCCCCAAAATCAGCTTTTACTATTTTTTTGGATGATGCGGACCAATAAATTTGGAATTCATGGATGAGCATGACAAAAACAAAAGAAAAACATTTAGCCTAATTTTGAGATTTTTTGGACCCAATTCATTACCAAACGAGGAAACGATAAAAACACATTGGCTCGGATTATGACCTAGGGATATTTTTGCTAAAAAAATTTCCTTTAAACCCATAAAATTATCTTTTATTATTTTTTGAATGATGAGGACTAACATGCTTTGGAATTCGTGGAATGATATGAGCGTGACAAAAGTCGAAGAAAAGTGGTTAGCCCAATTTTGAGGTTTTTTTAGACCTACTTTGATGTCAAACGATTCAACGATCAAAACTTAATGGTTTTATCGATGACCTAAGGGTGATTTGGCCTCAAACCATCGTTAAGGCCCTCAAAATCAGCTTTTACTATTTTTTAGGATGATGTAGATCAATGAGCTTTGGAATTCGTACAACAATATGACCAAGGTTAAAATTGAAGAAAAACCAATTGGTCCCGTTTTGAGGCTTTTTCAACCAAGTTCGATGCCAAACAAGCCAATGATCAAAACTCATTTCTTTTGCCTATGATCTAGGAGTAATTTTTGCATAAAAATATTATTTAGGCCCTAAAAACAGCTTTTACTATTTTTCATGATGATGTGAACCAATGAGCTTTAGAATTTATGAAACGGTAAGAGCACGACAAAAGTAGAAGAAAAACTATCGGCTAAAATTTTATGTTTTTTAGACCTAGTTTGATCCCAAATGAGCTAATGATCAAAACCTATTGGTTATATCTATGACCTAAGGGTGATTTTGGCTAGAAAATATCATTTTCACCATCAAAATCACCTTTTACTATTTTTTGGATAGATGCAAACCAACATGATTTGGAATTCATGGAACGGTATATATAACCCTCGTAAAAACCCTTATCCGTAACGCGACGTGTATTAGAATAATTCTATATATATGTATATTAAGAGTAAGTATAATTATCATTTCATCATGAGAAATTAATGCTTGAAATATGTGATTTATGTTAAATTAAAGTTATTGTGCTTAAGATTAATGGTTTAATTATTAAAGAAATCAAATATGCAAAATCAGTGTTTTAAGGACTATATTCTTCCCGAGTTTTGTGTGACTTATTTGAGGACTTTAGGGTAATTTTTGGGTAAACCTTAAAGAATGAGAGTTGTTCATCTATGTGTTGAATAGATCTGTATAAAATTATATAATATTTAGACTTATACATTAAGAGTTATACCAATTATAGTGAAGGTTGTTTCGAAATGCATTCTACTAGAATTTTGGGAGAAGAATCTGCCTGAATCTTGTGAGATTTATTTGATGCTGTTAGATTGATTTTTGAGAAAACCTTAAAGCATAAACATTGTTTTTCTATGTGTTTACTAGCTCTCTATAAAATTTCATAAAGTTTGGATACATATAGAAAGAGTTATGCACATTTTATTATAGATGGGTTAGGAGGTAACACTACTGAAATTTTGGAGAAAAAGAAATTTTGAATTTTAAAAATGGAAATTTCTGAATTTTTTATGAAATAAATTTTTTCTAATTACATTAACCCAGCTTATTAATGTTTTTATTTATCCTAATTTTTCTTTAGCCACCTAATCACTTGAATTAAATGCTTAGAAGCCAAATTATCACCTTTGACTTCCAAAACATGCCAGCTTTGCCTTCCAAGCTTCCTCCACTTTACATTTGGCCTAGTTAAATTTTAATACTTATGATATAAATAAATGAGAGGATAAAAGGTGAGTATATAAGGGAGAGAGAGGGTTAAATGGCTGCCATTTTTAGGCCAAAAACCGTAGCTATCCCGAATTAAAAGAGAAGCCACATTGAAGAGAGAAAAACAGCAAAAAGAAAGAAAGAAAGAAAATAGAAAGGGAAAGGGAAAAAGGAAAGAAAAAGAGCTAAGGAAATTCTAATCAAACCTAAAAGAGCTAAGTAGGTTTCATTTCTTGGATGATTAATTTCTTAAATTATGTTTTTTAAGTTATTTTGTTAGTGTTTATTTAATGGGTTGTAATAATCTTCAATGGTTATATGCTTGATGCTTGGGATAAATCTATGTATGGATGCCTTGTTGTGATGATTTATGATGTTATGATTTTTTGAAAAATGTCCAAGTATGTGGTGATGGGTTGGATTGAACTTGGACTAAATTTAAGTGAACTAAAACATGTTTAAAGTTGGCTTGGAATGAACTAATAAATTAGTGTTGATAAGGAGTAAATTCTGTCCGAATTTTAGGGTGTATTTTCAAGGATTTTAGATCGATTTCTAGGTGAAACTTAAAGCATAAAAGTTGTTCCTCTATGTTTCATAACTACCTTTAAAATTTCTTGGTCATTGGATTCGCGTACAAAGAGTTATACCCGATTTAGTACGAGATAGCTCTAGACAAACTACTACCGTGCAGATTGCTCCCTAAGTTTCAAAATTTGTAATTAATTATGTACTTGGTATTTAGACCTAATTTTTGGCTATTTTATAAATAAATATGTCTAGTATCTAAAATAAAATGGGTAAGATTTAATTATGTTCTGAAATTGGAAATTATTTACTCGATTAGGAGTTGCCCGGTAATAAACCCTAAAACCAAAAAAAATAGACTTGGACAAAATTAATAGGTTTGGAATAAACTAAATGAGCTTGGACTAAATAAAATGGAATTAAATAAATTCAATGGACTTAGGATTAAGTTAATAAACTTGGATAAAGTTAATGGGCCCAGAATAAGAAAAAATGGGCTTAGACTAAAATAAGTGGACTTAGATAGAAATAAAAGGGATTTGAAAATTCTAAAGAAAATTTATTCTTTTAGAGAGGAAATAAGAAAACTATTTGGACCTTCTTTTAAATATTAATGAAACTAATGAATAATATTAATAAGCGAGAGGTTGTGTTCCCGCTACGAGTACCATGATTGATATGTGAGCGACGGTGAATCCCGAGTATTGGTTGAACCGTGAGTATGGCTTAAGAAAAAAGGTTTGGTACCCAAGTTTAGTTGAATGTGATTAAACATGTCATCACGTGCATCACGTGCATTGGGGGTGGAATAAGTTGAGAAAAATCATCGAGTCATGAAATGACACGGTTTGGTAACCGAATTAAAAATAAATGGGTATTAGTAGTCTAGTACTCTAGGTCGTGCACTCGCACTATTAGACGATGGATTCCCACTAATAGTAGTTACAACGAGGGGTAATTTCGTTGTAGTAGAAGATGATCCGAGGATCATCTCGGATGAAATCAAGCTCGTGTGCTTGCACCGTTAGACGATGGATTCTTGCTAACGGTAGTTACAACGAGAGATAATTTCATTATAGCGAAGGTGATCCGCGACCACCCGGATGATAAATAGAGTAGATCGGCTAATACCTGTGGTACCCGAGATTAAAATTTATGAGTATGGTGAAATGTCAAAACAAGTATTGCATATCACGTGCATCACTCTACTTACCGAGCTTCGGCTCACTTCGTTGTTATTTTTTTTATGTCATGACGGAAAAAGGACAAGTTGGTACGGATGCGGTTGGCTCCTCGTAATCGGCTCATGTGAGGCACCATATATTAGTTTTTATTTTATCTCGTAAATTTGAGGTATGGAGTTCGTGACAAATTGAATATTGCTCGTAATGTTTTACTAATATATTTAATTATGTGATGTAAATTTTATCTTAAGGAGTTATATACTTAATGTGCTCGTTAAAGTTTTAAAAATATCATAAGAGAACTACTTAGAGTTTAGGGTATGTCGGTGTAACACGCTTCGTCTAGTACTCTACTTGGGTAGGATAAATATGAATGGGACAGGGGCGTTACGGTATGGTATCGCAGCAATGGTTTAGGGAGTTGGGTAGAACCGTAAGTGCCATATGAGCCCGAGGACCGGTCTCGCTCCCGGATGGGTAATTTTAATTTCGGTTCCCTTAAACTATGTATGTTTTTATTGTGTGATGTGTATAAAATTTCATTTGAAATTATTATTAATAATAAACCCTATCACTCGTAAATGTCAACTTTGTATCAAGTACCAAGCGTGCCTAGAAGGCGATGGCGACAGAAGCGATTAGCCGCATTTAAGGCCAAGCTAAATAACCTCACTATGGTTCCGAACGGGACTCGGTAGCACATATTGTGTGATTTCATGACCTACTTCAGTAAATCATATTTGCCGATGCTTTTTTTTAATCGACATTTTAGCTCGGACTTCCTTCGGACAACTCTACGTCGGACTCTCCCATCGGAGACCAACGATTGTTAGAAAAAGTTTGGAAAGACATGATAGACCAACACTCTTATCGGGCTCTAATTTGGACCTTTTTATAAACCTAGGCTAGACAATCCCTCATTCAATCGATGTACGGATGGGGACTATCTTTACCTATTGCCCGTGAGATAGTCCATGCGGTAATCGAAAACCACATTGATCGGTGGTTACTAAAGGATTCTTTTCCTCAACGTGTCCGATAAACAAGTTAATAGGGATCTTATCACATGACGTGGTGTCTTTTGTATGTTCTATAATGTAAATATGAGTGCTTTTGATTGTATGAGAATATATAGATGTGTTTCTAGAGAGTTTGACCACACTATCATCGAAGAGGGAGATAGAGTTTGAGATTGAACTAGAGCTAGGTATGGCTTCGATTTCGAAAACCTCTTATAGAATGGCTCCTGCTCGAGCTAAAGGAGTTAAAGATGCGAGTCATGGGACTTACCGGATAAGGACTTTATACGTCCTAGTTCCTCACCTTGGGGAGCTCCGATACTATTCGTGAAAAAAAAGGATGCAAGTCTAAGGCTATGTATCGACTACCAAGAACTAAACTGGGTGACCATTAAAAATAAGTACCCATTGTCCCGGATCGATGATTTATTTGACCAATTACAAGGAGCGACGAGTATTCTCTAAAATAGACCTACAATCGGGATATCACCAATTGAGGGTGAGATTGGAAGACGTGAAGAAAATAGCGTTCGTAACGAGATACGGTCACTACGAGTTTTTAGTGATGCTATTTGGGCCGACGAACGCCTCGGTCGCTTTCATGGACTTGATGAATCGAGTCTTCAAAGGGTTCCTAGATAATTTTATTATCGTATTCATCGATGATATTCGGTTTACTCTCGAAGTGAGAAGGAGCATAGGGAACATCTAAGAGCCACCTTGCATACGCTAAGGGAGCAACAGTTGTATGCCAAATTCAAGAAATACGAATTCGACTAGAGCAAGTGGCTTTTCTAGGCCATGTGGTGACGAAAGAAAGCATCACGGTAGACTCAAAGAAAGTAGAGGCTATTCAAAATTGACCTACCCCGAAGAGCGTAACGGAGGTACAAAGTTTCTTTGGGTTGGCGGAGTTATTACCGGAGATTTGGGGAAGGCTTTTCAAAGATAGCTAGGCCTCTTACTAACTCGATGAAAAAGAGCACCGCATTCTAATGGATGGATGCTTGTGAGGAGAGCTTTCAATAGCTAAAACGACGACTAGTCACGACTCTAGTACTAACCATTCCGTCCGAGGATTGAACTTTTATAGTTTATACGAACGCCTCTAAACATGGATTAGGAGCGGTGTTGATACAAAATGGGAGAGTAATAGCTTATGCATCATGGCAATTAAAGGAGTACGAGCGAAACTACCCGACACATGACCTAGAATTAGCAGCAGTAGTCTTTACCCTAAAAATCTGGAGACATTATTTGTACGGGGTAAAGTGTGAGATATACACGGATCATAAGAGCTTACGATGCATCTTCACACAAAAGGAGCCGAACATGAGACAAAGAAGGTGGTTAGAGCGGGTAAAGGACTATGATCGTATAATCAATTACCACTCGGGTAAAGCCAATGTTGTTGCCGATGCCTTGAGCGGGAGATCAATCACTACGGTACGGATGACCCAAACGTCAATAATGAAGGACCTACAAGCACTAGAACTAGAAATAGTTCTTATAGGCCACAGGAGCGTGCTATCGGCACTATTAATCTAACCAATGCCGCCGTAAAGAATTCAAATTGAGCGACGAAAAGGATGAAAAGTCGAAGGAATTGAAGAAAGGTATAGAGGCCGAGAGCGAGTCCGATTTTGTGATGGATGATAAAAGAATGATTAGATTCAAAGGAAGACTGTGTGTTCCTGCAAGTAGAGGACATAAAAGATGAGATATCGAAGGAAGCACGCACAACCCCATATTCAATACACCCAGGGAGTACGAAAATGTATTGGGATTTACGACGGTATTATTGGTGGGCTGGAATGAAGAAAGATGTAGCCGACTTTGTGACAAGGTGTCAAACTTGCCAACAAGTGAAGGTAGAGCACCAAAGACCCTCGAGAACGTTAAAGCCACTAGCAATTCCGGAATGGAAGTGGGAGCATGTAACTATGGACTTTGTCATGAGATTGTCAAGATCGGATAGAGGGTCAAATGCCATTTGGGTAGTCGTTGACGGAGTTGACCAAATCGAACACTTTCTTCCCGTCAAAACCACCTATGATTTAAACCAATATACCCAATTGTATCCGGATGAAATCGTTAGACTAAATGGGATTCGATCTCAATTATGTCGGATCGAGATCCTAGATTCACCTCTACATTTTGGAAGAGTCCGCATAAGGCTATGGGCACGAAGCTCAATTTCAAGCACGACTTATCATTCATAAACCGATGGACAATCCGAACGTGTAATCTAGATTCTTGAAGATATGCTACGAGCGTGCGTTCGGATTGGTCTAGAAAGTGGGAGAAATACATATGCTTAATTGAATTTGCGTATAACAATAGCTACCAAGCTTCAATTGGGATGGCTCCTTATGAGGTTTTGTATGGATGACGATGTAGATCTCACATGCATTGGGATGAAATAGGAGAAAGAAGATTGCTAGGACCAAAATTGGTACGATGAGACAGCCGAAGTAGTAGACCGGATCCGCCAACGGATGAAAGCGACTCAAAGTAGACGGAAAAGTTACGCGGACAAACGGAGGAAGGATCTAGAGTTCGTGGTCGATGATTACGTATTTTTAAGAGTCTCACCAATGAAAAGTGTACTACGATTTAGGAAAAAGGGAAAAGTTAAACCCGCGGTATATAGGATCGTTTGAGATATTGGAGCGAGTAGGAGATAAAGCGTATCGCATATTTCTACCGCCATCCTTAGCAGGAATACACAATGTATTTCATGTGTCTATGCTAAGAAAGTGCATTGGAGAGCCGAGTCAAATTTTCAATATAAAGCCGGTGAATCTTACTCCGCATTTAACGTACGAAGAGAGACCGATCCGGATTCTCGATCGACGGGTCAAACAAGTTGAAAAATAAGGAGATCGGACTAGTTAAAGTTTTGTGGGAAAACCATAACCTCGAAGAAATGACTTGGGAACGTGAGCAAGAAATGAAAGATAAATACCCTAAGTTATTCAAGTGAATCAATTTCGAGGATGAAATTTCTTTTAAGGAGGGAAGAATTGTAACCCCCATAAAAACCCTTATCCGTAACGCGACGTGTATTAGAATAATTCTATATATATGTATATTAAGAGTAAGTATAATTATCATTTCATCATGAGAAATTAATGCTTGAAATATGTGATTTATGTTAAATTAAAGTTATTGTGCTTAAGATTAATGGTTTAATTATTAAAGAAATCAAATATGCAAAAAATGTAAAGAATAAATGTTTTTTGTCTATGTGTGTACTAGCTATCTATAAAAGTTCATAAATTTTGGATACATATAGAAAGCGTTATGCACATTTTATTATAGATGGGTTAGGAGGTAACACTCGCTGAAATTTTGGAGAAAAAGAAATTTCGAATTTTAAAAATGGAAATTTTCGAATTTTTTATGAAATAATTTTTTTCTAATTACATTAACCCAGCTTATTAATGTTTTTATTTAGCCTAATTTTTCTTTAGCCACCTAATCACTTGAATTAAATGCTTAGAAGCCAAATCATCATCTTTGACTTCCAAAACATGCCGACTTTGCCTTCCAAGCTTCCTCCACTTTACATTTGGCCTAGTTAAATTTTAACACTTATGATATAAATAAATGGGAGGATAAAAGTTGAGTATATAAGGGAAAGAGAGGGTTAAATGGCTGCCATTTTTAGGCCAAAAACCGTAGCTATCGAGAATTAAAAGAGAAGCCACATTGAAGAGAGAAAAACGACAAAAAGAGAGAAAGAAAGAAAAGAGAAAAAGAAAGGGAAAAAGGAAAGAAAAAGAGCTAAGGAAATTCTAATCAAACCTAAAAGAGGTAAGTAGGTTTCATTTCTTGTCTGATTAATTTCTTAAATTATTTTTTTTAAGTTATTTTGTTAGTGTTTATTTCATGGGTTGTGATAATCTTCAATGGTTGTATGCTTGATGCTCGGGATAAATCTATGTATGGATGCCTTGTTGTGATGATTTATGATGTTTTGATTTTTTGAAAAGTTTCCAAGTATGTGGTGATGGGTTGGATTGAACTTGGACTAAATTTAAGTGAACTAAAACATATTTAAAGTTGGCTTGGAATGAACTAATAAATTAGTGTTGATAAGGACTAAATTCTGTCCGAATTTTGGGGTGTATTTTCAAGGATTTTAGATCTATTTCTAGGTGAAACTTAAAGCATAAAATTTGTTCCTCTATGTTTTAAATAACAGCATTTAAAATTTCTTGGTCATTGGATTCGTGTACAAAGAGTTATACCTGATTTAGTACAAATAGCTCTAGACAAACTACTACCAGTGCAGATTGCTCCCTAAGTTTCAAAATTTGTAATTAATTGTGTACTTAGTATTTAGACCTAATTTTTGGATATGTTATAAATAAATATGTCTAGTATCTAAAATAAAATGGGTAATATTTAACTATGTTCTAAAATTGAAAAATTATTTACTCGATTAGGAGTTGCCCGGTAATAAACCCTAAAACCAAAAAAAATTAGACTTGGACAAAATTAATAGGTTTGGAATAAACTAAATGAGCTTGGACTAAATAAAATGGAATTAAATAAAGTCAATGGACTTAGGATTAAGTTAATAAACTTGGATAAAGTTAATGGGCCCAGAATAAGAAAAAATGGGATTGGACTAAAATAAGTGGACTTAGATAGAAATAAAAGGGATTTGAAAATTCTAAAGAAAATTTATTCTTTTAGAGAGGAAATAAGAAAAATATTTGGACCTTCTTTTAAATATTAATGAAACTAATGAATAATATTAATAAGCGAGAGGTTCCGTTCTCGCTATGAGTACCATGTTTGGGATGTGAGCGACGGGTGAATCCCGAGTATTGGTTGAACCGTGAGTATGGCTTAAGAAAAAAAGGGTTGATACCCGAGTTTAGTTGAATATGATTAAACATGTCATCACGTGCATCACGTGCATTGGGGGTGGAATAAGTTGAGAAAAGTCATCGAGTCATGAAATGACACGGTTTGGTAACCGAATTAAAAATAAATGGGTATTAGTAGTCCAAGTACTCTAGGTCGTGTGCCCGCACTATTAGACGATGGATTCTCACTAATAGTAGTTACAACGAGGGATAATTCCTTTGTAGCGAGAAGATGATCCGAGGATCATCCGGATGAAATCAAGTCGTGTGCTTGCACTCTGTTAGACGATGGATTCCCGCTATCGGTAGTTGCAACGAGGGATAATTCCGTTATAGTAGAAGGTGATCTGCGGACCACTCGGTCGATAAATAGAGTAGATCGGCTAATACCTGTGGTACCCGAGATTAAAATTTATGAGTATGGTGGAAAGTCAAAACAATATTGCATATCACGTGCATCACCCTACTTACTAAGCTTCGGCTCACTTCGTTGTTATTTTTTTTATGTCGTGACGGAAAAAGGACAAGTTGGTACGGATACGGTTGGCTCCTCCTAACCGGCTCATGTGAGGCACCATATATTAGTTTTTATTTTATCTCGTAAATTTAAGGTATGGAGTTCGTGAGAAATTGAATATTGCTCGTAATGTTTTACTAATATATTTAATTATGTGATGTAAATTTTATCTTAAGGAGTTATATATGTAATGTACTCGTTAAAGTTTCAAAAATATCATTAGAGAACTACTTAGAGTTTAGGGTATCTCAACGTAATACGCTTCGTCTAGTACTCTACTTGGGTAGGAGAAATATGACTGGGATGGGGGCGTTACAGTATAAGCATGAAAAAAGCTAAAAAAAACATTTGACCTAATTTGGAGGTTTTTTGGACCTAGTTCAATACCAAAAGGGCTAACAATCTAAAAATGTTGGCTTTGCCTATGATCTAGTAGTGATGTTGGTCAAAAAAATGTTTTGGGAACTAAGAATCATCTTTTACTTTTTTTAGGATGATGTGGACCAATGGGCTTAGCATTCATAGAACGCTATGAGTGTGATAAAAACTAAAGAAAAGCTGTCGACCTAATTTTGATGTTTTTTGGACCTAATTTGATGTCAAAGAGGCTATTGATCAAAACTCTTTCTATGCCTACGACCTAAGGGTGTTTTTATCCAAAAAAGTCTTAAAACCTTAAAAATTAGCTTTTATTATTTTTTAGGATGAGTAGACCAACGAGCTTTGAATTCATGAAATTGTATAAGCGCAATAAAATTAAAGAAAAATTATCGGTGTAATTTTAAGGTTTTCTAGACCTAGTTCAATGCCAAGCTAGCTAATGATCAAAAACTTAATGGCTTTATCGTTGATCTAAGGGTGATTTTGGCCTACAAACATCATTTTGGACTTCAAAATTAGCTTTTATTATTTTTGGAGATGATCCGAGCTAACCGGCTTTGAAATTCGTAGAGCGGTATGAGCACCGAAAAAATTGAAAAGAAAATGTCGACCAAGTTTTAAGATTTTTTGGACATAGTTCAAGGCCAATTAGACCAACAATTAAAACTTATGTGCTTTGCCTATAACCTAGGAGTGCTTTTTGAGTAACAACATTGTTTAGACACTCAAAATTAGCTTTTACTATTTTTCGAAGGATGCGGATCAATGAGCTTTGAAATTTATAGAATAGTATGAGCATGATAAAAGCTAAAAGAATTATTGGCCTAATATTTAGGTTTTTTAGACCTAGTTCGATGCCAAATGGGCTAACAATATAAACGAATTGGTTTCACCTCCGACCTAGGGGTGATTTTGACCAAAAAAATATCATTTAGGCTCTCAAAATAAGCTTTTACTCGTTTTTTAGGATGATGCGGACCAATGGGCTTTGGAATTCATGGAATGATATGAGCGCGGTAAAAACTAAAGAAATACATTTGGCTCAATTTTGAGGTTTTTTTAAGCTAGTTCGATGCCAAACGAGCTAACGATTAAAATACATTAGCTTTGCGATGATGTGGACCAATAGGCTTTGGAATACGTGGAATGGTATGATCATAACAAAACTTGAAGAAAATCTGTCGACTCAATTTTGAGGTTTTTGGACCTAGTTCAATGCCAAATAGGACAACGATCAAAACGCATTAGCTTAGTGTATGACCTAGGGGTAATTTTGGCTAAATAAATCCTTTAAACCCTTAAAATTAGCTTTTACTATTTTTTAGGATGATGCAAGCCAACAAGCTTTGGAAATTATGAAACAAGTATAAATGCAATAAAAACTTAAAAAAATCATTGACTCAATTTTGAGGTTTTTTTACCTAGTTCGAAGTCAAACGGGCCAACGATAAAAACTCTATGGTTTTGCCGATTGCCTATGGATGATTTAGGCCTAAGAATATCATTTAGGCCCTTAAAATCATCTTTTACTTTTTTGCGATGATGCGGACTAACGAGCTATGGAATTCGTGGAATGATATGACCATGGCAAAAAGTGAAGAAAAATTATCGACCCCATTTTGAGTTTTTTGGACCTAGTTCAATTCCAAATGGGCCAAAAATCAAAACTCATTGATTGTACTTGTGACCTAAGGGTGATTTTGGTAAAAAAAAAAAAACATCATATAGGCCCTTGAAATCGGCTTTTACAATTTTTGAGATGATAAGTATGGGCTTTGGAATTCGTGAAATGGTATGTGGCAAAAGCTGAAGAAAAACATTTATCCTAAGTTTGAGGTTTTTTAGACCTATTTTGATGCCAAATGGGCTAACAATCAAAACTCATAGGCAATACCTATGACCTAGGGGTGTTTTGGTGAAAAAATATCATTTAGGCTCTCAAAATTAGCTTTTACTATTTTTCAAAGCGATATGGACCAATGAGCTTTGGAATTCATGTAATGATATGACCGTGGTAAAAATTAAAGAAAAACTATCTATCCAATTTTGTCATTTTTTTAGACCTAGTTCGATGCTAAACGAGCCCCTAAATCAAAATTCGTTCAGGCATCGATCATGACCCGGGGGTGATTTTGGTAAAAAAAAATTATTTAGGCCCTTAAAATTAGCTTTTACTATTTTTTGAGATGACACCGACCAATATACTTTGGAATTCATGGAATGGTATAAGTGCGACAAAATATGAAGAAAAACTATCGACTTAAGTTTGAAGTTTTCTTGAACTAGTTCGATGCTAAATGAATCAATGATTAAAATTCATTAACGTCAACCAAAACGTAGAGGAGATTTTGGCCACAAAACATTGTTTAGGCCCTAAAAATCAGCTTTTACTATTTTTTACGATGATGTGGACCAACGAGCTTTGGAATTCATGGAACGATATGAGCGTTACAAAAGCCGAAGAAAAATTATCGATCCAATTTTATGATTTTTGTTTTACAACCACCAAATGAATTAATGATCAAAACTCATCACCATCAACTTTTAATTAGGGGTATTTTTGTCGGAAAAACATCATTTAGGCCCTAAAAATCAGCTTTTACTATTTTTAGGGATGATATAGACCAATGGGTTTTTGAATTCCTAGAACGGTATGAACAATATGAACTCATAGGCTTTGCCTTATGCCTAGGGGTATTTTTGCTAAACAACATCGTTTAGGCCATCAAAATCAGCTTTTACCTTTATTCGAGATGATGTATACAACAAGCTTTAGAATTCGTGTAACGATATGAGTACAATAAAAACTGAAAAAAAAATATTAGCCCAATTTTGAGGTTTTCTTCAACCTACTTCGATGTCAAATGAGCCAACAATCAAAACTCATCAACGTAGACAATAACCTAGGGTGATTTTGGCCAAAAAAATTGTTTAGGCCCTCAAAATAAGCTTTTTTGAGATAATACGGACCAATGAGTTTTGAAATTCCTAAAACAATATGAGCAAGATAAAACTAAAGAAAAACTATCGATCTAATTTTGAGATATTTTGGACCTAGTTCGATGCGAAACAAGTCAACGATCAAAACTCATTGATGTTGCTTTATGAATTAGGAGTGATTTTTGCTCAAAAACAACGTTTAGGCCCTTAAAATCAACTTTTACTATATTTTAAGATGATGTGGACTAATGAGCTATGGAATTTATGAAACCGTATGAGGCTAGCAAAAATTGAAAAAAAAGCTATCGACCTAATTTTTAGTTTTTTGGATGTAGTTCGATGTCAAACGAGCGACGATCAAAACTCATTCGTTCCACATATGACCTAGGAAAGATTTTGGTTAAAAAATCATTTAGGACCTCTAAATCGGCTTTTATTTTTTTTTCGAAATGATGCGGATCAACGAGCTTGGAATTCAAGGAAAGGTATGAGCATTGTAAAAATTAAAGAAAAATTGTTTGCCTAATTTTGAGATTTTTCAAAACTAGTTTGATGTCAAACGGGCCAACGATCAAAACTTAATGGCTTTGTCAATGACCTATACGTGATTGTAGCCTAAAAACATTCTTTAGGCTCTCAAAATCAGCTTTTACTATATTTCGAGATGACGCGGACCAACAAGCCTTGGAATTAGTGAAATTGTATGAGCACGAAAAAAACTAAAGAAAAATTATCTACCTAATTTTGATGTTTTTTGGACAAAGTTCGATGCCAAACGAGCTAACGATCAAAACTTATTTGCTTTACCTATGACCTAAGAGTGACTTTTGTATAAAAACATCGTCTAGGCCCTTAAAATCAGATTTTATATTTTTTTGGGATGATGTAGACCAATAAGCTTTGGAATTTATGGAATGGTATCGGTGCAAGAAAAATACAAGAAAAACTATTAGGCTAAATTTTAGATTTTTTGGACCAAATTCGTTGTCAAACAAGACAACAATCAAAACTCAATCGTTACACCTATGACCTAAGGGTGATTTTAGTCAAAAAAATATACTTTAAGTTCTCAAACTAAGCTTTTATTATTTTTTGAGATGAGGTAAACCAATGAGCTTTTGAATTCATGGAACGAAATAAGCACGAGTAAAAGCCGAAGAAAAACATTTGGTCCAATTTTGAGAATTTTTAGACCTAGTTCGATGCCAAATAGTCTAACGATCAAAACACATTGGCTTTGCTTAAGATCTAGGAGTGATTTTGGTAAGAAAACATTGTTTAGGCCCTCAAAATAATCTTTTACTATTTTACTATTTTTTGGAATGATGTGGACCGATGGGCTTTGGAATTCATAAAATGGTATAAGCTTGATAAAAGCCGAAGAAAAACTATAAGCCTAATTTTAAGGTTTTTTTTTTTTATATCTAATCCGATGCCAAACGGACCAACAATCAAAACTCACCAACTTTACCTATGACCTAGGAGTGATTTTTTCATTAAAATAGCATTTAGGCCCACCAAATCTGTTTTTACTTTTTTTAGAATGATGCGAACCAATGGGCTTTGGAATTCATGAAACTGTATGAGCGTGGTAAAAATTAAAGAAAAAATATCAACCTAATTGTAGATTTTTTTGACCTACTTCGATGTCAAATGGACCAAAGATCAAAACTCATCGGTTCCACACATAACCTAAGGGAGATTTTAGTAAAAAAAAAAAAAAATCATTTCGACCCTCAAAATCAGCTTTTACTCGTTTTTTGAGATGATGTAGACCAACGGGCTTTAGAATTCAACGAACAATATGAGCATGGAAAAAAATAAAGAAAACCCATCAACATAATTTTGAGGTTATTTGGACTTAGTTTGATGTCAAACGAGCCAACAATCGAACTTAATAGCTTTGTCGATGACCTAGGGGTGATTTTAGCCTAAAAATGTCATTTAGGCTATCAAAATTAGCTTTTACTATTTTTCAAGATGATGCAAACCAACGAGCTTTGAAATTCGTAGAATGGTGTGAGCATGAAAAAAAAATAAAGATAAACTATTAGCTCAATTTTGAGGTTTTTTGGACCTACTTTGATGCCAAACGGGCTAACGATCAAAACTCATCAACCTTGCTTATGAACTAAGAGTTATTTTTGCATAAAAACATCGTTTAAGCCCTCAAAATTAGAATTTTTTATTTTTTAAGTTGATGCGGACTAACGGGCTTTGGAATTTATGGAACGATATGAGCACGACAAAAACTAAAGAAAAACTATCGACCTAATTTTTAAGTTTTTTCGGACAAAGTTCGATGTCAAACGAGCTAATCCACAAAACTCATTGGATGCATTTATGACCTCGGGGTGATTTTCCCCAAAAAAATCGTTTAGGCCCTTAAAATTAGCTTTTACTATTTTTCGGGATTAGGTGGGCCAACGAATTTTGGAATTCTTGGAATAGTATGAGCATGACCAAAACTAAACAAAAACAATTGGAAAAATTTTGAGGTTTTTGGATCAAGTTTAATGCCAAACGGGCCAATGATTAAAACTTAATGACTTTATCAATAACCTAGAAGTGATTTTAGCCTAAAAACATCATTTAGGCTATCAAAATTAGCTTTTACTATTTTTCAAGATGATGCAAACCAATAACTTTGGAATTCATAAAACGGTATGAGGAGGAAAAAAACTAAAGATAAATTATTGGCTCAATTTTGAGGTTTTTTGGACCTACTTCAATGCCAAACAGTGCCAACGATCAAAACATCAACCTTGCTCGTGAACTAGGAGTTATTTTCGCATAAAAACATCATTTAGTCCCTCAAAATTAGCTTTTACTATTTTTTAGGATGATGCAAACCAACGAGCTTTGGAATTTATGGAATGGTATGAGTGTGACAAAAACTAAAGAAAAACTATCGGCCTAATTTTTAGGTTTTTTTGGACCAAGTTCGATGTTAAACGGGCCAATCGACAAAACTCATTACATGCATCTATAGTCTAGGGGTGATTTTCTCCAAAAGAAATCGTTTAGGCCCTTAAAATTAGTTTTTACTATTTTTTCGGGATATAGCGAACCAATGGATTTTGGAATTCTTGGAATAGTATGAGCATGACCAAATCTAAACAAAAACATTCAGCCAAATTTTAAGGTTTTGTGGACCAATTTTAATGTCAAATGGGTCAATGAATAAAACTCATTGACTTTGCCTATGATCTAGGAGTGATTTTGACAAAAAAAAAAAAAAAAATCATTTAAGCCCTTAAAATCATCTTTTAATGTTTTTCAAGATGGTGCGGACCAATTAGCTTCAAAATTCGTGGAACGATATGAGCACGATAAAAGCCGATGAAAAAACTATTGGCTTACTTTTTAGGTTTTTGGCTTAGTTTGATGCCTAACAAACCAACAATCAAAACTCATTGACTTAGCCTATGACCTAGGGGTATTTTGGCCTAAAAACATCCTTTAAACCCATAAAATTAGCTTTTATTATTTTCTTGGGATGATACGGATCAATAGGCTTTGAAATTCATGGAATGATATGGGCATGACAAAAATTGAAGAAAACTATCAATCAAATTTTGAGATTTTTTTGGACATAGTTCGATCCAAAACGGGTCAACAATCAAAACTTAATAGCTTTGCCAATGACCTAGGGTTGATTTTTACCTAAAAACATAGTTTAGGCCCTCAAAATCAGTTTTTATTGTTTTCCAAGATGATACAAACCAACAAGTTTTGGGATTCGTGGAATAGTATGAGCACGAACAAAACCGAAGAAAAATTATTTGCCCTATTTTGAGGTTTTTTAGACCTATTCGATAGAAACGGGTCAACAATCAAAACTCATTGGCTTTGCTTATGACTTAGGAGTGATTTTTGCATGAAAACATCATTTAGGCTCCCGAAAGTAGCTTTTAACATTTTTCGAGATGATGTGGATCAATGGGCTTTGGAATTTGTAGACCGGTATGAGCACGATAAAAGCCGAAGAAAAATTATTGGCCTTATTTTTAGATTTTTAGGACCTAGTTCGATGCTCAATAGACTAACGATTAAAACTTATCGGTTATACATATGATCTAGGGATATTTTTACCAAAAAAAAAATCATTTAGACCCTTAAAATCATCTTTTACTTTTTTTTTTGGGATGATGTAGACTAATGGGCTTTGAAATTCATGGAATGATATAAGCACGATAAAAACTAAAAAAATATTATCGACCTAATTTTAAGGTTCTTTGGACCTAGTTCGATGACAAACGAGCCAATGATCAAAACTCATTAGCTAAGCATATGACCTAGAGGTGATTTTGGCAAAAAAAAAATATCCTTTAAACCCTTAAAACTAGCTTTTGATATTTTCGAAATGATACGGACTAACAAGCTTTGGAATTCATGGAATGGTATGGGCACGAAAGAAACTAAAAAAAAAAATCATCTACCTAATTTTAAGGTTTTTTGGCCTTAGTTCGATGCCAAGTGGGCCAATGATCAAAACTTAATGACTTACCGATGAGCTAGGGGTATTTTTCTTTAAAGCATTATTTAGGCCCTCCAAATCAACTTTTTTTTTTTTTATTTGAGATGATGCGGACCAATGAGCTTTGAAATTTATAAAATATTAGGAGGATTGCAAAAACTAATGAAAAATTATCGATCAAATGTTGAGATTTTTTGGACCTAGTTCAATGCCCTAAAAAAACTAATCTACTTTTCCTATGACCTAGGAGTGATCTTTGCATAAAAAACATTGTTTAGGCCCTCAAAATTAGCTTTTACTATTTTTCAAGATGATGCGGATCAATAAGCTTTGAAACTTGTGGAATGGTATGAGCATGATAAAAACTAAAAAAAACTATCTCGCCTAATTTTGAAGGTTTTTGGACCTAGTTCGATACCAAACGGGCCAAAGATCAAAACTAATTGGTTTCACCTTTGACATAAGGTTGATTTTGAAAAACAAAAACATCATTTAGGCCCTCAAAATCAACTTTTACTAATTTTTTGGATGATGTGGATCAATGGGCTTTGGAATTCATGGAACGGTATGAGTGCATTAAAAATCAAAGAAAATCATTTGGCCCAATTTTGAGGTTTATAGACCTAGTTTGGTGCCAAACGAGCTAACGATCAAAACATATTGGCTTTGCCTATAATCTTGGAGTGATTTTGATCAAAAAAAGTCATTTAGGCCCTTAATATCATCCTTTTTTTTGTTTTTTAGGATGATACTAAACGAGCCAACAATCAAAACTCATTACCTTAGCCGATGACATAGGGGTGATTTTGATAAAAAAAAAAGAAAAAGAAAAAGTCCTTTAAACCCTCAAAATTAGTTTTTACTTTTTTTGGGATGATGTAGACCAATGAGCTTTGGAATTCATGGAATGGTAGAGTGCAGTAAAAATTAAAGAAAAACCATCGACCCAATTTTGAGATTTTTTGGCCTAGTTTAATGCCAAACGGGCTAGCGATCAAAAGCTAATGACTTTGTCAATGACCTAGGGGTGACTTGGGCCTAAAAACATCTTATAAGCCCTCAAAATTAGCTTTTACTATTTTTCAGGATGTAAACCAACAAGCTATGGAATTCGTAGAACAAGTATGAACACAGCAAAAACTAAAGAAAAACTATTGATCCAATTTTGATGATTTTTAGACCTAATTCGATACTAAAGAGGCTAATGATCAAAACGCATTGGCTTTGCTTATGACATAGAAGTGATTTTTGCATAAAAACATCATTTCGGCCCTCCAAAATCAGTTTTTAGTACTTTTAATGATGATACAAACCAACGGGCTTTGAAATTAATGGAAAGGTATGAGCACGATAAAAACTAAAGAAAAACTATTGACCTATTTTTTAGGTTTTTTGGACCTAGGTCGATGACAAACAAGCCAACGATCAAAATCACTACTTTTACCAATGACCTAAGGTTGATTGGCAAAAAAAAAATGTCATTTAGGCCTTCAAAATTAGATTTTATAGTTTTTTGAGATGATTGGAACCAATGAACTTTGGAATTTGTGGAATGGTATGAGCACAACAAAAATTGAAAAAAAAATATTAGCCTAATTTTGAGGTTTTTTTGGGACCTAATTCAATGCCAAATAGGCCCCTAGAGCAAAACTCATCATCGTCGACCTTGACCTACGGGCGATTTTGGCCAAAAAATGTCATTCAAGCTCTCAATATCAACTTTTACTATTTTTCACAATGATACGGACTAACAAGCTTTGGAAGTCATGCAATGGTATAAGCATGACAAAAATTGAAGAAAAACTATGAGCCTAATTTTAAGGCTTTTTAGATCTAGTTTGATGTCAAACGAGCCAACGATCAAAACGCATCGACATCAACCAAGACTTAGAGGAGATTTTGGAAACAAAACATTGTTTAGGCCCTAAGAATAGCTTTTACTATTTTTTTAGATGATGTAGACCAACAAGCTTTGGAATTTAGTGAATGATATGGGTTTGGAAAAACTCGAATAAAAACTATCAATCTAATTTTGAAGTTTTTTTTAACCTAGTTTGATTCCAAATAGGCCAAAGATCAAAACTCCTCGACATCGAGCTTGACTTATAGTTTATTTTTACCAAAACAAAAATCATTTAGGCCCTCAAAATTAGCTTTTTCATTTTTTATGGATGATGTGGACTAGCGGGTTTTTGAATTCTAGGAAAAACTCGAAGAAAAAATGTCGACCTAATTGTGACGTTTTTTGGACCAAGTTTGATGCCAAATAAGCCAATGATCAAAAATGCATTTCCTTTGCTTAATATAAGGAGTGATTTTGGCCAAAAAACGTTGTTTAGGCTCTTAAAATTAGTTTTTACCTTTTTTCGAGATGATGCGGACCAACGGGCTTTGAAATTGTGGAACGATATGAGCGTAGTAAAAACTAAAGAAAAACCATTAGCTCAATTTTTAGGTTTTTTAGACCTAATTCGATACCAAATGAACCAACGATCAAACTTATCGACATCAACCTTGACCTATGAGTGAATTTGACAAAAAAAACATCGTGTCGGCCCTCAAAATTAGCTTTTACTATTTTTTAGGAGATGCAAACTAACGAGGCTTTGAAATTCTTTGAACGGTATGAGCATAACGAAAACTAAAGTAAACATGTTGGCCTAAGTTTGAGGTTTTTTGGACCTAGTTCGATGCCAAACAGAGCTAACGATCAAAACTCATCGACGTTAACCATCACCTAGGTGTGACTTTGGGAAAAATATGTCAATTAGGCCCTCAAAACCAGCTTTTACTTTTTTTAATAATTTGAGGTACCGAGCTCATATTTCTACTTTTCTCTCCCATGTCGCTTCTTCCACTTCGTGATTTCTCCATAACACCGTAACTAAACCAACTTCCTTATTTTGTAATTTCTTAACCTCTCGATCCAATATTTGTACTAGTCCTTCTTCATAGCTCATATCGACTCGAAGGTCTAAAAGTTTGTTCCTTTGTATATGATTTGGGTCTTCCATGTATTTTTAGAGCATAGATACATGAAATACACGGTGGATTGATGAGAGCGAGGGTGGCACCAATCCGTAGGCTCAATCACTAATCCTTACCAATATTTCATAAGGTCCTATATATCTTGGACTCAATTTTTCCTTCCTTCGAACCTCATCATACCCTTCATAAGGGTTATCTTCATAAACACTTTTTTACCGATTTGAAATTCTAATTCTTTCCTCTTTACATTAGCATAGCTCTTTTGTCGATTTTGGACTATTTTCATCTTTATCCTAACTTGTTGAATGACATCGACTATTTGTTAGATTAATTTTGGTCCTAGTAGCTTTTTTTGTCTACCTCATCCCAATTTATCGATGATCGACACTTTCTTCCATATAAGGCCTTATAAGGTGCCATACCGATGCTTGCTTGGTAACTATTATTGTAAACGAACTCGCCCAATGATAGATACCTTTCCCAACTTCTTGACTAATTTAATACACATGCTCATAGTATGTCCCCTAATAGTTGATTCACTTGCTTCGCTTGTCCATCCATCTCGTAGGTGAAAAGCAATGCTAAAGTTTAATTTGGTTCCCATCACTTTGTGTAGACTTCTCCAAAAGCATGATGTGAACCGATGTCCAATACGACCGAGATAGGAATTCCATATAATCGGACTATTTCTCTTAAATATAACTTTGTATACTATTGCATGAAATACATCATTTTAATTGCTAGGAAGTGAGTCAACTTTGTCAATCGGTATACTATGACCTATATGCCATTTGCTCTTTATTCTGATTGGGTAGGCCCAATATAAAATCCATTGATATGTGCTCTCATTTCCATTCGGGAATATCCAAGTGGCCTTAACAATCCCGACAGCCTTCGGTGTTCGACTTTAACTTGTTAGCATTGTTAGTATTGGTGCTCAAGATCCAACCATGTTTGGATGGGCCCAAGTTAATGTGTTATTGCATCATTTAATAAAGAATTCATTCTATTAATTCTTATGTTTACATGTTGATAAATTCATTCGAGTTAAATAGAAGTCCTTATGATATACATTTGCAAAAGTGATTATCAAAAGATGTGAGACCAATACTAATGCATATAAATGATATCATTAAATGTCTCAAGTTATAGCATTGTTGAGAATAGACATTGACAATATGTAGTTAGATTTGTGAGTGCTATGCTCATGCTATACGATAATAGTAGAAGATCTCACACCTATTGACATGGTGATGCCAAAGCAAGCACTTAGGTGATTTATGTTAGAGAACATATCACCGGACTTGACTCGCCATGAGAATCCATTTGGTTTTAGTCTATGGGAATCTCATACGAGATGGGTATAAATAGTCCTTAAACTTGAAGTCATCACGGTTATCTCATTGGAGGACTTATGCACTTTGACACTAGTTTTGATGGACTCATTAATGGGTTACATGTGGGCAATTCATTAGGTGTACTAGGAATCCAACGAGAGATAGGTGTATGACTAAGATTGGACATGTCATTCCTTGTATGCTAAAGGAGTTATCATATTGCACTTCGATAAATGTCTCGCTCAAGAAATTCATAGCTATAGCAGGAGTACGCCAATAGAGCATAGTTGGTTTACTCTAAGAGCTAAGACATTTAGGAATAGAAAAAAACTTATATGATCATAATTGAACAAGACTAATAACAAAGTATGAGATCACACTCGTGATAAGTTGACAAAGGAAAGCAAGTGGTCGCACAACAGGAGAAGCATGCTCGCCGAAAGGAACTAGCTAGAAAGGAAGGTTATCACTTGAGATCCTACCCAATGATAAAATTTAAGAATGAAGAGCAAGAAGCACATTATAATGTGCTAAAAGAGAGGAAGGTGATTGCTAACGGGTATGTAGATGTAAAAACTTTAGAAGTTGTAAGTTTGTTGGGAGAGGTGAAGGAGATGTTGGAAATGATTGGTTGGATAAATCTATTAAAGATGAATGCTCCCTATTTTAAGGAATTAACATGGGAATTCTTGAGTTTATTCTAGATGGAAGAAAGGAGGTAGCAAGATCGAGTCAAGTAGTGACCATTTTATGTTTTCATTAGCATACTAAAAGCATAATATGGGGGTTGACAAGGTGGTGGATTATTTTCATTAGCCGCATGAGGGTGCAAAGTTATTACCTCCGGGTTTTAAGAAACCCTTCTAAAGGAAAATTATAGATTCACCATTAGAGGTTTACAATTCATCCCGATCGAAAGCATCCGTCATGATAAACCCGACATGTTGATATAGACATTGGGTGTTGGCATGGACATTGTGTGGGAGAGAACACGAGTAATGGCATGGTAAGTAAAACTAAATTGGCCATCATGTTCTTCATCCATCAAAAGATGAAAGTGGACTTTACATATATTTTGGTGGATCGATTCTTAGTGTTCAAGAAGTCAATTGATGGAGGAATCATTATATGCGGTGCTCATCACCTATATTATGGAGAGAAAAAGGTTGTTTCATCGATACATCATAAATTTTACCCTAGCAAAAGGATTGGAGTGGTTTACCTATGAAAAACTAAACATTAATAGAGAAGAGAAGAGAAAAATATCTAATTTGGTCGAATAAGAGACAATAAAGGGAAGTCATGCAGTAGATGCCAAAGATGATGATGATGGTGAAGGCAACAAAGAGTCCTAGCCCCCGACCAAAGTCGAGCCTCGAGTGGATATGTGAAAAGAGTGAAGTAATTGGTATCATCAATGGATGATTTCTAAATGAATATAAATAGCCATTTTGGCATGTTCAACGAGCGAGAGGCGAGCAATGAACAACAATGCCAATAGTCAATTCGACCATCCGAGTGAGCAACTTCGGATGACAAACAACAATATTGTGCATGGATTTCAAGTTGTCAACAACCAACTTGGCCATCTCTACTTCGTCCGTACTACACAATTTCCATCACCACCACCGCCATACTAAAGGTGGTCATCTAGTTTGCTTTCTAATCCCTACTTTTACTTATTTTATATTCATTTCTACTATGTTTATTTATAAGCACATTAAGAGCAATGTTTGATTCAAGTATGGGAGTGCATTTAGCATTTAGGTTTATTTGGTTTTTATTTTTGTTTTGTATAACTTGGGTGTTTGTTTTGCATCCGTATATAAAAAAATATAAAACAAATGCCATGTTGAGTATGTTGTTCTTCTTAAATGATATGATGATTGAATTTAATAAAATTTGATGAGATGAGTGAGAATGTGTTGGGATATTATTGCTATAAAAGTGCATGCATACTAGCTTTATGTGTCTTCATGATAGAACATAATTTAGGAAGAAATACTAACTTTGAAAGAAAAGAAAACTCATTGGAAACTAGACCTAAGACTTGCTTAAATAAATGAGAAGTTCCAATTATTATTTGAGAAAAAAATATGGAAATCATTCCCTCGAAATGTGACCTAAGTAATTAAAAATTCTACTCCAATGACTTGAGTTATTTAGTAACTAGGAGTATCCATCCCAAATGTTTACTTTTACATCAAATGGTAATTTAAATTATGAATATGCAAAGCAATCTAGGTTCATGACTTGCTAAGTAACCAATTTACCTTCATCATAAAAGTTGATAGTCATGTTAAAAGGAAAGTGTCCACTTAGGAAAAAGCTATTAAGGCCTTGAAAAAAAAATAGGATGCTTCAAATGAAAAAAATTTGATTAAAGAAAATCTTTGTTTATTACCTTACTTGTAATGGTGGAAAAAGGGTAAAAGTAGAGTTAGTGTTGATGCTCGAATTATGTTTAGTTATGAAGATGCATAAATCAATTTAGAGACATGCCTTGATATGATGATAATATATTGAACATGATGGAGTTGACTATTAAATTTTGTGAATTCTGAATTGAGTATTAATGTTTGAAGAACAATCATATTCTCATGACATTTATTTGAATGATTTTGTGGTTTATCATCTAAAATCCCTCACGAGACACAACTCATCCACTAGGGGTAACCTAAGGGTTTAAAGGCTTTTTAAATATGCTAAATGCAATCGTTATTCCTAGAAAAGTGAGTTAGATTTTTACTTTACTTGTTTTGCTAGAGGACTAGCAAAGTTTCGAGTGTGGAGGTATTTGATGTGTGCATAATTAACATGATTTTTATGCTCTAATGTATTAAAATTTCTAGTAATTATTGTATAGTATTATGTTGTTTAAGAATAAAATAACAATTTTGATTTTTATAGGAAAACATCAATTTAACAAAGAAACCCAATTCAAAAGCAAAGAGAAGCTAAAAGGCATCAAGAAAGCTTAAGAAGACATACGATCATGTGTGATATAAGAAGAAATATCTATTGGTCATGTGGGACCATTTGAGCCTCCAAATGACATTCCATATTCTAGTCTTGAAAACTAATTTGAATCTCATTCGAAATCCAGAATAGTTATGGAGTTTAATTTATATCTAAAGTTTCAAAACTCTAATTAATGCAAGCCCAAGCCCAAGAAATATCTAAAAGGCATAACTATAAGTCTTATAGGCACTTGAATCCAAACTTGGTTGGTATCATGGAGGAATTTAGCTACAAAGTAGAATCCTAAGGCTAGGTGGACAGATTGAGTCTATATCGGTGTTTAGCTCATAACTTATAACTTATGCTGTAGATATCCAATTGATGAAAGACATAATGCATCAAAAGCTCGGACAAAAGGGTACAACTATCATAAAGAACACAAACCTAATTCAGCTCCGTATCAAGTTCATTCAAGTTGATTATTCGGAGACATAGGTTGTAGTGCAATTCCATATAGAAAAAAAGTTTATTACATGGTTTGAAGGCAAATCCACATGAGAAGAAGCTTTTACATAGGATGAAGCAATAAAAGACATGAGATGAAGTAAAAAAAAGACATATAGCCATGTGCCATACCTAAGCAATTAGCGTGATAGTTGTACACGATTAGAAGTGTGTTGTAACTTGACCTTTCGCTATAAATAGTAAAGCTAGGGTATTATTTATTTCACCCCTCGATTATTCTCTTCTCCTAGTAGTCACCATTCATAAAATTCCCTCTTTGTATTATGAGCAACTAAACTCTATTCTTGGTTAAATCAAGTTGAAGCTTTTGGTCAATCACTCGTGAGATTACTAGTTTTATGTCTAAACTTAACTTTATTAGTTATTTTATATTTTCTACATGATTGATTCATAGTTATATGATTAAATTAATTAGAGAGCACGCTAGTTGTTTATTTATATTACTTATTGCTAGGTAAGTATTTAAGTCCGTGTAATTATTTGTCTAATTTGCATATGGTAGTAACTAGGAGTTAATGATTAGTGATGCTTTCATTCAATTCCTTGGACAACATTAAACTAGGTTACATCTTCTTTAGTGCTTAGGAAGGTGGCTTAGCTTTACTTTTCTTTCTTATCTTAATGTTGTTATTGAATTAAATCTATCTAGTGTTTTGTAAGTTGTTCAATAGCTAAAGAATTAATTGAGTATCATATATTTAGTTAACGACTAGGTAAGGAAAGATTGAAGTTAACATACATGTTGTTGTCTTACGGTGAATATTCATGTTAGGATGAGTTAATTATTCAATTGATGATCAGCAATCAAACCGAAAGTGGATACTAAAGTTTAACCGAGGCATTCTTTATCATTGTTATTTTAATTTACTTTAATCATTTTCAAGCATTCCAAACATAAAACCACCCCTCTTACATGATACAAACACTCCACTAAAAGAAACAATCAATTAGGCCTCCTTCCTTATGGGTTTGACCTTTACTTGCCTTGATTGCATAACTATGATTAAAATCTCTATAAGAATACACATAAATTACTAATTTGTTAGTGGTACAAAATGTCATCAATAATGCTTTTAATGAGTATCGGGTGTTACAACTACCTTCCCCAATCTCTACTACCTCTTGGTTCATTCTAGCCTTTGAACTTGTTGTCTTGCTTATATTTGTAAAATTATCACTCCTATCAGATTTCTTTTTCTCCAAAACCCGGACTTCGTTCTCCTTATTCATCAAATAAGTCTGATTCCTCTCATTTTCATGCATTGTGGCTTTCTATTTCACCATGTCATTCATCATCCCCCTTGTTTTCTTTTTTCAAACGTCATCTATATGTCTAATTAGCCTACAACCTATGCAATACACCAAGTTCCTTTCATAATCAATCCTCTACCAAAACCCATGCTCCTTGGAGATACCAACCTAGATGTGATTTGGTAATGGATTTGAAATATCAACCTCCAAATACATTCGTACACGCATAGGGTGAGTTATTACCAATGTTCTTTCTTCTACATATAAGAACTAACCAATTCTCTCTCTTATAAACTTCAGATATGATGGAGTAAAAAATAAAAGAAGGAGCTAATAAAGGTGAACCCAAATAGAGAACAAAAGGCTATCCTTACAAAATTGAAAATCAAGATTCCACCTAAACATTTTGTACATACAATTTTGGATTTTGTGATCCTCATGTGTTAAGGCAAGGATCAAGTCTATTTCCATCTCTAATCATACCATCGTATGGTGTAGATCTAGAAGACCTATGATTGGTTCTCCCATCGGATTCCATTGACGTTGGATATTAGATTGGATTTCATTGATAGCTAGTCTAACTCTAGAAAATTTCAATATCGGCATGTTGTGGAATTGTTATGCTATTGTCTTGAGTTCTATCGAAGAAAATTTGCATGCCGATTCCGAGTTGATGATGATAAGCTATCGCAATGCAAGGGGGATATCCCAAAGAGGATGTGGTTTTTGTGTTTTAGATTTTGATACGAAGATGGTTTTTTAGGCTAACGCCTTGATATATGAGAGGGGTGGCATTGAATCCGGGATGTTTTTTCCATTTTTAGATATGAATTTCTTTGGTACTAGTATTAAAATAGGATTGGGGCATTTGCCACTCACTTTTATTGTTTGGTTTGTATGATTCACTAAAGGATTATGATTTCTAACAAAGAAAGTTAGAAATGGAGATGAATTCTTCCATCTTGATCCCATAAGGCCTCTTGCTATTGGTGGTTGTGCCCCTATGGTCGTGATGTGTACTTGTTCGGATTATGGTCTCTCACCGACCTAGAGAGGGGAAAAAAAAGGCAAAAAATTTTTTCGTTAAAAAGATAGTGTTTTATTATAAAAGGCTTTCAATAGGCTTAAAACTTTACTTGTTTTCCAATGGACTAAATAAAGGATTTTCATTCAAATAGAATTTAATAAACTTTAATCTTATGGATTTCAATTAAATTATAATTTATGCATCAATTAGAAATTTAGGTTATTTAATAAATTGGTAGCTAATTGATTAAGGCCATAAGGAATTATTAATTTGTATAATCCAAAATTTTAGGGAAAATAATGAATTTGTTATTCAACTAGTTTAATAAATTTAACCAAGAATAAATTGATTTGTTATGATGACGGCTAAGTTAATTATCCAAATTTTTATGGGAATAATTAAGGAAAATTACAAAGGAAAATCTTGTTAATTTAGTTCAAAGTATTGATAAAAAACATTAAAATTGAATTTTATAAATATCAATTTTTAGGCAAATTTATAGGTATTTATTCCTACATAATTTAGTGAGAAAAATTGTTATTAATTTAGTTGTTTCGAAAAAAAATTATACCTAGTTCTAAATAAAAAGTGGACCCAAAAATTTTAAATATAAGAGTTTCCATAACAAATATTAATTAGTTAGATGATGAATGGAGGCATGGCTTGATATTTCGCATTTATTTTACTTAGAATATGAGGCATTACCGATATTATTTCTAACCTATTAGGTCCTTGGTTAGGAGTGTTATATAGTGGTATTAGAGCAAATTTGACCTAGTAATATAGTTTAAGAGACCAAATAAGTACACATAAATCGGGTATTGGCAACAAATAAGTATATTTGATCGACTATAAATGCTACTTATGTTCGGTAAGTGTGTTTGACCTATATGTGTGATGAGTGACTATTATGTTTATTTGATTGAATTTAATTAGTAATGGCCAACTTATAGATGTGCAAATACATGCACATATGTGACATGATACATGTTTGGATATGTGAATAAATTAGGATATGCCTAAGAGGAACAACAATAATGAAGTGGGTCCGAGTAGGAATGCATCGAATTATGAAGACCAATTGATGACGCTCGCTTAAATAGCGAGCAGGAAATGATTCAAAGGTTAATTGATATGTAGCTACTGAATCTTGTGGTGGCTAGACCACGGTAACTTGCCAATGTAGTGAAGCATTTTTGAAAATTTAATTCGAAAGAATTTTAGGATAAGCTCGACCCTTTGGCTATTGAGGAGTGGCTAAAATCTATGAAGATTATCTTTGATCATATAACCATAGAAGATGTAGATAAAGTGGCCTATGCCATCTTCATGCTAAGTAGTGACACTCATATCTAGAGAGAGTCGACTAAGATTTCCTTGAATGTGCCTCATCTCACTTGGACTTAATTCAAAGAAGTTTTTTGAGAAATATTTCTCTAACACTCTGTGAGGACCAAGAAAATTCAAGAGTTCCCGAAGTTGGAATAGGTTATATGTCTATTATAGAGTATGACTAGAGATTTGCACATGCATTTTGGTTTGCAATATTTATTTTAGGCAATGCAACATAAAATAGAGAGCATTTCTTTCGAGGCTTAAAGGTAGAAATTCATAGCTTGGTCCGTGTATTTGCAATTCATTATGTCGAGATGGTCGGTAATGCCTTTGAGATTAAAGCCGATTAGAGGGAGTGGACTTGATTTTCATAAGGTAAAAGGCCAAATATTTCAAATAATTTTGATAGATCATATGGTAAGAGAAATCCATTTACGAGCCCATGGTAGGGTAATACCAAGAAAGCTAAGGCTCGGAGAAATAGTTAAATGTGTAAGTGAAGGACAAGTCGAATTGTCCAAAGTGTGGCCATTCTTACACTAGCAACTACTTGATTGGGCCCAATGTCTATTACTTTTTGTAGAGAGGCAAGGCATATGGCTATTGATTGCCTTAAAAGGGAAGTTACTTAGAGAGTTCCGGAATGGGTCTACACCATGACTCAAGAGTAGGTCGATAAGGAGCATGCCACCACTATATGCAATAATGTTCTAATCTTTAGCTTTACTCCATATACTTCGGTTAATTTAGGTACCATCCATTCCTTTATTTCATAGTTGTTATTGATGAAACTATGCATGATACCTAAAATGCTTAATATAGTATATATGGTGGCTCTTTCATCAAGAGGTTCAATGAAATCGACGAGTATCGTTAGGAATTATGAAATTCTAATTGGTGATAATATACTAAATGTTGATATAATAGCATTCAAGATTAAAGGTTTTAATATTAGCTTCGGCATGGATTGTTTGTCCAAGTATAGAACATCAATATATTTCTTAGTCGGGAAAGTGGTATTTCATCGACTAGGAGAAGAACCATTCGAGCTATCGGTCAAAACTAAAGTAAAACTAGTAACCATCGTTTTAGCAATGACAGCCTAGAAGATGATCAAAGTTGATCCAAGATTACAGGATATTGAGGTAGCGAAGGATTTTTCTAATTTTTTCCCAAGAGTTTATCAAGATTACCACCAAGAAGAAAACTTAAGTTTGAGATTAAACTAGAATTGGGAATAATGCTAATATTAAAGTCACCTTATAGGATGGCTTTAGTTGAATTAATGGAGTTGAAGACCCAACTATAGAAATTATTGGATAAAGGATACATTAGGCCTAGATATTTATCATAGGGAGCACCGAGCATTGTTTGTTAAGAAGAAGGATGGGTCACTATAAATTATGCATTGATTATCGAGAGTTAAGTAAGGTGACAATCAAGAATAAATATCCATTTCCTTATATTGATGACTTTTTTCTTATTAGTTAAAAGGGAGTGTGATATTTTCTAAAATTGATATGCGGTATGGATATCACTAGCAGAGCATCAATGAAGAGGATGTAACGAAGATAGCTTTTAAGACTTGATATGGGGATTATGAATTTTTAGTGATGTCATTTGGGTTGATGATTACACCGATCGTATTTATGGACTTGATGAATTGAGTGTTTCATGAATACTTGGACAACTTTATCATAGTATTTCTTAACAATATTCTAATTTATTTCAAAAGCCATACGAGAGCGTATGGAGCACTTGTAAAGGCACTCCGGACGTTGCGCAAACATAATTTTATTCTAAACTTAAAAAGTGTGTATTTTGGCTCGATTAGGTAGCATTCATTGGACATGTAGTTTCCAATTATAGGATTATAGTGGATACCATTAAAGTATAGCTAGTTAAGGAGAGGAAACGATCGATGAAAGTATCCGAAGTTAAAAGTTTCCTTGGAATGGCGAGCAAATAAGATTGCTTTTTATTATCACTTTGGTAAGACAAATATCATTATAGATGCTTTAAGTTGGAAGTCGATGGCAGTTTTGCAGGAAGAAATTATTAGAGCTATGGAAGGACATCGGCTAGAGGTTATACTAGGATGAACCAACGATGGTTTATTAATTGTGTTGGTATTAAAACCATATTTGAGACAAAGGATTAAGGACGGACAATTATAGGATGCCAAGTTTCTAAAGGTATATCAAGAAATGGCCAAAGTGAAAAGGATCAAATTTTTCACATATATTAATGGTACATAACGCTAACATGGTAGATTATATGCACCCATAGTAAAAGAACTACAACATGATATTTTAAACAAAACTCATGCCACGCCCTACTCCATCCATCTAGGAAGTAATAAGATGTATCAAGACCTAAAAAATATTTATTGGTTGAGAGGGATGAAGTAAGACATTGCTGATTATATGGCAAGATGCTTGACATATAGCAAGTCAAGGTGGAACATCAAAGACCTTCAAGACTCGCTAAGGCCACTAGATATTCCCAAGTGGAAATAGAATACATCACTATGGACTTCATATTCAAGCTATCTAGATCCGAGAAAGGAGCCGATGATATTTAGATAATCATTGATAGAATAACCAAGTCAGCTCACTTTTTAGCAACTAAGTCCATTTATTCATGTAATAGTATGCGTAACTATACTTAAAGGATATTATTGGACTACATGGAATACTAGTGTTTATTTTTTTTGAAATCGGGATCCATAGTTCACATCATGATTCTAGATGAGCATACATGAGGTGAGGTGATGGAAACAAATTTAAATTTCAATATAGCTTTTCACCAATAATCCAATGGATAGACAAAAAGGGTGAATCGGATTATGAAGGATATGCTTCGAGTATGTGTACTGAATTGGTCCGGTAGGTCGGAAAAATACCTACAATTGGTAGAATTCACTTATAATAATAGTTACTAGACTAGTATTGGTATGGATTACATAGATGAAGATGCGGATCACTAATACACTAGGATGAAGTTGATGAGCTAAAATTGCTAGGACTCGAATTAGTCCAACGGACGGCTAAAGTAGTGGAGCAAATACCAAAGAGCTTGTAGTCTAGTGATGGTGATCTCTTACAACAAGAGGTCACGATTTCAAATCTAGCAAACTAGTTCGCTAGGAGCCTTAGGTGTGTAAGTTAAAAAAAAAGACAGTTGAGTAAATTAGACTAAGAATGAAGATAACTCAAAGTAGACAAAAGTATTATGATGACATAAGAAGGAAATATTTAGAATTTGTATTCAACGATAGAGTATTTCTAAAAGTAGCTACGATGAAATGCATTATGAGGCTCGGGAAGAAAAGGAAATTAAGTCCGAAATATATTGGACCATTCGAAATGCTAGAGAGAATTAGAGATTGAGCCTACAAATTTACTTTACCTCTATCTCTTTCATTAGTACATAACATATTTCACGTGTCCATACCATGGAAATATATGGAAGACTTGGACCATATTTTAGAGATCGAGCCACTAGAGCTGCAAGTAGATATGAGTTATAAAAAAAGACTAGTCTAGATTTTAAATTGTGAAATAAAGCGGTTAAGGAACAAATAGATTCCTATTGTCAAAGTTTTATAGAGGAATCATAATATAGAAGAAGCAAGTTGAGAAAGAGAAGAATAAATGAGAAAAAAATATCTAGAGTTATTTGAATAAAGAAATTCGAGGATAGAATTTTTTTAAGGAGAAAGAGATGTAATATCCTTAAAGTAAAATCCTCCTTAAATAACTTTATAAGTATGAATATTTATTTAAAGTATGCAATATTTATTCCAATGTATAAATGTTTAATTAAATGGGTGCATATTTAGTTAAGTGTGTAAATTAATATTTATGTATGCATGAAAATTATATTTGTGTGTGCATAAATATTAGGAGCTATGAAGGAAATATTTAGTACTTAAATTAGTAAGTATGAATGATTAATTATTGAGATATTAAAATCCTAGGAGTTTAATTGACAAATCTTAAAGATTTAATCGAAAGGAATTAAAAGTTTAGTACTTGGTTGAAATAACTAAAAAAGTTTAGTGACCACTAGAAAACTTGGAAAATGCCTAGAATAGGGGTTGAATTGTTATAATTAAAATTTAAGGGACTAAATTGTAAGGATCCAACTGAATTGATTAACAAAGTTTAGTGACAAAAGCGTAACTTTTAAAAATTTGAAGGATTAATTAATTTGGTCTAACTAGGGTGAAAGTTTCACTAGAAATGAAGAGGAAAAATGGGATTGAAGGGCTAGACCATTCGACCAAAAGGAGGAAAAATAAAAACAAGAAAAACAATGGAAAAGTAAAAAATAAAGCTAAAGAAAGCTAAATAAAAATCTAAAAAAATTGATAAGATCAAAGAAATAGGGAGATTAAACTAAATGTCTATACACTTGGCTTAATCTTGGCATTTCTCTTCCTTTATATTTGGCCAAGGTGAAAGGAAGAGATGATGATAAACAACCTAAAACATCAAGGATACCTAAGGAAACTCAAACCAATTTAGAAGGAATTAAACACCAAGCAATCCCTAAGTTCACTAAATTAACCACCTAAACACTTAAAATCACCATTAGAAGGCTTAAGGAAGCAAAACAAATGGAGAGGAAGAAAGGAGCTCTTGGCCAAACTTTGGAGAAAGAAAGAGGAGAGGAAATTTTCAAGCATCAATCTAGTTACTTATCAAGCTTCATTGAGGTAAGTGTAGTCTCAAATACACCATAAGAAATTATTAATTTGATGCTTGAATGATGTTGTTCTAAAGTTTGGAAGTTGAGGTTTTCATGTCCAATTGTTTAAGTTTTAGTATGATTGTTTGATCTTGATCAGTTCTTGTTCGATTCATGACTTTGATGGTTGAATTAGTATGATTAGAAGTCTATTTTATGATTGAATTGAAGAATTAAGATGGGTGAATTTAAGAAGAAAGTTTTGGTCTAATCATGGAATAGGAGTTTAAGTTAGTTTCATGAAATGATGATATTTTTATGCTTAAAAGGTTAGTTAGATATGGTTAAATATGTTGAATTGAAGAAAAGTTCTCTTTATTTAGTTATTAGGGCGATTCGGCATCACGTTAAATGTTAGGGTTAATTGAATTAATTGATAAAATTGTGAGATTATGTGTTTATATCATTGAATGATTATAATTAGATGTGTTATGATAAAAAATTGGTCATGTTCACCCTTGATAAAGCATTCGACCTAACCGTAAATTTGATGAGAATTGGGATTTGTTGATATTTAATGATATCTTAGAGTTTAATAGGATTAATTAACATGAAAAAATGTGTTTAAATAGACAAAAATTCTTTGGTAAGATGATTGGACAATTTGGCCAAATTGAATGATTATGATTGTTTCCCTAATTACATTAGCTTGTGATGAATAAATGTTTATTTAAGTGCGTATAGATGAATAGATATGAACATTACTTGGATTATGCTTAATTGTGCTCAGTGATTTGGTTGATTAATTCAACCAATTGCTAAGTTTTAAGTTTAATGTATTTATTTTGTTTAATGATTAATCCATGCATGCCTTGATATAGTTAGTACATGTATATGCTTTAAAAATTATTTAGCATCCATTAATGTTGATCAAGTATGCATGTTTATGAATTGTAAAGGTAATATATGTTATTTGCATACATTTCATATCATAATCATGAAAGGATTTTTTCAAGATTTTCGAAGGAAAAAGAAAAAAGAAATGCATGATTTTAAGGAAATGGCTAAGTATCTCCAAAAAGGAATGCAAGAGGAATGATCACCATATTGTAAGAAAAAGGAAAAAAGGGAAGTACTTAATGGTTTTGTGAGTTTTCACAAAATGCATGCTTTAAAAAAGGGTCAATTAATTACACAATCAATAGGGTGCACTCAAAAACGAAAATGAATGTAAAAAAGGTCCAAAAGGATTTTTAATTGCATCACGTATATTTCATGCATAGATTACACTTACTAGGCATTAGATGATTTTATTCTTGTGGTGTAGGTGAGAAAGATAAGAAATGATGATACATTTTGAAGTAATGGTCGTTGTCGAGCGCAAGCGAACTTGCCGATGAGTGTCCTTAAAATTAAGTCGTGAGTTGGAGACCTTTAACATTTTTTTTTATCATGTTTTGGGACCTTAGTATGTATACTAGGGTTCATACTCATGGTTTGTAAAATAATTATGCACTAGGATAACTCTAAATAATAAAAAACGTGGGTATAGTTAGTAGTAGAATATATGGTTTTATGCGTGAATAAATGGTTAATTATGATGATCTCTTTAAACGAAGGCCAACCATCATGGTGTCAAATAGGAGGCTAGCGACCTATTGCAAGCTGTATTAATAAGTTATGTTCTTGGTAGGGTTTTAATATCAAGTTGGTTGATCTGTTACATCGATTCGACGTAGAGAATATTATCTCGTAGAGGTGGCATTTCAAACGTGGCTTGGGCGGTTGCCGATTTCATAAATCAAAAATTACAAATTGGTTACAAAAGAATTATTGAGCTGGATTTGTTAAAGATTAGTTAGAGAGTTAGTTAACTTGGGGGAGAAGTTGTTATAGGAGGCAAGATCATTTGTGAGAATTAGGTAAAGAATTATTTTCTTCTCTCCCCGAATTTTTTTCTAGCTCTCTCGTTTGTTTTCTATTTCGTCCTACCAATTGAATAATTCTATTACAAACTCATCAACAACATAGCAAATGCAAATGCAAACTACCTATAGTTCCATAGAAAACCACAATGTTGTTTCCTTCTCATAAAATTGCCAATACAAGCATGCCACCATTTCTTCTTTTCATGCTTCGAGTGTACCTATGTGTGTGAACAAAAACAATATATAGGTTTGCAAAAGCCTTCATCTCACAAATAAATAGGGGGAACACATAAAAATCACCATCAAAATAACTTTGTGATGAGTTTAATTTTATTCATTTGTTGCTCCAACATTACTCTTCTCTTCACTCGCAAATGTCACACCGTTCGTTGCATAGCACGGATAACTAATTTGTAATCATCTAAACATTTTCTTTACTTAAATTTAAGAATTTTAACATTGAATTATCTAAACAATTCAAGTTCAATTCACTAATAGTAATTGAATTTTATTTTTTATTTTTTAATTCTTGTCAATTATTTTTTTATAAAAGTTTTATAAATTTGTTTTTTAATAAATATGAATGGAACCTACTTATTGCTATTTCTCGGTATCATGAACTCAAATATAAAAATAAAAGCTGAAGCATTGGGCAATCAAATAGAAAAATAATCAATGATTAAGCATTCAAATAGTATTTTTAATCCAAGTAGAGTCCATTTTTTGCCTCATGGCGAGTTCATTCCAAAACCATCTATATTTTTCAATTTTAGATGATTATGTACGATCAAAAAGAAAAAAATCAAAGTTTGTGCACCAAAATAGAATGATTTATCGTTGGAATATCTAAACAAAATAAAAAATAAAAAATTGAACTCTCAAATTGTTGTTTTCTGACTTTAAAAATTCATAATTAACATAACATTTGTTATGTAAAGGATTTTTTTTATCTTTTATTATATATATATATAATGTAATGTAATATACTGTTTTGCATATATGGTCACCATAATTTTTGTTACGTAAAGCTAACAATATTACCTCACAATCAATACATTTTTATAATTTTCCTTAAATCTATTTTACTTATTCACTATTAATAACTTTATTCTTTTTATTTTATTTATTTTTGTAAACTATTATCAATTCATTTTCATCTTATTATATCTATTCACAATTAATAGCTTTATAATAATTAACTTGCATAAATATTAATCTCATTATACTAATTGTAAAATTTAGATTGTTACATAGAACTCAGTAGTCACAAGGACCGGTGTATGCCATCGAAACAGCAATTTAAAATCATACTAGCCACACATAAAATGCAAGCCACTGGTACTCGTTGCATTATTCCATTGTTCTGACTTTACATACTACAACATTATTATACAACTCATCAAGAAACCTAAAACTTCCCACAAGCTTATATCTCTATTACAATGTATTAATTGCTGAATTGTAATGTCTTAACGACAATTATTGAAAAAAATACAATTAATATATTTTTTAAGAATAAATCAATTTTGAAATTCAAAACCCTCTGGTCGATTCACGTGAGTAACAGATGCAGGTTGTTTTGTTACTGCAGCTAAGATGTCCGCGTAACCAACCACTCCAACTAAAATGTCATCGCTGTCATCCTCGATCACCCATACATGGGTTGCCCTGTGAGACAGCATCTGAGCCATCACTGCAGCCAATGAGCTCGTAATTTTACATGTCAGAGGTGCACTTCGGCCCCTATACATACTCCTGCCAATGCCAATTGAGCTCCCTGGATTGAACCCAATGCTCCTACTACTGAATTTCCTCAGCCTTGTTGAACCAATCCCAGTAGCTGTATTCTCATCACCAACTGCTGAATTAACTGCAAAATCCGGAAGTGATCTTGCTGCTACATTATCCTCAACCCCCATTACAAACTGCCCAGCTGAGAGATTGGCTAAAGCCCATGCTGCAGCTAGATAATCACATTTCCACAATCTGGAGGCTGATATCTCCCCTATGATCTTACACTGACCATCTGGACTGGGCTCCACGACAGCTATTGCACTGGGATCTTCAGGTAGCTTTCTAGTAGCTTCAATGGCTGGGAGAGAGCCTTCTAATGAGCTGTAGTTTGGGTTAATGACTCCAAGGGAGGAGATGGAGGAAAGAGGTAGTGGAGCTAGAGCACCAAGGCATCCAATGAGAAAACGGATGACATCTTCTCTAGAGAGGCAGCAAAATTTGTCGTGGTTGGAGGTGCTGGAAGATGAGGAAGGACGGTTGGTGTTTATGCTGAGGTTATTATTGCTGCTGCTGTTAGAGGTATCAGCATTCTTGAGCCACTTACCATTGTAGAGAATTGAGAATCGCTTGCTCATACCTTTCCATACCATGCTTTTTGGAACAAGAAGGCGCCTTACACCTTGCTTCATCATTTCCAAAGCATCTATCAATCTACCAGAAGCACCAAAAAGTCATTTCCTGACAAATGTATATTCTAGGAATGCATCATAAATTGCTGTATTTGGTGCTACATCAGATCACATGACATTTTTTAACAATCTCACACTATATGAACTCTATTCTCTTATACGTAGATAACATTAACCAGGAAGAACAAATTGAGAAATCCCTTGAGATTTCTCCAAGAAAAAAAAAAAAAAAAACAGCTCAGTTTACAGGATGACTATGAAGGGAAAAGCAATTGCCAATATGGAGTGCACTCTGGCACAGATGTGTTTGTCCCTAAATACAGATTAACACACACATACACAGAGACAAACACACAACCCAAAGTTGGTGTCAAATAAAACAAGTACAAATATGAAGCCTATTTACATGGGAAAAATTATGTAAGCACCAAATATATCCCCCAAAAAATATATATATATATTACTCCCATTTCTTCCCTTTTCCCATTATTGCACTTGACGATCCAAGTCAACCAAGAATGAAGAAACCAATTTTCTCTGCCATTTAATAATACAAAACCACTACTCTTTACAAATACAAGATCATCATTGTTCTGCCAGCCCTTTTCCCCACCTTGGCAATCCCCACATATCTCACCTTTCTCCTACTCTACACTCTCACTTGACAGTCTGATGCATACAGCAAAGGAAGCAAAATTTTTATCTTTTGTAGACAAAGGTATTTCTGTAATTTCAAAAAAATCTAAAAATTTGTCTAAGTCTAGTTTTTGTTTTCTATTTAGTATTTTATTAGTCCGAAGGAGTAATTAGCTTAATTAGGTTTTCGTATTCTAAAATAGGAATAATTAGGTTACAGGTTTAGCGAACTTTGTCCTACTAGTATTTGGACTTCTACAACTCTATAAACACAGTATCTTTCAATATTCAGGATGCAATAATATCAAATAATTTTCAACAATTTAGTTTTGATTGTGTGAATTAATTTCCCTTAGGTGTGATTCTTAAGAACTCTAAAGGTGAAGCTTAGGTTTTTTCTATCCTTTAGGTGTGACTCCAAGAATTCTACCCACATATTTTCTTATATTGCAGCCTACTTCAATACAACCCTCAACACCCCCAAACAACCTCCAAAAATCTGATCCAAAACAGCCCCTACATTGTCTTGCATCATAGTCAAGGAAAGAGGTATTTGGATCACACCATGAATTAACAAGGCATGCTCTTAATTTAGAGGTTTATATTTTAGAGAACTCTTTTTATTTAGGTTGCATTGTACCTTTTTTTTTTTTTTTTTAATGATCAGGAATCTTATGTTAATCAATGTTTTACTCTCTTGATGATTAGGACCTTTGTAGTGCCTATCAAAGCACACATGTTCTATAATTTCGACTATCTAGCTCTTGAATCACTAATATAGCAAACAAATTTAATATCTATTCATTCAGTGACCAATTGGTGATGCAGAAGAGCTTAAGGGTTGTTCTGGATATGATCTTTGGAGAAGGTTTAGGGCTATTTAGGGCTGTATTGATGTGGATTTGTACTGAGGATTATAGATCTATTAGAGTCACACTAATAGGGTTTCTAGAAATCACACATAGAGGATAAAAAACCTAAACTTCACACCTAGGGTTTTTAGGAGTCACACCTAAGAGAAATTGAGTCACACAATCAAAAGCAAATTACTGTAAATTATTTGATATTATTGTCTTCTCAATATTGAAAGACTACGTATTGTATTTATAGAGTTGTAAAAGCCTAAATCTAATTAGAACAAAGATTCCTAAATTAAAAAAATACTAAATTTGCATAGAATAGGAAAAAATAAAGCTAATTATTACTCCTTAGGACTAATAAAATACTAAATAGAAAATAAAACCTAGACTTAGACAAATTTTCAGATTTTTTTGAATACAGAAATATCCTTGTATATAAAAGGACACAAATTTTGCTTCTTTTGTTGTCCGCATCATTCTCCTCTAGTTGGAGAAAACTCAACCTCAAGTTTTGTAGTGCCAAATTAATAAAAACCACATAAATAGTGATGACATCCTTACCTCGATGCGACACCTTTGAAATAGGAACCAAAAATTCTTCTTTGTTGGTGATAGTAATGATGATGTGACATTTCATTACCAATTTCACCATCAAAATTAGGAATAATGATGTCCACTTGTGTTGTCAATACCACTTTCTCCTTGCAATCCTTACTTTCATTAACTTTGTGCTCAAGATGTTTCTTCTTTGGTTCAATTGCAACCCATAGCTCTTTAGGCTTCATAATAACTTGATTAGAGAATTCATTTTCTTCTCTTTGACTCTCTACATTATCGTCAATTTGAAATTCCTTTGTTTCTTGTTTAATCTTCATTTTGGGAAGCAATTCCAGATTTTTCTGATCAACAAAAATATGTTGTGCTATGAGAGGCTCAGTGGCTATTTCAACAGGATTTGATCAAGATAGCCTTTATAAGCCTATCTAATGCTGCTTGCACCTTATTGAACCTAGCAGTAATGGATGTTTCCATTGAATTCAACCTAACTTCCGTTGAATGTAGTTTTGTTTCTAAATCTTGCTTGAATGTTTCAAATTTTGAATTCACTTCAGTGACGGTTATCATGGTTGAAGTAGAATGCAACAAAAAGCTTTTAGGATATTAAAGCTCCGATAGCAACTGATGCAGGACAGCTTAGGGGCTATTTTTTATCTGATCTTTGGAGGAGGTTTAAGGATGTTTAGGTCTGTATTGATGTGGATTTGTACGGGGGATTATAGAACTATTAGAGTCACACTACTAGGGTTTCTAGGAATCACACCTAGAGGATAGAAAACCTAAGCTTCACACTTAGGGTTCTTAGGAGTCATACATAAGGGAGATTGAGTCGCACAATCAAAAGCAAATTGCTGAAAATTATTTAATATTATTGCTTTCTCAGTATTAAAAGACTACATACTGTATTTATAGAGTTGTAGAAGTCCAATTCTAATTAAGACAAGGATTTCTAAATAAGAAAATACTAAATCTATGTAGAATAGGAAAGACTAAAGCTAATTATTACTCCTTAGGACTAATAAAATACTAAATAGGAAAAAAAAAACCTAGACTTAGACAAAATTTCAGATTTTTCAGAAATTACAAAAATACCTTTGTCTACAAAAGGACACAAATGTTGCTTCCTTTGTTGTCCGCATCAATTGGTCTATAGCAGCTGTCCCCTTTACAGAAAGGTCAGCTTGTTATGTGGATTCTGTAATGCCCAATTGTGGAAAACAGATGACAGATTAGAAAGGAGAAGGGTGTAACCAGCTACCCAACAGCCATAGTTAATAACTTGGTTCATGAGATCAAACCTTCTATTGAATCCTATCTTGACACTATGATGCATTGGGATAAAGAATATGAGAGAAAGAAATGCAATACATCCCATGGGATTGTTGCAAATCTTCTAATCTTCTCTTTCAATCTAATCTAATATAATATCTAATATATCTAATACAATGCAAATGGAGGACAAAACAACTTTGGTTCTTTATCTGTTGTCCATGTAGGATTTTAGACAGTTTCCATTTGTTTTGGGTAATTAATTAGGTGATTAATCCAGCCATTGTATGCAATTTGTTTTGGAGAGAATTTCTATGAAGATTATAATGAAAACAAAATAGTTTTGCTGTTTACAAAACAAGAAAATTTGCAACAGTGAGCATTTAAATGAGTGAATGTAAGTGGTCATGGAACAGAAAACAAAAAACAAATCAGCATTGGCAATCGTAACTTAAATGATTAAATGAGTGAAAGTATGTGGAAGGTTCTTGAGATTACAATAAAAGTAAGTTTAGATGAAGTAGTTCATGATCAATATTGTGCATTGAATCTGCATATGGAAGAGATAATGTTTTGGGAAGCACAAACAGACATTAATTTTATTACACAAAAAGATTTACATTTATGAAAATAAAAGGATAATGATTGGGAAGACAAAAGGTCATGAAAAAAAATATATAAAAAGGAGCCAGGACAGATGAAACACGCTTACAAAAAGGGAAAAGAAAATGGAAAGTGGGATCCTGACTTAAATGCAGCATATGGTTCATGGAGAAGAAGGATTTGCAAAGAAAGATCAGATGGGAGTGTTGTCTGGCAACAAGTCATATTATGGCATGCTTCGAGTCCTAGGCTATAGGTGGATAGATCCTCACTGGATTGTAGAGGCATGCCTTCCACTAATTCAACTCCTTAAATGATCCATAATCTAACATTCTCTCTATTCTGGATCACATGAAAGCAACTAGAAGAGCCATGCCATTGCAGTTGAAGTTGTGTCCCCAGCTCCCTGCCATGATGAAACTTATCACCATGTCTCTTATTACCTCATCTTCATGACCAGCCAATAAAACTCAGGAAAGAAGAACTTCAATGCGATCCTCTCCCTTTTCAATTATCTTTTTCATGTTAGAGTTTTTCTGAACTAGAAGCCTATATACAAACATAATACAACTAGGAATGCTTTAGCTTTTCTACTAGTGGAAAAAAATAGGGGAACCATTTTTATTTTTTTTATACAATTAGGCTCTTCTAGAAACCATGGTTTGGGCCAATTTTGTTTTCTACTCCGAGACAAATGCTCATGTTAATTAAGAAATCCAGCCTGCTGAATTTTAATTGAAAGAAACAAAAATATATCCAGAAATTTAAAAAACCCAAGAAACACCGCCATTGCAAACTACAGATCTCAGTCTAGTTCCCAATGAAGTTGTACATCCTTTGGTAACATTTTTTTTAGTGAAAAGCAAATAAACTAGACAGGTGGATAAGGCAACAGGAGTGAGATAATAAAATTGAAGAATGGAATTAATATAATACTTCAAGATGCACCAAAAAGAAGCTCAACATCGGCAATGACAAACACCACGAGCATAACATTTGCCAGATGGCAGAATAATGAGAGAAGTGTCAGCATGACCATGATTACAGCTCTGGAAAAAATAAAAACAATTACAAGGGTCATGCCAATTTGCAAGCACCAAGCACTTCATATGTGAAGAGAGAATTGAATTACTCCATACAATTTATTATCACATCAATGATAAGGAACACGGAAATTTTCAAAATACCAGCACAAGTGATAGTAAAAATGTGACAATTTTCCAGAGTTGGATTATGACTTGTAGTGAAAATGTAAAATTCAAAAGTTTCATATTTAAAGTATTTCACCAACCTCACTGTACCTTAAATTAGCCCTCAAGTGAAAGGTTCAAGGCTGGTTATAACAAAGTCTTCCAATACAACACAAGAAGAAAAGAGAAGAGACTGCTGAATTAAAGATAAGCAAAGAATTGAACCCCACAAACAAGTTATAAAACAGGAACAGACAACAAGAAGAGTGCATGATAACAACAACCAAGAAATTAAGATTCATAATCACATAGCAACAAATCCATAACTAAGTAGTAGTGTTAGAGAAATTAGATTAAAAGCTAACCTTGTAGCAGGATCAACCTGTTTGAGAAGCCAAGTATTAGGAACAACAACCTGAGAGACTGGAGTCTTGATGGCCTTATCCTGATTCTCCAAGCACTCACTTGAAGCTAAAAAAGCCACAATATCAAGAGAATTTAAAATACCAACAAACCTCTGTTGTCTTATTTCACTGTTTTCAATCATGCCCACATGAGATTTCCTCTTCCAAACTGGAATCCCACACTCTGTCGACTCTCCAATCGCCCGAATCGCAGATTCTACCGTCTCTGTCTCATAGAATTCCACCAACTCTGGCTTCCCCACCGTCAGATCTCCCACCACATGATAAAGAAATACAGATGCCATTAATGAATTTAACTTTTATTTATTTATTTTTAAGGAGAGAAGTAACCGATAAGAAGAGTGAAAGGCTATAAGAGGGAATGGAGGAGAATGAGGAGAAGATGAAAAGCTGTAATGGGCAATCTATGGAGGATCAGAAGCAGAAGATGGACACTGTTGTTTATAGGTGCAGAGAAGAGAGATTTGGCCATCGATGAAGATAGGGAAAAAGAAGAAGAGAAAAGTTAAGGCCCATCAAACTGAGTCTCTATTCTCTCGTTCGTGAATCACAGAGTGAGGAGAGTACCTGAAAATTGGTCAAATTTTAAGCACAGAGACAGCTGTGGAAGAGATAGAATAAATAAAATAAAATAAACAGGTCATGATTGATAGGTTAAAACAATTATTATTATTATTCAATCTAAATAATTTAGCCAGATTTCCTAGCACTTTGTTTTTTATTTTTTAATTACCATATCGACATATTAAAAAATTACAAAATTCTTCAACAATTTAAAAATATGACAAAAACTATCTTTATTTTTAAGAAAATATTACAGAAATCCAATTTTTTATTCAAAATGTCATTATTTAATATTGAAAAATTTTTAATTCAAAATCTTATAAAACTGGAGAAAAATAGACATAATTAATGATTATTGTTTCAATAAATGAACAATATTTAATTTTATAGCGTTTGGCAAGAAATATCAGACGTTAAGGATATGAAAAAAATATAAATTTGACATTTTTGGTTCGTAAAAACGAAAACAATATTTCATTTTATCTCGATTTTCGAGATAAAATAAAGAAATTTTTTGTACTTCTTTTTTTAACTGAGACGTGAGCTACTAGAAAATTTTTCTAAAGCTTGACTTAAATCTTTACATCTTTTAAGAAATTGTAAACCAGCATAAAGTTTTATAAACTTATATAATTAAATTCTTTTTATTAGGTTGAAAGAAAGAAATAACAAAGTGAATAAATAATGTAGGAGGATTTTTCAATAAAAACAGGAGAGGATGTTCTCAGTTTTTTTTTTTTTTTTAAGGAATTCAAAAATTAATTTTCTTTATTAATTGTTAGGACGCATTTGTTAGTTTTCTTTTAAATATAAAAGTATTTAAGGAATATATTGCTAAGCAAAGAAAGAGATTTAGTAGCTAAAAATGAATAACATTTTGAAAGCAAAACACATGTATGGAGTTTGCTATTGTCGCTTCATTATATTATAATTATAAAACCTTCAAATTTATGTAATACAAGATAGTGTTCGCTATACAATAAGGATGAATGCTTATTAGTTTGTAATTACTTAAAAATGATTTTTTTACAAAATAAATGATTTTTTTCTTCTTTAAGGTAAAAAAATATATATATTACAATTATATTTAATTGTTCATGACTATCATAATTATGAAGTAATTAACTAAATTACAAAAATTTTAGGTCATTTTTTACAATGAATTAAGTGAATCCATTTAACAATTCTTAATTAATTATTTGCTACAAAGTGAAAATATTTATATTCTTTGAGATAATAATATATTTTTTGAGCGAGTAATTGTACAATAATATTGTAACTAGTATAACGTGTTGCATACGTGACGTCAAGGGTTCGACAAATGCTTTAGGAAAGATAAGAAAATAAAAAAAGAGTTATCATCTAGTACTAGGAAACTAAAAAATCCAAAATAATTGATGTACATAGGATCCTAGTAAAAGGTTGGTTATACATATGAAAAATTAAATCATCGCTACCATGTCCTACTTGAACTAGGCTAAATTGCATGCATGTTCAATGTCAATGTTTGATCTTACTATGCTACAAGTCTATGCCTTTTCAAGTGTGATTTTCTTTAAATCGAAATAGATTAATTGAGTGATTTAGAAATTAGGTCGATCAAAAGCTTGTTTCCACATTCTAAATAAAAGAAAGAAATGTTTAAGAAATGGCGAGCCACTAATGGCTACGACTCATAACACGAAAATTGATGAGCCACTAATAGTCGTGAAACCATAACATAAAATTGGTAAAATTGGCGAGTCACTAATGGTCGCAAGCCCATAACATAAAAATCCACGTATTACCTTTAATTACTTATAGATGCGACGTGTCAACTCTTAGAGCTAACTCCAATAAATTCAACATATTTCACATATACCACATTTTAATTCATCACAAAGGTGGTGTTAACTTTTAGAACTAACTTTGACAAATTCATCACATACCACATCTAATTCATCACAACTATAATGTTAACTTTCGCAGCTAACCCGATCAATTTATCGCATTCCACATACCATAACTAATTCATCACAAATACATGTTAACTTTCGAGTTAACTATGACCAATTTGTCACACTCACACATACCATGTTTAATTCATCACAAATATCGCATTAACTTTTAGAGTTAACTTTGACCAATTTGTCACATTCCACACACACCATATGTAATCGTTAAATAATGCAAACAACACATATGAATACCACATTTTACTAGCAACACCACACAAGTAACTCAAACATTGTATTCAAATCAATTATATCACAAGATGAAAACAAACATGCTCAATTACACATATCGAAACCAACACTCATCCCAAATAAACCATTTGAATTAAAACTCATTCTCAGTCCTCTCGACTCCATTACGAGCATTGACAACAACCTTATTTCTTCTCAATATAACTATGGTCTTAGATCCTTCGAGTTCAACACACAATAGCATATCTCAATTGTACTTCAAAAATCCAATAATTAGCGAATATCATAATTTATTTTCAACATTATCCATCCACATTTAAGTTCGAATAAAATGTAGAAACAAAGAAAAAACATCAAAAACTCACATGATTAGTCAAAATGTCTAAACTTCCCTTTCCTTAGAAAAAAACCAAACTCGCCTTTATATGAAATGACAAAACTACTCGCATTAGTAGTTTGTTCCCGGAACTCGATTAGATCATATTTTAGTTATTCTAACAAGTTAAAGTTGTTGAAAAAGATAGGTGAAACCCCTATCTACCTTGCGATAAAGACAACAACTAGTGCTATCGACCTAATAGGGAGGGAAAAATCACCACTATCGAATTTGTCCTCCTCTTTTGCTTGCTCTAACAACATAAAAAAACATATATATTTTTTTAGAGATTAAAATTAGCTAAAAATTGGCTTAAAATCCAAATAAAACCCAATTTTTTCAAAGAAATCAAATGGATAAATAGGTTTGAAGGCTAATTTTAGATAATTAAATATTTTTTCTTTCACACACCATCATCAATTCGGATTGCTTTTTTTTTTCAAATTTAGATTTATTTTTTTTAGGCTTTAAGTTCCTAATTTGAATTGGAATTTGGTTTTAGAGAGTGGAGGTTCACGAGGCTACGTGGTTTGTTTAGTGGGTCGGAGGTAATGTGGTTGGTGATGACGAGTCTAGGTTATTTTAAAAGTTGTTGTTTTGGAAAGGTTTCACGAGTGTCGGGTTTTGAGTTTCGAGGTCTGCTAGGTTTACATTTTTTTAGGCTGAATGGGTGGTAGCTATGAGTGATGTTTCGAGGTTGTTTATTTTTTGGGCGACTAAAATGACTAGTACTACTAGGTTTAGGTAGAGGAGTGGCTAAGGCTACTGGGTTTTGGTAGAGGAAGGTGATGCATGTCGAGCCCAATCAAAAATAAATTACCTTAGCTCGATTTTCTAAACTTTAGATAAGATAAGTAAGGGTTGATCCTCCGGGAACTAATTTGACCAAATCAAGAACAAAAAAAAAAGGATTTTGTTTTGTTTTGTTATATAAACATATTTAAATCAATAAAGAAAATTCAATTAAGAAGATATTGATTCAAGGGAACGACTCATGATTATAAACTAATCATTGACCATATGTATTTATAGACACATTTTTTTCATTTAGGTATTTAACCAAAGATTATCAAGAAGCCTAACAATCTTTACTTCCCTAATTTCATCAATCCGAGCCCAACACCCAAACTAAATCTTATTAAACAAATAATTGGTATTAAATAATCCTCAAGATTCGATTGATAGCAGCTTACGAACTAAGAAGGAGTTAAAGATGAATAATAATTTAACAAGGTTAGATTATTTAATTCATTATGTATATCGTTTTAAGCAAGTCATAAAAATTAGGATCATAATTGTCTTGCTTAATTGCTACTCTAATTGAAAATTATAATAATTACGGATTAAGATCTCAATCTAGAAATAGGTCATAAAATTAAATCAATTCATATGCATCTAATCAGTTCAATCATATACAATTAAAATAAAAGATACGAGATACTTGAATAGAAAATACTTGACTAATATGAAGAACAAAGTCCACGATTTACTAAACAGATTGAAGTTCTTTGAATCAATTAATATTTTTTAGCCGGACATGAGTGAATAACAAAAAATTATTGAATAATTCAAAGAAACATCCTAGAGGAAGTAGATAGAGTTTCGCTCCTTTTCAATCCGAGTTTTATTTTAAAAAATAACGTAATGATAGAGTTTGAAAGTTACTCGCTCCTAAATTATCTCCTGGAAATTAGGATCTTGATTTCCTATTCTGTCTTTGTTGCCACATATGGACCGGATGCATTTTAATCGATGTTTCTCTCTTCAAGAAAGTTATAGCCCCACTTTTTGAGGCACCAAGCATTTCCCAAAACAAAGGCTTAAAACTTGAGTTATGGGCCAAATACTAAAACCATGTAGGATAGAAATCCTAGTCCGGTTAGGATTCGGCCAACTTTTCCAATTTAGACTTTGAATCACTTTTGGAGGGCCAAATGAATTTAGATTTTGACGCATCATATCATTCTAAAAAGTTTGAGATGTCTTAAAACCATAGAAGACTACAACTTCCAATTCCAATGCTAAATATACTAAAAACCTAAAATAAAGGTAGAAGGTCTAAGTAAAAACATCCTGGAGTTCTTAAATTTTAAGACAATTGCTCCTAATTCCAAATTTATATCTTATAAATGAATATGAACATTAATTAGCCTATTAAGACATAAAACAAAACAAATAAACTAAATATAAGGAGAATAAAAGTATAATATAATGCATATATCAAATCCCTCACACTTTGCTTTAGCACATCCTCGGGCAAACCAAACTAAAAACAAATCATAAAACATTAATTCCCTCAATGATACCTAAGGTATTATATACCATAATCATAACCAAAATCAAGAATTCAAACACCATAACACATCATGAATTAAATATACTAAATATGCTCAAACTAACAGAGATAAGAACTTTTCATTCAAAAAGTAATTAACAAGTATGGTAGACACTCACATGATAAACTCTCCAACTCTCAAGTGCTTAAGGTAAGAGTTTTACTTCAATTCATTCCATAAAAATGTACTACCATGAGCTTGTGTATCACCTAACTCTCCACTACTTAGATCACATGCATAACACAAATCTAAATGACTTCTCAATATGTTGTAATAGGGTTAGGGAAAGGTATGAAATTTTTTTGACATGAGAGTGTAAACCAAAGAAATTAATATAGCATTTGACATATAAACTTAGGTAAATAAAACCATTATGACCCAAAACCTATCATCTTAAATTTCAAACACTTATCAACTTTCTCATAGTTTCTTTCTTTTTCTCAAGCACATCAACATTATCATACCTTCTATGAATACAACATGGACAAACATGACATTCATTTCTTTCATCATTCTCTTATTATTATTATTATTATTATTTTCAATCCCGAAATTTTAGAATAGCCTTAATATTGCAACAGGAAAAAACCATAGTTTCACTGGTTAGAAAATTATGAAAATTTACCAAAAACTAAATAAGGTGGAGAAGAAGCTATTATCCAAAAATTAGATCAATCCGATATTGTTTGACCTCTCTGATGCTTTGTTCAATTTTGGGACTCATGTGATGTTTTTTTTTTCCTTAAACTTTTTTCCAAACAATCAACCAAAATAACTAACCCATTTTTTTTCAATCTATACCCTCATACTTGTTCAACAACTCATCCTACTAATAAATCAAATGTTGTACTAATTCTTGAGGTATGGTAAAGACATTTATTTTCAAGTTAAAAGGCTTGTAATGGATTTAACAACAATAAAGGTCAATAAAGCTCAAAAGGGCTCGTCAAATTTAAATTATAGGGCGTGCTATTTAGGCTAAAATGGCTTATTCAAAGATAGCCCTTATCATATTCATACGTGCATGTGTCAATGTAATCTCAAACGGAATCAAAAAAAGTTCTACACTAACAAGTCCATAAAAGAATATCACACATAGAAGAAGTAGAGATTGATATTAATATTCAATCCAAATAAGGTTTAAAAACTCACCTAAGAACGTTTTTAGTCTACCAACACAAGTTAATACTCTTAAAAGTTAAACCCAAGTCATCTTTTAGCTAAAGCATACAAGTTATTCATTCAATTAGTTATGACATTCTTATCTTAACTTCATCAAATTTTATAGTACATAGTTCCTTAAACAAGATAACGAAAACATCCTAGACATCCTATATATGTAATTAATTAATAATAACACAATGCAAAAATTAAAAATCTAAAGCCTAAATCCTTTCCCCCACACTTAAAACTTACTTTTTCCTCATATATATATATATATATAACACAATACAAATACAAAAATAAATAAAAAAACTTAAAGCCTAAATCCCTTCCCCCATACTTAAAACTTACTTTGTCCTCAATGTAATGCATTAGATTAAAAACCTTAGAGATACATAAAATTAAAAAAGATAGCGTTAGGAATCAAATCTAGTTATGGCATTTTAGCCATTCTTGGGTTGTCTCCCAAGCAATGCCTTTGTTTAAAGTTGTTAGCCCGACTTTACTCGCTTTCCTCAATTTGAATACATTGGTTCTCTCACTTGAACCTTTTCTACTATATGCTCCTTAAAACCCTCATAAAATGGCTTAAGTCTATTCCTATTGACTTTGAATACTTTTTTGGTTTCAAAACGCTTGACCTCAATCGCACTATAAAGAAATACATTAACTATTTTAAAAGGACAAATCCAACGAGAATGTAGCTTACTAGGCATTAGCTTAAGCCTTGAATTATAAAGCAAAACTTTCTATCCAACCATAAATTGCTTCCTAGCAATCATTTTATCGTGCAATGCTTTGGTTTTATCTTTATAGATTCTTACATTCTCACATATCTTAGGTCATATCTCCTTTAGTTCTTACAACTCGTAATTTTCTTTGGTATCCAGACTTTGTCTAGATCTATGTTGCAACTCCTCACTACCCAATATTCCTTATGCTCTAGCTTTACAAGAAGATGGCATGACTTACGAATGACCAACCTATAGGGAGACATCCTAATAGATGTCATATATGCAGTATTGTAAGCCCATAATGCATCATCGCGTCCGAGGCTCCAGTCTTTTTGTTTGGAATCACAATCTTCTCTAAAATAGATTTGAATTCCCTTTTTGACACCTCATCTTATTCATTTGTTTGGGGTAGTTTGGTGTTGATGTTTTATGAAAGGCACCATACTTCTTCAGCAACACCATAATTGCCCGATTACAAAAAAGACTTCCTTGATCACCGATTATTGCTTTTGGCATTCCGAACCTCGCTAAATATGTTAGACTAGATAAAACCTATAACAACTTTGGAATTGTCAATTCTTGTGACTTTTGCTTCAACCGATTTTGAAACATAATCAACAATAAGTAATATATGAGTAAAGCCAAAAGATGAAGGAAATTGACCCATAAATCAATATCTCATACATCAAAAATTTCACATGCAAGTATAGGGGTTTGTATCATCTCATTCTTTCAGTTTAATCCTCTTATTCCTTGACATCATTCACAATTCTTACAATAGACATAAGCATATAAAATAGTGTTGGCCAATAAAAAGCACTATCTAACACCTTCTAGCTATTCTTTTAGGTCCAAAATGACCTCCACTAGCATATTCATGAAAAAAAATAAGGATAGACTAAAATTCAGAATCGGGCATACATCTCCTAATAATTTGATTCGAATAGTATTTCCATAAATATAGATCATCCCATATATAAAATTTTGCCTCACTTTTTAGCTTATCTTTTTTAGCTCTAGCTATGTCATCGAGTAAGGTTCTACAAACTAAATAATTCACGAAGTCAACATACCAAGTAACCTTACCTTATAGAGCGAATAATTGCTTATCAAGGAAAAACTTTGGTAATGGTTCAAGATCTTTCTCTCTCACCAACCTACTTAAGTGATTAGCTATCGTGTCCTCATCTTTTTTTTATCTTTAAGTGCAAGATCAAATTATTACGGAAGAAGAATCCATTTGATCACCCTAGGTCTCGATTCCTTCTTTGCTAGCAAATGCTTCAAAGCTACATGGTCCGAAAATACAATCACCCTTAAACCAAGTAAATAAGAACAAAATTTATCTATTATAAAAGAAAAGCTAATTTTTTTTTTAGTTGTAAAATAGCCGTACTAAGCCGAATTTAAATTTCTTGATGCATAGTGTATCATATGAGCTTGTTTGCCAATATATTGGCCTAACACTACTCTAATCGAAAATTGCTTGCATCGCACATTATTTTGAGTGATAAGCTCCAATCTTGAGGTTGAATTATGGGAGCTATGGTCAATAAAAAGTTCAATTTGTTAATGCTTCCTTACATTCTTAGCCAAACTAAAAAATCACCTCCTTTTGTAACAATTTAGATAATGGTAAAGTAATCTTCGAGAAGTTATGAATGAACTTGAAATAAAAACCTATATGAATAAGAAAATCACATATTTCCCGCACACTCGTGAGGTAGGGTAATTTCATAATTAATCAACTTTAGCCTCATCAACTACAATTCCCTTACTTTAAGCCATATGACTTAAAACAATATATTATTCAACCATAAAATAAAATTTCAAATCAAGGTTCATTTTAATGCAACATTCAAGCACATAAGATAAATTATCCAAGAAAACGTCAAATGAGTCACCATACATTGTGAAATCATCCATAAAAACCTCAATGTAATTTTTTTTATTAATTCTAAAAAATGCTTATCACGTATCTTAAAATTGTTCGTAGTGCATTACAAAGCTCGAAATGCATCATCTTAAATGCAAAATTTCCAAATGGTCATGTGAATGTGGTTTTTCTTGATCTTTTGATGCAAGTAATATTTGATTATATGTCAAATGCCCATCAAAAAATAATAAAATACTTACCTACTAGCCGTTCTAGCATCCGATCAATAAACACCAAAGGAAAATGGCATTTTCCTTATCATCGCATTCAACTTGCGATAGTCTATAAACATCTTCCATCCACTTACAACTTTGGTAGGAATGAACTCATTATCTTGATTTTGAGCTACAATTACTCCAAACTTTTTTAGCAACATTTGGATCGGATTTACCTATTGGTTATCCGAAATAGGAGACATGATTCCCGTATCCAGCAACTTAATGATGTCCTTCTTTACTACCTTCTTCATCATCATCATCTAAGGGTTTAATATCTTTTGGGCTTCTTGATTTAGCTTGGTGCCATCTTCTAACGAGATCTTATACATGCACATTTAAGGACTTCAACCTTTGATGTTAGCTATAGTTTAACCTATTACTCGTTTTATGATCTTGCAACATTCTTAATGGCCTATCTTCCTACACAAGTGCCAAATTCTTTGTAATAACAATTGGTAGTGTCTCATTATGGCCCATATACACATACTTAAGGTGGTTAAGAAGAGGGTTTAGCTCTAAAATTAATACATGCATCATAGAAGGTAATAATTTTTTATGGGGTTAATGATGAATCCAATTGCTTAACCTCATACCTTTTTGTAATTGGATGTAATGATTATAATGCCATAATCATCCCTTTAGCTTTGTAACTCAATTTCCTTCAAGCCTTGATTAAGCACCATCTCTAGCTCATCCCGACCACTAAACTCAAAAGCCTCTTATGTAAATACATTAACCATATCAATAGAAAATAAAGATTGAATATCATTAGGATACCTTGTGACCTCAAAAATGTTAAACTTGATAATCTCTTCGTCAAACTTTATGGTAGGCTATCATTATGCACATCAATCTTTGTTCTAGTTGTTTCAAGGAATGGCCTTCCTAGAAGTGTTGGTGCAACATTTAGAGAAACACTATCCTCAATGTTCAAAATATAAAAATCTACAAGAAAAATCAGCTCATTCACCTACACCAAAACATCTTCAACTATCCCTTCAGGGTACACATTAGAATAGTCGACTAACTAAATAATTACCTTAGTTTCTTTTAAAGGACTTATACTTAAAGATGCTTATAGTGATAATGGCTTTACAATTATTGCTACACCTAAGTTTAGTATGGCATGTTTAAATTTACTATTACCAATCATAACTTGAATTGTAAACATATTTATGTTCTTAGACTTTTAAAGTAGCTTATGCTCGAATCACTACCTGACGATTCTCCCCCACACCGACTTTGTCATCACCTCATAGCTTTTTCTCTTTGAAGTGCATAATTCCTTCAAAAACTTCATATACTTAGGGATTTGCTTGATGGCATTAAGGAGAGAAATGTTTACCTCTACCTTTCAAAAAGTCTCAAGAATATTATTCTCTTATTCTTCCTTTTTTTATTTGGATATCATGTTAGGAAAAGGAAGAGGGATAGTTTTAATAGAATTATTCACAACTAGTTAAGGAATTACCTTTTTAGCATTAGTTTTGGCCTATTTTACTATTTGACTTTTATTGGCCGACGCTACAGGATTCTAAATAGAGGTATCAATTTCTTTCCCACTTTCCAGCCGTAATTGTACTAACATTCTCTCGAGGGTTTATGATTGATTGGGAAGGTAGTTTCTCAAAACCTTGAGCTTTCAGCTTGCTCAATAATATTGCTCTTTGGCTAATATGTTTCTTTATGCTCTAGTTGTTGTTTTTAGTTTCATTATAAAACTAGTAAGTATTACTAGCTAATGCCTTAACAATTCTATGTAGTTTGATTTCCAAAGCTCGTGGTGGCATGGTCTCTTCATCTTGGATTATAAGAATTAGAGTATGGATCATACATGCATTGAGGTTGCCTATTGAATTAGTTATTTCTTTTGTAATGTAAGACATATATCTATAGGTTGACTAGTAATAGAGCAAATGCCACACACTCTTAGTATTTTTATATTTCCTATAGCCATTTGTCTAAACAAAGTAGTTAAATAAAAAACTTGACATTCAAGATTCGAAGCACTTAGAGCATAGAGAAATAAAAAACCTACCTCATTAACCCTTTTAGTTACATTATCAATTCTATTTTCAATTTTTTAGGAGTTAGCTACCATGGTTGAAATTAGAATCTTCACAACTTTTGGTGTTTTATCAATTAAAGCTCCTCCACTAGCAACATCAATCATGCTACTCTCTATGGGTAAAAAACCTTCATAGAAACATTAGATTAGGAGTTGATAAGGAATCTAATGATGGAGGTACCTTACACAAAGCCTTTTGAAGCGCTCCTAATACTCATGTAGTGTCTTTCTATTTTCTCGCCTAAGCTCACATATTTCCTTCCTTATATTTGTAGATCCGGATGTAGGGAAATATTTCTCTAAAAATTGCCTCTTCATCATATTCCATGAAGTGATGGAACTCGAAGGAAGGTAATATAGCCAACTTTAGCATAATTTGTCAAGGAGAAAAGAAAGGCTCATAGCTTGATCCGATCCTTTATAATTCCTTGTGGCCTCATAGTTAAACATAATGTTTGTGAGGATTGTAACTTGCACGACCATAAAAAGCAAGCAAGTAAATTTATTAGTCCTAATTTCAATTCAAAAGTAGCTTCTAATACAGGAAACTCAATACATAAAGGTTGTTGGTTTAAATTAGGAGCAACTAACTCCTTTAAAGTTCTGTTATTATTCACAACCATGTCTTCTTCTTTAGAATCATTGGAGGATAAAAACTCGAGAGCTATGTTTATGCTTAGTGAAGCAATAACTACTCTCTTAGATATTTTAATATGCTATATCAAAACTTGCCTAGCTTCTCTCCTTAATCTGTGAAAAGTTCTATCTATTTCCGGATGAAATTATAATTCAGTATTGTTAAAAAATCGAGTCATAAACCATAAAAACTAGACGGGTCAAAACAATTTCACAAAATAGTAAAAAAATTTAAAAATTTATAATCTAAAAAACACTAAAATGGCCAAAACTCGAGTAAATGATGGAATTTGACTTCAAAAAAGGGTGGGGCCCATATGATGGGTTTGTCTTAAAATCTCGTTTCCTTTAGGTAAAGTATAGCCTCATTACCTAATTCAACCAAAAAAAAAATTCTTTACGACTAATTACTCAATTGCCACTAAAACCCTACAAAACCCTATAAACCTTTATGTTTCTATAATTAATATTAATAAGATGAAAACTAAATAAAAATTTAAGAATCAATGAGACTAAATGGAAACACATAAAAATAGATAAAATAAAAAAATTACTAAAAACTTATCTAAATCAGTTCTTCAACGAATGATGCCAAAATTATGTGCTAAGTGCAATCAAAATAAATTACCTTACTCGATTTTCTAAATTGTAGATAAGATGAGTAAAGGTCAATCCATAAGGAAACTAGATCAAATCATGGATAGAAAAGCATATCATTGACCATACATATTTATAGACATGTATTAAAGATATTGATAGACACGTATTGATATTATTTTGCTGTACAACCACGTTTAAATTAATAAAGAAAAATCAATTAAAAATATATTGATTCAAGGGAATGAATCACAATTGTAAATCGATCATTGACCATATGTATTTATAGACACGTATTTTTCATTCGGATATTCAACCAAAGATTATCAAAAAGCCTAACAATCTTTACCTCCCTATAATTTCATCAATCCGAGCCTAACACCCAAACTAAATCCTATCAAACAAACAATTGGTATTAAGCAATCCTCAAGATTCGATTGATAACATTATATGAACTAAGAAGGAGTTAAGGATGAATAATAATTTAACAAGGTTAGACTATTTAACTCATTCCGTATTTCTTTTTAAGCAAGTCATAAAAGCCGAGATCATAATTGTTCTACTTTATTGCTACTAAAATTGAAATCATAACAATTATGGATTAAGATCTCAATCTAGCAATAGGTCATACAATTAAATTGATTATTATGTATCTTAATTAGTTCAATCATACAATCATACACAATTAAAATAAAAAGATAGAAATACTTGAATAGAAAAAATACTTGACTAATATGAAGAACAAAGTCTCATAATTTACTAGCTAGATTATAGTTTTTTGAATCAATTAATAGTTTTTAGTCGAACATGTATGAATAAAAATATATATATATATATATATAATAATCCAAAGAAAAATTATAGAGGAAGAAAATCTGAATTGTATTCTGAAAAATAACATAATGATAGAGTTTAAAAGTTATTGTTCCTAAGTTATCTCTTGAAAATTAGGATCCTAATTTCCTTTTCTCGTCTTTACTACCACATATGGACTAGATGCATTCTGAATCCGATGTTTCTCTCTTCATAAAAGTTATAGCCCCATTTCTTAGCTTTCGACACACTAGGTCGTGCTAAAAAAAAAGGCCTAAACTTGAGTTATGGGCCAAATACGAAACTGTGTAGGATAGAAATCCTAATCTGGTTAGAAAGCTTAAGATGTCCTCTATAAAAACTTTGAAGACCATAACTTTCAATTTCAATCTAAATATACTAAAAACCTAAAGTAAGGTAAAAGGTCTAAGTAAAAACATGTTGGAATTCTTAAATTTTAAGCATAATTACTCCTAATTCCAAATTTATGCCTTATGAATAAATATGAACATTAATTAACCTAGTAAGACATAAAACATAGAAAATTAACTAAATGTAAGGAGAGTAAAAGTGTAATATAATGCATCTATCGGAGAGGCTGAGGTTTTGGCAATAAATCATAGTGGTTTTGGGTGTGGGATACTATTACGAATGATAGTTGAGTTGGTGATTGATGAAGGAGTGGTCGGGACTAGTGATTGATGGTGAGGTGTAGCGATAAGTTTTTGAATGAGGAGTGAAAATGATGCCTATTAGGAAAAAAAAAAAAAAAGAAAGAAAATAGGGTTTTTAGGGTTATGGGTAAAAATTAAATTTGATCCTTCATTTGTTTGCTTCTTTTATTTTCAATACACATCGTTTTATTTTTTTCTCTAATCATGCCCTTAATTGAAATTATTTAGTCCCAATACTCTTGATTTTTCTCGATTATGTCCCAAACTATTCCTAATTAAGGTCATTGAGTTATAATTCCCTTAAGTTAAACTTCCAAGTAGCTCTTCTTTGGTCCTAATTTCTCATTTTTTTTAAACTAGAGACAAATCAAGTCTTTTTTGATTTATTTATTTTTATTTTTTATTTTTTACAAAATTTCCTCTAAACAAAAAAATTACAGGATTCCTAAAAATCTTAATAAAAGAGTAAAAATTTTTACAAAGAAAGTGGATTAAGAAGATGTTTAATTTTGACATTTGATTATTTTTATTATTATTTTGGGAAAAAAATTTGTAAAAATGAATGGGGTGCAAATTTGAATGTTAAAAATTGCCTCCTCTACATAATGTTTTCGATGAAAAGTCATTGAAAAACACCATTCTTTGACTTTACATAAAACGTTTTGTAAAGAAAATTGAAAAACATTTGTAAGGTAAAAAGTAATCTGCATCCTATGTAGGTGTGGAATAAAAAAAAATTCTTCTATCTATAAGGCCTAAGATCATGTCGTGAAATCAAAATCATATATTCATGAATTAAAATGTTAAATAAAGAATTACCTCTTGTAGCGTAGATTTAAATCTTTATAAAAAAGAGTCGTCCAAGTATCCAACCTCTATTAATAATCAACCTAGTCCAAGCACCATACAAGAAGCGCTTAAAATTAGTAGAGTGCTAATTCCACCTTTTTTGACTTATTTAGTGTTTATACTTTAGAAATATAATCGGGGTAATTTTGTGACGACTCGAGAGAGAGGGAAGATGGCATGTGCTAAGGTTTTTAGGAGGAAACTATTTTTTCTTATTTTTTTACTCAATGCGATGTGCCCTAGCCCTATTTTTTCTTTGTGTCGTTTTATCTCCTTTAAAAATCTCTCTTGCTACACCCCTCTCCCACATATTTATAGGAGAGGTTTCCTTATCGTCCAAGGACAAAGAAGGGGTGACAATGAATCCTTAAACAACTCTAGGTTGTTGCTTCTTAATCCTCAAAGGATTAAGAGTTATTTTACATGTGGGCTTTTTTTATCTTATCTTTAAAACATTCATTTTTATCCAATAAGGTTTATGTTTATTCTCTCACGAAATATCTTTCGAGCTCTTAGTTAAACTTGTTGGCTAAAACTATTTTGACCCAACTAAGACTATTTAGATAAATTAGGTTAGATAATTTTAGGAGGCCCACTTTACAAAATAATTTTTTAAAATACCTTTAAACCTAAATTAGAAAACTAATGTCCTTTTAGGTTATTTATTTTAAAATTTAGAACGGACTTTAAATTAGAAAACCGATTTCTAAAATAGAAAACTTTTTATTTTAGAAAACTTCTATTTTAGGAAACTTTCTATTTTATAAAATTTTTCATTGTCAAAAACTTTTTCCAAAATAAAATAAAAATTCAATTTTAGAAACTTTTTTCAACATCTTTGCTTCTCTTTTATTATGTGAATGCTTAAACTTATGTGTGTGATTCAATAGGCTCCTAGATATGTTGGCATCAAGAATAAAAGACCTTTTTTTACCTTTTGATATATAAATCAAGATTGACCTCTAGCAAGGCATCATGAATACCCAATTCTCTCGGAAGATTAAATAATTCATAATTTTCACTAGCATGGTTACTATACAATTCGAGTCCTCATGTCAAGTTGTTAGAGTGTGATCTCGAACTTAGTTATTATTCTTGTTAGATTATGATCATATAAATTTTCTTTGATTTTCAAATGTCTTAGCTCTTAGAGTAAAACGACTATACTCTATTGGTGTACTCCTACTATGGTCATAGATTTCTTGAGCGGACATTTATCGAAGTGTAATGTGATAACTCCTTTAGCATATGAGGAATAACATATCCTATCTTAGTTATCCACCTACCTTCATTAGATTCCTAGTCCACCCAACGAATCGCCCACATGCAATCCTTTACTAGGTCCATCGAAACAAGTGTCAAACTACACGAATCCTCTAATGAGATGATTGTGATGACTTCAAGTTTAAGGACTAGTTGTACCCATCTCGTATGAGATTTTCATAGACTAAACCAAATGGGTTCTTATGGTGAGTCAAGTCTAGTGACATGTTCTTTAACATAAATCACATAAGTTCTTTAGCATTATCATATCAATAGGTGTGAGATCTCCTACTACTTTCATATAACATAAGCATATCACTTATAAGTCTAGTTATATATAGTCAATGTCCACTCTTGACAAAGCTATGACTTGGGACATTTTATGATATCTTTTATATGCATTAGTGTTTATCTAATACATTTCGATCAACCACTAACGCAAATGCATATCATAAAGACTTCTATTTAATTCTACTAAATAAATAAATAAATATAAGACATAAGAATTAATAGAAAAAACTTTTTTATTATTAATAAAAATAAATGATGTAACTCAAACCCATTCAAACATGGTTGGATTTTGGGCACCTACACTAACAATCTCCCACTTGCACTAGAGTCAACCAGGTTATATCCTTTAATACCGACGATCAAGTAATGGTCTCATCTTTTAGTTATGACAAATACATAGTCAAGAGATCAATTATGTTATCATCAATGTAAACCTTTTCTATTCTTATGTCGTTATGATTGATAATCTCTCTAATTAGATGGTAGTATCGTAATGCATGCTTGGATCGTTGATGAGACCTTGGTTTCTTAGCTCGTGCTATAGCTCTGTTGTTATCATAGTACAATACTATTAGATTAACAACACTAGGAACCACTTGTAGTCTAAATAAAAATTTATGAATCTAAACAGACTTCCTTAGTTGCTTCTATAATGGTAATATATTTAACTTCGATTGTTGAGTTGACCATTGTTTCCTACTTGAAAATTTTCAACTAACAACATGACTATTTAGTTGAAAAATGAATCCTAAATATGACTTAAATTTGTCATGGTCAGTTTGAAAAGTAACATCTATGAACTCTTTTTTCACCACTAGTTCATCTTCTTTATAGACTAGGAAAGCATCTTTAGCTCTTTTTAAGTACTTAAGAATGCTTTTAATAGTAATCTAGTGTTTTTCACCTAGACTAGCCGATATCTACTACATAAACTCAAAGCATATGAGACATCAAACTACGTATACAATATGGCTTACATAATAGATCCTATGGCTAATGCGTAAGAATGTGACTCATCCTTTTCCTTTTATTTGATGTGGTAGAACACTCATCCTAGGACATTTTTATACCATTTGACATTGGAATAAGTCCTCTCTTGGATTCTTCCATACTAAACCTCCTTAGTATTTTATCAATGTACATGATTTGAGGGAGCCCTAACATTCTTCATGATCTATCTCTATAGATCTTGATTCTTAGAATGTAAGCTACCTCTCCCATAGCTTTCATGGAGAAATTTTTGAATAACCAATCTTTTACAGATTGCAACATGGTAGTGTTGTTGTCTATAAGGTCAAAATATTTGATCGTTTCATCAAAATATTGATTCCAACTTTTTGATACTTACTTTAGTCCATGAATGGATCTTTGTAATTTATAAATCTTATTTGCATGTTATTTGGTAATAAAACCATCGGACCGTGTCATGTACATATCCTCATTTAATTTTCCATTAAGGAAAGAGATTTTAGCATCCATTTGGCATATCTCATAATCATGATATGCATCAATTGTAAGCATAATCCGAATTGATTTAACCATTACTACTAGTAAAAAGGTTTCATCATAATCAACACCTTATTTTTAACGATATTCTTTTACCACTAATCCGGCTTTATACATATATACATATCCATCCATGTTAGTATTTCCCTTAAAGACCCATTTACACCTAATAGGTTTGATATCCTCAAGCGGATCAACCAAAGTTCATACTTAGTTAGTGTACATAGGGGTAAGCAAACGATTCGATTAATCAAAAATCGAATCAAATCAAACTAAATTATTTATTTTAGTTCGGTTTTAAAATTAAATTTGTAAAATTAAAAATTGAATCAAAAAATTAAAATTATTTTGGTTTGATTCTATTTTTGAAAAAAAAATCCATTTCCACCGAAAATTTAAAAAATTAAATGTAAAAAAAAATTTCTAAATACTACCTCCCTAAAACCTTAACCGGCTAACTTCACTATATCAAAATCAATTTTTTGTCGTACCTCCCCGGCTCTCTATCCTTCATTCCTTATTCTCCAGCTTCTATTTCATCATCGGGCCTTTTACCTCAATAAGATAGCAATTATAACACACTCAACACCTACCTTTCTCTTTAGCTCTCCGTCCTCCTCCTCCTCCAATCTCACCGATCACCACCTAATCACCCACCACCCTCCTCCTCCTATAATTCCTTGGAGCACCCTATCACCGAGTGGATTGCTGAAATAAATCTACCAATAGCCTAGGTCATAGTGGGGTTAGGTATTCCTCTTTGGAAAATTCTAAGTATGACACTAATGGATCCATAATTTCAACAAGGCATTTTCCTTTAACCATTAAATATATGTTCTTTGGTATTGTTATTTACATTTCTTATTTAATTAGAGATAAGATGATTTTATGGAATGGAATGTGGTGCGGTTTAGGATGCATGGAGGAAAACTTCATTAGTTACCACCCCTTTTGATTTTGACAAGGCAAAGTCCATAAAGCCAAAAGGTCATAGTGTAGCTATATGTGTGACAAGTAAGGATCCGGATGATGGGTTTAAGCCGATAAGCGAAAAAGTATAGGTAAGCCTCTTGGAGTCTTGACCTACCATACCTCGAAGGTTAAAGCTCATTAATTTGTTATATACCTATATTGAGTTACATGGCCTTATAATAGGAACTAAGTTTTAAAAGCAAGCTAAATGTGTGGACGTACTTCTCGTTAAGGTACTTTTTATTCAAACTTGTTAGGCTCAATATTTTGAGGCACTTACTTCCATTAATTTTGAATCAAACTCTAAGGTTTGAATCAAAGTATACATCTATATTGAGTTAAACGGCCTTGTCCCATTCTTACTCGTCAATTTTTTACAGTAAATAGGGAAAATGGTGGTGGCTTAGGATAGACAATGAAACAATGGTCTCGAAATTTTTTTTCAGCAAAATATTTTGATTAAAACCAAAATATTTTGAAATTGAACTCGAAATGATTCGGTTATAAATTGAATTTATCAAATTTATTTTGGTTTGGTTTCAATTTTTTTTTCTTGTTTTGGTTAATCAAAAATTGAATCGAATCTTATAAAATCGAATCATTTAACTATTTGCTCACCCCTAAGTGTACATAGATTTTATTTCTATAAATTTGAATTACATGGCCTTGTAACAGGAACTAAGTTTTAAAAGCAAGCAAAATGTTTAGGCAATTCTCTGTTAAGGTACTTTTTATTAAAATTTGTGAGGCTCAATATTTTGAGGCACCTCGATCCCATTAAATTTGAATCAAACTCTAAGGTTTGAATCAAAGTATACACCCATATTGAGTTACATGGACTTATCCCATTCTTACCGTCATTTATTTTTTACAAGTAAATGGTGAAAATGGTGGTGGCTTAGGATAGGCAATGAAACAATGGTCTCGGAATTTTTTTCAACAAAATATTTTGATTAAAACCAAAATATTTTGAAATCAAATTGAAATAGTTTGGTTACAAACTAAATTTATCGAATTTATTTCAGTTTGGTTTCGATTTTCATTTTTCTTGATTTGATTAACCAAAAATTGAATCGAATTGTTTATTGTTTGCTCACCTTTAAGTGTACATAGATTTCATTTCGGATTGCATGGCCTTATGCCATTTTTTGGAGTCAATGTCTAACATTTCCTCTTCAAAGGTATTAGGTTTATCATCTCATATAATAGACACATCTCCATGTGTAGAGAGTAGAAGGTCATATTTTTTAGCTCTTGATAATCCTCTTAGACCTACGAAGTTCTTATGTATCGGTTTGTGGGATAGTTCCAATGCTTTGTAACTTTTCTATTTGAGGTTCCTCTTGCGGAGTGTCGTTTTATGAGTCTTCTCGAATCTCATCGAGTTCAACTTTCCTCCCACTAGTCCTACCATCTATAAATTACTTCTTAAGGAATATAGCATGCCTAGTCATGAATACCTTTTCTTCTTATGGTTGGTAAAAGTAATATCCATTTATTTATTTTGAAAATCATATAAATTTACACTTTGTTGATTTAGACTTTAGCTTGTCTTCATCAAAACGTTTGACATATGCTTCACAACCCTAAATCTTAAGGAAAGATAAATTTGCTTTCTTTTCTTTCCATATCTCATATGTAGTCTAATCAACGGACTTTGCTAAAACTCTATTCAAAATAAATATTTCCATAAGGAGTGTATATCCCTAAAATGAAATAGACATATCAATTTGGCTTATCATGGGCTAGACCATGTCTAATAGTGTTTTATTCCTTCTTTCGGACACACTTTCATTTATAGTGTTCCAGTTGGGGTCCATTATGAGAGAATCCCATTCTTTCTTAAATGATATAAAAATTCAGCGTTTAAGTATTCTCTACCTTGATTTGATCAAAGTGCCTTAATACTTTTGCTTGTTTGTTTCTCAACTTCAAATCTAAATTTTTTGAACTTTTCAAATGCTTCGCATTTGTGTCTCATTAAATATATGTAACCAAAACGAGATCTATCATCGGTAAAAGATTATGAAATAATCATATCCTCTTTTGCTTAGGTGGACATAAGCCTATATACATCACTATCTATGAGGCCTAACAAATCGGCAACTTTTTCACCTTTTCCATCGAAAAGGGATTTCGTCATTTTGCCAAGTAGACAAGATTCACATACATATCATAAGATTCATAATAAAATTATTCTAAATATCTATTTTTATATACTTTGGACATGCGATTCTCGTTTATATGGCCAAGTTGACAATGCCACGGATAAGTTTTATTTATATAATTTATTTTGAGTCTTTTTGCATTTATATTATATATAGGTGTGTTTATGTTCGAAACACATAAATGATCATTTATATCAGTATTTTCATATAAAATATCATTTTTATAAAAGGAAAAACCTTTGTTCTCAAATAAAAACAAAAAATCATCTTGGTCCAAAAAAGAAATGGAAATGATTTATGTAATTATACTAGGAATATAATAATAATTTCGAGTGTAAGCACAAGTCTAGATAATAGTGCTAACTCATAGGTGCCTACTACTAATGGTATAACTCTTGAACCATTACCCACACATAGATCAACCTCACATGAAGTAGTTTTTCAAATTTATGAAATAGTTTTTCGTACTTCTTTTAGTCCTTTCAAATTTGTGCAAATGTGTGCACCACATCCATTATTAAATACCCATGATGTGAGACTAGAACTAGAAAAGTTTACTTTAATAACATAAATACTTGAGGTACTTTCAAAACTCTTCTTTTACGCCCCTTTATGGCTCTCCTTATCGTCTATCACGTAGAGCTTTTTCCATGTTGGAGGACATTCCTCTTATTCATTTTCCAATTATGAAAATTTAGGCCATAGAAAGCATTACTTTCATTATTTATTGATCTCATCGATGTATTGCCAATCATACTATGCAACAATCTTGACAAGCTAGAAACATTTATGATTTAGTTAATTAAATTACATAAAATAAAACATAATATAAATTAAAGAAGTAAAATCTATGTTCGCTCTCATTATTTTCTTTAAGTTATATAACCTTCAATATAGAACCGAAAAGACTTTTTGATTCATCTTTCTTAATGGGTTAAGATCCCATCCTCCGACATGCATTAACATTAAGTTATCTCAATAAGTCATACATGAAGGATTAGGTAGGCAACCCCTTACCAATTACATTTGATGCAATTCCTAATCTCATTGGCATGACAACTCTTTGTCATATCACATCTTATATGAATATCAATCTTTTCTAACAAGCTTATTGGACATTGAGTTATCTTAATAAACCCAACAACTCATTTTAAGTTAGACCCAATATTTAGGGACATGGCATGGCCTATGATTTGTTTCCCTTGAGGAAGAAGTGATATTGAGTTATCTCAACAAGCCAACAACGACCAAGATAGTTCCCTCCTCATAACGTTGGAAGGTAATTAACTTAATATTTAAGTTAAAATATTTTAATTTAGTAGGTCTCATCCTAGCATGCATACTAACATTAATCACATAATATAAATATATACATCTTATGCATCGCACAAGGATTAGTCAATGGTAATGGATCTCTAATCTAGCCCCCGCAAGCCATAAGAAGACTAGTAAGTCAAATACCTAGGTGAAAAATTATTACAAATTATTCGGGACTTGTCTTCATTTATTGGCTTCTTCTCTTTACATCTATTCTAATTCCTATCTTTTACTTTTATATTTATTTGAATAAGAAAGCTCGAGTTACATTCAATAAGAGTAAGATAAGAAGAGAAATACAATAGAGTAATTGAGAAGATAGGACACATAGGCCTTATTTATCCAAAAAATTTCAAACATTCATTCCCATGAATTAGATTGACTCATCTATACCATTCACCCTTACTTCAATCACATAGATATATGGCATACTAATGAAACAAATCTCATTCAAATAACAATTATAAATCTATTTTTTTGTTCATTTTATATATTTTATCAAAAAAATTTTAAATTTCAATTTTAAGATTTTTTTGAACCTTGGACCTACTTTGAGCTCATAGGCATTTGCGTCTCAAGGGCCCATGGGCTTCGATACCCAAGTGCTCAGCTCGGTGTAATTACATGTGCTTAGCCTAATGTAGGCTTCAAGCCTAGCACACTCGTATGCACGTAACCTATGTATGGCTAATGGTCGGGTGAGTGTGAACGCCTTTGGCCATGTACAAGCCTAACGTGTGGCTCATGTGCTTTAGACACATTGTGACCTACCCCTAGCCTTGGCACACACCTAGCACATGTCTACCTTATTATGTGCCCAATGCACGACTAGCCTACCCGAGTAAGCTTAGCTCGTCACGTGCTTTATGCATGACTAGAGCCGGTCAAAAGCCTTATGTGCATAAGGTATGCCGAGCTTGTCGTGTGCCCAACACAAGATGCCTTATGAGGCTTTTGGCTTATTGTGCACCTAGTGTGTGATCGCCCGGCTAGCAAACCTAGCTCGCCATCCGTCCAACATGTGATCGGCTCGGCTTGCCACATGTGTAGTGTGGGAGCGACCATCCTAGTTTATGTACATTAGCACCAACGTCCAACGTCGACCTTACACACCCCCACTCAATTTAAACCAAAAATTTCAGTATAAAATAAAAAAATAAGATTTATAATCAGTAATAACTAATTCATGCAATTAATTATATTTAACAAAACATACAATCAAATATTCAACAGAGACTCCGCTACCAATTGAAGGATCATGCATCCTATAGAGATACATAATAAAACAAAAATTTCCTCCATCTAAATGGCCCAAGATCATACCATTGAATCAACTAACCATATATTCATGAATTAAAGTATTAAATAAATAATTACCTCTTGTAGTGTAGATTTAAGCCTTTATAAAAAACGACTATCCAAGTGTCTAGCCTCTATCGATAATCTATGCGATCTAAGCACCACACAAGAAGCACTTAAAATTAGTAGAGTGTTAGCTCTATCTTTTTTGATTTGTTTCCTGTTATACTTTAGAAATCTATTCGGAGTAATTTTATGACAACTCGAGAGAGATAGGGAAGATGGCATGTGGTCGGGTTTTTAGGAGAAAACTAGTTTTCCTATTGCTTTCATATAACATGAGCATATCACTCACAAGTCTAACCGCATATAGTCAAAGTCCATTCTTGACAATGCTATGACTTGGGAGATTTGATAATATCATTTATGTGCATTAGTGTTTATCTCATATGTTTCGATCAATTACTAACGCAAACACATATTATAATGACTTCTATCTAATTCTACTCAATAAATAAAAATATATAAGACATAAGAATTAATAGAATTAATTATTTATTATTAATAAAATAAATAATGTAATATTAAAATAACTCAAACCTATCCAAATATGGTTAGATCTTGGGCACCTACACTAACGAAAAGGACATCTCCTTCATGAGTTTATTGTTCGGGGAGACCTATACTTACTCATGGGTCAATAACTAAAGTAAACATAATAATCATGTTATTCCTTACATTCAAGATTCATAAGTTGTATTTTACCATCTCTGCAAAAACATAAATCATCATCACCTAAGCCTTACTTTTCTTATTCCTTTCAACTATTGTCTCCTTTTACTAAAAGTTAAAGTTTTAGGCTCATCACTTTTTTAACCTAGGCTATTTACTAGTTTCATCACTATTATTCATTGTAAGCCATCAAATTATACCAACATCATTCGATAAGTTTTTCCATTATAAGGTAGAAGGCTATCCCTTCATTTCTTTCTATGTTAAGTCATTGCTTCCTAGCTTTCAAACTTGTTTCTAACACGGTCCCTTCTTGAATTTGTTAGAGCTGTTTATGATACCCTACTGACTCTTTATTTTGGAAGCTTTGATTAGAAATGACTTATCATTTAACGAGTCTTGACAAAATTCTTTATCATACTATTCTTTAAGATTTTATCATACCATCGGTAATACTAATATATCATTATGCAAGGGGACCCAAGAAAATGTTATCAAGGCTTTATCTTTTTTTATAACAAGGGTAGTTTTGAAAGTGAAGAATGTATTTGATCATGCAAGGCAAACCAAGAAATTAAAAAGGAAGAGAAAAGGAAAACACATAAAAATGCTTGGCTAAAAACCTTGATTATATCTTTATTAATTTGGACAATGTTATGTGTAATACTTCTTTATAATATCAAAATTTATAGGTTTTAGTAGTTCATCACCATCCATATTTGTCGAATGAGAGCTTCGTTCGAGAATACATTTTTCATCCTATATAGTTCTTTGTAGTTTGGTGCTCATTTACTTTAATCTTTCTTGGGAATTTGTAAAATTTTTCTAAATACTAGTTCTTTTTGAATTCTCAACTCATCTTCTTGTCATATGCCTTTGCCATCCTCTTTTGATATGCGTATGTATGGTAAATAGATATAAGTAGTTTGACACTTATCAAATTAGCATCTCATATCGAATCTTTATCCTTTTTTATTTTTCTAATTCTACCCCTTTTAGAAACTATAGAGTTGGTATCTCTACTTTTAATGGCATCACTACTTCTATCCCATATACTAGAGAATAAAAGGATACCCTAGTTGAAGTTTTAATTGATGTCCAATAGGCATGTAGCACAAACAATAACATTTCATGCCAATATTTGTATGTCACCACCATCTTTTGTATAATTTTCTTCAAATTCTATATGTAAAAGAGTTTGATGCTTAATTTTCCAATATTGGCACAATTCAATCATCACTTTGCCATTCAAGTTTTGGTAATTATCAATTACTAGTGCCTCTAGAAAGTCATATCTATAGATGATGTCTTTCTCAACAAAATGAAACACAACTTTTTAGATCATATATACAAAAACCGTAGCTTCAACATATTTTATGGAATACTCAATCACTAAAAGGATGAAGCAATATTATTTCTTGCTTTAGGATTTGTTAGTGCAATCATATCCATACCCCACATCGCAAATGACCAAGATGATATTATGTCATAAAAAGGTGTTTGTATAGCATTTATCGGTCTACATAAATCTAACATTTATGACATTTCAGTACATAATCGATGTAGTCTTTTCCATGGTGATCCCAAAGTAACCACTCCACTAAGTCTATCAAGTCATTATGTGTCTATTGACATGTGTAGCAAAGATCCCCTCATAGACATCTTTTATGTTTTTTGTTTTGCCTCCTTCACATGTTGACATCTTAGCAACGAATTATCAAAACCTTTTTTATATAGGACTTGGCTATCAAGATAAAAATCTATCATTAACCTTCGAGTGTCTTTTTATCCGTTTTAAAAGCACTTAATAGGTATTAAGGTAGTACTCTTGATATGGCTTTAATTTTTTATTTTTTATTTACCATTCTCCTTTCACCTAACTAATTATTAGCAATGAATCACCATATACATCAAGCTTGTTAACCTTTATCTCCAAGACTACTTCTAGTCCATACACACATGCTTCATATTCTACTATGTCTGTCCGTGCATTCAAATTGTAATTTGATAGCCATTAAACACTACTTCCTATTTGGTGAAATCAAGACTAATCAAATACCATTTCTAAACACATTGACTACAGCATCAAAATACAAAGTCGATGTATTTTTATTTATCTTAAGCTCTTTTTCAATCACTATGATTGATTTGTCAAAAAATTCAAATTCAAAGGCTCATAGTCATTAATTGTAATATGACTTTTCATCTCTAAATTTGGCTAGACAAGTACAACTTTTCAAAGATATACTAAAGTAGATCCATCTCGTGAAATTAGTCGAGTGTTATGATAAAGCATGTATTGTCTAAGTTGTCACCACACCATACCAAGCCACAATAAATTTTTTCAAGTATGCTTGTTTTTGGATTCACAATTGGGAAAATTTTTGCTCAAGTAATCGATAACTTGCTTTTCTATTCTAATTCGTCATGCTAACCTAGGACATATCCTATAGCTATCTTTGTTACCATCAAGTATAAAATCAAAGGTCTTTCATGTGTAAAAACACTAAGAGTGGTGGGTTTTGTAAGTAATGCTCGATTTTGTCGAAGCTTGTTGGTAGTCATCATCCCATATGCCAAGATTCTTTTTCCATAGGAAGTAAAAAATTAATTTACTCGTCATTATTAGTTAAGAAATAAAATGGGTAATGCAATTGAGTTGCCCAAGAAACTTCTAACGTCTCTTTAAGTTGATGGAACTAGCATACTCCGAATGAATTTGACTTTATTTAGATTAATTTCAATTTGTTTATTGTTTATAACAAATCCGAGCAACTTTCCTAACTTCACACCAAATGTGCATTTTGACAAATTCAATTTCAATCGATATTTCCTTAATCTTTCAAAGAGTCTTCACATAATTAGAGTATGATCTTCGTCACCTTTATATTTGACAATCATATCATCTATATCCACTTTAACTTCTTTATGTATCATGTCATAGAATAATGTAACCTTGGCTCTTTAATAGGTGACTCTAACATTCTTCAAATAGAAAGCATGACTTTGTAACAAAAGGTTCCTTGAGGCATAATAAAAGTAGTTTTTTCTTTGTCATCCATAACCATCTTGATCCGATTATACCATAAAAATCTATTCATGAAAAAATAAGTTGTATTTTTTGCTGTATTGTCTACCAAGACATCAATGTATAGCAATAAAAAATTATTTTTTGGATTGGCTTTATTTAGATCATGAAAGTCTACACACATTTAGATTCTACTCGCCTTTTTTTCCAATACGACTATATTTGATACCCATTAGTGGTATTTGACAACCTTAAAGAACCCGGCATCCCACCCGACATCCCACAACTTGTTTATCTCATCTTTTACTTTGACTATGATTTCTAGCTTTGTTCTCTTTAATTTCAAATACACCAGCTTACACCCAAGGTTTAAAGGTAATATGTGTTTTACTATTTTGTTATCCAACCCTAGCATATCAATACATCACCATGGAAACATGTTTGTGTATTCTCTTAAAAGAAAGATTAGACTCTCTTTTTTAACATTGTCTATCAAAGTTCTAACCTTCAACTCTAGTCTATCTTCATCGGCGCTCACATTTAGTACTTCTAACTTTTTTTATGCGAGTGTAAGGGGATGTTTTGATAATTCTACCAGCTTTATGAATTCATTAACATCATTTTCATCTCATTCTTCTTCATCCATTACAATTAAAGTTTCATCAAAGTTAGGAAAATTATATTTAGTGTAATCATTTTCATTTATAAAGAGGATATCATAATGTATGCCCCTAAAACAAACAACAAAAAGGGAAAAAAATGTTAACAAGACATTTTCAATTCTTTATAATTTGACATATTAATATTATTTATAAACATGATAAAGCTCCATATCAAGAGTTCCTTTTGAAGATTTGAGCCAACATTCATTGCAAAGATAAAGAAAAAGCATGATAAAGATATGTACTCAGCCTTATAAACAACGAGATGCTTCCTCATTAGACTAGTTGGTCAACTCCTCACCCTCGACACACTTTCAAACAAACCGATCAATGTCAAAAGCTTCTTTCAAGCATACTAACCGTAAGCTATAGATAGGTTACCACATTTGAGCTAGCCGATGATGATGTTGATGGCGCAAACCGATCTTCACCATTAACCTTTATTACCCTTAGAGTATTCATCATCATATCATCAAACATATAGCCCAAACTCAAATTCTCATCATTAACATATGTCATATATGAAAGCTTCAAAAAGTTAACATGAATGTGAGAAATATCAATCTTCTCATCATTAAGATCTCACCTTTCAATACGAGTCGTTCTTTTCTCCTATTTTTATTTAGTCATTATTTGATAATTCTTCTTAGATAGCTTAAAACCTAGACTAAAATACCGGTATGCTTTCCCTAACTTCATAGAGTTAAATCACTCGAGAATCCAATGCTCATGTCAAAAAGGAGCAACCTACCTTTAACCATATATTTGACTACTATTTTTATAGCATTTGGCAACTTAAACCATTTTGTTTTAGAATTCTCATGAACTAAATCAGTATTAACAGCATGAAAGTTTCCATTACAAGTTCCTTTACCTCAATGTACGAGATTGACATATTTTTAGTGATATTCATAGCTTATCTAACTTTCATAACAACTAATATTCCGCTATCTATGTATTTCAACCTTTGGTGTAAGATGCAATAGCTCTAACAAAGTAAATCCTAGGCCTTTTCAATACCATACTATAAATTGAATGGATATCAATCACTTGCAAAGTGGTTATGAATTGATAAGGCCTAATGTTAAAATTGATATCAGCTTCACCAATGACCTATCAAAATGTACCATCATAAGCTTGTGTCATCATCTTGCTCGACCTCATATATGAGGAATCAACTAGAAAATGATCTAACACATACTTGGGTAATATATTAAGAGTAGACTTATGGTTGATCAGTACTTTGGCTATCATATAATCCTTGCATTTGATAGTGATATACAAGCCTTTATCATGACTAGTACCCTCGTGTCTTAACTCATCTTTCTCGACGTATAAATATGTAATAGTCTATATGCTACCCACTAGATGTTCCATTGATTCGGAGGTAATATCTTATAGAAGATAAAATTCATTGAGAACTTTCTTAATGCTTTACGGAGAGGCTCTAAACTAAGTATTAATAATAGTAAAGAAATATGAGAAAGTGTCTTGTTCAATTTGTCCACCATGTTATACTTACTATGCTTCATCAATTTTAAGAATTCCACTCGCTTTCTCATCATTCAATGGTTTGTTTACTTTAGCACCCAAAGAAGTAGACTCGATACCTTTATCTTTTGCTATTCTTATCTCATTAGTGGTAAAACACCTTCTTTATATATATATATATATAATTCTCCCTATATCAACCACTCCATCGAAGAAATCTTTATCATGACATTGGACATACTTGTCAAAGGAAAAGATCAATTATTATAAGGGATAACTTGATAGTTAGTATTTATAGAAGTATATGCTTTTAGAATTAAATTCATAAGGTCTACTTCATTTACCTCATATTAAAGAGTTTAGAACATTCACTCTTATGGCTTGAAAATAACACATTCACCTCGAGCTTCACTTTTTGTTTTTCCACTCTCAAGGTTTACGGTATTAATATAGTTTGAATCATCCGATGAAATTCACAACAATCATCGATATCATATTTATTTGCTTTGTGGAATTTATAAATGTCTTTAGCATGAACAAAAGCTTGGTATTCGAGTAAGCATCAACAAAGGTAATGGCATTCATTATATCAAACAAGCTAGACATAAAGATCTTCAACATTGACCTCTTATTGGCATGTATCACATCATCTAATGACATCATGTTTACTCTACCTATATCGGTATGATTTGGTAAGAGATAAGAATTCACATTAAAAGCATTTAGGTTCTCTTCGAATGAAATCCATCCTTGTTCAATAATGATCGAACTTTTCTTTCAAAACAAACATAGTTTTTAATGTTGTCATTAGGTAAACTCGTTATGATACACACATACTTCATTAGGCTTCTACCATTATAGAAATAGAGGTTGTAATAAAGGAAAGGCAATAGAGTCACTTAACCAATGGATATAAGATGCTTGAAGAGATCTCCGAGAGAAATGGAAAGAAGTGGTAGAATACATTTAAACACCTTAATGTTTAGGATCCTTAAATTATTCTAATTAAAAGAAAACTTGTTGATTATGTAATTGTTGGAATGCCAAAGGATTTTTTAGAATGGCTTGCGGCTAATGTTGTATGAAATTTGGTGTTTGAGTTGTCATGCTAATGATATTTATAGGCATGGTACTCATTTGAGTCACATACCGAGAAGTAAAATTAGTTAGCATGTCTTGTGAAAAGAATTGATTATTGGTTTTCCAAGCGACTTTCCACGGGCCTCTTAGATGAAAAGAAAGTGATTCAATCGATGCACACCTACATCTTTCCTTTTTTTCAAAACTACTCTTTTTAGAACTAGATTTAGATGGATCAACCACTCTTGCTCGTTAAATCTAATATATGGTAGATGCTATCTCCACAAAATGATTATAATCATAATAGGGTGTCTTAAAGGTATTTATGAAAAGCATAACCAATTTCTTTTCTAGTAGTAGGGGTCAAATTCTAGAAGCAATCTCCTACCATCTCGAGGCATATTCTCTCATCGAGTCATTCATACTTTTCTCTATGGAATGTAAGATAGACATATTATGAGTTTCTTCTAGGTTAAACTTATAGTACTTTCTAAAAAATTTAATTAGATCCCTCCTCCTCTTGATTTTCATTTAGTCTAGGTTAATAAAGCAACCGAAAGCCAAACCTTTGGTCTAGGTTAATAAAGCAACCAAAAGCCAAACCTTCTAAACTCTCTAGAAAGAAGTGAATTAAAAGCTTTTTATCATAAAACACTCTAATCATCTTGTTAAGTAAAACTTAAGATGTGTTCTTAGGCACAACTACTAGTGTATTTTTTGAATTCGACACTTAAAATTTCTTTAAAATCACCATATTTGATATCAAGCATTTATCCATTGCTATACGTGAACTTCTCTGTCTCAAACTCTAAAATTGACTTATCCTTTTCCACATCATTAGTAGTAAGATCAATAGTAGGAACTGTTTGAGTTTGTAGAGTGCGCCGCAACATCAAAGTTGGGGTTATAGCTTTTTTAGGAAAACTAGCTTTAACATGCCCTTTGGTACCGATACATTGATCGGATTTGCCATATTAAAACTCTTTTGATAAGGAATAAAAAAATAGTGGCATTAAATTTGTAATCTAAGGACTAAGTGTGGGTACGGTGAATGATGCTTCTTGGGTAGTAGATGGCTAGCCCACTTCTAGATTGGGAGAAGGCTCTATAGCAGCACGAATTTGCAAACTTTACTAATATAAAGCCGCAAACCTAGCAACTTCTCATTTGCTTAAATAAACCTATCTCTTCATTGTCCATTTTTTCTCTTCTCTTAGTATTATAAATTCTTAGAGAAAGTGTTATCTTAGTAAGACGACCTATATTTCTAAACCGAGAGGTAAATAAAAAAATATGAAAACATAAATAACATATTAACATAAATAAAGATACATGAGACTTGATATAGAGTAGCTATTATAGGGGGTGACAAAAAAACCTATTTCTTTTTAATTCTTCATCTACAAAATTACTTGCTATAGGTTTAAAAATGTGATGAACTATATTAGTAACCTTTTAGATGATGTCAATCTAAGCGAGTTATCCTTATTGTAGATTGGTTTAAACTATTGAGAACTCATTTTCTACTTTATTTTAATGTAACCATCGGGCTCATAACATATTTTTAAATGGTGTCAACATCCATTGACATGAAACGAGTTAGAACATTTATAAAGTTTTTATCCATAAATTATCAACAAGGAATCATCATGAGATTTTTAGTCTAACTTGATTGATATATTTATTATCTTTAAGCCATTCATCACATCAACATCATCATCATTGAATATCATTCATTATTTTTGAAGAAAAATAATGAGTCTTCATTATTTAAGATTGCAAAATATGTACATAAAGTTTGACTTGTTTATAAAAATTATTCCTCATAAACTAAAGATAGAAAATATATACATGATTTACTCGATTCAATGATTTAATTATATCAATCCTCACACTTTGAGGACTTTGCCACATTAAGCTATCTTTACTAGTAGATTATCACATTTCCTCATGTATGAGGCAAAGATTTCAACTCTAAAATTCTATTCTCTATTATTTATGTGTAAGTTAAAGTCTCGTAAGGCTTTGACTTTCTTAGTCATCGCCTTAATTTGAGCTTCCGAACTTCTCTAAACTAAGCATGTGTGTTCTACTTACTCGAGCCCAATCATGGTTTGTGTTTGCTTAGTAGATAGATTGCCTTTGATAATTAACTAAAAATACATTTTTCTATTTTTTCCACCTTAGCTATCTTCTTTTCAATGATAATAAATTATTCTTTGAACTCATTAAAATCCTTGAGTACTCTTTTGGGACATCTTTCGGACCATCTTTCTCTTTTTAGAGTTCATCTCTATTCTTTTAGTAAACACTTAACTCAAGATTAGATTGCTCATTTTGGAACTTCAAATTCCTAATATGAGTTGTCTTTTTTGCCAATTCAATCAGCTTGATAACATAAGTTTTTCTAACCTTTTCCCTATAGGGCAATGTTTTGCCATTTTAGCATATCTCTTTCCAATTTTTGAACTTTTTCTTCAACCAATTCTTTTTTTTTCTTTTTTTTTATTTAGCCAAATCATCTAATAGTTTTTATTTTTCAACTCTATGTTACTAAAGCTCTTTCTTTTGAGCTTTATCTTTAGCTAATTTTTTTCATTTAACGAAATCATCCAATAGTTTCTATTTCTCAATTCTAAGTTACTTAAGCTCTTTTCATTCCATCTTTTTTGTAAAAAAAACTTCTTTTAACTCTTCTTTTAACCTTCTTTTCTTTCCTTGAAACAGAGTTGATCTAACTTGTAAATGTACTTGAGGATTCTCAAACTTTGGAGAATGATAGTTTTTTGGTTAGCAAATGAATTAAACAATATGATTCCTTCAACTTGAATTCGACTTGTTTAAAGTCTATAAGTTTTTACTCTTATAGCTTGTCACGAGTAAATACCCTTTGGTTATGGCTACCTCTCAACCATCTATCTTTTGACCAACCATTCCATATATTAACCAATTATCTTGAAAGTGCTTTAAGAATTTATGTGAAGCATCATTCTTTAAACGCCTTCAAATTTTTCCAAACTGACTATTCTCAATATGTATTGCTCATAACTAAATTGCCTAAATACTATACTAGGCATATAACAAGTTTCTCGAGTTGCTCTAATAAGGGAAAATTGAGGATGCATTCCATAATAGGCAAGTATAATGTTTTATTCATCCACACTATTTTCCATAGAAAAGTGGCATTTGACAAGTTAAGTAATAAGGAAGTCCATTTTTATTTAGAATGATTTTTCCATATCACATTCATAAATTCTCTTAAAGATTCTTGGTCTTTCTAACGGATAGATCTAAATATTGACTTATGTGCTTCTATATGGTTAATGGTCTACACATACAATAACTACACATAAGATCTCATTCCACCCTTCCTAAATCTTTGACGATGGTTAAAAGACAAGACTATTTTGGTAAAAATGGTAGAAATCGGGTTAACTAAATTTTCTCCACCTTAATAAAGACATTCACTATGTCTAAACCGATTACACTGGAAATAGATGGAAATCAATCATTCTAAAGATGATAGAAATGTCAACTTCTTTAAAGTAGTTTTTGTATCCGTTAAGCTTTACTTAAACACATCATACCAAGCTCTATAATGCCAACCCTCAATTGACCCTTTAACATGTGCTTAACTCATATATTTATTAAGCTAGTCTTGAACTCTCCTAACCACCTTATCATATTGGTGATAAAGGTACATATGGTATAAGGAATTTGACATCCGAAGGAACTAATGATACTCTTTTAGAGTAGGACTCACGTTGATGTTTAATATAATAAAATATTAATATGATGGATTCTAACACTGGATTATGGCTTTAAGTATTGGTGTTTTGACTAGTATCTCTAATAGTGAGGCTAAATTCCCATACTTACCTTTAATCCTTTGCTAATCAACTAAAGTTAGAAGCTTCTAGCATTCTAAAATTTTGTTAGCATTATTAACAACCAGATTGAAAATGAGTTAAGTCATGAAGGTTACTCTAAAATCCATCTCTCAAATATTCTCCCTCTATATGTTAAAGAGTTGGGATTCAACCTAATAAATTATTGTTGTCTTGAACTAAATTTGAACTTTTTTGTCACCCATTTTGAAACATCATGACTAACTATCTTAGTTAAATTTTTAATCACTTATGACTTTTCTTGTGCATTTAACCTGAAGGATGATCTTAGGGTCTACTTCTAGCCATTATATGAACGGATAGGATCTATCTAAGTCTTAATGCGATACCTTCCGAGTCTAGCAAAGCATAATAGAGTCACTTGGGAATAATCACATCAACGAGTAACAATCACAAAAATTATTGATTACCCATCACAACCATGGCATCTAGCAAGAAGACTTGAGGTTTCATGAGTGTTTACCTAGGATGAAACCGGGGTTGAGGCACCACTACTAACTTCTTAGAACTTAAGGCATATATGTGTGATGTTATATTTTTATACTAATCGTGCAAGGGCACAACTCTATATGTAATCTTAAAAATAAAAATAAGAGCTATAACTAAAAAGCTTTAAGAAAAAACAACACAAGAAATGTACATTCATGCCAAAAAACACACATTCATATAGTCAATATATCACAACATATGCACAAGTACAAACACAAGCACAAGTAAACAAATTAAGACTCACACACAAGTTATGTAAAGCGAGATATATTACTTAAAAATCAACTGTATAGGCATAAAAGCATAACATACAAAGATGGAATTCATACATAAATTCAAAGCTTAACCCTAAAAAGACCCTAATATAGTTGCCAAACTATCATGGATGCAATGTTAGTGGTTTAACAAATGCTTTAGGAAAGATAAGGAAATAAGAAAAGAGTCACCACCTAGTATTAGGGAACTAGAAAAATAAAAAATATTTGGTCTACATAAGATTCTAGGTAAGAGGTTGGTTACTAATAAGGAATATTAAAATCACACTACTATGTCCTATCCGAGGTTGGCAACATTGTATGCATATTGAATATCAATGTCCGGTCTTACCATGTTGTGAGTCTATGGCTATTCGAATAAACTTATCTTTAGATTGAAGTGGATTGATTGAGTGATTGGAGAGTTAGGCCAATCCAAAGCAAGTTTCCACACTCTAAAATAAAAGAAAGAAATGCTTAAGAAATAGCAAGCCACTAATAGCTTTAAGCTCATAACACATAAAATTAGTGAGTCACTAATGGCTTCGAGCCCATAACACAACATTGGCAAGCCACTAATGGCTTCGAGTCATAACATCAAATTAATGAGCCACTACATAAAATTAACGAGCCACTAATGGCTTTGAGCTTATAACAAAAAAATTAATACATCACTAATGACTTTGAGCTTATAACACAAAAATTGAGGAGCCATTAATGGATGCGAATCCATAACACGAAAATTGGTGAGTCACTAATGAATGTGAACCTATAACACAAAATTTATGAAATTAGTGAGCCATTAATTCTTGCAAGCTCATAACATAAAAATTGGCGTATTACCTTTAATTACTCACATATATGACATTAGCTCTTAAAGCTAACTTCAAAAAATTCAACATACACACATATACATTTTAATTCATCACATATGCATTATTAACTTTTAAAGCTATTCTTGACAAATTCATCACATTCCATACATACCACATCTAATTCATCACAAATATGGTGTTAACTTTCGAGTTAACTCCAATCAATTTGTTGCATTCTACGGACCATATTTAATTCATCACAAACATTACATTAACTTTCAAAGCTAATTCTAACCAATTTCTCGGATTAACACATACCACATTTAATTTATCACAATAATGAATATGCTCAATTACACATACTAGGACTAGAACTCGCACTAGATAAACCATTTGAATTAAAAACTCATTTCTAGTCCTTCTAACTCTATTGTAGAGCATCGACACTAATTTTATGTCTTTTTAAGATATTTGAGATCTTAGATCATTTCATATTTGATATGCAATGGCATATCTCAATCGCACTTTAAATATCTAATAATCAATAAATATCATAATTTATTCTCAATATTTATCCATCCATATTAAGTTTGAATAAAATTAAAAAATAACGAAAAAATATGAAAAACTCACATGATTATTCAAAATGGCTAAAGTGCCATTTTTCTTGAGAAAAGACCAAACTACCCATATTGGTAGTTTTTTTCCTAGAAATTGATTAGATCATTTTTCAGCCACTCGAACAAGTCAAAGCTATTTAAAAAGATCAATAAAACCTTATCTACCCTTCAATAAAGATAATAGCCAATGCTATTAGCTAGAGAGGTGGGGGAAATCACCATTATCGAATATGTCCTATTTTGTTTGCTCAAAAAGCATAAAAAATATATATATTTAGAGTTTAAATCAACTAAAAATAGACTTAAAACCCAATTTCTTAAAGAAATCAAACGGGTAAGTGGGTTTAAGGGCTATTTTTAACTAATTAAATATTTTTTTTCTTTCACATAGCATTATCGATTCAAATTGTCTTTTTCCTAAATTTTTATTTTAGTGTTTGAGTTACTATTTTGAATTTTGATGCGGGAAAGTGAGTTATTAGGGCTACTAGGTTTGCACAACGGGTTGGAGGTGTGATAGCCGGTGATGGCAAGTCCGTTAGTATAAGTTCTCAAGATCCAACCTATTTGCATGGTTTAAATATTGTATTATTGTATTTTTATTAACAAAGAATTTTTTCTATTAATTCATGTTATTTATAATTTGATAGAGTTAGATAGAAGTCCATATGATATTTATTTCTTTGATGATTGGAAAATAACGAGACAAACATCAATGCACTTAAATGATATCATTAAATGTCCCAAGTCATGGCATTATTAAAATTGAAAATTGATAATATCCAGTAAGACTTTTATATGCTATGCTCTTGTTATAAAATAGCAATGAGAGATCTTACACCTATTGGTATGGTTATACCAAAACAAGTATATGAGTGAATAATGTTAAAGAACATATCATTAGATGTAACTCGCCATGAGAATTTGGTATAGTCTATGAAAATTTTATATGAGATGGGTATAAGTAGCCTTTTGACTTCAAGTTATCATGATTATCTCATTACATGATTGGTGTACTTTGACATTCAATTCAATGGGCTTGGTAAAAAGCTCAATGTGGATGATTCATTGGATACATCGAAATCTAATAAAAATAAGTAGATAACTAAGATAAGATATGTCATTCCTTATATACTAAAAGAGTTATCATATTGCACTTCAATAAATGTTTGTTCAAAAATCTATGGCTATAGTGAAAGTATACCAATAGAGCATGATTAGTTTACTTGAGAGCTAAGACATTCAAAGATCGAAGAAAACTTATATAATCATAATTGAATAGACACCAAACTAAGTTTGAGATCACACTATGATAAATTGACATGAGGACTAAATTGTATAGAAACTATACTCGTGAAAGGTTATTGCAAATTAAGTAATCCTTCTAGATAATTAGGTAGTCATGATACCTAACTAGATGCCAATGTTAATTTATGTATCAAGAGATAAAATAATTATCATTTAGTTGTCTTTAATTTTTGATATATTGCCAACATATCTAAAAGTCTATTGAGCAACATGCTTAAGCTTGACATTGACACGGATAAAGAGAAGTGAAAATTATGAATGAAAAATGGGAATTGAAATGATTGATTTCAATTTCTTAAGCACTAATTTTTTTTTTTGGAAAATAGTTTACTAATTAGGAAATAACTTCCTAAAATGGATTTTCTATAATTTAGAAAATATTTTCATAAATTAAGTTTCTTAAAATATTAGGAAGTAGTTTCCTAATTTGAGTTTTCTAAAATATTATGAAATAGTTTCCTAAATTAGGTTTTGTAAACTAATAGGGGTAACTTAGAAAATATTTTTCTAATGTGAGCCTCCCTAAAATACCCGACCTAGCTTACTTGTATGGTCCATTTAATTATTGAGCTATTAGGCCAAAGGTGTTTGGCCAACAATCTTAAGTGAAAGCTTACAAAGGGTATTTAAGTGGATGGGCATTTTGAAGAACTTCATGTAAACATTTATTAAACTTAATATATAGGGTTTATAAAGATAAAAAGATGCATCAAGCCATATAAATTCTTTCACATAAAGAGTTGAGCGAATTCCCTAAATGAGAGAGAGAGGTACAATCTTCCTTACATAGAGAAATTGCACCAACTTCTTGTTAGTGTAAGTGCCCAAAATCCAACCATGTTTGATGGGTTTGAGTTATTTTTTTTATTGCATTATTTATAAGAAAATATGTCTTTCTATTAATTCTTTTCATTTACATTTATTGATTGAATAGAATTAGATAGAAGTTCACATAATATGTATTTGCATTAGTGATTGATCGAAAGACGTGAGACAAACACCGATGCATATAAATGATATCATTAAGTATCCCAAGTCATAGCATTATCAAGAATAGACATTGACTATATACGGTTAGACTTATGAGTGTTATGGTCATGCTATACGATAGCAATAAGAGATCTCGCACTTATTGGTATGATGATGCCAAAGTAAGCATTTAGATAATTTATGTTAGAAAATATATTACTTGGACTTGACTCATTATGAGAACCGATTTGGTTTGGTCCGTGGGAATCTCATACGAGATGGGTACAACTGGTCGTTTGACTTAAAGTCATCATGGTTATCTCACTAGAGGCTTTATTCACTTTGACACTCATTTCGATAGATCCAGTAAAGGGTTTCACATGGTAAATTCATTGGGTTCATTAGGAATCTAATGGAGGTAGGTGGATGACTAAAATAAGAAATGTCATTCCTTATATGCTAAAGGAGTTATCACATTACACTTTAATGAATGTTTACCGAAGAAATATATGACCATAATAGGAGTACACCAATAAAGCATAGTTTGTTTACTCCATAAGCTACGACATTTAGAAATCAAAGAAAGTGTGATCATAATTGAACAAGACTTATAACCAAGTTCCGGATCACATTATGATAAGTTGAAATAAAGACTGATTTATATGATAGCCATGCTTATGAAAGGTAATAACGGATTAATTAATCTTCTTAGAGAATTGGGTAGTCATGATGCCTTGTTAGAGGCCAATCCCGACTTATGTATCAAGAGATAAAAGAGGTGTCTTTTGTTTTTAATACATTGCCAATATATCTAGAACCTTATTGAGTCACACATAAGTTTAAGCATTCACATGATTAAAGAGAAGCAAAAATATTAGAAAAAGTTTCTAATTATGAAATTTTTTAATTTTCGAAAGGATTTCCAAAAATGAAAAGTTTCCTAAAAAGGAAGTTTCATAAAATGAAAAATTTTCTATTTTCGAAATCAATTTTCTAATTTGGAAGTAGATAACCTAAAATAGAAAATACTTTCCTAATTTAGGATAAAAGGTATTTTGAAAAATTATTTTCTAATGTGGGTCATTTAAAATTATCTAAGTTTATTTATTTAGATGGGCCAAATTAATTAATTGGGCCAAAATGGTTTTTGGTCAATAGGTTTAATTAAAATCCCGAAGATATTTTGGTAGAAGGATAAACATGAACCTTATTAGATAAGGATGAATGTTTTATAGATAAAGATCAAAAGCCTACATGTTAAATAACTCCTAATCCTTAGAGGATTAGGAAGCAACAACCAAGAGTCCAATAAGAATTAGTTGCTGCCTCCTCTCTTTGTCTTTGGAGAACAAGGAAACTCTCCCCCTATAAATAGAATGAGAGGTGTGGCAAAAGGTTAATTTTAAAGAGAGAGGGAAAATTTGGTAATAGAAATAAAGAAAATTAGGGCATTCAACCCAAAATAAAAATAAGGAGAAAATTTTTTTCTCCCAAACCTTAGCATGCCATCTTCTCTCTTTCTCTCTCTCTTGGGTTGTCACAAAATTACTCGGATTAGATTTCTATAGGAAACACTAAAGAAATCAGAAAAGATGAAGCTAGTACTCTACCAATTTTGAGTGATTCTTTGTGGTTGCTTGGACTACATGGATAATCAATACAAGTCGGATGCTTGGACGGTTTCTTTCTCTCGCTAAAGAATTTAGATCTATACTATAAGAGATAATTCTCTCTTCATCACTTTAATTTATGAATATATGGTTAATTGATTCAAAGAAATGATCTTAGGCCTTTTAGATGGAGGAAAATGTTTTTTTTTATTCCGTACCTCCATAAAATGCATGATCTTTCACTTTTACAAAACGAAATAGAGCAATCTTTTTGCGAAAGAATTCTTATGTTAAACTATATAGTAGAAAGAATTAGAGCTAAAACTCTTGATCTTCTATCGCTTTTTTGTGGCGGTGTCTAAGTTGTATAGATTAAACCAAATACTTAGACGATTCAATCCATTAACTTGATATTGGACTTTAAGAGCCAACAATCTAAATGATTTTTGTCAATATATTTAGTTGATTCAATGGCTGATCTTAGGACTTTAGATGAAGAAAAATAGAAATTTTTATTTATTTCACTTATCCATATGATGTATTATCTTTTAAGGTTTAGGTTATTTTTGGTAGTGGTATTTTGGGGAGGTTTAACGGCTATTGGGTTTTGATTTTTGGGGCTACTCGGTTTAGGGGTTTGAGGTCGAAGGTTTGGATGCTATGAGTGGTGTTTTGATATCACTAGATTTGTATGGTGATTGGAGTGATCTGGGACTACTAGGTTTTGATAGAGGAGTGGTCGCGACTATTGGTTTTTGACAAAAGAGTAGCTAAGGTTTTGGGATTGGATTGTGGTGGTTTTAGGTGTGTGATACTTGTGGAAATGATGAATAGTTTAGTGATTAATAGAGGAGTGGTTGAGATTGGTGATCAGCGGTGAGGTTCCAGTGGTGAGTATGTAGGTGAAGAGTGAAAATGATAGATGTTACGGAAGAAAAAGAGAAAAAAAGGTTTTTATAATGGAATTTTTAGGGTTATAAGTAAAAAATCAAATTTGGTCCTTCATTTGTCTACTTTTTTCAACATCAATGCACATCCCTTTATTTTTTTCTTGGATCATGCCCTTAATTGAAATTCTTTAGTCTCTATTCTTTTAATATTTCTTGATTTCGTACCAATCCATTCCTAATTAAGGTCCTTAAGTTTTAATTCCTTTTAATTAAACCTCCAATTAGCTCTTCTTTGGTCCTAATTTCTCACATTTTTTTTTAATTAGACCTAAATCATGTCTTCTTTTTTATTCTCTCTTCTTTTTCTTTCTTTTTTCTAAATTTTCTCTAAACTAAAAAATTATAGGATTCCTAAAAATTCTAATAGAGTAAAAAAATTGTACAAAGGAAGTGACATAAGAAGATGCTTGATTTTGATATTTAATTATTTTTATTATTCTTTTGGGAAAAGTTTGTAAAAATAAATGGGATGCAAATTTTGGTGTTAACAATATAAAAAAAAATTAAATAAGTTACTAAATAATAAGATAAATTTTTACAATCTAATCAATAAAAATATTATATAGTTTGTAACTTAAAGGTACCACGATTATATGCCATTAAATCACTATAGAAATTGCTAAATGGACAATATAGGAAAGAATAAATGTTGTACTTATCTCTTAAGAAAAAGTACTTAAATGATCACTTTTCTTTAGGTCTACCATTATTTTCAATAGGATCAAATTAGTAAAACCTTCAAAAAATTTACTCATCATTCTTAGCAGGGTCAATTGATCCTTCTAGACAAGTTATGGTTTTCTTTTAGTTATATTATACAAGTTTGATTACATGCAGGAGAGCGAGCAGTAAAATAGTTTGAATATAAATTTTTTTTTTACATTGATCACAATTTGTAAATTAAATTTAGGGGTGATTGACGATTTTAATGATTTCCGTGCTTGTTTAATTACCTAAAACTAAAACTTTTGTGAAAGAATAAGACGGACGAACTTGTTTTTTAGATTCCTAATTTACATTTGGGATCTTTTTCATTTCAAACATTCAATTTTTTTAATTTAAAGTAGGCAATATATTATAAAGCTAGATGAATCATGATTAGGTTTTTAGGATTATTGAAATACATGTTCTTTGCAAAATTGTGTGAGTTGTGTAACTATGCATAAAATATTAGTGTGATATTTTTCTTATAAGTATCCTTTAAACTAGTCCTAAATATGGTTTAAGTAAAAAAGATGTTATCAACAATTGAATGAAATGATTGAATATTCTAAAACATCTATCTACTCCAATATTTTGAGTTACTTAATAACTAGGGATAAATATTACCAATGTTTACTATTACGTCGAACGACTACATGAAATATAAGTGTCCAAAACATTTTGGGTGTGTAACTTATTGAGTAATTGGATGTACTCATCATACATATTTGTATTTGCATAAAAAGAGAAGTGATAACTTAAAGACAAACAATCAAAGGATACTCTAAATAAATATTTTTTTAGAAAAAAAAAACATGAACACCCTTGTTTGCTACCATATTTGTAGTGGTAAGAATGGAATGCTGCAAGATTAGTTATCACATGATTTGCTTATGTTGGTTGCATGATAAACATGATTGAGTTTGAAATTATGTATGGATATATTAACTAGAGAATATGAGTATGTTTAGTTTTTCTTTGTTTGCTCTTGTTGTATTTAGAATTGAAGATTTGATGTTTACATGAGTAATAAAATATGTAAATAAAAAATTTAGGATCAATTCTTATGTGAAAGTAGTTTTACTAGATTAGTAGATAGTGATATTAAATCACTATCCAAAATTCTACAATCCAAATGCCAAGATAATCTTTCTTTGTTTTACTCTTTTATAGAGAGTTGGAAACTTTCAATTTCTCTACCTTTTTGCCTATTTTGTTGTCTATATATATATATATATATATCACTATATGAAAATCGATAATTAGCGATGGATTTTTCCATCACTAATTAGCCAATATTCATCACTAAAGTCACTTAACAATGGCATAGTGACAAAAATATCTTTCATCGCTAATATTAGCAATGGAAAAAAACCATTCATCACTAATATAGTGATGAAATTTCTATCGCAAAATAGATAACGAATTGTTGCTAAATCAATTATCACAAACTATCATATTAAGCATCGCTATTCTATTGCTAGTGTCGTTGTTGTTTAATGATCGATATGCCATCACTAATATCCAAAGCCAATGCCATCCATTGCTATGCCATCACCGAATGTCAAACAAATCCATCACAAGTCCATCGCCATTGATATGGAAATTCGTCAAAAATTCGTTGCTATTCCATCGTTAGTTTTATTTTGTAAAAAATAATTTTATTTTGTAAAAAATAATTTTATTTTTTTATTTTTATTTTTTTAAATTAATGATATTCACGATAATAATTAATAATTAGAAAAAAAAGTATTATTAAAATTTAAATATTATAAATTAAATATAAATTAATATTAACAAAAAAAGATTTTGGTAGTACATATGAAAGAAAGGAAAAAAATTTTAAAAATGAATTGTCACTCTTGATTGTCATCCTGTTTGTCTAATCCTTTATCCTCCTCCTAAGACTCAATAGGGGGCCCGATAGGATGAACGATGGAGTCCCGACTAGTGGGTGAATCTATAAGCAACTCAAACATCCGTGCCAACCTAATCAATATGAAAGCGATCATTTTGTGCCGAGAATTAAGCCTATGTATGGTACTCTGTTGCTTTGTGAAAAGATTTTGTTTGCTCATTTTGTTTGACTCCGTATCCATTTTATCACATCTTTTATCTCCTTGTACTACCTTCAAACCTCCTCGTTAGAAATGTCATCGGTATAATACGATGACGGAGGAAGAAGCAACTGCGACCTTATTAGGAAAGATAATGCACCACCTTTATGCCTACGCCATGTACCCTCTTCTTTTCCTCCCCTACAACTTCAAGGTATATGGCATTCTTACTAACCTTTGGCTCTAGGATTCCTTCCGCCTACCGCATCAAACCGAGCTTCTTGTATGAACTCTTCAACATGCTCTTACATAATTGAAATAATGATATCATCAAAAAATTAAAAAAAAAGTTATATTATATTTTGATATATAAAATTTAAAATTAAAAAACACTTACCATTATTTTCTAAGAGCACAAATCGATGAAAGAGCCATCTTGTTGATTATGAGTCTCTTGAAACAGACTCAAAACTTGTTGGCTCATGACCCAATTTTGCCTCCTAAAAAAATTAATCACAAACAATATCGGATGAAAATTTAAATTTTTTGAAACATGTAATTCATAATAAAAAGCATGTAGTTTACCAAGCGATGAACGTGCTCTTTCGAAGAGATAGATCCCCTTGTATGCTTGGAAGGACCCATACCAAGGCCACCAATCTTTGACAATTGGTTTTCATGATGCTTGCTCTAAATGAGCCTTCGATAAGGTTTTGCAAAATCTTATTTCCGTAAGTCCCAAACCTTCGTTTAATAAAAGTAGGCCATTAAGCCAATAAACCACACTTGTAGATGAAGTCGGCATAGTGCTTTCTTGCCGAGGCTTTCATGCTTCTCTAACAAACACCTCGATGGTCAAATCACAATCAAAATGTTTACGCATGAATAAAAAAAAATTAACATTGACAACTTTATTTAATGATAAATTTTTATTTTAATTATAAAAAATTAATAATATGTTATCCTAAATTCACTAAAGTAGAATTGTTTAGTGAGGTCCGAGATAGACTTCCAAGCCGATCCGGATGTCCAATCGCTCTTTGAAGTCATGGTTATCTTCGCGACACAATCTCTACTAGGCGGAGTGAAATAATCAAACATCAAAAGAAAAAGAAGGAAATTAAAAAAATAGGCTGAAATTATTAAAATGATATGTTAGAATATCAAATTTAACTAATTACATATCATCCTCGAGTGATAGAAATATGCCACCGATTGGAGGAGCTCTAGGAGCTATCTAGAATGCCATGTACATCGGTGGATAAGAACTCTCTAAGGAAGGCATTGAAACATTTGGTGCTAGTACGGGAACCTCCGGTATATGTATAAGAACCTTTAGTGCTAGTGCAAAAACCTATCCAATGGGGCATCCTGTATGGTTAGAGTCGATCAATTCTAGTTAAGGATCCTAGTACGCTACCACCGGACGGCGATGCTCATCCATGATTGCTAAAATGTGATCCCATAGTGATTGAGGGAGGTTGGTCCAAACCATGTGTAACTCGCTGAATTATATAAGCTTAAACAAATAAACAAAATATAATAAATATAGTATCAATATAAAGAAATAAAAAAATAAAAAATTTTCTAATTACCCGATAAACAACCTATTTAAATACAACACAATCAAAATACATAACCACCATTTTGAAAATGTATCAAAATGATATTCTTTACTATGATTAAAAAATAATGAAATAAAAAAATACAAAATATATATTTCATTAAAACTATCGTCATCATTATTTAAGTTATCATCTCGGTCATCCGATGTATTTTCATAGTCATTCTCATCATTTTCGTTAGCCATGACTACTTTTATATCTGTAAATAATCCATTTGGATCATTTAATAAAATAACATTCTCGACTTTCTCTATCAATTTTTGTTGGATTTTAAGATCATCCTACTGAAATGGCTTAGCATTTTGTTGGATGATAGTAGATGAATCAAACAAGCCAAATATTGATCTAGCTTTGACCTTACAAATAGCCCACCAATCTTGATTTTCATGCATCAAGCTAGGGTACTCGGCATAAGACACTCGAGTTGATCTGTGATGATAGGAAAAATGGTTCATAATTGTTCAAGCTTCTCTTATAGTTAACATCCACAAGTTTGTTCTTTGGATGAACCCTTGTTCTTTGTGGTGTAGGATTAAGCCAATCACATTTGAATAATACTTGTTCTCTTAATTGGTAATACGGGATACTCTACTTTAAAAATTTGTATCGGTATCTCATAATAGTCTCTCTCGGTTGTATTGTAATTGGTTCCTTGAATGGAAACACCACTATTGAAAGACCTTATTTCCGAAGATCTTTAAATAACTAGTTTTTCATGGAAATTGCTTATGATTTTGTGTCTATAAATTCGGCCTCAAATCCCCTAAAAGTTTTAGTTACCTTTTAATTAATGCTACCTACTTACTAAATATGAATAAAATGATAATACTCATACATTAGCTAAACTAGAGGCAAACTCGGTTTTAATTAGAGCATTAGCCTTATTCTCGGATATGAAGGGATTGTTTAGTCATATTTTGACAAAAAGTCTACTAAAGAGGATTAACAATAAACATGAGTCGAGTATCTATTATGCTTGCTAATATTATGATATTTAATTAAAGATTTATGACCTAGAAATTAAATTTTCATAAACTCACTCAATGTAAGGTTTTACTTCTTCTCGATTTAGTGATATATATTGATGGGCTACTTTGTGTTTGACTTGTGTAAATTTTCATTTTTTGTGTCAACCAATTAGTCAACCTTAATGTTTGAATACATATAATATCTCTTCAATGCGGTTGCTTTCTTTTCCACTACACTCGGTATTACATAACACTTTTTTATGCTTAGTATGCACATGAGGCTCAAAATAGTGCTAGAAAAACAAGGTGGTTTCTTCAACTAGATATGCATTGCATATTGATCCTTCCAATTTAGCATTATTCTTGACATTATTTTTTAGACCTCATAGATACTTACAATATAAATTATTTTAATATTTGATAGTTGAAAATTTATTTAATTTTACATTAAAATTCAATGTCAATATGTTTCAAATGGATACATCCATCAATATTGTATATTCCCATAATGGATGCCTTATATGGCGAGATGAATTGGAAGATGTTACATGGAGTTATAAAAGCTAGGAGGGAATATACGCTCTCATTAAGCTGCAACATATAGTTTTCCCTTATCATTGTAAAAGTCAATTGTTTGAAGAACAAACTCAACTCTGTAAGTACTCGCCAAATATTCCTTGATAAAAACTTCTAAAATGCAATTGGATCTAACATCTTTATGAAGACATGATAGTCATGATTTTTCATGCTATAAAATTTATCATATCGTATATCAACACATCTAGTCGGGTAGGATATATGTTCATCGAAAAACCTAAGTTGTTTGACCCATTCAAGCAATTTTTTTTTATAGAGTAAAATCAGCTTTATGATGTTTTTTAGATGCATCATCCCTTGCTAATTCTATCCTTTTACGGAAAAGTTTAAAGTCTCTCCTAGAGTTTGCATAGTCCTTATTCTTACTTGGTACATTTATGATTGTGTTAAAAACATTATCAAATACATTTTTCTCAATATGTATAACATCTAAATTGTATCGAATAAGATTTGTACTCTAGTAAGGAAAATCCTAAAATATACTCCATTTGCTCCATCCACACATTTGAGAAATTCTACTATTATGATCATCCGTACCATTTTCTATCACCTTCAATAACCTCCACTATTCCATCGGATATAACATCTCGGCTTCAAATCAGATTTCTAGTCGGATTAGAGGAGGGTCAAATCTAACAACCTTTTGACGGTGAATAATTTCTTGTTTTTTCTATATAGATAGTCATAAGAAGAAACTTTCATTGATTATTAAACCACGAGGTCTTCCATCCATTAAAAGGGAGAAAGCATTTTAATTTTTCATATAGTAAGGATAAGCTTGTTTTCCAATAGTACTCTAACCGAGACAACATCAAATATATAAAAAAGTCATTAATAGTCGACATAATTATAGCTCTCAATAAAAAATTCTACTTACGATAAGCATCATAGGTCACCACACCCACTTCCCATAACTAAATAAGTTCGGATATGAAAGGCTACAAGTAAACGTCTAACTTATGCTTCAAATTTATTGGACCCGAATAATAAATTAGAAACATATATTCCTCCTTTATACACATCTAAGGTGGCAAATCATAAGGAGTCATAATTGTCATCCATGAAGAATATTACACACTTGGATTGACCAAATCATTGAAACCTATCGGTGCAAACTCCTAATTTAATGTTCCTTCTTTTAGATGCAAAAGGAACATTAATCCGATTAAAACTTCGCCATGAGATAGAATCAAAGGGATGATGCATTACTCCTACATCATCTACCTCATGTTCAACATGCCACATTATGTACTCGGTTATGGCATTCAAAACATACAATCACTATAGATGTAAGGTTAGGGGAAAATCATTTTTTTAATTAAAACAAATTATGTTTTTGCTAATCATCGATGGAAACTTCGACATCGAGGATATTGACGAAATTTGTATTTATCTAATTCACTTGTCTTCTTTTCAATAGATGATACGGTTGTTCTAAAAATAATGATTTTTTACACTAGTAAACCCATCGTCTTAACTAGCTTCTTTGTTTCATAAAAGTTAATTGTTGTACAATTATCAACTAGCATCAACACCTTCATCAACTCATATAATTGATCAAAACACTTTTACGCAAAATGATATTTGACTTTCAAATTTAGCATTCAAGCAACTACTAACAATTACGAGTGCTCATCACAACTAGACCAAATCTCTCTACTAGATCCATTCAGAATATCATAAAAGTGTTGAACGTAGAGATTCGGAACCTCTTCCATGCTTGATGGATGGATCGGCTGCATCCATTATCATACTTTGATATAGGTTTTGGGATTCATTAGAACTACCTTCACCTATATAATAATTTCCAAAAAATATAATGAAATGACTTATAGAATTAATAGATGCAAAGTAGGACTCAAATTTTTTATGATGTATCCAATCATAATATCTTAGCATAAAACCCTTAAAAAATGATATTTTACCGTTTCATCCTCCTCATAATTTCTATTTACACTTACTGTAATTACAAGGATATCAAATTTTGGTTTTGTCCATACATTCGGGATGCTCAACAACAAAAGCTATAAACTATTCAACCCTTTTGAAAGAATCATCATTTAACAACAACTAACCTAACATCATCCATTGTCGATCAAATCTCATTCTTATAATTACTCCAAAAATTGCACAACACATGCAAAAAATTATTTATCAACACTCTTTTGAATTTTAAATAAAAATTAAGCATATATATATATATATATATATATATATATGTATTGATTGTGTAATTAAGCGTACTTGTTAAGAATTGTTTTTTAAGAATTCAACTTTATATTTAATTGATTCGTTTAAAGAATGATTACATCTTCTTTCATCGGCTTTTTTATTCTTAAATATTGAAGTTTAAAATATTGAATGATTTATTGTGTAACTATAATATGTGTGTGTGTGTGTGTGTAGAATTTTTTTATTTTTTCATGCTTGTCTTTTTTTTATTATTATACAAATTAAACACTTTCATTGAATTTTATTTTCTATAATTAAAAAACCTTCCAAAAAATAATATTATATCTAACAATTAAAAATATTTTAAATTAAATTAATTATATTTTAAAATTCTTTTAATTGATGAAAAGTTATCTACATCGAAGCTAAAAATGTTTGTGTTTATTAACTTTTTCCAATTAATTTAATAATAAATTCAACTAAACATAATTAAATGAATCCTAAATCACATGTTTATTAAATTTTAACTTTATTTTAATCGGGTTAATATTTGTACATCAAAACTAGGTTTTTTTTTATTAAATCCTTAATTATAACATTCCGATTAAAGAATGATTTTAATTTTTTATTTCCCAAAAAATTTGAATGAACAATTCAATGTTGGTTGACAGAAAAAATTAAAAGAAAGAAAAATGACAAATTATTTAAGTTTGTTTGATTTTATTCCTATGGAACTATAATGTTGGTTTATACTTTACTTTGTTAAAAAAATATATATTTTTCTTTCATATTTATTTCTTAAAAAATTAAATAAATTCAAAGAGAGAAAAACAACAACTTCTTTGTTTGATTGAATGTTGATCATTATGTTGCCTTCCTTTATTTTTAATAATTAAGCTATAATAATTATTTCTAGCATTGATATTCGAACTAACCATAAATCAAATTAATTAAATTAAATTAATCCAAAATAATTAAATTAATCTGAATTTAAATATTATTTAAATTTAAAAATAACAACAAACAAATTAAAATATTAACCTAACAACTAATAAAAAAAACCAAATTAACATTAAATTAAAAAAAAATTACCAACCAATTAATAAAAAATAACCGAACAATTAATCAATCAATTTATCTAAATTACCTAACAAATTATATAATTAAAATTTAACATAACACTAACAATTAAAAAAATTAAACTAATAATTAAAAAAATAATTGATAAATTTAAAATAATAATAACAATTAAATAACAAAATTTTATCCTAATAATTAATAACAAATAACTTAACAATTAATCAACCTTATTAAATTACATAAATAAAATTTAACCTAACTCTAACACTTAATAAATTTAATCTAATAATTAAATAAATAATTAAAAAATTTAAACTAAAAATTACATAAAAATTAACATGGTTAAGATTTAACCTAACACTAACAATTAACAACACTCAAATAATAATTAAGAAAAATAAATTGATAAATAAAAAAATAAAATAAATAATTAACCAACAAAAAACTAACAAAATTAACCTAATAACTAATTACACTAATGTAATTAAAAAAATCTAAAGATCTAGAAAGAGAAAAAATTACTAAAGAGATTAAGGAGGAAGAGGAGAGACTACCTGTTGATGGACTTTGGGGAGAAAGATGCACCTCGTTTAATTTGGGGTTGGCGGTAGTGAGGGGGAGGAGAGGAAAATGGGAGAAATGAGGAAGAAGAAGAGAAGCAGTAGCCTTATCGGGTTTAATGAATAGTGACGAACACGTTTTTGTCGCTACTCCATTGCTAATTAGCGATGGACACTTATGTCCATCGCTAATTTGAATTTTAAATGAGCATCAAATTCTCTAGAAAGATTGAAAATTTGTGCAAATAATGACAGATTTAGTGATTCATTGTTGATCCATCACTAATTTAAATTTCAAATCCACCAATAGTTTTTGTTTAGTTAATTCCCTAACAACTTTCTATTTAGCGATAGATTACTATCCATCGTTAATTAGCAATGCACAACAACAATTAGCGATAGATTGTTGATGTAGTTTTTCTAATGATGAATATAGCAACGAAATTTTGTGGCCATCACGAAATCAACAAAGGAATTCCATCGTAATTTTGTCATTAACTATGGCGTGTTATTTTGGCATGCTATTTAGAAATGGAATTACTTTCATCGTTATATTGCCATCGCTATCCATCATTATTGCATGTTAAATATTGCATTGTTGCTTTCCTTGTCAATCCATTGTTACTTAGTACCTATTTAATGACTGAATAAAATTCGTTGCTAAAATCCATCACTAATTTCCTATTTTCTTTTTTTTTTTTTTTTTGTGTGTGTGTATACAATATCGATAGTAAAATATAAAAGTATATTTTTATACTGGCAAGTGAATTGTACAACCTAACAAGCATTCTTGTATTTTTGAAGCTTATTGCTATGCATCTATTAAGAATAATACAATAGCTACCACCTATGATTAATAAAAAATGTATGATATATTGTAAATGTCATAATACCTCATATAGTTTTCTATATTTAATATCTCATTATGTAATATCTCTCAATTGAAATATAGTCTAATTTCATATTGTATATTTATAATCATGTCCACGCTACTCTCAAACGATGCTTCTTTCAAGCGATATTATTAGATGACTAATGAATATATTAAACTCGTCTTTCTGTCTTACTTGAAATTCTTAATGTAGAATTTAGTTGCTTTTCTAGACCATTTTTATAAATTGAATCATACATGATCCCAAATAACTAGTTAATATAGCAAGCACCAAGCCTAAATCTCAAATAATAGAAAAAAATATAAAGGTATTAGTTAGAGGATATTATTATTTCTTTAATGATCTCATAGTGGAGAAGTAGGGATTCATTCTCGTACTATCTTTTATGATCATATTAGAACATATGGCATGAATCATGTGCTATAGTATTTTCGGTTGTCACATCTTATGCATGTTGTATAGATTTTAGTTCAATCATTAGACATTAACAACTAACCTAAGTTCTTAAGGTATTTTCTATCAATATGTTGTTAGTGTCGGTGCCCAAAGATCCAATAATATTTGGATGGGTTTGAGTTATTATATTTTTATATTATTTATAATAAAAGATATTTTTGTATTAATTATTTTCATTTACATTTCTTAATTGAATAGAATTAGATAGATGTCTATATGATATGTATTTGCATTAGTGATTGATCGAATGATTTAAGATAAATACTAATACACATAAATGATATCATTAAATATCCCAAGTCACACTTATTGTCAAGAATGGACATTGACTATATGTGATTAGACTTGTGAGTGCTATGCTCATGTTATATGATAGCGAGTAGGAGATCTCACGCCTATTGGTATGATGATGCCAAAACAAGCAATTATGTGATTTTTGTTACGGAATATATCACTTGGACTTAACTCACCATGAGAACCCATTTGATTTAGTCGATGGGAATCTCATATGAGATGGGTACAACTGGTTCTTTAACTTGAAGTCATCATAGTTATCTCACTAGAGGATTTAAGCACTTTGGCACTCATCTCGATGAATCTAGTAAAGGGTTGCACATATGCGATTCATTGGGTGCACTAGGAGTCTAATGGACATAAGTGGATGATTAAGATAGGACATGTCATTCCTTGTATGCTAAAGAAGTTATTACATTGTTCTTCAATGAATGTCTGCTGAAGAAATCTTTGGCCATAGTAGGAGTACAATAATAGAGCATAATTAATTTACTCTAAGAGTTAGGACATTTAAGAATTGAAGAAACTTATGTGATCATAATCATACAAGACTTATAACCAAGTTTAAGATCACGCTATGATAAATTGACATGAAGACTGAATTATATGATAACTATGCTTATAAAAGATTATAAGCTGATTAATTAATCATAATAGAGAATTGGGTAGTCATGATGCTTTGCTAGAGGCTAATCTTGAATTATGTATCGTGAGATAAAAGAAGTGTCTTTTGTTCTTGATACATTATCAACATATGTAGGAGCATATTGAGTCACATGCATAAATTTAAGCATTCACATGATTAAATAGAAGCAAAGATATTGGAAAAAGTTTCTAATTATGAGAGTTTTCTTTTTTGGAAAGGGTTTCTAAAAATGCAAAGTTTTTGAAAATGAAAATTTTTTAAAATGAAAAGTTTCCTATTTTAGAAATCAATTTCCTAATTTGAAAGTTAGTTATAAATTTGAAAGTAAATAACTTAAAATGAAAATTAGTTTACTAATTTAGGTTAAAGGGTATTTTGAAAAATTATTTCCTAATGTGGGCCACCTAAAATTATCTAAATTTATTTATTTGGATAGTCCAAATTAGTTAATTTGGCCAAAATGGTTTTGGGTTAATACATTTAATTAAAATCCTAAATATATTTTGATGAGAAGATAAACATGAACTTTATTGGATAACGATGAATGTTTTATAGATGAAAATCAAAAGCCCATATATTAAATAACTCTTAATCCTTGGAGGATTAGGAAACAACAACAAAAAGTCTAATAAGGACTAGTTGTCGCTCCCTCTCTTTGTCCTTAAAGGACAAGGAAACCCTCCCCTTATAAATAGGAGGAGAGGTGCGAGAAAAAGGTAAGTTTTAAATAGAGAAAGAAAATTCAGCAATAGCGAGGACAAAGAATTAGAGAATTCAACCCAAAGTAAAAAGAAGGAGAAATTTGTTTTCTCCTTAACCCTAACATGCCGACTTTTCTCTCTTTTTTCTTGAGTTGTCACAAAATTACTTAGATTAGATTTCTATCAAAAATACTAAACAAATCAGAAAAGTTAGAGCTAGCATTCTACCAATTTTGAGTGTTTTTTTGTGGTTGTTTGAGCTGCAAGGATAATTAATAGAGGTTAGACACTTTGATGGCTCCTTTTTTTACCAAAGAATTTAGATCCGTGTTACTAGAGGTAATTCTCCATTCATCACTTTAATTCTTAAATATATAGTTAGTTGATTCAATGATATGATCTTAGGCTCTTTAGATGGAGGAAAATTTTATTTTATTTCGCACTTTCATCTTCATATGTAATATTATCGAGTTCTTAAATTTGGCTTTCAAAGTTTATTTGAATCCGACTTTCTAAATTGATTATAAAATATACATTGGTTTATAATCTCATATTGATTTTATATTAAAGCGATACTATTAATCTTATCTCCACTCCACTTACTCTTGATGATGTTAGAAGAGTTTTGTCTCATCTCTAACCCCTTACAATAGCACCGGGGGTGATTACTCGTATGAGAGAGGCAATCTAAACCTGTGTGACTTTCAAAATTGAGTTTTGTCATAGTAACATGTATACAATATGTGTATATATTTAAGAAATATGATAGAACATCAAATTTCATTCATAAAACAATACACAAAACTCAAATATTCACCATTATGATAAAGTTACAATCTACCTATTTTAAGAGATTTAACATGTCTAAGATATATGTCTTTTGGCATGAGTTTTGCAAGAGAATCTACTTTCATTTGATGCATCGATATATACTTTACTAAAATTTATCTTTTTTTTTCTAATGTCTCTAACATAGTTATACTTGGTGTCAATATATTTTGTTCTACTATGGTACTTGGGATCCTTTGTATAAAAATAGCAATCTAGTTGTCATAATAGATTGTAACATGCTCCTAGATATTACTATAATCTTCAAATCTTTATGAAAAATCCTCAACCAAACTACTTCTTGCATATAAGTTGAACATGCTATAAATCCAGCCTCTATAGTAAACAAAGCGATGTAGGTCTATTTCTTACTTTTCTAAGATATAACACCATTATTGAGTGAAAAGGTATAACTAGAAGTAGATTGCATTCATTAAGGTCTTCTCCTTAATTAGCATCTAAGTACTTGATCAAATGTAAGTTTTTCTCTTAATAATACAAAAAACAATCCATAGTGCGTTTGAGATATTTTAGAATCCTTTTCATGGCCTTCCAATGTTCTCGACTAGGATTCGACTAAAATCAACTAACCAAACCAACAACAAAACATATATCCGAATGAGTATATATCATTACATATATAAGCTTCTAACTACGAGTTGAATATGGTATGTTACATATCTCTTCTTTTTCTTATGTAGTTTTAAAACGTATTTCACAACTTAAAACCTTGCCTTTTTGATGCAAGGGTGTCCACAAACCCAAAATTATCCATATGGAAGCATTCTAGTACTTTTTAATATAATGCTCTTGTGATAGAGCCAGGAATTTTTTCTAATGATCTCTAATGATCTTGACTCTCAAAATATAGTTTTCCTTACCCATATCTTTCATGCCAAAATTTATGGATAATCATGCCTTGATAGGCATGAAAAAGTATTTGTCATTATCAACTATCAAAATATCATTAACATACAAGGATAGAATTGTAAACTTCTCTTTAGTTCTTTTAACATAATATAATGGTCTTCCTTAATTATTTTAAAATCATTAGTCATTATTTCTTTATGAAAATGAAGGTATTATTGTCTAGATGATTATTTTAGACCATAAATAAATCTTTGGAGCTTACAAACTTTGCATTATTGGCCTTCGAGAATAAAACCTATAGGCTATTCCATGTAGATTTCTTCGTCTAGTCGCTTATTAAGGAAGGTTGTTTTCACATTCATTTAATACAATTCTAAGTCTAAATTTGCTACAATGGCTAAAATTAATGTTACCAAGACAAATCTAACTACATGAGAAAAGCTTTCCTTGTAGTCTATATTCTCTTTTTGGATAAAACCTTTAGCCACAAGGTGAGTCTTATATTGTTCACCTAATTCTTCCGCCTTTTTTTTTTTTTTTGAGAACCTATTTGTTCCTAATTACTTTATAACCTAACAAAATATTAACTAAACTCCATATCTAGTTTAATTTTATAGATTCTATTTTCTCTTCTAATGTAACTTTCTATTTATCTTTAGTAAGACATATTAGCACATCTTTCACTATTCTAGGTTTTTCATCATTTTGTGGGGTTATAAAGGCTTCATTCATTTCAAATATTTTCGATGGAATCCTTGATTGATTGCTTTTATGTTAACAAGGATTGTCACTAATATCAATCAAAATTGGATTGCCTTCATTCCTCCCACTCAACTGAGATGATGGTTTGTATTATCAAAGCTCTAACTAGGAAGAAGAGAGTGTTACACAAATAATTATGCAAGACTTCTAATCGACTTACAAGCATATCATCCTTTTCTTCTATCTTAAATAAAAAAAAATTATTTTTATCTATCTCATTTTTTTTAGAAAAATAGATATTCTAAAAAAATAACATCTCAAGATTCAATTTTAGTGGCTTATCTATCAAATTCTTTACCAATGAAAACGTATTCCTTTAAGTTTTTAGAGTATCTTATGAAGATAAATTTTTGGGAAGTATTTTAAACATATGCGATAGACTGCTATGGGTGTAAATAATGTAAATCAAGCTTATAGCTTGTCCATAACTCATAGTTTGTAGATACTACTAAGTTAAAAAAACACATGATTAAGTAGATAGGTCTGTAATTATTAGAGCCTCTCTCTAAAACTAAATTAAAGGATTTGTATGTGCCAACTTGGATCTAACCATGTCTAATAATATACAATTCCTATACTCTACTACACTATTTTGTTATAGTATTCTATGAATTATGAGTTTCCTATTTATTCGTTTCTCATTACAAAATCTTTATATTAATCTAATAGATACTCATAACCTCTATCAATTTTTAAAGTTTTAATTCTTTTGTCTAATTGATTCTCAACCTTGTTGATGTATTTAGTAAAGCAATCTATTGTTATTATTTGTGGGAGATCAATAACACATGACTAAATTGAGTGAAGTCATCTATAAAAATAATAAAATAGGATCCCCTATATCGAGCTCATACATTCATAGAACCACAAATATTCGAATGTATTAGTTGTAAGGGAAATTTTTCCATTTGGTCTTTACTAAATGGTTTTTCTAGTTGATTTTTCTTGTAAGCAATATTCATAATTGGACAAGTCAGTTCTCATGATTGAATCCTATAATACCATCTCGAGCTAATCTCTTTATTAAAAAAAAAGATTGTACCTCGATAAATTTTATTGATTGAAATAAAAAATACAACAAAAGAGACAAACTAGCCTTTTTCCGAGTATAGGGAGGGAACCAAAAAGCCTAACCCCTAAAGTAGACAAACATAACTATTGACGAAAATTATACATAACCATATTATCATGCCTATATGCTTAAATAATGTCTAATGGTAATTCATGAAAATTATAAAACACCCTATATTCATATTATGCCCCGATCTCATCATTTTATCTTATCCAATATTTCCTAATCTAGCATGTTATAGATTAATATCTACATTATCATTGCTAGAACTAGATAGTATAGAAAATCATATAGTACTATTTACATTAGAATATTTTATGTTTAACACTATAAAACTATTTATGATATAACTAGATCTTAAATAAACAGAACCATTAAATATATCCAAAGTACTACTATAGAAGTGCAAATTATATCTTAATTTTAACAAAATAAATAAAGAGACTAAATTTCATCGAATCTCTAAACCGTAAAGGGCATCACAATGATACAAGGTCTTTCCTTCTTACAAATTCAACTTGCATATGCCAAGTCCAAGAACTTCAACCTTTATGTTGTTACCTACATATATACATCACTTCTTACTTGGAATATGATGAAATTTCACAAATACATCTTTGTTTCTAGATACATAGTTAGGTGTTTTTAAGTCTATGATCCACAAAGGATGAGATTAAATAAGCATTATAGTACTAGAAACATAAGCATTAATAGAAGAGGTGTTTAAAGAGAATACTTTCTTCATTCACGTGCACTCACGAGCAAAGCGACTTAGCTTGCCATAGTTGTGGTAGGTCAATTTGATCTAATCTTTCTTTCCACTATGTTTTCCCTCTTACACTTAAAAAATTTATTTCTTTTTTTCCTCTATCCAATCTCTTTCTCTTTCTTATTATTAGACCATTTATGTTTAAAGCCTAAAGCTTTCTTAAAGATAGATTTAGCCATATATACTCATGTAGTTGGCCTAATTACCTTAAGGCACTCATCTTCCAGCTCAATATGGTGAGTAAAATTAGCAAATATCTTGATACTGTTAGTATGGATCATGTTCACTTTCATATGCTTCCAGCCATCAAGAAGAGATTAAATAACAACCTATACTTGTTTTTCATCTGTCAAGATATACACAACTTGCTTTAGTTTTGCAATCATGTTTGATATGTGCCTCAAGTGATATTTTATCGATTTATTTAGGATCGTTTTATAAGTATCAAACTTGATCATCAAGCTGTCTTAGTTTGAAGCCAATGGTCCCTTTAAACTCCTTTCTTAGTGCTTGCTTAAATGGCATAAATAGTTGAATAATTCTAGTACTTGAAAACCATATCATCATTTATAGAGCTGATTACTAGTCCCTTTATATTGAAATTTGCCTTCTTTTAGGCATTATAAGTAATAGTAGTATCTTGGGAATATTGGGCATTATTGTTCTCATCATTAGGTTGAGGCTCGGTCATATCATGACTAATGGCTCCAAAGCCTCTTGCTCTTTTATGACATATTGAATCTTAATATGTCATATGTTATAGTTATCCTCATTAAGTTTTTTGCCCATATTCGAATCATCAATGATGCTCTTTGTTGCCATTTTGTCAACCAATTATAACAAAGAGACATTTTATATATATATATGAGTTGCTAATTTCTTAAATTAGTTAATTATTGACATCTAACATAAGATATGAAATTGAAAGTTTATTATGTTCCTCATCGTCATACATATTCAAATGTTTGATTTTAATAACTTAATTCAAATTTTTTTTCATTTTATCTCATAATGCTCGTTAAACATTTATAATACAATAAAAAAGATAAACATAAGCAAAATATAATGCTTTATAAAAAATATATGTTCATACACATAAATTCAAAATGAATATAAAATATAAACATAGTTCAAACAACTATATTCAAATATTTCATGAGACAATATATGAAGAAAATCAATCATCAATATTATTATTGTTACGACTATCACTATCGTTATCAAAATCAATATTCTAGCATTCTTGAGATTTGAAGTGGACATTTTAAACTTTTCAAATTGAGCTTATTCATTTAATTCCAAGTTACTTTGGTTTCAAAGTCAATTTCAAAGTTAGGTAAGGAAACCCGATCTTCATTATAGTTTGAGCACTACTTGGTTGTTGGGTTATATCTAGAGTTACAAACTTTGGATTAAGGAATTCTTATACTTTACTTAAAACTAAGAAACAAATATAAAAGTTTCATGAAGAAAATAACTCATAAAAAGTTCTTTTTAATTCTCTAAAACTATCTAGAATTTAGGCATTCAAAAACTCAACTAATGAAAAATAGATGGATAAAAAAGACAATTGGAGGGTTGACTAAGATGTGATGTATTTACAAAATTAAGGTTTTAAAATGGGGGGGAGGGAGAGAGAGAGAGAGAGAGAGAGAATGACAAATAGCTAAAGGAGACGTTTTTTGAAGAGTTGAACATTTTGACTTTATACTAGTTCTTTTTATTTTTATTTTTTGTCTACTAACTTTAATACTTTTGGTCATGATTTTTTTTTGGATTTATTAATGAATTATTTGAGTGTTTTGTTATTAATAAGTTGCTAGATTTATTATTCTAGGACTAGGATGTATATGCTAAATTTCGATGATGATTTAAGCATGCTATTGGATGAAAAACTCTGTTAATGTAATTTGATGCTTTTGACTTTCATTCTTGTAAGTAATTGGCTATTATTTATATGTTTAGTATATTGAATGATAGAACAAAAGTTTAATATTAGTTCATGAAAGTATCAAACATTGGTAGTATGGTTTAAAAATAAAAACAAACTATTATAATATGTTTTGAAAATTTTATTATGTGCAATGAGCTTATATTAAAAGGTTAATACCTTCATATGTCTTTATGTAATAGGCCAATTTTCTAATCTATTCTAAAAAAAAAAAAAAAAAAAAAAAAAAAAAAAAAAAAAAAAAACCCTCTAATATGTTCTTATATTTTTCAGTTGATTTCTAATAGATCATTTTAGTTAAAATTTCTAACTAAATTAAATCAAATTAAGCATGTGATTTGCATATGATATATGATGGTATGTGATTTGACAAAATTATCTTTGTTACTTAGCACAAGTGTTCTATATCTACTAGTATAAAGATTAATTTTTGAAAACCGACCAAAAATTTTGACCGAAGGATAGATTAAAAATAATCTCAAAATGTAAGGACAGATTAGAGGTTTCTTTTTTTTTTTTTAACAAATTTGAAAATTGGCTTATTATATAAGGACAAGTGAGGGTATTAACCCTATATTAAAATCTGCAATCATGAAAGTAGATGTTGGATTAATATAAATATAGTTCTTGGGTCTTGAAAGAGATCATCATATATCTTAGGAAATTTGGTCATTACCACTAACAAGAACTAATTCTTTCAATATGGTTGTAAGTCATTAAAGGAATTTGGTTAACAAAATCCGAATCTTAGAATCGTTTTTATATAATTGTTAGTCTAAGTTTAGAAATTACATTCTTTAGTTTTTAAATTCATTTCTTTTAAATTGGGTTTTTAGATAGTAGAGAAAATTGTTTAATTAGTACTCGAGTTTTCTCTTCGTGAAAACGATATTTGACTTATCCTATTCTATATTATTGCGACCCATACACTTGTGGTAGATTTTAAGACAGTTAGTCATTAAACTAAAGGACCATGTTTTATTAATGCATATTAACTATCTACCGAAATCCAAATGCAAAATTAGATTACAAGAGATAACATTTATGGTCCTCTTTTATCATGATAGCTAGTTATGTTCAACATTTATTGTCCTCTTTTATCGTGACGACTAGTTATGTTCCCATGCTATGCTACGAGTGGAGCAACATAATATGGTTCGGACAATTGATTTGTTTTTAAAAAAATAATGTCGGTACGAGTGAATCATGTTAACAAGAAATTTGTTTAAATTTATTTGGTCGATTATGTATTGCCTATACGAGTGTTCTTTAATCGATGCTAATCTTTATAACTAGTGAAAGAGAAAAATATTTATCCGGCAATGATTATTGGATTGCTATGCTCAAAATGTATAGAAATAATTGTTGGAAGGCTAGTGGTGGAACAAAGCAAATATAAACATAATATGTTCATCATAAACTTGGATCAAGTGTTAAGAATGCTTGAAATAATCTTAAAAGAAAACTAAGTATATATATATATATATATATATATATATATATTTACAACAAAAATCTTGATCATTGTTTATAGAAAGATCCGAGTTTTTAGTTTTTATTTAAATCCAAAACAATAGAATACTTGTTCCAATTACTCGTAGAAAAAAAGGAGAAGAAAGAAACCTAAAATTCTAACGAGTTGTTTAATTGATTTGTATGTAATAGCATGATGTCAATTTAATCAAAACACATTTAAAAATGTTGAGTAACGAAAAAAACTAGAAACTTTTTGTATACTTTACCTTCTTTAACTCATAGGTGCATGCTTCCACCCTCAGCAAGGCTATCATATTAATCCATTAAGTTTTTCCTTCTATAACCATACAAAAAAGAAAAAAAAAGCTCTTTAAAAGACGAGACAAAGCCAAGCATTAACCAAAAAAGCAAAAAATGAGAACATTGTAAGCATAATTAAAGAATAGCCAAAGAGATAAACATAATAGAAAAGGCATATATAAGAAGTAGTAAGCAATTAAATGTTCTAAAATGAAAGCATTGAAAAAAACCAACATGCTAGTTAAAAGGCAACAAATAACAAGAATGTAGAACCAAAAGAATAAGCTACATACATGAAAGGAGCACAAGAAATAAAAACCTTGCTTCTTAAAAGGAAAAATAGGTTCTTGCTTATTAATGGGGTGTGTTAAGATAATTTGCATAAAAAGATTGAGTTAGAGTAAGAAATGCTTAATCATGTACTAAAAACTCACAAAGAACCAAAGCCCAAGCATAGCAAAAAGGAACATAAGAGCATAAAACACGAGTAGAATGTCTTATGTAGGAGACATAAAATTAGTCTCATGTCTTTTTCCCATTTTAATTTCTTATCAAGCTTCCAAAGGCCATTAATTGTCTTATTCAACAATCTATACTATCATTTCCAACATGAACCATACTATTCTCTATCTATAGTAAAGATCATCATTTAAAAACTTAGAATATCAACCTTTCTTTCCACATTTCATGACTTCTCAAAATTTTTTGACATAATTGTAACTTATAAGTGACCCATCCTCATCAATATCAATAAAAAACTACCGAACTCAAACAAAAAATTCTTTTTTCTTTATTTTTGAATGTGAAAAAAAAAGTAGTAAATAACCTTATGGGTCCTATTAAAAAAATCAATCTAGTCTAAATTTCCCTTTCATTCAATACCAAAAGTTTCATAATGTTTAACAAAGAAAATTTTGCCCTTATCTTGATAGAACGCAAAGTTGAAGTGCAATGCAAACTAAACAAACCCTTTAAATATTATTTCATGATCATAAAAAAACATTAAAATCACCTTAAAAGCAAATCTTCTTAAAATGGTAACTCTCCCAGCATGAACAATAAAGAAAAACTATGTCAACAAAATAAAAGGAATAATCAATCCCTAATACAAAATATCAACCAAATGTTAAAATAGAAATAAAATCAAAGATAAATCAAAGAAGCGTGGGGTTTTAGAACTCGAGGAATAATGGCCAAACAAGCCATGATAAGTAGCAAATGAGAAATAAGAAAGGCAAAGAGATTAAAAGAGTGATTAGTGAGTACTTGGAATTGGGGTCTTAAAATTTTATGGATGAAAACCTTCTCTCTTGAAGTATCTATCAAACATGTCTTTGACTCCAGTACCATACCACACCTATATAATTTAATTGCATTCAAAAAATGATAAAGATATTGAGCAAAGATATTATAGAAAAAGAATTGAAGGAAATATTTTAGAGCCAAAATTACATGTCTATCTATAGTGGTTTCGAAAATATGATGGATTATTACATGATTTGGCATGTAACGCCATGGATGGTCCTTTAATGCTAATGGTAGATTCCAAACATCTCCACTTTAACTTGCAAATAGGATTTTAGTAGAATTAGTTACAAAGGAAAATCAATAGTTGGTGTTATTTTTTTATCGAGGTCTTAATATCTTTATAGCTTATATACAAGCTGCATATGTATGACCTAATATTATCAATTTTTTTACTATTAAAAAGAAAGAATAAAATTTTTCCTTGCAGCCAATCTAGTTAGTTTAGAAGAAGAATCAATAACAATAACTAGGGAACATTAAATGACTATAAAAAAAAAAACTCAAACGGACGGGGAGTAAGTAAGTCCAACATATTCGGATACTAATTTTAGATAGTTTTTATGTTACCTCCAATCTATCGACTAGAGTAGGCATCGACACCTACTTGAGTATCCATGACTACTCCTCAAGTATTGTTAACAATAAGAACTCCTTTCTTCATATTATTAGTATAGGTGCCCAAGATTTAATTTTTTTAGATGGTTTGAATATTGTATTATTGCATATTTATTAATAAACAAGTCTTTCTATTAATTCATGTTATTTATAACATGATATAATTGGATAAAATCCATATGATATTCATTGCCTTAATGATTGATCTATAGATATGAGATAAACACCAATGCACTTAAATGATATCATTAAATATCCCAAGTTATAGTATTGTTAAAGTTAAACATTAACAATCTACAATAAGACTTATATGCGCTATGTTCTTAATATAAGATAGCAATAGGAGATCTCACACCTACTAGTATAGTGATGCCAAATTAAGCACAAGGATTAATAATATGAGTAGACTACAAGTAATCTTTTGACTTAAAATTATGATGGTTATTTAATTAGAGGATTGATGTACTTTGATATTCATTTTGATAGGCTCAATAAAGAGTCTGTATATAGGTGATTAATTGGAAATATTAGGAATCTAATAGAGATAGATGGATAACTAAGATAAGACATGGCATTCCTTACATGCTAAAGGAGTTATCACATTGCACTTCAATGAATGTCCGCTTAAGAATCTATGGCCATAATGAAAGTATACCAATAGAGGATGATTGATTTACTTGAAAGTTAAAACATTTGGAGATCGAAAAAAACTTACATGATCATAATCGAACGGACACCTAACCAAGTTCACAATCGCAATATGATAATTTGACATGAGAACTAAATTGTATGGAAATCATATTTGTGAAAGATTATTATAGATTAAATAATCCTTCTAGATAATTGAGTAGTCATGATCCTCTGTCGGAGGCTAATTTTAATTTATGTATCGAGAGATAGAAGAATTATCATTTACTTCTTGATATATTGTCAATATATCTAAAAGCCTATTGAGTCACATGTATAAGCTTGACATTGACATGGATAAAGAGAAGTGAAGAATTATGAAAGAAAAATGGACATTGATACTATTCATTTCAATTCCTTAAGCACTAAAAGAATTCTAGAAATAGTTTCCTAAATTGGATTTCTTATAAGTTTGGAAATAATTTCCTAAATTGATTTTCCTAAAATATTAGGAAATAGTTTCATAATTTAGGTTTCCTAAGTTGATAGGGGCAACTTAAAAAATAATATTTTAGTATGGGCCTCTCTAAAATACTTGACCTAACTTATTTGTATGGCCCATTTAATTTTTGAGTCATTAAGCCAAAGGTGTTTGGGCTAACAAACTTAAGTGAAAGCCTACAATGGGTATTTTAACTAGAGGGTATTTTTGAGAACTTTAAATAAAAGTTCATTAAACCTAATATAGGGTTTGTAAATAGAAAAGGATGCATCAAGCCACATAACTGAAACATATAGAGGCTTGGCCAAAATTCCCTAAGAGAGAGAGAGACACACACAAGCACAATCATCTTTATTGAAAGAAAATTGCACCACTTCTTATAGAAAGATTTCTTGTGTGAAAACTACATAGTAGAAAGAATTAGAGCTAGCACTCTTAATCTTATATCACTTTTTTGTGTTGGTGTCTAAGCTACGTGAATTGTCATAAGAAAAAAGAACTATACTTAGTTGATTCACGAGGTAATGATCTAAACTATTTTTGTTAACATAATTAGTTGATTCAATGGCTGATCTTTGGATTTTAGATGAAGGAAAACAAAATTTTTGTTTATTCTACTCCTCTATAAGATGTTCTTTCCTTCAAATCTTTGCAATCCTTTCTTTGTCAAACATCCCTCTAAAAAAGAAAAGCAAAGAGGATTAACCATGCCAATGTGATTAATTTGAATAATATGATAAAAGCAAGTGAAAAAAAAAATTATGTTTGCAAAGTTGTCATCCTAGAGTAGCAAGGTTGCAAAGAACTATAAAATCAACATTACCCAAATAAAGGTATATGTTTCCTTTGGTTACATTATCTAAATTGACTCTTACATATGTATACTCAATTCAACAACATTACGAGCAAAAGGCTTTCTACTCATCATGTAAACCTAGCATAAAAGGTTTTACAAATAACAAATTGCTTGAATGGCTATGAAAAACTATACAAGAAAAGTTTAATGGTTGACACATTGTATAAACATTGTTATCATTGAATAGCATGCTTACCGGACCGTTAATGGCTTTTTCGATGTATTTTTCCATAGCAATTCAAGAGGTTAAAATCTAGTAAATAGAAGCCAATTGATCAAATGTTAGTTTTAGTAACATAGATGAAATTAAATATCCTTAATATATATGCCTACAAGTTGATCTTGCTTTTCTCGTAGGTTTTTTTCGAAGGGGGAAAGAGAAGATCTAAAGGGAGCAAAAACTCAAAACATCTATATTTAAATTTAGTTGAAAATTATACCTTGTTTTCTCCATAAGAAATATGATGATGACAACTACATCATATTTAGAAAGCGATGAATCAAGATCCTCCTCAAACTTTTCATGCTAACTATTAGAGTACTTATAATTGTTTAAAGAAAAGAGATACTACTCTAGATTGCCCGATTGTATTGCTTGAAAGTCCTACACAATCAATAAGATTATTTCTTCATTGATAATTATAAACTAGGGAAAGGATTGAACAAAGGTGCACATGTATACACATATTTATATAGCACCGGGTAGTTCTCTAAGTTCAAAATTGCATACATTAACCACGAAAATTATGCCAACTTCGTGATCATAGCCACCTTGCATTTTAACATCAAGAAATAGCTAACTAATTCTTCATTAGTTGGATGGAATCTATTTCTAACTAGGGCTGATCAAGTTGGTTTTGTTACGCTTGTCATATGTCCCTTAGTTTATAACTATTTAAAATAAGAATTAAAAAAAGGGTTAGTAATGCATTACACAACCTAGAGTAAGAATGCAAGATCAATATATCTAAATTCATAAGAAATTTAGGCCAAGGTAATAGAAGAGATTCCACATTTTTTCATGGAAAATGAAGTAAAGAGGGACATAAGCGAGAAAAGATAGAAGCAATAAAGTATGTCACGAGTAAATAAACACATTGTAAGCACCCAAAAATACTCTCTAAGATCACCACTTGCTTACGAAATCAAATATGACATTGTTAATTTTTGATAAATACCATACCGCACCTCCATTGATAGGTTCTTAGTTTGGACTTTCCTAACACTTGTAGATAAGAACATTTACTTATTTCATCTAAGCTATTTATGATATGAAAATAATTAATCCATTAAGGGTTTAAAAACATCCGTTACTCACCTATACTCTTTTGTAATTCTTCTTGCATAACTATGGAGTCAGTAGCTAACATGTTCCTACTCGTCACTATACAAATCAGATTGCCTTAAAAAAATAACATTTTATGGTCTTCATAAGGTGACCTCCCTCAATGATTGTTGTGTTTGTCAAACCCCATGTGTGCTCGTAGTTGTAAACCATCCGAAAAGGCACTTTGAATCTTATAATATTTAGTTTCTATATAATGTATTATTACTATTTTGGCAATTTTGTAAGATCCATGCTCGTTATGGAATCAAGTCGATGAAACAGATTGGTAGATTGCCATAATATATGGATGGAGGAGGGTTAGATGCGTAAAACAACCTATTATGGAAAAGAACGATGATGCTTCTATAAGAAGACATGTAAAAGAACCAAATGCATTCATTGAGCTAGCAATATTCGAATAGGAAAATGGTGAAGCCCATGTATAGGATATTCCAATCTATTCTTCCTTAGTGCTTCACAATGCCTCACTTGTTGCATATCCATATTTATAATTAAAAACTATATGCCAAGGCCCCCTTTAAAGCTATAAAGTACAAAACCTTTGTCCTAGAACTTAATTTGTTAGAGACATTTTCTTTGTATTTAAAAAACTAAACTATTCATTTCAAAAGAAGATGAATATAAGAATGGCAAAATAATATATTAGTTTAGCATTTTTTTATGGTTGTAGTTCATTACTAATTTGGTGTTTAGTAGCAACTCGTCAAAATAGCTAAAAGACTCTATGAGTGCCTATAAGTACCTTTAAATGCTTTTATAGATGCAAGAACACATAAAAAAGTATACACCCCTTCATATTCTCATGCAACTAGTAGTAATTCAATTACCATACAATCAATGTAATTATTTGCTAGTAAATTCTCTAACCAAGGCAAGTGTATTAAGCAATAATGAAATTTGTTAAGAAAAGCGAGCAACTCAACATAGCAAAAGTGATGATCTTCGACCAATAAGCATGAGCATAATCATATATCTATTAATACCTAAATAATGAAGCCGAGTCCTCATTCTAGTTGCTCATAGCATTGTAAGGAGGGAGACAAGTGAAGATTGATTTTATCTTCTATTTTTTCATCTTCATCCATAATAATAACTCTAGGTTCTAATTTTGTAAACATATTGAAATCAACATCATTAATGCAACATATATAGACCGACAATTTTGTTTGTTTATTTTACGGGGAACAATATAATGAAGGGAAAAAAGTTTCACTTTCCAAACCAATCTTCCAAATTGTTCATAAATTGATTAAATTTACTCTAAAGTGTTGTTTGGTAATCAAGAATAAAATGATGGGAATGGGAATGCAGGAATCGAAATGGTATTTGTATTCAAATACTGTGTTTGGAATACTAATAAGGAATCGAAATGCAATTTAAATTTTTTAATATCTGATTTTGTATATAAATATAAATAATGATTAAAAAATAATTTTATTAAACTATAATAGTTATAAAAATAATAAAGGTGATGGTAGTGATTGTGGTGATTCTAATAGTAGTGATGGCGATGGCGGTAATGATTGCGGTAGTGATGGTGGTTGTGATTGTGATAATAATGGTTGTGGTGGTGGTGATGGTTATGATGATATTAGTAGTGGTAGTGGTTGTGGTGGTGATGATGGTGGTGTTGGTTATGATGGTGGTTGCGGTGATAGTGGTGGAAATGGCGGTGGTGGTGGTGGTGGTTGTGGTTGTGATAGTGGTGGTGATGGTTGTGGTTATGATAGTGGTGGTGGTGGTGGTAGTTGTGATGGTGGTGATGGTGGCAAAAGTAGTTAATAGATAATAAATAAATAAAATATATTATTATTTTGAAAAAAAATTCATTCTCATTCCTTGTTTTTTATTCTCACATTTTATGTAGGAATGAAGTTGTGTAAATTTTCATTCACATTCCCATTCTAAGTGTAAAATCAAAATTACATAACGGACATGTATTGGCACATTGTACATAAAATATGAAACAAATAGCAAAACAAATAAAAAGAAATAACAACAAACCTTGAGGGCGATATTCGAGTTTATACATAGATGTTTTCGATAGCATAATATTACGTAGCAACGGACATTAAAAAGCAAAGAAACATTTAAAACACTTTGAATCAATTATAATCTTTATGACACAAAAATTAACATAACATTTTTAGTTAGAACCTCAATGTCAAACACCTATTTTTGAATCCTCCACTAAAACAAGTGCCGAAGTTTCGTCATGCCATAGCCACTAAAACCATGGAAAGCATCTTGACTTGGAAAGAAGAATATCTTTTTTTCATAAAGTCAACTATGTCAATTACCTAACTAATTATAGTATCATGCATACTCTTGGCATATTCCTTCATCAAATATTCCCAAGGGAGCAACTCAAGAGGTAATATTTTTCAATGACGAAAGGTCATACTTCTTAACCAAATTTTTTGTAGCCAAAGCAAGCACTACTAGAGGCACTAGCCATATATGAGTCAAATTAGCATAGTCAAGTCCTAGCTTTCGAAAGGTCATTTAATGGAAACAAATAAATAAAGAAAAAAATAGTAATTTGAATAGTTAAACATATACAATCTTGAATAGTTACTACAAAACATGGTCATTTTATAGTCACAAAGATATTGTTAATTAGGAAAAAAAAAACAATTTATTAGCCACACCTACATTAAAAGCATGTCAATTTCTCAACCTATATGTATCTATAGGTACCTTGAAAAACAAAAGATAATTGCTTTTAGAAGAATTAAAGGAAAAAAACAAAAGATAATTCCTTTTAGAAGAATTAAAGGAAAAAAAATCAGCATGGACTTTAAAATCTTCAAATTAATTTTAAGTAAATAGAGGCATAAGAGTAATGAAACAAAAAAAAGCATGAGAAAATTTAGATTAGAAAAAAAAATTCTTTCCAAGATCAAACCAAACTTCTAAGGTTCATTAATGATAAAAATGCATCAAGTTTTCAAGTATCGTCTTCACCTATAAATCTATGAAAAATGAAATTAGTCATAATAGATTTAATTACCCTTAAATATTTGATAAATTTATAATCAAATAATAGAATTTTTAAACTTCATTAACTTATCAAAGTTACGTAAAATAAAAAATTTAATATGTAATAAGCGGAATCAACATGAATAAATTATGAAATTGAAATAAAATTAATTACCATGTTAATTCAATCAACCTTAAATACTAATTTTAAACAAACAAACATATTTTAAAAAACAATGATGAATCATCATCAATTCAGTTTTTGATTCACACCTAAAGGCCAAAATGTAATTGTTTACATAGCTTGTTCATGGATTTATTTGGAAAAAAAAATGGAAATCCTAAAACATGAAACCATACTCTAATCTCATGCGAGCATACAAAGTCAAGCCATAAACTTGACTCAATTTTTTTCTTTATTCAAAAGTAAAACAAAAACTCAAAGAAAATTATTGAAGGCTAGTTTAATTCTACATGTTTTGAGTAAATAGGAAAGGATTTATTCAAAAATATAGAGCTAATACCAATGTATAGTCCGAACTATAATTTTTTTGAAGTTCGGTATATAATTACCACTATAGCTAGTAAAAATGGCTCATCAATTTGAGAAACTACATCAATGAGAAGTGAAAGCTCCCTCATTTGTCATTCAAAGGAAAAGCCCTCATTTAGGCTTGAAAGCAAGAAAAAGAATCAGCAAAAATGTAGAATTATCACATGAACAAATCCAAATACCAAATTTTTAAATAAAATATCACCAAAAGTGTAGCTTCTTTGATAACATCAATAGCCTCAAGCAATATTGATCTTTCTTTTTTTATGAGTTATTTTTTTTTATCCTCTAGTAAAACAACGTTTGCCACCATTTTTTTCTCAAGGATATCATTTTTCATGTCTAATGATTTGAACTTACTGAAGCTTTCAAGCTCATCTAAAGCATCATTGATAAATATTGATATCTTCACATTCCCAAATCCGAGCTCTTTTCTACATCAAAATCTTTCTTTGAGCCAAGATCATATATAAGAAAATTAGCACATTCAAAATTAGGTACATTTAATGTAGTGTTTAGTGTTTGTACGAGTTTGGCTAACAAAGCTAGAACAACTGATTTAGATTAGGAACACATCATCATATTTTTTTCCAAAATGGTAGGAAGCCCTATAAAATAACAAAGAAATATATTACCCATGCACGCCTAAATTATTTCAAGTACTTATACATGTTAACTAGAATGAACAAAATTCTCTACACAATCTAGTTCAAATATTGATTCAAGTTTAAATGCTAACTTCAACCAAATACACATAACAAAATTAAGTCTAATTAGAGAAGTAACGATAAGGAAAAATGAATTTGATCGTTTATGGATTTTTGAAACATGACTAGTGGTCGAGGGGAATGTTGTTGGGAGGTGTAACAATAACGAAAGGAAATGAAAAGCTAATTATAGAGGCCAAAAATAGGAAAAAGGAATACAACTATTTATGGACTCGCTAAAACATGATTGGCAACTAATGGTATTGTTGTTGGAGGTATGATAGCAAGGAAAATGATCAATAACTTTGAAAAATCCGATCTTTAGAGGGGTAGTGGACCGATCTATGGTGCGGTGGGTTGTGATGGTGATGGATGGCTAATGGTCGAAGTTGAGCTATGAAGTTTTAGGAGAGATACAGATCACAACAAGGGTTTTAGGTGAAGAGAAGAATGATGGTGTTTGTGCTGGTGCCTAAGATCTAACCATGTTTGGATGGTTTGACTTATTATAATATCACATTCGTTATTTATTTAATAAAAAATTCTTTCTATTAATTCTTACCGTTTATATTTTGATATAATTAGATAGAAGTCTATATGATATGTATTATATTAATGATTGATTGAAAGATGTGAGATAAATATTAATACACTTAAATGATATCATTAAATGTCCTAAGTCACAACATTATCAAGAATGGACATTGATTTTATGATATAAGACTTGTGAGTGCTATACTCATGTCAAAAGATAATAGTAAAAGATCTCATGCCTACCGGCATGGTGATGCCAAAGCAAGCATTTAGGTGATTAATGTTACATAACATATCATTGGACGTGACTCACCATGAGAACCCATTTGATTTAGTCTATGGGAATATCATATAAGATAGGTACAACTGTTTTTTTTACTTGAAGTCATCATGGTTATTTCACTAGAGGATTTATGTACTTCGACACTTGTTTTGATGGGCTTAGTAAAAAGCTACATTAGGATAATTGGGTACGCTGGAAATCTAATGAAAATAATTGGATGACTAAGATAGGACATGTCATTTCGTATATGCTAAAGGAGTTATCACATTAAACTTCAATGAATGTCCGCTAAGAAATATATGACCATAATGTGAGTATACCAATAAAGTATAGTTGGTTTACTTTAGAACTAAACATTTAGAAATTGAAAAAAACTTATGTGATCATAATCAAATAAACTATAAATCAAATTCAAGATCACACTATGATAAATTGACATAATGACCGAATTGTATAGATCACACTATGATAAATTGACATAAGGACTGAATTGTAAGGTAACTATACTCGTGAAAGATAATTATGGATTAATTAATTCTCCTCGAGAATTAGGTAGTCATGATGTCTTGGTAGAGGCTAATTTTGATTTATATATCAAGAGATAAAAGAAATGTCTTTTATTCTTGATACATTGTCAACATATCTAGGAGCCTATTGAGTCACACGTATAAGTTTCAAGCATTCATATAATAAAAGAGAACTAAAGATTTTGGAAAAGATTTTTAGTTTTGAAAGTTTCCTATCTTGGAAAAGGTTTCTAAAATGGAAAGTTTTCAATTTTAGAAAAGGTTTCTTGTTTTGAAAAAAAATTTCAAAATGAAAAGTTTTCTATTTTAGAAATTTGCTTTCTAATTTAAAAGTCGGTTCCAAATTTGAAAGTAAGTTACCTAAAAAGAAAATTAGTTTTCTAATTTAAGTTTAAGGGTGATTTTAAAATTGTTTCCTAATGTGGGCTTCCTAAATATATTTGACCCAATTTATTTAGATAGTTTAAATTAATTGGTAATTAAATAGATCAAAAGAGTTTGGGCCAATAGGCTTAATTTAAAAGCTCGTAAGATATTTTGGTAGAAGAATAAACTTGAGCCTATTCAATAAGGCTCTGGTTTTACAATTTTAGGATCAAACAAGTCCACACATATTGTAACTCCTTATCCTTAGAGGATAAGGATGCCACCCCTCTATATAAATAAAAGGGACAGAGAGCAGTGAGGATGGGCTAAGAAAAACATAAAAACATAATAAAAAGAGAGAAAGCATTTTTCTCCCCAAAAGCTTGAGTTGTCACAAAAACCTTAAGTGATTTCTTTAGAAAGCAAATTAACTATACATAAGGATTGGAGCTAGCACTCGGTAATTTTTATGGCTTCCTCTATAGGTGTTTAAGCTCGTGTGTATTATCAATAAAGGTTGGGCACTTGGATGATTCCTTTCTGTTTGATTGTTTTCTATGTTATGAAAGGTAATATTTCACCCATATTTATATTCATGTTATTGTATGATTAGTTGATTCAAGACATGATTTTAAAAACCTTAAATGGAGGAAAATTTTTATTTTATTTTATACCTTTATTGGATACATGATCCTGCAATTGACATCAAAGCTTTTATTGAATCTTTAATTGTATATTGTGTTAATTATGATTAACTAAATAAATTGATGGTTTCTAATTATAAATCTAGGGTTTTGTATTTTATGATTATTTAAATTGATCTTTTGAGTTGAAAAGGGTAAGCACACACAAGGTCGACGAGTAAACATTGGCGCTCAAGTGCATGGCAACACCAAGGCTAGACACATAGACACACATTGGGAGTGAGCCATGTTAGCCAAGCCTATGGCCAAGCCAAGTATGCATTGGGCATGCACTAGGCATGCTAGGCTAGGTGTGCTAGTAGGCGCACCGTGCCTTTATACTAGGCATTTATGAGCACACTAGGCACTAGGCTTGGTGTACAAGAGCATGCCGAGCAGCAGTGCTGAGCACCTATGAGTGCATAAAGCAAGAGGGTAGGTGGTCATGAGCATGCCGAGCCAATGGCCAACGCTAGGCTAGGCAAGTAGTGCTAGGCACCCACGAGTGCACCAAGTAAGAAGGCAGGGGGACGTGAGCATGCCGTGCCAATGGCCGGCATTAGGCTAGTGACGATTGCTTGGCTAGTGTTGGGCGTCACGATCCATAGCCCTCCTAGGCCCAAAAACTCATATACCTAAAGTGGGCCCAAGGCCTAAAAGGTTTGAAGATTCAAATTTAGAGAAATTTTAATATTACTTATAAAATAAACAAAACCATAGGTTTATAATTATGTTAAAATGAAATATGTTTCATTTATGTGCCATGTATCAATATGATTGAAGTATAGGTAAATAGTATGGATGAGTCAACCAAATTTATGAATGTATGTAAATTTTTGGTTAAATAGGGCCTACATGTCTTGCCTTTTATATTATTTTAATATATTTCTCTTCTTATCTTACTCTTCTTAAATGTAACTCAAGGTTTCTTATTTAAAGAAATATAAAAGTAAAAGATAGGATATTAGAATAGATGCAAGGAGAAGAAGCCAAAAAGAGAAAACAATCCTAAAGAATTTATAATAATTTTTAATCTCGGTGCTTGATCCACTAGTCTCCTCGTGGCTCGAAGGGGCTAGTAGTGGAGATCTATTATCATTCATCAGTCTTAGGGTCATGTATGAGATGTATGTATTTATTATGTGATTGATAATATGCATGATAGGATTAATGTGATTGATGACTAGTATGCATGCTAGGATCAAATTGATGAGACCACACCATACTAAATCCTTCAAATTAATATCAAGTTAATTGGTTTTCAATGTTATGAGAAGAGAACTCTCTTGGTTATTGTTGGCTTATTGAGATAACTCAAGGTCACTTCTTTCTTAAGAGAATCAAATCATAGGCTATGCAATGTCCCTAAACGTTTGGGTTCAAGTTGAGATGACTAGTGGACTTGTTGAGATAACTTAAGGCCCATCAAATTTGTAGGCAAAGATTGGTATTCACATAAAATGTGAGATGCTAATGAGATTAAGGATTGCATTAGATGCTATCGGTAAGGAGTTATTTACCTAATCTACTAAAAAAGCTGAATTGAAAAGTTTTCTCGAGTTCTATATTAAAGGTTACAAAACATGAAAAAAAATAGTAGGAGTGAACATAGATTTTACTTCTAATGTATACTTTTTTTCATTTATGTAAAGCAATTAACCAAACCATGCATTTTTATATCATGTCGGATTGCATAGTATGACTAGTAATATGTCGATATGATTGATTATTGAAGTAATGCCTTCAATGGTATAAACTTCCTCGACTAAGAAATGAATTTGAGGATAGTCCTATAACATGAGCAGATTTTTTAGACGATAGAGTCACCTTTCCTAGTTAAGCCTCCTCAAGATCAAGCTAAAGTTTATACGAGCATGAGTCAAATATAAGGATGATTCGATCATCTCTCAAAGCATCATGTCGATAGCTATGACGTTAGAGTATAGGCACCAACGTAAAGGCACAAACACCTTTGATATCATAGTAAAGCTTGAGATCTTGTTCGAGAAGAATACTAGACATAAGCACTATGACATAGCCATGAAGCTCTTAAAAGGAAGAATGGATGAAAGATCCAATTTCAAAAAGCATGTCACTAAAATGATAGGTTATATTGACAAGCTCGGTTGAGCTTCAAGTTAGAATGGATGCGGAATTATCCATTGACCTTGCATTATAATCATTTTCTAATAACTTTAGACAATTCATCATAAAATTTAACATGATGCACATAGAAAAGACTCTTCGAGAGTTATCATCCATGCCGCTCATCCCGAGATTAATAAGAAAAACAAGAGTTCTATACTTCTTATTAATGAAGGAAAAGGCATGGTAAAGGATAAGAAAAAGTTTAAGCACCAAAAAAATAATAAGTCTTCTACTATGCCTACTTAGAGGGGTGAAAAAAGTTGAGGCTTATAATAGCCCAAAGGATACCATCTACTTTCATTACAATAGGAAAGGATATTGGAAGTGCAACTATAAGGAGTACGTAGAAGAGGTGAAAAAGAAGAGTTCTACAACGACTTATGTTTCCTTATGTGGTGCTCATATTTTAAAAATGTGTAGGAGCTTAGAAAAAGAAGGAAGATAGCTTCGAGGGAGATTAACTTACATGATAGCAATGGATTAAGTGTTAGACCATTAGTTGTAGGAACTTATGAGTTAGCACTACTATATGGATTAAGTGTTAGACCATTAGTTGTAGGAACTTATGAGTTAGCACTACTTTTGAGTTGAAAAGGGTAAGCACACACAAGGTCGACGAGTAAACATTGGCGCTCAAGTGCATGGCAACACCAAGGCTAGACACATAGACACACATTGGGAGTGAGCCATGTTAGCCAAGCCTATGGCCAAGCCAAGTATGCATTGGGCATGCACTAGGCATGCTAGGCTAGGTGTGCTAGTAGGCGCACCGAGCCTTTATACTAGGCATTTATGAGCACACTAGGCACTAGGCTTGGTGTACAAGAGCATGCCGAGCAGCGAGTGCCGGGCACCTATGAGTGCATAAAGCAAGAGGGTAGGTGGTCATGAGCATGCCGAGCCAATGGCCAACGCTAGGCTAGGCGAGTAGTGCTAGGCACCCACGAGTGCACCAAGTAAGAAGGCGAGGGGACGTGAGCATGCCGGGCCAATGGCCGGCATTAGGCTAGTGACGATTGCTTGGCTAGTGTTGGGCGTCACGGTCCATAGCCCTCCTAGGCCCAAAAACTCATATACCTAAAGTGGGCCCAAGGCCTAAAAGGTTTGAAGATTCAAATTTAGAGAAATTTTAATATTACTTATAAAATAAACAAAACCATAGGTTTATAATTATGTTAAAATGAAATATGTTTCATTTATGTGCCATGTATCAATATGATTGAAGTATAGGTAAATAGTATGGATGAGTCAACCAAATTTATGAATGTATGTAAATTTTTGGTTAAATAGGGCCTACATGTCTTGCCTTTTATATTATTTTAATATATTTCTCTTCTTATCTTACTCTTCTTAAATGTAACTCAAGGTTTCTTATTTAAAGAAATATAAAAGTAAAAGATAGGATATTAGAATAGATGCAAGGAGAAGAAGCCAAAAAGAGAAAACAATCCTAAAGAATTTATAATAATTTTTAATCTCGGTGCTTGATCCACTAGTCTCCTTGTGGCTCGAAGGGGCTAGTAGTGGAGATCTATTATCATTCATCGAGTCTTAGGGTCATGTATGAGATGTATGTATTTATTATGTGATTGATAATATGCATGATAGGATTAATGTGATTGATGACTAGTATGCATGCTAGGATCAAATTGATGAGACCACACCATACTAAATCCTTCAAATTAATATCAAGTTAATTGGTTTTCAATGTTATGAGAAGAGAACTCTCTTGGTTATTGTTGGCTTATTGAGATAACTCAAGGTCACTTCTTTCTTAAGAGAATCAAATCATAGGCTATGCAATGTCCCTAAACGTTTGGGTTCAAGTTGAGATGACTAGTGGACTTGTTGAGATAACTTAAGGCCCATCAAATTTGTAGGCAAAGATTGGTATTCACATAAAATGTGAGATGCTAATGAGATTAAGGATTGCATTAGATGCTATCGGTAAGGAGTTATTTACCTAATCTACTAAAAAAGCTGAATTGAAAAGTTTTCTCGAGTTCTATATTAAAGGTTACAAAACATGAAAAAAAATAGTAGGAGTGAACATAGATTTTACTTCTAATGTATACTTTTTTTCATTTATGTAAAGCAATTAACCAAACCATGCATTTTTATATCATGTCGGATTGCATAGTATGACTAGTAATATGTCGATATGATTGATTATTGAAGTAATGCCTTCAATGGTATAAACTTCCTCGACTAAGAAATGAATTTGAGGATAGTCCTATAACATGAGCAGATTTTTTAGACGATAGAGTCACCTTTCCTAGTTAAGCCTCCTCAAGATCAAGCTAAAGTTTATACGAGCATGAGTCAAATATAAGGATGATTCGATCATCTCTCAAAGCATCATGTCGATAGCTATGACGTTAGAGTATAGGCACCAACGTAAAGGCACAAACACCTTTGATATCATAGTAAAGCTTGAGATCTTGTTCGAGAAGAATACTAGACATAAGCACTATGACATAGCCATGAAGCTCTTAAAAGGAAGAATGGATGAAAGATCCAATTTCAAAAAGCATGTCACTAAAATGATAGGTTATATTGACAAGTTGGTTGAGCTTCAAGTTAGAATGGATGCGGAATTATCCATTGACCTTGCATTATAATCATTTTCTAATAACTTTAGACAATTCATCATAAAATTTAACATGATGCACATAGAAAAGACTCTTCGAGAGTTATCATCCATGCCGCTCATCCCGAGATTAATAAGAAAAACAAGAGTTCTATACTTCTTATTAATGAAGGAAAAGGCATGGTAAAGGATAAGAAAAAGTTTAAGCACCAAAAAAATAATAAGTCTTCTACTATGCCTACTAGAGGGGTGAAAAAAGTTGAGGCTTATAATAGCCCAAAGGATACCATCTACTTTCATTACAATAGGAAAGGATATTGGAAGTGCAACTATAAGGAGTACGTAGAAGAGGTGAAAAAGAAGAGTTCTACAACGACTTATGTTTCCTTATGTGGTGCTCATATTTTAAAAATGTGTAGGAGCTTAGAAAAAGAAGGAAGATAGCTTCAAGGGAGATTAACTTACATGATAGCAATGGATTAAGTGTTAGACCATTAGTTGTAGGAACTTATGAGTTAGCACTACTATATGGGTTTGTGCTAAAACTCAATCACGATTATTGCATTTCTAGTATAGACTACGAATATTATTTCCGTTACTTATTTAGAATAAGATAATTTTTATTTTTATTTAAGAATAATGGTTGTTCTTTTTAAAGATGAAGTTTTATATGGAAACATTATGATTGATAATATTTTGTATGTTTTGAACATAATGTAACTCATATATATATGCTAAGAGACTTAAATGATCTAAATAATACACATCGGTGGCATTGTCAACTTGACCATATAAAGAAGAATCATCTATCCAAAATAACTTATAAATGGATACATATAATCATTTGATGATGTCTATGATTCTTGTTTACTTGATAAAATGACAAGAATCTCCTTTTAGTGAAAAAGGAGAAAGAGCTATTGATTTAACTAGGCCTTATATATAAGGATTCGAAGTAACATAAAAGAATTAATGCAATAGAAATAATATCATAAAAATATATTTGCTTCGAAACTCCAAAGGATCCATGCAAAAATAATAAAGTCGGAGGATTAAATCATTACTTCTTATAGAGTAGATCACGTCTCTTGCGTCAAGGATGCCTAACCATGAGCATAAATCAACGAACTACACCACTATCAATATCCATATGAATTTCTCAATTGCTAGAATAATTTTGGAATGGAGAGTCACTTGAAGTTGAAATGCTAGCTATGAGTTGTGGTGTTTAAAGGCTGGATCTCTCTTCCACTCAAGGCGACAAGGGTTTCTTCTTAAGGCTTTTAGGGTATCTATCTTTATAGTTACTAGGGTTTCTATCATATAGCTAAAATTATATAAAATAAATATTACATGTTGGTTGTATTTTGTAACAACTAGAATATGTGTGAGCCATAATCCCACTAGGAAACTAATTTCCTAACCCTATGGTGAGAGAAAAATATGAGCCGATTATTTTGATAAATTAATCTCTAATAGCCTTGGACCTAAACTTCATTAAGCCTATTTTATATGTCTTAATCAAACCGAGCTCATTAGTGTAATTAAATACTATAATCTAGAATGCATCCTAGTCTTATTAGGAATCTTAACCTAATTAAGAATCTTAATCCAATTAGAAATCTTAATAGGAATTCTAATCCAATTAGGGATCTTAACTCGACTAGGAATTCTAATCCAATTAGGACTTATAGTCATACTCCTATTTTGAGTCGCTCTTTGTATGTGACCTTATAGGTTCTTGTTACATTAGTAATGATCTTAAAATAATAATTTAAAATCACAAATACTGAACAGTATCTAGGAATGCATCACTACTACCTAAGTAATAAGAATGTCGGTGATTCGACAAACCTTGTCCGTGACATATGTTACGATGTAGTCCGATCTTTTGTCCTAGATATCTAGAATAAATATGAAACGTGGAATGTGTCACCTTTATATAGTTTAATCTTAGCATTTCTTGATCCATGAGTTGAGTGCTCCAAACAAATGAGATTGATATCCTATATCAATTCATTTGAGCATGGCTATGCATTTCATAATCTCACTCAATCAAATGGCCCATGACATCACTCCGTTATATAAGAGAGAAAAATCTTATCTACATCACTCACATCCCTCTATATGATTCACGATATATCCAATAACTAACTTTATAGTCTATCTTGTTATAGATGAGGTTTGATGGTATTAAAATATATGACTTTTCATCTAGGTAACCGGAGTGACTTCAAGTCGAAGGACCACTTGCACTATAGTCACAATGAGACCAACTTATGATGCTCATATAATGATCCATTTAGTGATCTCATGATGGGTCGATCTAGTACATGTTCTTTAATATGTACCATGTGTTGAATTATTATCTCATATCCATAACATGCTCGTTATTAGTCAATACACATACTAGTCTCAATGCTTTATTGTTGCCCCTTTAATATATCCATAATAAAACACTTGACTAGGGACATTTGAGAATATTAATATTCTTACGACTTTATCATGTTCATTTAATAAAATACTAGAATAAATAAACATAATAAATGGAGTGTCATATATATATAATGATGATGATGATAATGATAATTTTATGCTAGTACAATCAAAGTATGATTGGCTTCAGGGCATACACTAACAGTTTTCTACTTACACTAGAGTCAATCACCCATGTATTTAATACCCGGTGATCTAACATGGTTGCTATACTTCGGTATGTTAGAGGTTTTGTAAGTTAGTCTACAACATTATCATCTATTGATACTCTACATATCTTCACATCTCCTTTTTCGATTATTTCTCGAATAAGATGGAAGTGTCGAAGTATATGTTTGGATCGCTAGTGAGATTTAGGTTCCTTAGCTTACACAATAGCTCTATTGTTGTCATAATAGAGGTCAATTACGTCCACAATACTAGGAACAACACTAAGCTTAGTAATGAACTTCTTGATCCAAACTCTCTTCTTAGCTGCATCTAAAGTAGTTATATACTCAACTTTTATTGTAGAATCAATTATTGTCTCTTGTTTTAAACTCTTCCATCTAACGAGCACCACCATTAAGACAAAACATAAAACCCGATTATGATTTGGAATCATCCTTATCTATTTAGAAACTAGCATCGGTGTAACCTTTTACAACCAGACTCTTTATAACCTTCATATACTAAGAATAAATCTTTAATTTTATTGAGGTACTTCAAAATGTTCTTTACAACGGTCTAGTGACCCTCACCAAGATCAGATTGGTATATGTTTGTCATGCTCGAGCATATGAGACATTAGGATGAGTACATATCATGACATACATGATTCGATTGTAGATGAAAATGGTATCTTACTCATAAAGTCTCTTTCTTCCTGTGTGAAAGGGCATTAAGCGTTAGAAAGATGTATACCATATGACATAAGCGAATTCCTTTCTTGGACTCATTCATGCCAAACCATTTTAGCACCTTATCAATGTATGTACTTTGAGTTACGCTAAGTAATTTCTTTGATCTATCTTTATAGATTTTGATGCCCAAAATAGAGGTAGCTTCACCTAAGTCCATTATGGAGAAGAATTCCATAACCAAATCTTCACGGAATGTAGGTCGGGTATGTCATTTCCAATGAGTAGTATGTCATCTACATACAACATCAATAATGCAATTTTACTCCTACTAACCTTCTTATAAACACAAGTTTCATCCTCATTCTTGATGAAACCAAACTCTTTGATTGCATCATCAAAACAAAGATTCTATCTCCAAGAAGCTTGCTTTAACCTATTAATGGACATTGTATCTTACATATTGTTTTAGCATTTTTTAGATGAACAAAACCCTTAGGTTGTGTCATGCACACATCCTCGAGAAGATTTCCATTAAGAAATACAATTTTGACATCCATTTGCTAGATTTCATAGTCATAAAATGCTACAATAGCAAGTAAGAACCTAATCAATTTAAGCATAGAAACTAGAGAAAAGGTTTCATCATAGTCTATACCATAAATTTTCTTGAAGCCTTTAGCAACTAATCGCCTCCTAAAGGTTTGTACATTACCATCCATTTAGTTTTCTTTTTGAAAACCCACTTGCACCCAATGGGTTTTACACCTTTAGGTGGTTCAAAAAAAGTAAACCCACTTGCACCCAATGGGTTTTACACCTTTAGGTGGTTCAAAAAAAGTCCATACTTTATTTATGTACATAGATGTCATTTCGGAACACATGGCTTCTTGCCATTTTTTATAGTCCGGGCTCGTGATAACCTCTTGGTAGGTAGTAGACTCATTATAATCCTTAAGCAATACATCAATGCTTTGATCATGAGATATCCATATCTCTTAAGCTAATTACTTATCCTACTAGATATGTATAGGCCTTGTGTTATTTGAGCAAGTATTTGGTTAACAATAACCTATGCCCTCTACTTGAGTTCCGTCCGAGGTGCATTGCTATCTTAGGATCACGAATTTCTTTGATTTCTACTCTCCTCTCATTAGTCCTTCTAAAGATGAATTCTCTTTCTAAAAAGACACTAGTTTGAGCAATAAAAACTTTGTTTTCTTTTGGATTATAGAAGTAGTATCCCTTGGTTTCTTTTAGATACCCTACAAAGTAGCATTTATCGATTTAGATCCAAGCTTATTGAAGCTTGAGGCTTTATATATACATTGTAACCCTAAATCTTCATAAAAGATATACTAAGACATTTCCTAGTTTGCATCTCATATGGTGTCTTTTGGACCACTTTAGATAGAACGTGGTTAAATATAAAGGTAAGTCGTTTCTAGAGCATATCCCCAAAAGGAAATTAGAAGATCCGCATGACTCATCATAGATCATACCATGTCTAACTAGGTATGATTTCTCCTATCGAAACACCATTCCATTGTGGTTTACCTAATGGATCGAGTTATGATAAAATACCACACTCTTAAAATAGTCATCAAATTTTTAGCTTAAGTATTCACCACCTCGATCCGATTGAAGATTTTTGATACTTTTTCCTAGTTGGTTTTGCCCTTCATTCTTAAACTTTTTGAACTTTTCAAAGGATTCGACTTGTGTTTCATAAGATACACATAACCGTATTTACTAAAATCATCGGGAAAAGTAATGAAGTAATGATAACTCGTTCTAACTAGTGAGCTTATGGGTCTACACATATCACTATGTGTAAGGCCTAAGAAATCACTAGTGCTTTCATTATGTCTAGTAAAAGGGACTTTATTCAAGCATACCTAATAAACATGATTTGCTTATCTCATATGATTTAAAATCAAATAGGTCTAAGAATCCATGTTTTTGGAGCTTGGATATGTGCTTCTCATTTTTATGACCTAATCGATAGTGCAAGAGATAAGTTTGGTTTAAATCATTAGATTTGAACCTTTTGGTAATAATGTTACGGACATGTGTTTCAACATCCAAGAGATAAAGATCATTGATTAATTGTGCATTACCATAAAATATTTTATTTAAATAAATGGAGCAACATTTATCATTTATTATAAATGAAAAACCTAACTTGTCCAAACAAGAAATCAAAATAATATTCCAACTAATAGCAAGCACATAATAACAGTATTCTAAATCAATAACTAGCTTAGAGGGCAAAGATAAACTATAGGTTCCTATAGCTAAAGAAGCAACTCTTACTTTGTTGCCTACTCGTAGGTCCACTTCACCTTTAGCCAAAGATTTACTCTTTTTAAGTTCCCGGACATTTGCAAAAATTTGAGAACCACATCCAAGTATCTAATATTTAAGATGAAAAAGTAGACATGATTGACTTCTATAATAAATATACCGAAGTAGAAGTCTCACTTTCTTTTTTTTTTTAATTCTTCCAAATAAATCTTACAGTTCCTTTTTCAATGTTCGATCACACTCGAAATGGAAGCAAGTTCACTCTTTTGGCATTCAACCTTTGGGTTTTAATGCTTTGTCGATAGGCTTGCACTTGGTCTTGATAATTTTTTTGCCCTTGCCCTTTTAATCCATCAGTATGGAAGTGGGTTTAGACCTTTTTAAGTTTTATTCAATAGGTCTCAAAGTGCTTGGTAGCTTTGGTAGTGGTATGTCAATTTCATACATGTTGTAGTTCATGGCGAATTGATTATAACTCTCGAGCAACAATTGGAGAATTAAATCGAGTGGCTAACTCTTAGCCTAGAGGAAAGCCCAATCTTTTAAGGCTCTTAACATACTCGGTCATCTTAATTGGGTGAGGAGCAACTAAGTTTCCTTCTATTAGCTTATACTCGAAACAATGCCTTAGAGACATAAAATCTCTCATGACGTGTTCTGTCCCTAATAGAGCCTTTTGAGATAACCAATCATATCAAAGGCATTCATATTTTCATATTTCTTCCGGAGTTTAGAATTCATAGTAGCTAACATAAGACAATCAACATCCAAAGCATCATCTTAATGCTTCTTGTGAGCATCTTTCTCAACACGAGGGTCATTAGTAGTATGAGTAAGGGAATAACTTCTTTTAAGACATACAACTTCATTTCTTATTTGAGGACTATCCTCAAATTTCTATACCAATTTAGAATTTTTTCCCATTAGCTTGTCTTTCTCAAGGACAGATCACAAATATAGGTCGTTGGATGTGTTGGATGCCATCTATAATTGAAAAGAAAAAATAAATATCATGTATAAAATTCATTTAATTAAGACTTTAATTAAACAAATGCATCACTATTTTATTCAAATCAATAGCCCTTACTATTAATTCAGAAATTCCAACTATTGAAACTTTCTAGTGGGCTAAGATCTATATTTCACCTAGTATTAAGTCATCTTTGGCCGATCACCCAAGACTTGGTTATTTAAATAGACATACACTTGCCAATTGCAATCTCATACAACTCTTAGATAATTGAGTAAACAACTCTAGTTATAATCCATCTAATGGACTACTACTCAACTTTATGCCTCTAGTCCTCATCTCATGATTTGGTTAAGTCAAAACCCAATAGTTGATAATCTGGATATCACTTATTTAACCAATCGCACCTCACCAAGATAAGCTAAGTGCCTTACTTTGGTAGGCACCTCTTTAACCGATTTAGGTCTTGACGAATATCAAGTATTGGTAGGCATTTTCATAGACTTAGTTTTACCATTAAGGGATTTAGGTCATGTTTTCATTGAGATCTTACCATTAATTAAGCCATTTGGATGCTTTATGTTGAATGCATCTCATACACATGTAGCGATAAAAGTATAAATATAAACATGTCATAGTTATGGCCCAAATCTTCATCAGTCTTCTCAAGCCAATGAGAAGATTGAAAGGTCAACCTAGGGAAGTGAATCTCCACCATGTCTCTTCCTTTGTTGACTTCTTTGCATGGTTACCACCATCTTGCCTCCATGTTAATGACAAAATTCAATTAAAAAAAAAAACTAAATCTATGCTATATAACAATTACATTGGATAAAGAAACATCAAGTTATATGCAAAGGGAGATAGATGAAAAGAGAATTTTACAATTAGAAAATATAGAGGAAGGCATGACATGTAAGTCGTATTTATAAAATTACAACCTTAATAAATACCTACCAATCACATTGGTCTATAAGGTCCATAACTATGCATTATACATTATATAGCATAAAATCATGTAAAACAAATTTAAAGCATGATTTCATAAATTGATTAACTTTTAAGAAAAACAATTATGGGGTTTTGAAATAACAATCGAGGATCAAAGGGGCATCGCCCCTTATGGGGATCGGGGGTAGCACCCCTAAAAGGTAAACAACATTCACCTCCCTTACCTAAAAGGAAATTTTTCAACCCATGATACATACATTCGGAATTCGGTTCCAAAACTAATTCCAAAACTAGATACAAATGTCTTATTTCTTTTTATTTATGTATCAAAAATTGATATAAGTCTCGATTATTTCTTGATCTTCATCCAAATTGATTCTAGAACAATTCTAGAATATTTAACAAACCACATAGACTATGTGATTATCAAATATTATAAACTCATATAATAAATGTTGATGAAATATTTATCACTATAAACCAAGTTTGTTTCATGATTTTAAACTTATTAAAATCAAGATAAATTATCATACATTCATAAACCCTAAATTTTGTGATTTCAATCACATTGAAATCATGATATAATATCATATATTCATAAATCCTAAATTTCATGATTTAAATCAAATTGAAATCATGATAGAATAACATATATTTATAAACATCACATATTAACATGATCATTCACATAATCGACTTAGAGTTTCACAAATGGCTCGCTACCACGATAGGGATTCGAAGTAATAAAAAAATTGATGCGATGAAAATAATATCATTAAAAAAAAGAATTTTTTCAAAACATCACAGGATCAATGCAAAAATAATAAAGTCGGAGGATCAAATCATTACCTCTTGTAGAGTAGATCACGTCTCTTGCATTAAAGATGCTTGAATCACAATTATAGATTAACGAATTGTACCTCTATCGGTATCAACACAAATGTCTTGATCACAAGAACAATTTTGAAATGAAGAGTCACCTCAAGTCGAAGTGCTAGCTACGAGTTATGGTGTTTAAAGGCTGGATCACTCTTCCACTCAATGTGGTTATGGTTTCCTCTCAAGGCTCTTAGGGTTTTTGTTTCATAATTAGTAGGGTTTCTGTCTCATAATTAGTAGGGTTTCTGTCTCATAGTTACACCTATAAAAAATAAATATTATATGTTTGTTGTATTTTACAACAACCGGAATGTATGTGAGCCATAGTCACACTAGGAAACTAATTTCCTAACCCTAAGAAGAGAGAAAAATATGGACTCATTATTATGGCAAATAATGAGTCCATTTTATATGTCTAACAACCTTGGACTTACACTTCATTATGCCCATTTTATAGGTCTTAATTGAACCATCCTATCGAGTGTAATTAAATATTATAATCCAAAACGTATCCTAGTCTCTCTAGGAATCTTAACCTAACTAGAAATCTTTACTTGACTCGGGAATCCTAATCTAATTAGGGATATTAACTTGGTTAGAAATCCTAATCAATTAAGAATTTTAATTTGACTCGGGAATCCTAATCCAATTAGGACTTATGGTCATACTCTAATTTCAAGTTGCTTTTTATGTATGACTCTATAGGTTCTTATTTTATTGGAAGTGATCTTAAAATCATAATTTAGAATCATAAATAGTGAACGAGTATCTAATAATGCATCACTACAACCCAAGTAATAAGAATGTCGGTGATTGGACATAATCATATATGTGATATATGTTACCATGCAATCTAGTCCCTTTATCCTAGATGTCTAGATTAAACATGACACATATAATGTGTCATCCTCATATAGTTTAATCTTGGTATTTTTTGATCCATAAGTTGATCGCTCCAAAAAATGAGATTGATATCTCACATCAATTCATTTGACCATGGCCATGCATTTCACAATCTCACTTAATCAAAGGACCCATAGACATTACTCTTGTTATATAGGAGGAACAATCCTATCTATATCATTTGTATCCCTCTCGTATGATTCATGGTATATCCAATAACTAACTCTATAGTCTATTCTATTACGGATGATGTTTAATGGTATCAAAATATATGAATTTTCATGTAGCAAACCATGAGGACTTCAAGTCGAAGGACCACATACACCATAGTCATAATAAGATCAACTTATGACACTCATATAATGATCTACGTAGTGATCTCATAGTGGGTCAATCCAATATATGTTCTTCAACATTTACCCCCATGTTAACTTAAGATCTCATATTCATAATAAATACACATACTAGCTCGAACACTTTATTGTTGCCCCTTTAATATATCCATAATAAAATACATGATTGAGGACATTTAAGGATATTAATATTCTTAGAAATTTATCATGTTCACAAGAATAAATAAACATAATAAATGGAATGCCTCACACACACACACACACGTACATATATAACAACAACAACAACAACAACAACATGATAAGTGTATGCTAGTACAAATAAACTACAATTGGCTTGTAATACATACACTAACATTATACATATCGATGTATATGGACCTATGATCACCCTAGTAAGAGGAGAGCATGATTATTTGATAACCTTTATTGATGACGAAGGTTATGTATAAGACACATTTGAAGCATTCTAAAAGTTCAAAGAAATTAGATTTAAAGTCAAGAAACAAATTGATAAAAGTATTAAGGCATTTTAATCATATCAAGGTGATGAATACTTAAGTAGTGAATTATTAGATCACTTAGAAGAGAATGAGATTCTCAATCTATGGACTCCACCTAAAGCACCATAATTGAATGGTGTGTCTAAAAGGAGAAATAAGATATTGTTAGACATGGTTCGATCCATGATGAGTCAAACTAATATTCTTATTTTATTTTAGGATATGCACTCCTTATTGTAACTTTTATTTTGAATAGGATTCCAACAAAATATATTGATCATACTCCATAAGAGATATGAAAAGAAAAGAAAGTGAATTAGTCTTTCCTTTAGATTTTAGGCTTTAAAACATGTGTCAAATGTTTAGATAAGATAGGCTAGAGCCCAAATCAGCGAAGTGCTAGTTTGTGAGATATCCAAAAGAAACTAATGGATATCACTTTTTCTATCACTAGAATAAAGTGTTGTTCATGGCTAAACATGATGTATTTCTTGAGAAGAAATTTAAAGATGCTAGAAGTAGTGGGATAAAATATAAACTTAATGAGATTCGAGTAGACTCACAAAATTAACAATTCACTAGTGGAAGGCAAGTAGATAAGTTACAACTCATTGTAACTACCCACAAACAGATACACAAAAACTTCATAAGACTAAACGAGTTCATTAAGAGATAAAAGATACGATCTTTGTGTCTCAACACATGGAGATGTGTATCCTCGAGAGGATGACGGAGCTAATAACTATAAAGAGGCAATGTTAGGCACTCGACTCCTAGATATAAAAAATGGATGAAAATACTATTTTCTTTATAGAAAATTGAATAAGGATGTGTAGATGACACACCCCGAGGGTTTTGTCACCAAAAAATATACAAATAAGATTTACAATTTACAAAAGTATGCTTATAGAATTAAGCAATATCTAGGAGTTAGAATTAATGTTTTAATGAAATAATCAAAGGGTTTGACATTTTAACAAAAACAAGGATGAACTTTGTGTATGCAAAAGGTTGGTACGAGCTTAGTAATCTTGGTTGTTCTATAGTAAGACAATAAACTACTTCTTAGCTATAATATCATCATGTTACAATCTACAAAAGATTAGGTATCTAGGAATTTCTCCATGTATGACATGAAAGAATAGCCTATATTCTAGGAGTGGATATATATAAAGATAGATCACATAGAATTTGAGGGCTCTCTTAAGGCAAGTACATTAACATGATACTAAAAGATTTAGGATGGAAGAATCAAAAAAAGATTTCTTCTAATGTCGTATGGCTTGATGGTCGATTACGATGGATCCATAACGTAAGCTAAGGAACCAAGGTTTTATCAACAATCTAGCCATGTACCGTAACGCTATCACTTGATTAGAGAGATTATCAGTCATAGTGATACAAGGATAGAAAAAGTCCACACTAACGATAACATAGCTGACCTCTTGACTAAACCTTTGTCATAGTAAAAATATGAGACGCTTGTTCGATCATTGAGCATAAGAGATATGGTCGGTTGACTCTAGTGCAAGTGGAATATTTTTAGTATAAGTGCCTAAGATCTAATCTTATTTGGATGGTTTGACTTATTATATTATTGCATTCTTTATTTAATTAGTAAAAGAAGTCTTTCTATTAGTTCTTGTCATTTATATTTTGATAGAATTAGATAAAAATCCATATGATATGTATTGTATTAATGATTGATCAAAAGATGTGAGACAAATATTAATACACTTAAATGATATCATTAAATATCCTAAGTCGTAGCATTATCAAAAATGGATATTGACCATATACGGTAAGACTTATGAGTTCTATGCTCATGCTATAAGATAGCAATAGGAGATCTCACGCCTATTGACATGGTGATGTTAAAGCAAGCACTTAGGTGATTAATTTTAGAGAACATATAATTAGACGTGACTCACGCCATGAGAACCCATTTAATTTAGTCTTTGAGAATCTCATACATGATAGGTATAACCGATCCTTTAACTTGAAGTCATCATGATTATCTCGTTAGACGATTTATATACTTTGATACTCATTTCGTTGGGCTCGGTAAAGAGTTATATATGGGCGATTCGTTAGGTGTACTAGGAATCTAATAGAGATAAATGGATGATTGAGATAGGACATGTCATTCCTTATATGCTAAAAGAGTTATTTTATTACATTTTGATGAATGTCCGCTTAAGAAATCTATGGTTACAAGTGTGAGTATATCGATAGAATATAGTTGGTTTACTTTGGAGCTAAGACATTTGGGAATCGAAAAAAAGTTGTGGGATCATAATCGAACGGACTATAAATAAGTTTAAGATCACATTATAATAAATTAATATGAGTATTGAATTATATGATAACTATACTCGTGAAAGATAATTACGGATTAATTAATCCTCTAGAAAATTAGGTAGTTATGATGCCTTATTAGAGGTCAATCTTGATTTATATATTAAGAGATAAAAAATGTGTTTTTTATTCTTGATACATTGTTAATATATCTAGGAGCTTATTGATTCACTCGTATAAATTTAAGCATTCACATAATAAAAGAGAAGGAAAGATTTTGGAAAAAAATTTCAGTTTTGAAAGTTTCCTATTTTGGAAAAAGGTTTCATGTTTTGGAAATTTTTTCATAAAATGAAAAGTTTCTTATTTTAAAAATCAGTTTTCTAATTTGAAAGTCAGTTCCAAATTTAAAAGTAAGTGACCTAAAAAGAAAACTAATTTTTTAATTTAGGTTTAAGGGTAAATTGAAAATTGTTTTCTAATATGGGCTTCCTAAAAATATCTAACATAATTTATTTGGATAGTTAAAATTAATTGATAATTAATTGGACCAAAAGAGTCTAGGTGACTAGACTTAATTTAAAAGTCTATAAGATATTTTGGTGAAAGGATAAACTTGAATTCTATTGGATAAGTTTCATGATTTACAAAGATAAGATCAAACAAGCTCACACATGTTACAACTCCTTGCCTTAGAGGACAAGGATGCCACTCCCTATATAAATAAAAAAAAAGAGAGAGGTGGCAAGGTAGGGCTAAGGAAAAAAAAACATAATGACACGATAAAAAGAAAAGAAAGAGAGAGAAAATGTTTTTCTCTCTAAAATCCTAAGTTGTCGTATCTCTCCCAAAAGCCCGAGTTGCCACAAAAACCTTGATTGATTTCTTTAGAAGGCAAATTAACTATACATAAGAATTGGAGCTAGCACTCTGTAATTTCTATGACTTTCATTTTAGGTGTTTAAGTTGTATGGATTATTAATAAAGGCTAAACACTTAGACGGTTCCCTTTTCGCTTGATTGTTTTCTCGTGCTAGGAGAGGTAATCTTTCCCCCATATTTATATTCATGTTAATATATGATTAGTTGATTAAACAAGTATGATCTTAGGAATTTTAAAAGGAAAAAAAAATTATTTTATTTTGCACCTCCGTAGAATGTATGATCCTTCGGATGACTACTCCGAACACCGGCATCCATGAGCTAAACTAGGCAATTGCACAAAAGGAAATTAGAAAGTCAAAAGAGGGAAAAAAGAAAAAAAAACCTAAGGAAAGAGAGAAAAACAAAAAGGAAAGCACTCGTTTGATTAAACAGCTCCTAAACATAAACAATCAATTTTGATCAAATGGTTGAAACAAAAAAAAATATATAAAACAATATATTTGCATAGTGATTTAGCATAAAGGCAAATAATAATAATAATAATAATAATAATAATAAATAAATAATAATGCTTAAAAAACACTATTGATGGAATAGTAGAACGCACAGGATAACTAAACCTACCGCTATTGTAGAATGAATAAGAAAAGAGTCTCCTCTTTTAGTTTTTTTGGCAATTGATCAAATAGATTTAAGAGGTAAATTGAGATGAAGAGATAATGAGGGTAAAACTAATATAGTGAGAGAGAGAGAGAGAGAGAGAGAGAGAGCAATTTATATGAGAGATATAGAGATGATGAAATCGCACGGAAAAATGAAAAAAAGGAAGAACGTGGCTGAAGATAAACAGGAAATGAAGAATGGGATGGAAAATTATTATTAAAAAAAAAAAAAAAAAAAGCTAGAAGGAAGCATAGAAGCCATGAGCATTAAAATGTCGAAGGATGAACGAGAAGAAGATCGAACGACCCAAAGTAGGAGATGAAGATCGAACGACCAAGAGTAGGAGATGATGAAATAAAAAATGAAATCAAACGGACATGATAAAGGATGGACAGGCGAGATGCAAGGAAAGGAGACCCATATTGCAGTTGTGTCTCCATCCACAGTAGAGATGAGTCTGAATGAACAAGATGTGAATAGTGAACATTTAAGATTTTTTTTTTTTTGGGTTAATTTGAAAGGCAGCTGAAAAGAGATACTGAATTGGCTTTTTTGTCATTGTTTTTTTTTTTTTTATGTGATTTTCTTTGTTTTTAGTTCTGTTTTTTATCAAGAAATTTATTTGTTTTATTTGGATATATATATTTTTTTAATGATTCACGCGACTAGTACGTGAATTATTCTGTTAGTAATCAACGGAACCTATTTTGTATTAACGCATGGACTAAATTAAATTAAAGAATTAGTTCAGGTGCTAGTTGTGTAAAGTTTTTAGTTTAAGAGCTAATGGTATTTTAACCCAAAGTTGAGGGGGTTACGTACAAAAAAACAAAGTATCGATTTTATCAGTACTACCGTATACTATTACCAATTCAGAAAGTACTTTAAGGGCGCATTTTGTAAAGACGAAAAAAGAGAAAAAGATACGAGACTCTCTCGCTGTCTGTCTGCGGTCTGCGTTCCTCCAAGAATAAATCCACTGTTTAGTGAGTGGGTTCAGTTTCTTCTTTCAATGTTTGAATTTGGTTCCCTATAGTGTTCTCCATCTCAAGGTCTATAGAAAGCATATAGGGTTTCACCCTCTCCCTTCCTGTGTTATGTCGAATTTGGTTCACCCTTGTATATTGCAATCACTGCCACTCCTGTTCTTTGTACCTTTACTGTTGTTGTGTGCTTCATGCCAATCTGGCTCTGTTGATCTTAACCCAGAAGACAAAGCCTCACTTTTACTGTTCCGGTCGTGGCTTCAGGACCCAAGCCATGGCTTGTCAACATGGTTTGGGTCTAACTGCACAAACTGGACAGGTCTAGTCTGTCAAAATCACACTGGGCAGGTCATTTCAATCAACTTGAGAAACATGAATCTGTCAGGCCATGTTCACCCCAATTTGTGCAATCTTTTGTTTCTTGAAACCCTGATTTTGTCTGAAAATAGTTTTACTGGCCAAATCCCATTGTGCTTTGGTAGATTGCAAAATCTCAAAACCCTTGATCTTAGTCACAATAGATTTGGTGGTGTTGTGCCTGACTCACTTATGAGGCTTAGGCAATTAAAGGAACTTACTTTAAATGGGAACCATGGTTTGGGAGGTGTTGTTCCTTGGTGGGTTGGTAATTTCTCAACCAATTTGGTAAAACTTGACTTGGGTTTCAATTCTTTTCATGGGAAAATACCTGAAAGCTTATTTTACTCTAAGTCATTGAAATATTTGGATCTTGGAAACAATTACTTGACGGGTGATCTTCATGACTTTTTCCAGTCTTTGGTTTTTCTCAATCTCAGCTCTAATTCGTTTTCAGGTACTTTGCCTTGTTTTTCTGCTTCCGTTCAATCTCTCAATGTTTTGAATTTAGCTGTTAATTCTATTGTGGGTGGTATTCCTACATGCATTGCTTCCCTTGAAGAATTAACACATTTAAATTTATCATTTAATCACTTGAATTATGCAATATCTCCTAGACTTGTTTTCTCTGAGAAGCTTCTTGCATTGGATTTGAGTTTCAATGATCTATCTGGTCCACTTCCAACGAAGATTGCAGAGACAACAGAGAAAGCAGGGCTTGTTTTTCTTGACTTGTCCCACAATTGTTTCTCTGGTGGTATCCCGTTGAAGATCACTGAGCTGAAAAGTCTACAGGCATTGTTTCTTTCTCACAATCTTCTTACTGGTGAAATCCCAGCAAGGATCGGAAATTTGACGTATCTCCAAGTGATAGATATTTCACACAACTTATTGTCGGGTTCCATTCCTTTAAATATTGTTGGGTGTTTTCAGCTACTTGCACTAGTAATCAATAGCAACAATCTCTCTGGTCAAATTCAACCAGAACTTGATGCGTTGGATAGCCTGAAAGTATTGGATATAAGCAACAATGGGATTTCTGGTGAGATTCCACTAACATTGGCTGGCTGCAAATCGCTTGAGATAGTAGATTTCAGCTCCAACAATCTCTCTGGAAATTTGAATGATGCAATAACTAAATGGTCGAACCTCAAGTATCTCTCCTTGGCTCGAAACAAATTCAGTGGAAGTCTACCCAGTTGGCTGTTCGCATTTGAAGAGATCCAAATGATGGATTTTTCAGGCAATAAATTCTCTGGCTTAGTACCAGATGGCAACTTCAACATTAGCTTTGAGTTCAGTAATGGAGATGCCAGACAATTGGCAGCAGAGCCCTTTCTTGTGATTCGAAATGTTGAGATCAAAATATCTGTGTTGGTTGTTGACAACAGTGAATTGAGCTTCAGTTACCATCTGTCTTCTACAGCTGGAATTGACCTATCTGATAATTTGTTACATGGGGAGATTCCGCATGGCTTATTTGGTCTACAAGGTTTGGAGTATTTGAACTTATCATACAATTTTCTTGAAGGTCAGGTTCCCAGTTTAGAGAAGATGCAGTGTTTAAGGGCCTTGGATTTGTCACATAACACTTTATCGGGTCAAATCCCAGGAAATATTTCCAGGCTTAAAGATCTCATACTCTTGAACTTCTCATATAACAGTTTCTCTGGATTTGTTCCTCAGAAAGAGGGATATCGAAGGTTTCCTGGAGCATTTGCTGGAAATCCAGATTTGTGTGTGGAGTCCACTAGAGTCAAGTGTGACTCAGCTAACCTGCCAGCAGTGCAAGGGAAGTCATTTGAAGAAACTGATGGTCCAATTTCTGTTTGGATCTTTTGTGTCAGTGCTTTTGTTAGCTTCTATTTCGGTATTGTCACTCTATTTTGTTCCACTCGAGCAAGAAGTTATCTTCTTCAGACAAAAGTTTAAATCTTGCATATGTTAGTGAATCCTCTCGTATATTCTTATTTTCTCTGTTCAGAGGCCTAGTTTTCTACCTGTTCACTGATATGAGAGGTTACCTTCCCCTATGTTGTATTCCAACCTGTTTTCTGATGTTGAACCAAATTGCTCATATGGCAATTTCCTTACCATAAGCTAACTAGGATTTTCAATCTTTATTATGGCCATTGGTTGTGCTCTACATTTATGTTAATATAAATGGCTTGCTGCGATTTGGTTTAAATGAGGCATTAGGATTGTGAATTATTGGCCTGCATATCTAGTGTCCCTTAAGGGATTGGAATGTGCATTACTTCGTATAATGTTACTCCATGTGAGATGGGAAGTTGGCCAATCAGTGCACTTTCCTCAGTCCTGATCTTGCAACCTAGTAACTTCCACATACGGGGTTGCAGACTCATGGTAGCCTGACAGCACATCGCATTTTTATCTGACTGCATCTAAGATTCATCGTTCATGGTATAGGTTGTTCAAATTCGCAATTGAAAATTGATGATCTAATTGAGTTAAAATCCAATAAAATTGGGCATCTATTTAATTCGAGAAAAATAATGTTCACATCCAAATCTTTATTTCGGAAAACTAGAATACTGGTCACTACCAGATTTTCCTTACGCTTAATCATTGAGGTGTCGAATTATTGCACATTGAAGTCTTGTATGACCACTGGGAAAGAAAATTGTATTTGTACTGTTTATTTCTATTATTGTATGTGCTTTTGCTGTTTTTCCTTTTTTATTAAATAAAATGCTTTTTCTTAAAGCAATTGTATGTTTTTAATATGCAAAATCCTTATCTATGAATATAATTTTATCAAAACTAATAGTAAGAATCAATTTCAAATCAAATATAATTGAAGGACTTTAATCCAAAATTAAAAATTGAGATAATGATCTCAAATGAGTTAAAATTTAATAAAGTTAAGAGCCATTTAACATCAGCAAAACAAAGAATGGGTTTGAGACTCTGTTTCAGCAGACCTAAACTTGAAGTTCTGGTACATCGATCACATGGAAAACTGTAATCCATCCCCTGGACGATTGCGAGAGACAGAAACAAGGACAGAGGAGAGGACAGGGAAAACTGTAATCCATCCGCTTGGCTGCCCCGTGGAGAAAACAGAAGCAAAGAAAAGAATTTTACTAAGGGAAATTGGATGTACCAAGCAGCTTATGGCATGTCTCATATTTAATAGATCAAGGATTCAAGTCTGCCAGATGCAACCCGAAAAAACAAAAAATGGTAACTCACTGGAATACAAAAGCAAAACTATACTCCAGCTTACCCTTTTACCTTTCCATTAATAAATAGTAAGGGAAAAAAATTCATATAAGTCCCAAATATTTATGTAACACCCCTAAACTTTAAACATTTTTATGTGTTTCAATATTTATTTAAATCTGTGAAATTAATATTTTATATTAGAATGAAAATTGTATTTATACATGTATTGATATTATGCATTATAATTGAATTATTAAGTGCTTAAGTGCGCAAGATTAAATCATTTAATATAACAAGTGTATATATGACATAGGGGTGTGATTGAAACAATTAAAAGTTTAGGGACTAAAGTATAAGGACTTAATTGAATAAAGCGATGAAGATAAATGATTAAATGAAAAGTGAATCAACTTAATGGACTTGTTAAATTCAGCTAGGATGGGTAAATTAAGTCTGGATTAAGCATAAATTAACATCAAATAAAGTAAGAAAATATTAGACTAAGAATTGACTTTAGAAAATTTAACGAAAAGTCATGAAATTTATAGAAAAGGTGACTAAGTAAAGGAAGTAAAGTTAGCCATATAAGTATATGATAACTTGACAAAAATCTCATTCATTCATCCATCTAGATTTAATTTGGCTAAGGAAAGGAAAATATTCAAACTAATTAGATGATTTAATATTAATCGTAATATTTGGTACCCGTTAAAAACGTTATTCAATAAATTTAAGGATATTAAAGGCATGTGAAAAATATTTTGAGGCTATGGAAAATTCACAAAGGGTTGAAAGAATATTCGGAGTAGCTAACATAGTCTTCCCATGCTCAATAAATATTTTGTTGCATTTACGATGTATGAATAGTGATTTAGTACGTGTAATAATTATTTTAGGTTTGTTGTTTGTCCATGAAAAATGTCTTATTTGCATAAAATATTTTCTAGAGGGGTGCTATAGTATTTGATGCTATTGGATGAATTTTTTAATAGTCAACGAATATTTTATTTGAGTTTTACTCTGCATGAATAATGCTTTTGAGGTAAAATTAATTATTTAATTGCTTTAAAGGTGTGAGGAATTTTTTTATGAACATAGAAAAATCATTGAGGATATGTAGGAATATTTAATCAACTTAGATGAATTTTTCTATGCATAAGGAATTAACTAATAAACAAAAGAAAAATGGGATTTTACTGTAGCTACACTATTTGAAACATTGTACACACTCACATTTCACATTTCACCCTCTCACAATTCATCGTTACTTTCACTATTTATAACTTTTTTTACACTTCGATCCCCGATATTGTCGAATACATATTTCGATCCATATGTTCATTTGCTCATTCATTTTGATCTTTGGATGGAGAGAGAATGCTCGGAGGAAAAGAGAGATGGAAGGAGAGAGAAATCGTTGGCCAAGCTCATTTAGGCCACTTTGGCCGGCGAAAATCTACTAGAGTTTTTAACCTTTGAGAGATGAGTTTGTCTATAGTGGTTTTAAGCCATTAAGCAATTATAAGAAGTAGATCGAAGCCAAAAAAGGAAAAAAAATTCGATTTAATTTTGTATTTTTCTTTGTTTTTATGTATATTAAAATAATTTTTAAGGTTTTAGATATATTTATTGGCTTTTTTTCGATCATTTAGAGGTGTTTGGGGAAAAAATGATGTCGAAATTCAATTTTTAAGGGTCTAAAAGTTAACTTTCGACTTTTCAATGAACTTTCGACGACCTCGACTTCGTCGAAAGTTGCGAGTCTTGTTTTTTTTTGTTTTTCCCCTACGAGCAAGCTTGGCGCTCAAGCTCACTCGTAGAGGCCGACCACGCCTAGCCTCCCTCACATTTTTTTTTTTTTTAAACTATGTGGTTGCACAAGCCAACCAGTCGCCTATCCTAGTTGGCATACAACCGGGCGCCCCCCTCTCTCTCTCTCTCTCTCTCTCTCTCCCTCTCTCTCACATTATATATATATATCTTACTTTGGTTGTTTAAATTTAATGTTTAAATTATTTATTTCTTATTAAAATTCATATAAAAATAATTTTTTGATTTAATTTTTTTGTTAATATTTTTTTTAATATATGAATTTTGAAATGAAATTTTAGAATGTTAATATTTTATTTTTTAAATATATCATTATAATTTATACAATATTTTTTAACTTTTTAAATTAATTTTTTTTGCTAATTAGTTTTATTATTTCAAATTTATTACTTTAATTTGTCATATATTTTTTTAATTCTTATCCATTTAATTTCAAATTACATTAAAAAATTTAAAATATTTTTTTCACCTTTGATTTCATATATTTTTATACATTCACACTATAAAAAAAATTATCAAACTAAAATAATTTTTTTAAATGATTTTATATATTTTACCCTACCTGTAGCGTAGCGCGAGTAAAAGACCTAGTATTTTCTATGGGAAAAAGTATATTTTAACACTAAATAATTAATTTGAAGGCCTAAATAAGGGTATAAAAATTATGTGATTGATGATCAAATTCTTATAGGAAGTTTTTGAATTGATTATAAAAAGAAATTAAATTTTGGAAAGGTATGGAGTAAAATTTTAGAGTTAAGGACCTAATTGCATATAAATTAGTGACCTAATTGCATAAAATTAAAATTTAAAACTTTCAAATTAATTTAGCTATGAACTTTAGGTGTTAAAAAGTTATTAAGAAATATTTAAAAGAAGGACCTAGTGTAATCAATTGAAAAATTGAGGGACATAAGAAGGAGTAATTTAAGGAAAGATTAATAAGTTTAGGGACCAAAATTAAGCATTTTTAGGAGAAATTTCTACTCTTTTAGCCAATTTCCAGCAGCATGATTGGGGCTTAATTAATGAACTTTGACTAAGTTAAACTGGAGGGGTTAGAATTAGGCAAGATGGAGGGCCAAAATTAAAAGAAAGGTTAATTGCCAAGATTTATCCAATTGAAAGGCTAGGATTTAAAGATGGTTTAAAGGCTATGATTACACCAAATTGCAACAAACTAAGGGTGGAGATAAAATCAAAGATCTACCAAAATGTGCTTATAAATATGGGTGCAAAAATAATAATAATAATAATAATAAAGAACATGCAAAAAAAATAGCAAAATACAAAGGAAACTCTTGCAAAATTTTCCTAAGAATTTCCACCCAAAAATTCACATAATCACCTCTACACACTCTAAAATAACTAATTAAGCAAGGAAATCAAGTTTGAACATCAAAATCCATCAAGAGGAAAATATTAAGTTTGGGTCGAATGTGTGGAAAAGAGGGAGGAGGAAATTCTTCAAATAATTCAACTTTCCAAGGAGAATTTGAAGCTTAATTGAGTAATTTAATCTCATCTAAATCATAAGAAATGTTTAATTCGTGCCAATTGATGTTTTGGATGCCTTAATTTGTGATTATTAGCCTTAATTTTTGAAAATTAGGGTTAGGGTTCTTGATGAGAAAAAATGAGAAAAAATTAAATTAAATTAGAAATTTATGAAATTAAGGTTGAAACATATCAATTAAGCTTGAAATTGAGGTTAGAAATAAAAATTTTCTAAAATTAGAAAAAGATAAAATTTCGAACTAAAATAGCAAATTATTTTTATCCTTTCATTTAATTGATGTTCTAAGGCTTGATTATGTATTAATTAGGTGTTAATTGATGTTTGAGAATGAATAACTACATTAAATTTGAAGAAAATGCAATAATTTTCCTAAGGAAGCATTCGGCCCAAATTCTCAATTTTTAGAGTTTTGATTCCTTCATTTAATTTATGAATAACTAGTTAATTAGGAGTTGAATAAGTATGATTTGATAAATGAAAGTGAAAAATTTCATGAAAATTAAAGAATCGACCTAATTTAATTTAGGTCCAAATTCGACCAATTAAAGCCCAATTAGGGTTTATGCATGTGCTTAACCTATGGATGTCATATTTATTAATTTTTGATGTTAATGTGTAATTGAATAACTTAGTATGAGAAATTAGTGGTGAAATTTTTAAAAAATGTTTGGTTTACATTAGGGTTACTATTCGACCTAAATTGGACATTTTAGGGTTTGCATTTGATTTGTGAAAATTCAATTGTAATGTGATTCTTTGATGTCCATTTAATGTGCTTAATGTGGTTTGTTAGTATAGATGCCCAAGATCCAACCATGTTTGGATGGGTTTAAGTTAATGTATTATTTCATCATTTATTTTAATAATAATAAAGAAATCATTATATTAATTCTTGTATTTTATGTTTATAAATTCAGTAGAATTAGATAGAAGTCCTTATGATATATATTTGCAATAGCGATTAATCAAAAGATGTGAGACAAACACTAATGCATATAAATGATATCATTAAACGTCCCAAGTCCTAGAATTGTCAAGATGGACATTGATCGTATGTGGATAGACTTATGAGTGTTATGCTCATGCTATATGATAACGATAGGAGATCTTACACCTATTCGCATGGTCATGCCAAAACAAGCACTTAGGTGATTTATGTTAGAGAGCATATCATTGGACTTGACTCACCATGAGAACCCATTTAGTTTTAGTCTATGGGAATCTCATATGAAATGGGTATAGATGGTCTTTAGACTTGAAGTCATCATCGTTATCTCATTAGAGGACTTATACATCTTGACACTCGTTTCGATAGACCCATTAAAGAGTTGCACGTAGGCGATTCGTTGGGTGTACTAGAAATCTAATGGAGGTAGGTGTATGATTAAGATAGGACATGTTATTTCTTGTTTTCCTAAAATAGGACATGTCATTCCTTGTATGCTAAAGGAGTTATCACATTGCACTTCAATAAATATTTACTCAAGAAATTTGTGACCACGAGTAGAAGCACATCAATAAAGCATAGCTAGTTTACTCTAAGAGCTAAGACATTTGAGAATTGAAGAAAACTTGTATGATCATAATCGAATAAGACTTATAACCAAATTCAAGATCATATTGTGATAAGTTGACATAAGGACTGAATTATATGGATTAATTAATCTTCATAGCGAATTTGGGGAATCATAATGCCTTGCTTAAGGCTAATCTTGATTCATGTATGAAGAGATAAAAGAGCGATCTTTTGTTCTTGATACATTACCAACATATCTAGGAGCCTATTGAGTGATACACATAAGTTTAATTATTCACATGATGAATGAGAAGCAAGGATATTGAAAAAGGTTTCCAATTTTGAAAGTTTCATGTTTTTGAAAGGGTTTCTAAAATGAAAAGTTTCCTTAAATGGGAAGTTTCCTAAAATGAAATGTTTCCTCAATTAGGAAGTTTTCAAAAATGAAACGTTTTCTATTTTAGAAATTAGTTTCCTAATTTGGAAGTTGGTTCCAAATTTAGAAAGAAATAACCTAAAATGAAAATGAGTTTCCTAATTTAGGTTAAAGGATATTTTAAAAAATTATTTCCTAATGTGGACTTATCTAAAATAATCTAAAATTAATTATTTTGATAGTCCAAATAAATTGATTGGGCCAAAATGATTTTGGCCCATTAGGTTTAATTAAAAGCCTTAAGATATTTTAGTGGGAGGATAAACATCAACCTTATTGGATAAGGATGAATGTTTTAAAGAATAAAGATAAAAAAATCTACATGTAAAATAACTCTTAATCCTTGAAGGATGAGGAAGTAGCAACCTAGAGTCCTTAAGGGACTAATTATCGCCCCTCTCTTTGTCCTTAGAGGATAAGGAAACTCTTTTAAAAATATATGGGAGGAAGAATGGTGCGGCACACAAGAAAAAAAGAGAAAAAAATGAGAGTTTCGGCTAGAATTAAAAAAGGCCACTAGGCCGCACGACAAGAAAAGAAAAAAGGAGAAAATAGTTTTCTCCTAAACCCTAGCATGCCACACTCTTTCTTTCTCTTTTAAGGCTATCGTAAAATTGCTCGAATTATATTTCTATAGGAAACACTACACAAATTAGAAAATATGGAGCTAGCACCCTATCGATTTTGAGTGCTTTTTTGTAGGTACTTGGACTACGTGAATCATCAATAAAGATCAGACACTTGAATGACTTTTCTGCTAAAAGAATTTAGATATGTGCTATAAAGGGTAATTCTTTATACATTGCTTTAAATTCATGCATGTATGGTTAATAGATTCAATGGCTTGATCTTGGACCCTTAGATGCAGAATTTTTTTTTTTTTTTGCACCTCCATAGGATGCATGATCTTTCATGATCATGATGTGTGAGAGTTGTAATGTTAATGAATATGAAAGTATGTCATTGTGTATTGTGTAATAATGTTGTTATTGATAATGGTTTGGAATGATTTTATTAAGGTAATATTTATGATGCATTTTATGTTGTTAAATTATGTATTATCATGACATAAATGCATCTCTCTCATAGCATACATTTCATGAAATAATAATAGTTATGCATTTTTAATAAAATATATATGCCCAATTTTATGAAAATGATTTAAAGTCATGAAAAATGTGTTTTATGTCATGATTTTTCAATAGCAATTGGAAACATTTTATGGAATGTGATTTTCATGACTTTGAGGATTTATTGAGGAGGGCTTCATGGGTTTTCTATACTTTTATGGTATAGGGTTAAGGGCTGGACAAGTGCTGACGTTCACTTTTAGAGGCTCATAGGGTACATCCGCAGACGGGTCTAGGTCATCGGACATATTATGAAAACCCTAAAGTGCCTAATATGCAACTCCGTCCAAAGACCAAAAAAATTTTCCGGACTAATCTTGAAACAGATTTATGATATGAAAAGAGATTTGATATGAGCATACAAATGATTTCATATGCATTTTCACTTACATGCATAACATGTATATATTAACTTACCGAGTTGTTACTCACCTATCTTCTTCTAGTGTAGCTAATATAGGTAAAAATGGTGATGTTCACTTTTGAGCTGACTATTGAAAGAGCAGTGCGACAAGTGTATATTGGATGTAGTTCGAAGATAGATCTCATTCACACCATGGTTGTTTTAGTACTTAGTATATTGGTTCACTTTTTAGTTATGACTTCTTTTTCCTATATGATAGTTAAAGCTATAAAAGAGTGAATGGCTAGTCGGGAAGAAATGAATGTAGATAGATAATAAGCCATTTTTGTAGTATTTGGCATTGAATTGATTTTATATGTTAATGATAGTTTTTATGTAAACAAAATATCGATAGTAAAATAATAGTATAATCATGGCTAGTGTAGTTTTCTTTATGTTATTCATTTCCATGGTAGTATTAACGAGTAAAATAAGAAAATGAAACTAGACAGATAATAACTAAAATAGATGCTAATTAAAAAAAAAAAAGAAAAGTAATTAATTACCGAGTAATGGGTCATAACTAAATGAATTTATATAAGTTAATAGAAAAGCATTTGAGAAAATCGAGTGTCATGAATCCGATTACTTCAGTCCAAATAATTTAAATAAAATAATAAAATGCAAAAATTTTATAGTGCATTTTGAACTAAAACATAGGACTTAATCATCATTTATTATACTTTCGCAGCGTATTCTATACCTTGGAGTATCATGAAGAAATCACGAGTGCCCTATTAGCTTACATTAATTGCACTTTGAATGTAGGTTAACAATGGTAACATTCTCAGCCTATTAGATCCTAGCTTAGTGGTGTCACATTAATAAAATTAGAATAATTTAGAAAATAAACTTTAGCCTAAATAATTTTTAGATGTGACAAAATTCCACCCATGTTTCCTTGATATGTTTGGCCATGAAGAGAAATAAATAAGGGAGAAAAGTTCTAAAGTAATATTAAATAACTAAGGTCTAGAAAAATAACAAGTCAAGATAGGAAAAGTGACCATACAATTGGTCTAAATAGTTGGGACAATCCTAGCCAATTAAGCCACTTGATTCAGCCAAGTGGAAAGAAGAAATGGAGAGGAAATTCCAGCCATGATCGGGTCAAAAGTGAAGAGAAAAGAGGAGAGAATTCCAGACCCTTTATGTCAGCAATTTAGGTATTAAAAAAGGAAGGAAGACAAAGCTAAGGTTGGCAAAAAATTTCAGCTAAGTTAAACATGAAAACACATACCCAAAAAAATGGATTTGAGTGTGAAAAAAAGAGGAACCCAAGAGATAGGAAAAGAAAAGAGAGAGAAAGAGAGAGAGAGAGAGAGTTCCAAGCTTTTTCAACAGTAATGTTTTAACATTAAAAACTTTAAGAAAACAAAAAAGGAATCAATGGAGGAAGATGATTTGGTAAGGGTACCAAATCTAGATGGAATTGGCAAAAAATTTGAGGAGAAAAAGAGAAGAAGACATCTAGACAACTTAGGTCAAATTTTGCAAGGAAGAAGGAAGGGTATTGGTGAGAAATTCAAGAGGTTTTAATCCTAACCCAACACCAAGGAAGTATAATCATCTCATCTACATCACAAGGTATAGGAATTGGATGACTAATTGTGTGTATTTGCTTGATTAAAGATTGTTCATGTTTACTTGGTTGATTATTAGTTGAGATGATGATTGATTATTGAATAGGTGATGCTAATAAATGTTTGATCATGATGGGTCATGAGTTTAATTGATGATTAAAGGATAAAATTAGGTTAGAACGTGATTTAGGAACCTTAAAGTTATTGAATTCTTGAAGTTATTGGTTGTTGATGTGTCTTAGACAAATCTGAATTTTGGTGGATTACTATGCCAAATTTGAATTTTTAGTAAATTGATATAATTTTTATGTATTTAATGATAAACATGTTTTTTAGTTTAATTACATTGTATGGGGATATATTTAGGTGGAAATTGATGTAGTTCCATACTTGGATATGTCATGGTTTATTCTTAGAAGATTAGGCTAAGTTTGGATTTTTAATGAATTAATCGGGTTTTTAGGTGTGTATGATTATCATGTTAGTTATGAGTTATGTGATTATTTGGGAATTAGTTTGCATGGTAATTAATTGATTTAATGTTGAATTAGCTATTGAATGGTTCATGGTAAAATTCGGCCTAATGGTCATTTTGTTGATCATGATATTTATTCACATAAAATGGTTATGTACATGATTATTAAGTAGTTATTTGATGATATATGTTTAATTGGAGTTGTGTTCATGTTAATAATCATTCAATCAATAATAATTGGAATGATTTAATGTTATTTATGTGTTAATTAGTTGGTTATGTTATGGACATATTGATTGTATCATTGGTATGTTGTTGTTCAATGCTTCATGAATAAATACCTTGTGTTTCATTGATTGATGATTTTGGCCTACATGTTTAATAGAAGTTCATTCGTTATGTATTATGTTAGCGATTACATTCGCGTCATGGGGAGCATGCCAAGGGAATGATCTATTATATACTCTTGGTATGCTCAATCGGGAACACAAAAATAATCATCAACTCTTTATGGGCATTGCAGGCTTACAAGGGACGTGTCTAGTGCTTTTCATGGTTTTCATGGAGGGCTTGATAAATAGACTTTTGACATGATATACACGATCATAGAAAATATTTTTTGAAGTCACAAAAAACATATTTTATTACATCATGCGTCATGCATAACCGATTAAATCTACTAAGCGAAAGCTCACTAGTTGTCTTGTGATGTAGGTAATCATGGACATGGAAGGACTTGATGCAAAGGTGATGATGAAGTTAAAAGAAAAGGGATCTTGCCAAATTGTATTGTAAATTTAGTACACGTTTAAACCTATTTTATTCTTACTCGGTTTTGGTACTTTCTTAATATAATATCCCAAGCCATGAATAAATGAAATTATATATATATATATTTATTTATTTATTTCTCATCAACACTAATTTATTAGTTCTTTCCAAACCAACTTTAAACATGTTTTAGTTCATTTACATTTAGTCCAAGTCCAATCCAACCCATCACCATATACATGGACATTTTTGAAAACATCAAAAACATCATAAATTATCACAACAAGGCATTCATACATGGATTCCTCCCAAACATCAAGCATATAACAATCATAAACCACCAAAACAACATATGACATGGTTTATATCACATGAGATACACATAACCAAAATGCTATCTATCATCACTCAAGGTTATGAAATAATCATATCCTCCTCTAGCTTAGATGGCCATGAGCCCAATACATCACTATGTATTATGTTTAATAAATCAATATTTTTTTCATCTTTTTTACTATGTATGAGGTAGACAAGATTTATAGACATCATAAGATTCATAATGAAATAATTCTAGATATTTATTTTTATATAGTTTGGATATATGATTCTTGTTTATATGCCCAAGTCGAGTAATGCCATAGATACATTTTGTTTATATCATTTTTTTTAATCTTTTCATATTTATTTTCTATATAGGTGTGTCTATATTCAAAACATACAAATCCTTATTTACATTAGCATTTTCATATAAACTATAAACTTTATAAAAAGAACAACCTTTATTCTTAAATAAAAATGAATAACCATCTTGGTCCAAACAAAAAATGAACAAGAAATGAAAATGATATTTTTAGTTGTACTAGGAATATAATAATAGTTTCGATCGTAAGCACAAGTCTAAATGGTAGTGCTAACTCATATGTGCTTATCGCTAATGGTACAACTCTAGAACCATTACCCACATATAGGTCAACCTCACTATAAGTAGTCTTTCTAGATTCTTTTAGTCCTTTTAAATTTATGAAAATATTTGCACCATGTCCCGCATCAAATACCTATGTTGCAAGACTAGAAGTAGAAAAGTTTACTTCAATAACATGAATACTTGATGTGCTATTAGAACTTTTCTTTTACACCCCTTTATGATATTCCTTATCATCTATCGCATAGAGCATTTTCTTATGTTGGACGACATTCCTCTTATTCATTTTTTAGTCAAGGAAGTTTATGCCATTTAAGGCATTACTTACATTAATCATCGATCTCATCAATTTATACCAGTCATACTATATAACAACCTTGATAAGGTAGAAAAACGTACAGTTTGGTTAATTAAATTGAATAAAATAAAAAAAGCATAAATTAAAGAAGTAAAACTATGTTTGCACCCATTATTTTCTTCAAGTTTTATAACCTTCAAAATATATGAATCGAGAAAACTTTTCAATTCGTTTTCTTAGTAGGTTAGGATTCCATCCTCTAACATGCATTAATCTTGAGTTATCTTAATAAGCCATACATGAACGGTTAGGTAGGTAACTCCTTACCAATTACATCTAATGTAATTTCTAATCTCATTGGCATGATAACTCATTGTTCCATCATATCTTATATGAATACCAATCTTCGTCTACAAGTTTATTGGATCTTGAGTTATCTAAACAAACCCAATAACTCATTTCAAGTTAGACCTAACATTCGAGGATATCCTATGGCCCATGATTTGTTTTCCTTGAGAAATAAGTGAGCTTTAATTATCTCATCAAGCTAATAACGACCAAGGGAGTTTCCTTCTTATAACGTTAGAACACAATTAACTTAATATTTTATTTAAAGGATTTAATTTGGTTAGTCTCATCCTAGTATGCATACTAATCGATAATCATAGTATTCCTAACATTAATCATATAATATACATAAATATCATGCATGATATGATGATCAATGAATGGTAATGGATCTCTAATACTAGCTCTCTTAAGCTATAAGGAGATTAGTGAGTCAAATACCTAGGTGAAAAATTATTACAAATTCTTCAAGAATGTCTTCGTTTCTTGGCATCTTCTCATTGCATCTATTTTCATTCCTATCTTTTACTTTTATATTTATTTGAATAAAAAACCTCAAGTTATATTTGAGGGGAGTAAGATGAGAAGAGAAGGATAATAGAGTAATAGAAAAGGCAAGTCGCGAAGGTCTTATTTATCCAAAAATTATAAATGTTTTATCCCATAAACCTAGGTCAACTCATCCATATCATTCACCCATACTTCAATCATATTAATACATGGCATTCTAATGGAACACCTTTCATTTAAAACTCAATTATAAATCTATGTTTTAGTCGTTTTATAAATTTTTTAAAATAAATTTTAATTTTAATTTTAAAACTTTTCAAGCTTTAGGCCTATAGGCTTCTAGGCCTCGAGGTCCCATGGGCTTTGATGCCTAAGACCTTTACTTAGTGCACTTATACATGCCTACCTATGACCATCGGCCTAGTGTGTGAGCACCTAGCTAGTGGCCTTGCACACACATCCGGCTTGCGCATTTGGCACGCAAGCACCTAGCCTATGCACCTCGTAGGCGGGCTTAGCTCGTAATGCTTGGTAGGCGAATGCCTAGTATGCGGGCCTACCTTATTGTATGCCTAGCATATGACTTTCTAGCTAGCCCGGCTTGCCATGCGTCTAGTGGGTGACGAGCCTAGGGTTTTTATATGTGTAAGCGCCAATGTCCAATGTTAGCCTAGTGCACTCGTCACTAATTTTTATGCCAAATTTCGAGTTTTAAGTTTATATAAAATACAAAAAAATAAGATCTACATTCAAGCATAGCTAATTCAAGCGATTAATCATAATTAACATAACACACAATCAAAGATTCAATGGAAGCTCGCCACTAATTGAACGATCATGCATCTTATGAAAGTGTAGAATAAAACAAAAATATCCTCCATCTAAAAGGCCTAAGATCATGTCGTTGAATCAACTAATCATACATTCATTAATTAAAATGATGAAGAGAGAGTTATCTCTTTTAGCATAGATCTAAATTCTTTAGTAAAGAAAAGAGCCATCCAAGCGTCCGACTTCTATTGACTATCCACGTAGTCCAAGTAACCACAAAAAAACACTCAAAATTGTTAGAGTGCTAGCTCCACCTTTTCTAATTTTTTTAATGTTTCCTATAGAAATCTAATTCGATTAATTTTGCGATAACCCAAAAGTAGAGGGAGAGAAGGTGGCATGCTAGGGTTAGGGAGAAAAAAATTTTCTTCTTATTATTTTTCTAAGTCATGTGCCCTTTTATTTTTTATCTCTTTTCTGAATTTTCTCTCTCCTTAAAAAAAATTTCTGAAAACTTACCTTTTACCGTATCTCTCCTCTTATTTATAGGGGTAGAGTTTCCTTATCCTCCAAGTATAAGGAGCAAGGGCAGCAACTAGTCCTTATTGGACTCTTGGTTATTGCTTTCTAATCCTCCAAAGATTAGGAGTTATTTAATATGTGGGCTTTTGAAATTTATCTATAAAATATTCATCCTTATCAAGTAAGGTTCATATTTATCCTTCCACCATAATATCTTTAGGCTTTTAATTAAACCTATTGGATCAAAACCATTTTTTCTTAATTAATTAATTTGGACTATTCAAAACATAAACTTAGATAATTTGAGATGGCCCATATTAGGAAAGGAATTTCCATTTTAGGTGGCCTAAAATAATTTTTCAAAATAACCTTTAACCTAAATTAGGAAACTAATTTCCATTTTAGGTTATTTACTTCCAAATTTGGAACTAACTTCCAAATTAGGAAACCGATTTCCAAAATAGAAAACTTTCTATTTTAGGAAACTTCCTTCTTAGAAACTTTTCAATTTATAAAACTTTCCTTATTAAAAAACCCTTATCAAAATTGGAAAAGTTCATAATTGAAATTTTTTTCAATATCCATGCTTCTCTTTAGTCATGTGAATGCTTAAACTTATGCACATGACTCAATAGACTCCTAGATATGTTAACAATGTATCAAGAAGAAAAGACACCTCTTTTATCTCTTAATATATAAGCCAAAATTAGTCTCTAATAAGGCATCATGACTATCCAATTCTCTAGGAGGATTAATTAATCCATTATTACCTTTCACAACCATGGTTACTATACAATTCAGTTCTCATGTCAACTTATTACGAGTGTGATATCGAACTTGGTTATAAGTCTTATTCGATTATGATCACATAAGTTTTCTTCGATTCCCAAATGTCTTTTCTCTTGGAGTAAACCATCTATGCTCTATTAGTGTACTCCTACTATGGTCATAGATTTCTTGAGTAGATATTAAATGCAATGTGATAACTCCTTTAGCATCAAAGGAATGACATGTCCTATTTTAGTCATCTACCAACCTTCATTAGATTCCTAGTGCACCCAATGAATTGCCCCATGTACAACCGCTTACTAGATCTATCAAAATGAGTGTCAAAGGGCATAAATCTTCTAGTGAGATAACCGTGATGACTTAAAGTCAAAGTACCAATTGTACCTATCTCATATGAGATTCTCATAGACTAAACCAAATAGATTCTCATGGCGAGTCAAGTCTAGTGACATGTTCTCTAACATAAATCACATAAGTACTTGCTTTGGTATCATCATGTCAATATGTATAAGATCTCTTACTATTATCATATAGCTTAAGCATAGCACTCATAAGTCTAACTATAGATAGTCAATGTCCATTCTTGACAATGCTACGACTTGAGATATTTAATGATATCATTTATGCACGGTAGTGTTTGTCTCGCATCTTTCGATCAATAACTAATGCCAATACATATCTTATGGACTTTTATCTAATTCTATTCAATAAATAAATGTAAATGATAAAAATTAATTAAAGACTTATTTTATTATAAATAATATAAATAATATAATAATACAATAACTCTAACTCATCTAAACATGGTTAGATCTTGGACACCTACACTAATATTGGCAACCCTAAATCTTAACATGGTTAAGACTTGGTATCTTGCTACTCCATATTTCATATGGGGTAGTTGGGAAAGATTTAGAAAGAACTCTATTTAGAATATAACAAGCGATCGAAGTGTAAATGCCCATAAAAAATAGATAAATCAATGTAGTTCATCATGGATCTCACCGTATCCAAGAAGGTGTGATTTCTCCTTTTTGATACACCATTCAAATGTGGTGTTCTAAAAGGGGTGAGCTATGAAACTATGCCATGTTTCTTAAGAAATTCGAAAACTCAATACTTAAGTATTTGCCTCCTCGATTTGATCAAAGAGCCTTAATACTTTTTCCCTTTTGTTTTTCCAGCTCATGTTTGAATTCCTTGAACTTTTCAAAAGATTCATTCTTATGTTTCATTACATGTACATATCCATACCTTGATAGATCAATAGTAAATGTAATGAAATAGAAAAAACCATCTAGCCATTACACTAAATGGACAACATACATCACTATGTATGAGTTTTAAATCTTCTTTGGCTCTTACCAAGACTAACAAAAGGTGATCTAGTCATTTTACCTTGAAGACAAGATTCACAAGTTAAAGTTGGTATATAACCAAAGGGATTCAAAATCCCCATTTTCTCCAACTTAGTGATTCTATCTTCTATAATATAACCTAATCTTGAGTGCTAAAGATGTTTTTTACTATAACCATTCATTATCATAGCATTAACTTCACATGCACTTGGAGTTGGTTTGTTATTATTATTATCCAAATAATAAAGACCATCAAACATATAACATTTTTTAACAATATTATTATTACAATATATTAAACAAACATCTTTTTTAAATAGGATTTCATAACCCATCTCAATCATACTAGATAGAAAGATAATGTTTCTATAAGCTAGATAAATACAAAATATTTTTAATAGTAAAATATGATCGTTAAGATCAATGGAGGTTAATCCAATAGCCTTGCTACATCTCTAAGCTTTAGGGTCACCTCTTCTTTCCAAGCTCTCATTACTTGCTAGTTCTTGTATAAAGACACAAATATGAGACCTTGCACCCATTTATGAATTCAAGCATTTGATGAATCACTTAAACTAATGGAACTTAAGTAACATGATAAAGACATAACTTTAGAAAGCTTATCCTTCCCTTTACCCTATAAGGTCTATAAATACTTTGGGCGGTTATGCTTCCAATATCCAACTTGTTGACAATGGAAATAGTTTCTTTTTCATGCATCCACCTTCTTCTTGTCCTTGTCTTTAGACACACCACCTTTATGGTTGAAGTTTCAAGTCTTTCTTTTATTTTTCTTCTTCTAGTAAGCTTATTTTTGGTCTTACTAGAAGAAGAACCAACAATAATAACCTCTTTCTCTTCTAGCATAGATTTCTAGGTCTGTTACAAGCTTGTTTAACAACTCCACAAGTGTGTATACCAATTTTTCATATCAATGTTCATAATGAACTAAGAGAAAGACTTTATAAGATACTAAAGAATCAAATCCATTTGGAGGTTAAAGTCCATAATTAAGTCTAGATCCTCTACTTATGTAATGGCATTTATCATCTTATGGATATCATCTTATGGACATGAGCTCCAACATCAATACCCTTATGCTTTTTGGTACAAAATAACTCGCTTTGATATCTCATATCTTATAGTTCTATTATGCTTAACAAATAAATCTTATAAATGAAAGAATAGAATGGGAATCATTCATCATTTCATGTTACCTCCGAAACTCATTGGTCATAGAAGCAAGCATGTAACATTTTTCTTACAAGTCATCAAGCTTCCATTTCTCAAGTGTAGCTCCTTCTTCATCGAGGCCCCTTCGATATACACTCTAAAGCTAAGACTATTTTAAGGTTTGTCACCTAGTCTAAGAAGTTAAGCCTTGTGAGCTTGTTAGCATCTAGTATGCTCATAAATGGGTTGGTGTGTTTCATTTCTAGAGATAATCTACATAAAGTAACAAGATTAAATAGTTTATGTTATAAGTAATTACCATAATTATTTGGTCTTTAATAAAATATGGTCTTCCGACTAATTTGGCGAATTCTACACTTCTAAGTAGAAAATAGAAGTTCTATTAGTAAACTTCTAGTAAGTGATTAACATTCTTATAAAACTATTAACATCACTCAAATTCATAATTTCATTCTTGGAACATTAATATTTTATGAGTGAACAATCTTTTTCATCACATTTCATATGAGGCTTAATCAATCCAATTCCAAATGCTATAGACCTCGGGTTCATAATGTCGTTCTTCGCCCTTCACGCTATTTAAGTTTATTAATTATTGAACCAGTAAAAATATAGATCCGAACATCAAAAATCTCAAGTTCACAATGCCATTTTTAGTAAATGATGTATCCATATGTTAACAACATCTCATGCTTAACAATAATAACTAGAACATCTTTTAGACACTTTGTTTAAAACTTCTAAAATTATTGTTTCAATGGAGAGCCTAGACTTAATTCTTTATTTGAAAATTTTTGGACTTATTATTAGGTCGCACTTTGCACATTATCCATGTTATCATAAGCATCTCTTATGCCTCACATACATCACATATATGCATAGATAATATAAAAGGTATGATCATGGACTATCAACGGACCCAATTCCTAGCCATAAGGAATAAGGTGGGGCTCGGGGTTTATATCTTCTAAACATGCTCTTCAACTCTTGAACTTCATGCTCCCATTAGGCATTATGATGGGTTGTCTCTCCTTCGATCTATATTTTTCATGTCTTCATAACTACATTAACATCCTTGGCATACCAAGGCGAGATTACAAAATAAAGAGCTCACAACGCTCAATAGAAATTATTACAACACCTTAAAATTAATTATTACATTCCCACTTTAAAAAAATCACACATTGGTTTCCAAAGTCCATGATCATCCATCATGCCTTTCATTCATTCAACACAAAATATAAATATTAGTGACTCATGTAAACAAATTACAATTTGTTTTAACCATGGAACAATCCCATAATCCATTTAACATATTCAAGTAATCTTTGATAAAATATAATTGTTTTAATTATGGCATAATTGAAATAAGTATTTTTGGAATATTACATATTATATAAAGATCAAAAAATATTTTTTTATTCATGCTTAATACTTGAACAAAACTTTCAAAACAAATAAAATTGTTGAGATAGAAGCTATCCGGAATCACTATAGCCTAAACCATGACTTTCAACTAGCATATCTCCCACTAGAAAACTCTTTTTTAAGTGATTCTAAATTTTCTAGAAATATATGCAAGTCTTGTTTTGTTCACTAGATTTTGATATATTGGTTAAGAGTTATGATATTTTTACCATAAACTACTAGAATCCAATTTGACCAGAAAAACAACATGCATATGTTTGATCCTATCAAACAACAATTAATCTTTCCATATGCCATAACAATAATGAGAACCTCAAATAACACAACCATGGATTCTAAATATCATTGAGGTGGATCTATTACCACTTTAAAGAAATGGAGAAGGGGCATAACAAAAGTGTGAGGAATTTTAATAATTTCAAATCAAGACAATTGTTGTGATCTAATTGCACCTCAAGTAGATGTCCAATAACCTATAACTCAAGAATTAGGTAAAAGATATCAAGAACACACATGAAAGGTATAAAAACAACAAAGTAAATTCATACACCTTGAAGTGCAATACAAAGATTAATTTTGGTGTATATCTTTCCAAATGTGAACCCTTTAGTTTGTTCACACGAACTCTACATGATTGAGCCTTTGATTTATGACTTGGTATGTTAGTATGATCTTGTCACCTAATTGTCCAGAATTGATCTCTAGCTACCACCAAGTAATCTAACTTGAAGTGATATAAGGGTTAAACTTTCTTGAGCTTTTTGGTCACATGTCTTACGCTTTAGAAAGTTCTAAGATGAATGAATGCAATACACTCTTTATCCTTCTTCAATCTCTACACACTCCACTATCATTGTATGAGTAAAAAATATTGCATGCATTTGAGATGACAAGTGTCTTTAATTATAACACTTGTTATCATGCATGCATGAATGAAGACACCTTTTTAGTTCTCTACACTCTCTACTAATATTCCATGCAAGAAATGATCTTGCATGCATATGAGGTGATAAGTGTCTTTCATAAAGACACTTGTCATTATGCATGTAACAATTAAGACACATAATCTTTCATTAAGGTTGTGTTTCTTGATTACACTAATCATTATGCATACTTTAATCAAAACACATGATCTTTCACTAAGATTATGTTATTTGATTAATATATCATTAGTTTGAAGGATTATGCATCCTATGAAGGTGCGAAATAAAACAAATTTTTTTTACATCTTTGACTTCCAAGATCAAGCCATTTAATCAACTAATCATGCATACATAAATTAAAGCATGAGTAAAGGATTAGCTCTAGTAGTGCAGATTTAGCCTTTGTAGAAAAGAGTTATCCAAATGTCCGATCTCTATCGATAATTCATGCAGTCCAAGCATCCATACAAAAAGCAATCGAAGTTATAAAGTGCTAGCTCTACTATATATATATATATATATTTTTTACTTATTTCATTTTTCTCTTTAGAAATCTATTCCAAGATATTTTGTGATAACCATAAAAGAGAGGGAGAGAGTTGACGTATTTTTTAAGAAGAGAAAACTATTTTGTCTCTTTATTTCCATATGTCATGTATACCCTTATCCTTAGCCCTCTTTTTCGTATCTCTCGTTTATATTTATATGGGAGTGGCATTCTTGCCATTTAAAGACAAGAAAGTGGCAATAATTAGTTAATATGGAATCTAGGTTGTTGCTTCCTAGTTTCCAAGGATTAGGAGTTACAATGCATATGGGCTTTTTTTTATCTTATCCTTGTAAACCCCGATCCTTATCCAATAAGGCTCAAGTTTATCCTCCTACAAAAATATCATCCAAGCTTTTAAATTAAGCTTATTGGCCCAAACTCTTTTGATCCAATTAATTACCAATTAATTTAGACTATCTAAATAAATTGGATTATATATTTTTAGGAGACTCATATTAGAAAATAATTTTCTAAATTATCCTTAAACCTAAACTAGGAAACTAATTTCTTTTTATATAACGTACATCCAAATTTGAAACTGACTCCATTGTAAGACCCCTAACCTAGGACCTAATGGTTGGGAATATTATCGTCATTAACTCTGCATTTAAAGTGCAATGAATGCAAGCTAATAAGACACCGTGACTTATTCAAGATACCCTATGTATAGAATACATGACGAAAGTCTAATAAATAATGATTCGGTCCTACGTTATCGTTCAATATGCACTATAAATTTTATTTTATTTTATTTTATTTATATTATTTAGAATGAAATAATTGGATCCGTGACACTCGAATTTATCAAATTCTTTTTCTAGTAACTTATATAAATTTATTTAGTTATGACCCATTACTTAGTAATTAATTGCTTTTCTTTCTTATTAATTACCATTTATTTTAGTTATTGTTAGTCTAGTTTCATTTTTTTATTTTACTACCGATACTAACATTAAATATATAACTTAAATAAAACTATACTAACTATGGTTATGCTACTATTCTATTATCGATATTTTATTTACATACAAACTACCATTAACATACAAATGCCAAATACTACAAAAATGGCTTATTATCAATCTACATTCATTTCTTCCTAATTAGCCATTCACTTTTTCATAGTTTTAACTGTCATGTAGAAAAAGGAAGTCATAACTAAAAAGTAAGGTAGTATACCAAGTACTAAAATAACCATGGTCCGAATGAGATCCATCTTCCAACCACATTCAATATACACCTATTGCACGGTTCTTTCGGTAGTCGGCTCAAAAGTGAACATCACCATCATTATTTGTATTAGCTACACCACAAAAAGATAGGTGAGCAATAACTTAGTAAGTTAATCTATGCCTGCCATGCATGCAAGTGAAGATACATATGAAAATCATTTGTATGCTCATATCAAATCCCTTTTCACGTCATAAATCCTTTTCATGATTAGTTTGAAAATTCTTTTTTTCTTTGGACATATCCTATATTAGACACTTCCGAGATTTCATAATATGTCTAGCGAATTAAAGCCATATGCGTATGTGCCCTACCAAGCCTTTAAAAGTCCACGTCTACACCGGCTTGGCTCTGAACCATTTACCAAAAAGTTTGGAGAACCCATGAAGTCCTCCTCATAAAAATCCTCAAAGTCATGAAAATCACATTCCATAAAATATTTCCAATTACTAATTGAAAACCATGACATAAAAAAAAAAAAACAAATCATGACTTTAAACCATTTTCATGAAATAAGGCATTTATATGCATTTTGTTAAAAGTGCGTAACTTTTATAGTTTCATGAAATGCATGCCATAAGTGAGATGCATTTATACCATGATAATACATAATTTAACAACATAAAATGCACCATAAATGTTACTTTAATAAAATCATTCCAAACCATTATCAATAACCACACCATTATACAACATCAAACAATGCAACTTCATAACCATCAACATCATAAGTTCCATACAAAATACATGTACTAAACACATCAAATGGCATCCAAAAAATTCAATTACACATAAATTACACAAACCAAATCATAACCCCTAAAATTTCTAACTTAGGTCTGAATGGTACTCCTAACCTAAACCAAATATTTTCTTCCAATTTCTCATATAATTTCATTCAATTATACCTTAATGTCAAGAGCTAATTCAATTAGGCATTCATTAATCAATTACATGCATGAATTTCAAATTGGGCCTTATTGGGCCTAAACCCTAATTTAAGTAATTTGAGATAATTTTCTAATTTCAATGTAATTTTTAAGTTTAACTCATTTCATTACATTATTCTAAGCCCAAATTGATTAATTAAAGTATTAGAAGTCAATTAAACCTAAATCCTAATATGTTCTCTGTTTGGGCCGAATATTACCCGAGCATAAACTTTATTATTTTCTTCTTAATTTATCACCAATTTCTAATACTAAGTTATTCGATTAAAAATTAACATCAAGAATTAATGCATTTAATATTCATAGGTCAAATACATGCATGAAACCTAATTGGGCCTTAATAGGCCGAATTTGGGCTTAAGCTAAATTAGGCAATATCCTTCAATTATCATGGAATTTTTGAGTTTCACTCATCAAATCATACTTATTCAACTCCTAATTAACTAATTATTCATCAATTAAATGCGGGAATAAAAACCCGAAAAATTGAGATTTTGGGTTGATTGCTTTCTTAGGGAAATTATTAAATTTTCTTCAAATTTAATGTAATTATTCATTCTCAAATATCAATTCACAATTAATTAACACATAATCAAGCCTTAGAAAATCAATTAAATCGAAGCATTAAAAACCCTTTATTTGCTATTTTTAGTCAAAAGTTTGCCTTTTCCTAAACCTATAAATTTTTTATTTATAAACCACAATTTCAATTTTAATTGATATGTTTCAACCTCAATTTCATGAATTTCAAACTTAATTTTATTTTCTCCACTTTTTCCTCTTCACGAACCCTAACCCTAATTTTCAAAATTAAGGCTAAAAAGCACAAATTAAGGCATCCAAAACATTAATTGGCATGAATTAAACATTTCTTATGGTGTAGCCAAGATTAACTTACTCAATTCAACTTCAAAATATCCTTGGAATGTTGAATTATTTGAAGAATTTCTTCCTCCTTCTTTTCCACTAATTTCATCTCAACTCCAAGTTTTTGCCCTTGATGGATTTTTGATCTTCTAACTTGATCTCCTTGCTAGATTAGCTTTTTTAGAGTGTATAGAAGTGATTAGGTGAATTTTTGGGTGAAAATTCCTAGGAAAAATTTGCAAGAGTTCCCTTTGTATTTTGCTACTTTTCTTGGATTTTCTTTAATTTTTGTACCCATATTTAAAGGAAATTTTTTGGTGGACCTTTGACCTCATCTCTATCCTTGGTTTGTTGCAATTTAGTGTGATCCTAGCCCTTAAACCATCTTTAAATCCTAACCTTTCAATTGGACAAATCTTGGCCATTAATCTTTCTTTTAATTTTGGTCCTCCATCTTGCCTAATTCTAACCCCTTCTTTTAACTTAGTCAAAATTCATTAATTAGCACCCAATCATGTTACTCGGAAGTCAGCTAAAGAGGTAGAAATTTTTTCTAAAAATTGCTTAATTTTGGTCCCTATACTTACTAATCTTCCCTTTAATTACTCCTTCATATGTCCCTCAATGTTTCAATTTGTTACACTAGGTCCTTCCTCCGAAAATTTCTTAACAACTTTTTAACTCATAAAGTTCGTAGCTAATTTAATTTGAAAGTTCAACCTTTTAATTTTACACAATTAGGTACCTAACTCTAAAATTTTATTTCATACTTTTTGAAAATTCAAATTCTTTTTATAAAAAACTCAAACACTTTATAAAAAAATTTAATCATCAATCACATAATTTTTATAGCCTTATTTAGGCCTCCAAATTAATTATTTTGTGTAAAAATACACATTTTCCTCTAAAACTATTCCCTATGCATAAAAAAAAAAATCATCTAGATTCATGAAATATTCATACACCTCCTCAATCATTTTTTTTATGTTCATAAAAAAAAATAAAAAATTCCTCACTCCTTTAAAGCACTTAAATAATTACTTTTCCTTAAAACACTATTCATGTATAGTAAAATTCAAATGAAATATTCGCTGACTATCAAAAAATTCATCCAATAGCTAACACCCTTCTAGCAAATATTCTATGTAAACAAAATATCTTTCATACACATACAACTTTCCTAAATTAATTATTTCACACAAAAGTCACCATTCATGCATCATAAAATCAATAAAATGTTAATTGGGCATGGGAAGATTATCTTAACTACTTTGAATATTCTTTCAACTATTTGAGGATTATTCTGTGCCCTCAAAGCATTTTTCACATGCCTTTAATATCCTTTAATTTATTGAATAATATTTTTAACGAGTACCGCGTGTTACATTCAAATTATGAAACCGATTTCTAAAATATGTAACTTTTCATTTTAGGAAAGTTTTTTTTTTTTTTGAAAACTTTCTATTTTAGAAATTTTTTTTCAAATTAGGAAACTTTTCATTTTCCAAAACTTTTTCTAGAATAGGAAACTTTCAAAATCAAAAACTTTTTCCAAAAAATTTGCTTATCTTTTATTATATGAATGTTTTAACTTATGTGTGTGGCTCAATAGGTTTCTAGCTATGTTGACAATGTATCAAGAATAAAAAGACACCTCTTTTATCTCTTGATACATAAATAAAGACCGGCCTCTAACAAGGCATCATTACTACCCAATTCTCAAGGAGGATTAATTAATCCATAACTACCTTTCACGAGCATGATTACCATACTATTCAATTTTATTTTAATTTATCATAGTGTGATCTCAAACTTGGTTATTAGTCCGTTCGATTATGATCGCATAAGTTTTCTTTGATTCCCAAATGTCTTGGTTGGTGTACTTCTACTATGGCCACTAATTTCTTGAACAAAAATTTATCAAAGTGCAATGTGATAACTCCTTTAGCATATAAGAAATGATATGTCCCATTTTTAGTCATCCACCTATCTCTATTAGATTCCTAGTGTATCCAACAAATCACTCATAAGCAACTCTTTACCGAGTCCATCGAAACAAGTGTCAAAGTACATAAATCCTCTAATGAGATAATCAAGATGACTTCAAGTCAAAGGACCAATTGTACCCATCTCGTATGAGATTCTTATAGACTAAACGAATTGGGTTCTCATGGTAAGTCAAGTCCGAGTGATATGTTCTCTAGCATTAATTACCCAAGTTCTTGCTTTGGCATCACTATGCCAATAGGTGTGAGATCTTCTACTACTATCATATAGTATGAGTATTGCACTTGCAAGTCTTACACATATAGTCAATGTTCATTCTTGACAATGCTATAACATGGGACATTTAATAATATCATTTAAGTGCATAATGTATGTCTCACATCTTTCTATCAATCATTAATGCAAAGTACATCATATGGACTTTTATCTAATTCTATTCAAAATATAAACAATGAGAATTAATTGAAAGACTTTTTTTATTGATAAAATAAAGAATATAATATTACAAGAATTTAAATCATCCAAATAATGTTGGGTCTTAGACATCTACACTAATAATCTCTCACTTGTTCTAAAGCCAACCAACTATGTCCTTTATTCTTGATGATCGAGTAAGGGTCTTATGCTTCAGCTATGGCAAAGGTTTAGTCAAATGCTCAGCTATGTTGTCGTTAGTATAAACCTTTTTTATCCTTATATATTCACAATTGATAATCTCTCTAATTAGGTGGTAGCGTTATAGTACATACTTAGACCATTAATAAGACCTTGGTTCCTTAGCTTATGCTATGGCTCGTTATTATCACGAGTACAATACTATTGAATCAACAATGCTAGAAACCTATATAGCTGCCCATCAAGCCTTGTGACATTAGAAGAAATCCTTTCTTTTATTCTTTCATACTAAACATTTTAGTATTATGCCAATGTATATTTCTTGAGAGACCCCTCACATTATAAGTAATCTATCTCTATAGATCTCGACTCTTAGAATATAGGCAACCCTCCCATGTTATATTTGGAGAAATTCTTGAATATATATTCTTTTATAGATTACAACATGATAATCTTATAATTGAGAAGTAGTTTATCCGTTTTCATATAGAATAACCAAGACTAGTAGGCGTACCCTAACCTTTTGTGTACACAAGGTTTTTTTTTTTTTTTTTGTGAAAAATCAAACCCTTTGGTTGTTTTCTTGAAACACCAATTCTAATTCCTAGAGGCATACTCAAGTCCATAAATAGACTTTTGCATCTTGCAAATCTTACATACATGTTATTTAATGACAGAACCATCAAGGTGTATCATCCATGTCTCCTTTTTTGTTTTTCCTTTCTAGGAGTCAATGTCTAACATTGTTATTTCATAAGTATTAGATTCATCATCCTCTTTAGGGTACACATCACCATGTGTTAAGATAAGAAGATCATATCTTTTATCTTTTGACAAACTTATTTTAGACTTATGAAGTTCTTGTGTATTTTTTTATGGAGTAGTTACGACACTTTGTAAAATATCTACTTGGGTTTCCATTAGTGGAGTGTCAATTTGTGAGTCTACTCAAATCTATTGAGTTCAAAATTTTCTCCTACTATTTGTAGCATCTATAAATTCTTTCCTAATGAATATAGCATGCCTAGTTATGAACAACACTTTACTCTAGTGGTAAAAAAATAATATCTATTTGTTTCTTTTGGATATTTCTCAAATCCATATTTTATTGATTTAGACTTTAGCTTGTCTTCATCCAAATATTTAACATATGCTTTATAGCCCTAAATCTTAAGCAAAGAAAATTCACTTTCTTTTCTTTCCATATCTCATATGGAGTCTAATCAAGATACTTTATTGAAATCATGTTCAAGGTAAAGGTTGCAGTAAAGAGTAGTTGTCCTAAAATAAAATAGGGATATTAATCGATGCATCATTGATCAACCTATGTCTAACATAAGGTGTCCATTGATAGAGAATCGATTCTCTTTTAGGTGATCTAAAATTCATTACTTAAGTATTTATCACCTTTATCTAATCAAAATGCCTTAATACTTTTTCTAGTTCGTTACTTGATTTTAAGTCTAAATTCTTGGAGCTTTTAAAATGCTTTAAACTTATTTGTTATCAAATACATATAACCAAAACATGATTTATCATTGGTAAACATTATGGAAAAATTATTTTCTTTTCATGCATCGGTGAACGGAGGCCTAAATTCATCTCTATATGTAAAGCTCGACTAAGTAGTAGCTTTTTCTTCTTTTCTACCGAAAGAGAAATCATGTCATTTTGATAAGTAAACAAGATTCATAGACTTCATCAAATGATTCTAGGTATCCATTTATAAGTAATGTGGATATTTCACTCTCGTTTATATGGCCAATCGAGAATGCCATAAATTATTTAGACCATTTGGCTCTTTTAGTATTTATGTTATATATATGGAAGTTACATTATGTTCAAAATATACAAATTATTATCAAAACATTTTTATATAAAACTTCATGTTTAAAAGAACAACCATTATTCTTAAATAAAATGAAAAACTTTTTCTAAACTAAAAATGAAAATAATATCCTTAGTCTATACTAGGAATAAAATAATAATTATTGACTCTTAGCATAAGCTTACATGATAATATTAGCTTATAAGTGCTTACAATTAATGGTCCAACTCTTGATCCGTTGTTATCTATACGTCAAGCTCCCTTGAAACTATCTTTCTTCTCTTTCTAACTTTCCGCACATTTAAAAAATATGAGTACCACATATAGTATCACATACCCATGAGATGAGATTTAAAATTAGCTTTAACAATATAAATACTCGGGGTAGTTATAGAACTCTTCTTCTTCACCTCTTCTAGGTATTCCTTACAGTTGTGCTTTCAATACCCTTTTGTTATTGCAATGAAAGTAGACCTCATCCTTTGAGCTATTCCGAGCCTCAAGCTTTTTACCCCTCCAAGTAGGCACAGTAGAATACTTCTTCTTCTTTTGGTGATTGGGCTTTTTCTTTCCCTTTACCATGCCTTTTTCCTTGTTAATAAGAAGTACGGAACTCTTATTCTTCTTATTGATCTCATGTTGAGCTTTCCATAGCATGAAAAATAACTCTCTATGAGTCCTTTTCATAGGCATCATGTTAAAGTTCATGATGAACTCGTCCAAAGTTTTTAGGTAACGATTGTAATACTAAGTTAAAGGATAATTCAGCATCCATTCTAACTTCAACCTTGGCCAGCCTATCGATATAGTTATCATCACAATGATATGCTTTTTAATGTTGGATTCTTTATCCAATCCGGCTCTAAAGAGCTTTCTTACTATCTCATAGCACTCATGCCTAGTATTCTCCTTAAATAAGCTCTTGATATCAAAGGAATTTGTGCCTTTATGTTGGCACCTATGCTTTAACATCATAACAAGCCTAGCATGATACTTTAAGAGATGATTACATCATCCCCATGTTTGACCCATGCTGCATATGCTTTAGCTTGATCTTAAGGAGGCTCAACTAAGATAGTTTTCTCTTTTTTATAGAGAATCTTCCCGTGTTGGAGGAATATCCTTAGATTCATTTCCCGACCGAAGAAGTTTATTCTATTTAAGGTATTTTTCTATCAATGATTGATCATATCCATGTGTGTGTTGCCAATCATACTATATAATTTGATAGAATAAAAAAAACATAAGGTTTGGTTAATTGAATTTCATAAATAAAACAAAGCATGTATAGAAAGACTTAATGCAATTTATATCATATAAACTTTATGTTATCAATCACCATGCCAATAAGTGTGATATCTCTTAATGCTATGATATAGCATGAGCATTGTACTTATAAGTCTTACCGTATATAATCGAACTTCTAACATTTAATAATATCATTTAAGTGCATTCATATTTGTCTCACATCTTTTGATCAGTCATTAATGTAATATATATCATATGAACCTTTTTCTAATTCTATTCAAAATATAAATAATAATAATTAATAGAAAGACTTATTTTATTAATAAAATAAAAAATACAATATTACAATAATTTAAACTATCTAAACAAGGTTGGATCCTAAGTATATACACTAACATCTCTCTCCCCTATCTCTCTCTCGCCCCCATTCTCTCCCTCCGTCTCTCTTCAATAAATTAAAACAAGGTTACAGACCTTCATTTTGCTTGAATAAAAAGCAAATAATCATATTTAGAAGCCACTAACGACTCCAAATATATAGGTAGAAATCCTTCGATAGCTTTATTTCGTTCGAATAGAGAGCAAATAATCATATTTAAAAGCCACTAATATTTTTAACAATGTAGGTGGAAAGCCTCCACAACTTTATTTCACTCAAATAAGGAAGAGATAATCATATTTAGAAGCCACTAGTAGCTTCGACCATATAAGTGAGAAGGCTTGACAACTTCAATTCGCTTGAATAGAAAGTAGATAATCATATTTATAACCCACTAAAAACTTAAACCACATAAGTGGGAAGCCCTCGATAGCTTAATTTTAATCGTATAAAAAACAAATAAAGTAGTTTGGAAGCCACAAACAACTTTGACCACATATGTGGAAACCTACCATTGGTTTCATTTCAATCGCACAAAAAGTGAATGAATTGGTTTGGAAGCCATAAGAAACTTCAACCATATAAGTGAGAAACCATTATTGATTTCATTTCAATCACATAGAAAGAAAATAACCTAGTTTGGAAGCCACATGTAGCTTCAACAACATAAGTGGGAAGCCACTCATCAGTTTCATTTCAAAAGTTTAGAAATAAAAAAATTATAATAATTTGAAAGCCATATATAGCTTCGACCATATAGGTGGGAAGCCATCATTGATTTTATTTCATTCGCACAAAAAGCAAATAATTGGTTTAGAAGTCATAAGTAGCTTCGACCATATAGGTGGAAAGCCATCCTCATTTTCATTTCAATTGCACAAAAAGCAAATAAACTAGTTAGGAAGCCACATGCAATATAATACCCATTGCCTTAAACATTCCAATGCATGTGTATGGATTTGTGTTCACTTGTTTATAAGATGTATATGTTGAGTTTATGTGAAAGTTATGATTTGCGTTTACATAAAAGTTATGTTTTATGTTGTGTTGGTATTATGCTTGGTGTTTGCATTAATAAATGTTTAACTTTGCAAGTTCATATTGTCAAGTTTTATAAGTGTGTGAGTGACTAAGAGACTTTAGTATGAAAATTAAAAGAATGAGGGTTTAGGTGATCTAAGTGTCCAAGTAGAATGACTTGTATGTTAAGTTGTGCAAACTTGAGGGACTTTTTTTAGGAACAAGGATAGTACCCTAAAATATATTAACAAAAATATGAAAAGATACAAAGGGGAACAAACTAGCCTAGTTCAATAGTTTGAAAGGATAAGGAAGCCTAAACCCCTAAAAGGATCGTATAGAAAAATTTCCTAAAAACATGTTATAGGGAAGTTTCTTGAACATAGGTTATAAGGAAGTTTCTTGAAATAAGTTACATGAATATTTCTCGATCAATTGAAACAAGAACCAAAAAAGGAATTACTGAAAAACACCAATTTGCAAAGAACAAATATAAGAAATATGAGGTCCTAATTAGACAACAACCGTGAATTACCTCTTGTAGATGCTAGATTAATCAAGCCAAAAGTTATACAACCCATTTTAATCATCAAGTAGAGTTGATCCGCATATGGTGGCTAACCCATGATAGAAGAAAATAACCTTATTGGAACATGAATGAAGGCCCAATTCATAAGCCTATCTACCACCATATTTTCCTCCCTATGCATATGATGTAACGTTGTATGTGCTTGGAAGGTTTTCTCAAGCACTCTTAAAAGATGTATGTTATATGCCATGGACAAGAGTTAGTATGGGATAATCTTGCTATCACCATTGAAGAGTCAGCCTTTATAACATTAACCTATATGTTATGAGCAAGATAGATTTGGATGCCTTTAAGAAGGGCCAATACTTCCCTTTTGAGTTTGTTGCAGGACCAAAAAGATGAAAGAAGGCAATGACCAACTATAATACCTCGAACCTATTATTAAATAAATTTAAATATATTAAAGATATATGAAAACTATTATATAGGCATAGGATAATTACTAAAGGGTTGTTAGAATATTCGATACACTTAGAATAATTTTCTTATGCCTAATGAATGTTTTGTTGGTTTTTTGGTACACAAATGTTACCTAGTTATGCGAAATAATTATTTCAAGCTTATTATTTGTGCATGAAAATTATTTTATTAACTTAGAATATTTGTTAGAGGGGTGTTAGAATATTCTGTATATTTGGATGAATTTTTCTGTAATTAGTGAATATTTTATTTGGATTTGTCAATGCATAAACAATATTTTTATGCAAATTAATTAATTTGAGTGTTTTAAATGTGCATGAAAATTATCCAATGCGTATAGAAAATTTTTTAAAGAGGTGTAGGAATATTCCATGCATTTAGATGATTTTTGTTTTGTGCTTAGTGAATCTTTTATGTAGGAATAAGTGCATTTTTATGTAAAATAATTAATTTAAGGGCTTAAATAATCGTATAAAATTTATGTTATTGATGAATAAATTACTATAAAAAGTATTTAAATTTATTATGAAAAGAAATTAATTTTTGGAAAGGTGTGAAATAAATTATATGTATATACATACCTAATTGTATAAAATTAGAGACCTAATTGCATAAAATTAAAAATTTAAACTTTCAAATTAAATTAGAAATTAATCCGAGGAAGTAAAAAATTTTTAGAACAGATCTTTCCTAATGATCAATTAAATGATTCAAGGGTTTATGTAGGAGTAAAAGTTGGAAATTTTAAGGGTTTATGTAGGAGTTAAAGTTGGAAATTTTCATAACTCAAGGGACCAAAATTAACATTTTTAGCCAAACTTTTCTAGCTTGTTCTCTTAATTAATGAATGTAATGATTGACTACCCAAATGGATGGTTAAAAATGCATGAGAAGGAAGGTTTAGATTTAAAGAAAGATGGATGGCTAGGATTAAACTAAATGGATGGGTAGGATTAAAATGTAAATTAAGGATAGAGATTTAATCAAATGAAGGGTGGAGATTAATTAAAAAAAAAAATTCACCTAATTTCACAATAAATTTTGGCCAAAGAGGGGGAAAAGTGTTGAAAGAATTGCAAAAGACAAGGGAAACTCTTGCAAAATTTTTCCAAAAAAATCATACACTAAATTCACATAAACACTTAAAACAACCTTAAAATACTTCATTAGACCTAAAATAATAATTGGAAGATCAAGAAATTCAAGAGGGAAAAATTTAGCTCTTAATTGAAAGTTGGATAGAAAAAGGGAAAGGAAAAATCCCAAGGGAAATAAGCCTATCAAGGATCAATTTGGAGCTTTTTAGGTATGTTGATCTCACCTACATCACAAGAAATGGTTAATTATTATTAATTAATTGTTTTGCCTAATTTATTCAAGTTTAATTCCTTGAATTTTGAAAATTAGGGTTAGGATTTTTAGTTAGGTTAAATTGGAAAAAATGGAAATGAAGGTGAAATTAATGCAATTGAAGTTAGAATATGTTAATTGAGATTAAAAACTTGTTTTAGAAACAAGGATTCCTTGGCCTAATTCTTAGAGGACCATTCGGTCCAATTCCAGTGAATTACGGTTTTTGATCCTTTGATTGATTTGTTGAATTTTTTTTTTTGGTTATGGGTTATTTAAGTGTGAATAGATGATTTGGCATGAAAAATTACATAAAAATTAAAATTTTACCTATTACCTTAAGCCCACATTTAGCCCAATTTAGGTGAAAATTAGGCTTTTAATGCTTTTGTTTTATAATGGTTTGATTGATTAAATTCAAGTTAGTAAAGTATAAAAAGATAAATTAGCATGGAAATTTTCATTGGAATTGAAAACTTAACTTAATTTACTTTACATAGAATTTCAATCCCATTAGGCCTAAAATTAGGGTTTTTACTGCAATTTGCTTATGAAAGTTCAGCTAGTTGATTTCATGTTAATAAAGTACATTTAGATAATTTAACTCTGGAAATTGGCATTAAAATTTGAAAAATTTACTCGTAACATCCCCAGACTTCCTTACCAATTTCCTAAGAGGTGTGGCTAGGTTTGTTACATTGTTAAGATCGAAATCCCAACTCACTTCCATAATACATAAACATGGAGTGCGTACAATAAAATTTGCATACCGTTAACAAATAGAGTTACAAGAAATTACAAAAATGTCTAAGAGTCCCTTTATCCATAAATAGACATCATACCCCCTAATTTACAATCAAAAGAGAATCCTATATTTTCATGTAACACATGAGCCTTTTTTAGTGAGAACCGACATCATCCTCGACCGAATTATCTTTGCCCTTACTTGTTACACCATACATGTACAATAACGGAATGAGCCACGGCTCAATAAGTAAGGTGATGCACGTGTTATGCGGTACTTTCCTATTACTCTACCTTTTCCCATCAATTTTAGTTCGAGTACCCCGTGTATTAGTAAGTTTGCTCTATTATCTCTCGTTGATTATCAAATCACTTACCGCTAACAATGGAATTATCCCTTATTGAAGAACATAGTTAGCGAGGATTATCTATCACCTAACGGTGTAATCAATTAATAGAGTACACACACGGCTTCATTGCTAATAGCCATTGAATCTAGTTCGGTTACCAAGCCTATCAAGTCTCAATCAAATGTTTTTTCTCAATTCAATCCACCCCCAAATGCATATGATGCACATGATTTTTTAATTAATACATTCATGCAATCATGGTTACCAAAACCTATATTCTCAACTCATTCTTGGAATTCAATCCACACATAAGATTTTAGATATCATTCATATCGTTTACATAGTATCAATTCAAAGAACAATCATCACCAATTTGTATTCGGTCTAAACTTTCCTTCATACGTAAGTACCTTTCCTTCATATAATTAGTAAGTCTTATCATAAAATTTGACCTACACTTAGCTTACGTAGATGTCGGCCTTATGGTCCAATTTAAATTGCATCTAAGGTGGAATTTCTCTCTTAGCTCGTATTTTGGCATAGATGGCCGAATTTAGCTTCTACCCGGTCTAAGTCGAAATTTCTATTTTCCTTGGAGTCTAACCTTTCTACACTTTAATTTGTACTTATTTAGGTACAATTGAACCCTTAATTAACAAGTTGGATGAGGTGAACTCAAATCCTAAAAGTTAGGATTTAGGCCGAATGGTTCCCAAAGAGTGGTAAGAAATTTTCTTCCATTACAATGGAGCTTTGTTTCATCTAACGTATACTTAATTGAGTTAAAATTAAGTCCTAGGTTCTTAATTACATAAAAAAAGGTCCAATCTTTCTCCTTTTTGGCATTTAGGTTGAATGGGTTTCCTAAGAAATGCCACTAGAAACTCATTCTTTCCAAGTCCATCTCAACCATAGTTTAATCCAACCAAATTTCGGTGCAAGCCCCTTTGTTAATACCAAACCTATCAACACATACTTGGACATACACAAAGCTTTATAAGCTTCAAAAATTCATCACATACATAAGTCGAACAAGTAGATCCATATTAAACCATCAACACATCATACCAACACAAGCAACGCATAACGAGCATAACCAATGTCTCAAGTTACTCACATAAATTAAAAACATAAAAACAAAATTATAGGAAATAAAAGAAAACCTACTTATATGGTTCAAAGTTAGGAGCAAACCCTTAGTCTTTTCTTCTCCTTTCTTCTTTCTTTCTTTCCTCTTTTTCTTTTTCATTTTTCTCTCTCTCTCACTTCGGTTTTCTCTCAATTTTTGTGAGCTAAAATTTCCAAAGTGTGGTCAGCCATTAGGTCTCTTATATATATATATATATATATATCCAACTTTCTTCCTTCATTAACTACAATAACAAGTTTCCAAAACTAAGTTGATAAGGTGTAAAGTCATGGGAGATAATGGAAGGCTAGGTGGCGGGTTTGGAAGTCAAAGTGATGAGGTGTCCTTCAAATGGAAGAATGAAGAAGCTTAGGTGTCAAGTTGAATTTTAAGGATGGTCTATAGACTTAAACATTATCTTAAGGGTATTTTAAGCCAAGAATTTTGGCTTTCCCCCAAACGTTCGGCCCTCCCCATTGATGTAGACAATTTTCCCATTTTATGGCATATTCTTGATATGTATTAAAGGAAATAAATAACTAGCTAATTTACTAGAAATTTATCCTACAAAAATCTTACTTTAACACCAAGTCTTCCTACAACCACCATATATATTCATACCAAAAAAAAATATTAACATGTCACATAGATCACAACCATCCTTAGTATATATATCTATGAATATTTCGGTGCATATATATATATATATATATAATCAAGAATTTTCATAAGGGTTACATTTCTCCCCTCATTAAAAAAAATTTTATCCTCGAAATTGACTAAGTTGAATAATTTTGGGCATTTATCTTTCATTCTTCCTCTTGTTCCCATGTCAACTCTTCAAGGTTGTGATTCTCCCATAGAACCTTGACTAAGGCAATTTTCTTATTCCTTAGTTGTTTGACTTGTCGATCCGGAATCTAGACTGGTCTTTTCTCATACGTTAAGTACGTGGTTAAATTCAGCGGTGTTGTTTCTAAGACACGGCTAGGCTCTTCAATGCATTTTCTTATCATAGACACATGAAACACATTATGAACACCCGTTAAAGATGGCAGTAGCAATAGATGATACGCCTTATTGCCTACTTGATCAAGTATCTCAAATGGTCTAATGTATCATGGACTCAACTTCCCCTTCTTTCCAAACCGTAATACACCTTTCATTGGTGCAACCTTTAAGAAAACATGATTACCGACTATAATTTCTAAATCCTTCCTCCTTTTTTTGACGTAGCTTTTCTATCTACTTTGAGCCGTTTTCATCCATTGGGGAATTTTATCGATAACCTCAACTATTTGTTACACTAGTTCTAGCCCTAATAACTTTTTTTTCCCTATTTCATCCCGAGTGTACTAAAGATCTACATCGTCATCCATATAAGGCTTCATAAGAAGCCATCCAAATTGATAATTAATTGCTATTGTTATACGTAAACTCGGCTAATTGTATATATTTTTCCCATTTCTCATACCAATCTAGGACGTACACTCGTAACATGTCTTCAAAAATCCGAATGATCCATTTGGATTGTTCGTCGGTTTGTGGATGGTAAGCCGTGTTGAAGTTTAAGCTCATACCCATGGCTCTATGTAAACTCTTATAAAATGTTGAGGTAAATCTAGGATTGCGATCCGATACAATTTAGACTAGAATCCCATACAACCTTACAATTTCATCAATATACGAGTTTGGCGTACTAGTTTAGGTTGTAAGTGGTCCGAACTAGAAGAAAATGCACCGACTTAGTTAAATGATCCACAATTACCCGGATGACATCTATTCCCTTCTTGGATCACAGCAATCCAATAACAAAATCCATAGTTATATGCTCCCACTTCGATTCTAGAATTTCCGGTGGTTTTAACGTTTCGTGAGTTTTTGATGCTCCAACTTCACTTATTGACAAATCTAGCACTTTGCTACATGATTGGCCACGTCTTTCTTCATTCCAAGCCACCAATAACATTGTCTCGGATCATGATATATTTTTGTACTACTCGAATGCATTGAGTAGGGAGTTGCGTGTGCCTCCCTTAGTATTTTCTCTTTCAAATCTTCCACCGAGGGGACACATAGTCTTCCCTTGAATCTAACTACCCCTTTATTATATATGTTAAAATTTGTCTCCTTTCCTGTCTCTATACTTTTCTTCAATCCCCTCAACCTTTCATCCATTTTTTGCCCCGTTTGAACTCTTTCTTGCGGGGTTGGTTGGACTAACAAGGTTGTCAAAGTACTTCGTGGCTCTGTTGGAATTAACTCTAACTCTAGCCGTTGTAAATCCCTTAAGATTGGTAATTAAATTGTCCGCATTGCTTCCATAGATTTTTTACTTAAAGCATCGATAACGATATTGGCTTTTCCTGGGTGATAGTTGATTATGCAATCATAGTCTTTCACCAACTTCAATCATCTCCTTTACCTCATATTTAATTCCTTGTGTATGAAGATATACCATAAACTTTTATTTTCCGTATATATCTCACATTTTGCTCCATATAGATAACGTCTCTAAATTTTCAAGACAAAGACGACCATGGTAATTTCGGATCATGTGTTGGATAATTCCATTCGTATTCTTTCAATTGTCGTGAGGCATAGGCCATCATCCTTCCATTCTACATTAACACCACTCCTAACTCATTCTTGAAAGCATCACTATACACCACAAAGTTCCCATCTTCGGATGGAATGGTTAGTATTGAGGCCACGATTAACCTTCATTTTAATTCTTGAAAGCTGCTCTCATAAGCATCCGTCCATTGAGACTTAACACTCATCTTCATCGGGTTAGTAAGGTGCATGGCTATCTTAGAGAAGCCATCAACAAATCTCTTATAATAACCGGCCAAACCTTAGAAGCTTCATACCTTTGACACATTCTTCAAGGCTAGCTATTTTTGAATGGATTTTATCTTTTTTAGATCCATTATTATGCCTTTCTTCATTACTATGTGGCTTAAAAAAGCTACTTGTTCTAGTCGAACTCACATTTCTTGAACTTGGCATACAACTACTGTTCCCTTAATGTCTACAAGGTAGCTTTTAAATGCCCCCTATGTTCCTCCTCACTTTGAGAATAAACTAGAATATCATCAATGAACACGATGATAAATTTATCCAAGAATTTCTTAAAGACTCAATTCATCAAGTCCATAAAAGTAGTTGGGGCATTAGTCAACCTAAACGAGCATCACTAAGAACTCATAATGATCGTATCTCATTTTAAACGTTATTTTCTTTATATCTTCTAACCTTATCCTCAACTAGTGATACCTTGATTACGGATCTATCTTAGAAAACACCATCGCACCTTACAATTGATCAAACAAATCATCAATTCAAGGCAATGAATACTTATTATTGATTGTCACTCGGTTCAACTCTCGATAATCGATATATAGTCGTAGGCTACCATCCTTCTTCTTTACAAACAATACTCGGAGCTCCTTAGGGTGAGAAACTAGGATGTATAAATCCCTTATCCAGTAAGTCTTACAACCGCACCTTCAACTCTTTCAACTCGACTGGGGCCATTCTATAGGGAGTCTTAGAAATCGAGTCATGCCGGGCTCTAGTTCAATCTCAAATTCTATCTCCCTCTCGGGGGTAACTTAATCAAGTTTTCTAGGAATACATCTAAATACTCTCGCATAACCTCTATATCTTCTAGTTTTGACTTTCGTTCTATGACTTGAAGCTTCAAATCAGCTTAAACTCTAACAATCGATCGCCAAGTAGATCAAAAATTATGCTTACGCCATGACATTGGCATCATGCCTTTTCAGCCAATCAATCCCTAAAATCAAATCAAATCTTGAAGATCTAACACTATCAAATTAGCCTCTAAACTTCTATCCTCAACTCACACTAGACACTTTCCGATTATACTTATTAACTCCATAAATTCTCCGGAAGGGACGGCTATAAGGTATCTTATAGCTAATGTCTCAAGTTTAACCCTTAATTTTTTCACTAAGGTTTTTAATACGAATGATTGTGTAGCTCCGAATCAATGAAAGCATACATAATCAAGTCGAGGATTGAGACATTACCACAAATGACCATCACATCCCTCCGATCGGCCTCCTCCTACGTCATTGTATAAACTCAAGCAGGTACGTTCCCTAGTTTGGACTTTGCGTCCGAGGGTAATTATAGGATATGTGCCTTGGTTGGTGACAAATATAGCAAGTCCTCACGTTTGGTCGGCACTCCTCGATATGGAACCTCCCACACTTATTGCACCGAGGTTGATTACTCATCACTAGTCTCGGTTGATTACCCGAGTAGTAGTCTAAAATCGTAAGGTACCGATTTAGAGGCTCATGCATTCCCTTGACCACCACCTCAATTAAAATTCCTAGGTGTAACTCGCTTTACTAGTCCGGACGAAGAAGTTCGGATTTAAATGGTTGCCTCTTTTACTATACTTCCTTTATAATCTCCTTTTAATCCTTATCCGCCAACATTACTTTATCCACCATTTCCGGAAAAGTATTGGTGATCGACATCCGCACCATACTTTGAACCCTCGGGTTTAACCTCGTTAGAAATTGATTCTTTTTCAAATTCTTATCCTCCTCAATAAATAAGATAAATCTACATCCTTGTTCGAATCTCCGTACATATTCACCTATAGACATTTCATCTCGTTTAATTCTAGAAATTCCTGAATCATTCTATCCTTTACATCTACAGTGAAGTACTTATTGTAAAAGGCCTCCTTAAATCCTTCCCGGGACAAAGTGGGCATGTTGATCGTTAATCATGCATTTTACCACCATGTACGGGCATCTTTGGTTAGCATAAAGATAGCACACAACACTTATTAATGATTATTGAATTACGGGTATTTGAATATTACTTCCGGAGATTTAATCCATTCCTCGGCTATCATTGGATTAATGCCCTCGACAAACTCTTGGGGATGCATTTTTGGAAATCTTTTTATCGCATCATTCCTATGCTTAGATGGAGGTCACTGTTGCATAGCTAGATGCTTGCCTCATTTGCTCTATATGCTTTTGTTATTGTTGTTTCATTGCTTGTTATTGTTCGTTGCATTATCTCTATCATACGATTCAAAGCTTCTTGTTGATTATCGCTATCATTTTCGAAGATCCCTTCTCCCCTACTCGTATAGGATTTTTCCTTAGCATGGTTTGACTTTGCACATATCCCGTTATGTTCGAGTTAGTTTTGGTATCAAAATCCTTTCCTTATCACATGCGACGCATAATATAAAGCATTCATGTACATATAACATTACATAAACGTTTAGTAGATATCATATAAAACATGTATTCACATTGATGAGCACATTTACATCCAAAGGTTTCCATGTCATATATACAATCAAAAGGCACTTCTAATAGTATGTCTAAAGTACGTCTACCGCATCGGATTAACATATTGGACTCGGCGGGGAAAGGAATACTCTATGCTCCACCAATCAATGACGTCGATCGATGCGAAATGTCCTATCATATGAGCAAGACATAAAGGTAGATCCTAGTTATATATTAATCTAGCGAGGGTCCGCCTAACCTATATCGATAAAAAGGCCCAAATTAAGTCTCAATAAGACTTTCGATCCATCGTATTCTCCCAAACTTCATCCAATAACTCGTTGATCCCTCGAGAGAAGAGTCTAACTTAATGTCATCCTCATGAAATCTACACTATGGTATCGATCAAAAAAGGCGTCAACAAACGCTATTTGTCGGATTAGATCATGTACTCTAATAACGTGAGCTACCATGTCTTAATCCAAAGTAATAGTCGGATTGCTTAATTCATCCCATTAAGCGGCTAGAATGGCCCTCCGTCGATGAGTCCTAGCAACGCGGGAAACAAAAAATAGGTACGACATCTAAATCAATAACATTGACCATCAATATTATTTTCGAGAAATAGCTATATACTATATAAAACCACACAATGAACACACACATTTATAAGAAATAGAGTATCAATTTGTTTTTTACTCGTCAAGTAGCGTACCGATCCTCAAGCTCATATGACACTTAAGACTCTACTCGGTTCCTTAAACCTAGTCTCTAATATCACCTTTGTAACACCCCAAGCTCCCTTACCAATTTCCTAAGAGGTGTGGCTAGGTTCGTTACATTGTTAAGACTAAAATCCCAACTCACTTCCATAATACATAACTATGGAGTGCATACAATACAATTTACATACCGTTAACAAATACGGTTATAGGAAATTATAAAATGTCTAAGATGCCCTTTATCCACTAATAGACACCGTACCTCCTAATTTACAATCAAAAAAGAATCCTATATTTTTAGGTACCATATGAGCCTCTTTTAGTGAGAACTGGCAACATCCTCGACCGAATTATCTTTGCCCTTACCTGTTACACCACACATCTACAACAACGAAGGAGCCACGGCTCGGAAGTAGGGTGATGCATGTGTTATGCAATACTTTCCTATTACTCTACCTTTTCCCATCAATTTTAGTTTGGGTACCCTAGGTATTAGCAAGTTTACTCTATTTTCATCTCTCGATGATTACCAAATCACCTATCGCTAACAACGAATTATCCCTTATTGTAGCACACGGTTAGTAGGATTATCCATCGCCTAACGATGTAATCAATTAATAGAGCACACGAACGACTTCATTGCTAATACCCATTTAATCCATTTTGGTTACCAAATCTCATTAAGTCTCAATCAAATGTTCTTTCTCAATTCAATCCACCCCCAAATGCATATGATGCACATGACGTTTTAATTATCACATTCACGCAATCATGGTTACCAAACTCTATATTCTCTACTCATTCTTGTAATTCAATCCATAAATAAGATTTCAAATATCGTTCATATCGTTTACATAGTATCCATCCAAGAAACAATTATCACTAATTTGTATTCGGTCTCAACTTTCTTTCATACATAAGTACCTTTCCTTCTATAATTTGTAAGTTTTATCATAAAATTTGACCTACACTTAGCTTACATAGATGTTAGCCTTATAGTCTAATTTAAATTGTATCTAAGGTGGAATTTCTCTCGTAGCTCGTATTTTGGCATGGATGGCTAAATTTACCTTCTAACCAATCTAAGCCAAAATTTCCATTTTCCTTGGAGTCTAACCTTTTTACACTTCAATTCATACATATTTAGGTACAATTGAACCATTAATTATCAATTTGGATGAGTGGAACTCAAATCCCAAGAGTTAGGGTTTAGGCCGAATGGTTCCCAAAGAGTGGCAAGAAATTTTCTTCCATTACATTGGAGTTTTGTTTCATCCTAATGTATACTTAATTGAGTTACAATTAAGTCCTAGGTTCTTAATTCATAAAAAAAGGTCCAATGTTTCCGATTTTTGGCATTTAGGCCGAATGAGTTTCGTAAGAAATGCCTTAGAAACTCAGTCTTTCTAAGTGCATCTCAACCGTAGTTTAATCCAACCAAATTTTGGTCCAAGCCCCTTTGTTTATACCAACACTATCAACACATACTTGGACATACACAAAGCTTTATATGCTTTAACAATTCATCATATACACAAGTCCAACAAGTATATCCATATTAAACCATCAACACATCATACCAACACAAGCAACTCATAACAACATAACCAATGTCTCAAGTTACTCACATTAATTAAATGCCTAAAAAAAACTTATAGAACATAAAAGAAAACCTACTTACATAGTTCAAAGTTAGGAGAAAATCCCTTAGTCTTTTCTTCTCCTTTCTTCTTTATTTTTTTCTCTTTTTCTTTTTCGTTTTTCTCTCTCTCAATTCGGTTTTCTCTCAATTTTTGTGAGCTAAAATTTCCAAAGTGTGGCCGGCCATTAGGTCTTTTATATATATATATATTTCCAACTTTCTTCCTTCACTAAGTACAATAACAAGTATCCTAAACTAAGTTGATAAAATGTAGAGTGATGGAAGATAATGGAGGGCTAGGTGGTGGGTTTGAAAGTCAAATTGATGAGGTGTCCTTCAAATGGAAGAATGAAGAAGCTTAGGTGTCAAGTTGAATTTTAAGGATGGGCTATGGACTTAAAAATGATCTTAAGGGTATTTTAAGCCAAGAATTTTGGCTTCCCTCCAAACTTTCGGTCCTCTCCATTGATGTAGAGAATTTTCCCATTTGATGGCATATTCTTGATAAGTGTTAAAGAAAATAAATAACTAGCTAACTTACCCGAAGTTTATCCCCCTAAAATCTTACACTAATACCAAAGTCTTCCTATAACCACCATATATATTCATACCAAATATATATATATATATATATATATATTAACATGTCACATAGAGCACAACCATCCTTAGTATATATATTTATGAATATTGCAATACGTATATGTATATGATCAAGAATTTTCATAGGGGTTACATTTACTTAGCTTAATCTAAAAGTATATTCAGCCAACATTGAGAAAGATTAGGGTTTATGGCTTGATTTATGTATCATACTTATGATATGGTTTACATATTGTTATTGATGTGTATTATGTGATTGCTATGTTATGAAATAAATGATTGAATGAGTGTAATGCCTTATGTTTGTGTGATGTTACCAATGTGAGGTTATATGATCCTTATGTTAATGGTTCCATTATTTGAAATGGTTTGGAATGGGATTGTAAAGTAATGGATATTGTGATGCATTTATAATGTTGGGATATGCATTGTTATGGCATAAACTCACACCATTCATGACATGCACTACATGGACTCATGATAATTATGCATTTACATTAAAATGCAAAAGCATGCCAATTTATAGAAATATTTAATGTCATGAAAATATTTTCTTCAATTGTTTCCAAAGATAATTCAAAAATGTTTCACGATTTATATGCTTTTTCATGACTTTCATGGTTCATCGTTTCATGGTTTTATAGAAAGGACTTCATGGTTTTTCATGATGTTCATGGTTTATGGTTGTCATGGATTGAGTGGGTGTAGATATGGTTAACTTACTGGGCAATAGCTCATCAAATTCTTGTGACGTAGGAACAAAAGACAGAGCATAATAGTGATGTTTACATTTGATCTAACTATTGAAAGATCCTCTCATCATGTGTATCTTACTTGTGGATGGAAGATGGACCTTATTCATACTCGTCGTGTTACTTGTTTTAGGTAAAATTATCTATGTACTAGGTAGGGCAATACTATTCTATAAGATAGTTAAGCTTTGAAAGAGCAAATAGTTAGTTAGAAATAAGGAAATGAATGTAAATGAATAAGGCATTTTTATAGTAATGTGCCAATAAACTAGTTTATGTAAAATAAGGATATCTTGTAGTTAATTAGAAATATCCGTATAATATTAATAGTATAGCGAGTAAGTAGAATAGCTTCATTTTAATTAGTTACTTGTATGTTAGTATTAATAATAAAATGTGGCCATGAAATTAATAAGAAAATAACCATGATAAATGGCAACCAAATAAAGTGAAAAGAATTAATTATTGAACAACAGGTAATCACTAAATCAATTTCAACAGAGTTGTAGAAAATGAATTTGACAAACCGAGTGTCACGAATCCACTTAGTTCAATCTAAACTAATTAAATAAAATTTTAAAATAAAAAATTTAACGAGTGCATTTTAGGCTGATGTTAAGACCTACTCACCATTTAATAAGTTTCCGTAGCATAACCCATACCTAGTATACCATAGGAAAAACATAATGCCCCGTTGGTTTACATTTATTGGGCTCGAATTAGGTTAACGATGGTAATATTCTCAACATGATTTATTGAGAAATTAAAGAAAGGCACAAGTAAGATACACTAGATGTGACCTTCGGTAATTAATGTCGCTACTTGGTATCGGATGAGACTTCTAAAAAATTTATAATTTTTTCTTTATAGAGTTATTTATAAGTTTGGAGTTGAGCACCTAGTATTTAAGAAACTAGAAACCTAAAATGGACACTCGGTTCGGAGATTCTCGGGTAAGGAGTTGATTACACTTTGGGAAGTTATAGATCACCCGATAACACCTTTTCCTAAGAAAGGTATCATGTTTGGTTTAGTCCTAAATTCATCTCTTAAAGAATTTTATTTGTCTCTAGTTATTTTCAATTTAACTCTAATTTTTTAGTTGATTTAAACATTAGTGACTTTTCATTTGGTGGGGAATCGTATTAGTCCCTAAAAATTAAGGTGACTCGATAATTCAAACAACTATTAACTACTAATCTAATTCTTAACATTTTAGAGAAAATCATGATCAGTCCTTAAGAATTTAGAAGACTCAATAATTCACCCACCTATTAGCTATTAATCTAATTATTACACTTCGGGAAAAGCCGTCATCGATCCTTAAGAATTTAGGAGATTCGACAATTTACCCACCTATTAGCTATTAATCTAATTATTGATATTTCAAAGAAACCCGTCATTAGTCCCTAGGAATTTAAGAGACTAGACAATTCACTCATCTATTACTATTAATCTAATTAATGATCTTTTAGGAAAAATCATCATCAGTCCTCGAATTTAGGAGACTTGACAATTCACCCACCTATTAAATATTAATCTAATTATTGACATTTCGAAAAAAGCATCATCGATCCTTAGGAATTTAGGAAACTCGATAATTAACCCACCTATTAACTATTAATATAATTTTGAAATGAAATCCTAATAAAAAGAATTAAATATTAGTCTTTCCTTTATATATATGTATTATTTTTATTTTTTTGATAGAAAATCATTATCAATCCATAAACATTAGGAGACTCGATAATTCATCTATCATTTAATTATCTAAACTAGTTATGAAAATTAAATTTCTAAAAAATAAAATTTAATTAAAAGTAATTAGTTAGCATCTTCAAAAACTAGAATATATACTACAAAATCTAAATTAAACAAGACATAAACATATATAAATAAACATTCAATATAAATCATCTAAAGCAAAATTAAAAGTAAAAAAAATGAATGAACAAACTAAATAACATTTTTTTTAGGGCATGGGCTCGTTGGGGATCGAGGCCAAAGGTGGCTGGACGAGTCCAACCTTTATTATTTTTTCTTTAGGCTAGGCTAGACCCATTATTTCACACTAAGCTAGACCTAAACCAAACGAGTCAATATTTCTTTGAGAAACAAAAACCCACAAGCAGCCTATCAATCTTTCGGACTAGACTAAACTTACACCAAAAGCCCATAAACGACCTCTAACTTCTTTTTCTATTTCTTTTTTTTTTTTCTCAAACACATCTACTCGCCTTGCATTTTCTAGTTTTTGTTCATCATCTATTCGTCGATTTTCTTTCCCCCTTCCTCCTTAAATGACTAACTACAAATCATCCCCAACATCCTCCTAAATCATAAAATGTTTCCATCACTTCCCATGCTACCATCCACGCACTATTATTGAAAGAAAAACAAGAACAAACTTGAAACTACATACTATGATAGTGACAAACTAGGTATAATATATATATATATATATATATATATATATATATATATATATATATATATATATATATATATATATATGAAATTAAAAGGAAAAGGTTTAGGAAATTACCTATGGGATTTTAATGAAAATAAGGAGTTAAAATGTAGGATGGGTGGAGGAGCTCACTCGTTGATCAAAACACCTCACCTGTCATAGTATATCTCTCTCGTTCTCCCTTTATTTGCTTCTTTCCTTTTTTTTTTTTTTTTTACTTCCTTCCTTTTCCTTCTTCTTTTTTCTCTATCACTCCTCCTTGTTTCCCTTTTTTTTTCTTTTTTCTTTTAGTCTTATCTCCCTTTTCTCTAACTCTCAATTATGCTCTTTTTTTCCACATCTTTCATCCTCTCCCTCTCTCTCTGTACTCCTATTACTATTTATATATCTCATAATTAGTTGTGATGGATTTTGTAGGTGTTATGGGGAAGGTTGTGGAAAGTGGAATGGTGAGTAGTTTAGGGGTTGTGTGTTGATCGTGGGGAAGTTTTGTGGAGAGTGGAATGATGGTAGTTAATGGAGCGAGAGGCTACGAGAGTTGTGAGGAAGGTTGTAGATAGTGGAAGTGGAAAAATTGAGCAGGATCAAGGAACATTTATGGGGAAGGTGGTGAAGAATATAAATGGAAAAATGGAGTAGGATCAAAGCATGTTTATGGGGTAGGTGGTGGAGAGTTGAAATGGAAATGGAGGAGGATCAAAGGACATTTGTGGGGAAAAGAAAAGGGTAGTTTGTGACGAGTCTAAATCAAATTGTCTCATGCCACTTTTCCTCTCCTTTGTTAAAGAAGGAGAAGGAATAGTAGAATGTACCAATAAATTCAAGTTGGTGGATGAGAAGTCTTCCTTGGTCAAGTTGCCAAGTTCGTTCTATCGCCCACTTTTTCCTTTTGATTTGGCCCTCCTTAATTTTTTTTCTAGGATTTAGCCCTTTTTGATAATTAATTTTTTCTTTTTAGTTTCAATTTTCCGATTCTCTTTTTAATTTCTTTCAATAGTTTCCCTACCTTTCTAGTATTTATAAATTGACCCATAATACTTGTAAAATAAATCACAATTGAAGCCTTAAAAGTAAAATTGATCAATTTCTTAAAAATTTTTTTTATCATTTACCTTTTTTTTTATTTTAACTTTCTTTTTTGTTTTCTTTTAATAATAATAAAAAAATAAAGCTCTAACTCAAAATTTTGAGTTATGACAATTACTCCCTCTTTAAAATGTTTATGACACAAAGTCAAATGAAAAGTAGGTTTTTCAATGACTTTATATGATAAGCTTGTAAAGAATTTTTTTTTTTTTGTTCTAGCTAACCTTCCTTGAAAAAATGAAGATGTGAGAGGATGGCCTTGTTATTAAGGGTGGTGTACCCCGAAGATTAAATATGTAGCATGCAGTACATGAGCATGTTCGTTAAAGATAGCTTGCCTTGGAAAAGTAAATATGTAGTACATGAAAAATTAAATATATACTAGATGACCATGTTCATTAAAGGTGGCCTGTCTTGGAAGAGTAAATATGCGATACATGAAAAATTAAAAATACGAGTACATGATCAAGTTTGTTAAAGGCAACTTCGCCTTAGAAAAATAACTATGCATTATATGAAAAATTAAATATATAGTTCATAGCCATGTTTATTAAAGGCGACCTACCTTGGAAAAGTAAATATGTAGTACATGTTCGTGTTCATTAAAGGAGGCCTCGCCTTGAAAAAATATATATACAATTCATAGAAAATTAAATATGCAAAACATAAAAAATTAAATATGCACTTCATGAAAAATTAATATATGTAATACATGGCCATGTTCGTTAAAGGTGACTCGCCTTAGAAAAGTAAATATGCAATACATGAAATATTAAATATACGAGTACATGAAAAATTAAATATGTAGAATATGAAAATTAAATATACAATACATGGACATGTTCGTTAAAGGCAATCTACCTTGTAAAAGTATATATGTAGTTCATGAAAAATTATGTAGTACATGGCCATATTCGTTAAAGGTGGCCTACCTTAGAAAAGTAAATATCTAGTACATGGAAAATTAAATATGCAGTAAATGATCTTGTTTGTTAAAGGCGGCCTACCTTGGAAAAATAAATATTCAATGATTGTTAGGCAACCTTTACTAAAGCAATGAGTTGAATTTGGCAATCTTACCTAAAAGTGTGAATTAACAATCGACTTTTGGGTTTTGCACTTGGGTAGTGGTCTATTGTGAGGCAACCTTACCTAAAAGAAAACTTGACATGATGGTTAGTTTACATACCTATAAGAAACATAGGCTACTCCACTCAACTCCCCTTTGACCTTTCTCTTCCGGTTATCAAAGTTTCGATGTTAGATCGTTATCCGTGATCTAAACACTATGACCTTACCCCTTAATCGGGTTTTACCCTTTCGGTAAACTTGGGCTTATCTATTCTTTCATATGTATATTAAGATAAACTCGACCCTTGTGTCCCATTGAAGGCGAGTAATCATTCCCTTTTATGATCAAGTCCTTAATTGATTGTTTGCACTTGATAATATCATGTTCGATACATGTTTTCTTTTTATCAACTTTTTTTATGACTTGAGGTCCTATACATATCTCAAAATGTTTGAGACTTTTGCATTTTGTGAATCCCTCCTACATAAGGAAAGCTAGCTAGATTTCTATTATAGATTTGAAGTTCTAAGTTCGGACACATCCATGTGTATACTTCGGAGACTTGTCATGTAAATGCTACGATATAATCAACTTTGTGATTTTTCTTTTGCATTTATGTTTATGTGAGCGATTGGCTTATGAAAAAAGTTCCGTAATTATGATAAAATAGATGAGCTTTATCCGTTGGGGATTATTACACTTCAGTACCTAATGTGATTCAACATAACATGTGTCTTGATTTTAACTATCTAGTTTTTACAAAATTCTATCACGACTCGCTCATAGACTAAGACTCATCCGATTAACAAGTCACCTTTAATTACAAAGGGTTTTCATTGGCATGCCATGTAGGTTATGGCATGGGTTTCTTGAAGAACGGGTAATCACGTTTTAAATGGTGTTTCAAGGTTTCATTGACATAGAATCACTTTGCAAAAGCTATTGTCTTTTTTTTTTAGCATGTCCGATGTCGATATTTGGTTGACTTAACCTACCTACCTTTTCTTTTTATGTTTCAGAATGGATCTTATGGCACAAGCCAAAACTCTTTACCATGTAAGAGTTTTCCTTCTTTTTCTTTTAAGAGAGAGTTTGACTTGATCATAATCCTCCCTTTTGAATTTGAGCTTTTTTTTTTAAAGAAGGTAGGTTATTTAGCAATGCGTTTTTTAGATTAGTGTCCCTAGATGATTTTTTTGACAATTTTTGAAAATCTCCTTTTTAGCCATTTGGATTCTTGCCCTTAATATGGAAATGATCCTAGTCCGAGTTATTCTAAAATAAACAAAAGGCTTAAAATTGGACTCTCATAGATAAACTTGATTTTGAGTAAGATAAAGTTTTCAAAGATGGCTTTTTCTCATTCTAAAGGCAAATTACATAGTCTAATGAGACTCATTCTAACGAGCTTCGTAATGGAATTAAGCTTAGATAGGATGTATGATTTGGACATATGTCACGTAACCATCACGAGAGGTTATGAGTGACTTTTTTCCCTAGGGTGAGTGATTGTATCGGTATTTGATTTTTTTTTCTTTTGTTTGGCAACCGATCATTGGATTTGGATGACATTTCTCAAGCATCAAGTGGATATATCTATTCTCTTCTACTAGACTCATCATTTTATCTTTCTTTGTTTTAGTCAAATAAAATGTTGAATGATTACCTCTAAACCGAAATCTTGATTGTTTCACTTAGTCGAAGTGAATTCATTTTGTCAATTTGATGTGGAACAACATATGCAACCTCAATATCTTTCGAGTTCATTAGAGCTTGAACTTTTTTCTTAATATAAATAAAAAACCTTTGATGGAGGATCTGGTTGAGAAAAATATATGAATCACTTTGGATGGTATGTTGCAATACCTCACCGAAACTAAATGTAATGGTTAGTTTCTCACATATGTGAAACATTGGCTACACTTTGAAAGTTCAACTTTTCAATTGAAGCTCGATCGAAATACTCGGATTATCAGCTTTTAATTTGCTCGGGATAGCCCTTTTACCTACTAGTTTAGCTACTTCGGATGCTTTGATTCATGTTCCTCTATTTGGACTCTCATAACATTGTTTGACCAATTGTCGAACTTTTTATCCGAGTGGGTAGATTCTTGGCATTGCCCTTAAGTGTTTTCAATTTTATGGATTATTATTTAGATTGGATCATGTGATACCCCCAAGTACTAGTTGAGATCATATATTTGCAGCTCTTTCAAGTATAGTCACTCGCTTATTCAAATGCTTGTCTTTTGATGCTTCCATCATAATTTATAAATCAATCTTGAAATTTTCATCATTTTTTTAGAAAGATAATTGAATAGATTTTGGTTTTCATGGATAAAGTCATAACCTTAAGTGATTCTCTTAAAATAATTTAGATTATTTAAAAAAATATAGAGATGTTCTAATGAAAGTACTTTGATTCATTAAGGTGTTCAAGTTGATTGATCAAAAAGTCAAAAAGTGACATTTAAATGCTACGATGAAATTTTATCAAAACTTTTATTGGGCTAAACAACTAAAGAATGTGTTTAGATTAGACAAATTTTGTATAAAAATTGGCTTTTGATACGCTTGAAGGAGATTGGTTAAATGATAAACCATTTTGGGTAAATGAAAAAGGTTTCACCATAAAGTATTTTGAAAGAATTGGCTTTGAAGGATAATTTTATTTGAGAATATCTTGATTCTATTTATTTTCTGTCAAGTTAGTTAATAAATAGCCTACCAATTAGTCATGTTTTTTTTAATCGTTCTTCTTTTATTTTGAGATTAGCATCGAACAACCTAAGAAAATTGTTTTTTATCGAAAGGGCTTGTAAAAGCACATAATGTAGGTTATGGTTTAGGCTAACAAAAGAAGAATATAAAGGCTCAAAAATATTTAAGGGTCTTATGATAAAGGATCACTTTGTTGTTCCTAAAAGTCTATTTTAGGTGATGCCACATGGACTTGAGAAAAAAATTTTTACCTTGTCGAGGTGACTTTGTTATTTTGATTGTTGGCTTTACTTCCTAGCCTTGACTCTTATTATCCATTTGTCTAAATTTTGACTCCCATCTTATCTTGGAAATTATGTATTAAAGATGTTTTCTCCCTTTTTTCATCTCTTTTTTTTTTTTTATGTTTCATTTTGTTTTTTGAGTAATTGATGCGATTCTTTTGAGATAAGTTTTGAGAGTTTCATTAACCATTTATAGACTTTGCATTCTGCCCCTAGTATAAAGGGTGATCCTATTCTAGGTTATGATGAAAAAATCATCTAGGCCTAAATTGGAATGGCAAGGGATAAGATTTTTATGAGACATGTGAAAGACAGACCTTTCCTCATTTCAAAGGCTAATTTCACTATGATGATAAATGCTAATCTTTTTTTAGAAATTATGATTAATTTGGAAAACTCTTAGGTTAACTTAAACAAAAGAAATGGTGAATGTAATTTGAGATTATGACTTGAAGATGTACTTGTTCATCATTGCTTAAAACACCAATCATTTAGTTTTTTCAACTTTGGGCTTCATGATATTTCTTAAGCAAAACTTTCCTTCAAGGATTCAGTTAGGAAAGGATACTTTTTTTTTTTTTTTGGTTTCTTTGGTTTTAACAAAATAAAGGATTGCCCTATTACTTTCTACTCGAGTGGTTATTACAAAGATGTATCTTTAAGTTTAGTGACTTAAATAATTGTCTCTAGCATTTGTTTATCATGATTTGAAAATTGATTAGTCTTTTATATGTTTTTGAATGAGTTTGCCGTTATATTTTCATGATGAAAGAAAATGCAATGTCAAATAACAATTTCGAAGGTGCCTCTTTTGATTTCAAATCGGACAATATGAAACAACAAGAAAAAGTAAAAGCTTTTTTTTTCAAAAGTACAACTTAATTCATGTATAACCAAAATGTTTAGGAAATAGTATTCAACATCTAACAAGAATTAAAAGATAGAATTTGTAAATTATGATCATAACTTTCAAGCCCACCTAATCTGTTCATCCCTTGTGTTAGTGATCTGTATGATTGGTAGTGGATTTATGCTTATGTTGGAAGCATGCAAACCCTCATCAAAATTGATCTATTCTTTCTTAATTCAAGCCAACAACTTTTTCTTGAAAGATAGACAATTATCGATGTTGTGACCAACGAGCACAAGAATGATATTCGCATCTCTCATCTTTCTTTTAACATAAAGGATAAGGAGAGTGTATCGAGTTAGTAGAGATTAGAGTGACATGCCCAATACTTACTAGGTGATCAAATATTTTATTTAGTGTGGAAGGTAGAGGTGGTAGTTGTTCAAAGTTCTTTTTGTGATTTTAGTCATTTAGGTGGTAAGGGTCGAGTGGTGTTTCTAGATTATTTCTATCATTAAATGCACTTGGTGAAGGATCACGCATCCTATGGAGATGCGAAATAAACAAAAAAAATTCTCTATCTAAGGGCCTAAGATCAAGCCATTGAATCTACTAATCATACATATATGAATTTAAAGTAATGAATAAAGAATTACCTCTTTTAGTATAGATCTAAATTCTTTTAACAAAAAAATCATCCAAGTGTCCAGACTTCTATTGATGATCCACATAGTCCAAGTACTCATAAAGAGGAATCGGTAAGGTGTTAGCTCCACCTTTTCTGATTTATGTAGTGTTTTCTATAGAAATCTATTTTGAGCAATTTTGCAATAACCTAAAAAGAGAGGGAGAGTGTGGCATGCTAGGGTTTTAGGAGAAAACTATTTTCTCCTTTTATTTTTAGTGTTTTTCGTGTGCTCTAGTGGGCTTTTTAATTTTGATCGAATTTTTGCTCTTTTTTTTTTTTTTTTGTAGTACCACACCTCTCTCTCTCTCTCTCTCTCACATATATTTATAAGAGAGTTTCCTTATCCTTAAAGGATAACGAGATGGCCGATAATAAGTCCCTTAAGGACTCTAGGTTGTTGCTTCCTTGTCCTCTAATGATTAGGAGTTATTTTACATGTGGAGTTTTGATCTTTATCTTTAAAACATCCGTTCTTATCTAGTAAGGTTGATGTTTACCCTCCCACCAAAATATCTTCGGGCTTTTAATTAAACCTAATGAGCCAAAACCATTCTCGCCTAATTAATTTATTTGAACTATCCAAATAAATATTCTTAAATAATTTTAGGTAAGTCCTTATTAGGAAATAATTTCTCAAAATACCCTTTAACCTAAATTAGAAAACTCATTTCCATTTGAGGTTATTTAATCCAAATTTGGAATTAACTTTTAAATTAGGAAAGTGATTTCTAAGATAGGAAATTTTCTATTTTAGGAAACTTCCTAATTAAGGAAACTTTTCATTTAAGGAAACTTTTCACTTTGGAAACCCTTTTCAAAACAAGAAACTTTCAAAATTGGAAATCTTTTCTAATATCTTTGATTCTTATTCATCATGTGAATACTTAAACTTATATGTCTAACTCAATAGGTTTTTAGATATGTCGGCAATATATCAAGAGCAAAAGACTCCTCTTTTATCTCTTGATACATAAATCAAGATTTGCCTCTAGCAAGGCATCATGATTATCTAATTCTCTAAAAGGATTAATTAATCCATCATAACCTTTCTTGAATATGGTTACCATATAATTCAATCCTCATGTCAACTTATCACAATGTGATCTTGAACTTGGCTATAAGTCTTGCTCGATTATGATCATACAAGTTTTCTTTGGTTCTCAAATGTCTTAGCTCTTAGATTAAACCAACTATGTTCTATTAGTTTATTCCCTCTGTGGCCATAGATTTCTTAAGCGAGTCATTTATTTAAGTGCAATATGATAACTCCTTTAGTATATAAGGAATGACATGTCTTATCTCGGTCATATACCTACCTCTATTAGATTTCTAGTGCACCAAATGACTCATCCTCGTCCAACCTTTTAATGGGTCCATCGAAATGAGTATCAAAATGCATGAGTCCTCTAATGAGACAACCGTGATGACTTCAAGTCTAGGACTATTTGTACCCATCTCGTATGAGATTCCTATACACTTAAACCAAATAGGTTCTCATGGCGAGTGAAGCCCAATGATATGCTCTCTAATATAAATCACCTAAGTGCTTGCTTTGGCATCGGTATGCCAATAGGTGTGAGATCTCCTACTACTATCATATAGCTTGAGCATAGCACTCACAAGTCTATCTACATTTAGTCAATGTCCATTCTTGACACTACTATAACTTGGGATGTTTAATGATACCATTTATATGTATTAGTGTTTATCTCACATCTTTCGATAAATCACTATTGCAATGCATATCATAAGGACTTCTATCTAATTCTACTCGAATTTATTAACATAAAATACAAGAATTAATAGGATGACTTCTTTATTATTATTAAAATACATGATGCAATAATACATTAACTCAAGTCTATAAAAATATGCTTGAATATTAGGCACCTATACTAACAATCTTCCACTTGCACTAGAACCAACACCAACCATATCCCTTAAGCCCAACAATCGAGTAAAGGTCTCATGTTTTAACCGTGACAAAGGCATAGTAAAGGAGTTAGCTATGTTAGTATCAATGTGGACCTTTTCTATCCTTATGTTACTATGACCTTTTATCTTTATAACTAAGTGGTAGCAATGCGAGTACATGCTTGGATCGCCGATAAGACCTTGATTCTTTAGCTTATGATATGGATCCTTTATTATCGGTTATCAAGCTATATGACATTGGAATAAATCTTTCATTGTTTTTTTCATACTAAACCTTTTAGTATCATGTCAATGTAACTACCTTGGAAGACTCCTCACATTCTAAGTGATTTATCTCTATAGATCTATACTCTTAGATCGTAGGTTACTCTCCCATGTATTCTTTGGAAAATTTCTTTTAGATTCCTTAATCTTCCGTAGTTTGCAACATGATAATACTATAGTCAAGGTATAATTTTATGTCAAATAACTATGACTAGTAGGTTCCCACTAACTTATTATATATATAAGTTTTGTCTTTTTCTTTTTATGAATAATCAAACTCTTTGATCATTTCATAAAAAACATCGACTTTTATTCCTAGAGGCATGCTTAAGTCTATTAATGGACCTTAGCATTTTGAAAATCTTATTTGTATTTTCCTAGGAACCATTAGGGTGTGTCATCTATAAATCTTTTTCATTTGCTTTTTCTAGGAATCAATGTCTAACACTACCATTTCAAAAGTATTAGCTTCATTATCCCTTTTAGGTCTCACATCTCCATGTGTTAAGATGAGAAGATCATATCTTTTATCTTTTTGATGAATTTCTTTTAAACTTATAAAGTTCTTGTGTTTTTGTTTATGACAGAGTTACAATACTTTGTAATCATTCTACTTTAGAATTTCTTTATTAAAGTGCCAATTTATGAGTCTACTCGAGTCTTATTGAGTTTAAATTTCTTCTTTTTGTTTCTAGCATCCATAAATTCATTTCTAAGGAATATAATATACCTAGTAATGAACAATGCTTTATTCTAGTAGTAAGATATTGACATCCTTATGTTACTTTGGATATCTCATACTTTAGCACTTTCTGGATTTTAGGCTTCAATTTGTCTTTGTCAAACATTTTGACATATACTTTATAGCCTTAAATCTTAAGAAAATTTTCTTTCCTTTCCCATATCTCATATATGATCTATTTAAATAGATTTAACTAGAGTCCTATTAAATATAAAGGTTACAATAAGAAGTATTTATCCACAAATAGGGATATTAATTAGACTCATTATGGACTGATCATGTCTAATATGTGATGTCTATAGATAATCTCATTCTCTTTTAGGTGATCTAAAATTTCAACATTCAAGTATTCATTTGCTTGATCTAATCTAGATGGTTTAATACTCTTGCTAGTTCACCAAATGACTTTTTAAGTCTAGACTTTTAAACATTTCAAATGCTTTAAACTTATGCCTTGGAATCAAAATATGATCTACTATCATTAAAGGTTATGCGACAAGAATGTGCTCCTCTTGCTTGGATGAACATAAGCCCATATACATCTCTATGTATAAGGTTTTTATTAATTAGTAACTCTTTCTCCTTTTCAACTAAAAGTGGATCCATGTCTCTTTTTCAAGTAAACAAGATTCCTTAGACCTCATCAATAATATCCTTTGTATAGGTAGGTTAGATATGGGATACTTGTTTATATGACCAAGTTTGACATTGCCACTAATTAATGTTACTTAGATCATTTGAGTCTTTTAGTATTTATATTATACACTTAGGAGTTATGTTCAAAATATATAATTATTATCAAGATATTTTCATAAAAAAAACTCATCCTTAAAAGTAAAATTTATTCTTAAAAATGAAATACTTATTCAAAACAAGAAATGGAAATAAGATCTTTTAGTCTCAACTAAAATAATAATGATTGAGTCTTAACACATTCCTACATGGTAATGCTAGCTCATAAATACCTACATCTAATGGTCCAACTTGTTGATCCATTGTAGTAATGTAAATATTCGCCCTTGAAGCTATCTTCCTTCCTTTTCCAAGCTCTTATACATTTCAAAAATATATATCTAGTATCATATACTCATGAGGTGGAATTTAGAAATAAAAGGATTAACATTAATAATATAAGTACCGAGGTAGTGGTAAAACTCTTCTTTTACACCCCTTATAGGTACTCTTTGCAATTGTGCTTCCAATGCCTTTTCTTGTTGCAAGAAAAGCAAACTACATCCTTTAAGTTATTTTGAGCCTTGGGCTTTTTCATTCTTCTAATAGGTGCAATTGAAGACTTCTTCTTCTTAGGCTTTTTCTTGCCCTTTATTGCACCATTTCCCTTATTAACTAGAAGTATAGAACTTTTGTTCTTCTTGTAAAATTTGGGTTGAGCTTCCTCTAGCATGGAAAATAACTCTTCGGGAGTCTTTCGCATGTGCATTATATTAAAGTTTATGATAAATTGTCGAAAGCTATTGGGCAACAATTGCAATACTAGGTCAATAAATAATTCAATATTCATTCCAACTTCAAGCTCAACTAGTCTATTGATATAGCCTATGATTTTAGTCACATGCTTTTTGATGTTGAATCCCTCATCCATTCTAACACTAGAGAGCTTCCTCGTTATCTCATAGCACTTATGCCTAGTATTCTCCTCAAATAAGCTTTTAAGCTTCACTATGATGTTAAAAGCTTGTGAGCTTCGTGTTGGCATCTATGCTATAACATCATAGTAGTAAGCATGATGTTTTGAGTAGTGATCGCATCATCTTTATGTTTGATCCATGCTTTATGAGATTCAGCTTCAACTAGAGGAGGCTTACCTAGGAGAGCTTTCTCTATCGTATAGAAATTTTTCTTAGGTTGGAGGACTATCCTCAAATTTATTTCCTAGACGAGGAACTTCGTATAGTTAAAGGCATTACTTCCATCAATGATTGATCGTATTGATGTGTTGTTAATCATATATGCAATCTGATAGGATAGAAAAGTGTATGGTTTGGTTAATTAAATTGTATAAAATAAAAGTATAAATTAAAGAACTAAAATCTATGTTTACTCCCACTATTTTCTTCAAGTTCTATAACCTTCAATATAGTACTCGGGAAAACTTTTTGATTTATTTTCTTAGTGGATTAGGATCTCATCCTCTAACTTGCATTAGTCTTGAGTTATTTCAATAAGCCATACATGAAGGTTTAGGTAGGTAACTCTTTACCAATTACAACTAATGTAATTCCTAATTTCATTGCCATCATAACTTCTTATCTTATCATATCTTATATGAATACTAATTCTAGCTCATAAGTTTATTAGACCTTAAGTTATCTCAACAAACCCAATAACTCATTAAGTTAGACCCAACGTTCGAGGACATCGCATGACCCATGATTTGTTTCCTTTGAGGAATAAGTGACCATAAGTTATCTCAACAAGCTAACAATGACTAAGAGATTTCCCACCTCATAATGTTGGAAAACAATTAACTTAATATTTTATTTAAGGAATTCAATATGGTTGGTCTCATCCTAGCATGCATACTAAAAATAATCACACTATACCTAACATGCATACTAATATTAATCTCATAACATATATACATATCAAGCATGACTCAAAGATCGATGAATGATAATGGATTTCTAATACTATCCCCCTTGAGCTATAAGGAGACTACCGGGTCAATTCCTAGGTAAACAATTATTACAAATTATTCATGGATGTCTTCATTCCTTGGTGTCTTCCCCATGTATCTATTCTAATTTTAATCTTCTACTTTTACATTTATTTGAAATAAGAAACATTGAGTTACATTTGAGGAAAGTAAAATGAGAAGAGAAATACAATAGAATAATAGAGAAGGCAAGCCACGCATGTCCTATTTATCTAAAAAATATAAGATTCACTCATAAAACTAGATCGACTCATCCATACCATTTACTCATGCTTCAATCACATTGATACATGGCATATTAATGAAACATATTTTACTTATAGAATAATTATAAATCTATGGCTTTGGTCATTTTATAAATTTATCAAAATTTTTCTAAATTTAAATTTTAAAACTTTTTTGGGTCTCGAGAATTCAAGAGCTTCGATTCCCAAAACTTTGTCTTGGTGTGCTCATGTGCACCCATCCGTGGCTAATAGCCCGGTGTGAGGATGCCCGACTAGTGGCATGCTGCTTGGCATATTTCTTGGCGTGCGCACCCGGCGTGCGGCTTGGCATATAGCTGCTGCTCGCACATCTAGTGCATGGCCTAGCATATTGGTGCCTACTACACACCGTTTGGCATGCAATGTCCGGCCTCTATTCCTAGTGCGCGACTAGCTTGCCTATTGCATGCCCAACGCTCGACTTGCTAACTTGTTACACGTAACCGGCTAGTGGGGTTGTTGTGCATGCGAGCATCGACGTTCAAGTTGACCTTGTGTGCCCTCATCGATTTTGGCTTAAAATTTTAGTTTTAAACTTCTATAAATTAGCAAAAACATAAAATTTATAATCCGACATAGGTAATTTATACGATTAATCATAATTAACAAATCATACAATCAAATATTCAACGGAGGCTCTAATACCAATTGAAGGATCATGCACCATATAGAGGTGCGAAAAAAAAATTTCTCCATCTAAGGACCCCGGATCAAGCCATTCAATTTAATAATCATACATGCATGAATTTAAAGCAATGAATAATGAATTATCTCTTGAACAGTAGATCTAAATTCTTTTAGCGGAAAAGCCACCCAAGTGTCTAGCCTCTATTGATGATCCACGCAGTCTAAGTACTCATAAAGAAGCACTCAAAATTGGCGTGGTGCTAGCTCCACCATTTTTTATTTATGTAGTGTTTCCTATAGAAATCTATTCAGGTAATTTTGTGACAACCTTAAAGAGAGAGAGTGTGTGGCATGCTAGGGTTTTAGGAGAAAACTATTTTCTCCTCCTATTTTTGGTGTTTTCCATGTGCCCTAGTGGGCTTTTCAATTCTTGATGAATTTTCCCTCTTTTCCCTTTTTATTTTTTGTTACCACACCTCTCTTACCCACATATATTTATAGGAGAGTTTTCTTGTCCTGTAAGGACAAGATTAGAGGCGATAATAAGTCCCTTAAGGACTTTAGGTTATTGCTTCCTTATCCTCCAAGGATTAAGAGTTATTTTAAATGTGGACTTTTGATCTTCGCCTTTAAAACATTCATCCTTATACAATAAGGTTGATATTTATCCTCCCATAAAAATATCTTAAGGTTTTTAATTAAATCTAATAGGCCAAAACCATTCTAGCTCAATCAATTTATTTGGATTATCCAAATAAATAATCTTAGATTATTTTAGATGAGTCCACATTAGGAGGTAATTTTCTAAAATACTCTTTAACCTAAATTAGGAAACTCATTACCATTTTAGGTTATTTATTTTCAAATTTGAAACTAACTTCCAAATTAGGAAACTTATTTCTAAAATAAGAAATTTTTCACTTTAGAAAACTTCCTAATTAAGGAGACTTTATTCAACATATGAATACTTAAACTTATGCGTGTGACTTAATAGGCTTCTAGATATGTTGGCAATGTATTAAGAACAAAAGACTCCTCTTTTATCTCTTGATTACCCAATTCTCTAAGAGGATTAATTAATCTATTATAATGTTTCATGAGCATGATTATCATATAATTCGAGTCCTAATGTAAACTTATCACAGTATGATTTCGCACTTGGTTATAAGTCTTGTTCGATTATGATCACATAAGTTTTCTTTGATTCTCAAATTTCTTAGCACTTAGAGTAAATCAACCATGATCTATTAGTGTACTTCTACCGTGGCCATAAATTTCTTGAGCGAGTCATTTATCGAAGTGCAATATGATAACTCCTTTAGCATATAAGGAATGACATGCCCTATCTTAGTCATACACCTACCTCTATTAGATTCCTAGTGCACCCAACAAATCATTCACACGCAAACCTTTAATGGGTCCATTGAAATGAGTGTTAAAGTGCATAAGTCTTCTAATGAGACAACCATGATGACTTCAAGTCAATATCCATTCTTGACAATCCTATGGTTGGGACATTTAATGACACCATTTATATGTATTAGTATTTATCTCACGTCTTTCGATTAATTACTATTATAAATGCATATCATAAGGACTTCTATCTAATTTAATTGAATTTATCAACATAAAACACAAGAATTAATAGAATGACTTCTTTGTTATTATTAAAATAAATGATGCGAGTAATACATTAACTCAAGCTCATCCAAACACGTTTGGATCTTGAGCATATACACTAACACTTGGAGTTCCATATAAAGAGATCCACCACTCTTTAATTAGAGCTATTATCTTTCTCTTGAAAGTCATGTAATTCTCAATATTTTGACCTACTCGTGCTAGCATGGTAGTCATAATTCTCATCAAACTTGTACCAATAAGGATATGGTCGTTGAATTAGAGCCATAGGAATGGGAATGATTTATCCGTTAGTAATGAGAAGACTATATAACTCAAGTAATGAAACCTTAAGTGAAGGCAATATGTCTTAATATCTTTGACCACTATTATGGGTCTATGATCTTTGAGGCCCTTTGAATGATTGTTAATTTTGCATGTGATGGCCTTGTATGAGAGATACAGGAAAAAAATAAAAGATTCTTTTATTTTTAATGAGTTTCTAAAAAATAGACATAGAGATTAGGATTAGTTTTGGAGGCATCATGACCAAATCCTCTCTCATTAGAAGTTTTTTTTAAAAGTCTTGACCTTGCCCATAATTATGTCATGCTTTATTTTCCTTGCTCGCATTTACGAGATCACTCGAACGGTCATGAGAAGCTACCACTTAGGTATTCATAGTATGGGGATCTTAAAGTGTTGATGAAAATTGTCATCATTTCTAACTAAGACAAAAGGCTAGTGCTTGCCATCTCTTTGAATACCTCCATACGGATTCATTAGTCTTTTTTCTTATACCACCAAGGTCGACCTCGCTCAAAATTTTCTTCCTTCCCCTCTAGTGAATTACTTCAGAATGGTATCCTTTTAGAGTTAGTCATTTGAGGTTTTGGGTGCACATATCCTTTTTTATTTTTAATCTCTATCCATTTTCAGGAAATTGATTTCACTTATTTATCTTGATCCTTTTTTTCTTTCTTGTCTTATTTTTTATCTTCGGACAAGCTAGTAGAGATTTATTTTAGAGCCAAAAAGGTTAGTTGCTGAGGTAAGGCATGTAAGAGTTGAGACTTCTTACTAATGGATGGTGCTACATGACCCGATGAAGTAGCTAGAAGAGATCCCTTGGGGTGAGTCACCATCATTTAGAAGTATAGAGATATGGTAGGCCTAATAGAGGAATTGACATAATAGAAAGAAAGAGTGGATTATTTACCACCGATAGACTAAAAGGCCTTCTCAAGCAAACAAGTTAAGTACGACACTTCATTTCTCAAAATGATCATTTCTTGTTGCATGCTTTGCTTCTCTTGGATTTCATTTTGGTTTTCCACCATCGTCGAGTTATTGGTGTATCGGTGAGTTAAGCTTTCATTAAGTGCAGCCTAGTTTCCTTTGACCCGTTATTCTTACAAGAAAATATATATATAATGAATATATACAAGAAAAATACATGCGTGACTTGAATAGGGTTAGATACCTTTATTTGATAGCCTTAGAAGCTGAGGGTTAGAACATATATCATTTGGAAATGATTCGTGTCTTAATGGGTCAACCCTAATGGACATGATCTACCTTGTCTATGATTTTGGAAAAGCTTGTCTAATCCTAAGTCTTTCCAAGTTTTTAAACTGTCTAAATTTTCAATGGGGTAATTCGAGTCTCTAACCTTATGCAAGAGGAGGTAGGTGAAGGTTATTCTACCATTTTCTATGTATAGGGAGAATTCCAATCCTAATAAGATTTTGAAAGAGCATCGGTAGACTTTCATCTTACTTGCCTCTAAATTTCTCTTTCTAAATGTTAACAAGATTTAACTCGGATCTAGAGCTTCAAAAACTTTTTTCATAATGTGTGAAATAATTCAAAGTACATATTTAACCCAGTTTAAATAAAATGCAATAAGAAAATAAATTACAAAAATTAAAAATATTTACAAAAATTATACAAAATAAATGACTTTGAAATGTATAAAGAAAATAAATTTCAAAAAAATCAAGTACGTAAAATAAATAACTTGGAATTTAAAGACTTGGAAAATAAATAACTTGAAAATAAAAACAAATAACATAGATAAATTTTGAAGGACTAAAACTATGACCTAATTCTATATCCCTAATGGAGTCACCATTCGTCTCTACTCGACATTGGACGGGACTCCTAAAAAATTTAAGGTTTTCTCTTTACGGAGTTATTTAAGTTTCTAATATTGAAGGAACTAAGAACCTAAAATGGACACTCGGTTTAGAGATTCTAAGGTAAGAAGTTAGTTACGCTTTGGAAAGATATAGATCACCCAAAGATGGCCTTTTCTAAGAAAGGTACCATATTTGGTTTATTCTTAAATTCATCTCCTAGAGCATTTTATTTGTGTCAAGTTATTTTTAATTTAAAATTTAATTTTTCGAGTCAATTTAAACATTAGTGACTTTTCAACAATCTCTAAGAATTAAGGAAACTCAACAATTCACATAGCTATTAACTACTACTCTACTCTTAACATTTGAAGGAAAATCGTCATAAGTCCCTAAGGATTTAGGAGACTCGACAATTCACCCACTTATTAGCTATAAATCTAATTATTACATTTTAGGAAAAGCCATCATTAGTCCCTATGAATTTAAGAGACTCAACAATTCACCCACCTATTGGCTATTAATCTAATTACGGATATTTAAGGAAAAATCATCATCGACCCCTAGGAATTTAGAAGACTCGATAATTCACCCATCTATTAATATTAATCTAATTTTTGACATGTCGTGGAAAATCATCATCAATCCCTAAGAATTTAGGAGACTCGACAATTCACCCACTCGTTAACTATTAATCTAATTGTTGACATTTCAGCAAAAACCATCATCGATCCCTAAGAATTTGAGAGACTCAACAATTCATCCACCTATTAACTCGCTAATTTAATTTTGAAATGAAATCATAATAAAAAAGAATTAACTATTAGTCTTTCTATTTTTACATATATATTTTTTTTCGATAGAAAATCATCCGTAGTCCCTAAAAATTAGGAGACTCGATAATTCATCTATCATTTATTTATCTAAACTACTTGTGAAAATTAAAGTCCTAAAAATTAAAATTAATTAGGTAAGCATCTTAAAAATAACTAGAATATATAAAAAAAAATCTAAATTAAATAATACATAAACATACATAAATAAACATTCAATCTAAATCATCTAAAGTAAAATAAAAAAAATAAAAACATGAATAAACAAACTAAATAACATTTTTTAGGGTAGTGGGCCCATTAGGGGTCAAGCCAAAAGGGGCATGGACAGATCCAACTTTTATTATTTTCTCTTTGGGCTAGGCTAGACCCATTATTTTAGACTAAGCTAGACCTAAACCAAATTGGTTAGTATTTCTTTGGGGGAAAAAAAAACCATAAGCACCCATCAATGTTTCGAGTGGACTAAACCTACACCGAAACCGATAAACAAACCTAACTTCTTTTCTTTTCTTTTTCTTTTTTTTTTAATCAAACACATCTACTACCTTGCATTTTCCAATTATTATTCATCATCCATTCATTCATTTTCTTTCTCTCTTCCTCCCTAAATGTCTAGCTACAAATCATCCTCAACATCCTCCTAAATCAAAAAATGTTTCCATCACTTCCCATGCTACAACCTATGCATTATTCTCGAAATAAAAACAAGAAAAAACTTGAAACCGCATACTCGTGGTAGTGACAATCATTGTCCCTAAAACAAAAAAAACCATGATATATATATATATATATATATATATATATATACAATCATTGTCCCTAAAACAAAAAAAACCATGATATATATATATATATATATATATATATGAAATTACAACGAAAAGGTTTAGGGAACTACCTAGGGACTTCAATCAAAATAAGGAGTTGAAATGAAATAGGATGGATAGTGGAGCTCACTATTGGCTAAAACACCTCACCTATTATACTATATCTCTCTCATTTTCCCTTTATTTACTTTTTTCTTTTCATTTACTTCTCTTTCTTTTCCTTCTTCTTTTTTCTCCATCATTCCTCCCTATTTCCCTTTTTTTCTTTTTTCCTTTTTTTTCTTTTTCTCTTCTCTCCCTTTTCTCGGACTCTCTATTATGCTCTTTTTTTCTTTTCTTTCATCCTCTCCCTCTCTCTTTTCCTCCTACTATTTATATATCTCAAAATTAGTTGGTGAGGGATTTTACAGGAGTTATAAGGAAGGTTATAGAGAGTGGAATGATGGGCAATTATAAGGGTTTTGTGCTGATTGTGGGGAAGTTTTGTGGAGAGTGGAATGCTAGTAATTAATGAAGTAGGAGTTATGAGAGTTATAGGGAAGGTTGTAGAGAATGGAAGTGGAAAAATGGAGCAAGATCAAAGGATGTTATGCACAAGGTGGTGGAGAGTGGAAGTGGAAAAATGGAGCAGGATCAAAAGATGTTTGTGGGGAAAAGAAATGAACTACCTCATGCCACTATTCCTCTCATTTGTTAAAGAAGGAAAAGGAATAGTAAAATGTACCAATTAATTCAAGTTGGTCAAAGACAGGTCATCCGTGGCCAAGTTGCCAAGTTCATCCTATCATCTACTTCTTCCTTTCAATTTGGTCCTCTTTAATTTGGATTTTTCTATGATTAAGCCATTTTTTATATTTATTTTAGTCCCTTTAGTTTCGAGTTGTTCCTAATCTCCTCTTAATTTCTCTCAATAGTTTCCTTACCCTTCCGGTATTTATAAATTAACCCATGATACTTTTAAAATAAATCACAATTGAATCCTTAAAAGTAAAATTGATCAATTTCTTTCTCTTCTTTTTTTTATCATTTATCTGTCTTTTTTTGTTTTGACATTCGTTGTTTCCTTTTCTTTTGATAATAATAAAAAAAATCAAGTTGTAACCTAAATTTTGAGTTATGACCATCAATAAGTATGTTTGACGATTGACTCGTTATAATTGCTCGAGTGTATGTTTGTGATGAATATGAAGGTCATGATAATTTATTATGAGAAATTATTATGCTTGAATATTATGTGCATTGAATGTTGTAAGTGAATGTGTTATGGATGGCAATTATAAATGATATGATTGGATTAAATGACATAATTGGGATTGTCTACATGTAAATTAGAGATAGGGAAAGAATGCTACCAAAAAGAGTTAATAATAATAATGTTAGTAATGGTATGGGTTCAAACTGTGTACCAGCGGACTAAGAAGAAGATTTAATAAAGTTGTTTAGAAGGTAGTAGGAGATGATGGAACAACAATAGGTGAGGCATGAGGAACACATACAAAGGATGATAGAGGAGCGATGGCTTGTGCTGGTCGAAGCACGACCACCACAACAAGCTAAGGTGGTGGAACATTTTTAGAGGTTTAACCCAAATGAATTTAGAGGTGGACCAAACCCCACCATTGTAGGCGAGTGGATGGAATCCATGAAAGTTATTTTTGAGCATTTCGCTATGAGAGCTGCAGACGAGTATAACATGTGTGACCTTTTTGCTGGTTGAAGATGCTCAAAGTTAGTGGGAGTCTATGAAAGCCTCCTTCAATGTGGCACAACTTTCATGGGACCAATTGAAGGAGCTATTCAATGAGAAATATTATTTGGACACCGTAAGATCTTGAAAAATGTAGGAATTCTTACAATTGGTCCAAAGACATGTTAGTGATCGAGTATGTTTATAAGTTCAAACATGGTTGTCATTATGTCACTTTTATCGCCAAGAACGAAGAATGAAAAAAAGAACATTTTCTTTATGGATTGAAGGTTGACATTAGAAGCTTTGTCTAGATATCGATCAATACTTATAAAGATATGGTGAAAAAGGCACTAGGGATGAAGATAGATCAAAATGAGTATACTCGGACATCGAAGGGTAAAAGGGGAAATACTTCAAGTAAGTTTAGAGGATAAGTCCATAGGAAGAGGTCGTTCCCTCAAAACCGGCAAAAAGATAATAAGCAAGGAAAGACACTAGCAAAGCCACAAAGGATGGGAGAACGAGGTACACTAAATTATCCTAAATGTGGTCATTTACACATTGGAGATTATTTGATTGGTACGGTAGTGTGTTACCTTTTTCAAGAAGTAGGACACCCGGCTATGGATTGTCCAAAGAAGAAGAAAGTGTCCGAAGGTTGGTAGGTCCCCGGATGAGTATACACAATGACTCGAGAGGATGCAAATAAGAAGCATTTTAATGTTATATGCAAGTAATGACTTGATCTCTAATCTCACTATCTATGCATTGGTAAATTCGAGTGCCACGTATTTATTTATTGCAAGGTCATTATTAAGATGATTAGGCATGACATCCGAAGTATTAGATATTATTTACGAAGTGATGCTTCTATCTAGAAAGTCACTAGAATCCAATGCCATAATTAATGAGTTTGAATTCAAGATTGGAGATCATGTTTTACATATCGACCTTCTATTCTTGAGCATTCAAGACTTTGATGTCATCCCGGGCATGGACTCGCCTATCTAAAAATGGAGTGTTAATTGACTATTTAACTAGAAAAGTGGTGTTTCATCCTCTAAGTGAGCTCTTTTGAGTCAAAAATTGGAACCAAGGTGAGAACAATAACCATGGTTTCGACCATGATGGCTTGGAAAATGATGAAAATGAATGCATGGGCTACCTAGTAAATATGATTGATGCTAAAAGGAGGGGAGCCTAAAATTTGAAGACACCGAGGTAGTAAAGGAATTCCTTGATATATTTTGCAAAAGTTTAGGGATTACCTTCGAGAAAGGAGATTGATTTTGAGATCGAGTTGGAACTAAAAACAATGCCAATATCAAAGGCACCATATCGAATGGCCTCAAGCAAAGTTATAGGAACTTAAGACATAAATACAGGAGCTATTGGACAAGGGCTACATTCGATCGAACTCGTTCACCATGGGGAGCACCATTATTGTTTGTGAAGAAGAAAGATGGGTCACTGCGATTATCTATATATTATCAAGACTTGAATCGAGAAACTATTAAGAACAAGTATCCAATCTCATAGATTGATGATTTGTTTGATCGGCTAAGAGGGAGTTTGATGTTCTCCAAGATCGATCTCTAGTTAAGATACTATTAATTGAGGATCAAGGAGTATGATGTAAAGAAGACAACCTTTAGAAATCGATATGGGCATTATAAATTTCTAGTGATGTCGTTTCGATTAACAAATGCATCAGCAGTATTCATGGATTTGATGAATAGGATGTTCCATAAATACTTAGATAAGTTTATCATTGTATTTATTGATGATATCCCGATATATTTAAGTCATAAGGACAAACATGAAGCATTTAAGAAAAGCACTATAAACATTACGAGAGCACAAACTATATTCTAAACTCAAAAAGTGTACATTTTAGGTCGAGCAAGTAGTATTTCTTGGAAACATCATATCCAAAGATGGGATCATGGTAGATCCTAGTAAAGTACAAGTAGTGTAAGAATGGAAGAAGTCGAAGAATGTTTTTGAAGTGAGAAGCTTTTTTGTGATGGCAAGATATTATCAAAAATTCCTAACGAGAGACTCTATAATAGTCATGTCTCTCACTCGATTGACAATGAAAAACACTAAGTTTGAGTGGGATAAATAATGTGAAATGAGTTTTTAAGAGCTAAAGTTTAGATTGATTACGAGTCCTCATGTTAGCTCTTCCAAAAGATAATGAAGGCTTTGTAGTCTATATGAATGCCTTTCGAGTTAGATTCGAGGTAGTCTTGATACAAAATGGAAAAGTAATTGTTTATGCATCTCGATAATTAAAAGATTATAAGAAGAATTACCCTACTCATGACTTAGAGTTGATTGTGATTATCTTTGCCCTAAAGGCTTAGAGGCATTATTTGTACGATGTTTAATACAAAATCTACACCAATCACAAAAGCCTCAAGTATATCTTTACTCATAAGGAATTAAATATGAGGTCGAGAAGATAGCTCAAAATCTTGAATGACCATAATATCGTTTTCCACTATCATCTTGATAAAGCAAATATCATGGCCGATGCTTTGAGCGAGAAAACCAATAACGATCTTATAAGTGCAAATTGTATGAGACATGGAGAAGCTTCAATTAGAGATAACACCCTAGAGAAATAAAAGAAATCGATTGGGTGCGATGACACCGCAACCGGATATCAAATAAAGAATTAAGGATGGATAGTTGCATGATGCATAATTACTTAAAATATGGTAGAAAATAGCAAAAGGAAAAGTAATGGATTTCATCACCTATAACAAGTGTGTCTAGCCTTATCGAAATAGATTATATGTCTTCGAAGTAAAAGAGCTTTGAGATGACATCTTGAAGGAAGCTCATGCCACACATTACACCGCATACCCCGAAAATACATAAATCTTTCGAGATCTCAATAAGATCTATTGGTGGAAAGGAATGAAGCATGATATCCCAAACTTCGTGGTAAGGTGTTTGACATGCAACAAGTTGAAAACCAAAGACCCTCGGGATTGTTAAGACCCTTGGACATTCCTATGTAGAAAAAGGGAACATATATCAATAGATTTTCATATTTGGATTGCTAAGATCGGAATGTGGAGCTAATGGAATATGGGTCATTATAGACCAGCTTGACCAAATTAGCTCATTTCTTAGCAATCAATTCGGATATTCTATGAGACAAGTATACGAGTTGCATTCAAAAGAAATTCTAAGATTATATGAAATTTTAATATCGATCGTGTCAAATCAAGATCCACGATTTATATCACAATTTTAGAAAAGTTTTCATAAAGTTATGGGAACCAAGCTAAGCTTTATTACTACCTTTCACCCTTCAATTGATGGATAGACCGAAAGGGTGAACAAAATATTGAAGGATATGTTATGGGCATATGTGCTTGGATTAGTCCACAAGCTAGGAGGAATACCTACCTTTAGCTGAATTTGCTTATAATAATAGTTATCGAGTGAGTATCGATATGACACCTTATGAAGCTTTATACGAAAAAAATGTCGATCAACAACATATTAGGATGACGTAGGCAAAAGGAAATTACTAGGGCTAGAATTAATCCAAGCAAACGACCGATGTAGTACAACAAATTCAAGAAAGAATGAAAACAATACGGACCGATAGAAAATTTATATGGATGTGAGAAGGAAGGAGTTGGAATTTAAAGCCGATGACAAGATATTTGAAAATTGGCTCCAATGAAAGGTGTGATAAGATTTGAAAGGAAGGGAAAGTTAAGTCTAAGGTACATTGAATCATACAAAATACGAGAGAAGATCGGTAACTAAGCATATAGATTAGCATTGCCACCGTCTCTCTCTTTGATTCATGATATATTTCATATGTCTATGCTCTAAAAGTATATTAAGGTTCCAAGTCACATATTGAGCAATGAGCCACTCGACCTCTAGCCCGATATCGCTTATGAAGAAGAGCTAGTACAAGTGTTAGATCGGGAGGTTAAACAACTACGTAATAAAATAGTTCCTTTGGTAAAATTATTGTGAAGAAATTATGGAGTCGAGGAAGCAACTTGGGAAAGAGAAGCAGAGATACGAGCCCGATATCGTGAGTTTTTTAGGTAAAAATTTTGATGATAAAATTTTAATAAGGTGGGGAGGGTGTAATACCCTAAACCCGTTATTAAATGAATTAAAATATATTAAAGATATATGAAAACTATTCTATGGGCATAGGATAATTGCTAAAAGGTTGTTAAAATATTTGGTGCACTTAGAATAATTTTTCTATACCTAGTGAATATTTTATTGGACTTTCGATGCATGAATAGTACCTTGTTATATAAAATAATTATTTCAAGCATGTTATTTGTGCATGAAAATTATTTTATTTGCATAGAATATTTATCGGATGGGTGCTAAAATATTTTGTACATTTGGATGAATTTTTCTATAATTAGTGAATTTTTTATTTGGATTTTTGGGTGCATGAATAATACTTTACATGCAAATTAATTAATTTGAGTGTTTTATATTTGCATGAAATTTATCCAATGATCATAGAAAAATTTTTAAGTGAGTCGTTCGAATATTTCATTCACTTAGATAAATTTGTCTATACTTAGTAAATATTTTCTATAGGAATAAGTGTATTCTTATGTAAAATAATTCATTTGAGGGCATATATATGTGTATAAATATTATGTAAATGATGAATAAATTACTATAGGAAGTATTTGAATTTATTATGGAAAGAAATTAGCTTTTGGAAAGGTGTGGTATAAATTATGCATAGATAGGGACCTACTTTCATAAAATTAGGGACGTAATTGTATAAAATTAAAAATTTGAACTTTCAAATTAAATTAGAAATAAACTTGCAAAAGTTAAATGTTGTTAGAATAGACCTAAAGGGAGGACCTAAAGTGATCAATTAAATAACTAAAGGACTTAGGTAGGAGAAAAAGTTGAAAAATTCTATAACTCAAGGGAAAAAAATTAATATTTTTAGCAAATTTTTTCACCTTACCCCCTTTAATTAATGAATGTAATGATTGACTACCCAAATGGATGGTTAGAAATTCATAAGATGGAGGGTTTAAATTTAAATGGAGATGGAAGGTTAGGATTGAACTAAATGGATGGCTAGGATTCAAAGGTAAATTAAAGGTAGAGATTTAACCAAATGAAGGGTGGAGATTAATTCAAAAAAGAAAAAAAAGAAAAAGTCCACCCAATTTCACTTTAAATTTCAGCCAAAAGAGGGGAGAAAATATTGGAAAAATTACAAAAGACAAGGGAAATTGTTGTAAAAGTTTCCTAGAAAATCATACACTAAATTTACCTAAACACTCAAACCACCTTCAAAACATTTAATTAGTCTAAAATTATAGTTGGAAGATCAAGAAATTCAAGAAGGAAAAATTTAGCTCTTGTTGAAAGTTGGAGAGAAAAAGAGAAAGGAAAAATCTCATGGGAAACAACCTAACAAGGATCAAGTTAGAGCTTTTTAGGTAAGTAATTATTGTTAATTTATTGTTTTGCCCAATTTATTCAAGTTTAATTACATGAATTTTGAAAATTACGGTTAGGGTTCTTAGTTAGGTTAAATTGAAAAAAATGAAAATTAAGGTGAAATTAATATAATTGAAACTAGAATATGTTAATTGACCACGAAAACATGTGTCGAAACAAGAATTCCTTAGCTTAATTCTTAGAGGGCCCAATTATGGTGAGTTAGGGTTTTTATCCTTTGATTTATTTGATGAATTATTGTTTGATTATGTATTATTTAAGTGTGAATAGATGATTTAGCTTGAGAAATTAAATAAAATTGAAACTTTTACCTAGTTATCTTAAGCCCATATTCGGCCCAATCTAGGTGAAAATTAGGGTTTAAATGCTTTTGGTTTATAATGGTTTGATTGATTAAATTCATAAAAAGATGAATTAGCATGGAAATTTTCATTGGAATTGAAAAATTAACTTAGTTTACTATAGTTAGAATTTTGGCCCATTAGGCCCAAAATTAATTAGTTTATGAAAGTTCAATAAGTTAATTTCATGTTGATAAAGTACATTTAGATGATTTAATATGAAAATTAGCATTGCAATTGGAAGAATTTATCTAGCTTAATCTAAAGGTATATTCAACCAACATTGAGAAAGATTAGGGTTTATGGCTTGATTTGTATATCATGCTTGTGATATGGTTTGCATATTGTTATTAATGTGTATTATGTGATGGCTGCGTTGTGAAATGGATGATTGAATGAGTGTAATGGCTTGCGTTTATCTAATGTTGCCAATGTGAGGTTATGTGATGCTTATGTTAATGGTTTCATTATTTAGAATGGTTTAGAATGGCATTGCAAAGTAATGGATATTGTGATGCATTTATAATGTTGGTATATGCATTGTTTTGGCATAAATACACACCATCCATGGCATGCATTACATGGACTTATGATAATTGAGCATTTACATTAAAATGCATGTGCATGCCAATTCATGAAAATATTTACGATTAAGAAAAGATTTCCTTCAAGGTTTTTCCAAAGACAAGTGGAAAATATTTCATGGTTTACATGATTTTTCATAGCTTTTGTTGTTCATGTTTTTATGGTTTTATGGAAAGGACTTCACGGCTTTTCATGACTTTTATGATTCATGGTTCATGGTTTTAATGGGTCGAATGGATGCGGATGTTTACTTTTAGAAACTCTACAAGACATGTTCACAAACAAGTCCGATTTATCAAGCGAGATCATAAAAACCCTAAAATCCGAAGACAAGACGTCCAAGCATAGAAAAGATTTTTCAAAATGAACAAGACAAGGTTTCATGATATGGAAAATATTTTTTCAAAGAACATGCAAATATTTTATTATGTGTATTTCACGTACTTGCATGTCATGCATGGTTAACTTAATGGGCGATAGCTCACCAAATTCATGTGATGTAATAATAAAAGATAGAGCATAATGGTGATGTTTATATTTGATCCGCTACTCGAAGGATCCTATCATCGTGTGTATCTTGCCTCGCGAATGGAAGATGGACCTTATTCATACTATTGTGTTACTCGTGTTGGGTATTCTTGCCTATGTACTAGGTATGGTAATACTATTCTATATGATAGTTAAAACTATGAAAGAGTAAATAGTTAGTTAGAAACAAATACATGGATGTAAATGAATGAGCCATTTTTATAGTAATGTTGCATTAAACTAGTTTATGTAAATTAAGGATAGCTTGTAGTTAATCCGAAATATCGGTAGAGTGTAATAGTATAAGAGTAAGTAGAATAGTTTCTTTTTAATTAGTCACTTGCAGTGCTAGCATTACTAATAAAATGTGACCATGAAATTAATAAGGAAATAACCATAATAAATGGAAACTAAATAAACCGAAAAAGAATTAATTATGAAATAACGGGTAATCACCAAATCAATTTGTATAGACTTACGTAAAATGAATTTGACAAATCGAGTGTCACGGATCAAGTTAGTTCGATCTAAACTAATAAAATAAAATGTTAAAATGAAAAGATTTAATAGTGCATTTTAGGATGAACTTAAGACCTACTCGCCATGTAATAAGCTTTTGTAGCATAACCTATACCCAAGTATATCATAGGAAAGATATAGTACCTTATTAACTTGCATTCATTGCACTCCAAATGTAGGTCAACTGCAGTAATATTCTCAACTTAATAGGTCCTAGGTCGAGGGTGTTACACCAACCTACCATGATCATCATGGATGATACCCTCGCACTACAAATGTTATTCCTCGAACTCCCATTAGTATTAAGTTTCAGTTTATTTAAGAGAGAAAACTACCATTTAATCCATGTCCTAGTGGAAGGAAGAGAGGTTTCCAGCTAGATACCTAAAGCTTGTGGACATAAACTGTCATGAAAGGAAGTTGAAGTTTGTGAGGAGAATAGTAAAGAAGTTTGATATAACTAGTGAAGGACTTTATGTTTAATACCGATGTCATTCATTCTCTTTCATTTGAACATAGATTTATTTCTAGACAAAAAAAAGCTTGTAAATAATGTAGTTGAAGGCTAGCATATAAGAAAAAAAATTTTGGTAGATAATCTTACCTTCAGTAAACTATGCTAATATTAACTATAACATTGTGATATGTCCAAGATCTCACTAAAGAACCTCTAAAGCTATTGGGCGACTTTGTTATGTAGGAACTAGTATACCTAAGATTCTTCTAATGTCGAGCTATAACAAGTGGTATTTAGAAGTAAATGAAATGCCATAAGATTTAATATTATTGTCCACTACAATAGCCTTATATAGTACTTTCCATACTAGAACTCTAATTTTCCTAGGAAACCATTTATTCCAAAGAGACCTCCACCATTCAAACCTTGGGTTAATCATCCTATTAGCTTCATGGTGGCCTTTAGTGTTGAACCTACCGAGTCTTATAATCTAAGTAGCATAGCTTGACTTCTATATTATCATCCAAATACAATAAATCCAATTCATTCCCGACAAGTAAAGGCGATAAGGCATGAATCATGAGATCTCTTTTAGTTTAAGTCACCAAAATATCCAATCTAGTAGTGGGATAAGGAAGGTTTGCCACGTGCCATTTATCTTTCCATAATTGAATTTGTCCTACTCTTACCACCCACTTTGACTGATCTAGGATAAAACTAATATGTGGCAGTAATGATTTCCACATTAGTGACCTTTTTGTAGTTGATGGAAGTAAAAGAGGATGAATCCCCATATTTGGATCTCACAAAGGAACTTTAAAGAGACTAGTTTGTCATATATGCCCAAGCCAGCCTTCCCTTCATGGATTTGATAACCTCTCCCATGCTTTTTATTCCTAAGCCTCCCTCTTGCAAAAGAAATGAAATCTATCATTAACTCACCCAATTGTGTCCGTTATCCCCCCGTTATTCTAAGATAGTTAGAGATATGATTTTGAATTGTAGAGATAATAGTTTTTAGAATGGGCAATACTCCCATGGTGTAAATAAAGATAGCCGATAACACACTTTGAATCAAATTTAATTTCCTTTTTATCAATAATAATTTCCTCATCTAGCCAACCAACTTATCCTTTACCTTATTTTCTAGATGGACAAAGAATTCAATATGAGGTCCGCCTTTAAAACGTGGCATGCTTAGATACTTAAGGAAGTCTAATGCAATATGGAACCCTATCCAAGTGGATAACAATCCTTCCACGTTAGGAGGTAATTTGTTGTTGCATAAGATGTGACTTTTCCCGTAGTTATCAAGCCGACCACTAACAACTGAATATAAATGAAGGAGATCCATTAGTTTATCAAGATTTTTCTTACCTCCATTGCGGAATAGCGAGTATGTCGTTCGTAAAAAAAAAAAAGTGTGATACAAGTGGTGTTGTTTCGACCAAGTATATTAAGGAATGATGGAATGATTGGCCATATGAGCATTCGGATGCCTACTAAACATGTCTTATGCTAAGATGAACAAGGTAGGAGATAATGGATTTCTTTTTCTAACTTTATGATAGGATTTAAAGAAACCAAATGATTTGGAGTTTAAAAACAATGAATACTAGTAGTTACTTGAGCACTTATATATTAGCTCACACTAAGCATTTTAAAAGCAACATTTTTTTAGAACTTTGAGGAGGAAATACTACTCAACTCTATCATAGGCATTAGTCATATCAACTTTCGTAACAACATTGCCACCATGGACCTTCCTACCTATGTCATTAAATAGCTTTTGAGCAAGAGCAACATTCTCGTAAATGGCTTTTCCCTCCATAAATCCAGATTGCTCTTTGGAAATTATAATGGGTAGAACCTTGCTAAGTCTTATTATAAGTAATCGGGGAAAGGATTTTATATGTAAAGTTGTATAAGTTGATTTGCTTTAAATTAGTAGAACTAGAGGGATGAGGGCACTTAGGGATCAAAACCATAGTTATTGGAGTCACTCTCTTTGGAATTTCCCTTCCTTTAAAAATATCTTGTATCGTCAAAACATTGTCTTTGTAGATAATTTCCTAGCATGCTTAGAAGAAAGACCTAGTGAACCTATATGGACTCGGTCCACTAATATCATCTAGTTCAAAGATAGCAACTTTGATCTCTTTGATAGTGGGAATGGTCATTAATTCTACATTATGATCATTAATTGTAAGATGAGGCACTACATCAAGAAAGGAATCCTCCATTATGGTATATTTATCGGTGAAGATCCGTTAGAAATGCTCCATAATAGTACTATCGATTTTATCATCATCAATACTAGTAGTTCCACCCTCAAGAGTTAACGAAAATTTCACTTTAGTAGACCGATTATAAATGCAAGTATGGAAAAAAAAGTGTTATAGTCTCCTACCGCTAACAATCCAACTCTGTCTTTTTCTTGGAGAAATTGTTCTTCTTGATCCACCAATTTAGATAAACATTCTTTTGCTACTACTAACTTTGAATAGTTCTCCGGACTCTATCGTTCTTGTAATAATGTATCTACTCAAATGATTTCATCCTTAGCTCGGTCTAGCTTTCAATAAATATCCCCAAACACTCTCTATTTCCAAAGGATTTTAGCTTCAATTGCAGATTAAGAAAAAGAGAGCTTATAAAGAAAGGCTCTTATTTACTTTACACAAAGGGAAGGAAATCAACATGGGAAATCCATATTTTTTAAAGGAGAACCTCAATGGCTTTGGAATATAAGTAGTAGGTGATAACAAGAGTGGGAAATATTAGAATGTACCTAAGCCAAATGACTACAAGTTGGTGGTTTAAAGGTGGAAAAAATTCTTAGTTAACTACCTTGTCTAGTTTTTTCCATATACGAGCTCCTCTCTCTTGGTTGTTATCAAGTGAATTTGATGCTTATATTAAGCCATAGCAATTATGTACAATAGTTGGAATAAAAAATAGAGCCTAAACCTAATCTGTAACCCTCCAGACTTTCTTCAAAACCTTAGTTATAGAATTAAAGTCATCTCTTATGACATCGGGAATTATGACATGAAGTGCATGAAGATTATCCCATAAACATCTTCTAACCAACATCTCATAACTAGCATATACTACCATGAATAGGAAACCTAAAGTAGAAATTAAATCTTTAATATTAACGAGTTATGGATTAAAAGCAAACAAACCGGACATCCATCGTAAGTCCGTCCTTTAAAAAATCCAAATATGTTTGTTGGTTGGGTTACCCTAAAATGCACCATAAAATGAAGGGATCTAGTAAGTATAGCTATTTTATCACCCATTTGTTTAGGCTCTAAAATGACAAAAAAAAAAAATTCGATGTTACCTAAGTAAGCTTCTCATGTATCTCTTTTTTCAAGGTACCTATACCCCTTAAATGTCATATCAAGCTATTCATATGGAAGAGAGAATAATGGCTCTCCATTATGATCACCATTTGATCTCATTACTCATTTTTCACTATGTTGAACCATACTTCGTAGTAGTCCTTTTTGTTTCTTAGACATAGCACAATCTTGCTTTCCCATTACTCTTGTCCGCCTCACGAGTCTAAGTTGAACCGAGTTAGTGTATCCAAATCTCCTTCTAAAGTAGCTTGAAAAGGAAATTCTACCTCAACATGATCCGAGTAAAACCACATCGTCTAAGCTACCTTACATTATTACTTGTAAGGTGTTAAATGAATTCTAAAAGGCAAACTCCTATAATAGGATCATGTGGGGTACCATTTTTATGGCAACCGATGTAGTAATCTTTGTATGTTGTTGGACCCTCTCGTTATTCTTTGTTAGTTTACAATCCCTAGCCTTTTGTGTATTATTCCTAATTATCATAGCCATCCGTATGGTACTATTCTATCCACTAAAGGCAAGTACTCGTTATACCGAGTATAGGGTGACGACTTCATGTAAGATATTTGGGTCGGTATAGGAGTCTATGTTTGTAGATATAATTTTATGTGATACAACTTGAACTTCATGGATAATCCCTTCCTCTATCGATTCTAAGCATTTCTCTTAATAATAGACTAGGTAGATTCATCTTGCATATAATGATTACCTTTCATGCTAGTAGTTATATCCTTCCCTTTAGAGCAAGATGCTCGTACCAAAGTATCACCATGAATTTGTTGATGATAAGATGTCGTAACTAAAAAAGCAATTACTTCTTTATCTTCCGACTTTTTTATAACCGATCCATCACTAGCTGATTAAGGTTAAGATTTATTATGTGTTGGAATTAGTATCGAAATAGGTTGTTGTAGTGTGCCCTTTATCTTAATATTTTTTCCATATATGCTCGAAAATTAGATGTTGTAAGTGTATAGTCTTGATAATTAACTCGTTGTATCAATTCCTTACTTGAGTGGGGCAATTTTCTATAATTGCCTTTCAAGTGGCCTTATAGTCCGCAGTGGTCACAATAAGATGTGTTAGATTCCATATGTACGGAGTTGCCAAAATCTTTTTGACTTTTTAGGGCAAATCAATATCCATATTTAGGTAGGAATAGGGGTTGCTAGATCTACTTTAACAAAAATCCTAGCATACATAGGGTGAGATCCGTTCCTTGTACATTCATCTGGATGTAAGAAGTTCCCAAAAGGATAAAAAATCTCCTTTAAGAATGTTGAAGGGAAAAAAAAAGGAGGAGGCCTAGAAGTGTCATCCAAACCGTAGCCATTGAAGACTAAAATCTCATGTTGAAGATTTCATCTCATTTGAAAAGCTAAAATATAAAGTTTTCAATTAGATGATTGTCTTAAGACCAAGCCTTAATGAAATTTTCTCTAGAGAACATGTAAATTAATACATGGGATGGGTCAATCAAACCAACCACTCGGTGCTTCTAATAAACCCCATTATTGCTAAATGTGGGTTCTAATGGTGTTAATGAGAGGATAACCTTTGAAGAATTTTTTCCAACAAAGCAAACTCAAATATTTTTTAGAACTCGTTATAGATGCATTATCGAAAGCTCCACTTTTGGCTCACCTTTAAAGAAGGATTGGGGTTTAGGTGTAATGGTAATGGAAGGGAAGCAATGCTCGGGTTTCGGTTCTATTAAGTATAGTAGCTATATAGGTAATATTAGGGTTTGAGGTTTTGTGTCGAAATGGGACCGAGGTTGAGGGTTGAGGGATAGGATGGTAGGAGTGGTTAGGTAGAAATTTAAGAGATAGAAGAATGATGGAGGATGTCTCCCCCATAGAGGAAAATCTAATAATGATGAGGCTATAAATGTGGGAGTGTCATAGTTGCTAAAAGAGTTTTTCTCTAGGATTTTTTTTTAAAAAATAATAAATAAAAAAATAAGTTCGGGGAATTAGAGATATAGTTTCACCAAACATTTCATATATGTTATAACCTAAGAATAAAACTTAAACTTGGTTAGCAACTTATACACATATACTAGGCTAGAAATCCTTCCTTGCTTAAGTGTCCCATATGTAAAAGCATCTAGAAACAAATATCTAAGTTTCTTAATATACTAAGTTACTTAATACAATTGATAAGCCTAAGCTTCCTTCAAGCCTTCTAAAGTCAACCAACAAGAGGAATTAAGGGGGAATTACTAAGATAATAGTGTAATGTTTTAACCTTAAAAAATAAATAAATAAATAAACACCGATTTGCTAATGGAAAAAAGAGTGGTCAAGAGATAGAGAGAGTGATAGTCGACCAAGAGGAAGGAAAAATTAGGCGACTTGCGGGAGAGCAATAAGAAGGAAGGATATTTGTAAGCATTTAAGGTGTTCTCAATACTAGCTAAATCGTAAGTGTAGTCTCAACTACCCCATAAGATATGATGTTATGTGTTTTAATTGTTATAGAATTGTTATGCTTAGATACTTAATCAATTATTAATTGTTTATGGTCTTGGTTGGTGGATTCAGTTATAAGTTAATTAAGATCAATTGATTTATATCTATATGTTAATGATTGACAATTATAAGGATACATGGATGTGTATTCATATGGCTATTGGGATAATTGAACATTCGAAATGTGTTAATTGAATAAGTGAACATTGGGTATGTCCTGTGTGGCTTTGAATTTTGATGATGATTGATGTAACTTGATTATGCATTCTAATGATCATTGATTGATGGATTACTTGGAGTGTTAATTAATGATTCTTGGTTATGTGGTTAATTAAAGTTACTTGGTAAATGTTTAGGTGTTTAATTATTAATGGGAACACTTATGAAGTATGGTGAGTTTTGATCCATATGTGGAGTTCAACTCGCTTCATTTAGTACTTGTGATGAGTTTTATCCTTATGCTTTATTTCATGCTACTTGATTTATGTTCGTTTAATTGCTTAGTATGCTCATATAATTGCTTAAGAAATACATCATAGTTACAATCATGTCATCAAAATATTTTATCATGATTTCAAAAAAGTAAAGAAATGTAATGTACATGCACATATTTTAAAGAAAACATATAGAAATGTTCAAAAGAGGACAAGATGACATACAAAGGGAATATTCTAGTAAATACTCTATTTATTTTTCATAGAAAGCATACCAAGGGAATGATCTGATATATACTATTTGTGAGCTTCACAAGAATGGATATGTCTAGTGTTTTTCATATAAAGGATGGTTTTCATTGAGGTTCGAATATATATACATTCGGTAGGGTGTCTCCGAAAGATAAAAAAATGTATTTCAAAGTCATGAAAAATGAATTTACTTACATATATGCACGATTGGACTTATTGAAATTTAACTCACCATTTATATTATCGTGTAGGAGATCAAGATGATGAGAATGCTCACTGGGAAGAGTTGACTTTATCGAAATGTGTACTATACATGTAGGTTTAAAGCTAAAGATTAACCATTACATAGCTTCGAGTCACTCTAATGTTTTTTATATTATCCACTTTTGTTTTGTAATCATATATCATATTTGGACTAGTTGGACATGTTAGTGTATAAATGTGTTTTGATGGTTAATAAATTAGTTTTTCGTTTATGTTAAAAATTGGTTTTTAATATGGTAAAATAAAATAAAATAAATTGTCTTAAAACTTTAAACTAATGGTTTTTTATTGCACATTGTCATTCAAACATAAGGTAAAGGACATGAACTTAGTGTCTTACATTCATTACATTATAAGTATGCGGTATTATCGGTAGCATTCTTGACCTCCTTTAGGTCGAGGGTGTTATAGGTATCTTCGACCATATAGGTAGGAAGCCACCATCAGTTTCATTTCAATCGCGTAAAAAGTTAGATAGTTATTCACATCGTACGTAAAAAATATAAGATCGATCACATCCTTCAATAAAAATACTAGTATCACATTCAAATGTAAACACAAAGACTAATATTTTTCCCAAATACACCATTGAAATTAAATCCTAAGCCTAATCCTCCTAGCTCCATCACAAAGCATTAAGCACCAACTTTATTTTACCTTAAAATACCTAAGGACTCTAACCCTTTTGGGTTTGATACATAATATTGTATCTAAACACATTTCAAATTCCTCAAAAAAAAAAAAAGTAATTTCACATTTTTTCTTTGTCTAAAATAAAGAAAATTATGACAATTTCATCAATAATATCAAATGGGTATAAATTTTTAAATGTTACCCAATAATAAGTAAAAAGATGCTAAAAATACCAAAAGATCTATTAGGGGTCAATTCCACTCTTTTTGTTCCCAATGAAAACTAATTGCTCAATTAGTTGAGAAAGAAGGACAGTCTACTCATTGCAAGATTATTGATGTGGGTCTTACTAAAGTGGTTGTCACTTTGATGGCTACTATGATAGTAGCAAATTGGGGCTAAAGGAGTTATAGGATTTTGGCTATGAGTAGCAAGAAAGGTACTAGTTGCTGGAGCAATGCCCGTTGGCTATGAGAGCTACTGGAAATAAACAATTATTAGCCATAGGAGTTGTTGGAAATAAGAATGGGTGATTTGTTTAAGACACAACCGCCAAAAAAGCAAACCAAAACACGATCGTCCCTAATCCTCTTTCATACCCCTTCAACATAATAATGAACAATAATGTGAGTAGAATATGTTTTACTAATTTGAGCAAATAAGTCTATAAATTAGACTAGATGATTCTTCATCTTTGTGAGTTGGTGAAGTAAAGGGATTAGAAACTGATTTAGATGTTCTTTTAGAAGTGGGTTTTGATCGGAGGTGGTTTTTGTAGAGATTTAGTGAGGCTGAAAGGGTGAGGCTATTGGTGTTTTGGTGAGTTAGGAGTTTGGGTAAGGCTACTGGTGCTTGGGTAAGGTTGGAGTTTGGGTGAAGCTACTAGGAAGATTAGAACTTGGAAGCTTTTGCTAGTCCCGATCGGAGATTATAGTTATGTTGGCAACAACTTTAAGCCCAAAGATGGAGTAAAAGATGGTTGTTTTATTGTGGAAAAGGGATGGCTTTCTAGCTATAAGTTTTAATCTAAGAACGAAGGGAAATAGTGGTTTGTCTTAGTAAAAGTAGGGTGGTTTTTCTTCGGGAATAATGATAGAATCTTTTGTGATTGGAGATAGATGGATAGAGGTTAGTATGGAGGAAGATTGGTTTGACTAAGTGGAGGAAGGTCTGGTTTAGCTTGTTTATATGGAGAAGGAGGAGTGCTTAGCCAAAAATAAAAAGGGTCAGTTCGACATACAAGTGTGGAAAAGGAGGAGTTAATTTAGCTTATATAAAGGATGAAGAGGTGAAGTGTTTAGATTGTATGAAGGATGAGAAGGTAGAGTGTTCGACAAGTATAGAGGATGAGGAGGTTTGGTTAAATATAGGAAGTGGTCGATGTGTTTATGTGGAGGAAAAGGAGATGATTCAGCCAAGTATGGGGGAAGGGGTTTCGACTAGAGGGTGGCTGCAAGTTTATGTTTGATGCAATGATGAATAGGGCTAACCTCCTTAAAAATGGGTAGGAAGATGGATATTTATAGGGGGAAAATAGAGTTCTAAGTAAACATCAATTTTGTGAAGGATCATGCATCCTATGGAGGTGTAGCATAAATAAAAAATTTTCTCCATCTAAGGGCTCAATATTAAGTCGTTAAATCTACTAACCATACATGAATGAATTTAAAAAAATGAATAAAGAATTACCTCTTGTAGCACAAATCTAAATTCCTTTAGCAAAAAAGCCATCTAAGTCTCCGACCTCTATTGATGATCCATGCAGTCCAAGTATCTATAAAGTAGCACTCAAAATCAATATGTTATTAGCTTCACCTTTTCTGATTTGTGTAGTATTTCCTATAGAAATCTATTCTAAGTAATTTTACGATAACCTTAAAGGAGAAGGAAATAGTGTGGCATGCTAGTGGTTTTGGAGAAAACTATTTTCTTCTTTTTTTGTCTTGCCGTGTGCGCTAGTAGCCCCTTTTCAATTCTGGATGAAACTCTCTTTTCTTGTATTCCTCATGTATGCTACACCTCTCTTTACCCCATATATTTTTAGGAATGATCCACGCAGTCCAAGAACCTACAAAGCAACACTCAAAATCGATAAGGAGCTAGCTCCACCTTTTCCGATTTTTATAGTATTTCCTATAGAAATTTATTTCAAGTAATTTGTGATAATCTTAAAGGAGAAGGAAAGAGTGTGGCATGCTAGAGTTTTGGAGAAAAATACTTTCTCCTCTTTTTTTTTCTTTTCTTATCGTATGCCCTAGTGTCCTTTTTTTTAATTTTGGTCGAAACTCTCTTTTCCTATCTTTCGATATGTGTCGCTCCTCTCTCTCTCTCACATATATTTTTAGGGAAGTTTCCTTGTCCTCCAAGGATAATGAGAAGAGCGGTAATGAGTCCCTTAAGGACTCTAGGTAGTTGATTCCTTATCCTCCAAGGATTAGGAGTCATTTTACATATGAACCTTTTTTTATCTTTATCTTTAAAACATTCATCTTTATTCAATAAGGTTGATGTTTATCCTTCCACCAAAATATCTTAAGGCTTTTAATTAAACCTAATGGGTCAAAACCATTATGGCCTAATTAATTTATTTAGACTATCTAAATAAATAATCTTAGATTATTTTAGGCGAGTCCACATTAGAAATAATTTCTCAAAATGCTCTTTAACCAAAATTAGAAAATTCATTTTCATTTTAGGTTATTTATTTCCAAATTTGGAACCAACATCCAAATTAGGAAATTTATTTCTAAAATATAAAACTTTCCATTTTAAGAAACCTCTTAATTAAGGAAACTTTTCATTTTAGGAAACTTCCCATTTAAAAAAACTTTTCATCTTGGAAACCCTTTTCAAAATAAAAACTATCAAAATTGAAAACCTTTTCTAATATCTTTACTTCTTATTCATCATGTGAATACTCAAACTTATGCGTGTGACTTAATAGGCTCCTATATATGTTGGTAATTTATCAAGAACAAAAGACTCCTTTTTTATCTCTTGATACATAAATCAAGATTGACCTCTACTAAGGTATCATGTTACCCAATTCTCAAGGAGGATTAATTAATCCATTATAACATTTCCCAAACATAGTTACCATACAATTCAGTCCTCACATCAACTTATCATAGTGCTATCTCGAACTTGGTTATAAGTCTTGTTTGATTATGAACACACAAGTTTTTTTCGATTCCTAAATGTCTTAGCTCTTAGAGTAAATCAACTACGCTCTATTAGTGTACTCCTACTATGGCCATAGATTTCTTGAGCGTAAATTTATCGAAATGCAATGTGATAACTTCTTTAGCATATCTTAGTTATATACCTACCTCTATTAGATTTCTATTACACATAACGAATTGCCCATGTGCAACCCTTTAATAGGTCAATCAAAACAAATGTCAAAGTACATAAGTCTTCTAATGAGATAACCATGATAATTTCAAGTCTAAGGACCATTTGTACCCATCTTATATAAGATTCCCATACACTAAAACCAAATAAGTTATCATGGTGAGTCAAGTCCAATGACATGTTCTCTAACAAAAATCACCTAAGTGCTTACTTTGGCATCACCGTACCAATAGGTACTAGATCTCCTACTACTATCACATAGCATGAGTATAACACTCACAAGTCTTCCATATATAGTCAATGTCCATTCTTGATAATGCTACAACTTGGGATGTTTAATGATATCATTTATATGCATTAGTGTTTGTCTCACACTCGTCGATCAATCAATATTGTAAATGCATATCATAAAGACTTCTATTTGATTCTATTGAATTTATTAGCTTAAAACATAAGAATTAATAGAATGACTTCTTTATTATTATTAAAATAAATTATGCAATAATATATTAACTCAAGCCCATCCAAACATGGTTAGATCTTGGACACCTACACTAACAATCTCCTACTTACACAAGAGCCAACTAGCCATGTCCCTTAAGCTCGACCATTGAGCAAGGATCTCATGTTTTAGTTGGCACAAAGTTTAGTTAAGAAGTCAGCTATGTTATTGTCGGTGTGGACCTTTTATATCCTTATAGTACTCGTTTATCTCTATAATCAAATGGTAGTAATGTAGTATATGCTTATACCGTTGATGAGACCTTGGTTCCTTAGCTTGTGCTATGGATCCTTTATGATCGGCCATTAAGCTATATGACATTGGAACAAATATGTTTTTTTATTTTTTTATACTAAACCTTTTAGTATCATGTCATTCTCGGGAAATTTCTTTTAGATTTCTTAATCTTTTGTAGTTTGCAACATGATAATATTATAGTCGAGGAGTAATTTTATATCGAATAACAATAACTAGTACACTCTCACTAACGTTTTCTATACACAAGATTCATCTTTATTTTTTATGAATAATCAAACTCTTTGATCGTTTCACAAAAACGTTGACTATTATTCCTAGAGGCATGCTTAAGTCTATTAATGGACCTTAACATTTTATAAATCTTATTTGCACGTTCTTAGGAACCATTAGGGTATGTCATCTACACATCTTTTTTATTTGCTTTTTCTAGGACTCAATGTCTTAAATAGATCATATATGAGATATGTGAAAGGAAAGAAAATAAATTAATCTTTTCTTATGATTTAAGGCTATAAAGTATATGTCAAAAGGTTTGACAAAGACAAATTGAAGCCTAAAATCAATAAAGTGCTAAATTATGAGATATCCAAAGTAACACAAGGATGTTAATATCTTACCACTAGAACAAAGTATTGTTCATTGCTAGGCATATTGTATTCCTTAGGAAGGAATTTATGGATGCTAGAAATAGTGAGAGGAAATTTAAAATCAATAAGATTTAAGTAGACTCCCAAATTAACACTTTAATAAAGGAATCCTAAAGTAAAATGATTATAAAGTGTTATAAATCTCTCACAAACAAAAACACCAGAACTTTAAAAGTTTAAAAGAAATTCATCAAAAAGATAAAAGGATATGATCTTATCATCTTAACACATGGTAATCCGAGCCCTAAAAGGATGACCAAGCTAATACTTTTAAAATGACCTTGTTCTCTCCCCTAATGTTAGAAAAAATATTTCATCAAAACGATAGTCAATAAATCGAGCTATAGGAATATATCATGTTCATGGATCAAGATATTTAACCGTCAAAAATGATTCAAATCCAATATGTATTTTCAATCTCTTTTAAGTGTCCATTTTATTTCGTTATGGAAGAATACAAGGGATATATACTACACATCTAAAAATTTTGAGATGAGAAATATTTGGTTTATGAGTAAAATCAATTCAATGGGAGAGAATTTTTGATAACTTATGAGTCCGATGTGAATAAATATTACACCATTTAAGATTTTATGTCCTTAAACATAAACATGGAGTTTTATTTTTATGAGTAAAGGTTTAGCTATCAATTGGAGCCTATTGATAAATGATTATGCTAAATCTTTCTTATTATAAACATAGGCAAGAGATTATTCAACCTTTATTTGAATAGTCAATCAATAATCATTTAATGCTTGGGAGAAAAATTTAAAGGATCATGCATCATATGGAGATGTGGAATAAAACAAAAGTTTTCCTCCATCTAAGGCTTCCAAGATCGAATCGTTGAATCAACTTATCATACATACATGAATTAAAGTATGAGTAAAGAATTAGCTTTTGTAGCATAAATTTTAACCTTTGTAGAAAAAAGTCATCCAAGTGTTCGATCTCTATCAATAATCCACGCAAGTCTAAGCACCCATACAATAAGCACTCATAAGTTGTATAGTGCTAACTCCACCTTTTTCTTACTTGTTTAATGTTTCCTTTTTAGAAATTTATTCAAGGTATATTTTATGACAACCTTAAGAGTGAGGGACAGAAGTGGCATGTGTATAGAAAGGAAAAAAATAGTTTTCTCCTTGTTTTCCTTTTTATCATGTATGCCCTAGCACATCTCTCTTTTTGTCGTACTTCCCTTTCTATTTATAGGGGGAGTGTCTTTATTATCCTCCAAGGACAAAAAAGTGGTGGCATTAAGTCCTAAAAAGGACTCTTAGTTGTTGCTTCCTAACCCTTTAAGGATTAGGAGTTGTAATGCATGGGGCTTTTTGATCTTATCCTTTCAAACTTTGATCCTTATATAATAAGGTTCATGTTTATCCTACCACCAAAATATCTTACGAGCTTTTTAAATTCATCTATTGGTCAAAAATCTTTTGGCCCAATTAATTACTAATCAATTTGGAATATCCAATTAAATTATATTAGATATTTTTAGGAGGCCCACATTAGGAAATAATATCTTAAATTATCCTTAACCTAAATTAGGAAACTACTTTTCTTTTTAGGTAACTTACCTCTAAATTTAGAACCGACTTCCGAATTAGAAAACCGATTTCTAAAATAAAAAAATTATTTTAGAAAAAACTTTCATTTTATGAACCTTTCATATAAGAAACTTCTCTAAAATTGAAAACGTTTTTCTAAAATCTTTGTTTTTTTTTATTATGTGAATGCCTAAACTTATGTGTGTAACTCAATAGGCTCCTAGATATTTTGGTTATCACATTGCACTTATTTTTATCTCTCGATACATAAATCAAGTCCGGCCTCTAACAAAGTGTCATGACAGACTCAATCCTCTAGGAGGATTAATCAATCCACAATTATCTTTCACAAGCATGGTTACCATACAATTAAATTCTCATGTCAATTTATCATAGTGTGATCTCGAATTTAATTATTAATTTGTTCAATTACAACCACATAAGTTTTCTTTGATTCCCAAATGTATTAGCTCTTAGAGTAAACCAATATACTCTATTGGTGTACTCTTACTATGGTCACGATTTCTTAAGCGGACATTTATCAAAGTGCAATATGATAACTCCTTTAGCATATAAGGAATGACATGTCATATCTTAATCATCCACTTATCTCCATTAGATTCATAGTGCACCGGATGAATCGCCCACATGCAATCCTTTACTAGGTTTATTGAAACGAGTGTCTAAGTACATAAATCCTCTAATGAGATAAGCGTGATGACTTTAGTCAAACGACTAGTTGTATCCATCTCATATGAGATTCCCATAGACTAAACCAAATAGGTTCTCATGACGAGTTAAATTCGGTGATATGTTTTCTAATATTAATCACCTAAGTGCTTGCTTTGCCATCACCATACCAATAGGTGTGAGATCTTTTATTGCTATCTTATTGTATGAGCACGGGACTCCCAAGTCTTATCATATATAGTCAATGTCCATTTTTGATAATACTACGACTTGGGATATTTAATGATATCATTTAAGTATGCTAATATTTATCTCACATATATTGATCAATCATTAATGTAATACACGGTATATTGACTTCTATCTACTTCTATTCATAAATATAAACAATACAAATTAATAAAAAGATTTCTTTATTATTAATAAAAGAAATGATACAATGTTATAATAAGTCAAACATATCCAAATAAGATTGGATCTTAGGCATCTATACTAATAAAATTCACTAGCATTATCAAGCCAAATTTTTTTAATGACAATCTAAAAATTGTACTCATAATCAAATTATTTTGAGCTAACAATCTAAAAAATGCTAAGTTTCGAGTAGATAATAAGCATGCATATAGCTATTTTGTGGATACATTTATTAAAACTATAAAATATGTAAATGGTCCACATATATCACCTTGAAATCATTCTAAAAATATTAGAGATTCAATCTCAATTTTACTTAATAATCAATTTCCCTCGAGAACATGCAAAATGTGAAAATTTATTAAATTGAAGAGTCTTTTGGCTCTTTAATAGATATCCATATGAATTTTTAATAATTTTTATATCATGAAAGACCCAAGATAACCCAATCGATCATGTTGCATAATTAAAGTATTTGTATTAGTAAACTTTTAGTTTACTATAGTAATTGTTTCAACCATTCAAGTGTTTGTAATAAAGACCCAAAGAGAAAACGAGAAATTACTTTAATGCATATTTTCTATCCGATATAATTGTTGTAATATATAAGTATTCAATGTTTTGAAACTTTGTTATCTTGACATGATATCTATTTAGATAAATATTTTTAAAACTTAATAATTTTTTATGGGACTTGGGAGAGAATAATACATTATTTATAATAAAAAAATTTCCCTTTAAGTAATAATATATTTTCCTTTCTAGAGCTTTCAAAATTTATCTCATCAATTAAAAATATATTTGCTCTTCTAGAGCCTTTAAAATTTACCTCTTTAACTAATAATATATTCACTTTTCTATAGCTCTCGAATTTATCTATTCAAATAAAAATATATTTGCTCTTTTAGAGCTTTCTATTAGATTGATATTATTAGATATTGATTAAAACAAAATAAATAATTAAATAAAAATAAATAAATAAATAGAAAAATAAATTTATATTTATCTCTATACAATAGAAATTATAATAAAATAAAATAAAATATCTTATTTATAAATAGAAAAGCTAACAAGTTATTAATTTATTTTGATATATAAAATCGACCTATATTGTAACACCCTCGACCTAGAATCTAGAGATCGAGAATATTACTATTATTAATAAATATTCGAAGTGCAATGAATGTAAGCTAACAAGACACTATGACTTATACATACTATTCCTAGGTGTGGAATGCATTGCGAAAGATTACTAATTGATTATTAGGTCCTACTTTATAGTCTAAAATGCACTATAAATTTTTTATGTTTTATTATTTTATTTAAATTACTTGGATTGAAATGATCTGGATCTATATGATTCGATTTTCTCAAATTCTTTTTGTATTAGTCTATACTCGATTCATCCGATTAATTTCCATTATTTGGTATTTAATTTCTTTCATTTTTAGTAATCACTATTTATTTTGATTAATTCCTTATCTCTTTTGTTTTCTTATTCTACTATCGATGCTCGCCATATACGGATATAGCTTAAAGAAACTATATTAGCAACAATTATGCTATTATTTTACCATCAATATTTTGTTTACATATAAACTATCTTTAACATACATAACTAGTTCTATGGCATATATTACAAAAGTGATTTATTTTTTAATCTACATGACGAGTACTCATTTCCTAGTCACTTGTTCATGGTTTTAAGGATAGCATAAAACAAACCAACTAACCCTAGTACATGTAGTATGATACCCGAGTATAGAAAAGAACACAGACATGCAACGAGTTGACTCGAAATCGAAAACCCCATCCAATGTCTATGCATCGTGTGCATCCCTATGTAATCACCTTAATGAAGAAGTATGCCATGATCACTTATACAAGAAAAACTAAGTGAGTGATAGCGTGGTAAGTTAATCTATGTATGTTATGCATGTAATGAAATGCATAAGAACATCATTTGCATACTCATACTAAATCCTTTGTCATGTCATAAATCCTTTTTCATAATCAGTCTAAAAATTCTTTTCTATCTTTGAACATGTCCCATATTAGTCACCTTAAGGTTTTCATAATCTGTGTGGCGAACCGTGAACCATCTCGTGATGCATCTTAACCGAGCCTCTAAAAGTGTACTCCTACATTTGTCCAGCCATAAACTATTTACCATAAAAGTATGAAAAAACCCATGAAACTCTCCTCATCAAAATCCTCAAAGTCCCGAAAATCACATTCCATAAAATATTTCCAATTGCTATTGGAAAACCATGACATAAAACACACTTTCATGACTTTAAACCATTTTCATAAAATTGAGCATGCTTATGCATTCATTTGAAAATGCATAACTATTATTGCTTTATGAAATGTCTATCATAGGTGAGATGCATTTATGCCATAATAATAAATAATTTAACAACATAAAATGCAACATAAGCATTACCTTAATAAAATCATTTAAAACCATTATCAACAATAACATCATTATACAATACAAGGTAAAGCATTTTTATATTCATCAACACCCCAACTTCGATACATCATAACCATGTCAAGCACATCAATGAGCATCAAAGAATCACATTACAATTGAATTTTCACAAATTAAGCACAAACTTTAAAATTTTCTAACTTAGGTTGAATAGTGACCCTAATCTAAGCCAAACATTTTCTTTCAATTTCAACATCAATTCCTCACATAATTTCATTCAATTAAACCTTAACATCAAGAACTAACTTAATTAGGCATTCATTGATCAATTACATGCATAAACTTCAAATTAGGCCTTATTGGGCCTAAACCCTAATTTAGGTCATTTAAGCTAATTTTTCAATTTTGATGTCATTTCTCATTTTAACTCAAGTCATTACATTATTCTAAGTCTAAATTAATTATTAGAAATTAATTACACCTAAACCCTAATTTATTATGCATTGGGTCGAATATTACCCTAGCATTAACTTCCTCAATTTTAACATCAAGAATTAATAATTTGACATTCATAAATTAAATACATACATAAAACCTAATTGGGCCTTAATGGGCCAAATTTGGGCTTAAGATAAATTGATTAAAATCCTTCAATTTTCATACAATTTTTCACTTTCAATCATCAAATCATAATTATTCCACTTTTAATTAACCAATAATTTATGAATTAAGTGGAGAAATCAAAACCCTAAAAATTTGGATTTTGGGTTGAATGCTTCCCTAAGCTATTTCGTGAAATTTCTTCAATTTTCATATAAATTTTCATTCCCAAACTTAAATTCACACATGACTAACACTTAATCAAGCCGAGAAAATAACAATTAAATCAAAGGATCAAAAACCCCTAATTTCCTATTTTAGGTCAAATGTTTAGTGCTTCCTAACCTTAGAAATTTTTTTTTTAATAATCAAATTTAAGCCCAATTAGCATGATTTAACTTCAATTACATAAAATTTCGAGGTTAAACTTATTTTCCCCAATTTACCCTAACTAAGAACCCTAACTCTAATTTTCACAATGTATGCAAATAATCAAAATTGAAGCATAAAAAAACAAAATTAATATCAAATTGAACTTCATTGTGGTGTATGTGAGATTTACTTACTTAAATAAGCACAAAGTAGTCCTTAAATGATTGGATTGTTTAAAGATTATGTTCTTCCTCTTTTTCTCCCTAAATTCAACCAAGCTCTTCTAAATTTCTCCCTGTAAAGTTTGAGCTTCCAACTTGAAATTATGGTCTAATTAAGCTGATTTGGGATGTTTAAAAGTAGTTGGAAGGGTTTTGGGTGGAATTTGAGTGAAATTTTGGCAAGAGTTTACCTTGTATTTCTCTAATTTCCTTTTATTTTTCATTTTTTAGCATTCCTATTTATAGGCAATTCTAGTGAACTTGTTCACTTATTTTCCATCTTTAATTTGGATAAACCTTGGTCCTTAATTCAACTTTTAATTCCCGCCTTTCATTTGGCTTAATTTCTAGCCTTTTATCCTTCTTTCAATCTAAACCTTCCATCTAGCTTAATTAGAGTCACTAATTTAACTGAAAGTCAAGCTAAATTAATGCCCTAAGTTGGCAAAAGATAGAAGAAAAATAATGAATTTTTTCCTCTATTTTTTAGAGTTTTTCATTGACTAATCTTTTATAAATCCTCTCTTTTTATCATTAATCACTTTAGACCCTTCTTTTTAAGTTTTTCTAACAAATTTTTGACTCCTAGAGATCATACATAATTTAATTTTAAACTTTTAAACTTTTAATTTTATGCAATTAAATCCCTAATTTTATCCAACTTAGTCCCTAAGTCTAAAATTGCATCCTATACCTTTCTAAAATTCAAATTTTTTTTATAATAAATTCAAACACTTCTTAAAAGAATTTAATCATCATTAACATAATTTTTATACACTTATTTAGGCTTTCAATATAGTAGGATAAGAACCCTAGCTTCAAAAATTTAGGAACAAAATGCGGACTTCACGAAGAAGACGAAAAAGAAGATCAACGCTTGCCCATAGTGGCTTGGCCACCATTGCTACCCAAGGTTGTTGCATCCAGTGGATAGATGCAAACACTCGGTGACATAAGGTGATGCTGGTCGACTGGAGTAGAGTGATGGGGATGCACAAGCGAGTGGAAGTCATAACCGATTAGAATGTAGAGTCAAGTGAAAGTAATTCGAGTAATCCCATAAACCGGACTTTGATGTAACAAGAACCAAATCAATTGAACAAAGCTATAGGCTTATATTATGCTCGAGCTACTACTGCTACCAAAGATCAATAAATTATACCAACTACTCGTAAATCATATCCCCTAAAAGATATTCATCTTGTTCCAAGGAAACCAACTTTTATTAATTCAAAGCTTGCATGTCTATTCTCTACCATGGAATTGGAAATTCGTCGCTACATAATTTAAGAATACCATCATTCTAAAGTTTTCAACAAGGAGGCCTTCAATTCATGATATTCTCTTGCATATGCAACGTTTATTAAAGCTCAATGATGAACTCCGTTATTAGACTTTTGGACCCAAGACATGTCATGGTTAAGCTTGGATTTAGAGGAAGATTTATTCCGTGTATTATCTAGGAAGGATCACAAGATCGTGAACTATATGTATAAGGTATTTTGATGGGATGATAATTTCCAATTCCATAGAGACAATCATCTCATCTCGACTTGGGTGAGATTACCTCGGCTTCTTTTGCTATATTTTAATCCAAGCATACTTGAAACGAATAAGAGAAGATATTGGGGATTTTTTTAGGGTCGATGAAAGGATTATGGGCTTAACACATCCCATGTATGCTAGAATTTGTTTAGAAGTAGATGTTTCAAAGTCTTTGCCTAATAGAATTTGAGTGGGTAGTTCTAAAAAGCAAGGCTTTTAGCAAAGGATAGAGTATGAGTGCAATTTAATTTACTATAACATATATGGCCTTATAGGCCATACCGAAGAGGCATGCCATAAGAAAAATAGAGTATCTCGCTATAGATATAGGAGGAGGATGATGATTAAGGGTAGGTAGCTTAGTATAGGAAATATGCTAATGGAGATGAGAAGGAGAAGGATTAGTGGCTACTAGTGCAAGGCAAAAAGCATTCTATTGCCTCGGACATGGAAACAAAGCTCAAGGGATCTACCAATAATCTAGTTAAGGTCATAAAGAGAGGGAATCTAGTATGGGAAAAAAGTAAGATAGTAAAGGTATGTTGATGACAAGATTGAATGTAGGTGTAGTGTCTATAGGGGGTGATAAGGGAGGTAAGGCTAAAAACTCTATAGATAAGGTGAAGGCTAGACTTTCGAATGATTTTAATATGGCATCTACTAATAAATTTGCACTACTTGGAAGTGGCGGAAGAATTGAACCATATAGAACTGGAATGTGGAGAAACCATAATGGAGAAAGTTGGAGTTGGCGGTGATAATATAAGGGATATTAGGAATGGAAAGATTACATTTATTTAAGGACAAAAGGATAACGAGTAAATATGTTAGCAAACATGGAAAGGTCTGTGAAAACATGGAAGAAAAAAGTTTGATAATGGGGAGAGAAAGGATAAGGAGGTTGATCACTTAAGTGTGCCATATATCTAGGCAATAGGTGAAGATAGTACCCTAGAGATTAAACAAACGATTATAACGAGTAAGTGAGTGTATGTCATAAAATGGTGCCATCATGGACAATGGGCGATAAGGGAATGAGGTAATAGTTAGCATAGGTTTATATGGTGCGGATGTTAATATGTATGATGAGATTCTGGATGTAAAAAAGATATCAAAATGACGACTTATGGTTAACCGGACGAGTGGATAATGAGGAGGCTTTGGCACAAAATAGGGTCTCTTTAAGTGATAAAGTTAGTGGGATAGAATATGAAATAGTAGAGAATATTTACAATTAAGATGGATATAAGGTGGACAGGATTAGCTCACATAGAATCAATGGCCTAAATAATCATAAATCGACATTATGGAGAGGGTCTATATCTAAAGAAGAGAGTGAATGGGAGACATACAATGTTCAACATCTATATTTGGGGAGTTTGGATGTTCATGGGATAGAGTCGAAGGGTGTAAAGAGAACCTTTAAGAAGTTTCAAAAATTAGCCAAAAAAAAAAACTTCAACTCTTGGATTGTGGCAAAAAGACAAGGTCGACTTTTAAAGCATTAGGTACTACATCTACGTCATTTTTAGATGTTAGGTATTCTCTAGAATGTCGAGGTATCGAAAACATCGATATGATTAATTATGTTAAATTATTGAAGAAACAACATAGGCTAAAAATTTTTACTACTATTGACCCAAAGTTAGGAAGGGACGGAATAGATAATATAGCAAAGTCAATTAGATATAAGTGTTTCAAGCATTTCAATCCAATCAATTCTTATATATGGTTGTTTTGGGATGAGGATATATCGGTAACTTATGAGGCAATACATAAACAAATAGTTACGGTAAATATCTTAGGTTATCAAAAGGGTAAGTTGAGTGTTTCGATAGTATATGGTAGTCGTAATATAAGGGATCAATAGAAATTATGGAATGAATTAGATAGGTTAGCATCAATCTCTAAGGAAAAATGGATTATAGGTGAGGATTTTAATGTCGTATTGAATACTAATGAGAAGATAAATGGTAATAGGGCAAATAGTTAGGGTATAATAAAGTTTAATACTTACTATGATAACATTGGTATGATTGATTTAGGCTATTTAGGTAGTAGGTATACTTGGTACAATAATCATTTGAGTTTGGGTAGAATTTGAGAAAGGCTTGACATGGTTATGGCTAATGGGGCATATGTTGCTAATAGGCCAAATCTTGTTATTGAACATTTGATAAGAATAGTGTCGGATCATAGCCTATTGGTGTTTCGAATGCCTCAAGCAAAGTGTTAGAGAGGGTTTATTTTGATTTTAACAAATGTGGATGGAGCATCAAAATTTTCAAGAATTTGTGTAGGATACATAGGACACTCGTCCCCTATGGAAATTCTTCATCGAAGTTGAAACATCCGAGGAGTAGGCTACAACTATGGAATTGAGAGGTTTTTGGTAATATCCACCAAAAGCTCGGAATTGTTACGAGGATGAAATTTATCGAATGGACATGGATCTAACGTAGGCATGGAATGTATAATCGGTTGATAGGTTTTAGGTTAAAAAGGCTGAGTTAGCATGACTAATTCAATGGGATGAGGATATGTTGAGACAAAAAGCTAGAATTAAATAGGATGGGACTTTTGTTGAAGAAGTGTCGGAGATAGGAGCAAAAGCCGTTAACTATTTTCAATCCCTTTTTTTGTTAGACCAACGTCAATTCACGAATCTCTATTACAAGGATGTGTAGGAGCATTACCGAGGATATTAATATGCAAGCGATAGGGGTTTCGATAGAATCCGATATAGTAGAAGCTATTGATGGTCTTATTGTATCTAATGCATAGGTTAGGATGGATTTACATGGCATTTCTACAAAGGGTGTTGGAATGTAATTCGAGTTGATGTCATTATAGCAATACAAGATTTTTTCAAAGGGGCTAGCTTCCTTGAGGTATGTTTTCTTACATTTTGATTTTTCTTTTGAAGGTGGAAAACCCATCTTCTTTGAGTGATTTGAGATCGATTAGTCTATCTAATATCAACTGTAAAATCATTTCAAAAATTTTAGCAAATCGACTAAGTGTGGCATTGCCAAAGTTAATAGATCTAGAACAAGTTAGCTTTGTTAAAGGTCGAGCATCATAAAAAATGTAGCACTAGCATAAGAGATGGTAGTGGGTTTAAATCAAAAGGTTCATAGGGATAATCTTATTTTCAAGATAGACATATTTAAAGCTTATGATAGGTTTAGTTTGTCATTCCTATTAAAGGTAATATGTCCGATGGGGTTTAATAAAAATTGGTGTGGCTTCGCTGTACGTAAGTCTTAGCAATGTTTGGTATACAATTTAGATTTAGGGTGGAACTTTGGGTTTTTAAAACCTTTTAGGAGTGTTTGGTAAAGAGATCCATTATCACCTTTGTTATTTATTTTGGTTCGGTAAGTTCTCTCAACCAATCTGAAAAAATGTTTAGGCGAGGGACTTGTTTAACCATATAAGTTGCCTAGAGGAGCATTGTTAGTTTCCCACTTGTTTTATATTGATGATATGCTATTGTTTAAGAATGGGTCTAAATGGTCTTTGACGTTGTTTAAGGGTTTGATGGCCAAGTATGAGGAGAGCTCATAACAATTAATTAATGTATCTAAGAGTGGTTTTTATACTCCTAAGAATATGTTAGCCAAAAAAATAGCAACCATTAAGCAACATATAGGAAGCGATCCTTTCAGCTTTTGTTACATTATTTGGGGGTTCCACTTTTCATGGGAAGAATGCGTCAAGTTTATTTTCTTCCTTTGGAAATGAATATTAAGCAATGCATTTGTGGATGGAAGGCAACTTTGTTATCTTTTAGTGGCCAATTAAATTTGCTTTAAACGAGTAACTAGAAGTATACCAATACATATGCTAGCAGCTATTCCGGTGCCTAAGGGTACAATTTAGAGAATTGAGAGGCAATGGCTAACTTCTTGTGGAGTTCAGCCAAGGAAAGCCAACATCATTGGATATCTTAGCAACATGTATGTACACCCATTGAGGAGGGTGGATTAGGGATTTGTAGTTTAGGGTAAGTAATGACTATACTATAAGCAAAATTAGCATGGTCCTTTATGCAAGGATCAAGCATTTGGGCTCAATTTTTGCGAATGAGGTATGGGGACAAGGGGAGCGTACTGAAGACGTCTTTTCATATTTGAAAAACCATTATCCTACACCTGTCTTCCTTGAACTCGGTTAGTCAATGGATCATAGGAAAAGGTGTAGTGCCTTTCTAGGGTGTTAATTGTTATAGGGTTATACTAGAGTCTCGTTACCGATGGATGTAAGGTTAATGGTTAGAGAAGCTTTTCAATAGCTTGATGATTTTCATCAATTTTTAACAAGTCAATACCATGAAGAGGCCCGAGCATTTGAGGTTTGATGATACGGTTAAGGATAAATTAGTTTGTACTCTAACTACATCACGGGAATTTAAGGCTAAAGCTTATTGGAATTATATTCGGTGTCACTCACCAAAGTAGTTATGGGCTAGTAGAATTTGAAACCCCGCATACCAATAAGGGTGGTGGTATTTATGTGAAAATGATTTAAGGGGGCCTTAGCGGTTGATTCTCGCATTCAGGATCTCAATATTCCTTTAGTATCAATTTGTCAATGCTCGTATGAATCATAAGACATAAACTATTATGCATTTGTTTATTGATTTTTAAGTTGCTAGACTGGTTTTAAGACACTTTGGAAGACTCTTTGAATGTAGCATAGATTGGAACTCATTAGTTGAATGTGCACATGCATGAAGTTCCTCTCTCAATACTTAATCAAATACGTACCGAGTCGATTGCCTTTCGTTTTGTGTTATAGGAATTATGAAAGAGTCGATGCAAATCAAAGTATGAGGATGAATCATTGAGCGTAAGTGATATAGTAAGGAGAGTTATAATAGACCTTTAGGATATTTGTGTTTTAGTTGTTCGAAAAAGACTATAAATGTAGTTAGGTTGAGGAAGATGCAAAACTTAGGCATTAGTCCAATGCGATCGAAAGTTCCGAGAGGGAAATGAATCAAGTGTGAACCCCTCCAACTAGTAAACTAAAATTAAATGTTAATGGGTTGGCTAAAGAAGGTTTATGTACGAGTGGAAGAGTAATATGTGATTCTTCGAGCTCCTTTGTAGCGGGTTTCGCACACTATTATGGAGATGGTACCGGTTCTAAGGCTAAGGTACTAGCATTTTGAGATGGTTTAGCTTTGTGTAAGAAAATGCAATTAGATTCGATGCTTATAGAATGTGATTCAATAGTGACTATTTGCATCCTCTTAGAAACGAATAAGGTGCCTTGGGCATTCACGTATACCTTCCGCGAATGTCGGGAACAAAGAAGTTCCTACACTTTCAAACATATTTGGAGAAAATAGAACATGGTGGCGGATAGGTTGGCTAATAAGGCGGTTCAACATGAGTTGGGGGAAATTACAATAGTTTTGGTTAGTTACCTTTAATGGTAAAGATTGTTAATAGACAAGATAGAATTGGTTTGTTTAATTACAAGGTATCATCCCGACATTAGGGGTAAGGTTTCTTTGTCCCCTCGGTTTGTTAGGTAAGGTTAGATTATCCCCCTTGTACTATTTTTTACCATATCAATAAAATTACCAAGGTACCATCACTCGTTCATAAAAAAACATGTAAAAATACATTGTTTCCCATATAAAATACTCCTTATATATAGAAAAAATTATTTAATTTTTTTAAATATTTTTACACATCCTAAATGATTTTTCTATGCCCTTTGAATAATTTTTATACTTTTAAAGCACTTAAATTAATTAATTTACCTCAAAAATATTATTCATACATAATAAAATTCAAAATAATTATGAAATTTCAAAAACAAATTCATCCAATAATATCAAATAATCCATCACCCCTCTATCCAATATTCTACATAAACAAAATATTTTTTATGTACATTTAACATGCTTGAATTAATTATTTCACATAAAATATCGGTATTCATGCATCTAAAAATTGATAATATATTCAATGAGCATGAAAAACTATTTTAAATATTCTAAATGCTTTAGCACCCTTTTAAGATATTTTCATGCCCATAAAATATTTATCATATGCTTTTGATACTTTTAAATTTATTAAATATTAGTTTTAGCATATACTAGGTATTACATCCTTCCCTCCTTATAAAAATTTCATCCTCAAAATTCCTAGTTAAACAATTCGAGGGTACTAGGCTACATCTTTGCCTCATTTTTCCAAGTCGTTTCCTCGACCTCATGATTCTACCATAATATTTTTACTAAAGAAACTTCCTTATTTCACAATTTCTTAACCTCATAGTCTAAAACTTATACTAATCCTTCCTCGTAACTCATGTCAACCTTAAGCTCTAAAGGCTTATTATTTATTATATGGCTCGGGTCTTTAATGTATTTCTATAGCATGGATACATGGAACATGTCATGAATCAATGAGAGAGAAGGTGGTTAGGCCAATTTATAAGCTCAGTCACCAATTCTTTCTAATATTTCATAGGATCCAATATATCTTGGACTTAACTTTTCTTTCTTTTTGAACCTTATTATGCCTTTCATAGGAGCCACTTTTAAAAATACTTTATCGCCAACTTGAAATTCTAGTTCCTTTCTCCTTACATCCGCATAACTTTTTTATCGGCTTTGAGTTATCTTCATTGTTTTTCTTACTTGTTATACTACATTCTTAGCTATTTACTAGATCAATTTTACTCCTAGTAGTTATCTTTCACCTACGTCATTCTAGTGTATTAGCGATCGATACTTTCTTTTGTATAAAGGCTCATATGGTGTCTTACCAATACTTGCTTGGTAGCTATTATTGTAAGTGAATTCAGCTAATGGCAAATACTTTTTCCAACTAGCAAATAAGTCTAACACATATGCCCATAACATGTCCTCTAATATTTGATTCACTCGTTTAGTTTATCCATCTGTTTGTGGGTAAAAAGCAATGCTAAAATTCAATTAGGTTCCCATCATTTCATATAAACTTTTCTAAAATTGTGATGTGAACCTTAGATCTTGAACTAATACGATTGATATTGAAATTCCATGTAATCACATAATCTCTTTTAGGTATAACTCCGTACATTTTTTATGGAAGTATGTGGACTTGATTACTAAGAACTAAGTCGATTTAATTAATCGATCTATGATAACCTAGATGCTATTAGCTCCTCTTTCAAACCTTCACAATCCTAATATGAAGTCCATCGATATGTGTTCTTATTTACGCTCGGGGATATCCAATGATCTTAATAATCTCGAAGGTCATTGATGTTCAATTTTAACTTGTTGATATGTCAAGCATCTTGCCATAAAACCTCAAACTTAACTTTTCTTTTCTTTTTGAACCTTATTATGCCTTTCATAGGAACCACTTTTAAAAATATTTTATCCCCGACTTGAAATTCCAGTTCCTTTCTCCTTACATCTACATAACTTTTTTATCGAGTTTGAGATATCTTCATTGTTTCTCTTACTTGTTATACTACGTTGTTAGCTATTTACTAGATCAATTTTACTCCTAGTAGTTATCTTTCACCTACGTCATTCCGAGTGTATTAGTGATCAATACTTTCTTTCGTATAAAAGCTCATACGGTGTCTTACCAATACTTGCTTGGTAGCTATTATTGTAAATGAATTCAGCTAGTGGCAAATACTTTTCCCGACTAGCAAATAAGTGTAACACATATGCCCATAACATGTCATCCAATATTTGATTCACCCATTTAGTTTATCCATCTGTTTGTGGGTAAAAAGCAATGCTAAAATTAAATTAGGTTCCCATCATTTCATATAAACTTTTCCAAAATTGTGATGTGAACCTTAGATTCCGAACTAATACGATCGATATTGAAATTCCATGTAATCACATAATCTTTTTAGGTATAACTCTGTACATTTTTGCATGAAGTATGTGGACTTGATTACTAGGAACTAAGTCGATTTAATTAATCGATCTACGATAACCCAAATGCCATTAGCTCCTCTTTCAAACCTTCACAATCCCAATATGAAATCTATCGATATGTGTTCCTATTTTTACTCGGGGATATCCAATGATCTTAATAATCTCGAGGGTCATTGATGTTTAATTTTAACTTTTTGATATATCAAGCATCTTGCCATAAAACCTTGGACTTAAATTTTCTTTCTTTTTGAACCTTATTATGCCTATCATAGGAGCCACTTTTTAAAATACTTTATCGCCGACTTGAAATTCCAGTTCCTTTCTCCTTACATCCGCATAACTTTTTTTATCGGCTTTGAGCTATCTTCATTGTTTCTCTTACTTGTTATACTATGTTGTTAGCTATTTACTAAATCAATTTTACTCCTAGTAGTTATCTTTCACCCACGTCATTCCAGTGTATTAGCGATCGATACTTTCTTCCGTATAAAGGCTCATATGGTGTCTTACCAATACTTGCTTGGTAGCTATTATTGTAAGTGAATTCAGCTAGTAGCAAATACTTTTCCCGACTAGCAAATAAGTCTAACACATATGCCCGTAACATGTCCTCCAATATTTGATTCACCCATTTAGTTTATCCATCCGTTTGTGGGTGAAAAGCAATGCTAAAATTCAATTAGGTTCTCATCATTTCATATAAACTTTTCCAAAATTGTGATGTGAACCTTAGATCCCGAACTAATACGATCGATATTGAAATTCCATGTAATCACATAATCTCTTTTAGGTATAACTCTGTACATTTTTGCATGAAGTATGTGGACTTGATTACTAAGAACTAAGTTGATTTAATTAATCGATCTACAATAACTCGGATGCCATTAACTCCTCTTTCAAACCTTCATAATCCCAATATGAAGTCCATCGATATGTGTTCCTATTTCTACTCGGGGATATCCAATTATCTTAATAATCTCAAGGGTCATTGATGTTCAATTTTAACTTGTTGATATGTCAAGCATCTTTCCATAAAACCTATAATATCTTGTTTCATCCCTTTCCACCAATAGATCCTCTCGAGATCTTGGTATGTCTTATTACCACCGGGGTGAATCATGCGAGATGTGGCATGAGCTTCGAGAAGAGATTCTCTTAAAATCTCTTCTCGAAGCTCTTTATGTGGGGAACGCATAATCTACCTTGATATCACTAAATACCTTTATCATCTAGGATAAAATCCGATGTGTTTCCTTTAGCTATTTTCATTAAACTTTAAGTAGCTTTAGATCATGTAATTGCCCCTCTTTCATTTTGTGCTTGATATTTAGCTATAGGTCATTGTACTTAACAAATTTCCTTTATTTTGATTGGGTACAGTCTCTAATTAAAACCTCTTCATGTCTTATATGATTTATACTTGTAAGGTTGTTATTAACTTCCCGCTTAAAGCATCGACCACAACATTACTTTACTAAGGTGGTAATGAAACACGATGTCATGGTCGTTAAGTACTTCGAGCCATCTTCTTTACATCATATTCAACTATTTCGAGTGAAATTATACTTGAGGCTCTTATGATCGATGCAAATGTTACATTAAACATCATATAAGTAATGCCTCTAAATTTTTAAGGTAAAGATAACGGTAGCCAATTCAAGATCATGAGTGGGATAATTCTTTTCGTAGTCCTTTAACTATCAAGATATAGAAGTAATTACTTTTCTATCTTATATCAAGACTACTCCTAGTCCAATTCAAGAGGCATTTGTGTAGACTGTGAAATTTTCATTATCCTTTAGAAGAGCTAATATCGAGGTTGTAATTAGCCTAAATTTTAACTCTTGAAAACTCTGTTCATATTGATTATCCCATTCAAACATAGTATTCTTTCTTTTAACCGAGTGAGTATAGTGACTATTTTAGAAAATCCCCCTACAAACTTCCTATAATAGCCTACCATTCCAAGAAGCTTCTCACCTTAGAAATCTTTTTCGATTGCTTCCATTCTTGCATTGCTTGCACTTTACTAGGATCCATTACAAACTCTATTCATATTGATTATCCCATTCAAACATAGTATTTTTTTTCTTTTAACCGAGTGAGTATAATGACTATTTTAGAAAATCCTCCTACAAACTCCTATAATAGCTCTGCCATTCTAAAGAAGCTTCTCACCTTAGAAATGTTTCTCGGTTGCTTCCATTCTTGTATTGCTTGCACTTGACTAAGATCCACTACAAACTCTGTTTATATTGATTATCCCATTCAAACATAGTATTCTTTCTTTTAACCGAGTATAGTGACTATTTTAGAAAATCCCTCTACAAACTTCCTATAATAGCCTACCATTCCAAAAAGCTTCTCACCTTAGAAATGTTTCTCGGTTGCTTCCATTCCTACATTGCTTGCACTTTACTAGGATCCACTATAATCCCTTCCTTAGATATTAGATGTCCAAGGAAAGCTATATGCTCGAGCCAAAATGCATACTTCTTAAGGTTAGCATACAATTTATGCTCTCAAAATGTTTTTAGTACCTTTCTTAAATGCTCGCATGCTCTTCACGGTTCTTGAAATATATCAAGATATCATTAATAAACACAATGATAAATTTATCTAAGTATTCATAGAATACTCAATTTATCAAATCCATGAACACCATTGGTGCATTGGTTAACCCAAATGGTATCATTAAATATTCATAATGCTCGTATCGAGTTCTAAAAGCTATCTTCTTCACATCCTTCTCCTTGATTCTCAACTGATGATATCCTAACTAGAGATCAATTTTGGAGAAAACCAAACTCCCTTTTAGCTAATCATATAAATCATCAATTCATAAAAGTAGATATTTATTCTCAATGGTCATCCGATTCAAATCCCGATAATATATACATAATCGTAGTGACCCATCCTTCTTCTTTATAAATAACATAGTGCTCCTTATGGTGAACGACTAAGTCGAATATAACCATTATTCAGCAGTTCCTACATCCGTGTCTTAAGTTCTTACACTCTTCTATGGCCATTCGGTAAGGTGCCTTAAATATAGCCGTTGTTCCCAACTCTAACTAAATTTCAAAATCAATTTCCCTTTTCGAAAGTAATCCTAACATACTCTTGGGGAAAATATTCAAAACTTCTTTCACCACTTTAATATCTTCTAATTTTGGGCTCTCCTCATTTTTAGTATCAATCATGTTCACTAGGTAGCTCGTGCATCCATTCCTTATCATTTTCTAGACTATTATAGCTAAAACTAGGGTTACGAGTTTTACTTGAGTTCCAACTTACAACTCGAAAGGTTGCTCATTTGGTGGGTGGAACGCCACCTTGTTAGCCAAGCAATCAATAGATGCTCCATTTTTAGACAAAAAGTCCATGTCTAGAATAACACCGAAGCCTAGAATAACATCGAAATCTTGAATACTCAAGACTATAAGGTTAGTATGCAAAGTATAATTTTTTATTTTCATTTCACACTCTTTAACTATGACGTTAGACTCCAAAGACTATCTAGATGGGAGTTGTAATGCCCCCGCCCTAGTTATATTTCTACTACCCAAGTAGAGTACTAGATGAAGCGCGTTATGCTAACATACCCTAAACTCTAAGTAGTTCTCTTATGATATTCTTAAAACTTTAATAGCACATTACATATATAATTCCTTAAGATAAAATTTACACCATATAATTAAATACATTAATAAAACATTACGGACAATATTTAATTTCTCATAAACTCCATACCCGAAATTTACGGACAAAATAAAAACTAATATATGGTGCCTTACATGAGCCGGTTAGGAGAAGCTAGACGCATCCGTACCAACTCGTCCTTTTTCCGTCAAGACATAAAAAAAAATAACAACGAGGTGAGCCAAAGCTCGGTAAGCGGGGTGATGCACATGATATGCAATGTTATTTTGACTTCCTACCATACTCATAAATTTTAATCTCGGGTACCCTAGGTATTAGCCGATCTACTCTATTTATCGTCCGTGTGGTCCACGGATCACCTTCGCTACAACGGAATTATCCCTCGTTGTAACTACCGTTAGCGAAATCCATCGTCTAACAAGGTGCAAGCAAACGACTTGATTTCATCCGAGATGATCCTCGGATAATCTTCTCGCTACAACGGAATTATCCTTCGTTGTAACTACTATTAGCGAAAATCCATCGTCTAATAGTGCGAGCACACAGCCTAGAGTACTCGGACTACTAATACCCATTTATTCCAGTTAGGTTATCAAACCTAGATGTATAAACCATTTCTCAATCAATTGACTTGTCTTAAACCACCCACTATGCACATGATGCACGTGATGACATATTTAATCACATTCAACCAAATTTGGGTACCAACCCTTCATTCTCATGCCATACTCACGATCCAACCGACACTCGAATTTACCCGTTGCTCACATACCAATCATGATACCCACGAGTGGGAACACAACCTCCGCTCATTAATATTGTTAATTAGTTTCGTTAATATTTAAAAGAAAGTCCAAGTCCATTTACTTTAATCCAAGCCCATTAACTTTATCCTACATCCATTGACTTTATTCAATTCCATTTTATTTATTCCAAGCCCGTTTAGTTTATCCCAAACCCATTAATTTTGTCCAAGTCTAATTCTTTGGTTTTAGGGTTTATTACCGAGCAACTCCTAATCGAGTAAATAATTTTCCAATTTTAGAACATAATTAAATCTTACCCATTTTATTTTAGATACTAGAAATATTTATTTATAACATATCCAAAAATTAGGTCTAAATACCAAGTACACAATTAATTACAAAGTTTTGAAACTTAGGGAGCAATCTGCCTAGTAGTAGTTTATCTAGAGCTATCCATACTAAATCAGGTATAACTCTTTGTACACGAATTCAATGACCAAGAACTTTTAATGGAAGTTAGTTGAAACATAGATGAACAACTTTTATGCTTTAAGTTTCACCTAGAAATCGATCTAAAATCCTTGAACATACACCCTAAAATTCGGACAGAATTTACTCCTTATCAACACTAATTTATTAGTTCATTCCAAGCCAACTTTAAACATGTTTTAGTTCACTTAAATTTAGTCCAAGTTCAATCCAACCCATCACCACATACTTGGAAATTTTTCAAAACATCATAACATCATAAATCATCACAACAAGGCATCCATACATAGATTTATCCCAAGCATCAAGCATATAACCATTGAAAATTATTACAACCCATGAAATAAACACTAGCAAAATAACTTTTAAAAAATAATTTAAGACATTAATTAGCCAAAAAAATGAAACCTAATTACCTCTTTTAGGTTTGATTAGAATTTCCTTAGCTCTTTTCCTTTTCTTTTTCCCTTTCTCTTTTTCTTTCCATTCCTTTCTCTCCTCACGTTTTTCTTCCTCTTTTTTCTTTCTTGCCTTTTCTCTCCCAATTTTTGGTACCTACGGGTTGCTAAAATTTTTCTCCCATTTTAACACTTGCTATATATATATATATATACACACACTTACTTTCATTCAGCTACAAGTGTTAGAAATTAATGGAATAAGGTGTAAAAGTTACGGGTGAGTCATGAGGAAAGTCAGTCGCTTTGGAATCCATAATGGGTGAGTTGGCATTAAATTCATTTATTGCATTTGCTTAGGTGTCTATATAAAATTTAGACTAATTAAAATCATTAATTAACTTAATTCAAGTAACTAAAACTACTTTCTTTCATAAATATTCAGAAATTTCCATTTTTAAAAATTCAGAATTTCTTTTCCCTCCAAAATTCCAGTAGTGTTTTCTCCTAACCCATCTATACTAAAATGTGCATAACTCTTTCTATATGTATCCAAAAATTATTAAATTTTATAGAGAGCTATTACACACATAGAAAAAAAACTTTTATTCTTTAAGTTTTGCTCAAAAATCAATCTAACGAGCATCAAATAAATCTCACAAGATTCGGACGATTTTTCTCTCAAAATTCCAAGTAGAATGCATTTCGAAACAACCCTCACTATAATTGGTATAAATCTTAATGTATAGGTCTAAATATTATAAAATTTTATAAAGATCTATTCAACACATAGATGAACAACTTTTATTTTTTAAGGTTGACCCAAAAATTACCCTAAAGTCCTCAAATAATTCACACAAAACTCGGGTAGAATATAGTCCTTAAAACACCGATATTGCATATTTGATTTATTTAATAATTAAACCATTAATCTTAAACACAATAACTTTAATTTAACATAAATCACATATTTCAAGCATTAATTTCTCATGATGAAATGAGAATTATACTTATTCTTAATATACATATATATAGAATTATTCTAATACACGTCGGGTTACTGGATAAGGGTTTTTACGGGGGTTATAGGAGTGCCACTTCATATATAATATCCGACAATTTTGATATGATGCCTACTCATCTTACTAATAAATGTGCAATAAACGAATGCATAGCACCTAAATCTATCAATGCATATGTATTAAGATTAAGGATCAAAACATTATCACATATAACATTAGCGTCCTCCCGGTTGGCCTCTTCCAATGTCATAGTATATACATATCTAAGGACATGTTGCTCTTCGATTGGTCTCTTTTTTGGACAACTATTCACCACATGTCTAACTTCTCGATAGAAGTAACACACATTCATACCTATTAAACAATCCCTCGTGTGTGGGCGATCATATTTAGGATACTTTGGTGTTCTTTGATTTCTTATCCTTTGCGAGCCTTCACTATTACGTTACCCTTCCTATTATCCCTTCTCCAACTTGAATTCAAAGGCCTCTCCAATTAGATCGATTGCCAAATCCACTTAGAGCATTACCTCCTCTTTAGACACTAGGAGGTGATACTTAGGTATACTCCTTTTAATCTATCTCGACTCTAGGTGCCTTTTTCACCACATTCTTACAAGTATCTACTTACATCTAAACATGAGTTTTTATTTTTGATTTTAATCCATGAAGAAAGTGTTCTTTCTTTCTCTCTTAACTTTTAGAAATAAAAGTGGCATAACAAAGAATCGTGTTCGAATTTATGAACGTATTCTACCACCGACATATCTCCTTGTATCGGTTGGAGAAATTCCTAGATTTTTTGGGATCTTATTGCATCTAAAAAATATTTCTCATTAAATAGCTCCTTAAACTAATCCCAAGTAAGTCATGTTCTCTCAAGGGATGCCTTCGTTGTCTCTCACCAATTTCGAGCATCACTAACCAACATAAAAGTCATACATGCTACACGTCTACATCACTCAAATCCAAGTGATCGAAAATGAATTTCATGGATTCGATCCACTCCTCTCGTTATATTAGGGTTTAATCCACCCTTAAATTCTTTTAAGTTGAACCTTTGGAAGTGTTCCACTATCTTGGCCCTTTAAGGTGGTCAAGCCTCGGCTGAACCACATCGAGTCATTTTCGGGATCCATTGTAGCTGCTCCTTATGCTTTTCCCGTTGTAATTCCATCATTTTATACTCGCCTTTTAAGAACCTTCATTAGCTCTCCTTCTCGATCCATTAACTCTCGACTCAATCTTAAAGTATTACTAATGTTATTAGCATTAATAACTCTCTTTGGTGACATGGTTTCCTTTTTCTTAATTTCCAAACACAATAACATAAACTAAGTCATTCGAGTCATACTAACTCGTAACATTTTATATACATAAAATTCGATCACAACATATCATCATACCATATCATTCACATCCATCACAAAATATATAGGACAATCATAACAATCATTCATAAAAAAATACTTACTAATTATTGAGGTCACTTTGCACATACCTTAGATGTGTTTCTATAAAACTCTACTCCGATATCACGTCTATAACACCCCCGACCTAGGACATAGAGATCAAGAATATTATCATCGTTAACCTATATTCAAAGTACAATGATTGCAAGCTAACAAAACACTATGACTTACACATACTATTCCTAGGTATGGAATGTGCTACGAAAGATTACTAATTGATTATTAGGTCCTACTTTATAGTCGAAAATGTACTATTAATTTTTTGCATTTTACTTTTTATTTATATTACTTTGATTGAAATGATTGGATCTATGTCATTCGGTTTTCTCAAAATTTTTTTCCATTAGTCTATATAAATTCATCTAATTAATTTCCATTATTTGATATTTAATTTCTTTAATTTTTAGTTATTAATATTTATTTTCATTAATTTCTTATCTCTTTTGTTTTCTTATTCTACTTTGATGCTAGCATAAACGTAAATAATTTAAAGAAACTATACTAGCTACGATTATACTATTATTTTACTATCAATATTTTGTTTACATATAAATTGTCCTTAACATATAAAACTAGTTCTATGCCACATATTACAAAGTGGATTATTCTTTAATCTACATTACAATAGTAATTTCCTACTCACTTGTTCATGGCTTTACGAATAGCAAAAAACAAAACAACTAACCTAAACCCTAGTATATACATTATGATACCTAGTACCAAAAAGAACACAACATACAACGAGTTGACTCGAAATCCAAAACTGCATCTAATCTATATGCATCGTGTGCATCCTTCGGTAATCACCTCGGTAGAGAAGTATGCCTTGATTACCTATACTATCCATACCGGAAGAAAAATTAAGTGCACGATAGCTTAGTAAGTTAATCTATACATGTTATACATGTAATGAAATGCATAAAAAATCATTTGCATACTCATATTAAATCCTTTTTCATGTCATAAATCCTTTTTCATAATCAGTCTAAAAATTCTTTTTTGTCTTTGGACATGTCCCATATTAGGCCCCTTAGGGTTTCGATAATCTGTCCGACGAACTACACCCATCTCACGGATGCATCTCGTCGAGCCGGTAAAAGTGCACGTCCGCATTTGCCCAACCCCGAACCATTTACCATAAAAGTATGAAAACCCCATAAAGTCCTCCTTATAAAAATCTTCAAAGTTATGAAAATCACATTCCATAAAATATTTTCAATTGTTATTGGAAAACCATGACATAAAACACATGTTCATGACTTTAAACCATTTTCATAAATTTCGACTTGCATATGCATTTATTTGAAAATGCATAACTATTATTGATTCTTGAAATGCATGTCATGGGTGAGATGGATTTATGCCATAATAATACATAATTTAACAATATAAAATGCACCAAAAACATTACTTTAATAAAATCATTCCAAACCATTATCAATAATAACACCATTATAGAATACAAGGTAACGTATTTTCATATTCATCAACACCACAACTTCCACACATCATAACCATGTCAAGCACATCAATGAGCATCAAAGAATCACATTACAATTGAATCTTCACAAATCAAGCGCAAATTCTAAAATTTTCTAACTTAGGCAAAATAGTGATCCTAATCTAAACTAAACAATTTCTTTTTTAATTTCAATATCAATTCCACATACAATTTCATTCAATTAAACCTTAACATCAAGAACTAACTTAATTAGGCATTCATTGATCAATTATATGCATAAATTTCAAATTGGGCCTTATTGGGTTTAAACCCTAATTTAGGCAATTCAAGCTAATTTTTAATTTTAATGTCATTTCTTATTCTAACTCATCTCATTACATTATTCTAGGTCTAAATTGATTAATTAAAGTGTTTGAAATTAATTATACCTAAACCCTAATTTATTATCCATTTGGGCCGAATATTACCCTAGCATTAATTTCCTTATTTTCTTCTTAGTTCATCGTTAATTTCTCGGACTAAGTCATTCAATTATACAATAACATCAAGAATTAATAATTTGACATTCATATGTTAAATACATGCATAAAACCTAATTGGGCGTTAATGGATCGAATTTGGGCCTAAGCTAAATTGAGTAAAATCCTTTAATTTTTATCGAATTTTTCACTTTCACTCATCAAATCATACTTATTTTACTCCTAATTAACCAATAATTCATTAATTGTGTGGAAAAATCAAACCTAAAAAATTTGGATTTTGGGCCGAATGCTTCCCTAAGCTATTCCATGAAATTTCATCAATTTTCATGTAAATTTTGATTCACAAATATCAATTCACATCTAATTAACATATAATCAAACTATATAACAACAATTAAATCAAAAGATAAAAAACTCCTAATTTTCTATTTTGGGCTAAATGTTTAGTGCTTCCTAACCCTCGAAATTTTTTATTTCTAATCATCAAATTTGAGCCCAATTAGCATGATTTAACTTCAAGTATATACAATTTTAGGTTAAACTTATTTTTTTTCAATTTACCCTAACTAAGAATCATAATCCTAGTTTTCACAATTTATGCAATTAACCTAAATTGAAACATCAAACACAAAATTAACATGAAATTGAACTTTCTTGTGGTATAAGTGAGATTAACATACTCAAATAAGCTCCAATTAGTCCTTGAAAAATTAGATTGTTTGAAGATTCTTTTCTTGCTCCCCCCCCCCTTAAATTTGGCCAAGCTCATCTAAATTTCTACTCATAAATTTTGAGCTTCCAACTTGAAATTAAGGTCTAATTAACTCGACTTAGGATGTCTAAAATTTGTTGGAAGGGTTTTGGGTAGAATTTGAGTGAAATTTTGGTAGCCTTTATTTCTCTAATTTCTTTTTACTTTTCATTTTTCCAAGCACTCCTATTGATAGGAAATTTTTGTGAACTTGTTGACTTAATCTCGACCCTTAATTTGGATAAATCTTGGCCCTTAATTCAACTCTTAATCTCTTTCTTTCATTTGGCTTAATTTCTATTCTTTTATCGTTTTTCTAATCTAAACCTTCCATCTAGCTTAATTAGAGCCACTAATTTAACCGAAAGTCAATTAATGCCCTAAGTCGGCCAAAGATGGAAGAAAAATAATGAATTTAGTCCTTCAATTTCCGGAGTTTTCCATTGACTAATCTTTTATAAATCCTCCCTTTTCACCATTAATCACTTTAGACCCTTCTTTTCAAGTGTTTTTGATAAAATTTTGACTCCTATAGGTCATAAATAATTTAATTTGAAAGTTCAAATTTTTAATTTTATGTAATTAAGTCTCTAATTTTATGCAACTAGGTTCCTAGGTCTAAAATTGCATCCTATATCTTTCCAAAATTCAAATTCTTTTTATAATAAATTCAAATACTTCCTAATAGAATTTAATCATCATTCAAATAATTTTTATACACTTATTTAGGCCTTCAAATTAATTATTTAGGGTAAAAATACACTATTTCCTATAGAAAATATTCCTTATATATAAAAAATTCATTGAAGTTTATTAAATATTCCTACACATCCTAAATGACTTTTTTATGCCCTTTGAATAATTTTCTTATACCTTTAAAGTACTTAAATTAAATAATTTATCTCAAAAATACTATTCATATGCAACAAAATTCAAATAAAATAATTACGAAATATAAAAAAAAATTCATCCAATAATATCAAATAATCCATGACCCATCTAGCAAATATTATATGCAAACAAATTTTTTTTTATGCATATTTAACATGCTTGAATTAATTATTTATATAAAAAGTCATTTTTCATGCATCGAAAAAATCATAATATATTCACCGAGCATGGAAAACTATTTTAAATATTCTAAATACTCTAACACCATTTTAAGATTATTCCATGCTCATAAAATGTTTCTCATATGCTTTTGATACTTTTAAATTTATTAAATATAAGTTTTAGTGGATATCGGGTATTACATATGTATTTTACTCTTTCATTCAATATTACTTGATAAAAACTCAATAAGGTGTTTTGTCATACAACATATATGCGATCGGTGTTCCTTTATGCGATACAAATAACATTCATTTTCGAAATGATTGTTTTATCATTTATATTTTTAATTATTTTATCATACTTTTTTCATTTTTTGGTGGTAAGATGTATTATCATGATCACTATAGTTTGTCCATATCTTATGGTAAGATGTATTATTATGAACATCAAGGTTATACGATAATTATTCCAACCACGATAATGGTTATGGCTACAATCACATTTATATTCGAAATTATCATAAGTTGTCATGTTCACTTCGGGGAATGGAGTAGAACTAGTAGGACATAATTCATGATTTTTCATCATTAGGTCGTTATTTTGTCTAGAAACATAAAATCAATTCATAATATTTTTTAAAATATTTTTTTTTATATTTCTAATGTAAGAGCATATTTGAAGCATGAAAAATAGATAATATTTTCTTAAAATCAAGCTTTTATAATCAATAATTCTTATTCGAAATATCAAGGGCCACAAAATCAAGTTTATGAGAATTGATATAATAAAAATTCTATAATATAATATATAATAATAATGTTAGAAAATAAGAACAAATATAATAATAAAATTAAAACTTTTCAAACAATATAAAATAAATCATTAGATTTTATGTATTAAATCATTCAAATTTCTTAAATGTATACTCTACGTATTATTAGATTTAAAGTAAAAGGTAAATTAGATGTATAACTCTTGATGATCTAGATAATTTCAATCTTTTAGTAGAGCACTTGTGTAGAAAAAATCTAATTATTGAACCTAATGATTAAGTTTTTTGGTAGATACATGCATTATGATCTATTATCTTGATTAATTAAAGTTTCGTGTTGATAATGTGTTATAAAAAAAATGATAACAATAATAGAATCAAGGAGAAAGATGATAGAAGAATGAATTCACTACAAAATAAAATTAATATAAGAGATAATAACTCCAAATAATTCTCGTAATATCTACAAAATATATATACATAAAATAATGAATAATTAATAGGCTTCAAGATTAGGAAATAATTAAAAGAGACTATAAACTATTAAAAGCATATAAATAATTGAATTAATTGTATAACTCTTTTAATTTTTCATATTAAATATTAAATTAAATTACATTATTTAAATAATGAATAATAAAAATATAAAATAGATATTTATTATTTCATATTAAAAAACTATGCCATTATTCAAAATATCTTAATATATTATATATATTAAAAAAAGCCCTCAGTTTTTTAATATAAACGAGTGGCACTCAACTACCCAGTAACCACCCACCGTGGAAAATATGCAGGGATAGTAGCCAGTAGAGTCCAGATTGTCACGGATCTTCTATTTCTTTTTCTCCTCCTCTTCCTTTCACAAACTCACAAGATTTTTAATTCAATCTACTCTGCAAAACTCAAATCTACTCTATACTGTACTCTCTACTACTTATACTGCATAATAATTGTCGTCATTTTCTTCTTCTTCGTCCTCCTCCTTCTCCAGAAAATCAAATTAAATCAAATTGAAATATGAGCGTGACTGAGTTTGCTATGGTATTAAAAATAAATACATAAATTTTCTGTCTCTCTAATTAATTGGTTTGGAATTGATAATTGTGAATGGCAGGTAGAGGAATTGGCTTTTCTGGTGCAGGACAATCTTCGTTGCAAACATCTTGTCTTGTCCATGGAAGAAGCCTTTCTTGATTTCCTTCAAGATGACACAACCGTCAACAGGTATCCTTGAAAATATATATATATACGCGCACACACACATACTCTTATTGTTTTGTTATTGAATTGCAGCGATGGTTTCTTGGAGCTCGAACCAATGGATCCATACAGTCGTCTTCTTTTGCATCGCCTTGCTGATATATTTGGGTATCTCGATATGTATTTGGGTGTTTATATTGTTTTTATTAATTAAATTAATTAATTTAACTAGTGTTTATTTTGGGTTAGATTCTCCCATATATCTGTTGGCGACGGAGATAATCGGCGCTTGATTTTGGAGCGGTGCCCAGAGACATCAATGTATGTGGGGTTTTTTTTTTTTTACAATTGCTTTTGTGTCATTTATGCTCTCCAGTCAACAGATTTTATGGTATCACTAGATTTTTATTCTGCTTGCTTTTTCTTATCATCATGTCTCTTCCCATATCATTCATAAGCTTCAAACTTGATTAGGTACTTGTTCAATCATTTGGCTGCTTATTATGGTTTGTAGTCTATAAATATTCTTTGTGGGTTTTCTAGATGTTGAAACGGATGTATCTAAAGGCAGTCAAGAAAAACGCAGTAATAATATGATAGTTAAGCAATCAAAAGTTGGGTACATATCAGAGTCATTAAAGAAGATTTCCAAGACTGCTTTGGGGCAATATGATCTATTTCAGTCAAAGACACTAGAATGACAGCAGATATGATCAACACAATATTGGGACAGTGATATAGCTTCATTGACGTTGCAGTCTTAGTTGAAAGACACGTAGTTCTATTCTTCTTCTTTTTTTATTCCAAGCATTTCAGTGAAGACATATAATGATGTTGAGGGTGTTGAGACGTCAGTACTTGTAACAAAAAATGCTGTGATCAAATTCAAATCGATGCATCTTATTTGATGCATGACCCACAAGAAGCTGTGTTCGTATGTTTTTATTAGGTGTTACTTTATTTACCTTTCTGTTATAGCTCAAATGCGTCCTTGTTGTCTCTTCAAGACTAGTATTTTAGAAGTATAGATATGGCCAATTCAAAATTTAGTAGTTATAATTTTTTATTTATACACTACAAGATTTTAGAGCAAGGTTTGTTTTTTGAGTTTCTGAATCTTTGGCATTGTTGAGCACATAATGACACTTGGAAAATTGGTATCATTTATTTTTTATAGGTCTCAACATAGTTCTACTTTGCCCAGGTAAATCTCTTAGTGAGGTATTTCTCTTGTGATAATTGTTGTCAGTATTCAAGTGTCAAACGATGTGTTATGGATGTGCTACAATAATAAGCATTATTTTACCCAACCTTTATCTTTAAAATGAAAGGGTGATTCTTAGTGATATGGGTCCAAACGAGCTTCATAGGAAAATCACGAAGGTGTGCCTTTTTGCCGGTCTGCTTCTGGTGAACCCAATTGATGAAACCTACCTTGAAGGGCAAATAAAATATGAGTTAGATACTTTGGAAGGTGCAAACCTTATGAATCCATCATAATAATAATTGGTTTTGCTCAAGCTTGTCAAGAAGAGTGAAGAGAAGCAACCAACAACATTAGCCATGTGTCATTCTGAATACATTGTTGAAGAAATCAGAGAAAACTTAGACAATGGGTCTTTAAAGGATGGAAAGGAACAACATATTGATTATCAAGAAATTCTAAGTAAACAATGCAATTGATGTTCAATTTGTGCCATTTATAATTTTATCTTTGAGGACAAATCTAGCCTTGAAAATGCATTTGGTTCCTTTAATAGAGAGGAGATTGTCAATCAAGTTTATGTTTTATGTTCAGTGTCATCCAAAATTATAGTTTTTTCTATTTACTCGTGCCAAATTCAAAGTTGAGCTTTTCTAATCATAGAAGAATGATGAAGTAAGTAGGAAAATTTCTTGGATTAATAGTCAGGTACTCTAAAATTTGTAATAGTTAGGGATTTTAGTTTGTTTCCTATTAAAGTAGTTTAACTAAGAGTTTATTCTCTTCCCAATTTAGTTGGATTCCATATCAAGGAATTCCTATTCCTAATTGCTGATTTTTTTAAAGGGTTTTGGTGTCAACTAGTACCACCTATTATTAAATTTCTATTTCCTTATAACTCATCAACATGTAAATCCTAAAGTAGTGGACTTAGGCCATTTGAGGGAGTCAAACAAGAAGGAAAGAGAAGCTCTCAATGATTTTCAAACTTCTTCAGGATTGCTTAAGCATGTCTAGCCAATTACATATTTTTCTTTGATAAAATTTAAATTCGCAAAACAATCTAAACTCTATTACAAGCATGTTTTTCCTACAACCTTCACCTGTATCGTACTCTATTAATCTCCAGATTCTCTTATTTTTGTTCTACTTGCTGCAGTAGCAAATTATCCTATGATTGCCTTGTGCTTCTCTCAGTGATCCCTTTTTATTTTTTAATTGCATATATTACACCTTTGACCTGACTAGTAAATGCTTCTGTATTCGCTTGTTTAGTGCCCTTTACTCTTGTATTTTGATTATTTATTTTGCTATGGCTTTTCTTACCCCCCTTATCTGTCATGCTTGCCTTGAGTTGTTTTCAACGTTCACCCAGTTGTCATAGTGATATTGTTTTGACAATTTGAAACTCTGAACTTTTGTTGGAACAATGTTTTTGTCTCATGCCCTATTATAAGTTGGTGTTTCACTTCAGAACTTCTATCTATTGTTTAAAAAACGTAATGGATATTTTTATTTTACGGATAAAAATCTTGAAGAAAAATATTAAATTACCTTTCTTTGTTTAATATGAACTCATTTCTCACTTGGGGTGCAGTGGTCATATATTTTCTTCTTTTAATGACCTTTTTCTTTTGCTGCAGACCCTCCATCCTTGTTAGTGACATCTTGTTCCACTATGATGAACCTCACACTCCGACAAAATCACATCAATTACTGAGGAGAAAAGATGTCCCCCCAGGTTAAACTGTTTTTGATTTCCCTTTTAAGATATTTCATATACAATACAATTATTGGGTATTTTGATATGGTAATTGAAAGTGTAGGTGTATTCCTATTAGAAAGGTAGATTCAGAGAACTATAAGGAATAGATGTACTAAAAAAATTTATTATAGCAACTATCACAAATCACCACAATATGAAACGATCTTTACACTGTTCAAATAATTGAGTTTTATTTATTTATTTATTTTTTTGAGGGTCTTTCAGTTTGGAAAGAGTGTAGCAATTAGGCAGACTAAGATGAATGGTGGTGAATTAGCTCAGCTTGTCCATATATTTTAGGCTCAGTCTCCAATCTATCTCTACAAGTTTAATTGCTTTGAATTTGTCCTTAAATATAGTGTCATTCTCCAAAGCCATCAACAGATTAATAGTGGCTTGAATCCATTACAGCTGGAATATGCCAGTTTTTTAGATAAACAGTTTAGTATTGTTGTCTGTATCTAATGTTTCACCCTACCTTTTTTTTTTTTTTTTTTTCCTTTCTTATTATTAAGATTTATGGGGAAAGCCAGACCTGTATCTCCTTTGTGGCATAGATTAGTGGCGAACTAATTTGTGGCTCAAATGAGAGTAGTTCATCTCTCCATCTATTGGTGGATTCTGGCATGCTTCTTTAAAATTTTGTAGCTCAAAACACAGCTATCTAAGCACACAGGCATTGATATACCACCATCATTATTAGAGAAAATTGATGAAAAGCATTTTTTATTGTATAGTGTAGGAAGTCGACATGTTCATTTGATTTTCACTAACTGAAATGATTTTCTTATTGGGAATTTCTTTTTAATGGGGAAAAAAAAAAACTTTGGAGTGGAATGCATCATCACTTGGAAGAGGTTTTATCATGATTATGGTCTTTCTATTCACTGTTTTTGTTTTGACTAAAATAAGTCTATCTTTGTGGATAGTATATTGCTTATCTTGCAACATATTACAAGGTTTGCTCTGCTTTTTTTCTTTAAATATTTTTTGAAAGATCATTAAGAGCTTAGTTTCTCTCCATTTAATTGTCAAGCTGCATCAGGAATACTCTTCCATCCTTCTTTGGGTTTTCCCTCATGTCTATTTGGCTATGTTTCAGTGTTGCGGGCAGTGTCACCTACATCTCATAATACATTTAGGGAGAGAGAAATAGCTTATTTGGCTGCTCGGGACCGTATTTTTTCAATGGATGTGGATGAGATGAGAGAACCTGTTAAGGAGAAGCCACAAAATGTTCTTGTGGTTGCCCATCGAATGATAGCTCATGCTTTGGGTCAAAACACCAGTCTGCGGAACCAAGGTGCTGCTGTTAGGGATGGTACTGGACATGCAGTGAAAACCAATGAACAGTTTGTTCAAGAAAAGAGCAAAATTGAACCTAATTCTAGCTCAAAAGCTTATCAAGGGATTGTTTTCGTGCCTGACAAAACTATCAATTCGATCAGTACAACAAAGAGCAATAATCAAGGATCTTGTGCTTCATCACAAGGTCAGAGGAATTTGCACCCAGTTTTGGTGGAAAAAAGTGGCACTTGTAATATCAACAAATCTCAGAATCGACCAAGCACAAATGGTATCAAGGACTACTCAAAAGAGGAACACCTGGGAGCTGCAAAGAGGATGTTTGCTCATGCACTGGGACGACACTTGGGCGATCATACTAGAAACAGTGATAGAAAGCGAGTTGATGAGTGAGGGATGAGCAGTCTCTCAATGTAAGGAATGGGTTTTTGTTTCTTTATGATTGATTCTATAAAATTCAGAGAGGAGCTCTAGTTTCCATATCAACCATCTGATTGTTAATGAGCCTACAATTGCAAGAACCTAAGATGATGTGAAATTGCTGTAGAACACGAGGTTTTGGAATTAATGATGACTGACTCTGGCATACGAAGGGATGAGGTGACTGATGTTTGATTCGGACTTGCAGAGCCAAATCAAGCTGGTACAGGAGGTGCATTAGCAGTTACTCAACCCCTTATAATGTGATGCATCTAAACCTGAACCATGCCTACTTATCATTTTTTAGATTAAACATAAAGTAGCTGCATGATTGCAACTTTAGGAGCTCCAATTAGTATTTTGACGAATTACCGTTTGGCTATATGTACAGCAGACCTTTAGTGTCACTGGAACAACGTCTTTTAGCATTTTTCTTCTTTTAATATAGTAGTGTTTCTACTTCTATCGAGTTTTTGTTTTTGATTGAAAGGTCTAGGCATTTTTATTTTGAGATTGATTTGTGCATCAACCGATGCTAAATTAATAAATTCTGCTGAATGTGATTTTGAACTCAAAAAGCAAACCTTCTTCACAATCTATCCTTGTGGTACCTGTATTAAGTTAAAAGATAAATAGCTCAATCTACATTATAAAAATATTATTAAATAGCGATGAAAATTAGACGAAAATTAGTTACAGATTAGCGAATGAACTATAATTATTATTAAGATATGGATTTTAGTGATGAAACACTAACGGATTTTTAAAGATGGACTTAATCCATTGTTGAGAGTGATTTTGAACTCAAAAAGCAAACTTTCTTCACAATCTATCCTTATGGTACCTATAGTAAGTTAATGATAAATAGCTCAATCTACACTATAAAACAATTGTTAAATAGTGATGAAAATCGATTACAGATTAGCAAATGAACTATGATTGTTATTAAGATGTGGATTTCAATGATGAAATACCGACGGATTTTCAATGATGGACTTAATCATGCTATCGAATATAATTATCAAATATTCATAGGTATTTTAAAGATGGTTTAGCAAGAAAATTGTGAAGGAAATCAGCGACGAAATTTCTATTGCAAATTGCATATTTTTCCTCATGCTAATATTGAAAAAAGAGCATTCAAAATCGGTGACAAACATAAATGGGTCGTTGATTAGTGATATTTAGCAACGAAATCATGTCTATCGTTAATCCTAAATCCCTTAACGGTAGATCCTTTTTCTTCTTTCATTATTTTTTCTTCCTCTCCCTCTTTTCCTCTCGTCGTTGCTAGCAATCCCCATCCAAAAGAACCACTAAATCCCACTCCTCCACTCCCTACCAATCTCCACCTACTCCACACTCGTTTTTTTCTAAAAAGTCATGAATTTCCTCCTTGTTCTTTGTCTCCTCCATCTCCTTTCTTGTCTCCAAAGGTAAGTTCCCTCTTTTTTTCCCCAGTACCAATTTGTTATTTTATTTAGTTGTTTGGTTAATTTCGATTAATTTTTTGATTTTTAATTTTATTTATATTTAATTGTTAATTGGTTGATTAATTTGTTAATTTGATTGTTAGGTTAATTAATTAATTAATTATTATTTAAATTTTAATTAGGTTTAAATTAGAATTAATTTAATTAGGTTAATTTGAGTTAGGGTTAAATTAATTAAGCTAATTTTTATTAATTGGTTATTTTTAAATTTATTTATATATAAATTGTTAATTATTTATTATTTAAATTTTAATTAGGTTTGATTAGGTTAATTTGAATTAGGGTTAAATTAGTTATTTTAATTTTGATTAATTTGTTAATTGTATTTATATTCTAATTTGTTAATTAATTGTTATTTAAAATTTAATTAGGATTGAGTTAGGGTTAATTTAATTAGGATTAATTTAATTAGGTTAATTTGAATTAGGGTTAAATTAATTAGGTTAATTTTGATTAATTTGTGTATTTTTAATTTTATTTATATTTCAATTCATTAATTAATTGTTTTTTAAAATTTAATTAGGTTAGAATTAGAGTTAATTTAATTAGGTTAATTTGAACTTGGATTAAATTAATTAGGTTAATTTTGATTAATTTATTCAATTTTAATTTTATTTATATTCCAATTTGTTAATTGTTAGTTAAATTTTAATTAGGTTTGAATTAGGATTAATTTAATTAAGTTAATTTTAATTAGAGTTAAATTAATTAGGTTAATTTTTACTAATTAGTTGATTTTTAATTTTATTTATATTGCATTATTTTTTATTTTTTATTTAAAATTTAATTAGGTTTGAATTAGGGTTAATTTAATTAGGTGAATTTGAATTTGGGTTCAATTAATTAGGTTAATTCTGATTAATTTGTTGATTTTTAATTTTATTTATATTCTAATTTATTAATTATGTGTTATTTAAAATTTAATTGGGTGTGAATTATGATTAGTTTAATTATTCTATTGATGATTGTTGAAGTGTGATGAGATACGAACTCGAGGGGTCGGATATCTTTAGGATTTGAGGAGAAATAAAGTTGGTTCAATGCTTTGCAATGGAGTTGGAAAGGCAAGTTTGAAATTTAATTTCAATAGATTATCCGAGGCAAGTGTCAATCTCGGTGTGCATAAATTGATTATTAGTTGATGTTTGTGTGATCATGATTAATTAAAAATGTTTGCATTTGTAGTGTATTTTAGATGTAGTTTTTTTGTGATTATTTGGAGTATTTGTTAATAGAAAAAAAATCTAATTTATGAGGGAGATTTTGCCAAAATTTTGTTTGTTTTTTTTTAAATTGAAACAATTTATAATGTATTTTCAGTCAAATTGTTTTTTATTTGTTGTATTTGTTGAACTCGTATCGGGTGATATTATAGAGCTATGATTATGGATCGAGTTGTTCCACCCCATCGTCCCATGTAGTTAGATCTCGCTAGCGGTGGTAGTGTTTGTGGCATTGATAGTGGCGGTGTTCGTAACCATGGTCATACTCATGTATCTAATCCTAATCACATGGCCAACACGTCCGCATCCCTACTAGATAATAAAGATAAAATTTTCATTTTTGTAACTATACATTTGTTAGTATAATCTAAAAAATAAATTTATGATTTAATATTATAATTATTTTTAATTATATAGGAGCGCTTGGAGTCACTGCAAGAAGTAGTTGCTAAACACCGAGTAGAAGGGTGATTCATCATCTCTAAACATTGATATGGCCAAGATATATCTCGTTGCCATAGGAGGAACGAAGAAGCGAGAGAGTGTATAGTCTCATATCATAAATGTCTCAATATTACTCCCATTCTAACACCAACTCGTCCTCTCGCCACATTGCATTACCCTAGTAGTAATGTTCAAGAGGTTACTCGTTTAGTACGAAGATAGTATTCGAGGGATAAAGGTTGACTATGGTTGGTAGTTTTAAGAGCGAGGATGATAAATTGTAACATCTACAGAGTTAGATGGAAACAATGTAGGTGGCATTATGAGAGCTACAACGGACTTACGTCCCTCATGCCGACCTCTCACTACCTAGGAGTCGGCCTTTCCTCTCAATACCCAACGATCAAAAAATGATGGAGGAAATGATGATGATGAGGACTAGCTTATATATATATATATATATATATATATATATATATAGGTTTTAAATGTTTTCATATATCTAAATGCATTTATATATTTAATTGATTTGAATTTATTTTTAAATTTTATTAAATAATATTTTGTGTTATAATAAGGTGTTATTTTAAAATAACGACGAAATGATCATTAACGACCAACACTTTTTGTCACTAAAAAATAGCAATGATCATTTTAGTTTTAGAATAATTTAGTCGCAAATTTGTGACTAAAAATTATTAGCTACGAAATATTGATATAGCGACAAAAAATTATGTTGCTATTTGACATTTTTTTGTAGAGTCATCTTTATATAATATTTTGAGTCTCTTACATGTTCTTAGGCTTTTAATTTTATTTATCTTCTTTTTTTAAAAAATTATTTAAATGTTTAATTTTTCATTTTGTATTGTGCGGGGCATATGATTAATTTTTTTTTTATTGAAGTATCTTTGATTGGAAAAATAAAAAGCTGACTTAAAGGCTCATATCGTGCACGTGTTGAACTCACATGCACCAATTTTATGGGTTTTGATAAATAAAATCAAAACCCCTCATTCTTCAATTATATATTTAAATCAAAATCCCTAATTCTCCAATTATATATCTACACGACAAAAAGGTAAATGAAGAGACCAAAAAATCTAAGCAAACTTAAACCAAAATTTGGCAAAACTCAAACTTCGATCATGAACCTAGTTATGAAACCCATAAAAATTGTGTCATGAATTATGTTTATTCAAGTTTTAGGATGCAAATATGCATTATAAGTGTTGGTTGTTGTGATATAGGAAGAAAGGTGCATGATTTTTTTTGTTAAACTAATGGTTATTAGTTAAAATTAGTTGTAAGATTTTTTTTCACATTAATCAATTTAAATTATTTTAGGTACTTTTAATAATTATAATGTTGTATGGATATGTATTTTTGTTTAAGTTGAGAAAATACAACCAAATTTCTAGGTTTTAATAGAATGATTTGGAGACCAAGTAACTAAGTGCATTTCGAAGGTCAAATAATTAGAGAAAATAGTATGAAGTATTACATTAATGGAGAAATATGAAATGTAACTAGTGTATATCTTGAATTAATTAGTCTTTTTGACATAGAGGATGCTTGTAAGAAGTTACCTCATTTTTTGTTGTTGTAAAGATGCAATGTATGATGTTAGACATGGTATCCTTGGATCCGTCTTGTTGAAAATGATAGATAGGTTCTTCAAATGGTTGAAATGTATAGGGTTTATAGGTTGACTAATATAGTGATATATGTTGAGTTTAAATTAGAAACTCCTAACTTAGAAGCAATTAGAGATGGATTAGTTGGAGAGAATAATGATTTACCATCCCAAAGTCATTTAGAATAACCAACACTAATGGTGATGTTGCTAGTGATGTGTTGGCTAGAAATGGTACTGTGAATAGATTTGTTGAATATGTTGAGATTGGGGTAGATTATAATGAAGTGGAGCACTACTACACATATAATAAAGATGATGATATTGAAGGTTTTTAAGTTGATAGACCTAAATAGAACATTATCATGGATGGTGAAGGACATGATGATGAAGATAATAAAGATGATGGGGATAATAAAGATGATGATGTCGAGTTTGATGGTTGTTTCGTTGAATTTTATGAATAAAATGTTGAAAGACTTACTAATGAGTCTTGTAATGATAAGGACTTATTTGGCATACCTGTTAAAGTGGTGTAAGGTGCAGTTGTAAAAGAAAATATTACAAGAAAGGCCAAGACACCAAGGCAAAATATTAGAGATACTATGCATCAAGAAGAGTCCGACAATGAATCGATGTGGGTAAAAGTGACGAGTTAGCATCCTTATTCAATTATGCTTATGAGATTAATAGGGTTAAAAGAGTTGGAGTTAAAGAGTTTGCATTGAGAGAGATATGAAAAATTCATATTTTGAGATAGGTTTGATATTTGCTGATAGAGATGTATTTAGGAATGCATTAAAAAAGTATTCTATTAATATATGGAGGGATTTTAGGTATATAAAGGTGCCTTGGTAAGGGTCATTGTTGAATGCAACCTTAAGTATATAGATAGATAGAAAGTTAAAACATATAGGAGGAAGCATCACTATAGCAAGCATTTCAAAAATAGAAACACATAAAAGAAATGGCTATATGGACATATATGGAGCATTTCATGGATGAAAAAAATAGAAGTTAAAGGCTTTTGTGAATGATATTGGTAGAGAGTTTAAAGTTGGTGTATCAAGATCAACTACTTATAAAGCATAAAAGTTAGCTATTGAGAAAGTTCTTGAAGATCATAAGAAATAGTTTGGAAGATTATAGGAGTATGCTAAATCTTTAGGATCAACCAATGCTGATACTTATGTGAAAATTCTAGATTTTTACCTACATAGGATTGAATCCAGTTTTTAAGGATTTGTTTGTGAGCCTTGTTGGTTAATTTGAAAGACTACAAGGTTGTAAGACATTGATTAGAATTGATAGCATTTTTAAAAAGGCCTTATGAGGGTCAAATTTTAAGTGCGGATGTAAGGGACTTATGTCATAGGTGGATATTAGCATAACAAGCTAAAAATATGAAAAAAAAGTAGAAAAAGAAGTCTTTACCTAGTATTAACGGTAATTAGAAAAACTAAATGACCAAGTATGTTTAAAGATCTTAGGTAAAGAGTTGGTTACGTGAAGAAAAGATAACAATCTTTCAATGTCTTATTTGAGATAACCTACATCACATAGAAATCTCAATATCAATTATGGTTTTTATTATAATGAAAATCTATACCTATTTGGATGTGTTTGCTATCAAGTCGGAAAATAATCAATTGAGTAATTTAGAACTTAGGTAGTCAAATGCCTTATCCTTACTATAAAGTTAATAGGTATTGAACTCAAAAAAAGTACACATGGGATTAAATCCAATCAAATAATCAAATGGGCCCGAAATCCTTGCTCACACATATCAAAATGAAATAAAAACCACAACTTAATTAAAAGCAAAATGAGAATAATTGACATGAAAGATCATGATTGATTTTAAATTCATAACATGAAAGACTATGACACTAATTAAAGTACATGACATGAAAGCCCATGTATTTATGTGTGACATAAAGGAACATGATTTTGATTAAAATATGTGACATGAAAGACCGCATAGGAATACATGACATAAAAAACTATGACTTTTAATTTAGGCACATGACATGAAAAACCATATATAGATGTGTGACATGAAAGACCACATACAAATATGTGACATAAAAGGTCATGATTTTGATTTAGGTGCGTGGCATGAAAGACCAATTATAAATGCATGACATGAAAGACCATGATTTTAATTAAAATACATGACATAAAAGACCATGTGTAGATGCATTAATCAAAGATCATGACTTCGATTAAAAATACGTGACATGAAAGGAAAAATAAGTTAAGCCATCATTGCTAAAATTTGAAGTTTTCTCTTTTCTTCATTCAACTATCATCTTACTTGAATAAGTCCAAGGTTCTAGCCTTACTACTTTCATTGTGCTTATCTACTTGTTCATTGCAACTTATGGTTATGCTTTCAATTCTTATATTCATTTTAGAGGATAGTTTAACCATTATTATCATTATTTGCTTAATGTCCACTCCTTTTGCTTGGATGCAAAAATTATTCATCTTCTCATGCTCTCTTGGGTATTACCCCCAAGTGCTTAGACTATTGCCGAGTTAAATTAAAATACTTTGACTAATATGATTGATGTAGCCTTCATTTACAACTCGCTCACAATTCATCATACAATCTTATAAAATTTTCATGAAGAGCATCTTATGATTTATCAAGTTTTTGTAAAATCATTATCACACTATTTCCTAAACTTTCAATAGGTTATTACATTTTCATAAATAATATCAATATAAGATCATGCAGATGATCAAACAAAGGCTTCTTTAGTAATTGATCACATTTTGAATGTGAAATCAATCAGATTATGCAAGACAAGTTAAATATAAAAGAAGTAAAGTAAAATGATAATGCTAAAGAATATTTAGTCATAACTCAAAATGTTCTTTATTGCTTTGGATGAAAAGAGTTATCCCTTCACACATAATATTTCTTTTCTATAGTAGAATCACTAGCATAAGTAGCTCTTTACTATCCATGTTCATCAAGATAAGAGCTTCCCTTGAAATGCCTTCTTTACCATATAAGGACCTTCAAAATCTAGTGCCTATTTGTTATGATCTACTCTCAAGATTGTTAAAAGTCTTTGAAGCTCTAGATCTCCTTCTTGAAAGATTATTAAATGAACCTTCTTATCATATGTCCATGCGATTCTCTTTTGATATAGTTATGCATGATAGATGGTTGAAAGTCATTTTTACTAATTAGATTTAACTATTCATGTCGAATCTTAACCCGTAATAACTCACCTAACTCTACCTCTTTCAAGAATCTTAACGATGGTATCTCTACTTTAAAGACATTAGTTCCTCCATTTCGTATACCAAAGAGTAAAAAGTTACTCTAGTTGATGTCCCGACTGCTCGCTCGGTAAGCTTATAGTGCAAATACTAATATTTCATGCCAATCTCTATATCACTATCTTTTGTATAATTTTCTTTAAAATTTTGTTTGTAGCTTTTATAACCCTATTCATATTAGGTTTGTATCACGAAAAGTTTTGATGCTTAATCTTTCAATATTAGCATAGCTTCATGATTGTCTTGCCATTAAAACTCTATGTATCATCTATTATTAGAGTTTCTAGAGAATTATATATGTAAATAATGTGTTTTTTAACAAATCAATGCATTATTCTCTAGATAACATGTGTAAAGAAAGTAGCTTCCGCCAGCTTTATAAAATAATCAATTACCACCATAGTTAAATGATGTTTATTACTAGGCTTTGGATTTATCAAACCAATTATACCCATACCTCACATTGCAAATGAATAAGGTCATACAATGTTGTGAAGTGGTGCAATATGAGCATTTATCTTATTAGTATAAATTCAAAATTTTAGATTTTTATGCACATAATCAATACAATTTCTTTTCATGGTTGTCTACAAGTATCCACTTTTTTTTTTAAAAAAAAAATTGATGTGTCTATTAGTATGAGAAGCACAAATTCCTTTATGGATTTCCTCAATTATTTTTCTTGCTTTTACTAAATTTAAACAAAGCAATAATATGCCATAAAATCTTCTTTTGTATAATATCCTACCATCAAGATACAAATCCATCGTCAACCATTAGAGTGTCTTTCTATCTATCTTCAAATAATTTGGTGGCCATTCTTGATTCTTAATAAACTACTTAATGTCATAATACCATGGCTTTTCGTCAATATTGTCTTTAACTATGCAAAAAACGAGTAAGACCGAGCATTTTTGGTTTTGATGCATATTGGCTGCATCTTTATATCATTTTCAATTCTAGTCATTGTAGCAAGAGTAGCAACAAGATGATTCTTTTTCCTACTCGGATGAGTGAACTAAATTTCGCAAACAAAATAGCTAATTTTTTCAAATATTTTTAATATGGCTTCAACTTCTCATCTTTCGTTTGCCATTCTCTTTTTATTTGAAAAATTATTAATAACGAATTATGATACACATCTAGATTTTGATTTCTCATTTTTAGTGCTACTTTTAAACCATGAACACATGCTTCATTTTCTCGTTATGTTTGATAACGGATATGTAAAGACATTGCCAAACTAATATACAAAAGCTCAAAACAACCACAAATCCTAAATTCATAAGAATTAATTCAACAAGAAAAAACTCCCAAACTCTCATAATTCAACCCAAAAACAACACATAAACCAAATTTAACCCGACCAATAAATACATTGAAACAAACACAAAAACGTCACACAGACCTCGAAAGATCCAACAAATTCTAAAATATTGCAACAAATCAAAACACCTAGCTACACTTGTCGGATAATTCTAAAATTTTAACCACTTCTACTTAAGGTATAGAAGAAGTTATAGTTTTAGATCAATTTGATAATAAATTTCAATATTTTAAAAATTTACACTAAATCAACCAAAGAGCCAAACAAACCCTAACTTCTAAATTCTAAATGATCCAAAATATTATAAAGGATAAATCCAATGCAAAATAATTCCAAATAAAAATAAACAAAAAGTGTAAGTTTAGACTCAACTATATAGATGTCCGCACTTACATGGGATACATATGCCAAAACCCTAAAGATAAAGTCACACCACTTTAAGAAATTTTTGTAGATGATCAAAACACCACCTTAGTTGATTACTCTATATATATAGAAAGCTCATCAAATATTATACAAGGAACACAAATTTTATGAGAAAACTCGCTCATAAAAATTTATTCAATTTATCCAAGTCTCGTGTAAAAAATTACAAAAACAAAAAAGGTTTATATACTTACCCTTAATCCTTGTTAAAGAAACCCTAAAAAAATAAAACCCTAATCTACTTGGATTTTATAAGTTAAGTCCAATCCAAAATTAATAAAGACTAATTAATCTAGTTCAAATTAAATATGAACTTCTTAAATAGCTATAGACTTTTATTTAATTATAAATCCACAACCATTATAAAAAAAAGGCAATTAACGATGAAATATTTCCTTGCTAATCGATGAAATTCCATCACTAATAGTGGTTAGCGATGGAATAGCCACGAAAAATTTTTCATCGTTATTTCCCTTGTCGTTATTTTTTTTGCCATGAAAAATCAATTTCATCGTAAATTTAGCGATGAAATTTTTGTCGCTAATCTACACAATTATGTCACTAATCTATCGTTGATCTTTCATTTATTCCATAGTGATTTTGTCACTATTTTTGTCTCTAAACAACGATAAAAAATTCATCGATAATTTTGAAAATGAATTTTTTTGCTATTTCGTCGCTAATTTTAAAAATGAATTTGTCACTCGTTCGTCACTAATATTTTTTTTAATAATTTTTAAATTATTAATAATATATTTAATAATTAATATATTATTATATTTAATAATTGATAATTATAATTAATAATGTGTATATTGAAAATAAAATAATATTAACTATATCATTCCGTAATACGTTTCATAAAAAAAGTGACTAAATGCCTTATCACTCATCCTCGCTCATCTAATCTCATATTCTTGTCTTGATATTATGTGGAAAGCTCGATAATAGGATCGACTAAAGGCTCAATGAGAGGCCGAGTGGAAGGAATGGTGGATTGTCGATCGGCCAACGAATCTATAGGCACCTTAGTTGTTTATGCCAGCCTCATCACTAAGGATGCCATCGAGTCTTATTGAGATTCAGTGCTATAAATAGTTTGATGCTACTCCACCACTTGGCTTTTAAGCTCATTTTGTATCACTTGGATCCCCTTCATTGCTTCCTTCATAGCCTCGTAGTCCCTTTGAACTCTTCGTTTGCCAAGTCGGTTACGTAATACGATGTCATAGAGGAGGAGCCGTTGCCACTTGATTGGGACGAGATAATGTATCAACCGTGTGCCTACACTATAAAACCTTTGCTTCTCTCCGATAGCCTCGAGGTATATGGCATTCGGTCTACTTCGGTTCTATGATTCTTGCCGTCATCCGAGTTGCAACTACCTTATTAATGAGTTGCTTGACACTATATAATCAAAATAGGAATATCATCATTACAAGATTACAATAAATTTTAGATTATATTTTCATATTTAATATTTGAAATTGAAAACACCGACCATTATCTATTGAGAGCACGGATCGATGATGAACCATCTCGTCGCTTATAAGTCGTCCGGAATAACTCAAAACTCATTGGCCGAGGATCGAATTTTGTCATCCGTAAAAATTTATTACGTACAATATGAGAAGAAAATTGAAATGTTCTAAAATAAGTAAATACTAATAAAGAGTGTGTAATTTACCGAGCGATGAACGTGCTCTTCCGAAGATATTGAACCCCCGTATGCCTAGAAGGACCTACACCGGGACCGCCATCTCCGATAACCAGCTTTGTGATGCTTGCTCGAACGACCCATGCAATCGGATCTCCTAAAATCTGGTTGCCATGCATCCCGTACCTCTTAAATAATATAAACAGAGTCGATTGGTCTTAAAACAGATCTTGTAGATGAAGTTAGAGTAGCGTCTTCCGGCCACAACCTCCCATACCGCTTTAACAAACCCCTCGATATCTAAATCCCGATCAAAAAATTTTTGCACGAACCAAAAAAAATAAAATAAATGACTTTATTTTATTAGAAATTTTTAATTTTAATTATTAAAAAAATTGATAATACATTATCCCAAATTCACTAAAGTAGAAGTCTTTAGTGACGTTGATGACAAACTTCTAGGACGATTCGAGTCTTGTTTACCCATTCCTTAAAAATCTCAAAGATCCTCATAGCATAATCTCCACTAGGCAGAGCTAAACTATCGAACGACAAAACTATAAAAGAAATATTAAAAACAACATAGGAATTATTGAAATTACATATTAAAGTAAAAAATAAATACATACTATCCTCGATCGACGTAAATACGTCATCGACTAAAGGAGCTATGAGAACTTTCCGGAATTTCGTACACGAGTAGAGGGACCACTCTCGGAGTTCGGTGGTGGAACCTTAAGTGTCGATGTAGGAACACCTACCTATGCAAATGTGCCGGCTCCATGACCGAAAGAGTTATGGGATCCACAAAAAAGCCTATCGTCGGAGATCCACGATCGATACCGGTAGGGGCTCTTAGTGAACTACCCTCGGATGGTGATGCTCATCCATAATTACTAGAACGTGATCTAATAATGACCGTGGGGGGGACAATGCAAACTACGATTACCGCGAGTCATTGTTGTATGATCTAACGTTAAAAAAATAAAAAAATAAAAAAAATATATTGTTAGAGTAAATAAATTGGTAATCAAATTAAAATACATCATTTGTTATGGATATAAAACAATCAAAATGCACAATGAACATTTAATGGAAGTAGCAAAATCGATATTATTAATCGCATATAACAAATTAATAAAGAGATAAAAATTACATCATTTCTTACTAATACAACAAATGAAATATAAATTTAATTAGAACTATTGTAATCATTGTTTAAGTTATCATCTCTATCATTCGACGCATTCTCACAATCATTTTCTTCATTAACCACACCTAATTCCATATCTACAATGATCCATTATGATCATTCAACAAAGTGACGTCCTCGACTTCCTCTATCAATTCGTGTTGGATTTCGGACTATCTTACTAAAATGATTTAGCATTTTGTTGGATGATAGCCGATGAATCAGGGAAGTCAAACACAAACCTAACTTTGATCTTACACATAGCCCACCAATATTGATTTTCATGCCTTAAGCTAGGGTACTCTAGATAATACACATAAGGCAACCGTGATGCTAGGACAAATGGTTTATAATTTTTCAAGGTTCTTTTACGGTTAACATCCACAAATTTTTATTATGGATGAACCCTTATTCCTTGTAGTGTGGGATCGAACCAATCATATTTAAACAATACTCGTTCTCTTGATTGGTAATGTAGGATACTCTACTTTAAGAATTTTTGTCGGCATCTCGTAATAATCATTCTCAACTATACTCGTAATTGCTTCTTGTAATGCGTACACTACTATTGAAAGATCCTATTTTCGAAGATTCCTTAAGTATGTGGAACCTATATCCATTAACAAAATAATTGTTGTACGATTTTACAATAAGCAATGGACCTTATGCAAGAATTTTCAAGAATTGATCTCTCATGAAAATTGCTTGTGCATTTTATGTTTGTAAATTAAACATAAAATCCCCTATAAGTTTAGTTATGTTTTAATTATTGCTATCAACAAACTAAACATATAAAATGTTAATACTTACATATTAATTAACCGAAGGAAAACTCATTTTCAATTAGAGCATCCGCCTCATTCTAGGATATGAAGGGATTGTTTAGTTGCATTTCAACAAGAAATCCACTAAAGAGAAGAGAATTAATAACAAATGTGAGTTAGTCTCTATTAGGTTCCTAATATTATTAAATGTGATAAAATAGGTATGATATAAAATTTGAATTTTGAGAAACTCACTCAATGTAAGGTTTTACTTCTTCATAATTCAATAATATATATTGGTGGGTCGCTTTATGTTCGAGTTGTGTCAATTTTTGCATTTTGTATCGACAAATTGATCGATCTTGTTTTTTGAATATGGATAACATCCCTTCAATGTGATTGCTTTCTTCTCCATTGTCGTAGTCAAAATTACATAGTACTTTTCGATGCCTAGTATACATATGAGGCTCGAAATAATAAAAGCAAAATAAATAGGCTTCTTTGACCAAATATGCATTGCATATTGATCCTTTTAGTTTAGCCTTGTTCCTAACATTATATTATAGCTTCCACAGATACCTATAAATATGAATTATTTTAACTTTTTCAAAAGTTAGAAATTTATTTAATGTTACTTTTAAATTGAATGTTAATACCTTTCAAATGGATACATCCATCGATATTGCTAGGTCCCGTAATAAATGCCTCATATGGTAGATGATTAGAAGATATTCCTTAAAGTTAACAAAAGCTCGGATGGAAATATACACTCTAGTTTACACAAAATGATAAGTATCTCATCGTTAAGTTACAACATATCTTCTTCCCATATCACTATAAAAGTCAATTGCTCAAAGAACAAACTCAATTCTATAAATGCTTTTCAAACATTTCTAGCAAAAACTCCTAAAATCCAATTGGAAGTAACCTCTCGTATGAAGATGTGATAGTCATGACTTTTCATCTCATAAAGTTTATTATGCCGCATATTAATACATCTAGCTAGATTGCACACATATCCATCGAACTCGACTTGTTTTATCCATTGAAGTAATTTTTTTTATTATTTAAATAAAGTAAATCCAGACTTTATGATACTTTCTAGATGCATCATCCTTTGCTAATTCCGGCCTTTTACGTAAAAGTTTCAAGTTTTTCCTACGACTGGCATTATCTTTAATCTTACCCAACACATTGATGATTGTGTTAAAAACATTGTCAAACACATTTTTCTCAATATGCATGACAAATGAGATTTGTACACCAGTATGGTAAATCCTAAAAAATACTCCACTTCTTTTATATACACATCCGAGAGATTTTATTATTATTATTATTATTATCAATACTATCTTCCGTCACCTTCAACAACCCTCACTCGTTCCACCATATGTAACATCTCTCGCTCCAGCATCGTATTGGAGGAGGGCCGCATTTAACAAATTTTTTAACAATGAATGCTTTCTTGTTTCTTCTATATGGATGATCATGAGGAAAAAACTTTTAGTGATTACTCGTCACCTTCAACAACCATCACTCGTTCCACCATATGTAACATCTCTCGCTCCGGATCGTATTGGAGGAGGGCCGATTTAACAAATTTTTTAACAATGAATGCTTTCTTGTTTCTTCTATATGGATGATCATGAGGAAAAAACTTTTAGTGATTATCAAATCGGGAGGTCTTTCTTCCATTAGGAAGGGAGAAAGCGTCTAAATTTTTCATATAGTAAGAATAAGCTTGTTTTCCTATAGTGTTCTAACCAAATAGCATCGAATATGCGGGATGATCACCGATAGTCCACATAACTATTGCTTTCAATAAAAAATTCCGCTTACGAGTACATATCGTGGGTCACCACACCCAATTCCCATAACTAGATAAGTTTGGATATGAAAGGTCGCAAGTAAACGTCTAACTTATGTCTCGAATTTCTTGGACCTAGAATAATCACTATTAGAAACATATTTCCTCATTCATACACATACATAGTGGTAAATTGTATGGAGTCACAATGACCGACCATGAAGAATATTATGTACTCGGATTGACCAAATGGTTGAAACCCATCGATGCACACTCCTAATTGGATGTTCCTTCTTTCAACCGCAAAAGGAAGATTAATTTGATTGAAACTTTTCCATTTAATAGAATCAAAAGAATGATGCATTACTCCCGCATCATCTCCCCAATGTTTAGCATCCCATTTCATGTGTTTAACCGTCACATTCGATGCATACAATCGCTACAAATGTAGGGTTAAAGGGAAGTAGTATATTTTCTTAATTGGAACAAGTTTTCCTCTTCTTGATCCTCGACTAGAACTTGGATATCGAAGATGTTGAAAAAATCTATATTTATCTAATTCATTGTCTTCCTACCAATAAATCTTGCACATGTTCTAACAACGATGAATTTTTTTCATTGGTAAATTCATCCCCTTAATCAGCTTCTTTGTTTCATAAAAATTATCTATTATAAAGTTATCAATCGGCATCAACTCCTTCATTAGCTCACATAATCGGTTGAAACACTTCTCCGAAAAAGGATATTTGACTTTTAGGTTCGGTATTCAAGCAACTATCGACAATTGTGAATGCTCATCATAATGAGGCCAAATCTTTCTATGTGATGCATTCAACAAATCATAAAAGTGTTGGGCGCTAGGATTAGGAACCTCCTCCGTGTTAAAAGGATCAAAGGATGGACCAATTGCATCCATTATCATAGTTTGACATGGATTTTGGGGTTCACCGGAACTACCTTCGCCTACATAATAATTTTAAAAAACATACCGACTTCTAGAATTTTTAGATGCCATATAGGTTTCAAATTCACCATGATGCACCCAATCATAATATCCTAACACAAAACCCTTATGTTACAAATGATATTTGACTATGTCAACCTCTTCATAAATTTGATTGAGACACTTATTGAAATTATAAAGACACCTAATTTTGGTTCGTCCATACATTTAAGATGCTCAACGACAAAAGCTAAATATTGTTTTACACCTCGACAAAGTCATCATTTAATAATTCGTTAACTAACCTAACATTCATCCATTGTCCATCGGATCTCATTTTTTGTAATTACTACACAAATGACACAACAAATGCAAACAATTACTTATTATCTTTCTTATGAATTTTAAATAAAAATTAAGCATATATATATTAGTTGTGTAATTGTCTTTAATTTGTTATGAATTTTGTTTTAAGAATTTGACTTCATATTTAAATAATGATAATATTTTTTTTATTTTTTATTCTTAAATACTTAATTTTATAATATTTGTTGATTTATTGTGTAATTTTTTTTATATTTTCTACCTTAGGTCGAATAATAACCCTAACCTAAACCAAACATTTACTTTCAAATTCAACACCAATTTTTCATATATTTTCATTCAATTATATCTAAACAAGGTCAATTAGGCATTCATTTATCAATTACATATATAAACTAGATCCAAATTGGGCATTATTAGGCCTAAACTCTAATTTAGGTAATTTAAGCTATTTTTTTTTAATTTAAATGTGTTTCTCATTCTACCTCATCTAATTAAATTATTCTGACTTTAAATTAATTATAGAATTTCATTTAATTATACCTAAACTAACTCAATTAGGCATTTGTTGATCAATTACATATATAAACTCAATCCAAATTGGGCATTATTGGGCCTAAACCCTAATTTAGGTAATTTAAGCTAATTTTTCAATTTAAATGTGATTTCTCATCCTAGCTCATCTAATTAAATTATTCTAACTTTAAATTAATTAATTAAAATATTAATTAGAAATCAATTATACATAAACCCTAATTAATTCCTAATTTAGGCCGAATGCGGGCCTAAACTATTTAGATGAAATTCTTCAATTTTTGTGAAATTTTTAACTTCTATTCATCAATTCACACTTAACTAACTCCTAATTAACCAATAATTCATTAAGTAAGCAAAAGAAATCAAACCATAATTTTACCAACTTTGGGCCGAATGGGTTCCTAATTAAAGGATTAAGTTAAAATTTATCATTTTCACTTAAATTACATGAAATTTTATATATTTTGAAGCTAAAAACATTTATTTTATTAAATTTTCCTAATTAATTTAATAACAAATTCAAATAAATTTAATTTAATTAATAATACATAAAATGTTTATTATATTCTATTAATTAATAAAATTTTTATTAAATTTTAACGTTTATGCTTTTTTAGTTTTACATTAATAAAATTAATATTATTATATTCTTTAAATTTTAACGTTTATGATTTTTTAGTTTTACATTAATAAAATTAATAATATTATATTCTTTAAATTAGTAAAATTAAACCTAAAAAATTAACATAATTAATTTTTTTTTAGTTTTACATTAACAAAAACATTAACCTAAAAATTAGCATGAAAAAAAATAACAATTAACAAAATTAATCTAACGGTTTAAAAAAATAAATAAATAATTTAAAAATTTAAACTAATAATTAATATATAACTTAACATAATAAAAAATTAACATAACAACAAAATTAACAATATTCAAATAATTAATTAACTAAGAAATAAAAAAATTAATCTAAAAATTTATAACATTTATCTAATTTAAAAAAACCATAAGATTTAGAAAGAGAAAGTTTTACCCGAGAGATCAAAGAGAAAGAGCATAGATCTAGTCCGATTTTGAGGGAGAGAGATGCACCTCGTTTTGTTGAATGATTTAGGGAGTAACTTGGTGGTATGGGGCGACGTGGGTGGTGGATTTGTGGTCGGCGGTGCGGGTGGTTTGGTGGAGGAGAGGGGTAGCCGAATGGGAGAAGAAGAAGGGAGGGAGGGATATAAAAGGGCATTAGTGATAGACCTTCACTAGGTAGCGATGGATTGTGTAATCTGTTGCCACCTGTAGGGAATTTTCCCCCCAAATTTGGTCTTCATGCGAGAATTTTCCCACCAAATTAATCGTTGCTAATTTTGCTTGCTCGGGGAAAATTTCTACTCGAAATACCATATTAGAGACAGATTATCACATCCATCACTAATTTCGTGGTAAAGTAGCGACGAATTGGTAAATTCGTTGTTACTTTAGCGGTTTTTCAATGGCCAACACCCCAAATTAGTGTCGGATGCCCTATCCATTGCTAATTTGTGTACAAATTAGCAACAAATTTCATTCTATCGCTAATTTGCACTCCCAAATCCCCCATCCTATTTCATTCTACGATAGATAGCGATAAATTTTTTTCTATACCTAAATTGGTGATGGAAATCCATCGTTAATTTGTTGCCGAATGTAGCATCTTTTTGTCTGCTCGATTTAGTGACAGAATGTGTTCGTCGTTGATTTTTCCCTCGCTATTATGTCACTAATTAGTCGTAAAGATCAACTTTTTCTTGTTGGTTGCTAATCCGTTGTTAATTTGTCTCTAATTAGCGGTGGAATAAAATCCATCGCTAATTACCAATTTTCTTGTAGTGAACAAATAAGAAATTCAAATTAAATATGGATCCAAACCACTTAAAGATTAAATTAAAATTCAATTACAATTAGGGACCTTTATGTAAAAGGGATAAATAACATAAGTAATGAAAATAAATAAGATGATAAATATTTCAACCACTATGGATTAGGAATATTCTATCTAATTGCATGAAGACACTCCTTTGTCATGCTCCTCGGGTTGGAAAAAACGCTACCTTGAGTTAGAATCTTTCTAGCCTCGTTCTTGTAGAAGCCCAATCAAGACTATCCAGTTCAAACCATTCAACCCATTTCCTAAGTTCATGTTGACTATAACCCTATCTAGACTCTTCCCTTTGAGTCATCCAGAACATCAAGTTTCTTTGAATAGATTTTTTTTTTTTTTTTCATACAGGTCTGTCAGATAACCACATGATCACCCAACCACACGTGAGGCTAAGAATGATCCTCTATGGCCAGCGTGATCCAAAGATTATTAAGCCACTAATAACGATTATGCAATCATGATTCATTCACCAAACTTGGGTTCTTGTCTCCTTAGTGCTAAAGGAAATAGAGTTATGATCGTATAAAACAAATCCTATTCAAGAACCTTGCTCTTTCAATAGCATATGGGTCCTTAATTGGTTCTATTGTCTTTAGCCAAATTCAATATACAATATTTGACTTGATCAGTTCTGACATAAAGGAATCAATGCTTGATGTTAAAAAGCTTCGAATGTGTACACGAGCATGGGGAATTACTTTTGTAGTAACTTTCCCAAAACAGATGAAAAAGATGCAGAGTCATGAACGTAAATATATATTAATTTCTGATGGTTCTCTACGTTACGATCACAACTTCCATTTTCAACAATTATTGCAGTATCTCCCTTGCCAGTAACATCCATAACCAAACTAATGTTCTCTAGTTTCTTAGGAGTTCCCAGCAGATTCGGCAGCTTGTTCAATAACAATACATCTTCTTAGTAGCAGCAGCAACTTCAACGTGTTTCTGCAAATATACCCATAGCTCTTCCATAAATAGTCTCACATTTTTTTAGATCAAAAGACATAACTTTAGAGCAATACATTACCGAAGTATGAAAAAAGTGGTTTTCTCTTTATCATTGACACCTAACTTAATTTGGTTGCATTCCTCATGCATTGTCTACCAAGACATCAATATATGGCAACGTAAAATCACCCTTTTGTATTTGCTTTATTTTGATCACAAAAATTCACACATATTCTAATTTTGCCATCTTCTTTTTTCATGATAACTATATTTGATATCCGCTAAATATATTCATGTAATGCCTAAGGCCTAACAGGGAGCCGAGAGTACTACCGCACTCGTCTCACACTTGAAAGAATAAGACAATACACTATGTCCGCTACCCTAGATCTTTATAACAATACACAACAAGATTTCCTTATTCGAGTTTAAAATTTAAGGCTTCCTAAACTTTAATATTTATAGATAACATTTTTTTGTGCAATCTAAACCATTTATAAATAGCCTATACCATTTCATTTTCATTCTTGGATTAAAACCAACATATGCATAAATCAAACCTAAATCCATTCAATAAATTTCAATGCATCCATAATTAAATTGACTTAGTAACATATCCAAAATTGACAAACATTTCATTATCCTTTAATCTCATCAATACACAAACACACACACACATGCGCGCACACACACACGTATACACATCTAAAATTACAAAAGATCAATATATACAACTCAAAATGGCCAAATCTAAGCAATTACCAAAAGTGGTAAAAAAACTAGAAGGGCTTAGCCTTCAAACTTTAAATCTAGACCTATAATACATGATTTGACAACCTCGGCTCATGACCAACATCCTTAATGCATGTAATTGATCCTTAAGCATTGCTTTGCTCACTTACACCATAAGACAAAATAGTGAGCTAAAACTCGGTAAAAGTAACTATGCATGACAATGTCTAGTATCATCAAGATTAAACCAACCATGAATACAATAAACATAACATGACAAGGCCAAGTATTATGAAGCCTAAACCTACCGTGAACCCAATTCGAAGAACCTCAATTAATCATCAAATCTAAGTTTCATCAAACCCGAATAAAATTAAGTAATTCCATAGACATAAGTCAAATTCCTCATATGATACAAACATACAATCTTCCATTATACCTACTTTGACCGAATCATCTCTCATCCACATAACCCTACAATTATTCATCCAATCAAGCCAAGCAACCCTAAGCAACTAAATCCATCAAACAAGCTGAATTCACCAAGTAATAACAACAAAATCCATCATCACCAATACCATCCATGATCCCAACAATAAGTCCAATAAGCGTAAGCCAAAGCCAAGACTCCAACAAGCGTAAGCCAAAGCCAATACTAGCAAGTTTCCTCAAGCCATTCAATAAACAAGCCCAAAATTGAATCACAACAACATTCCTTAAGTGTTTAGTTTAACTAAAGACATAAAATCATTCAATTAACCAAGCATGGCCGAATTCATTATGCAATCTAAGTCATCCTACATTGACACCATCAACCAATGATTTAACCATCATAATTCAAGCGACCTCAAGCAAAACCTCTCCTAGATAAATCATCCATCATCACCATCATCATTTAATAATCTAAACCAAATCAAGTAACAACAAGCATAATCAAATAACATCAAGCATACACTAAAGCAAAGACCATCAATTATTCAACAAACACCAAAGCAAATAGTCGATGACCTCAAGTAGTTACCTAACCAAAGTCATCCATTAACACCTAAGTGGCCAATTATCCCATATACATATGTATACAAAACTATGTAACCTAACTCTAGCTGAACCAATAACCATTAGCATAATCATTTAATCAACAAGCCAAACCAAAAACAAAAACCATCCTTTAAGTGTTCAATTTATCCAATGACAGAAAGTCATTTAACTTAATCAAGCATAATTGAATTCATCATGCTCCCTCACAAGCAATCTAATCATCAAAACCAAGTAGCAACAACATTCATCATTGAATAACACAATTACTCAATCAATAAGGCTATTCGAATTCAATCATAAGTAACATAATCCCACATCAACACAACTATCCAAACCAAGTAACCGCAAGCAAACCAAATCCATCAAGTGACAATAACATCATTCAATACATAAGTAAAACCAAATTACAAAAAGTATATTCAAAGCCATAACCACCAAGCTTCCTTTAACCATGGAATTGATAAGCCAAAGCTGAATGTATTAAGCAACAACACTATAGCTTAATACAACATTCCATCATTCAATCAACAATTAATTACTTATCCATGTGTACAATCATTAATTTCATACGTATCAATCACCATAATCATGTATATTCATCAATTAAAGTTAACCATCAATTAGTCACATAGCCTAAACCTAAGAATTTCTAAGTTTCGTAAGAAAACCACATCATTCATGCTAAATAAACAATTAAACACATACCCATCATTAATATAATGACCAATATCTAATTAATTGCTTACAAAATCACATCATAATCTAAAGTCACCACTTAGTAACTAGTCCAAACCCTATAATTTCTAAATTTACATGAACACATCATTAAAAAAATTCAATCAACAATGAGGTACAATACTTTAACATATCATTGGTCAATCATTCATCAATTTTACAATCAAAGCATTAATTGCACACAATTCATTCGAATGCATATTTAGAAACCCTAGGCTTCATAAGAACCCAAATCATCAAATCAACACAATAATTATCTAAGTCTTGTAGTAAGTTAAAGTTACCTTTACCTTAGATTTGATTGGAGTAGAAATCACCTTAAAAAATCTCAAATTTGCACCTCTCTTCCTTGCTTAAACTCTTGACCAAAAATAGTCCAATCTTCTTCTCTAAGCCAAACTCCTTTCTCTTGGTAATTCTTTTTTCATCTCGGCCAATCTTCCTTCCATTGAGAAATTCAACTCCTCTCTTATTGTTCATAGCTCTCTCTCAATTTTTTAAGATCTCAAATAGATAGAAGAAATGATAATTGAAAACTTAGCTCTCTCCCTATTTTTATTTCTCTATTGGTCGAATCTCTTCCTCTTGGCGATTCTATAAGGATCCGGCTCTCGGCCAAATCTTTCTTCTTAGCTAAATTCCTTTTTTCTCTTGATAATCTTCCTCTCTCTTGAGAAATTTTAGGTTCCCTCATTTTTATCTCTTTCTTCCTAGCTTTCTTTCTCTTTTAAGTGTTCAAGTTCTCTTAGAAAAAGATGGAGGCAAATGAAAACTCTAAAAGAAACTTTTCCCCTTCTATTTCTCTCTCTTGGCCAAACTATATGGACCAAAATAGCCTTAATGGGGAACAACTCCTTAGGTTGTTGTTCATACTTAGATATTATAATTTAGGTGGAACTTCTAGTTAGGATATTATTTCCTAGGTTAATACATGTTTAGGTCACTAATTAAATTTAAATCCTCAATTATACATGTACAAAAATTGTTTAATTAAACCATATTTTTTAAGTCTTTAACTTATCAATTAATTCACTATTCATACATAACACTTGGTAATATAAACATGAAAAGCTAAACCCTTAGTAATGTAAACAAAAGCATAATATCAATGCACACATAAAACTCAAGTTTCATGGAAACTCAAAACATAACCTTCATATGTAGTAACCAAGGAAACACACACATATGAGGCATAGGGATGTTCAAGGATGTGGGTGTTACATCCTCACCCCTATAAAAATTACGTTCTCGAAATTTACCCCGTTCAACTTTCTTACGTCGTGAGTTCTAGTTAGCTACTCCTCATATCATCATATACACTTTTCCTAGTACTTTTGTTATGGGATTTTCTTTAGGACAATCTCTTACCAAATGCTCAATCTCATTACAAGAGTACAAAATATTGGTACCATATAAATAATTCTCGATATGTTTTCGGCCACACTTGAAGCAAGTTAGCTTGTCTTATACTTCTATCCTTGGCCGTCCTACAAAAATATTTGCCATCTTTGCACCATTTGGCTATGCCTTCAAAATTGATTTATTTCCATAACTCGCTTAGTGAAGTTTTTTATAACTAATGGTCTCGTGGCTTGCTATAACTATGTCAACTCTTTTTGGTCTCCTCCTATTTCTAGTGCCTTGGCGACCATGTCACTATAACCATCTATATACATACACATTAGAATGCATACCTCGGGTTTTAGGCCCCCTAAAAAATGGCCCCTCTTTTGTGCAAGCATCGTGTAAAATAGAGGTTGCAAATCGATAACTATGCTTAAACATTTTAGACATATTCAACCATTGACATTTCCTCCTACTCTAACTTTATGAACTCTTGAATTTAGTTTGACTTCACACTATTGGAGAGGAATTTCTCATTGACTACCCTTCAAAATTATTCCCACGTAACGTTAGGCACATCCAATGAAACCATCGCCAATTCCCACCAAATTTGTACTTTATTAACTAGTATGAATATTGCATAAGACACTTTGTCTTATCTCTCATTACCATATGCTTAAGGATCATCTCCAAGGAGCCTATACATTCCTTAACAACCATAGGATTACATTTGCCCATAAATAAATTTGGGTTGAACTTCATGAATCTCTCGACCATGTTAACCCTCTATGGTGGCCTTATTACTACTAGTGGTTGTTGCATGGCTATTAGGACTCTTATCTATGGATCATCCCTCCGTTGTTACTCGTTGCATCATCTCTTGTTTCTTTTGCAACAACCTAAGCATCTATTTACTCAAAACCTCATTATCCATAAACCTACCATTTTCCTCTCTATTTGTGGCTTTCATGCTTGTTCTTGCACCATGATAGTTTTCCCTCCCTCTTTCACTTGCCATCCTATCCTTATTCTCACACATTCACACAAATGCCATAATTCATACATCAATATCAAACATATCCAATAAACATCAATAATGTCATATAACTCATGAAATAAATATAACACATAACCATCAATCATGTTTGCCAAAATTAGATAAAAAGTTCACATTCAAGTAATTTAAACAGCTTACTTAATGATGATGTTATCGAGCTTTAGTTTGCATATACTATTTAGGCCTACTAGTGAAATTGATTTGATACCACCTTTGTAATGCCCAAGGCCCAATAGCGAGCCGAGAGTGCTATCGCATTATCTTACACTTGAAAGTGTAAGTCAATGCACTATATCCTTTATCTTGGATCTCTATGACAATGCATATAGGAATTTTCTTATTTGATTTAAAGTTTTAAACATTCTAAACTTTAACATTTATAGCTAACAATTTTTTTTTGTAACCTAAACTATTTATAAACATCTTATATCATTTCATTTCCATTATTGGGTTAAAACCAACATATGCATAAATCAAACCCAAATCCATTCAATAAACCTCAATGCATCCATAATTAAATTGAGTTTGTAACATATCTAAAGTTGACATAAATATTTTATTATCCAAAATCACCAAAAGATCAACCTATAGAACTCAAAATGGCTAAATCTAGGCAATTACCAAAAGTGGCCAAAACCTAGAATAGTTTAGCCTTCAAACTTTAAATCTGGACCTATAGTACATGATTTGGAAAACTCTATACCTTATGGCCAGCATCCTCAATGCATCTAACTGATCCTTAAGCATTGCATTGTTCATTTACACCATAAGATAAAACAGATCGACTAAAGCTCGGTAAATATAACTATGCATGAACACAATTAAAACCATTATTTTTCATGTTTGAAATTCTTTTATGTGTTTCGGATGCACCCTACTGAATGTATATAAATTTAGCCCTTTTTAACCATAAAGGCACATAAAAGCCATAAAAGCTCTAGACATGTTCGATTCAATGAACCTCACAAAGGGTTGATCATTCTTCCTTATCCTTCTTAAACAAGTTTAGCAATGCATGTGTCCTCATAAAACCATGTACATGTCCTTTCTTGAATGCTTGGAGTAATGACATAAAATATTTCATGGTATGAATACAATTAAAATACACACACTCAGCCATGACATGAACATAAATCATGTAAAACCATCGCTCGAACACAAGCATAACCATAAACATAAACCATATGACATTAATCCATTCATAAACAAGTTGAATTCACCAAGTAACAACAAGCACAATCCTTCATTATCAATACACTCAACAATCTCAACAACAAGTCTAACAAGTATAAGCCAAAGCCAAGACTAACAAGTTTCCTCAAGCCATTCATTCAACAAGCCTAAAACTAAATCACAACAACATTCCTCAAGTGTTCAGTTTAATCAAATTACAAAATCATTCAATTAACCAAACATGCTTGAATTTATTATACAAGCCTAGTCATTCTACATCAGTACCACTCACCAATCATTTAATGATCACAATTCAATTCACCTTAAGAAAAGCCTCTCCTAGCTGAATCATCCATCATCACCATCATCATTCAGTTGTTTAAACCAATACAAGTAACAACAAGCATAACCGAATAACATCAAGCATACACCAAAGCCAAAATCATCAATTATTGAATAAACACCTAAAAAAATGATCAAGTAATCTCAAGTAGCTACCTAACAAAACTTATCCCTTAACACCTAAATGGCCAATTATCAATTTCATACATACCAATCACCTTAACCACTTATCCTAAGTCTTGTGTGAATTGAAGCTACACTTACTTTAGGTTTGATTGAAGTAGAAATCCTCCTAAAAGTTCTAAAATTTTCACCTCTCTTCTTTCCTCAAACTCTATGCCAAAACATCCTAATATTCTTCTCTTAGCCAAACTCCTTCCTCTTGGCAATTCTCCTTTCCTCTCGACCAATCATCCTTCCCTTGATAAATTTAGCTCCTCTCTTATTGTTCCTAGTTCTCTTTTAAGTGTCTAAGCTTTAAAATTGACGGAGGAAATAACAATTGAAAACTTAGCTCTCTTTTCCTTTTAATTTCTCTCTTAGCCTTTTCTCTTTCCCTTGGCAATTCTATTCGATTTGGCTCTCAGCCAAATCTCTCCTCTTAGCTAAACTCATTCTTTCTCTTAGCAATCTTCTCTCTCTTGAGAAATTTTGGGTTCCCTTGCAATAGTGATTGATCAAAAGATGTGAGACAAACACTAATGTACATAAATGATATCACTAAATGTCCCAAGTCATGGCATTCTTAAGAATGGACATTGACAAATGCGGATAGACTTGTGAGTGTTATGCTTATGCTATATGATAGTAGTAGGAGATCTCACACCTATTGGCATGGTGATGCCAAAGCAAGCACTTATGTGATTTATGTTAGAGAACATGTCATTGAACTTAACTCATCATGAGAACCTATTTCATTTTAATGTATCGGAATCTCATACAAGATAGGAACAAATGGTCCTTAGACTCATCACGATTATCTCATTGGAGGACTTACGCACTTTAACACTCATTTCGATGAACCCATTCATTGATTAGATGTGGGAAATTTTTTGGATACACTAGGAATCTAATGGAGGTAGGTGTATGACTAAGATAGGACATGTCATTCATTTTATGCTAAAGGAGTTATCACATTGCACTTCGATAAATGTCCGCTCAAGAAATCTATGGCTATAGTAGGAGTACATTAATAGAGCATAGTTGGTTTACTCTAAACGTTAAGACATTTAGGAGTTGAAGAAACTTATGTGATCATAATCAAACAAGACTAATAACCAAGTTTGAGATTACACTATGATAAGTTGACATGATGATTGAATTGTATGTTAACAATGCTCATGAAAGGTAATAATGGATTAACTAATCTTCCTAGAGATTGGGTAGCCATGATGCCTTGTTAGTGGCCAATCTTGATTTATGTATCAAGAGATTAAAGAAGAGTATTTTATTCTTGATACATTGCCAACATATCTAGGAGCCTATTAAGTCACAAGCATAAGTTTAAGTATTCACATTACAAATGAGAAGCAAGGATATTGAAAAAAGTTTCCTATTATAAAAGTTTCCTATTTAGGAAAGAGTTTCCAAAATAGAAAGGTTTTAAACATATATAGGTTTTTATTTTAGAAATCGACAACTCCTCATCCTTAGAGGATAAGGAAGCAACAATCTAGAGTCCTTTATGAACTCAAAGCCGTTACTTTTCTTATCCTTGGAGGTTAAGGAAGCTATCCTATGAATATATATGAGGGAGAGGAAAAATTTTGCTAAGAATAAGAAAAAGAAGAAGGAGAAATTTCGACTAGCTTTAAAAGTCACCTAGTGGCACACGGCCAAGAGAGAAAATAAAGGAGAAAATTGTTTTCTCCTAAACACTAGAAAGAAATACTTTTTTCTCCTTCTTTAAAGTTGTCACAAAGTTATCCGAGATTGATTTCTAGAGAAAATACCTAATCGGAAAAGGTAGAGCTAGCACCCTATTAATTTTGAGTGCTTCTTAGTGGATACTTGAGCTGCGTGGATCATCAATAGAGGCTGGACACTTGGACGACTAATCAAAGAAAAGAAATTTAGATCCGCGCTACAAAAGGTAATCCTTCACTTTAGCTTATTATTCATGTATGTATGATTAGTAGATTCAATGGCATGATCTTGGGACCTTAGATGGAGGAAATGTTTTTTTATTTATTTCGCACCTCCATAGGATGCATGATCCTTCAACCGAACACCCGGATGGCTTTTCTAAAAACTAATTTAGATCACGTTATAAGAGGTATTCTTTACTTATAGCCTATTATTCATGTATGTATAGTTAGTAGATTCAACGGCTTGATCTTGGGGCTTTAGAGGGAGGAAATTTTTTGTTTATTCCACACCTCCATAGGATGCATAATCCTTTAGAGTCAAGTCCAATGATATGTTTTCTAACATTAATCACCTAAGTGCTTGCTTTGGTATTACCATACCAATAGGTATGAGATCTCTTACTACTATCTTATAGCATGAGCATAACGCTTATAAGCCTAATCGTATATAGTCAACGTTCATTCTTGATAATGCTACAATTTCGGACATTTGATGATATCATTTAAGTGTATTAATGTTTGTCTCATATCTTTCGATTAATTATTAATGCAATGGCCTATCTAATTCTATTCAAGTAAATATAAATACTAATAATTAATACAAAAAAATCTTTCATTAATAAAATAAATAGTGCACTATTATAATAAGTCAAACCTATCAAAACATAGTTGGATCTTGAGCACCTATACTAACAATCTCCCTCTTATACTAGAGCCAAATAACTATGTCCCTTATTCTCGATGATCGAGTAAAGGTCTCATATTTTAGCCGTAAAAAAGGCTTAGTCAAGGGGTCAACTATATTATCATCAATGTGGACTTGTTCTATCCTTATATCACTATGATCGATAATCTTTCTAATCAAGTGGTAGCGTCATCATACATGCTTAGACCTTTGATGAAACCCGGGTTTCGTTTTTGTCATGTTGCAACACTATTAGATTAATAATTATAGGAACCCCTATAGTTGGCCATCAAGCTATGTGACATTGAAAGAAATTGTTTTGAATTTTTTCATCCTAAAACTCTTACTATCATGTCAATGTATTTTCCTTGGGAGACCCTCACATTCTATGTGATTTATTTCTATAGATCTCGACTTTTAGAATGTAGGCTACCCTTCCATGTCATATATTGAGAAATTCTTGAATACCTAATTTTTTTATAGATTTCAACACGATAATATTATTTTCAAGAAGTACTTTATTTATTTTTCATGTAAAATAATAATGAATAGTAGGCTCCCACTAACCTTTTGTGTACATAAGATTCATCTTTGTATTATGAATAATCAAACTCTTTGATTATTTTATCAAAACATCGAATATAGTTCCTAAAGGCATGCTCAAGTCCATAAATAAACCTTTGCATTTTGTAAATCTTATTTGCATATTCTTTGAAACCATTAAAGCGTGTCATCTACACATCCCTTTCGTTTTTCATTTCTAAAAGTCAATGTCTAACATTTTTTATTTCATGAGTGTTAGCTTCATCATTCTTTTAGGGTACACATCACCATGTGTTGAGATAAGAAAATCATATCTTTTATTTTTTATGAACTCGTTTTAGACTTATGAAATTGTTATGAATTTATTTGTAGGGTAGTATAACATTTTGTAACCAATCTACTTGGGGTTCTACTAGTGGAGTGTCAATTTGTGAGTACTCGAATCCGATTAAGTTCAAATTTCCTTCCATTGTTTCCAACATCCATAAATTTCTTCTCAAGAAATATAGCATGCCTAGTCACAAAAAACACTTTCATTACCTAAAAAAGATAATTAGCAATGAATTAATTCATCACTAATTGCCTATATTTTGTCACTAAACGGGGTTAGCGATAGAGCAATGATATAACTTACGTCCATCATTATTTTGGTTATCGTAAATTATTTATGATGGAAATTCCATTTTGTCGTAAAGTTTAGTGATGAAATTTTCGTCTCTAATCTGAAAAAATTCATTGCTAATGTTTTCATAGGACATGTCCTTTCTTTTGTAGCTATCCATTGCTATTTTTGTCGTTAAACAATGATTGAAACTTTTTCGCTAATATCCATCGCTAATTTTATCATCGCTAGTCCGTGGTTATTCTATCATTAAATGTAAAGATAAATTTATCACTATTTTGTTGTTAATTGTTTTGGTAAAAATAAAAAAATAATAATATTGTTTTTTGTTTTTAAATTATTAATGTTGCATTTAATAATTAATAATTAATATTATATTTAATAATTAACAATTATAAGTAATAATGTATATATTCAATAATATTAACAATACCATTCCGGAGTACATTCCATGAAAAAAAGAACAAAGTGACTAAATACCTTATCACTCATTCCTCGCTCGTCTAATCCGATATCTTCCTCCCGATACTATGTGGAGGACTCGATAGGAGGATCTACTAAAGGATTGACTAGAGCTTGAATGGGAGGCCGAGTGAAAGGAATAGTAGGCTTTTAACTAGTTGATGGATCTACAGGTACTCTAGTTGTTTGTGCCAAACTAAGTACTAAGGATGCCATTGAGTTGTACCGAGATTTTAAACTATAAATAGTCTAATGTTTCTCCGAGATCTAGCTTCGTTGCTCTAAGATCTAGCTTTGGAGCTCATTTTTTTATCAATCGCATCCCATTCATCGCTTTCTTCATAGCTTTATAGTCTCTCCGAAGCTCTTCGTTAGCGGGTCGACGATGTAGTACGACATCGTAGAGTAGAAGCCGCTGCCACTTGACTAGAACGGATAATGCACCGACTATGTACCTAGACCATAAAAACTTTTCTTTTCACCAATAGCCTCAAGGTATGCGATATTCTAGTAAATCTCTAGTTCCATGATTCTTATTGCCATTTGAGTCGAACTCGCCTCCTAAATGAGCTACTCCACATGGTCTTGCGTAATCAAAATAATGATATCATCATTATACACTACAAGAAATATCAAATTTAGAAATGAAACTCTTTCCTATGAATCCATTTTCATCCCCAAATACGAATATTCCTTGACAAAAAACTTATTTCGTCCTTAAATTATTGGTGCCTAATTTTTTGCTTCGTGCCTAGCTTATTGCACACACTAGCTATGAAAATGATTTAGTTTGGGATGAATTATACTATTTTTTGATGAAAATATATGTCTTAAAATGTTAAGTTATTTAAGGATGAAATCTATTTATCTATTTGGGACAAAAAGAAAGTTGTCCAAAAATGCTAGGTATCTACATGGATGAAAAAGAAATGTCACCTATATTTGAAATAAAACATTAAACCCTAATTTTGGTAAAGGACCGTATGCCATGATGACAAAAGCTTTCCATAAATTCTTGACAGAGTAAAATACCCATAAAACCCATAAAATCTTGCCGAGTAAAACACCCATAAAAACCGGAAAATCTAGTAGCTAAATTAATACCCATAAAATCTATTTATTGTGATTTCCGCTTTGGCATTATTCCTCTTCTTTCTCATTCAAGTCGGAGATACTAAGAGCAGTACATTAATGGTGGATTCAATATAGCATCATTAAAGATATTTGCCAAAGTAGTGGCATTCGTCTAATTAACTCGGTAGGTAAAATAGGCTCTTATGACTCGGTCTTTCGACGAGAATAATGAACTTGTGGCAATCCCTTAAAGGTTACCTTCTATTTCCTTTCTAAACCGTTGTTTGATTTCTTAATTTCTTTATTGCTATAAGTTCTTCTCTCCAAGCATAAACATATAGTAATATTCGAATGGGATTATTTTTTTTTGTTTTTGTTTTTTGAGATGCATTCCCCTCGGATGACTTGTATGAAAATGGTTGTTCATGAATGTGAAAACATATTGCTACCGCTAATTAATTAATATCACTTTCACTCTCGAATCTTCTACTCTTTTCAATTTGGGCTTTTCCATAGATTAGGTATATTTATATCATAAAAATGTACTAGTAGTGCCAGCAACCATTACCATTTTTGAATTTTTTATTTGCATTACACATCATATTAACTAAAATGATGAAGATATATGATGCAATGCGCTTCAAATTATAATCTATTTTATCCCAATGTCCGATGTTGCATCACCATAAGTAGGTCATCTCAATATCCTTGTTTTGAATTTGAGCTAAAATGATAAGTTTTTTAGTTGGTTTCGTGTAACAACCTCGTTGAATATGGTATGTGCATCAAATTATATGATCAATTTATTTTTCTTTGATTGAATAGTTTTAGATGATTCATACAAGCAACAAAATGTGGGAATGGGATTATCATATATCTACTATTAATTTAAAACCAGAGTTGACTTTGATCAAATAAGTGGGCTAATGAATTCAAATGAGTGGCTCTTTAAAAAAGGATGTAGAGCTTGTTTACAATATAAGGAAGAACTTAAATTGGTTAGTTTTTATAGCGTTGACTAATATGTTGTTAAGTATTCTTTCCGATGGTTTACTACTCGAGTTTAAGGTTAGCAATTATACTAAAGTTAAAAATCAAGTTTCATTAGTTGTATAACTATTGGGATGATGATCTCTACATTAACATTTTCATAAGGAAATCATTCAAGCAGTTCTAAGCATTCCTATTTTTCACTTGTAAAGAAAGAGTTATTGATTTCATAATGTAGAAACTCTTTTCATTTATGCCAAATGTGTGTAATTTCTATAATCATGTGCTAATATTAGTCTCAAATTGTTTTATTTTTGGGTTTTTCTTGTTGTTGTATTTCAATATATACAAAATCAAGCAATAAATGCCTCGGATTACCAAATCGTACCCATATGTTGATATCAATCTCAATTTTTTTGAATGATATCGAACTGGTTGTAACTTTGAACATGTTGATTTACATGTTGATAGTGGTGTTATCTTTGGTTTTTTGTAACATGTCATGCTTTGTACACATTGTAGGCGGTGTAGTTACAAGTATAAGAACCATTGTCATTAGCATTAGTTATGGAATCTCCCATGTATGTAGTGCTAAGAGTGAGAAATATAGTAGAGCCATGTTGTGTGGATGGGCTAAAGTTGTCCGTGTCAACATGACCTCCCATGTATGTTGTGTTGCTTACTCGGTTTGAAACTTTTGAATTATTTAGCAACAATAATTTTAGGAGAATACATGGTTTATTATTGGTTTGATTCATGGATGTGCTTGGATTTTTAACGAGTTATGAGACTAACCTATTGTTAACTTAACTTTTAGCTATCTCCTTCATTTATTTAAGCGGAATTGATTAGGCAAGATGCAAAGTCTCTATATTCAATTAATTTATTAGAATGTGATTAGGCAAAGTTCATGGCTTTTGGTGAATCCATGTTTTGCAATTTTTCTAACACATAATTATGAAAATGGGAGCTCTTTTATTATGCTTTAATTTGTTCATTTGTGTAGTTGATGTTTTAGAATTATAAACACAGGTAGCCTAATTAGGTCATGCATGAACCTTTTTTTTTTTTTTTTACATTAGACATCATGTTAAATAAAATGATGAAGATATATCATGCAGTATGGTTTCGGGATGATGTGCTTTTGATGTTTTTTTATTAACTATAATTCTCATTTATATATATATATATATATATATATATGGAGCAACCAATCCAAGCCTATGCAATTCACCTACTTTCTTTGACTTATCAAAAGGTTTCTTGGTCTATGCTCGACTAAGGTATGCTTCAATTTCATGCTTTAAAAAATTATTGTACATTTGTATGTTGAACTTTCCTTTATTTATGCATGTGCTTCTATTTCACGCTTAATCGGAGATGCGGTTATTCCTACTCGCTATGATTGGTCTAAGAGTCGCTTTGATTACTTGTGCTATTTTGAGTTGCTTTGATTATTTTTGTGTGTGCTTCTATGTCCTTTTTTTACTAGATATTGATGGTTATTGTGGTTTAACATGGGACTACTTAACCCACTCCACCACCTCCTTTCATCTAACTTAGAAGTAGCATTAATTACAGCAATCGTATGTTCACCCACCCCACCACCCCTTTTCATCTCTCCGTATTAGTAGTAATATGGTACGATTAACGATAGTTGCATACTCCCATGGAATATTATGACAATATGGTCCGATTCATATTGTAGTAGCAACAATATCCAAAGCGGAACATTATTCTTATATCAAACATACATATTTCATTTTTCAAGAATATTAAGTGCTTCTTCTTTTTCTTTTTTTGAAGAAAAAGAATTAACTCGCTCTCATTTGTGCATCATTTCGGTGGTACAAAAATTTTGGCATTTTCTAACTAAAGTATATACCTAGTGTATGACGTATGGTTTTATCTATTCATAAGCAATGCATTATAACTTATTAAAGTATGTATTTGATCTTTTGTGATAGGCATTTAACAATGGATAAGACTTGGATGAAGGAAAGAAAATAGTCAAATTGATATATAGAAGGATTTAAGTCTTTTATGAAATTCGAGAAAGATAATCTAGGAAAAGTGTGTGGAAATAGGTGGCCATGTACAATTATATAAATTTATATGTTAAGAGTCAAAATATGGTTTATGATCATCTATTAATTCGAGGGATAGATATGGATTATACTCGATGGATCTATCATGGGAAACACTCTAATTTTGATGCTAGATCTAAGACTTGTTCCGGTGACCATAATGATGAATTTTATAATGGGATGACACCTAATGATGATGAAGAGGATGATGGAATTAATGAGATGTTAAATGACTTTAAAAACTTTAGAAGCAATTATATAGGAGATGACACAAACCATAGAGCCAAGTCTTTCAACAAATTATTGCATAAAGCACAATAAGAATTATATCCAAGTTTTTCAAAGTTCACCTCATTGTCATTCATAGTGAAATTGCTCCATTTGAAGGTGTATAACAAATAGAGCAATAAATCATTTGTCATGTTACTTGATTTACTTAAACAAGTTCTACCAAGTGGTGAGACACTTCCAAAATGTCATTATGAGGCAACGAACATATTGCATGAGTTAGGATTAGGGTATACCCCTATACATGCTTGTAAATATGATTGTGTTTTATTTTGGAAAGAGTATGAATCACATGAATCTTGCCCTAAATGTGGTACCTCAAGATGGAAAATCAATGATAGTTTAGGCAAGAAAATTCCCCATAAAACTTTACGACATTTCCTTTTAATGCCTAGGCTTTAAAGGTTATTTATGTTATAGAGATGAGGTGGCATAAGGAGAAGCATGTTGACGATGTTGTGTTAAGACATCCAACCGATGGTATGGCATGGAAATATTTTGATGGAAAGTTTTCATGGTTTTCCCAAGATTCTCGTAATGTATGGCTTGGCCTAGCAACTAATGGTTTCACCCCTTTTGGAAATATGAGTAGCTCCTATAGCTTGTGGCCAATCATTCTTGTTTCGTATAATTTACCACCTCGAAAATGCATGAAAGAAAACATTTTTATCATGTCACCGTTAATCCCAAGGCCTTATGCACTAGGAAGGGATATTGATGTTTTCATGAAATCTTTAATTGATGAGTTAAAGGAATTATAGGAAGCTTATGTTAGAACATATGATGTTTCAAGTGGATAACTTTTCCATATGCATGCTGCTATAGCGTGGGCAATAAATGATTTTCTCCGAATAAGGTAATTTGTCCGGATCGAGTACAAATGGCTATATGGCTTGTCCCGTATGTAATCAGCAAATTTGTTCCTATAAGTTAAGAAGTGTAATTAGTTATATAGGATATTGTGAATTTTACCAAAAGATCATAGTTGGAGAAAAAGTAAAAATTTTGGTTGGAAGATTGAACATCGATTGCCTTCTATGGAGTTATTAGGAGATGATATGTTACGTCAATTAAAAAATCTCAAAGATGTTAATTTTGAAAAACATCTAACAAATAAAAAGAGGAAGCGTACTCCCTATTAGTTAAATTGGACCAACAATAGTATTCTTTTTTAATTGCCATATTGGCATACACTTAAGTTAAGACATAATGTAGATGTGAAGCATATTGAGAAAAATATTTATGAGAATATTTTAGGAAAATTGTTCGGTTTGGATGAGAAAAATAAAGATACATTCAAGGCTAGACAAGATTTAGAGGATATGAATATAAGAAATGACTTGCATTTGGTGAAAAGAAGTGATGGCGGATATATGGTACTAGTAGCATGTTATGTGTTATCTTAGGATGAAAAAAATTTTTTTATAAATTTCTAAAATTAGTGAAGTTTCCAAATTGGTATGCTTTGAATATTACTAGATGTGTGAATATAAGTGATGGGAAGATATCAAATTTAAAGAGCCATGATTGCCATGTTCTTTTACAACGATTGTTCCCTATTGGCATTTGTGGATGCTTGTCGAACGATGTTGCTAAGCCGATAGTTAAGTTAGGAGATTTTTTCAAATAGTAACGTAGTAGGACATTGAAGGTTGAAGATATTGAGAAGATGAGAATATATATTGTTTCAATACTTTCCAAACTAGAAATGATATTTCCACAAGCCTTTTTTGATGTAATGGTGCATTGGCGGTTCATCTATCATATGAGGCTATTCTTAGAGGTCCGAGTTCAATTTAGATGGATGTTTCTTATTTATGTAGTTAGAAATTACTCTTATCTATGAGTTTTTATTTCCTTCACTTGAATGTAAATGATGTTTAGCTGTAATAATTATTCTTATGTATGATTATTTATGGTAGATGTTTGGGGTCTTTAAAAAAGCTGTGCATAAAAAAGCTAATCCGAAGGTTAAATTGCTGAGGCCTAAATTTTTAGAGAATGTTTGACGCTTTGTTCCATGTATCTTCATGGAATTGAAACTTAATTCAATAGGCTAAAATGAAATTTTGATCTTTTAGGAGACGGTGGCTTGTTCATTTTTTCACTTAGGCTTCGACCATTTGGAGTTGTAAAATATGTTGATATTCCAACAAAGGAGCTTGAAATATGTCATTGATATATCTTAAACAATTGCATAGAAGTAGAGCCATACATTGAGTAAGTAAGTTTGTAATGTTGTTGAATTATCAAATTTTATTGTCGATGAATCGGCAATACACACCATTGATATGGAATAAATTGTTTAGGGCCCACTTAGAAGAGCTTATAAAGGAAAGTGAATTGGATGTGGAAGAAAGACATAAAAAAAGTTCTCTTTATGGTTTCAATAATGCCTAAGGACCTAATTACAAAATATTAAAACTTTTATAATAATTTTTTTGTTACATCATCTCACATTACCTTAATTACTTTGTCTTATAGATAATGCATTTATAGAATGAACGATCACAATAAGCTAGTGAGGCATTATATTTGTTAGCATACGAACCTCAAGTTTGTTTAAAGAAATATAAGGGTTGCATTGTTAATGGGGTTAGATTTCATATCAAGAATCATGATGGACAACTTAGAAGCCAAAATAGTGTTGTGGTAGTAGTAGCAAATCATTATGACAATATGGTCACCTTTTATGGGGTGCTAAGCGATATTATAGAGTTGGACTATATAAAAGATAGAAAAGTTGTACTTTTTAAGTGTGATCTGTTTGATCTTAGTAGAAAAAATCAAGCATACATGAAGATGGTAAATTTACAAGTGTTAATGTTTCTCGAACTTGGTATGAAGATGAGCCTTACATGTTAGCTTCGCAAATCAAATTTTTTTGTTTATTGTTGATGAGACAAAGTTAGGAAACAATTGGCGAGTAGTACAACAATTTCAGCATAGCCATGTGTTTGATGTGCTAATATTATAAGGTTAGATAAGGGATGATGATGAACTATCGGTCTTTAATGATGAAATATATCAACAAAATGAAATGCAAGATAGTGCGGATGTTGTGTTAGTATGGGTGCCCAAGATCCAACCATGTTTGAATGGACTTGAGTTAATGTACTATTACATCATTTATTTTAATAATAATAAAGAAATCACTCCATTAATTCTTATGTTTTATGTTGATAAATTTAATAGAATTAGATAGAAATCCTCATGATATGCATTTACAATAATGATTGATTGAAAGATGTGAAACAAACACTAATGCATATAAATAGTATCATTATGCATCCCAAGTTGTAGCATTATCAAGAGTTGATATTGACTATATACGGATAGACATGTGAGTGCTATGCTCATGCTATATGATAGCGAGTAAGAGATCTCACCTATTGGCATGGAGATGCTAAAGAAAGCACTTAAGTGATTTATATTATAGGACATATCACTAGACTTAAGTCGCCATGAGAGCCTATTTGGTTTTAGTTTATGGGAATCTCATATGAGATGGGTATAAATGGTCCATAGACTTAAAGTCATCATAGTTTTTTCATTAGAGGATTTATGCACTTTGACACTTATTTCAATTAATCCATTAATGGGTTGCATGTGGATGATTCATTGGGTGCACTAGAAATCTAATGAAGGTAGGTGTATGACTAAGATATGACATGTCATTCCTTATATGCTAAAGAAGTTATCACATTGTACATTGATAAATATACTGCTCAAGAAATCTATAGCTATAGTAGGAGTACACTAATAAAGCATAGTTAGTTTACCCTAAGAGCTAAGATATTTGAGAATCAAAGAAAACTTATGTGATTATAATCGAACAAGAATTATAACCAATTTTGAGATGACACTATGTAAGTTGACATGAGGATCTGAATTATATGGTAACCATACCCATAAAAAAATAATAATGGATTAATTAATCCTCCTAGAGAATTGGGTAATCATGATGCCTTACTAGAGGTCAATCTTGATTTATGTATCAAGAGATAAAAGAGGAGTCTTTTATTCTTGATACGTTGCCAACATATCTAAGATCCTAGTGAGTCACAAGCATAAGTTTAAGTATTCACATGATGAATAAGAAGCAAAGATATTGGAAAAAAATTTCAATTTTCAAAAGCTTTTTGTTTTAGAAAGGGTTTCCAAAATGAAAAGTTTTCTTAATTAGAAAGTTTCCTAAATTGAAAAGTTTCTTATTTTAGAAATCAGTTTTCTAATTTAAAAGATAATTCCAAATTTGGAAATAAATAACCTAAAATAAAAATGAGTTTCCTAATTTAGTTTAAAGGGTATTTTAGAAAATTATTTCCTAATGTGGATCCGCCTAAAATAATTTAAGATTATTTATTTGGATAGTCCAAATAAATTAATTGGGATAGAATGGTTTTATCTCATTAAGTTTAATTAAAAGCCTTAAGATATTTTAGTGGGACAATAAACATCAACCTTATTGGATAAGGATAAATATTTTAAAGATAATGATCAAAAGTCCACATGTAAAATAACTCCTCATCCTTGGAGGATAAGGAAGCAACAACTTAAGAGTCCTTAAGGGGACTCAATGTCACTCCTCCCCTTATCCTTGGAGGATAAGGAAACTCTCATATAAATATATTGGGGAGAGAGAGGTGTAGCAACATAAAAAAAGGGAGAAAAAAGGAAATTTGGCTAGCCCTAAAAGAATCACTAAGGCATACGGCAAAGAGAGAGAGAAAAAAGAAAAAAATAGTTTTCTCCAAAAACCCTAGCATACCATACTCTTTCCTTCTCTTTTAAGGTTATTACAAAATTACCCAAAATAGATTTCTATAGGAAACACTACACAAATTAGAAATGGTGAAGCTAGCACGCTATCGATTTTTGATGCTTCTATGTGCGTACTTGGACCGTATGGGTCATCAATAAAAGATGGACACTTGGATGGCTTTTCTACTAAAACAATTCAAATCTATGTTACAAGAGGTAATTCTTTATTTATTACTTTCAATTTATGCATGTATAGTTAGTAGATTCAATGGCTTGATCTTGGGTCCTTAGATAAAGGAAAATTTTTGTTTATTCCACACCTCTATAGGATGCATGATCCTTCAATTGGTAATAGAGCCTCCGTTGAATATGCCCGATTATAAATCTTCTATTTTTGGTATTTTATATTTTTATTAAACTAAATTTTGGGTCAAAATCAATGGAGGCATGCAAGGTCGATGTTAGACATCGATGCACACAAGCACAACAACCTCATTAGTTGGTTGTGTGCTAGGTGCACAATAGACCGGCCTATTGACTTACTAGGCCATATGCTAGGTGCACAACAAGCAAGCCCGTCGGCCTACCGGGCCACTTGCTAGTGCTTGGCCATAGGTTAGCACTCGGGCCAGGTTATGCATTGGGCGTGCGGTACTATGCCGTGAGCCACTAGCCAAGCACCCTCACACTAGGCTAATAGTCATGGGTAAGCATGCATGAGCACACCAAGCTAAGGGTTTTGCCATTAAAGCCTGTGGGCCCCTCGAGGCCTAAAAGCCCATGGGCCTAAAGTGAGCCCAAAACCCTAAAAGGCCTTAAAATTTAAATTTTGATAAATTTATAAAATTACCAAAAATATAGATTTATAATTGTTTTATAAATGAAATGTGTTTCATTAGTATGTCATAGATCAATATGATTGAAGCATGGATGAATGGTATAGATGAGTCAACCTAGTTTTATGAGTGAATGTTTGTAATTTTTGGAAAAATAAGACATGCGTGCCTCGTCTTCTTTATTATTCTATTATATTTCTCTTCTCATCTTACTCTCCTCCAATGTAACTCGAGATTTCTTAGTTCAAATAATGTAAAAATAGAATATATGAAGTAGAATAGATATAAGGAGAAGACACCAAGGAATGAAGACATTCATGAAGAATTTGTATTAATTTTTCACCTAGGAATTGACCCACTAGTCTCCTAATGGATCGAGGAGGCTAGTACTAGAAATCTATTACCATTCACTAGTCCTTGAGTCATACATGAGATGTATGTATATTGTGAGATCAATATTAGTATGCATGTTAGGAATAAAATTATTATTGTTTAGTATGCATGCTAGGATGAGACCAACCATATTAAATCCTTCAAATAAAATATTAAGTTAATTGCTTTTCAAATTATGAGGTGAGAACTCTCTTGGTTATTTTTGGCTTGTTAAGATAATTCAAGGTCACTCTTCCTTGAGGGAAATAAATCATGGGTCATGATATCCTCAAACCTTGGGTCTAACTTAAATGAGTTGTTGGGTTTGTTAAGATAACTCAATGTTCAATAAAATTATAAGTAAGGATTAGTATTCACATAAGATGTGATAAGATGAGGAGTTTTCATACCAATGAAATTAGGAATTACATTAGTTATAATTGGTAAGAAATTACCTACCTAATCTTTCATATATAGCTTATTGAGATAACTCAAGACTAATGCATGTTAAAGGATGGGATCCTAACCCACAAAGAAAATAAATCAAAATTTTTTCTTGAGTCCTATATATTAAAGGTTATAGAACGTGAAGAAAATAAAAGAAGAAAATATAGACTTTACTTCTTTAATTTATGCATTTTTTTTAGTTTATGTAATTTAATTAAACCAACTGTATGCTTTCTTTATCCCGTTAGATTGCATGGTATAATTGGCAACATATCAATACGATCGATCATTGATGGAAGTAATACCTTTAATGGTATAAACTTCCTTGATTGAGAAATAAATTTAAGGATAGTCCTCTAACATGAGAAAATCCTTTATACGATGAAGAAAGCTCTCCTAGTTGAGCCTCACTAGTTCAAGTTGAAACTTATGAAGCATGGATCAAACATAGAGATGATACGATCACTCGCTCGAGCATCATGCTTACTCGCCATGATGTTGGAGCATAAGTACCAACATAGAAGCTCATAAGCTTTTGACATCATCGCAAAGCTTAAAAGCTTATTTAAGAAGAATACTAGGCATAAGCCCTATAAGATAGCGAGGAAGCTTTTTAAAGCCGGAATGAATGAGGGTTCTAACATCAAAAGGCATGTCACTAAAATGATAGGTGATATTGACAAACTCATCGAGCTTGAATTTAGAATGGATTCTAAATTGTCCATTGACCTAGTATTGTAATTGTTGCCTTATAGCTTTGGATAGTTCATCATGAACTTCAACATGATGCACATATCAAAGACTCTTGAAGAGTTATTGTCCATGCTAAGGGAAGCTTAGTCTGAAATTAATAAGAAGAACAAAAGTTTTGTACTTCTTGGTAATAAGGAAAAGGGCATAGTAAAGGGTAAGAAAATGCCTAAGAAAAAGAAGAAGTCTTCAATTACGCCTATTGGAGGAGTGCAAAAACCTAAGACTCGGAATAGCCTAAAGGGTGCGAGTTGCTTTCATTACAACAAGAAAGGACATTGAAAGCGCAACTGCAAAGAGTACCTAGAATGGGTGTAAAAGAAGAGTTATACCACCACTTTAGGTATTTATATTATTAACATTAATTCTTTTACTTCTAACTTCCACCTCATGAGCATATGACACTATATGTGATGCTTATGTTTTTGAAATATATAGGAGTTTAGAAAAGGAAAGAAGAAAGCTTTAAGGGAAATTTTCTATATGACAACAATGAATTAAGGGTTGGACCTTAAATGTAAGTGTTGATGAGCTAGTACTACCATGTAGGAATGTGCGAAGACTCAATCATTATTATTTTACCGTAGACTAAAGATCTTATTTTTATTTCTAATTTTGAATAAGTATTTCATTTTTAAGAATAATGGTTATTTTAAAGATGATTTTTTATGGAAATATCTTGATAATGATTAAATGTTTTGTACATAACTCTCAAATGTAGAACATAAATACTAAAAGACTCAAATGATCTAAATAAATATTAATTAGTAAGCAACATCAAACTTGGTCATATAAGCGGGAATCTCATATCTAACCTACCTCTATAAAGGATATTTAGAATCATTTGATAATGTTTAAGGAGTTTTGTTTACTTGGCAAAGAGACATGGATCCCCTTTTAGTTGAAAAAGAGAAAGAGTTACTAATTAATAAAGACCTTATCTATAGAGATGTATATGGGCTTATGTTCACCCAAACAAGAGGAGAAAATGCTTTTCACATAACCTTTAATGATAATGGATCATGTTTTGATTATGCGACATAATTCCAAAGCATTTAAAATGTTTAAAATTTTAGACTTGAAAAGTCATATGAAGAACTAGCAAAAATATTAAAGCATGTCGATTAGATTGAGAAAATAAATACTTGAATGCTAAAATTTTAGATCACCTAAAGGAGAATGAGATTCACTATGGATAGCACATCTTAGACATTATCGATCCATAATGAGTCGAATTAATATCCTTATTTTTGGATAAATACTCCTTACTCGTAACATTTACATTAAATAGGATTCTAATTAAATCTATTTAAATAGATCGTATATGAGATATAGGAAAGGAAAGAAAATGAATTCATCTTTTCTTAAGATTTGAGGCTATAAAGTGTATGTCAAAAGGTTTGACAAAAACAAACTAAAGCCTAAAATCAATAAAGTGCTAAATTGTGAGATATCCAAAGTAAGACAAGGACAAATAACTTACCACTAGAATAAAGTGTTATTCATTACTAGGCATACTATATTCCTTATGAAGGAATTTATTGATGCTAAAACTAGTGGAAGGAAATTTATACTCAATAATATTTGAGTAGACTTACAAATTGAAATAAAGGAATCCTAAAGTATAATTATTACTAAGTGTTGTAACTCTCTCACAAAAAAAAAAAAATACACAAGAACTTCATAAGTTTAAAACAAATTCATCAAAAGACATAAGGATATGATCTTCTTGTCTTAACATATGGTGATGTAAGCCCTAAAAAGATGACGAAGCTAATACTTTTAAAATGATAATGTTAGATATTGATTCCTAGAAAAAGCAAATGAAAAGGATGTGTAGGTGACACAACTCCGAAGCTTCCTTAGAACATGCAAATAAGATTTACAAAATGCTAAGGTCTATTAATAGACCTAAGCATGCCTCTAAGAATAAAAGTCAATATTTTTATGAAATGATCAAAGAGTTTGATTATTCATAAAAAACAAAGATGAACTTTGTGTATATAGAAAGTTAATGGGAGCGTACTAGTCATGGTTATTCGACATAAAATTAGACCTTGACTATAATATCAACATGTTGCAAACTATAAAAGATTAAGAAATCTAAAAGAGATTTCCCAAAGATGACATGGGAGAGTAACTTATAGTTTAAAAGTATAGATCTATAGAGATAAATCACTTGGAATTTGAGGAGTCTCCTAAGATAGTTATAATGACATGATAAATAAAGGTTTAGTATGGAAAAAAAAATTACTTCAATGTCATATAACTTGATGGTCGATAATAAAGGATCCATAGCGAAGCTAAGGAACCAAGGTCTCATCATCGATCCAAGCGTGTACTACATTGTTACCACTTGATTATAGAGATAAAAAAGTCATGGTAACATAAGGATAGAAAAGGTTCACACTAACGATAACATAGATGCCCCTTGACTAAGCCTTTATCACAACTAAAATAAGAGACCCTTACTCGATCATCCAGATTAAGTAATATGGATGGTTAGCTTTAGTGCAAGTGAAAGATTATTAGTGTAGGTGCCCAAGATCCAACCATGCTTGGATGGGCTTGAGTTAATGTGTTATTCCATCATTTATTTTAATAATAATAAATAAGTCATTCTATTAATTCTTGTGTTTTATGTTGATAAATTCAGTAGAATTATATAGAATTCCTTACGATAAACATTTAAAATAGTGATTGATCGAAAGATGTGAGACAAACACTAATGTATATAAATGGTATCATTAAATACCCCAATTCATAGAATTGTCAAAAATAGACATTGACTATACGTAGATAAACTTGTGAGTGCTATGCTCATGCTATATAGTAGTAGTAAGAGATCTCACACCTATTGGCATGGTGATGTCAAAAAAAGTACTTAGGTGATTTATGTTAGAGAACATATCACTTGACTTGATTCGCCATGATAGCCTATTTTATTTTTTTTATGAGAATCTCATACAAGATAGGTACAAATGATCCTTAGACTTAAAGCCATAATGGTTGTCTCATTAGAGGATTTATGCAGTTTGACACTCATTTCAATGGACCCATTAATGGGTTGCACATGGGCGATTCGTTGGGTACACTAGGAATCAAATAGAGGTAGGTGTATGACTAAGATGGGATATGTCATTCCTTGTATCTTCCTAGAGAATTGGGTAATCATGATGTCTTACAAAAGGCCAATCTTGATTTATGTATCAAAAGATAAAAAAAAAAAAAAAAGGTCTTTTGTTCTTGATATATTACCAACATATCTAGGAGCTTGTTGAGTCACATGTAGAAGTTTAAGTATTCACATGATGAATAAGAAGCAAAGATATTGAAAAAAGTTTTCAATTTTGAAAGTTTCCTATTTTGGAAAAGGGTTTTCAAAATGAAAAGTTTCCTTAAATGGGAAGTTTTCTAAAATAGAAAGTTTCTTATTTTAGAAATCAGTTTCCTAATTTTGAAGATAATTCCAAAGTTGGAGATAAATAACCTAATATGGAAATGATTTTTCTAATTTAGGTTAAAGGGTATTTTGAAAATTTTGTTTTCTAATGTGGATCTCGCCTAAAATAAGCTAAGATTATTTATGTGGATAGTTCAAATAAATTGATTAGGATAGAATGGTTTTGGCCTAATAGGATTAATTAAAAGCCTCAAGATATTTTGGTGGAAGGATAAACATCAACCTTATTGGATAAGGATATATATTTTTAAAGATAATGATCAAAACTCCACATGTAAAATAACTCCACATCCTTGGAGGATAAGGATACAACAACCTAGAATCCTTAAAGGGACTCAATATCGCCCTCTCCTTATCTTTGGAGGACAAAAAAACTCTTCTATAAATATATAGAAGAGAGAGAGGTATGGTAACATAAACAAAAGGAGAAAAAAAGGAAATTCAGCCAGTGCCTAAAAAAAATCACTAGGGCACATGACAAAGAGAAAAAAAAAGGAGAAAATAGTTTTCTCCGAAAACCTTAGCATTCCATACTCTTTCTTTCTCTTTTAAGATTTTTATAAAATTGCTCAAAATAGATTTCTATAGGAAACACTATACAAATCAGAAAAGGTAGAGGTAACACCCTTTCGATTTTAAGTGCTTCTATGTGGGTACTTGCATTGCATGGATCATCAATAGAGGTTGGACACTTCGATGGCTTTTCTATTAAAAGAATTCAGATCTATGTTACAAGAGGTAATTCTTTATTTATTGCTTTAAATTTGTGCAGTTATGGTTAGTAGATTCAATGGCTTGATCTTAACCTTTAGATGGAGGAAAAAATTTATTTATTCCGCACCTCTATAAGATGCATGATCCTTCATGTTAATATCATTGGGGATTCAAACATAGCTTTATTATATAAAGCTTATGTGGGCTCAAAATTTCTGGAAGCCAATGTTATAGAAAGTAGCAAAAGAGTTGTGCAAGAAGATGATGACTTTATTTTTTATCAAAGTGAAGAAGAAGATGATACTTTAATTAATTATTATAGTGATGAGGAAAAAATTGCTTTGATGATTCTAATGATTGATAATTCATGTAATTGTAATTCCTCCTTTTTAATTCGTTTATTGATGTAAATTAATAATTATTTATTATTTATTGACTCTTGTTTAAATAGGATTTTCTATGCTATGGTGTTCATCTAGTGTGTCATACGATGGTTTCGACATTACAACCTAGCACTCGAGCCTCTAAAGCTATAAGTGCTACAACAACTAGTCCTTCACTCGTAGTTTATCATGGTGTATCTTCTTCAACTAATTTTTTAACTAACACTTCACAAGATGTTTCCCAAGATGAAAAAACACTCGCCTCTTCCCATTATTATCCCAACATCAAATGTTGAGGCTATCATTTTGCATACTCTAACAAGCGAGTTCGAGTTATATATTTATGTTACTTTCAATTATTTATAGGTATCTATTTTTTTTACCTTTTCTCTATCATTGTAACTTCAAACTTAATCAAAACAAAATATGGGGGCACAAGAGGTAAAGGACTATAAAAGTTGAATAAACCAAGTTGCTAAAATGCTGAAAGTTAGTATTGACATGGATATGGGAAGACCACTTAATAGGACTCATTCCGCCAAGCTATCAAATTAGTTAGAATTCATTTCTCAACAATGCATTCGTGTGTCGACAAAATGGAAAGACATGAACATAGCATATTTGAACCTTACATTAGATAATATTGATGTAAGTACTCTTTGTCCTAAATGTGGAATTGGTTTGTAAGTGCTCTTTGGCTCTAATATGAAATTGGTTTCTAAAGAGATCCATGAACTGAATTTCCTGGTTGTAATCTAAAATTCAATTTTTTTTTAACATTATATAGATGCATATGGAAGTGGAGGATATAGATGATGACTTTTTTAAAGGAAAAATTAAAGACTTGTTGAAGAATCGATCTAAGAATGCACAATATCTCTTCACAAACATTTCAAAAAGTAAAAACAGATAAGTTATTGCGAAAGGTCTCTTTATGTAGTTTGTTAGGTTCATATGTGCTACTGATTATAAATTAGTCAAAACATAGTTTTTTTTCATGCTTGCATGTTAATTACCAAAGAACAAATAAGTTTAGCCTCTAGAAGTTGTGGATCGTTGTACCATGTAATGTTTAAAGAAGCATTGTGATCCATGTTTGATCCTTTCCCGATAAATTGCTCGCCTCTTAGGAATAAAACCTCTTCACCACACATGATTATGAGTAGAATTATATGAGTTTGAAATTGGATTCCCTTTCAAGGTAGATGGACATGTTTCCCTCTTCATCTTTTAGGCTCTATTAGTCATAGCAACATTATGGAAACTTATTTATCCATGATGTTGGTCCCGGCTAGTTGGTTCTGCACAAGTTAAAATTATTTAGAAAATCCCTCCCTCTTCTAAATTGCTCCATCTACCAAAGAATACTCATGGGCCACTAAAGATGTTAAACACATAAGTAAGAATAACAATCCCTATATTAGTTTTTCATTTTGTAGTAGCAGTAGCAAGACTTTACCATGGAAGACTTGTAGCATGCTCGGAAGACTTTACCATGTCAATGATGGTCCTCAAGTAAAATCTCTAAGTATAACTTATGCTTCATTATTTGTTCACTCACGTCTTTCTTTAACAACCTTGGATAAAACATAAATCAGATTTTATAGATTTGAGTTCCCTAGCAAGTGTAGACTGCTTTTGTTTCCATGGAAACTGCCAACTCTAGAACACCAATAAATAATCAATTGCAACTAGCATAAAACTTGACGAACTTATAATAAATCAAGTATAACACTAAACAAAAAGGAGAAACCAATATTTTTTTTGCTTTCTTCGACCTTTTATCCTAGATCAAGTACTAGCTAGTTATGTTATTTTGATAATGGACTATGCCATATGTTTTTAGCTTATGCAGTAGTTAGCTAGGTGACATTTATGAGTCTTATGAGTTTGTGCATATGGGGATTAGAATAAGATGCCATCCTTTCAAGTAAATCCAAGGAAAATTTTGGACTACAAAACCAAAAATGAAGAAGTACGAATCCGGTACTATACCTTTACCAATTATTTAGAAAGATCATTTAAAATCCTTTCACTTATTTACTTCATCATGTCTCTTGAAGAATAATGGATTGTTGGCCGTGTCGGATAATAAAGGTTAGGAGAATAGGTGTTAAAGTTTTCAAAGTCATGTTTTTTTCTATAAATTATAAGTTAAAGTGAAGTTTGCATTAACCTCATACATCATCATTGAAAGTAACCTCTCCACATTATCTTATACTTCGTTTCTCTATAGCATCGTACTTCTTGTTCATTGGGTTCCATCATCATATGCAGATTATGTGGTCGGTTATGGTTGCAAAATTGATTCTATCACTACCGATTTAGTCGGCAACTCTTTGACTATTAACCTTAACCTTAGCAATAATTCAATTAGGTGCCTTATTTGTTCCTCAATTCCCATAATTATTTCATCATATGAGAGAAAGAGAGAGAAAGAGAGAGAGAGAGGATAGAATATTAAACGTTTCATTACGTCCGATTATTTCCCACTTTCTAGCCTTTTGATCGTCCAAACTTAGTACCTCTCTCTAATTGAAAAATCTATTTTGGTTAATGGAATGAGAAATTATTACTATAAAGTGCTTTTATTTTACCTTTCATTTTTCTTCAATGACTATGGGTTTCTTTTCCCAATTATCTTATAGTAATTCATTCCCAATAATTGTACCATTGGTTGCTTCTATACAAAGATTGAGATATCAAAAGGATTTTTTATTTTGCTCTTTTAGCTTATATTTCACATTGTTTTGAATGGAGTGTGATCAGAATAAGAGATATTAACATGGTTAACCAATTGCCAAGAATTCATATGCAAACAAAGCTATATTTATGAAACAAAATCCATGCTTTAGATTATAAAAAAAGTTATGCTTAATTAACATAGAGTTTCAACAAGTTCTTAAGTTCTAGTAAGATTTGTACCTGCATTTTGGTCTATTAAATCTAATTCAATTTTTCTCTTGAAATTTAACCGAATGTTTCTTCATTGCAAGGGATCTTTATATCTTTATTTTTTATGAGACAAAGTATATATATAAAGTAAATCTTCAAAGAATGTATGAAAATCCCTTAATCCTTTTGCCTTTATTTATTTATTTTTGATGTATCTCAACTTTTGTTACTCGAATTATATGACCGAAATGCTAGAAAAGTTTATATCCGAAGGTAAGCCATTGAGTTCGATAAAGTCCGTGATACGGTTCTTGAAACTCGATCTTGGATATGGTCCAAAGCCAAAGAGCAAAGTGAGCAACTCTAGCCTTCAAATTAAGAAGTTTGTTGAATCTCTTAAAGAATCTCAAGAAAATAATCTCAAGTTGATTGATATAGTTGAGGATCTCACCGCTTGTTTTGAACGATAAGAAAAGATGGTTGAGATGTTTTTTGCAACAAGATGCCATCAATATGCCAATATTTTAGGTTAACTTAAACAACTTGAATCATTTCATTAATTTTGGACACGAAGTGTTGTTTGTGGTTTATATTTACATAATAAAAAATAATGATATATATATATATATATATATATATATATATATATATATATATATATTATTCATACAAATCATCAAATACACAAGGATGAAGTGGAGCATTATTTAAGGTCACTTTTCTCTTTTTTAGCTATGTTTAATTTAAATTCAGTGGCAAAAAATATTTAGCTATTAGAACAATTTAGTTTCATATTGAAATTTTTCTTTGAACAACTTTTTCATTTAGGGTGATGAACTATATGTTCGGATGGTCGCTTCGAATTTGGTATGTGTTTGTTCTTAACACATTGAAGACTTTCATAATCTAAGAATACACTATATATTTCTTTCTTTATGCATGTTTTGTTGGTTTTGTTTATTTATTTAATTTATTATGGATATAAATAATATTGGACATGAAATGTAAGGTCGATAACATGATTCTAATTGGCCAAAAATATAATTACATTCTATGATGAAAAAATAAAAGAAATCATGAAAAAAAATTTACCACCCAAAAAATAAAATCAAACAACGCCAAAATTTATTGTCCCAAATTAAAAGAAATCACGAACGAAATTTATCTTCCTAAAACAATACAAGCAAACAGAGACATAATTTATCATCTCTAAAAATCAATCATCGTGGACGAAATATTTCATCCCCTTTTTATACACACATTTTGCAATGATTCGTTTTCATCAATAAAAAAGTTTCTCGCTTGTTCAAACTTCCATAATTGTCGACGAAAGAGATTCATTCTAGAGGAAAATACAGACTATTCTAAGACGAAATTAATTGTCCGTAAATGCTCGACATTCGGGGATGAAAATACAATTCATTCACAATAATGATCCTTTAAGGATGATTTTTAATTTTCATCCACAAATGCAATTAGCTACACAGATTTTGGGATGATTTGGCTATGCGTCCCAAAATATATTAGCCGACGAATTTGGGGATGAATATTTTCATTGCCTATCTTTAAATTTGTTGTAGTGATAAGATTAAACTAAATTTTAGATTATTCATATTTAATATTTGAAATCAAAAACATTTACCATTGTCTCGTTGGGACCGTAAATCGATAAATGAACCATCTCGTCGTTTATGAGTCATATGGAATAACTCAAAACTTGTTAACTAATAGCCTAGTTTTTCCTCCTAAAAAAATCCATTACATACAATATGAGAAGAAAATTAAAATGTTCTGAAATATGTAATTGCTAATAAAGAGTTTATAATTTACCAAGCGATGGGCGTGCTCTTATACGGATATGAAACCCTCTATATGCTTGAAAGGACCAATACTAGGACCATCGGTCTCCGACAATCGGTTCGGTGATGCTTGCTCTAAACTAGCCACGTGATCAAGTCTCTTGAAATCTGTTTGCCATACATCCTAGACTTTCCGACTAATATAAATAGGTTGGTCATTCATCAAATTGCACTTGTAGATGAAGTCGGCGTAGTGTTTTTTTACCGTACTCCCATGCCGCTCTAACAAGCACCTTGATAGCCACAGCCCAATCAAAATAATTCTACATGAATAAAAATTAATAGTAAAAACTTTATTTGATGAAACATTTTTATTTTATTTATAAACAAAATTGATAATACGTCACTCAAAATTTATTGAAGTAGAATTTTTTAGTGATGTTGATGATAGACTTCTAGGGAAACCCACTCTTGTCTACCCATTTCTTAAAAATTGTAGAGATCTTCATTGAATAATCTCTACTAAAAGGTGTGAGACTATCAAAAAACAAAACAAAAAAATATTAAAAAAAACACAAGAATTATTTAAATTATATATTAAAGTAAAAAATAATTACATATTGTCCTCGATCAATAGAAATAGATCACCGACCTGGAGGAGCTATGGGAGCTTTCCGGAATGTTAGATATGCGAGCGGAGGGGCTACTCATAAAGGTTAAAGGTGGAAACTTAGGTAGGTGTCGCTACAAATGTGTTACCTCCATGACTATAAGAGTCGTGGGACCTACTAAAAGGCTTATAGTCAAAGACCCACGACCGATACTATGGGATCCTAGTGGACTACCATCGGACGATGATGCTCATCCATGATTATCAAAACATGATCCGATAGTGATCGTGAGGGGATGAAGCAAACTACGATTATCATGAGTCATTACCGCATGTAACAAATTAATAAACGGACAAAAATTACATCATTTCTTACTAATACAACAAATGAAACATAAATTTAATTAAAACTATCATAATCATTATTTAAGTTATCATCTCCATCATCCGATGCATTTTCACAATCATTATCATCGTCTTCGCCAACCACACCTACTTTTATATCTACAAATGATCCATTTGGATCATTCAACAAAGTGACGTCATTGACTTCCTCTATCAATTCATGTTGGATTTCTGAATCGTCCTACCAAAATGATTTACCATTTTGTTGGATGATAGTTGATGAATCAAAAAAGTCAAACATAGACCTAGCTTTGATCTTACACACAACCCACCAATCTTTATTCTCGCACCTTAAGCTTGGGTACTCCATATAATACACCTAAGCCGACATGATGCTAGGACAAATAATTCATAATTGTTCAAGGTTCTCTTATAGTTAACATCCATAATTTTATACTATGGATGACCCCTTATTTCTTATAGTATAGGATCAAACTAATCACATTTGAAAATTATAATTCTCTTGATTGGCAATGCAAGATACTCTACTTCAAGAATTTTCATCGGTATCCCATAATAGTCACTCTCAATTTTACTATAATTACTTTCTTTAATGTAGAAACCACTATTGAAAGACCATGTTTTCAAAGATCCCTCAAGTGTGCAGAACATATAACCATTAACAAAATAACCGATTTACGATCTTACAATAAGGAATAGGCCTTATACAAGATCTTTCAAGAATTGATCTTTTATGAAAATTGCTTATGCATTTTATTTATGTAAATTATGAAGGATCATGCATCCTATGAAGGTGTGGAATAAACAAAAAAATTTCCTTCATCCGAGGGCCCAAGATCAAGTCGTTGAATCTACTAATCATAAATGCATGAATTTAAAGCAATGAACAAGGATTACCTCTTGTAGCATAGATCTAAATTCTTTTTCAAAAAAGCTATCCAAGTGTCCGACCTCTATTGATGATCCACGTGACCCAAATATCTATAAATAAGCAATCAAAATCAATAGGGTACTAGCTCTATCTTTTTTGACTTACTCGTTTCCTATAGAAATCAATCTCGGGTAATTTTGTGACAACCTTAAAAGAGAAGAAAAGAGTTTGGCTTGCTAGGGTTTTGGAAAAAACCATTTTCTCCTATTTGTTTCTCTTATCTCGTGTACCCTAGTGATTATTTTAGGGCTAGCCGAAAATTTCACTTTTCCCTTTTTTTCTTGTTTTTGACTCGAAAACCTCTCTCTTAAAATTCTCTTTTTTTCTCTTATGTTGTTGTACGTCCCTCTCTCATATATATCTATAGGAGAGTTTCTTTGTCCTCCAAGGATAAGGAGAGGGGTGGAAATGAGTCATTTAAAGGACACTAGGTTGTTGCTTCGTTATCCTCAAAGATGAGGAGTTTTTTTACATGTGGACTTTTTTATTATTATCTTTAAAACATTCAATCTTATTTAATAAGGTTATTTTTTATCCTCCCATCAAAATATTATTTTAGATGGGTCCCCATTAGGAATTAATTTCTCAAAATACCCTTTAACCTAAATTAGGAAACCCATTTCCATTTTAGGTTATTTATTTTTAAATTTGGAATTAACTTCAAAATTATGAAGCCGATTTCTAAAATATAAAACTTTCCATTTTAGGAAACTTCCTAATTCAAGAAACTTTCTATTTTAGGAAAGTTTCCATTTAAGAAAACTTTCGATTTTGGAAACCCTTTCCAAAATAGAAAAAAATTTCCAATATCTTTACTTCTCATTTATAATATGAATACTTAAACTTATACATGTGACTCAATATGCTCCTAGATATGTTAGCAATGTATGAAGAATAAAAGACTCCTCTTTTATCTCTTAATACGTAAATCAAGATTAGCTTCTAGTAAGGCATCATGACTACCCAATCCTCTAAGAGGATTAATTAATCTATTATTACCTTTCATGAGCATGGTTACCATACAATTCGGACTTATCACACTCGTGATCTCGAACTTGGTTATAAGTCTTGTTCGATTATGATCACATAATTTTTTTTCGATTCCCGCATTTCTTAGCTCTTAGAGTGAAATAACAATGCTCTATTAGTGTACTCCTACCGTGGCCATAAATTTTTCGAGTAGATATTTATTGAAATCAATGTGATAACTCCTTTAGCATATAAGGAATGACATGCCCTACCTTAATCATAAACCTACCTCTATTAGATTCCTAGTGCACCCAACAAATCTTCCACGTGTAACCCATTAATGGATCCATCAAAACGAGTGTCAAAATGAATAAGTCCTCCAATGACACAACCAATGACACAACCATGATAACTTCAAGTCTAAGGACCATTTGTACCCATCTCGTATGAGATTCCAAAAGACCGAAACCAAATGGGTTCTCATGAAGAGACAAGTCGAGTGACATGTTCTCTAATTTGAATCACTTAAGTACTTACTTTGACATCACAATGGCAATAGATGTGAGGTCCTCTACTACTATTATATAGCATGAGCATAACCCACATAAGTCTATCCGGATATAGTTAATGTCCATTTTTGACAATGCTATGACTTGGGACATTTAATGATACCATTTCGTGCATTAGTATTTGTCTCACACCTTTTGATCAACCACTATTACAAATGCATATCATAAGGAATTTTATCTAATTCTACTAAATTTATCAACATGAAAATATAAGAATTAATAGAATGACTTCTTTATTATTATTAAATTAAATGATGCGGTGATACATTAACTTAAGCCAATCCAAACATGGTTGGTTCTTAGGCACCTACACCGATAAATTAAATATAAAATCCCCTATAAGTTTAGTTATCTTTCAATTAATGTTATCAATAAACTAAACATATAAAATGATAAAACCTACATATTGATTAAACCAGGAGGCAAAAACTCATTTTCAATTTGAGTGTCGACCTTATTCTCGGACATGAAGGGATTGTTCAATTTCATTTCAGTAAGAAATCCACTAATGAGAAGAGAATTAACAACAAATATGAGTTAGTCTCTACTATGTTTCTAATATTATTATATGTAATAAAAAATGTATGATATAGAATTTGAATTTTGATAAACTCACTCAATGTAAGGTTTTACTTCTTAATAATTTAATATTATATATTGATGGGTTGTTTTGTGTTTGAGTTATATCAATTTTCGTATTGTGTGTCGGCCAATTGGTCGACCTTGTTGTTTAAATACGAATAATATCCCTTCAATGTAGTTGTTTTCTTCTCTATCATAGTAGTCAATATAACACAACACTTTCTAATGCCTAGTATGCTCACAAGGCTCAAAATAATATGAGCAAAATAAAGAGGCTTCTTCGACCAAATATGCATTGCATATTGATCCCTCTACTTTAGCCTTATTCTTAACATTATTTTTTAACTTTTGCATATACCTGCAATATGAATTATTTTAACTTTTAAAAGTTAGAAATTTATTTAATTTTACATGTAAATTGAATGTCAATAACTTTTAAATAAATACATCCATCGATATTACATAGGTCCCGTAATAGATGCCTCATATGACGAGATGAATTGGAAGATGTTCCATGCGATCAAAAAACTTGGGTAGAAATGTACGCTTTAGTTTTGCATAAAATGATAGGTATCTCATCATTAAGCTATAACATATATTCTTTTCTTATCACTATAGAAGTCAATTGCTTAAAGAATAAACTCAACTCGCAAGTAAATTGCCAAACATTTCTTGATAAAAACTCTCAAAATGCAATTGAAAGAAACCTATGCATGAAGACATGACATTCATGACTTGTCATCCCATAATGTTTCTCGTGCTGCATATCAACACATCTAGCTACATTGGACACATATCCATCAAGAAACTTGAGTTGTTTTATCCATTCAAGCGATTTATTTTTTTGTTGTTTAGATAAAGTAAATACGAGCTTTAGGACACTTTCTAAATGCATCATCCTATGCTAATTCGGCCTTTTATAGAAAAGTTTCAAGTTTTTCTTAGAGTTGGCATTGTCTTTGGTTTTATCCGACACATTCATGATTATGTTAAAAAAATTGTCAAACTCATTTTTTGTTAATATGCATGATGTTTAAATTATGCCGAATGAGATTTGTACTCCAATAAGGCAAATCCCAAAAATACTCTACTTCCTCCATCCACACATCCGAGAGATTCTACTCGTTATGATCATCCGCACCATCTTCCGTCACCTTTAACAACCCTCACTATTCCACCATATGTAACATCTCTCGCTCCAAATCGGATTAAAGGAGTGCTAGATTTAACAACTTTTTTTACGATGAATCCTTTCTTATGTCTTCTATATAGATGATCTTGAGAAAAAAACATTCAATGGTTGTTAAACTAAGAGGTTTTCCTTCATTATGAAGGAAGAAATCATTTGAATTTTTCATACGAGTAAGGACAAGTTTGTTTTCCTATAGTACTCCAACCGAGACGACATCAAATATGCAAGAAAGTCACTAATAGTCTACATAATCGTAACTCTCAATAAAAAATTTTACTTATGGTACACATCGTAGGTTACCATACCTACTTCCCATAACTAGATAAGCTCGGATATGAAAGGTTGTAAGTAAATGTCCAACTTATGTTTTGAATTTGTTAGACCTAGAATAATCACTATTAGGAACATATATTCCTCATTCATACACATCCCCGGTGGTAAATTGTATAGAGTCATAATGATCAACCATGAGGAATATTGCGAATCGGATTGACTAAATGATTAAACCCACCAGTACACACTCCTAATCCGATGTTCCTTCTTTCAGCTGCAAAAGCAAGATTAATCCGATTGAAAATTTTCCATGTAATAGAATCGAAGAGATGATGCATCACTCCCGTATCATCTCCTCTATCTTTAGCATGCCACGTCACATGTTCGGTTATTACATTCGATGTATACAATTGTTGCACATGTGAGGTTAGAGGGAAGTAGTATATTTTTTTAATTAGAATAAGTTTTTCTTTTCTTGATCCTCGATGGGAACTTCGATATCAAGGATGTTGACAAAACTTGCATTTATCTAATTCATGTCTTCCTTTTAATAGATCATGCACCCGTTTTGAAACCAATTAATGTTATCCATCCATAAACCCATCCCCTTAACTAGCTTCTTTGTTATATAAAAATTATCTATCATATAGTTATCAATCGACATCAACTCCTTCATCACCCACGTAACTAGTTGAAACACTTCTCTAGAAAATGATATTCGGCTTTTAGATTCAGCATTCGAGCAACTCGTTGATAATTGCGAGTGCTCATCACCATCGGACCAAATATCTCTACATGATTCATTTAAAATATCATAAAAATGTTGGGCCATAGGATTAGGAACCTCCTCCATGTTTGACGGATCAAAGGATGGATCGGTTGCATCTATTACTATAGTTTGATATGGGTTTTGGGATTTACTAAAACTACCTTCGCCTACATAATAATTTTCAAAAACATACCGACTCTTAGAATTTTGAGATGCCATATAGGATTCAAATTCACCATGATGTACCCAATCATAATATCCCGACACAAAACTCTTACGGTACAAATAATATTTTATCATTTCAACATCTTCATAGTTTTGGTTTTGACACTTACCGAAATTACAAGGACACCTAATTTTTGTTCCATCCCTACATTCGGGATACTCAATAGCAAAAGCTAAAAATTATTCTACCCCTTTGACAAAGTCACCATTTAACAATCTGTTAACTAACCTAATGATCATCCATTGTCAATTAGATCTCATACAACAAAAATAGCATAACCAATATAAAAAATTACTTGTCATCATTCCTATGAATTTAAATAAAAATTAAGCATATATATTAGTTGTGTAATTGTCTTTAATTAGTTATGAATTTTATTTTAAGAATTTGACTTTATTTAAATAATTGTTTACGGAATGAATACATCTTTTTTATTTTTATATTCTTAGATACTTAATTTCATAATATTCAATAATTTATTGTGTAATTTTATTTTATTTTATTACATTTTCTACCTTAGGTCAAATAGTAACCTTAACCTAAACCAAACGATTTCTTTCAATTTCAACACTAATTTCACATATACTTTCATTCAGTTATACCTAAACTAACTCAATTATGCATTCATTGATCAATTACATGCATAAATTTCAAATTGGGCCTAAACCTAATTTAGGTAATTTAAGCTAACTTTTCAATTTCAATATAATTTCTCATTCTAACTCATCTAATTATATTATACTAAGTCTAAATTTATTAATTGAAGTATTAATTAAAATTCAATTATATGTAAACTCTAATTTATTCCCAATTTAGGCCTTAAGATATTTAGATAAAACTCTTCAATTTTTGTGAAAATTTTCACTTTCATTCATCAATTCACACCTAACTAACTCCTAATTAACTAATATTTTAATAACTAAGAAAAAAAATCAAACCCTAATTTTAGCAACTTTAGACCGAATGGTTTTCGGATTAAGGGATTAAGTGAAAATTTATTATTTTCACTTAAATTTCATGAAATTTTATCTATATTGAAGCTAAAAAAATTTTATTTTTATTAAATTTTTCCAATTAATTTAATAATAAATTCAACTAAATTTAATTTAATTAATGCTAAATAAAATGTTTATTAAATTCTATTAATTAATAAAAATTTTATAAAATTTTAACGTTTATGTTTATTTTTCAATTACATTTTTATTCCATTTTTCTAATTTTTGCACAATTAAATCATTATGCACGTTATCTTCTTTTAATTTTAATACTTAAACAATAACAATTACTTCTACAATTTAAATTCAAAATAACCATAAATCAAATCAATTACATTAAATTAATTTAAACTAATTAAGCCAATAATTAATTCAAAAAAAAAACACAATATCACAAATAAGAAAAAATTAATTAAAAAAATTAACCAACCAATAAATTAAAAATATCTTAATAAATAATCAGCAAAATTTAACTAAAGTATGCAAAAATTATATAATTAAAAAATTAAGTTAAAACAAACAACTAACAAAATTCACCTAATAATTAACTCAAATAAATAAATAATTAATTAAAAAATTTAAAATAACAACTAAAGACTAAATAATTAAATTTTAACTTAAAAATTAAAAATAAATCAACCTTAATTAAATTACATAAAAATTATGTTAATAAAATTAAACCTAAAAAATTAACATACTTTTAGGTTTACATTAACATAAAAGTTAACCTAAAAATTAATGTAACTAAAAAGTAACACTTAACAACATTAATTTAATAGTTAAAAAAATTAAATAAATAATTAAGAACTTTATGCTAATAATTAACATATAATTTAACAAAATTATAAATTAACATAATAACAAAAATAACAACATTCAAATAATTAATCAACTAAAAAATAACATAATTAACCTAAAAATTTATAACATTTAATTAATTTTTAAAAAAGATTTAGAGAAAAACTTTTACCCGAGAGATCATGGAGAGAGAGTAGAGATCTAGTCAAATTTTGAGGGAGAAAGATGCACCTCACTTTGTTGAATGGATTTTTGAGTGGCTTGGTGGTGTGGGGCGGCATGGGTAGTGTTTTTGTGGCCAACAGTATTGTTTTGGGTGGAGGAGAGGGGGAGCAAAACGGGGGAAGAAGAAGAGGAAGGGGAATTTATGAGGATCCAACGTTGCGATGGTTGCGATTTTGTTGCTAAATAGTGATGAAAACGAGGTTTCGTTGCTAATTTCAAACCCAAAAGGCATTGGAAGTTTCCCAATTCTCCCAAAAAAAGCCAAAACGGTGACAAATTTCATAATTCGTAGCTATTTTGAACTTCCAATTATCGACGAATGCATTTTGTCACTAATTTGAACCATTTGGAATGAAATTTAACAAAAAGGGAGCCAAATTAACGATGGATTGACCAATTCATCACTAATTTGAATTGAAGTTCCCTAAAAAATTTTCCAAATAGCGACGGATTTTAAATTTAGTCACTATTTTGGTTTTCAAATTAGCAACAGTTCACTATTTTGCTAATTTGACCCCTAGAGTGAGCCCCTTCATAGTTTGCTTAGTGATGGAATAAATTCGTCATTATTTATCGACTAATAACAGCAAATGATCTAAATTAGTGATGGAAATTTGTCACTAAACCTAACATTTTTTTTTACTATGTTATTTTATGATGAAATGTTAATCCGTCATTGAGTTCCCTCACTATTCCATCGCTAATCACTTGCAAAAATCCATTTTTTTCTCGTCCATCTCTATGCTTACTAACAATTATAAAATAAAAATATAAATCTCATGCATGACTCAAAGACTAGTGAATGGTGATGAATTTCTACTACTAGCCCTCTTGAGGCACAAAAAGAATAGTGAGTCAAACACCTAGGTGAAAAATTATTACAAATTCTTTAGGACTCTCTTCACTTCTTGGCTTCCTTTCCTTGCATGTATTCTAATATCCTATCTTTTACTTCTACATTTATTTGAATAAGAAACCTCAAGTTACATTCGAGGGGAGTAAGATGAGGAGCAAAATACAATAGAATGATAGAGAAGGTAGGACACGTAAGCCTCATTTGTTAAAAAAATTACAAACATTTATTCCCATAAACTAGGTCGACTTATCCACATAATTCACTCATACTTCAATCACATTGATACATAGAATATCAATGAAATATATTTTATTTTAATCATAATTATAAATCTATGTTTTGGTCATTTTATAAATTATTAAAATTTCTTTAAATCTCAATTTTAAGACTTTTCAAGCCTTAGGCCAACTTAAGGCCAATGGGCTTTTAAGCCTCAAAGGCCTATGGGTTGCTACGCCCTAGCCACTAGCATAGCACACTCATGCATGCCTTGCACGACACACTCATAAATGCCTAGCTTGGCACAATCGTGCATGCACGGCTTGGCATTGGACGATGAGCTAGTGCTTACCATCGACCTTGGCTAGTGCAGCGGCCAAGCCGCATACAAGTTAGTGCCTAGCATCGGCCGGAGTTGCCCATAGGCTAATGCCCGAGCATCGGCCTCATGCCAATTGGCCTAGCATGCTTGCACATGCTTAGCTTGTGTAGGCCTCACCCATGCATGTGCCTAGCGTACACTTAATGTGCACAAGGCACTTCTGGCTTAGCTTTCGGGCCTAGCGCGCACCAAGCTCATGCCTACTATGTCACGTGCCCGGCATGCAATTGGCCTACTCGACAAGCCTAGCATGCATAAGGCATGCATGGCATGTTGTTCGCCTTACACGTGACTAGTTGGATAAGGGGCCTAGCTTACGTGAGGCATGGTTGGCCTATCGTGTGCCCGACACATTACTAGCCTAGCAATTGCATGCCCTATCGCATGCCTAGGGCATGACCGGCTCGACAAGAGGCTTAGCATGTACTAGGCACACTCGACCTATCGTGTGCCTAGCACACGACCAGCACACGACCGGTTAACCTCCTTACTTGTGTATGCGAGCGCTAATGTCCAACGTTGGCCTCATGCACCCCATCTTTTAAAGCCCAAAATTCAGTTTTAAAAATATATATAAAATACCAAAACATTAAAATTTACAATTAGCAATTGATAATTTATGTAGTTAATTATAATTAACAAAGCATATAATTAAAGATTCAAAGGAGCCTCGATACTAATTCAAGGATCATGTATCCTATGGAGGTGTGAAATAAAAAAAAATTTCTTCATCTAAGGCTCCCATGATCAAGCCATTGAACCAACTAATTTTATCCCAAGATCAAGCCATTGGATTAACTAATTATACATATATGAATTAAAGCATAAGTAAAGGATTATCTCTTGTAGTGTAGATTTTAACCTTTGTAAAAAGGAGTCATCCAAGTGAACAACGTCTATATATGATCCATATAGTCTAAGGACCCACACAAGAAGCGCTCGAAGTTGTAGAGTGGTAGCTTCACCTTTTTTTGACTTGTTTAGTGTTCTCTTTAGAAATCTATTCATGGATATTTTTTGATAAGTCTAAGAGTGAGGAAGAGAGGTGGCATGCTTTTTGAAGGAAGAAAACTCTTTTCTCCTTATTTTTACTCCTAGCCGTGTATGTCCTAGCTTAAACTCTCTCTTTACCGCACCTCCCCTTCTATTTATAGGGGAGAGTGTCTTCCTTATCCTCAAAGGACAAGGAAGTGATGGTATTAAGTCTTAAAAAGACTTTTGGTTATTACTTCCTAATCCTCTAAGGATTAGGAGTTTTAATATATGAGGATTTTTTTATCTTATCCTTTTAAACTTTGATCCTTATCCAATAAAGTTCATGTTTATCCTCTCACTAAAATATCTTATAGGATTTTTAAATTAAACCTATTGGCCCAAACTTTTTTGGCCCATTTAATTACTAATAAATTAGGTTAGATATTTTTTTGGAGGCCCACATTAGGAAACAATTTCTCAAATTACCGTAAACGAAAATTAGGAAACTAATTTTCTTTTTAGGTAACTTAGTTCCAAATTAGGAAACCAATTTCAAAAAGAAGAAATTTTTCATTTTAGAAAACTTTCATTTTAGTAAACTTTCCATTTTATATAAAAAAAATTCAAAATAGGAAACTTTCAAATTTTAAAATTTTTTCCTAAATCTTTGCTTCTCTTTTATTATACGAATGCTTAAACTTGTGTATATAATTCAATAGGCTCCTAGATATGTTGGCAATTCATCAAGAATAAAAAACACATTTTTAATCTCTAGATACATAAATAAAGATTAACTCTAGCAATGCGTCATGACTACCTAATTTTCTAGAACGATTAATTAATCTGTAATTACCATTCATAAGCATGGTTATGATATAATTTAGTCCTCATGTCAATTTATCACAATTGATGTCAAAACTTGGTTATTAATCTATTCGATTATGATCACACAAGTTTTCTTCAATTCTTAAATGTCCGAGCTCTTAGAGTAAACCAACTATACTCTATTGGTATATTCCTATTGTGACCATGGATTTCTTAAGTAAACATTTATCGAAGTGCAATGTGATAACTCTTTTATCATACAAGGAATGAAATGTCCTGTCTTAGTCATCCACCTATCTCCATTAGATTTCCATTGCACCCAATGAATCATCCATGTGCAACCCTTTACTAGGTCTATCAAAATGAGTGTTAACGTACATATATCCTCTAACAAGATAACCCCGATGACTTCAAATCAAAGGACTAATTATATCTATCTCATATGAAATTCCTATAGATGTAACTAAATAGGTTCTCATGGCGAGTTAAGTCCATTGATATGTTCTTTAACATTAATCACCTAAGTGCTTGCGTTGGCATCGCCATGGTAATAGGTGTGATATCTCTTACTCGCTATCTTATAGTATGAGCATAAAACTAACAAATCTAACCACATATAGTGAATGTCCATTAATGCAACACTTAAGAAATTTAATGATATCATTTATGTGCATTAATATTTATCTCATATCTTTCGATCAATCATTAATGCAATGAATATCATATGGACTTCCATCTAATTATATTCAATACACATAAATAATAAGTAATATTAACAAAATAAATAATGTAATATTATAATAAGTTAAACCAATCCAAACCTAATTTAATCTTGGGCACCTATACTAAGAAGACCATAGCACTAACAAGTCTTATCGCATATTATCAATATTTAATCTTGACATTATTACAACTTAAGACATTTAATGATATCATTTAAATACATTCATGTTTTTCTCACATCTATTCATCAATCATTAATGCAATGTATATCATATAGACTTCTATCTAATTCTATAAAATTATAATAATAAGAATTAATAGAAAGATTTCTTTATTAATATTAAAATTCAATGATACAATAAATCAAACCATTCAAACAAGTTGAATCTAGGGCACCAACACTAGCGAGTTTTCAAAAATTGTTGGTTTAGTTAGGGTTTTGTGTATTTCTATATTGGCCCCGACATTTTTTTTTCTTTTCTTACATTTAAACCTTATCTCTTCCCTTTTTCTTTCTTCGGATTTTCAATTAGAAAGCACTTTAATTGAACCTCAAATTTAATTTTCTTTAATTCCAATTTATCATGTATTTTTAATTAGACTCCCAAAATTCCTATTTCCTAACTTTTTGTCTCTTTCCATTTTTCTCTTTTTATAATTTTTCTAAACTATAAAAAAATTATGGAATTCCTAAAAGATCCTAACCCTATAATGAAAATTGCACAACCAAACAAATTGAAAAAAGCACACTTAATTTTATTTTATTTTTTTGTTTTAGAAATGTGTAAAATAAAAGAGTAACGTTTTGGTCCTCACAATTGTCCCCTTTTTACAATGCGTTAGGCACAACGTCACTAAAAAGCCTCATTCTTTGACTTTTCATGGAAAACTTTATAAAGAAAAATCAAAAAATAAAAGAACATAAAAAAATAAAAGCAATAAGAAAAAAACAAGAAATACATATTAGATTAAAACGAAAGGTAACTATTCTTAAATCACTAGTCAATTACAGAGTTACCTCTCCAAAAACTATCTCCATGGTCCGTCATATACAATGACCTACCCTTACGGTCTATTGTTTAGGGTGATCAATCTCAATGGTCTTTTTTTTTTCCTTTCAAGGTGACCTATCCTTTTTCAAGTGACAAGTCGGATATCGAAATAATATCATTCATAGAATTAAGCCATTTGAGAGATGGGCATGTTCATGATTATCTATAATAATTATAATATAACAAAATAAGTTTTTTTTTTACCTAAAAAACGTAGATAATAGTTAAAAATCTCAATCTCCTTCTTTTAGCTAGATTTTTTACAACAACATTGGACTCAAACATTTTTGGAGATATAAACCTTTGGTTTGCTTGACTTAGCTCTTTTGTCTTCAAGTTTAGCCATTTCATGCCTACTTCTATCAATGATTCAATGTCATATTTCCAAGCTCTTATCCTTCCTTTCATTAACTCTAGTTGCTTATGGTTATTCTTATTACATTTGAGTTATCAATAAGCTCAAGTTCGCCAATTGATGACATCTTTTGCCAAGAACTCTAAGTCTTATGATTCATCATTCATCATTGCATTTGAATAACTAAATTGATTAAGACATGCCTTCGAGTGTCGGTAATGGTCATTCATTTTTCATCCACTTCTTATGGCATTACTCATGGTTATTGGTCATTCTCAATTCATCATTTACATGTACAAATATCAAATCGATTATGTCATATGCCCTCAATTGTCAATAATAATTATTCATTTGGTATTCATCTCCCATTTTCATTGCTTATAATTCATCTTCTTTTGATGTTTGTACTTAATTTTTCAAATTAGTCCTTAAAATTTATCGAATTCTCAAAAAAATCATTTTCATGTGTTTTGACTTTCATGGATTATATCGTATGTTTGAATCATTTTCTTTAAAGTGAATTGAATTATTCAAAAGAAATCATTAAGATATTCATAAGAAAGTAATCTCATTCAAAAAAATATTTTATTTACTTGGTCAAATGCCAAAATGTATCATGCAAATGTTGTAATACAACCATCAAGATGATTCTTCTTTAGGTTAAATGAGCAAAATGTATTCGAGATCATGCAAAATTTTGAAAATAAATCATCTTCTTAAGGTGATTTGTCAAAAGTTGGCTTAAAGAGAGCGATATCCTCGAATGGATTTCATAAAATCAAACGGTTTCAAAAGAAGTTAGGTTTAAATAGGTATTCTAGCCTAGAAACACTAGATTTATTTCTTTCTTGCCCTTAATTACTTGATAACAACTCATGATTTAATATCATAAATGATGATTTGCCCCAATTGCATGATGAAAACTCAAGATTTATTATTATAAATGATGATTTGTAATGAACACATAAGTCAAGTTTTATTCAAAAATGCTTTTTCTTCTTCTTATTTGAAGTTAGAACTCATCATCACAAACAAGCCATCTATGATTAGAAAGGTTTTCACAAGCATATAATGTAGGTGATGGTGTGTCGCTCTATTAATAAATTTGATTATTTATTTTCTTCTCCTCATTGAACCTAATTACAAACTATAGTTAGGGTAAGTTGGGGTCGATCCCACATAAAGATGATTTAATAAATGTCCTTTTTCTTTTGACTATTTCAAAGTAGAGTAAAGGAAAATTGAGGTTTTGTTTGTTAAGAATATTAAAGGTAAACACAATTAAGTAAATAAATGACAATAATAATAAAGGTGTCGGTTGAAGGTGGGTCTCCATTTTTGGTTAACTCATTGATCATCATTTCATACATTAATCCATTCTTTTTATGAATATCCATCATAAGAAAACAACATGTATGTTATCTCTAATCTTTTCTCGGTGATTTGTTAACCAAATAGATGTTATTTGATTAATCACTAACTATTGAACAACCAAGTAGATGCTAGCTAGATTTAATCTAATAGTAGCATTAATTGATAGAAAGATAGGTGGAGCTAAAAAACCCTCCTAGGTGTTAGAAAAATTTAATCTAGTTTTATTCTTTCCAAGGGATAAAACAAAAACCTATTCATAATCATTAACTCCTAGTTGCCACTAATAACAAGTTTAGATAAGCATTTACGGACTTAAATACATAGTTAACAATACATTAAAATTATTAAATAATTACCATGCACTCTAGTTAATCAACCACATAATGATATTCGGATAACCTAGAAAAACATAAAATACTTAAAATAATAGGATTAGAGTTAAAAACTCATTTAGATCTCATAACAACTTATACCAAAAGCTTCAACTTCCCTTCAACTAAGAAACATTATTAGTGATATATGGTTTGCTTACAAGAGAGCATTTTTTCTATTTATGGTGGATGCAAGAATCGGGGAATCTCTAAACTCGTATCCAAACTTCTCTAGTTATGGAAAAAAAAAGTAAGGTTACATCATGCACATGGTAGCCTAACATGAACACACGGCTTTTTTGGAAAAGAAAGATGTCTTGCTTTTTTGTTTCACATGATTTGGAGTCTTGGAGAGCCGATGGCATATGGCTTGCTGGACTAAGGCATACGGTTATGCCTAATTTTCTCTTCATCTCGTGTGCTTTAATTTCTCGCCTATGTGACTTTTTCTTCTCCTCGGGAGACATCTCACCCTTGACATCCACACGGGCATGTCACTTTTCTTTCTTAAATCATGTTGATTGGTATTGCCTATGTGTTTTCTTTGCTAAGCATCCATATTGTTTTCTACTTTGTTTTATACAGACCAATATCTTTTTCCTTTTGTAGTCCCGCAATCGTGTGACTTATTTGCTTCCTTACTCGGGCTTCTTATGCATTTTGGTTTGGGTTTATTTACTTCGATTTGTCATTTTTCTAAAAAAAAAAACCTAAAATCATTAACGTGTTCTTATTTACTTTAATATAACATAAAAAAACACTAATAAGTTTAATGCACCTATCAATTACCCCACTCTTAAACTTTTCTTGTCTCAAGCAAAACAAATAAAACAAAAACCTAACTCACTTTTGTAGGAATCACAATTGCATTTAGCATATTCAATAAGCCTATAAACCCCTAGGTTATGTCTAGTGGAAGAGTTGTGTCTCATTGGGGTTTTTAGAAGATAAACCAACAAAATCTTAAATGAATGTTACGCCAATATGCTTATCCTTCAAACATTGATTCTTGATTCAGAATTAGACAAAATCAAATAATTAAATCAATCAATTTTAATGATATTGTGCTTATATCTATAAATTGATTTATGTATCTTTATAACCAGGTATAATTCGAGTAGGCAATACTTATTTTACCCTTACCCCTTTCCACTACTATAAGTAAAAGTAGTAAATCAATATTTTCATTTTCTTAAAAAAAATTTCTTATTTTAACTTTCCAATCCTTTTTTAAGACCTTAAGCAACTCTTCCTTAAGTGATCACTCATTTTTTTTTACATGACTACTAACATTCGTGGTGAAAGCAATCGGTTACTCAATAAGTCATACGCTTAAAGTACTTTGCATACTCATAATTCAATTCACCATTTGAAATAAAAGTAAACATTTGTGATGAATACTCCCAGTTACTAAGCAACTCAAACCATTGGACTAGATTTACAATCAATACACCTAACTTTCCATTTAGAATTTTTTTCTTTTTCTTTTCTTTTTCAAATTCTTATAATAGCTAAAAATATTTTTTTACTTAAACCATGCTTAGGCTTAGTTTCAAAGCATAATTGCAAAATAAGCATCACTTCTCAAATCATGCTTAATCATAAAGACAAATGAATCTTTCTAGCTTCCATGCATTTCCACAATCACAAAATTCTAAACAATCTCAAATTTCTCGTAAGATTTTGTGAAAACTCTTCATCAATCATCAATTAAGAACTAAACATACTAAACATGGCATTCATTTTAAAATCATTTTTTAAGATAAATAACCTAAAAAATTCAAACATAAATATAAAACATATAAACAATCACAAATAAATAAACAATACAATCAAAGCTAAATTCTACCCCTACACTTAAACTTTACATTGTACTCAATGTAACACAAAATGGATCATAGGCATTCAAAATTGAAAGCGAAATGGTAAGAGATCAAATATGGGACACGATGATTAAAATGAATTTGGAGATGAAGGATGGACGAACGAGTTAGAGACATACGCTTGTGCCTCTTATGCTCGCACAAACTATGTGTAATTTTACTACCCATGCATTCTTTCTCTCTTTCTCTTTATTGCAATCGCTTATAATCCACAAGGGTGAGTAGATTTTCTCTTAAAAATTATGTGAATTCCTACTAGCCGTGTCTTTGTGTTTCCTTAGAAATTGAATTGGTGGCAAATGACACACAAACATGCCTTTTCTAAAGGTCAAACCATGTCTTCTACTACTACCTACACTTCATCTGTTCTTGTTTTGAACTTTCAGCCATAATAAAAACATAGGAGCATGTCTTTTAACATGCACAAGTTGTGTCTAACGCCATCACCCATGTGACTTCTCTTCTTTCTTCTTCTTTCAAAAAAAATAACACCTATGCTACAAGCATTCTTAAGATCAAGTTAAGCATGGAAGGAATTTATAGAAAACTAAAACAATAAAAAGAAAAAAAAATTCAAAATACATTTATTGGGTTACTTCCCGATAAGCGTATTTATTTAACATCATTAGATCGATGTTGGTATTGTTCGATCCTCAAAATTTGATCCTCCAATGTTATCACTTCCGCTTGCTGCACTTGCAACCCTTCATATAAAGGTTTCAAATGATGGCCATTCACTTTAAACACCTTTTTGGCCTCTAGAATTTGAATTTTAACTACACCATGAGAAAACACATTAGTGACAACAAAGGGTCCAATCCAATGAAAATGTAACTTACCTAGAAAAAACTTAAGTTTGGAACGATAGAGGAGAACTTTTTATCCGACAATAAAAGTCTTCCTAGCAATCATCTTGTCATGAAATATTTTTGTTTTCTCTATATAAATATTTACATTCTCATAGGAATCAAGCATCAATTCCTCCAATTCATATAGTTATAATTTTCTTTGCTCACCTACTTCATCCATTCTCATGTTGCATTATTTAATTACCCAAAAAGCCTTGTGTTCTATTTCCATGGAAGGATGAAAAGACTTTCCATAAACCAAACAATAAGGAGACATGCCAATTGGTGTCTTTTAGGCTATCCTATATGCTCAAAGACCATTATTAAGTCTATCACTCCAATCTTTACGATTGGGATTCACTATGTTCTTCAAAATAGACTTAATCTCTCGCTTTGACACTTTCACTTGCCTATTTATTTATGGATGACAGAGTTGTGGACACTTTGTGTGTAACATACTATTTCTCCAACAAATTAGTTACCATTTGATTGCAAAAGTGTGTACCTCTATCACTAATCAATGCCCTTGGTGTCCCAAATCTAGCAAAAATGTTAGTCTAAACAAAATCTACTCGCCACTTTAAAATTGTTAGTCATGGTGACTTTAGCTTCCACCCATTTAGACACATAATTGACGACCAAGATAATATAAGAAAAAACAAAAGAAGAAGGAATGTTCCAATAAAATCAATGCCATACATAAAAAATAAAAAAATCTCGAAGCAAGTATAAGAGATAAAGACATTTGATTTTTATTGGACAAATTACCTTGTCTCGGACATTATTCATATGCCTTATAGACATATAAGAATCATAAAATAAACCCGGCTTATAAAAGCCACATTCAAATATTTTCCTAATAGTTCTATTAGGTTTAAAACATCCATTATAAGCACAATACTTCCACAAATAAGGATCACCCCATAGATAATATTTGGCATCATTCTTTTTCTATCTCTACTAGTCTTACTCAAATCAGCAGGTATTTCATGCTTTATAAGATAGTTAACAATATTGACATACCATGGATTCTTACCTTAAAGTGATAAAATTATTCATCTCGGGAATAATTCATGCAAAGAAGGTATTGCATCCTCTTCCTTTACTATTTAGCTAAGATGATCAGCCATTAGATTCTTTACCTTTTCTTATCCTTGATTTCCAAATCGATTTTTTGAAGCTAGAGGATCCACCTAATCAGCCTTGGTTTTACCCTCTTTTTTTATAATAGGTACCTTAATGTTACATGGTCGAAAAGTCAATAACTCTTGAACCATATAAATAATCTCTAAACTTATTAAAAGTGAATATAATAGCTAAAAATTTCTTTTCATGGTGGAGTAGTTGCATTATGTAGGACTAAGGGTTCTTGAAGAATACTAAATGGCGTGCAACATTTTTCCAATTTGTTGACCAAGGATAGCCCTCGTAGCAAAATTGCTTGCATCAAACTTGATTTCGGAAGGTCAATTCCAATCAAGGGGTTAGATGATAAGTTTTGATACTAGCATTGCCTTTCACTTATAAAAGCTTTCTTGCACCATTCGTGGAATTTTAATGGTACATCCTTGTGTAACAAATGGCATAGCAAGTAAGGAAATTTTTGAGAAGTCCTTGATGAACCTCTTATAAAAACCTACTTGATCAAGAATATAAGAAACTCCCACACACTTATGGGGTAAGATAATTTTTGCATAATGTTTATCTTTATGATAAGTCATCTTCTAACCTATAGACTTTAGGCAAGTGCACCTATCGTTCTATATTACAGTTGACAGAGTATCGAGTGTCGATCCCACAAAGACTACGAGTACTAGTAATCACCCTCTTTTTATTATCTAATGACAAAGTATAGTGATAGTAAACAATTAAAAAAATAATAACCGAAGCAAGATCACGTAAATGCAACAAGAATAACGAAAAATAACTAACCGAGCAATCAATGGTAAAAACAATACCCGGATAGCGAATCCCCCTAAGACCTTCTATGTAATCATAATATCATTAATTCAATGATTCTTTATGTTCATCGGACCATAGGAATTCCCGAATTATGCTAACTACTCTCTCAAGTTAACTAACACCTAATCCCAAGTTGACTAATTGAAATCTCTTTCTAGTTAACACCTCTAGGATCTCATTAATTCATTTTGTGAATTCCCTTATTAGATTTGACTCTAATCTAAAATATTTATGTCGTCTTATCTCTAGGATTGCATGCAACTATTTTCAGTTATAGTTGATCTAATCACACTTAGGATTTTTCAATCTCACAAGTATGAAATCGGTATGAATCAACACGCTAGCATATTCTAATTCAATTAAACAATAAATGCAACATAACTAAATCACAACAAAAATAAAGATTGAATTGAATAAAGATATCAAATCACATAGCCAATCTTAGGGTTCATCATATCTAGGTACCAAAATAATCTAGTTCATAGTTAAAGTGAATAAAACATAAATCTTAAATAGAGAACAATAAAGATTCAAGGAAAACATTGTAACCCCTTTAATCTTGGTGCAATCTACTCAAGAATCGATGAGAATCCACTCCAATGGCATTATCTTGCTCAAACCCGGCTTTTTTCGTGCCCCTAGGTCGTGTTTCGTCTCTCCCTAGGTCTTGTTTTTGTATCCGAATATGAGCAAATATCGCACATTTCTTAAGAAACGGCCTAGTACATGATCATGTCTCTTCTCGTGTAATGCAAAAATTTTTTTCTCTTAATCGAACAGGTTACACGGCCTCTACACGAGTGTGCCTTTGCTCGTGTACACCTGTGTCTCAAAATTCAGCTTTTTTTCGCTTACACGACCTATTACACGGGTTTGAAATACATTTTCTATCTTCGAGTGTGCACCCTATTGATTGTATACATATATCATTTATCCTTTGAAAACTATGCAATTATGAAAACATCACATAAGCACAAGCACCTCTCTATGCCTTTTTCCATTTCCTTTTCCATTTTCATTTCCATGTCCCTATTCATGTTCATGTCTATACAAGAGGGTGATCAATCCTTAAGTATTCATTTAGAGGTACTTGGCCATTTCTTTCAAAACCATGCATTTTTTCCCTTTTCCTCTACAAAATCATAAAGGAAAACCTTTCATGAAAATGCATGTAGCATAACATGTCTTACCTTATGCTTTTCCTTTTCATTCATTCTTGATCCCGATGGTGCATATGTCAATGAACTAATTAAAAATATATATGCACTAAAACACATCTCAAATTGCATGAGTTCGTTGTAAAATCATAACATACATTAAACATTTAAAATCATCATCCCGGACAAATATGGCCTATGCAATTCATTCCATGTATTCATTCAATCATCAATCAATTTCACATAAAATCAATCATAAACATTTTAATGGATAAATCCATCATCGTTTAAAACTTTTATAATCAATCAAATAATTCTTCATATTGACCGAATCTTTCCGTCACAAATTTCATGAAATTTTCCTTTTAATTTACATCTAATTCCAACTAATAATCTCATTTCACCATGTTCATCATCATATTCCAATAACCCTAACATTTAACATAAGGCCTAATCTTTCAACACTAAGGATCCATTTAATTCCCATCCAATCAACCAATTTCATACTTCAAAAATAATATTTCAACCATCAATTCAACTAAATAACCCTCATTTATCATTATCCAAATAAGATTAAACATATGCTTCATCAAATAATCAATTCTCCTTCATTGTTCATTTTGATTGGAGCTATTACCATGCACAATCCATTCATTTTCAATCCTTTCAACTAATTCATACATCCTATAATCACCATCTAAATATAGTAGAACATTTATATCATCAAAACAACCAATCCTCTTAAATTTCCAGGTTGGTTGAAACTTCCATCAACAAAGAACCATTCAATTTCAATCCAATTAACCAATTCCATACAACATTCAATTATCATCTAACGATAATTAGACATATATACCATCAAAAAAATCAATCCTCTTAAATCACTTAGATGACCAAAACTTTTATCACCAAAGAACCATTCTATGTCAATCCATTTAATCAATTTCGTACATCATACAATCATCATATAAATATAATGGAACATATTTATCATCAAAACCATCGATTCCTCTTAAATCATTTGATGGTCAAAACTTTCATCACCAAGAACCATTCTATATCAATCCATTTAATCAATTCCATACACCATACAATTATCATCTAAACATAATGGAACATATATATCATCAAAACCATCATTCCTCTAAAATTACCTATATTGCTAAAATTATCTTCACCAAGAAATAAATTATTATCAATCAATTCCATACTCCTTACGTGCTTAATCAACCATAAATTTCATGATTTTCACATAAACACCACTTGATCTAAAAGGCCTCAACTTAAGCTATCATGTCACATAAACCTTGATTTCATAAAAGCCATCGGAACATTATACAATCATAAACACAAATAATAACTTGAAGTATAGGCGAGACTACACTTACCTAAATGTTATTTTATGGATGGTTAGCTTGATCTTGAAATTTCCTCTTCCTCCTCCTTCCCCGTAAGTTTTCGTCAAGTCCTCCCTCTTCTCCTCTTCCTTTGCTTAAGCTCTTTCAGGGTGTCTATGGTGTGTTTAGTTGTTAATTTGGGAAGAGCTTTTGTGTAGGTAAGACTAATTCTCGCTAGCTAGTTCCTTTTAGTTTCTCTTTAGTTTCAATTTGTTCATCAAGTTCTTCTCCTCTCATCCTTGGGCGAATTTATAGGCTAAAAATGGCCTTAGATGGATGACACTTGGTGTCATCTTACACTTATCTTAACCATGAAATTTTACTTAGCTTAGTTATTTACTTACTTATATTAAGTTGACTCATAATTTCCATACAATTTTCACACAATTTATATGCACTTCCTTTGTAATTTCCTTAGCTTTTTCCTTCCTCTTTTTGCTCTTCTTGGCCGAACCAAACTAGCTTCCATTTTCTAGTTTAGTTGCTGGAATTCTGGTTCATTCCAACTTGTTAGATCCAAAATAATTGTTTCCTAATTTTGCCAAAAATTACACCTTGGTCCTTAACTTTTCTAATTATATCAATTAAGTCCTCCTTTAGGATCATTTTCAAATTAATAGTGGCCTCTTGACCCTCTTAATATGTTAAATAATTGGTCAACGTTTAACCTTCACAATTAATCTAATTAAGCACCCAAAATTCTATTCTCCTAAATTTAATTAACCATACATACCTCATTGTATTTAAATTATTTTCTCCACATCTCCTAATATTTATGTATATATAAATAATATTTTATGCACACTAGATATTAATTCACACATTAAATTCTAACTAATTACTCCTCAAATAAATACTCATGCATTAATTAAAAAAAAAACATTTCTTCTTCCATACATACATACATACGTGTTTGTGAGGTTTTTTGCCAAGGATGTTACATAGTAAGAGTTCGGAGAGAGTTTCCTTCTTTATGTCTAGTTTTCTTTTTGGTTAAGAAAAGATGAATAAAATGGCCACCCCCCACCATCCCTCTCTTGAGAGATGAAGAAAGGTTTATATAGTATGATTAGTTAAGATCTTATATATTTCTACATTGCCCTCACTTTGTTTTTTTCCTTTTTCTACATTTGAAATTTATCTATTCTCTCTTCTTTTCTTTGTATTTTTAATTGACAACATTTTAAATTGAACCCCCAATTTAATTTTCTTTAATTCAAATTTCTCAAGCATTTTTAATTCAACTCCCAAAATTCTGAATTCCAAACTTATTTTCTCTCTTTTTCCCTTTTGTTTTTATTAATTCTTCTAAACATCTAAAAGTTATGGCATTCCTAAAAATTCCTAACCCTAAGATAAAAATTTCACAACCAAATAAATTAAACAAAGCATTTTTAATTTTTTTTTAATTTTTTTTTTTTTTTAGGAAAAATGGGTAAAACAAAGGGGTAAAAATTCAGTACAAACAATGTGAATGATGTGGGGGTATAATTCATGGAGCTTTAACCCTATGTCCAATTTTTGTTTTCAATCATTTTGATAGGCCTCGCCATGATTATTTTAATCTAAATTTTTTTTGTGGTTTCTAAATATGTTTTCCCTTAGCCTAGGTTTCAGATTTTATAATTTTAGGAGTCTCGTTTACTATATATTTATTATTTAGTTATTATTCTACCTTATTTTTAATTATTATTGTAGTTTGTTTATGGAATTTAATTATTTGGCCCAATATTTAATTTTATTTTAATATGAAATTTTAAGGGCTTGTTCATGTGTTAGTCCTTGGCTTGTATTCTAAATTTTATAATTTTAAGATTTTATTTACCATTTACTTTTTATTTATTTATTTATCATTCTACCTTATTTTTAATTATCGAGTGCATTTTTTGTGAGATTTAATTAGTTGGTCTAGTTTTTAATTTTATTTTGGTCTAGATTTCTTGAGGGCTTTTCATGAGATAGTTCTTGGCTTCTTTCTAAAATTTCATATTTTAAATAGTTTATTTACTATTTATTTGATATTTGTTACTATTCTACCATTTAACTTAATTATTAATGTGGTTTTTTTTTTTGGAATATAATATTTAGGTCCAATGTCTTTCATTATTTTATTTTGAAATTTTTAAGGTTTTTACATATGTGTTCTCCCTATCTATGTTTTAATTTTTATAATTTTATAGATCCATTGGCTATTTATTGATAATTTATTTAAAATTTTTTATCATTTTAATTATTTATGTGATTTGTTTCATAATTTAATTTTTAGATCCAGTATCTTTAATAATTTTAATCTAGTATTTTTAGGATTGGTGCATATGCTTGTCCTTGGCTTCTATTTTAATTTTCATGATTTTAGCAATTCATTTACTATTTATCCGTAATTTATTTTCAATTCTATTGTTATTATAATTATTAATGTGATATGTTTCATATTTAAGTTTATTAGCAAGATGAGAGACTCGTCAAGTCTTCTAGATTCTAGAGATCGATGACGATCCCTCATTGAATCCATCTTATTATAAGAAATATGCCTTCTTAGGATAATTAGAGAATTCAAGTCGACCTAACAAATCTTCTATTTAATAGGGAAAGATGTTAGTCTTGGCATCTCAATCACAATACATATATATATATATATATATATATATATAGAATTCAAGTCAACTCGATAAATCTTCTATTTAATAGGGAAGGATATTAGTCTTGGCATCTCAATCACAATACATATATATAACATATATATGAAAGATTATGTATCCTATGGAGGCGCGGAATAAAATAAAAATTTTCCTCCATCAAAAAGGCCCAAGATCATGTCGTTGAATCAACTAATCATATATTCATGAATTAAAGGGATGAGTAAAGAATTACCTCTTGTAGCGTAGATCTAAATTCTTTTTGTAGAGAAAGAAGTCATCCAAACATCCGACCTCTATTAATTATCTACCCAGTTCAAGCAACCCCAAAAAAAAACACTCAAAATTGGTTTCGTTCTATAAAAATCTAATCTATGTAATTTTGTGATGACCTAAAGAGAGAGGGAAAGAAGGTGCCCTGCTAGGGTTAGGGAGAAAACAATTTTCTCCTTGTTATCTGTTTCTTAGTCGTGTGCCCTAGTCTCTTTTTGTTTTTATCGAATTGTCTCTCACCAAAAAGCTCTAAAAAACATACCTTTTGCCACACCTCTCCTCCCGTTTATAAGGAGAGAGTTTCCTTGTCCTCCAAGGACTAGAAGAGGGGGTGGCAACTAGTCCTTATTGGATATTTGGTTGTTGTTTCCTAATTCTTCAAGCATTAGGAGTTATTTAACATGTGAGCTTTGATCTTTATCTATAAAACATTCATCCTTATTCGATAAGGTTCATGTTTATCCTTCCACGAAAATATCTTCAAGTTTTTAATTAAATCTATTAGGCCAAAACTATTTTAGCCTAATTAATTAATTTAGACTATCCAAATAAACTTAGATAATTTTTGATAGCCCACATTATGAAACAATTTCTCAAAATACATTTTAACCTAAATTAGGAAACTAATTTTTATTTTGGGTTATTTACTTTCAAATTTGGAACTAACTTCCAAATTAAAAAACTAATTTCTAAAACAAAAAACTTTCCATTTAAGAAAACTTCTTTTTGGAAACTTTTCATTTTAGGAAACTTTCTTTTTGAAAACTTTCCATTTTAGGAAATGTTCTATTTTCGAAAACCATTTCCAAAATAGAAAATTTTCATAATTGAAAACTTTTTTCAATATCTTTGCTTCTCTTTAATCATATGAATGGTTAAACTTATGCGTATTACTCAATAAGCTTCTAGATATGTTGGCAATGTATCAAGAACAAAAGGCACCTCTTTTATCTCTTGATACACAAGTTAAGATTGGTCTCTAGCAAAACATCATAACTATCCAATTCTCTAGGAGAATTAATTAATCCGTTATTACCTTGCATGAGCTTGGTTACCACATAATTCATTCCTCATGTCAAATTTCATAGTGTGATCTCGAACTTGATTATAAGCTTTGTTTTATTATGATCACATAAGTTTTCTTCGATTTTTAAATGCATTAGCTCTTGGAGTAAACCAACTATGCTCTATTGGTGTACTCCTATTATGGTCATATATTTTTTGAGTAAATATTCATCAAAGTACAATGTGATAACTCTTTTCGGATACAAGAAATGACATGTCCAACCTTAGTCATCCACCTATCTCCATTAGATTCTTAATGCACCCAATAAATCTTACATGTATAACTTTTTACCGGATCCATCAAAACGAGTTTCAAAATGTATAAATCTTTTAGTGAGATAACCATGATGACTTCAAGTCAAAGGACCAATTTTACTCATCTCATATGATATTCTTATAGATTAAAGCAAATGGGTTCTCAAGGCGAGTCAAGTCCAAGTGATATGTTCTCTAACATAAAGCACCTAATTGCTTCATTTGGCATCATCATACCAATAGGTGTGAGATCTCTTGTTACTATTGTATAGCATGAGCATAACACTCGTAATCTAACCTTATATAGTCAATATTCATTCTTGACAATGCTAAAACTTAAGAAATTTAATGATATCATTTATGTGCATTAGTATTTGTCTTGTATCTTTCGATCAATCACTAATGCAAATGCATATAATATGGTTTTCTATCTAATTCTAGTCAATCAATAAATGTAAATAACAAGAATTAATAAAAAGACTTCTTTTATTATAAATAATACAATAATACAATAACTTAAACTCATCCAAACATGGTTGGATCTTGGGCACCTACATTAAGAATCTCCCACTTGCACTAAAGCCGACCACCATGTCCCTTAATCTTGACAATCGAGTAAGGATCTCATGTTTCAGCTATAATAAAAGCTTAGTCAAGGGGTCAACTATGTTGTCATTAGTGTGGACCTTTTCTATCCTTATGTCACCATGACCGATAATCTCTTTAATCGGATGATAGCATCATAATACATGCCTGGACAATTAATGAGACATTGGTTCCTTAGCTTCCACTATAGATCCTTTATTGTTAGTCAGCAAGCTATATAACATTGGAATAAATCTTTCTTTGATTCTTTCATATTAAACCTTTTAGTATCAAGTTATTGTATTTTCCTTGGGAGACTCTTTACTTTCCAAGTGATCTATCTCTATAGATCTACACTTTTAGACTATAGGTTGCTCTCTTATGTCAAATTTAGGAAATTGCTTTTAGATATCTTAAACTTTTATAGTTTGTAACATGATAATACTATAACCAAGGAGTACTTTGTTTAACTTTTCATGTTGAATAAACATGACTAGTAGGCTCGCACTAACCTTTTATATGCACAAGATTCGTCTTCATTTTTTATAAACAATCAAACTCTTTGATTGTTTCATTAAAACGTTGACTCTAATTCCTAGTACCATGCTCGAGTCTATAAACGAACCTTTGCATTTTGCAAATCTTATTTATATATTTTTTAAAACCATTAGGGTGTGTCATCTACACATCTTTTTTTTTTTTTTTTTTTTTTTTTTGCCTTTTCTAGGACTCAATGTCTAATATTATCATTTCATAAGTGTTAGCTTCATCATTCCTTTTAGGGCTCATTTCACCATGTGTTAAGATAATAAGATCATATTTTTTTATCCTTTGACGAATTTCCTTCAAACTTATGAAGTTCTTGTGTTTATATTTGTGGGATAGTTACAAAACATTATAACCTTTTCTACTTGGGTTTCCATTAGTGAAGTGTCAATTTGTGAGTCTACTCAAATCTTGTTGAGTTTAAATTTCCTCTTACTATTTTTAGCACCCATAAATTCCTTCTCAAGGAACATAGCATGCCTAATTATGAACAACATTTTGTTCTAGTGGTAGGACAATGGCATCCTTTTGTTTTCTTTGGATATATTACAATTTAGCGCTTCTTTGATTTAGGCTTTATCTTGTCTTTGTCAAATCATTTGACATATATTTTATAGCCTCAAATCTTATGAATTGATAAACTTATTTTCTTTCCTTTTCATATCTCATGTAAGGTCTATTTAAATAGATTTAATTGAAACCCTATTCACTATAAAGGTTATAGTAAGAAGTGTTTATCCTAAAGTAGAATAGGGATATTAATTCAACACATCATGGACAAAACCATGTCTTATATATGATTTTCATAGAGAATCTCATTCTCATTTAGGTGATCTAAAATTTTGGCATTTAAGTATTAATTACCTCAATCGAATCAAAATACCTTAATACTTTTACTAGTTTGTCACATGATTTTTAAGTCTAAACTTTTGAAACTTTCAAATGCTTTGGACTTATGTTTTATAACTAAAACATGATCTACTATTATTAAAGGTTATGTGATAAGCATGTTCTCCTCTTACTTGGGTGAACATGGGTCTATACACATCTCTAAGTGTAAGGCCTTATTATTAGCTTTTTCTTCCTTTTCACTAAAAGGGAATTCATGTCTCTTTAACAAGTAAACAAGATTCCTTAGACATGATCAAATGATTCTAGATATCTATTTATAAGTATATTAGATTAGATATGAGATTCTCGTTTATATGGCTAAGTTGACGTTGTTACAAATTTATGTTATGTAAATCATTTGAGTCTTTTAGTATTTATGTTATATATATGAGAGTTATGTTCAAAAAATATAATTATTATTAATATATTTTCATGAAAACTCATCTTTAAAAATAATCATTATTCTTAAAAATAAAATACTTATTCAAAACAAGAAATGAAAATAACATCTTTACTCTCTATTAATAATGATAATTGAAACTTAGCATATTCCTACTTGGTAGTGCTAGCTCATAAATACTTACATCTAATGGTCTAACTTTTGATCTATTTTAGTCATGTAGGTTATCTTCCTTAAAGCTATTTTCTTTCCTTCTCTAAGCTCTTGTATATTTTAGAAATTTGAGCACCACATCCAAGTATCATATACCGATGAGGTGGAATTAGAAATAAAAGGGTTAGCCGTAATAACATAAATACCTAAGGTGGTAGTATAACTCTTCTTTTGTGTCCCTTCTAGATACTCCTTGCAGCTTGTGCTTCTAATGCCTTTTCTTATTACAATGAAAGCAGATCGCATCCTTTGGGCTATTTTGAGCCTAGGGCTTTTTCACTCCTCCAATAAGCATAGTGGAAGACTTTTTCTTCTTGCTTTTTCTTGCCTTTTACTATGCCCTTTCCCTTGTTAACGAAAAATAAAAAACTCTTATTCTTCTTGTTAATTTTGGACCGAGCTTCCCTTAACATGGACAACAACTCTTCAAGAGTCTTTTTCATATGCATCATGTTGAAGCTCATGATGAATTGTCCAAAGTTATTATCCTATCTTAGTACAATGTGATAACTCTTTTAGCATACAAGGAATGAAATATCCTATTTTAGTCATCCACCTACCTCCATTAGATTTTTAGTGCACCCAATGAATCGCCCACGTGCAACCCTTTACCGAGTCCATCAAAATGAGTGTCAAAATTCATAAATCCTCCAATGAGATAACCGTGATGACTTTAAGTCAAATGACTAGTTATACCCATCTCGTATGAGATTCTTATAGACTAAACCAAATGAATTCTCATAGAGAGTCAAGTCCAATCATATGTTCTTTAACATAAATCTCCCAAGTGCTTGCTTTGACATCATCATGCCAATAGGTATGAGATCTTCTATTGCTATCATATATCATGAGCATAGCACTCACAAGTCTAACCGTATATAATCAATGTCTATTATTGACAATACTATGACTTGAGATATTTAATGATATGATTTATGTGCATTAGTGTTTGTCTCATATATTTTGATCAATCACTAATGCAAATGCATATCATAAGGACTTCTATCTAATTCTATTCAATCAATCAATGTAAATTACAAGAATTAATAGAAAGACTTCATTTATTAAAAATAATAGAAATAATACAATAATTCAAATCCATCCAAATATGATTGGATCTTGGACATCTATATATATCAGCTTTGAATACTTTTAGCTCAATAAGTCATTCCTCAACATGTCGATCATATTAGGACTTAATTGAATCCGATGCTAAATTGATGAGACTCTTAGTTTTGAGCCCGAAGTTAATCTAATAAAATGCCATAATAAAGAATAAAAAATTATTTGATTTAGATGATAAAAAAATTTCGAAACAAAATTAGGAAATAATTTGGCAAGCCTAATTCTTTGGAGATAGTTTTAGAATTAAACTAAACATGGTACCTTTCCTAAAAAAAGGTGCTTTTGGGTGATTTTTATCTTTCAAAAAACATAACCAACTCCTTACTTAAAATCTCTTAATCCATTACCTTCCTTATGTTTTCTAGTTTCTTTCAATACTAGTGGAAACTCTAAAACCTCTCTTAATTCTTATCCCCTAGTTAATAAAAAATACAATTTTTTGAAAGTCTCCTAAATATTGGGTAGCAAAAGAATAATGACTCCATTAGGAATTTGGAGTTAGGACATAGGTTTAGTCTTCTTTAAATTTTTATCCTTTATTTTTGCCATTTGTATCCAAGTTTTTTATTTTCTAAGCATGTATTTATTATCAATTTAAATTCAAGTCATTCACTTTACATAATTTATCCTCATGCAATTAAATTTTTATATTTATTTTAATGCGTATTGTGAACTAGGTTGGATATATTTATTTTGCGTTGTTACGCACACATCATAAGAAAAAGCATGCAAAAGCCTCGGATCCGAGCTCAAATCCTTAGTATTTAGATAGAGAGATCTAGATGGCAAGTATGAAGAAAGTCTATTGGTGCTCATTTAGACTCTTATTTGGATTAAAACTCAACCTATACATAGAAAATTATGAAATGACCTTCTCATACCTCCAGTGTATAAGGTTCAAGGCTAGATTACCCCACCGGTAATCTAGACAATCTAATGACTTAAAAAAACCATTAAGGTTAGATAAGTTTTGGAAAAACCTTATTTAAAAAAATTAGATCATATCCACTAGTGTTGTCCCTTTAAGACTTGAATTAATTTTGTGATGATGCCTATGCAAACCTTTATTTTAGAAAGTTTCTATCAAAATAAATCATGAACAAAATATCTTTTAGGCTTTTAATTAAACTTATTGGTTCAAAACTATTTTGGCTCAATTAATTAATTTGGACTATCCAAATAAATTAAGTTAGATAATTTTAGGAACACATTAGGAAACAATTTCCTAAATCTTATCGTATATAGTTAATGTCCATTCTTGACCATACTATGACTTGAGACATTTAACGATATCATTTATGTGTATTAGTGTTTGTCTCACATCTTTCGATCAATCACTAATGCAAATGCATATCATATGAACTTCTATCTAATTCTATTTAATGAATAAATATAAGTGATAAGAATTAATAGAAAGACTTCTTTTATTATAAATATTATAAATAATGCAATAATATAATAAGTCAAACTCATCCAAACAAGGTTAGATCTTGGACACCTACACTAGTAATCTCCCACACTTGAATAAAGGTCTCATGTTGTAGCTATGATAAAGACTTAGTCAAAGGGTCATCTATGTTATCATTCGTGTGAACATTTTCTATCCTTATGTTTCCATGATCGTTTACATCTATAATCAAGTGGTAGCAATGTAGCACATACTTGGACCGATGATGAGACCTTAGTTTCGAGCTTGCACTATACATCCTTTTATAATTGGCCATTAAGCTTTATGACATTGGAAGAAGTCATTTCTTTGACTCTTCCAAAATTAAACCTTTTAGTATCATGTCAATATATCTGTCTTAGGAGACCCCTCACATTCTAAATGATCTATCTCTATAGATCTTGACTATTAGAATGTAGGCTACCCTCCATGTCATACTAGGAAAAATTATTTTTAAATATCTCAATCTATTATGGATTAAAATATGATAATGTTTAAAGCCAAGAAGTAGTTTATTTAACTTTTAAGTAGAATAACCATGATTAGTAGGCTCCCACTAATCTTTTATAAACACAAAGTTCATTTTTTTTAATGAAAAATCAAACTCTTTGATTTTTTCATTAACACATCGATTCTAATTCCTAAAGGCATGTTTAATTCTAGAAATGGACTTTTGCATTTTGTAAATCTTATTTACATGTTCTCTAGAACCATCGTGGTATGTTATCTACACATCTTTTCCATTTGCCATTTCTAGGAATCAATGTCTAACATTATCTTTTCATAAGTGCCAACTTCGTCATCTCTTTTAGGGCACACATCACCATATGTTAAGACAAGAAGATCATATTCTTTTATCTTTTGATGAATTTCTTTTAGGCATATAAAGTTCTTATGTTTTATTTGTGGGTAGTTACAATATCTTGTAACTTATCTACTTAGGGTTCCCTTAATGGAGTGTTAATGTATGAGTTTACTCTAATCTCATTGAGGTTCAATTTCCTCCCACTATTTCTAGCATCCATAAATTCCTTACCATGGAGAATTCCATGCTTTGTTACGAAAAACACTTTATTTTATTGTTAGGAAAATAATATTTATTTGTTTCTTTTGGATATCTCATGTATTTATACTTCGTTGATTTAGGCTTTTTTTTTCTTTGTCAAACCATTTGACACATGTTTTATAGCCTCAAATCATTGAGGAAAGATATATTTATTGTCTTTTCTTCCATACCTCAATGTAGTCTAATCAAATAGACTTAATTAGAACCGTATTCAAAATAAAGGTTACAAGTAAGGAGTGACCATCCAAAATAATATGGGGATATTAATTTGACTCATCATGGACCGGATCACGTCTAACATGTGATGTCTATAAAGAATCTCATTCTCTTTTAGGTGTTCTAAAATTCAAATGTTTAGGTATTCGTCATCTTCATCTATTCATGATGCCTTGATACTTTTGCTAGTTTGTCACTTAACTTTAAATCCAAACTCTTTGAACCTTTCAAATGCTTTTGACTTATGTCTTATAACTAAACATGATTTAATATCAGTAAAGGTTATGTGATAAGCATATCCCTTTCTTGATTGGGTGAATATAGGCCCAAAGACATCTCCATGTCTAAGGCCTTATTAATTAGCAACTCTTTCTCCTTTTTCTACTAAAAGGAGATTCATGTCTCTTTGCCAAGTAAAAAGATTCTTTAGGCATCATCAAATGATTCTAGATGTCCCTTTATGAGTAGATTAGATATTAGATTCTTATTTATATGGCTAAGTTGACAATGCCATAAGTGTATGTTGTTTAAATCATTTGAGTCTTTTAGAATCTATATTATATATATGGAAGTTATTTTAAAAAATATAATTATTATCAAGATATTTCCATATATGAAAAGTCATCTTTAAAAATAGCTATTATTATTAAAATGAAAAACTTGTTCAAAACAAGAATCGAAATAACGTCCTTAGTCTCCATTTTAGGAAACTTCCATTTTAGGAAACTTTTCATTTTCAAAAACCTTTTCTAAAATAGAAAACTTTTATTATTTAAAAAAAAATTAATATCTTTGCTTCTCCTTAATCATGTTAATGCTTATGTTTATATGTGAAACTCAATAAGCTCCTAGATATATTAACATGTATCAAGAATAAAAGACATTATTTTATCTCTTGATACATAAATCAAGATCGATCTCTAGAAAGACATCATGACTATCTCATTCTCTAGAATAATTAATTAATTAGTAATTATCTTTCACAAGCATGGTTACCATATAATTCAGTCCTCATGTCAACTTATCATAATATGATCTCGAACTTAGTTATTAGTCTTGTTCAATCACGATCACATAAGTTTTCTTCAATTCTCAAATGTCTTAGCTCTTAGAGTAAACCAACTACGCTCCGTTGGTATACTCCTACTATAGTCATAGATTTCTTGAGTGGATATTCATCAAAGTGCAATGTGATAACTTTTTTAACATACAAGGAATTACATGTCCTATTTCAGTCATTCATCTAACTTCATCGATTCCTAGTTTACCCAATAAATCATCGATGTGTAACCCTTTACTAGATCTATCGAAACGAGTGTCAAAGTACAAAGACCCTTTAATGAGATAATCGTAATGACTTCAAGTCTAAAAACTAGTTGTACCCATCTCGTATGAGATTTTCATAAACTATACCAAATGGATTCTCATGGTGAGTCGAGTCAAGTAACATGTTCTCTTACATAATTCACCTAAGTGCTTGTTTTGGTATCACCATGTCAATAGATGTGAAATCTCCTACAACTATCTTATAGCATAAAAATAGCACTCATAAGTCTTATCGCATATATTCACCGTCCATTCTTGACCATACTATGACTTGGGATATTTAAAGATATCATTTATATATATTAGTGCTTGTCTCACATCTTTCAATCAATCACTAATGCAAATGCATATCATATGGACTTCTATCTAATTCTACTCAATGAATAAATATAAATGACAAGAATTAATAGAAAGACTTCTTTTATTATAAATATTATAAATAATAAAATAATATAATAAGTCAAACTCATCCAAACAATGTTAGATCTTGGGCACCTACACTAATAGCATGATCCTTCATTAAGATATATAGAGATAGATCATGTATAATGTTAGAACTCTCCCAAAATATATATATTGATAAGATACTAAAAAGGTTTAGTATAAAAAAGTCAAAGAGAGAACTTCTTCCAATGTCACATGGCATAAAAGTCTCTAACTAAACTCTCTAAGGCCGAGTGTCCTAAAACACAAAGCAAAAAAAAAAAAAGAATGAATCGCATTCCCTATGCATCAATCATATGATCTATTATATAGATCATGCTATGTACGTGATTTGATGTCTCATATACTTTGAGCATATGTAGTAGATATCAAGCTGATCCAAGTGAGAAAAACTAAATTGTTATAAAGAGCATTCTAAGTACTTAAGAATAACTAAGGATGTTTTCTTAGTCTATGAAGAAGATAAACTAGTTGCAAAAGTGTTCAAAAATGTTAGTTTTCAAACTAATCACAATGACTTTAAGTCATAATTAGGATTCATTTTCTTATTAAATAGTGAGGTTGTTAGCTAAAAAATTTCTAAGCAAAAAATACTAATTGACTCCATAACCGAGGCTAAATAAATTGCATTCGTAAAAGTAGCTAAGGAAGCTATCTAGATATGTAAGTTTTTATCTAAACTATAAGTTCTTCCAAGCATTGTTAATTCAATAGTACTATATTATTACAATAATAAAGCCATAATGCAAGTCGATGAACCAAGGTCTCATCAAAAATTCAAGCATGTACTATAACATTACCACTTGATTAGAAAGATTATCAATCATAGTCATATAAGGTTAGAAAAGGTTCATACCGATGATAACATAGTAAACCCCTTGACTAAGCCTCTATCACCGTAAAAATATGAAACCTTTGTTCAATCATCGAGCATAAGGGATATGGATAGTTGGCTCTAGTGCAAGTGGGAGATTGTTAGTGTAGATATCATATATCCAATTGTTTGGATGGTTTGATGTATTGTATTTATTTCATTTTAATATTTTTAAAAAGTCTTTCTTTTAATTTTTATTATTTATAATTTGATAGAATTAGATAGAAGTCTATATGATATGCATCGCATTAATGATTGATCAATAGATATGAGATAAACATCAATGCATTTAAATGATATCATTAAATATCTCAAGTCGTATCATTATCAATAATAGATATTGACAATATGCATTAACACTTGTAAGTGTTATACTCCTTCTATAATATAGTAGTAGGAGATCTCAAACCTACCGACATGTTGATGTCAAAATAAGCACTCGTGTCAATAATGTTAGAGAACATATCATTGGACGTGACTTGTTATGAGAAACTATTTAGAGTAGTCTATAAGAATCTCATACGAGATGGGTAGAAATGGTCCGTTGACTTTAAGTCATCATGGTTACCTCATTAGAGGATTGGTGTACTTTGACACTCATTTTAATGGGCTTAGTAAAGAGCTACATATGTGCAATTCATTGAGTGCATTAGGAATTTAATGACAATAGGTAGATGATTGAGATATGACATGTCATTCCTTGTATGCTAAAGGAGCTATCACATTATACTTCGATAAATGTCTACTCAAAGAATCTGTGGCCACAGTAGAAGTATACCAATAGAGCATAGTTGGTTTCATATAGATAATTCGTTGAGTACATTAGGAATCTAATGGTGATAGATGAATGACTAAGATAGGACATATTATTTCTTGTATGCTAAAGAAGTTATGACATTGCACTTCGATAAATGTCTAATCAAAGAATATATGACCACAATGAATGTATACTAATAGAGTATAGTTAGTTTACTTGAGAGCTAAGACATTCGAAGATCAAAGAAAACTTATGTGATCATAATCAAACAGAGTATAAACAAGTTTCAAAATCACACTATGATAAATTGACATGAGGATTGAATTGTATAAAAATCATGCTCATGAAAGGTAAATTAGATAGCCATGATGCCTTCCTAAAGGTTAATCTTGATTTATGTATCAAGAGATAAAAAAAGTGTCGTTTATCTTCTTGATACATTTCAACATATCTAGGAACCTATTAAGTCACACGTATAAGTTTAAACATTCACACGATAAAAAAGAAGCAAAGGTTTTGGAAAAGGTTTCCTGTTTTGAAAATTTTTTATTTTCGAATGCATGATCCTTTATCAAGACCACGTCAATTCCTAATTATAGGAGACTCGTTGGCTTGAATTAACTCCCGTAGTTAATCCGAATATGACATACTTCTTTGTTTCTTCTTTTGTTATTAGATAAAACATATCAAAATTATCGTCGGTCCCTAATAAAAAAAAAAAAAACTCATTGGCTCCACTTAATTGTCCTAAATTAAGCTAATGGAAAGCACTTATCCTTTTTTTTCATTTTCTTTTTTCTTTTTTTTTGTAATTGCAAATCAAATTTTATGTGAGATCTTCATCTATCTCTAGAGTTTAGGAGACTCCACAATCCCACATCGAAGAAATAAAATTAAATCCTATAATTAATTCACGAACATGATCATACTTAAATAAAAAAAAAATTGTAAAGGAATATCAAACAAACTCCTCATATTTTGAAATTTTAACGGATGTGCAACATATAAAAATTTTCAAGTTAAAATATTAATCATAACCCCGTGAGATAGCTAAAAAACAAAGCATCCCCTAAACTTGAGATATCATTTATTTAAAAAAAAAAAATTCACAACTTGAAGAACTAAACCTAAAATCGAAGAAATTATACCAGTTATGCACACAACCAAACTCTTTCCTCCTTTCTCTTCTACCCATTCCCCTTCCTCTCTATATCTCTTTTCTTCTTTCTTTTTTGTTTTTCTTATTTTGATATTGCCATTCCCTCCCTATACTCCTTTTTATTGTGTTTTTTCTTTTCATCGCATATAACAGTATTGTCATCTCATCCCTTCTCGTCCGTCATTTTCCAATCAAGTTTATGTGTTTCAACCCTTCCATCTCTTTTTCTTTCTTTTCTTACTACAATGTCACTTCCTACTCCATTCTTCCCTTTTTTTTCTCTCTTGGTGTCACTCGATTGCTCACATTTGTTCAACTCCATATATCTTCTATTTCTTCCTCGCCTTTTATTATTTCTTATCACTCTCACACACCATGAAAATAGACAAGCACCCAACACCGAACTAAAAGGGAGAAAGGTTGGGTTTTTTTTTTTTTAACTATAGCTACAGTATTTATTTAACGAAATAATAGTTATAACACATATATTGCTAAAAAAAAAGGAAAAACGAAGAAGTAACCGAGGACATATATGAACAATGCCTTCATTACCCTCTAAAACGACCTTCTACTAATAGCAAATTGATTTCCAATTTTCACAATTGATCCTCTTTCTCCAATTTCCATAAATTGATTTCCAATTGTTCTTAATTGCTTCCCCACAACCTTCTACTAATCTCATATTGATCTACAATACTCTTCAATTAATTTTGATTAAAACCCTTAATGTTAATCCAAAATTAATTCTTTTTTTAATTAATAGCAAAATGATAAATGAAAAGTTAAAAAAAAAAAAATCCTCAATACAATCTCAAAAAATCATAGAAAATCTACACTATGCAACAAACTAAGAAAATTTATATATAAAAAAAATAAAAAATAAAAAAAATCTAAAATAATCATGGAGAGTAAAAAATAGTTATGACAAGATTGGCATCAAATTTGCTGTTATCTTTTACATGCATAAACAATCTAGACCTTTAATCTGTGTGAAACCCAAATAATAATAATAATAATAATAACCAATAATAATAATAATAATGACAGCAACAAAGAAAAGTCTAACACGAATGAAGCAAAAGGAAAAGACACCTACGGACACTGATTTTCACGGTTCATAAGAGGCTTTTCCGAAGTTTTGCAACCTTTTAAGGCCATTCTGAAAAATTTTGCTGTTTTAATATTTGTATTTTATTTCGATCTCTAATGTTTATTTACTGTTATGTTTCATTACCTGAATATAGAGAGGAGAGAGTAGGCACAGAAAATCCTTATTATAAATGGGTATGCTATGAGTTCATTTGTATCCATAAAAACCACCTCCGGCATTGGATTAAGTAGATTGAACTTCTCATGTGAAAATGACTTTTGAATTTTGGTTGGACTTTTGGTTGTCCTGGTGTAGATTAAAATATGTTTTGAAGCTTAAGATAGATTTTATAAGGTTAAAGGCTGATTTTGAGCCAAAAATGATACAAAATAAGGATCAATTTCCCGGTCAACCGAGAAGACAAAGATGAGTGACACGACGCCTAGGCAGGCAACGCATCATTTACCCCTTTTTCAAGGGAGAGCATGTCTTAAGTGCCAGGCTTGGCACGCTCGAGCCTAGCTTTCAAGACCCAATCGTGCACAAGCTTTGTTCGCTAGGCCTGTTCTTTTTCTTTTTCTTTCTTTTTTTAAATTTAAATGTTTTTTTATTTCCTCCAAGAAAAAAATAAAATAATACATTACTAATTTTTTATTCAATCATTATAAACTATACATGACATATTTTCAATCAATAAAAATTTAACTGTTACTAATTTATGGATACGAGTATATTTAACTTTCTTATAATTGGTTTCTATCGATGTATATATATGTGATTTAGATACTATTCAGTTACTATAAAATTAATTAATGCAATAATTTTAAAATATTAATTTAATAATATTTAGCCATATAATTTTTTTCATAAAATATAAAAGTGATGAATTTAGAAAGAAAGAAAAAAGTATGTTTCTAATACATTATGTAAAAGCAAATATTATTTTTTTATACTGTTTAAATCCATTTTTCGTTATTAATTAATAAGTTATGTGAAATGAATATTTCTACACCAATACGCGAGAATCTCACCACCGTCACCAGTACTTTCTAATGAAAGTGGTGAGTGGATATTTACCCGGCAGTATCTTGTAATTTGTATTTTATCCGATCTGTGTTGTAATTAATGTTTTGTCCCGTAGTCTATATTTGGTAACGATAAATATCGCTCTTACCATTTTGTGTTTGTGTTTGTCCATCTTTAAACTGTTGTTCGGTGATAAAAAATAAAATGGTAGAAATAAAAATAAAAAAATTATTTTTACTTTATAGGTATTTGATTAAAATAAATGAAGTAAAAAAATAAAAAAAATTAAATGTGTTATAAAAGAAATAGAAATAATAGGAGAATTGAAGAAAAAAATGATAAAGAAATGATTTCACTATAAAGAGAATATAAGAGATAACTCTAAACAATTGTCACAATATCTACAAAATACTTGTACACCAACTAATGAACAATCAAGCATCTTTATAAGCTTTAAATTTGAGAAGAGAATTGGAAGGGATTATGAATAATCAATTGCATCACCCTTTTAATTTCTCATATTGAATGATGAATTGAAACATAGTAAAAATTATAAGTAGTGGAGATATGAAAAGTAGATGAATATAATGATGGACATTCATTATTTCATAACACTTCCCCGTGAATGTCCATTGTACAAGGAACATGTCTCGTTAAAACCTTACTAGAAAAAAAAACTTAGTGGAAAAAAATCCTAGTAAAAGAAAAAGAGTACAATATTCTTTATATACATTAATCTCAATGTTGGCCTTCTCCCGTTGAAAGCATCATTTAAGATCTCTAAGACGATGTATTTCAATCTTGTGAATCACCGTCTCAAAAGTTATAAGTAGGTAATGCTTTAGCGAATAAAATTATTGGATTGTCACTTTGATGTATTCTTCTTTAAATGGAATTATGCAAGCATCATTATTCTCATATAATATTGTTAGAACTTCTTTTGCTAATAGATAAACTACATGGCTCTCGAATATGATGGATCATTAATCTTAGTCAAACACATTCTCGACTTGCCTCATGAATTGATATTTTTGCATGATTTGAAGTTATGACAACTATAGTTTGTTTCATAGAATGTCAAGATATAACCGTATCTCTATATATAAATATACAACCAAGTTGTGATTGAGCTTTGTGTGGATCAAATAAATAACTTGCATCTACATAACAAATTAATCTTGTCTTTGATTTATTTGAGTAATATAAGCGCATATCAATTATTTCTCGAGGATAACGTAGTATATATTTAACTTTATTTCAATGTCTCCGTATTGAAACAAAACTATGACTTGATAATAAATTTTATAGAAAATATTATATCGAGTCGAGTATTATTAGCAAGATATATCAATGCATCGGTGACACATAGATATAGTGCTTCAAGACCAAGTAGTTATTCGTTATGTTCTCGAGGTCGAAAAGGGTTTTTTTGGATATCAAGTGAATGAACTACCATTAAGCTAGTCAATGAATGATCTTGATATAGAATCATTGCAGAACTTTTTCTATATAAATTGAGTGATGAATAAAAATCTCATTCTTTGAGTGCTCGAACTATAAGACGAGATAACATTTTGTTTTCCCAATGTATTCACATCAAATTCTCTTTTTTAGATAACTTATAACACTTAAAATCTCTTCGAAGTTTCAATAATATTTAAGTCATCAATACATATAACAAACCCCTTTTTAAATAAAAATATATGAACAAATAAGGTTTTTTTTTATAACTTTCTTTCAATAAATAATCATTGAAGTAATCGTATCACATGCACACGGGTTAGTAATAAACCATAGATATAAAAATATATATATAAATTAAATTAAATTTCTAAAAACTAAAATAATAAAAAAATACTAAAATAATTCAAATAGAGATCTTTATAATTTAATTGAATTCTTTTCTCGAGAATATGTATTACATGCTTCGGCATGTTAAGTCATTTTAGGACTTTCATATTGATATCATTTCAAATGAACAAATAAACTATGATCACATTCAGTTAATGTATGCATATGAATGTTTTTTCATATATTTTATCGAGCTAATGAGGTAACAAAATATAATTGCATCAATTATAGGAGAATATGTCTCCTCATAGTCAATGTCAATTCTTTACGAAAACTCGTTGTGTTAAAAATTTTTCTTTATATCTTACAATCTTATCTTTCTTATTTCTTTTTTGCATAAATACATATTTGTATCATATTAGCTTAACATCTTCGGGTGTTTTAGCTATGGGTTCAAAAAAACTACTCTTTTGTAAGAGAATATAATTCTACCCGGATTGCTCTTTTCATTTAGGACAATCATTTTTATGTCAATATTCTTCAATAATTTAGGCTTAAGATTGTTATTTTTATTCAAAATATCAATTGCAATATTATATGCAAAAATCTTATCAATAGATGTTTCTTTTTTGTCCTATTTTCTCTCTATATTGACATAATTTATTAAAATCTCTTGATTTTTCTCAACTATTCGGACTTCTTCGAAAGCCTATTATCGAAATATCTTGCACCATTTTGTGAATATTTACATCCTTTATATTTGTATCTTTCTCTTTTTTTTTAGGGATTTTTATCTTTAGAGCCGATCGATCTTTCACGCTTCGTACGTGCTTTAGATTCATTAGATATATATCATTAATAGATTGTCCCCCAGGAACATCAATTCTAATAGAAGCATTCTCAATGAGGAAATGCATTTTAGTTACTCTTTTAGGATATGAGAATACATCTAGTAGTTGGTTTGTAATACTTTGTAAACGAATTATCTTTTGAACTTCTAGTTCACATTGTTTTATACTAAACTCGATATAAAAATAGAGTACTCTATGTAATCTCTTTTTTCTAACATTTCCAACTACTTATTTTGTTTATTCTCTCCCCTAATGTTGAAAAAATTGTTTCATCAAAATAATAGTCGATAAATCGAGCTATAAAAATATCTTTTGTTCATGAATCAAAATATTGAATTATTGAAAAGGATTTAAATCCAATATATATTCTCAATCTCGTTTAAGTGTCCATTTTATTTCGTTATGAAAGAGCACTATGGATATACACTCGCAACGCTAAAAAAATTCTTAAATTAGAAATATTTAGCTCATGATAATAAATCAATTAAAGAGGAGAGAATTTCGATAACTTGTGGATCCGATGCAAATAAGTATTGCTGCATGTAAGATTGCATATCTCTAGACATAAACATGGAGTTTTATTTTTAAATAATGGTTTAGCTATCAATTGGAGTCTTTTGATAAATAATTTTTACTAAACTTTTCTAAGTATGAACATGAGCAACGAGATGTTCAACCTTTATTCTAATAGTCAATCAATAATAATCAAATGCTTGGGAAATAAACTCATCGGCATTATCAAAGTGAATTATTTTAATGGCATAATCTGAAAATTATGCTCGAAATCAAATTATTTACTAGCAATCTCGAAAATGTCGGGCTTCAAGTAGATAATAAGCATGTATGTGACCATCTTGTGGATGCATTTTTTAAAATCGTAAAATATTTAAATGGTTCACATGGTGGATGAATTGATCCACATATATCACCTTGAATACATTCTAAAAATAATAATGATTCAATCTCAATTTTACTTGGTGATGGTTTAATTATCAATTTATCTTGACAACATGCGGAACATGAAAATTCATTAAATTAAAGAATCTTCTAACTCTTCAATAAATGTTCATATTAATTTTTAATAATTTTTCGTATCATGAAAGACCCAAGATAATACAACTAGTCATACCACATAATAAAAGTATTTAAATTAGTAAACTTCTAGTTTACTATAGTATTTGTTTCAATCATTTCAATATTTATAATAAAGACTAGAAGATAAAGCGAGTCAATTTTTCAATATATATTTTCTATCCGGTATAATGATTATAACATATAAGTATTCACATTAAATATCTTGATATGATATCAATTTAGATGAATATCTTTGAAAATTTCTATGAAAATTTGAAGAGAATAGTACATTATTTATAATAAATTTATCCTTTCGACTAATAATATATTTGTTCTTCTAAAGCCTTTAAATTATGTCACTTCAAGTAATGATATATCGACTCTTCTAGAGCCTTTAAAAGTTATCTCCTCAAGTAATAATATATCTATTCTTCTAGAGCTCAAAAATTTGTCTCTTCATATCATAATATAATCGCTCTTCTAGAACCTTCAAAATTTATCTCTTTAGATATTATTATAGTCACTCTTCTAGAGCTTTCTATTAGATTGATATTATCATATATAATATTAACATAAAATAAATAACCAAATAAATCAATAAATAAATAAATAAATTCCTCATAAACACAAATAAATAAATAAAATAAATTTGTAACCATCACTAGACGATATAAATTATAAGAAATATAAAAATTTTGATTTATAAATAGAAAAACTAACAAGTAATTAATTTTAATTACTATTATTTTTATATATAAAAGTATCCTTCATAATTTATTCTTTATTTTTTAATAAGGCTTGACAAGGCTCAAAGAGATGCTTCGGTGTGCAACGGATACAAGATCAATATTCATTCATTCCACATCTATAATTTTTTTTTTTTTAGAATATTGACTTCATCTATTTTTATTCCTTCTTTTTATATATAGTTATCCACTTCTAGTAGTAAGATGTAATATTATGGTCATCACAATTATAATGATAATTATTTCGATTACGTCTATGGCTATGACCACATCTTTGTCCATGATCAAAATTATTATAAGTTGTCATATTCACTTTAGGGAATGAAGTAAATCCAATTGGATAAGATTTATTCATTTTCATCAATAGCTTGTCATTTTATTTAGCCATAAGCAAATATGAAATCGATTCGAATATTTCTTAAATTCATTTTCTCAATATTGCTACTGCGAGAGCATATTCAAGACATAAAAAAGTAGAGAACATTTTTTCGAATCAAGCACTTATAATCAATAATTCTTATTTGAAATATCAAGAGCCACAAAATCGGAGTTTATGAGGTTTGATATGATAAAAATTCTATAATGTAATATATAATAATATTATTAGAAAATAAGAACAAAAATATTAATAAAATTAAATCTTTTCAAATAATATGTATTAGATCATTGGATTCTATATATTAAATTATTTAAGTTTTTTAAATGTAAATTATATATATCATTATACTTAAAGTACATGATATATTAGATACATGCCTCTTAATGATCTAAATAATTTAGATCTTTTGGTAGAGCACTTGTGTAGAAGAAATTCAATGGTCGAAGTAATTAATTAATTCTTTTGGTAGATACATATCTCATGGTGTATTGTCTTGATTGGTTAGAGCTTCGTGCCGATAACTTGTTATAAAAGAAATAAAAATAATAGGAGAATTGAAGAAAAAAATGATGAAGAAATGATTTTACTATAAAGAGAATATAAGAGATAACAACTCTAAACAATTGTAACAGTCTCTACAAAATGCTTGTATACCAACTAATAAACAATCAAGTCTATTTATAGACTTCAAATTTGAGAAGAGAATTAGAAGAGATTATGAATAATCAATTGCATCATCCTTTCAATTTCTCATACTCGAATGATGAATTGAATCATATTAAGAATCATGAGTAGTGGGGATATGAAAAGTAGATGAATATGATGATGGATATTCGTTATTTCATAACAAAACGTTGTTTTATTTTCATAATAAGAATGAATTTTTTTTCCTTTAAAAGAATAAGGTATTATCTTATTTATTATATAACTATTTTTATCCCTTTTACTACCAATACTGTCGCCTCTATAGATAATAATGATAAATAAATAAATAAATAAATATATTATTATTATTTTACTATCATTTTCTAACCACCATCATCACTTTTATTATATCATTATCATTAATAATGAAAATAAAAAAAATATATTATTATTATTTATTTTATCACTACTATTTTACCCTCATAATTACTTTTCTTCCGCTACCATCTTTCATTGTGATGGTATTAATTTTTTAAAAAATATAAAATAAAAAAATGTATTATTTTTATTACTATACTCGTTATTAATGTCACTTATATCTAGGAATGGTAATAGATTGGATATAAAATAAGTATTCGTTTTATTTGATCCAATAAATACTCATTAAAAATATCAAATTGGTGCTGAAGTGAATAAGAATAAAAAAAATATATAAACATACTAATATGATTTCGGGGTATAAATAATAACTCTTTACCGTATTAATACTCACTAATTTATTTATATTATTTATTAACATGCAAGAATTTAATTGTATAAAATCTCAAAATTAAAGACCAAAATAAGTTTTTTCAAAAACTTTAAGGACCAAAAAAAAATTATAAATAAATGACCAAAAAAAAATTTAAGGATGAAAAAACTTTTCTTAAAAATTATAATAACTAAAATAAATATTTTTGATAAATTAAATTTAACGAGTATTTAATGAATATTAAATAGATCGATTACTAGCATGAACCAAGTATGAACTAAATAAAAATTTATATTATGATTTTTTAAAAAATAATAAATAGAGTAACAAATTAAATTAACAAGTCGAATAACCACCCCCATATTAATTTTACTATCATCATAATTTATATAAAAAAAAATTAATTATTACTTTTATTTGTTTTGAAAACCAAATGTTAAAAAATTTAAATTTCATTCTTATTTTTTATTACTATTCCAAATACATTACTATAGAAATGAAAATGCTATTTCAATTTCTGTGTTTTATTCCGAAATTTTCATTTTTATAACCATACAACTAATTATCCTAGAGAAGGAATATTTATACAGAAATCGGAGAAACAATACGCATCTAAAGCAACCTACTCAGTCGCCAACCATCACTCACCCCCGTATATTTCCCTGTTTGCGGTCCCTATACCCAAGAATCATTTCTGTCCCAATAAAAAAAAACAAAGCTATAACCTCAAAGCATACCATGAAAGATGCCATTCTCATGCACCATCAGACATGACAGTCCTTTGGATCCCTGACAAAATCAATCCCATTGACACAGGAACGTTCACAAAGCTGCTGCCTTTAAATGAGTTCCCGTTTTGCCAGAGAATTTCATCTGCCTTAGGAATACCAAGGACACTTGTACTCTGGACATAGGTTTACAACTTTTTTCTTCCTACAAACAAATATTCATAGATATTACTACCCCGAGCAGAACAACTCCAAGAGTTTCTCTTAATAGAGAGGAATAATTCCTTGTGTTTGCTTCATCAGTGCTACGTTTGGCTATTCGTTGATGAAGTTGACTTGGATGCTAAAGCATGTAGTAAAGATTGGTTGACTAGAAATTTTTCTCTCAGCATCACATTGTAATCATGCAAACGATCAAGATTCTTCAGTATATCAGACATCTCTACTTCAGATCTAGCATTGAATTCTGCAGCAAAAAAATAAAAACACTTGTGTGAAAAGCAACTATAGAAGAGACTAAGCCCATAAATGCCAAATCAAATACCTTCTTCTCTCAAATGTACTGATTGTGTCGTTTCATGTCTGACCAATCATCAATGCTTGTGACCATATATCACCACTTACCACAAGCCACACCAATTTAAAAGCACTTCTAGTAACATTTGTTTGTCTGTAAACTATTTTCCTTTATTTAAGATTTGTTTTAATCAAAATCTTCTAATCAGATGGGCAACTTGATGAACACTCTGTCCAAGGTACAGTGCCACTAGCGGTGATAGCAATTTATTTGGGTCCTTAAAATGTCAAATGGTAACATATGTTGAACTGTGAAGTGTCATAACTTGAGCTAAATTCTTATGGTTCATTATACGACCTTTTTTTTTTTTTTTTACCCTTGTTGAGTATTTTATTTCTTCTTTCTTGGAAAAATTTTACGCTCCAGAGTATCATGTGACCAATATTGTAGGAATGAACTTGGGACAAACTCCCAAATAAATCAACTTTGAAACCAAGGGCTGTCCCTCCTACAACGAACCTTGAATTGAATTTTTCCACCACATCCATACGTCCTTCTCATATGACACCTCTCCATAGGTGAATGCATTAACATCTGGGACCTCAAGTTAATGCCTTCAAGTTCTGGAAGACACTTAAAATTGATATGATCTCCAAGCTTCTCATGTAAATGTTGAAATGCATGCCATGAAGTGTCCTAACACTACTTAAAGCTTTCAAATCATTGCTGATATTGCATCCATGCCTTCAATTACACTGATCAAGGAGCTTTATCGTTCAGGGATCAATGTTCCACATTAGTTGACTAGGCAGCAATACCTTAGTGCAAATTTCTCTTCATTTCAGGTTTAAATGCAAAGAACATGTATATATCTCATGTTCCATGGCCATGAAATGTTAACATGGTCCACTGCGTTGGTATAGCTTAGGTTATTAAAGTTAGCATGGGGTACATGGTTCAGACATTTTTTCCTTCTGTTTTCATCTCTTCTTTTTTGGCAGAATTAACCAAAACTACAGTTATAACTTATTGCTAGGTAAGGAATAGTCACAAAGCTTATATCTCTCCCCCTCACCCAATATGATTTATTCACCCTTCAAGATTAGTAGACAGTGTAACAAGTATGGGCTGGATTTTTTTTTTTTTTTTTTATAACAAACCTTTCAAGTGCTTTGGAAGCTTGTGTTGCTTCTCATTTTATTTTTCCATGTTTAAACTCTAACATATGACACATTTACCTTTAAGAGATATGTAACAAGGTATATAAGGAAAACAAAAAAGTGAAGACGACAAGCTTTATGCATCAGATTAGTGTTACCTAGAGGAGGTGGCATGGGAATGACATCATCTTCTTCACAAGTATATGCTTGAGGCATGGAAGCATCTTCCTTGTAGAAACCAACTGAATGCTGTTTCCTATCATTTGAAGAGAGAAGCACTTCTCCTCTGAGAGGCTGGGAAAAGCATAGTGAATGCATACGTTAAAAGATTCTTTGGACCAATGGAGTCTTCACTACATTCCAAAAACTAAAAAAATAAAAAATAAAGAATAAGAAAATAAAAGTTTGAACAACACCACCCTTTCCTCCAACAAAAAAGAAAAGACAACATGACCAGATTGATATAAGATAGACATCAATACCAAACAGGTGCCTAGGTGCTTTTTATGGAAGGCAACAGTACATTTATCAGCAACAACGATAAATAGGATTTGCAACCACTTCTTAGCAAATTCCTAAGAAAATTGACCATTTCAAGAATTGAGAATGGAACTATTACAATCAACTTCAGGTGCCAAGCTGTAGAAGTTGTGACTGGTCCAATGTCAGTTAATCACAGAACATATTGAGTGTCATTTAAGCTAAGAATAGTTGAGTTTACTTTATATGGGCATTGTGCTATGATGGTTTAGTAAAAGCCAACATGTGAAAGACATAAGAAAAGGAAAATCCAGTCATCAAGTGTCCTATAAAAACTTTCAACATTAAGTAACTAGATGATACTCTAAGGGATCAACTCAAGTCGGATCAGTTAATGATGACTACTTGGAAATGGACTAAGAAAAGATAAAAGGAGCAAGGACCCATGCTATAACAAAAAAACGAAACAAGTAAAAGCAACATACATGCTCTTCCCTCGAATCCAACAATCTCTCTTCAGAGTTCAACATAGATTCAGCTGTAAAAGGTTTTACTCCCTGGATACAAGCATGTTCTGCAATGGAATTCTGCCAAAAAAAAATAATAATTTGAAAAAGCTCAAGGGAATCAAAAAACAAGTTGAGAACAGTACATATAAAACAGCTTGAATGCAGAGACAAAAAACACAACATTACCTTTTCACTGGGTATGCTGACTTTCTTGTTAAACGATATACTGTCCTCTCTATTTTGCAACTTCTTCCTTAATGATTCACTTCCACGTAGTGGTCCATTTCCATGAATAGATGGAATCATGAAGCCAGTGCAACTTGATCCTTGTTTAGTGCTTTTGTAGTTGTCATCTAATGTTCTGCAACCCCACGTGTACATTACATATTTCCTCAACTGGTTATGAAAAGCACAAATACATGTATTGTTCAGTATGATAACAAGACCACAAATAAAAATTGAAAGTCAATGTAAAAGGCAGCAGAACGAAATACAAGGTGGATTTGCAGATGAAAAACAACTTACTTTCTCCCAGTGTTCTCGAGCTTTTAGCCGATTTCTTATCTGTCGCATAGTGACATCTTCATTCCGAAGTCCTTTTACTCTGTACTCACACTACAAATAAAAAAAGTTACAAAATACAGGATAAATTACTTTGCTTTGGAAGTTTGATGAAAATCATGTTAAAAAAAATATAAACTAACATAAAACAAACATATTTTCATGTTTAGAACATATCCTTCTTTCCACTATTTTGATTTCTTTTAGGTATTTCAATATATATATATATATATATATATATAGTATTGAAACATTGGGAGTTCTCTATATATATGGCATAGATATCTACTAGGAGAATGATCACCGTCAGAGTAACACCACACTCAGTCCTATGCATTAGCATCCCAAATCATCATGCACGACAAAGTGCACGGCTAACGCCTCTATTTTCAACACATCTACCCTTCTAAACCCACCATTACACAAGGTGCATGTGTTGCATTGTTGTCATGATCAGGAAAAGGAAAATAGAAAAGATTAAAAGATTTATGCTTTCAGAAGAATTCAATAAAATCTCAGAAAGGAAATTGCTAGTCCTTTTTACCATTATTCAAGAATAAAGTATTTCTAAGCATTCTTTGGCATAATAATCCCACCAATTACACTTACAAAATTGTACCACCAAACTTATCACACAGCTATCCTCACCAGAACTACATTTTCAACTCCAACATCACCACATGGTACTCCACAAACATCACAGAGCTTCACAAAAGGCAGAAAGATAATATATGCATTGTAGGATGCTTGTGTGTTTGAATATATTCACACAACATACAGAAGAAAAAAAAAAGGAAAAGAAAAGAAAAAAAACTTCATTGCTTGATTCTTTGAGGCTCAATTTTTGGTCATTCATCAACACCATACTTGCTGATGCATGCTTGACTTCTTGGCTTACAAACTAAATATACATGTATTCATGTTTACAATATGGAAATAAAATATTCATCCTCCATAATTTTTTAAAAACAATTATAATAAACAGGAGAAATAATGAATGTGAAAGAGAAAGAGCTGTGAAAAAGGAATAAGAACCATACTTGCACCAAAAGGTAGAAAAATATGCCAATGCTAATGCAATATAGGCCACCAAGATCCGCTAGGAAGCTTACTGCATAGTGAATAAAGAAAAGTATATGAGAATATGGATCTAATATTAACTTCCGAAAGTGTAACAACTGCAGCCAAGTGTTAGCAGCTAAGCGCAAAATACACATTCATTGTTAATGCTTGCTGGGTTGGAGTGGTTTATGAAAGTTTGGACATTGAACAGGTCAGTTTGATTCAGCAAATGCTCAAATCCCAGTGCAAACAAAACCAGGTTGAGTGGAAGACATGCAAAAGAAAGATTATAACAAACTGAACAGATAAACCCTCCTTAGAGAGGCTTCAATTTATCACTTGTGCAACTGTCTCCACAAACTAAATAAGAGTGGCACGCACACTGATACAGCAACAAGAAAATCAAGGGAAAGCAAGATTAAACATCGATTCACACAAAAAAGAAGAAAACTATAAAATATAAGCAGTGTGTTTTTTTCTTATAAAAATTAATTAAAAAGTTCATCATTTTCTATACAGGATTTTTTTGGGGGATTGAGGGATTGGAGTGATTTTATCATTTTCTATACAGGATTGTTTTTGGGGATTGAGAGAGTGGAGTGTCGGATTTGCTGATCTGCCCAATAGAATGCAGGGTATTGTTCCCAAATTTACTTGGACCCCATTTGTCCCTGAATGCATTAAAGACTAAGGGCTTCTTTGCCAATTCAATAAAAAAGTCTTCTTCTCTTTCTTCCACATGGTTTCTTCTCTTTATTGTCACTGTCATTAAAATATCTCTACATTGAGACTGTCACATTCACATGTCATGGATTAGATATTTGTATTTACTATCCCTGAATGCATGAAACTTGATGTCTTTGATTAGCAGAATTCAATTTTTTAGAAATGTTTTATTGAGTGTTGCCAATAACATCATGTATACGTTTCATATTGGGAAAATGTTCTCATCATCTGTGTTTCAATCATTCCGAGAGGATCCATAGTAATATTTTTAACAATTTGACTTGTCTACTTCTAAACATCCGTGAGTTTAGAAATAATTTGTGCCCAAGAAAAAAGGGACATAATTACATTTCCAGTTTTTCTCTGGTGGCTGGTTATACATACAAGGAAAATGGGCACATTTTATACGAGTGAGCTGGCATCCAGTGTGTGCAAAATGGGAACTTATATTAATCAAGAAGTAATGTCTGGATTCAACTTTAGTTTCTTTGTCAATCTTGAAGTCCTAACTGACTACCAGATTATAAATTTGTCAGGACTAATTGTGAACTTTTTCATGCACAAGACAAACCATCTTCACCTCCACTTCAAACAACAATTTAGAGCAAACTCACGTCACTCACTTCTTCATTAAAGACGCATGCAAGCAATTCCACCATAACAACACATAAATCAAGAAAACAATCACAATGTTATGACTTTCTCAGAATAAACAAGAATCATATTCCAAAATGGTAGTATACATCAACAAAGATGAGCAAATCACTTACCAGGGCCCATTATGTTTTGATTTTCGATCTCAACTATATATGATGAGAGGTAGTTAATCGACAAAGTAGAGTTGATTAGTCCATCACTAGAAGTTTCAAGGGAGGCTTGGAGCTGACTTGTCTCCCCAAAGAAGGAACCCGGAACAAACTCATGAAACAAGGGTTGGATGAGCCTTAGATCATGTAGGTTATGGTATATTCGAGGAAACAGATTAAATTTCAGTATGTTTGAATCCTTTCCCCTGAATGTAACTGGTCTATCATCAAAAGTGCTTCCACTCTTTAGTGTGCCGCTAACAAAACTCACATGTCTATTGTCAGCATGATCTTTTACACTAAGGTTGAACTGAAAACCAACAGCAGTTGCAGGAGTACTTGGAAGATCAACAAACTGCCACGAAATATACGTATAATCTCTATTAAAGTGGCACTTGCTACAATTAAAAGTTAGAGTTGGCCCCATACTTGTGTTTCGGCATGTGTAGTTCACAAAATCGGTAAGAGGGGCGACTCTGTAATCTATAAAACCAGGATTCCCTGTAACTAAAGTAACAAGTCCTTGCAAATTTGAACAGCTCATACTAGATACAGTAGTTATATTAAATTCCATGTCGTTAATAAAAGAGGCCAAATCAGGTGCATTTGTTGCTCTCACGTTATGCACCTCAATGGTTCTCTTTGATATAATCTGGTAAAGCAGCCTGAGGAAAAACTGAAAAGCCAAGTCAGTAGTCTATTACTACAACCAACAGATGTGAAGGAACTTGTAAACATAAAAGATTAGTTTAGAATCAAGAAATTGCAAATGTTGGCTTAAAGAAGGAATGGTACTCACGCAGCAAACAAACCGATGAAAAGTATCCAACTAGCTATTGAGAAGGTTCCACCAAGTTCAGTTTTCCGCTTCACAACCACCTTCCGATCATCCTACAAAAAAATAAATACCAAGAGCAACAAGTAAATAACAGATTAAATTTCTTGAGAATGCACAAGTCCAGGGGTTGGTGGCTGGCTGCTTAAGACCCAACCGGTTGCACGAGGATACCCTAAGTACTAAAACTCCACAAATTAATATACATGTGCTCAATGTACGATCTGATTTCTCTTTAAGGGCATAAATAAAGTAACAATCTCTAGTTATAAAGTACTCGAACAGCATATGGAAGGTTGAGAAGAAAGAAGTTACCAGCCAATGCCTGGTAGCAAAGCAAATGTCCAAGCGACTAATCCACCACCTAATACGAAACCAAATGTTGCGGGTCCCATCACGATGATCAAGCTTTGTAAACCTCAAGAAGAAGCATAACAAAAGCCAAGAAGCAACCATAACAAGCGTCGCCTCCAAGAAAACAGCCTGAGACTGAGTGAATTTCTTGATGGAATCGAATGAGAATATGGTTTCCGGAAACGAAAACCCCTTGTTTTCCAAATCCACACCCGTGCCGGCAGATATGGCAGAGCTTCCGGAGAAAAACAAACAGCTGTTTGCCGTGCGGTTCAGCAACTGCCCCGCCGGACACGCGCACCTGCTCGTGTTGTAGATTATTGAGTTGCTCGGACATATACTGCTACTATTACTTGTCATTCTTCAGAATCAAATCGATGATTCTTCTTCCTCTTCTTCTTGTCAGAGTCTAGACTAGACTAGATTAGATTAGAAAGAAAGAGCTCAAAGGGTTTGATTTGATTTGATTTTGTTTGTTGCCAAGAAATTCTTATTAGAATTTGTGATTTAGGTCAAGATAAAGATTTTCGTGACTGTCTTTTGAACCCGGTTTTTCTGCTTAAGAGAAGCGAAGAGAAGCAAAGAATGTTCATTTTTTTGTTCCAATGTGTATGTATGTCGTCTGCAAGAGAGAGAGGGCATCTTCCCTCGGCACCCTTTTCTGTTTCCTGTGGGGTTAATTATAATTACAGTGGTCATCCCTCTATTATTAAAGTTTGACTAATTAAGTCCTTCTACTATGAATATAACTAATGAGATCACTTTATCCTGTATACAGTAAATAATTTGAATAAATATATCCATTTGTTTTTATATAATATTTAATATCTCTTATCTATTCTTCAATTTTCAATTACATCTCATATATCTTTGAATGTATTTAAAATATTTAATTTATCCTTCAGATCTAATTTTTCAACCAATTAAAATTTTTGTGTTGAATCAATCTTTTAAAATCAATTTTTTAAAAGATTTAGAACATAAATTAAATAATAATGAAATCAAAGATGAGGAAAGTAAATAAAAGGAAATTTTCAACGTTAAGAGGAAATATAATTTTTTTGAGGTATATCATAAGGTTTTCAAATTGTATTATTAATATTTTTTATTAAAGAAAATAACAAAAATAATATTTCTAAAATTAAATAAAATAATTGTATATGTATGACGCTAGCAGTATCATCGCTATTGATAGCATTACAAATTGAAGGCCTAAACATTAACCAAATGCATTGTAGGATTATAGATTAGAAAGGTCTTATTAACAATATAAGGTCTCAATTAATCAAATTCCAATACTTGGGGCAATTCACTCGTAATTAATCCATTTATTCGGTTTTATTTTGGTCAGATTTTAGGACGGTGCTTCCTGCCTTGACAGGTTTCCTTATGTGCCCCCTTTTTCTTCTTTTTTTTTCCCTTGATGTTATATTCTGGAACTTGTCGCATTGAAAAATTAATTAACATAAATCATTCGTTGCTAAGTTTCTCTTAAGCCAATCAAATTCCTATTACACGGATAGTGATTCATACTTAGTTACTGACGATTATCCTGACGGTGCAAAACACAAGATTATTCCTAACCGTGTTTTTTTTTCCAGAAAGATTACTAACGGCGGAGAAAACTCCAATACTCTACCTATAATGGATTCCATTCAATTTAAATTAAGTTATATATATATATATATATAGAAATAAAAAGTATATCAATTAGTTTATGTGGTTCATTTAAGCGGATGAAATACTAGATGATGAATTCATCTCTAAACTATGGAGATTTTTCCTATTGGAGAGAGTAGTGGTAAAAGATTTCGAAGGCAAAAAGCATTGTTGCCTACCTTTTTTTCTTTTTCTTTTTCTTCTTTTTTTTTCTTTTTTTAGGTTGCATTTGGAACCTGAGTTGATGTCGCTAGACTTGGATGATCACTTGAGCACATCCTCCGGTGGGTGGACAAAACACCTAAGAATCTTGGTCACACCAGAATCAACTAGTCCCTTGACACCTGCTTTTGTTGCATCAATTGCATTCACTTCCTTGACCATATCGTAGCAAGATCCTTCTTCAGAATTGGAAACCATGACTTCCATGTTTGCAGAATCGGATGATGACACTGTTTTGGGTTACCGAAGTAAAAGGCTATTAGGGTCTGTATATGCTTGTCATTTTAATTAATTAATTTTTATCTTGTATTATTATTATTATTATTATTTGACATGGGTCTAAATTGTAAAATTATTTTGATTGCGATCTATTAACTTTAATATATTCCTAACAATTTAATTTTTTTAATATTTTTTTATTTGTATTGCATACTCGATCTACTTATTACAATCATGGTATATATATATATATATATATAAAACTTAATATCGTTAACTTTATTAAAAATTAACTATACATCTATACACATAATACCAATCATTTGCTTTTTGTTTTAATATTCTAAAATTAATTTTTTTTAAATAAAATATTTAAAATAATATTTTAGAAGAACCACTAAACAATTCAATTATATATTTTTTTATAATGATATTATTGATTTTTTACAATAAATATATATAAATTAAATGTACATATTTCAAAAAATTAATCTTCTCGTTAGCATAATTTTTATACTAGTTTTTATATTAATTTTTTTATTTCTTCGATTAAAAAATATTAAGATGTTTTAAAATTTTATATTTAAATTATTATAGGTTTTTATTTAAAAATGAATGTATAAGGAAGAACAAATCGTATTTTTTACTTATAAAATTTATGAAAAACACAAAAAATTAAATTAAATATAAAATTTTGATTAAAAATTATGAAATTACATTTAAATATTCAAAAAATAATAATAAATGGTTTGAGTTATATGTGTAGATGCATAATTAATTTTCAACAAAACCAATTATCTCAATTTTATTATTATTACTATTATTATTATTATTATTATTATATCATACTCAATGGGTCGGAGTATGCATCATAAATAAAAAAAATATTTAAAAAAAAACTTAAATTATAAGGAATAAATTGAAGTTAGTAGATTGTAATAAAAACAATTACAAAATTGATTTCGATATATTTTGATTATATCAAAAAAAAATTAGAAAATAAAACATGTGAATTCTAATTTTTAATTGATTATTTATTTTTAAAAAAATCTTATTTGAAAATCTGTATCTAGAGAAAATAAATCATATTTATTAACATATAAAATAACATAAAAAGACGAATAAAAAAATTATTTTATGAGAATTTTTATAAGAAATGACAAATTGAAGAGATGAATTTTAAACAATAAGTGTTGTGTTTATTTAACAACCATAAAGAAGAATAAATTAAATATAAAATTTTGATTAAAAAATATGAAATTAGATGATTTTTTTTTCTTTTATCTTTAATCTTATATATTTCAATTGACTAATAATATAATGCAAGTTATCAAATTGAAATAAATATATTTTATTCAACTTATAGTGTAGCATGAAAAGCCGATTAGTACAAATGTATGTATGTATGTATGTGTGTGTGGGTGTGTGTATGTGTATTAAAAAATAAAATAACATACAACGAAGAATAAAAATTGTTTGATGAGAATTTTTATAAGAAATGATAAATTGAAGAGATCAATTTTAAATAATAAGTGTTGTGTTTATTTAACAACCATAAAAAACAATAACTTAAATACAAAATTTTAATTAAAAATATGAAATTAGATTATTTTTTTCTTTTATCTTTAATCTTGTATATTTTAATTGACCAACGAGTATAGTAAAGGTTACCAAACTGAAATAAATATATTTTGTTCGGCTCGCGAGCGTAGCATGAAAAGCGGACTAGCAACAACTATATATATAATAATAATAACATAAAAAGGAAAAATAATAAATTATTTGATGAGAATTTTTATAAGAAATGATAAATTGAAGAAATTAATTTTAAACAATAAGTGTTGTGTTTATTTAAAAACCATAATAAAGAATAAATTAAATTCAAAATTTTGATTAAAAAATTATGAAATTAAATGAAATTGTTTCTTTTATCTTTAATATATATAGACATGGTCCAAATTGCAAACTTATTTTTATTATAGTCTATTAACTTTAATATATTCCTAACAATTGAAGTTTTTTAGAGCAATTTTTTTTATTTATGTTTCACACTCGATCTCTTAAGTATAGTCATAATGTATATATTAAAAAAAAATTAAGATTATTAATTTTATTAGAAATTAACTATGCACCTATACACATGATATCAATCATTTACTTTTTTTTAATATTCTAAAATTAATTTCTTTCAAATAAAATATTTAAAATAATATTTTAGAAGAACCACCAAACAATTCAAATATAATTTTTTATGCTAATATTATTGATTTTTTAAAAAGAAATATATATAAATCAAATGTAAATATTTTTAAAAAGTCAATCTTCTCATCAACATAATTTTTATACAATTTTTTATATTAATTATTTTTTTATTTCTTTGATGCAATCTTATGAAAAAAATTAAGATTTTTTTAAATTTTATATTTAGATTATTATAGGTTTTTATTTAAAAATGAATGCATAAGGCGGAACAAGTCGTGTTTTTTAACTGCAAAATTGATGAAAAATATAAAAAATAATAAATTAAATATAAAATTTTGATTAAAAATTATGATATTAATTTTAGAATATTAAAAAAATAATAGTAAATCGTTTATGTTATATGTGTTGATGCATAGTTAATTTTCAATACAACTAATGATTTTAATTATATATAACACAAACCATTTACTATTTTATATATATATATACATACATACATACATACACACACTCAATGAGTCATAGTCCGCATCATAAATTAAAAAAATATTTAAAAAACTTAAATTATAAGGAATTTATTGAAGTTAGTATATAGTTATAAAAACAATTACAAAATTAATGTCGATATATTTTGATTATATTAAAAATAAACAAATGAAACATGTGAAATCTAATTTTTAATTGATTATTTTTTTAATATTATTCAAAAATATATGCATAGAGAAAATAAATCATATTACTTAACAAATAAAATAACATAAAAAGAATAATAAAAAAATATTTGATGAGAATTTTTTTAAAAAAAATGACCAATTGAAGAGATTAATTTTAAACAATAAATGTTGTGTTTATTTAACAACCATAAAGAAGAATAAATAAAATATAAAATTTTGATTAAAAAAAATATGAAATTAAATGAAATTTTTTCATTTGTCTTTAATCTTATATATTTTAATTGACTAACGAGTATAATACGGAGTTATCAACTCGAAATAAATATATTTTGTTCGATTCACGAGTGTAACATAGAAAGCCAATTAGTAAAAACTAATGATATATATTGCTCAACATTTTAATTAATTATTTTAATTAATTTTTGTCTTTTTCTTTGATTTTGACATGAGTTTAAATTGCACGAAAAATTAATTGAACTAAGAATGGACCTAAATCAATGCAAGGTCTTGGGTCATAAGGATGGACACGGGTATTTTAACGAGATTAGTGTCGATGCCTTACCATTAGTTTGCATTAGGAAGATTGACTTGGTAAGCTTAAAGCGAGGATCCGCTAAGAAAAAGTCTAATTGTCACTTCATTTAACTTTTGCTAGCAAGTTGAAGTTGTTTAGTTCAAAGAACCTAAATCCTACGAGCTAAATCGACCCTCCAAGCTTAGATGATGTGGCATGATCCCTGCAGGTTAAAAGTCATCTCCTTTCTCTATAAATACTAGCCTCATATCATTATGAAAGCATCTCTACTTTTTGCATCGGAGAAATTTAAACTTCAGAACTTTCAATCTTTAGCAAAAAAAAAAAAAAAAACTAGCATTTTTCATCTCAAAACTCCCTCACTCACACACTGGACAATACCTAAAGCTTTATCTGGTTGGACCTTGACCTCTCACATGACGACCAAACGAATTGTACCTTACTAGCATTGTTCTTTCTTCCTCCAACACCTTTTACTATTAGTATCCTTTCTATTTGGTTGGTTAATTATTACTTTTGCAAATTACAACACTAGTTCTCTATATCTTGATTGGCCTTCGACTAGTCGTCGATCCATTTTCAAGAACCAACCTCTAAATTTTGGAAACTCAACTAGAGAGTTAGTGATTATGAAGAACAATGGCACTTTTCCAAACAATTAAGAAAAACACCAATCTTGATATTAGCTCAACCGCCTATAACAATAATGATACCATGTATGATTCTAATCATAATGCTAACAACGTCGACCTACTTAACACTAGGAATGTCAACAACCCTCGAATTGGCAATGGCGACTTCCCAACACTACCGGGAGGTGGCTTATCTCGACCTATTGCTCAAGCCTCTTCTACAATTGTTACGTTAGTATAGGTGCCCAACCATGTATGGATGGGCTTGAGTTGATATAATGTTGCATTATTTATCTTGATAATAATAAAGAAGCCATTTTAGTAATTCTTTTGTTTACATGTTCGGTAGAATTAGATAGAAGTCCTTATGATATGATTTTGCAATAGCGATTGATCAAAAGATGTGAGACAAACACTAATGAACATAAATGATATCATTAAATGTCCCAAGTCGTAGCATCATCAAGAATGGACATCGACAACATACGGATAGACTAGTGAGTGTTATGTTCATGTTATATGATAATAGTAAAAGATCTCACACCTATTGGCATGATGATGCCAAAGTAAGCACTTAGGTGATTTATGTTAAAGAACATATCACTAGACTTGACTCGTCATGAGAACCCATTTGGTTTTAATCTATAGGAATCGCATACGAGATGGGTACAAATGGCCCTTAGACTTAACGTCATCACGGTTATCTCGTTGGAGGACTTATGCACTTTGAAACTTATTTTGATGGACCCATTAATGGGTTACACGTGAGCGATTCCTTGGGTGTACTAGGAATCCAATGGAGATAGGTGTATAACTAAGATAGGACATGTCATTCCTTGTATGCTAAAGGAGTTATCACATTGCACTTAGATGAATGTCTACTCAAGAAATCTATGGCATAGTAGGAGTACACCAATAGAGCATAGTTGGTTTGCTCTAAGAGCTAAGACGTTTTGAAATAAAAAAAAACTTCGTGATCATAATCAAATAAGAGTAATAACCAAGTTTGAGATCACACTATGATAAGTTGACATGAGAACTAAATTGTATGGTAACCATGCTCCCGAAAGATAAAAATGGATTAACTAATCCTTCTACGAATTGGTAGTCATTATGCCTTGTTAGAGGTCAATCTTGATTTATGTATCAAAAGATGAAAGAAGAGTCTTTTATTCTTGATACATTGCCAACATATTTAGGAGCCTATTATGTCCTACGCATAAGTTCAAGTATTCATATTACAAATGAGAAGCAAAGAAATCAGTTTCCTAATTTGAAAGTTAGTTTCAAATTTAAAAATAAAAAACCTAAAAGGACAGGGGTTTCCTAATTTAGGTTAAATGGTATTTTAAAAAATTGTTTTCTAATGTGGACTCCGTCAAAATAATCTAAGAATATTTATTTGGATAGTCAAATTAAATTAATTAGGCTAAAATAGTTTTGGCCCATTAGGTTTAATTAAAAGCCTTAAGATAATTTTGATAGGAGGATAAACATCAACCTTATTGGATAAAGATGAAAGTTTTAAAGATAAACATCTAGTCCATATGTAAAATAACTCCTTATCCTTGGAGGATAAGGAAGCAACAACTTAGAGTCCTTTATGGACTCAAGGTCGCCACTTTCTTTATCCTTGGAGGATAAGGAAACTCTCTCCCTATAAATAGAAGGAGAGAGGCGGCAAAAGGCGAGAGAGAACCTAATATAGAATTTCAGCCAAAAAGAAAAAAATACTTAGGAAAAAATTTGGACCAGACCTCCAAACAAAAAAAAGGGCATACGACCAAGAGAGAAAAAGGGAAGAAAATAGTTTTCTCCAAAAACCCTATTGAGAAATTCTCATACCCTCTCCTTTAAAGTTGTCGCAAAGTTGCTCGAGATTGATTTCTAGAGGAAATATTTAATCGGAAAAGGTGGAGCTAGCACCCCATCAATTTTGAGTGTTTCTTTATAGATATTTGAGTCGCGTGGATCATCAATAGAGGTCGGACACTTGGACGACTAATCAACAAAAGAAATTAGATCTGCGCTATGAGAGGTAATCCTTTACTTTTATCTTATTATTTATGCATGTATGATTATAAGATTCAACGGTATGATCTTGGGGCCTTAGATGGAGGAAATTTTATTATTTATTTCGTACCTCCATAAGATGTATGATCCTTCATATGCCAAGTTTCGATCTTCATTCCATGATTGAAGCCTTAAAATTTTTCAAAATGCTTAGCTTAGACTCAACAGGAACAACAATAGATGTTCACGAGTCCTTCAAGGAAATAATATTGTATTTACCCAAGTCCTCGGTAATATCACACAACTACTATCTACGGGTGAAATATCCTAGACTATTGTCCCTCAAGCTATGACACCACCAACTATTAATGTTGATGATCATATCATTGATAAATATATTATATTATATATTTTTTTATTTTTTATATTTAGTTTATTTACTATCTTTTATGTCTTATTACAATAGTTAATGCTTATATTCATGTTTAAGACATAAAATTAGACATTGAATAAAACTATGCTTAAAGTTAGAAAATTTCAGCATGTTTGACTTATACTTTCTAAGCTTCTTATAGGTTTTCAATAGCTTTGGTGATATAATTAGAAGAAGTGAAATATAGAAATTTTATAGAGGACATCTTAAGATTTCCAAAATGATATTAGATTAAAATCGGAGTTTGTTTGGGCTTCCAAATGATATTTCACATTCGATCTAGAAAGCTGATCCGAATCTTATTTGGAGTCTAGACTAATAATTCATATCTTGAGTTTCGAAGTTCAATAAATGTAAAGACAAGCCCATGGAAACTATTGAAAGCATATCTACAATTCTTATGAGAGATTGAGTCCAAACTAGGTAGGTCTAAATGAGGAATTTAACTATAAATTTTAATTCCTAAGTTAGTGCTAATTGGTTGAGTTTGTGGAAGTGTTTAGCCCATAAATCGAGATGAGAGCCTTTGTTTGATGTAAGGTTTGACGTGTTAGAAACATGGGAGATATTTCTATAAATTTTTTGAAGAGAGAAAACTCTAGATTGGCATGTATCTAGTCCATATCTAGCAAAAAAGACGAATAGGAAATCGGATTTTGGGTCACCAAGTGTTTTCCTTCTTTTGGATATAAATTGGACTTGCAAAGACATGTATGTCTATCTTTATCTCGTCTTCTTCTTCCTCTAGCTTTTTTTTTTTTTAATAATATTTGATAGTTTTACATTCATGTCTGGCTACTTTTCTATAGTTAATTCAAGGGAATTTAATTAGTTAGTACAAATTATGAGACAATATTTTTAACTAAATTTATTCTCTATTCAAATATGTTTATTTCTTGATTTTATTTGTTTATTATTGCATGATTCTATTTATTGAGATGCATATTAATTGATTGAATTATATGTTCTAATGCTAAATTGAGTTTATAATCCATAACTATTATAAAACTTGATTAAAATAACAATTAAGCAACATGATTATGATCCATGTTTTCATTGTTTGTTTAAAAGAAATAATAGCAGAAGCTAATGATAAATAAAAAAATTACATAGCATAACTTGTGTAGTTCATTCTCTATTTCCTTTAAAAAAATAATAAAAACTTGTATCATAATCGTGTTGACTAATTGCTACTTTAATCAAGTTTCATAACAATTACGGATAATGAACTCAATTTAGCATTCGACCATAATTCAATCAAATATGCATCTCAATCAATAAAGGAAGATGAAGAAGAGAGAGATATAGATATTTCTTTCTTTATAAGTCCTATTTATATCCCAAAAAAAGAAAAACACTTGGTAACCTAAAATCTAATTTTCTATTCTATATTTTATTGTAGATGTGGACCAAATACATGTCGAGAGAGAGTTTTTTCTCTTTAGGAAAGCTATAGAACTATCTCTCCTTTTTCTAATGGATCAAGACTTGTATTAAACAAAGGTCCATTGCTCGATTTATTGGCTAAACACTACCAATGACTTAACTAGCCATCCTCGACTTAGGAATTCAAATTTGTAGTTAATTTCCTCTTTCAAAATGACCTATTTTGGACTCATACCCTTCATAAAAATCATAGATATGATTCTAATATTTTCCAAGGGATTGACCTTGCATCAATTGAACTTCTAAAACTTCAAATATGAACTAAAAGCCATAAGCTGGTTTAGGCTCTAGATAAGATTCGGATTAGCTTTCTATATTAGAATATGAAATATGATTTGGAGGCTCAAAAATTCTTAGATTTTGACCCAATATATCATTATAAAAATCTTGAGATGTCCTCTATAAAATATCTAGATATCACTTCCACTAATTCTATCACCAAAGCTACTAAAATCTGCAAGAAGCTCAAAAGGTCTAAGTCAAACATGTTGGAATTTTTTTAACTTTAAACACAATTTCACTCAATTCTTAATTTTATGTCCTAAACATGAATATAAGCATTAATTATTATAAAAATACATCAAATATAGAAAATAAACTAAATATAAAGAGAATAAAGATATAATGTAATACATCTATCACTCATGTTGCATGTTTAACTAGATGATGATAAGACATTTCCCCACCAAACAACCATCGTGTAGTCGTATATAACCACCAACCATCTCATTATTTTGCTACTTTTAGTGATCAACTCTACTTGTCTTGCCGAGGAGGACCTGGACAAGTTCTTTGAATAGAGGTTAGCAAAATCTATGAGCCAATTTGATCTTAAACTTGGGTATCCAACTCAAATTACTTGTAAGACCTTACTCGAAGGACTATGTGAGTCCCGAGTTTAAATTTTTTAATGGAAAACAAGGAGATGCTAAGTAGCATCATATAAAGTTCATAGAGACTTAGGTGTTTATAGCTTAAATGATGATTTAAAGCTAAAAAAATTTTATAAGTCCCTAATAGAGAAAGCATACATATGGTATGTAAACCTAGCCCCTATATCTATCCGGACTTGGGTAAATATGTGTAAAATATTTATAGAAATTTTTTTCTCTACTCATCGGAGGGTGACCATGTGTGATTTAAGGAGAGAGAACAAAGGTTTTAGAAAAGGACTACTAGAGTTTATTGAATGATTTCTTAATTACACTCTAGATGTTCAAGATGGTTTTAATGAAAATGAGACTTGTTAAGTTGTGTACCCAAGGCATGTACAGAGAGTATAAGATACATTTTGAGAATCTTGGCTTAACCATTTTTTGTACTTTAGTGGAAAGTGCTTGTTGTGCTAATAATTCCATTGTCCTCTAAAAATAAATGAGTTTACTCATTCTCTTAATGGTATTAAAAAAGGTCCTTTAGTGAATGCTATTCAACTTAACAAGTAACCAAATAGAAGATTAAAAGAGATAGGTTTTGAGCTAGTACTTTAGGAGGTTAATCCACCACCACCTTTTTCATACACTATGGATAAAATCTATGCTCTTTTAGACTATAGGTGGCTAATCAAGCTATGAAGCTACCATAGGTAAAGAAGATATCTTCTGCAGAGGACAAAGAAAAGCCTAAGTATTATCGCTACCATAGATATGTGGGGCACTTGACAAAGGATTATCATCACTTAAGGTTTGTTTTCCATGATAAACTTAATAAGAGGGAGATTGCTTTTGGTGATAAAGATGCTATTCAAGAAGAACCTTTTCTACAACATCAAAATCATTACAATAGCCGGGTAAATGTTATCCCTCGTGACCCTATCGAGTTAGAAGAAGATAAGTTGAGTATGCGGATCTACCAAGTTACTTCCGATTACACCACACCTTATGTGAAGGAAGTAGATGATATTGACGACTCTATTGTTCAATCATTGTTAAAAAGTCTAAAATTCCATAATTTTATCTCTTTGTTATGGTTTAACGAGACGTTAAACAAATAGCTACTCCGACCATCATCCGGATCTTTAAAGGCCAATATGGCAAGTGTTTTACAACCAACTATCTAGTTAAAAAGATGGCAAGGAATCATGAGAATGACATGCTCTTTATTGATGCTAATTATTGTATCGAAAAGATCAATCACAACCATCCACTTTGTATGAAGAGTAAGGTGAATGATAACCTCATTTGTAGAACCTTTATTGATAATGATTCGTCTTTAAATATCATACCACTCACAACCTTAAATGGGTGGAATTGATAAAAAGCATGTGATTTAGGCACTAACTATTGTCAAAGGCTTAGATAATGCTAACTTTTACATCTAAGGGCATGTTGTAGTAGAATTTTCGGATGGGTCCTATACGACAACCAACTCATTTTCATATCATTAAAGCTCCTACATCTTACCACTTGTTGATAGGAAGGCCTTTTTTCATAAATGCAATTTAATCCCTTCAACCAAGCAACAATGTGTAAAGGAATATTGGAAAGGAACAAACATTTTCATCCTTGGTTTGAAGACAACTTTTGAGCATCAAAAGACTCACTTTGTGGAAGTAATATTTTTCAACGAGCTTACTATTGATGATGATCATGGGGTTAGAAAGTCAATAAAGGTCTTCACTAAATTGATGCTTGATGACAAGTTTAAAGTCACTCGTACGAACGACAAAAGATGAAGTAATAAAAATGGTAGGGTTCAAGTGGATTTTTATACCACACCCTAAGAGAAAAAGATTTACCATTTATAACGATCGAGTGGGGTTTAAAGTGAGCAATCCTTCTTACCCCATACCACCTATCCACTTCATAAGGGCTCATAATATATATATATATATATATATATATATATATATATATATATATATATACTAAACATGATCTACAAAACTCTAACTCCATACCCATTCATGTTGAGGAATAGTTTGCTCAATAACTCTAAGAAACTCTTAAGCCATAAGGTGAGGAATTGGAGGAAGTAAATTTGACTAATGAAGAAGAATCACTAAAGACGATCTTTATTAGCCAAAACTTATCACCGAAATAAGGGATGCCTTGATCTAAATGCTCAAAACTTTCAATAAGGTATTTTCTTGGAATTATGAAGAAATGTCAAAGCTAGACATTAATCTTGTCGCTTATAGGCTAAATGTTGAATCGGGGGTTAAGATAGTCAAGTAACATTCTTATGTTTTTTTCTCCTAAAAACGAAGTGAAAATCAAGGCAAAAATTGAAAAGTTACTAAAGGCTCATTTTATCAACGCAATCCAACACCTTATTTGGTTGTCCAATATTATCCGAGTTACTAAAAAGAATGGACAAGTTAGGATATGTATGGATTTTTATGATCTCAACGAGTGCATACTCAAAGGATAACTTTCTTCTTCCCATCATTAATGTTTTGATTGATACAACTACTAGTCATGATATGTGTTCCCTCCTTTATAGTTTAAGTGGCTACAATTAAATAAAAATGTATGAATTTGATGCTTGTAAGATGGTCTTTCGTATTCCGTTAGGAAATTTTTATTATACAATCATGCCTTTTAGATGGAAAAATACAAGAGTAACTTATCAATGTGTTATAATAGCTCTCTTTCATGATATGATACATGACATCATTAAAGATTATATTGATGATATAGTTATGAAATCAAAAAGGAGGAAAGCTCATTCATCTCACTTAGAAATCATATTTAAAAGGTCTATCAAGTACAAATTAAGAATGAATCTACTAAAATGTGCTTTTGGGGTATCAAGGAGAAAGTTTCTCATTTTTTTAGTATATTGAAAGAGGACCGATGTTGATCCATCCAAGGTAGAGGCTATATTATCTACGCCTCGACAAAGACATAAAAATAATTAAAGAGGTTTTTTGGAAAAGTGTCTTATATTAGACATTTCATACCTGCATTGGCAAAAGCTTTATCCCATTCTAAGTTACGTTGAAGAAGAATATATATGAAGGCCAACTCAATAAGAGGTATTTAGTGGATCGGAGGAATTCTAACTACTCCTTCTACTATAACCATACCAATAAAAGAACAACCAATGCTTTTGTATCCGACCTTCACTCAAAGAATCCATTAGTGTTTTGCTAGCATAAGAGGTTGATGGTATTGAAAGACCTATCTACTATCGTAGTCGAGCTTTGTATGAAAGTAAGTTTCATTATCGAGCCCTCGAGAAACACTATTTAGCACTTGTTAAAAGCTCATACACTACTTTAACACAAGGTGTATCTTATTATTAAGTTTGGTCTAATAAGATATTTGCTCTCAATGTTTGCCCTCTTAAAAAAGGATAGCTTAATGGTTGTTCTTTTGATAGAGTTTGGTTTAGAAGTCTTGACATCCAAGACCATAAATTCTTAGGCATTGGCGGATATCCTTGCTCAATTCTCTTTCATCAAAGATGAAGTTATTTTTTAAGACATCCTAACAAATTCTATGAGGAATTGATGTTCGTGGCATCAACTAAAAAGGAATGGCTATTGCAATTTTGATGGCTCTTCGATCGTAATTAAGAGAGATGTTGTCATAATCTTTACTCCACCACAAGGAGAAGTAATATCTTTGTTATTCAAGTTAGATTTTCCTTTTACAAACAATAAAGCAAAGTATGAAACTTGGTCCTAGGCTTGATTGTTGCTTGACATATTAGATTAAGGTGGTTATGCTTCCAAAAGAACTTGAACCTTATTGTCATACGAGCCAATATGGCATGTGTCTTAAAAAACCTTCTTTAATTCATATCGCACTATCATTCAAACTTTATTGGTTAGTTTTTTGTTATAAATGTGTGAGTAAATATCATGATTATACAATCTCCAAGTTGATGCTTTGGCCACTTTAACATCCAAAATCTCTATATCTAAAAGGGAAAAACCAATGTGATGTTACGATATTCAATATCATTACTTTTAGCACTTCTATAAAATGTGTTGATCTTAATAAACTAATAAGCAACTGGTGAGCTCCGGTTATTAAGCAAAACTTTTGATTCTAACTACTGCTTTAATCTATATGATTAGTGATTAGTTATTGATCAATAATGTATTATACCATAAGGGAGTTGAAGGAGTACTTGATAGATGTGTCTTTGAAAATGAGAGGAGATCAAAGCTTAAGGAAACCTATGGGTAATGGTATAGGGAGGAAGGTTCGACACTCTATAGGTGAATTCAAAAGGCTAGATGTTATTGGCCAACCATCATGACCGATGTTAATAATAAGCAACAAAACTACCTTAGATGTGCCTTGCCTCTAAATTTGCATAAATGCCACTTAATGGGAATGTTGGATGATTGAAGGTGAGCGTACATCAACTACATCACCAATCATACTTTTCCAAAGGACTACTAAGATGCTAAGTTATTGAAGCACGAAGTTCAAAACTTCTTCATAGAAAAAGACTTTCTCTTCAAAAATTCTATCTCTAGTGGACCTTTAAAATGCCTTTCCATAGAAGAACCAAATAAGGTGATGGAAGAAGTGTATGTTGAAGCTTCGGTGAGCACCAAAGAGGTAGAAAACTTTACAAAACACGTCTTGATTTGGGTTATTATTGGTCGACTATGGAGAATGATTCATTATACTTTGCAAAAATGTGTCCCATGTCGGTTGCATGCTAATTGCATTTACACATTTATTATTGAATCTTGATTTATGCATCAAGAGATAAAAAAATTATCTTTTACTTCTCGATACTTTATCAACATATCTAGAAGCCTATTGAGTTATACGCATAACCTTGATATTAACATAGATAAAGAGAAATGAAGAATTATGAAAGAAAAATGGGAATTGAAATGATTGATTTCAATTATTTAAGCAATATAAGAATTTTGAAAATAGTTTCCTAAAATGGATTTCCTATAATTTAGGAAATAGTTTCCTAAATTCAATTTTCTAAAATATTAGAAAAATAGTTTTCTAATTTGAGTTTCCTAAAATATTAAGAAATAGTTTCCTAATTTAGGTTTTCTAAACTGATAAGGGTAACTTAGGAAATAGTTTCCTAATGTGGGCCTCCTAAAATACCCGAACCAACTTATTTGTGTGGTTTATTTAATTGCTAAGTCATTAGTCCAAAGGTGTTTAGGCCTACAAGCTTAAGTGAAAGCCTACAATGAGTATTTTAAGTGGAAGAGTATTTTTGAGAACTTCGGATAAAAGTTTATTAAACATAATATAGGATTTATAAAGATAAAAAGTTGCATCAAGCAATATAACTCTAGATATAGAGTATTGGTCAAATTCCCTAAAAGAGAGAGAAAGGTGCAATCTTCTTTACAAAAATAAATTACGCCAACTTACAAAAAATTATCTTTATCAACATATCTAGAAGCCTATTGAGTTACACGCATAACCTTGATATTAACATAGATAAAGAGAAATGAAGAATTTTGAAAGAAAAATGGGAATTGAAATGATTGATTTCAATTATTTAAGCAATATAAGAATTTTGAAAATAGTTTCCTAAAATGGATTTCCTATAATTTAGGAAATAGTTTCCTAAATTCAATTTTCTAAAATATTAGAAAAATAGTTTTCTAATTTGAGTTTCCTAAAATATTAAGAAATAGTTTCCTAATTTAGGTTTTCTAAAGCTGATAGGGGTAACTTAGGAAATAGTTTCCTAATGTGGGCCTCTTAAAATACTCGAACCAGACTTATTTGTGTGGTTTATTTAATTGTCGAGTCATTAGTCCAAAGGTGTTTAGGCCTACAAGCTTAAGTGAAAGCCTACAATGAGTATTTTAAGTGGAAGAGTATTTTTGAGAACTTCGGATAAAAGTTTATTAAACCTAATATAGGATTTATAAAGATAAAAAGTTACATCAAGCAATATAACTCTAGATATAGAGTATTGGTCAAATTCCCTAAAAGAGAGAGAAAGGTGCAATCTTCTTTACAAAAATAAATTACGCCAACTTACAAAAACAAATTGCACCAACTTCTAACAAAAAAATTCTTATGTGCAAACTATAGAGCAAAAAGAATTCGTATTGGCACTCTTGATCTTGTATTGCTTCTTTGTGTTAGTTTCTAACTACATGTATTATCACTAGCGATAGGACATTTAGGCAGTTCATTCCGCTAACTTGATACTCGCACTTCAAGATGTAATGATCTAAAGGATTTTTATTAATATAATTAGTTGATTCAATTATTGATCTTGAGACTTTATGTTAGTGTAGGTGCTCAAGATCTAATATGTTTAGATGGTTTGAATATTGTGTTATTGGATTTTTATATTAATAAAGAAGTCTTTCTATTAACTCATGTTATTTATAACTTGATAAAATTAGATAGAAGTCCATATGATAGTCATTGCCTTGATAATTGATCAATAGATGCGAGATAAACACCAATACACTTAAATGATATTATTAAATATCTTAAGTCATAGCATTTTCAAAATTTGACATCGAAAAATATATGTTAAGACTTGTATGTGCTATGCTCTTACCATAAGATAACAGCAAGTACATCTCACGCTTACTAATATGGTGATGCTAAAGCAAACACACAAATGAATAATGTTAAAGAACATATCACTAGACATGACTCGTCATGAGAACCTATTCGGTTTAATCTATAGGAATCTTATACGAGACGAGTATAAGTAATCCTTTAACTTAAAGTTATCACGAGTTGTCTCATTAGATGATTGGTATACTTTAAGATTCATTTTGTTAGGCTTAGTAAAAAGCTACATAAAGGTAATGTATTGGGTACATCAAGAATCTAATGGAGATAGTAGATAAATAAGATAGGATATGTCATTCCTTATATGTTAAAGGAGTTATCACATTGTACTTCGATGAATGTCTACTAAAGAATTTGTGGCTACAATAGAAGTATACTTATAGAGCATGATTGATTTAGTTGGGAGCTAACATATTTAGATATAAAAAAAAACTTATCTAATCTCGATCGAGCGGACACTAAATCAAGTCCGAGATCAAATTGTAATAAATTAATATGAGGACCGAATTATATGAAAACCATACTTGTGAAACGTTGATGGAGATTAAGTAATCCTTCAAGATAATTAAATAGTCATGATGCCTTATTAGATGTCAATCTTGATTTATGTATTAAGAGATAAAGAAGTATTTTTTTACTTCTTGATACATTATCATCATATCTAGAAGTCTATTGAGTCACACGTATAAGCTTTACATTGACACGAATAAAGAAAAATGAAGAATTATGAAAGAAAAATAGGAATTGAAATAGTTGATTTCAATTCCTTAAGCATTAAAATTTGTTTAGAAATTAGTTTCTTAATTTGAAAATTAGTTTTCTAAAATAGAAATCAGTTTCCTAAACTAACATGGTAACTTAGGAAATAGTTTCCTAATGTGGGCCTCCTTAAAATACATGACGTAGTTTATTTGTATGATCCATTTAATTGTTAAGTCATTAGGCCAAAGATGTTTGAGCCAACATGCTTAAGTGAAAGCTTACAAGGGGTATTTTAAGTGGAGGGGTATTTTTAAGAACTTAAGGAAAAGGTTCGTTAAACCTAATATAGGATTTATAAAAATAAACAAGTGCATCAAGCCATATAACTTCTATGATACAGGGGGTGGCCAAAAGCCCAAAAGAGAAAGAGAGAGAGGCACAATCTTCTTTACGTAAAGAAAAATATTCTTTATATAAAGAAATTACACTAACTTTTATAACAGAAATCATGCCATCTTTTTATAGAAAGATTTATTACTTGCAAACTACATAATAGAAAAATTAGACATAACACTCTTCATCTTCTCGTTGCTTTTTTATATTGATGTCTAAACTACGTGGATTATCACTAGAAACTCGGATGCTTGGGTGGTTCAATCTAATAACTTGATACTACACTTCAAGAGGTAACATCTAATCGATATTTGTTAATAAAATTAGTTGATTCAACCGTTGATCTTAGGACTTTAGATGAAGGAGAATAAAATTTTTATTTATTCCACAACTCTATAAGATGTTTTATCCTTCAATTGATAGTGAGCCCCTATTGAATATTTGTTATGACTATTAATTATGATTAATTTATTATAAATTTTTAGTTTTAGTGTTTTATAAAAATAAAAACTTATTTTTTGGAACAAGGAGACGGGCGTGTGTAATGCCAACACTAGGCATTAACCAATGCATGTGCCGGGCCTATGGCACGCTAGTGCATGCACGAGGCCAACATTATACGTTGGCCAATGCATACACTAGGTCAATACTAGGCATTGGCTAATGTCTATACAATGCCAACATTAGGCGTTGGCCGGTACACACATAAGGGCAATGCTAAGTGTTGGCCAATACTCGTACTCAGGTAATGTTAGGCATTAGCTAGTGCTTGCATAAGGCCAATTCTAGGTGTTGGCTAGTGTATATGTAAGGAAAATGTTTGGCATTAGCTAGTGTGCATGCCAAACCACACTAGGTGTTGGCTAATGCCTTCATAAGGCCAATACCGGTCGTTGGCCAATTCGCATGCCGAGGTTAACGTTAGGCATTGGCTTGAGGCGATGCAAGGCCAATGTTGGGTGTTGACCAATGTGTGTGTCGGGCCAACATTTGGCATTGGCCGATAGGTCGCTCCTAGTACATTTGCTAGGCCAACGCCCGAGTAGGCACGTCCATACGTGAGGATAGGCTTGTTTTAGGCACGGGACCAAGCCGACTCGTGGGTCTCAAAGGCCCAAAGTTTGGAGGTCTAAAAAATTAATTTGAGAAATTTTAATGTTTTTATAAAATGATCAAAAATCATAGATTTATAATTATCATAAAATGAAATATGTTTCATTAGTTATTATGATATGTATCAATGTGATTGAAGCATGAGTGAATGGTATGGATGAGTCGACCTAGTTTTTAAAAATGTATACTTGTAATTTTTTTGGTTAAATAGAGTCCGCATGTCTTATCTTCTATTTTATTTTGATGTGTTTTCTCTTCTCATCTTATTCTCCTTGAATGTAATTCGAGATTTTCAATTAAAAAATAGTAAAAGTAGAAGATAGATTAGTAAAATAGGTATAGAAAAAGATACCAAGAAAGGAGACGAATCCAAACAAAGACTTGAAAGTTCTTGATCTAGGTTTTGACCTAATAGTCTCCTTATGGCTTAAGGGGATTAGTTTTAGAAATTCATTACCATTCACATATTCTAAGTTATGTACGTGTAGAATGTATGATAGATTAAAAATGAGATTAATACGATCAAACTCTAGTGTGCATAATAGGATTAATTTGATTAATTAATGATGAGACCTAATAATATTAATTCCTTTAAAAAAACATCAAGTTACTTAACGTTATGAGGAGAGAACTTTCTTGATCGTTGTTGACTTTTTGAAATAACTTAAGGTCACTTCTTTCTCAAATGAATCAAATCATAGGCCATGTTATGTCTTCAAATATTTGGGTTTAAGTTGAAATGAATTGTTGGGTTTATTGAGACAACTCAAGGTCCAACAAATTCATAAACAAAGATTCATATAAGATGTGAGATGACAAATAGTTATTATACCAATAAGATTAAGAATTGTATTAGATGCAACTGATAAGAAGTTACATACCTAATCCTTTCATGTATGACTTATTGGGATAACTCAAGGTTAATATATGTTTTTAGATTGGATGCTAACCCATTATAGAAAATTATCGATAAGTTTTCTCGAGTACTATATTGAAGGTTATGGAGCTTAAAAAAAAATAGTAAGAGTAGACCTAGATTTTCACTTCTTAATTTATGCTTTTGTTTTTAAAATATAAATTAATTAACCAAACCATATGTTTTTTTCTTTCTTGTTAGGATTTTGTATGGTATGACTAGCAATATATCGATATGATTGATTATTAACAAAAGTAATACCTTTAATGGCATAAGTTTCATTGATCGAGAAATGAATCTAAAACTTATCCTCCAAGCTTGAGAACATACTCTATACGATAGAGACATATTTCTCAACTAAGCTTTTTCAATATTAGGTTGAAGCTTATGCAATATAGCTTCAACATAAAAATGATATGATCATTGCTTAAAGTATCATGCTAATTGCATTACTATGATATTGGAACATAGGCACCATTATAAACGAACGAGTGCTTATGATATCATAGCAAAGTCGAAGAACCTATTTGAGAAGAAGAGTTCTACTAGTACCTCAAGACATTAAAAGTTTAACTATAAAGAGTACCTAATAAAGGTGAAAAAGAAGAGTTCTACTAGTACCTCAAGTATTTATATTTTTTACTTCTAATCCTACCTTATGGGTATTTGATACTAGATGTGGTGCTCATAATTATACAAATATACGGAGACTTAGAGAATCAAGAAAGATTGTTTCGACGGAGTTGTGCCTTTACTTGTAGGCACCTATGAGTTGGCATTGCCATCCGAGCTTGTGCTTAAACTTAAAAACTATTATTATATTTCTAGTATCACTAAAGATATTATTTCTATTTCTTGTTTGAACAAAGATAATTTTTTATTTTTATTTAAGAATAATAGTTGTTCTTTTTATAAAGATGAATTTTTATAGGAAATACTATAGTTAATAATGGTTTGTATGCTTTAAATATAAATATACCTATATATAACATAAATGTGAAAAGACTCAAATCAAATGATTTAAATAAAACATAAATGTGGCATTGTCGACTTAGCCATATAAACAAGAATCACATATCCAAACTTCATAAAAATAAATATCTAGAATCATTTGATTATGAATTTTATGATGTCCACGAATCTTATTTACTTGATAAGATGACAAAATTCTCTTTTATTGGAAAAGAAGAACGAGTTATTGACTTGTTAAGTGTTGTACATACTAATGTATGAAGGCTCATGTCCACTCAAGTAAGAGAGGGACATTATTACTATATAAACTTTACTAATGACGAGATCACGTTTTGGTTATGTATATCTAATGAGACATAAATATAAAGCTTTTTAAAAAGTTTAAAGAATTTATATTTGAAGTCGAGAAGTAAACTAGCAAAAGTATTAAGACACTTCGATCCGATCAATATGGTGAATACTTGAGTTATGAATTTTTTAATAACCCGAAAGAGAATGAGATTCTCACATAATGGACTCCACCTAAAACACCACAAATCAATGATGCATTTGAAAGAAGGAATATGACACTCTTAGATATGGTTCAATCCATAATGAGTCTCACTAATATCCTCATTTCATTTTAATGATATATACTCTTTACTACAACCATTATTTTGAACGGGGTTCGACAAAGTCTATTAATCGAGTCCATATGAAATATGAAAAGGAAATAAAGTAAATCTATCTTTTCTTAAGATTTGAAACTCGTGAAGCATATGTCAAATGTTTAGATGGAGACAAGCTAGAGCCTAAATCAATAAAGTATAAATTTATGGGATATCCAAGAGAAATAAATGGATATCATTTTTATCAATTATAAGAACAAAAGGTGTTCATAACTATTTCTTGAGAAAAGATTTATAGATGCTTAGAATCGGTAGGAGAAAAGATAAACTTGATAAGATCCGAGTAGAATCTCAAACCGACACTCCCCTAATAGAACTTCAAGTAGACGAGTTTATAAAGTGTTTAGCTATCTCACAAATAAATACACAAGAACTCTATAGGTCCAAAACAATTCATCAAGAGATAAAAAGATATAGTCTTTTTATCTCTATATATAATGATGTGCCTCTTATAGAGAATACCGAACCTAATCATTATAAAGAAAAAATGTTAGACATTTAAGTGAGGGATCCCTTAGTTGAACTAAAAGAGGGAAAAATAAGTGAAAAAAAAATGGAAATCTAGATTTTTCGGGGAAAAAAATGAGGAGAGAGAAAGGGAGAAAAGAAAAGGGGAAGAAAAGAGAGAAAAACCCTAAATTGAAAGAGAAAAAACTTCACTCATCTAAATCCACCCCTCTCAATCAATTTAATCCACTTAGAAACACCTTAAATTAGCCTCGAACCTACCTTAGAAGATCAAACATGGAAAAAGGAAGAATTTCTCCAATTTGACCAAAATTTGGAAGCAAGGAGAAGGAAGAAGCCAATGGGGAAAGGAAGTAAAAAGGCTAAAATTCTAATTGAGGTAAGTATAATTCCTCACTTACACTATAGGAATTAGATGTTTGAAGTGTAAATAGTGTTAATTTAGGGTTTTTTTTTTATCTAGGGTTAAATAATATGTTGTTAAGGTTTATGTGAAAAAGATTGAATTGTAATGGTATGGTAATGATTATGTGATGAGAACGATAATGCTTGAGTGATTGAATGATGTGAATATTCAAGTTTGAAATGTGTCCTTATTTTAAGAGAAAAATGGATGAACAATCCATGAATACATATAAATTGATAGTTATTTTACTTAATGCTTACTATGTGTTTGATGAAATGTCTTAAAGACATTCTAAAGGTTAGAATGAAAGGATGAAAATTGTCCTTTACTTAGCCTAAATTTGACTAAGTATGGAAACAAGGTCAAAGAGGCAAATGTTAGATGTAAGGTTTAGAGGTATGAATGACATGAATATGATCATGTACGTGTAAAACATGAATGTTTATGATGCTCATTAGATTGGCTATTAGATGATGCTTTCTATGTCATGGATTGTCCATGATATGTTCCATGTTGCTTACATACTTAATTATTTGGAACATGTGAATGAATTATAATGTTTATAAATATTCTTGAGGATGTAATGTATGCATATTGAGGTCATGTTGATTATAATGCATTTAATTCAAATACATATACTTATGCACATCATTATCATAAAAGATGAATTTTATTCATGATTTTGATGAAAGGAAAAGAAAATGGTTTTTATGAAAGAAAAAAGGGAAAGATTTTCATGAGAGGATAAAGGAAAATGATTTTCATGGTTTTTCATGAAAATGCTATTTCTTCGTCCATGGATTCGATAAAGAACTCGATAGTTGGAGGATTTGGTAAAGGCCTTAATCGAAGAAATTAGCCCACTTCTTTATCAAGGGATTCGATAAAGTCCTCGACGGTTAGGGGATTTGGTGAAGGCCTCAATCGAAGAATATGGTAATGACATTTCTTCATCGACGGATTTGATAGAGGCCTTGATGGTTGGGGGATTTGGTGAAAGCCCCAATAGAAGAAATGATAAGCGAAATGGTGCACTAAAAAAAAAGGACAAGGAAAATGGTTTTAAAGGCATGAAAAGGATTTTTATGAAAGATGCATCATGTGCATTCATACATAAAGGACTTCACATGCATTGCATGAATTATACTTATTAAGCATCGTCTTACTCATTATTGTTTTCTTATGATGTATGAAATGATAAAGACAAATGAAGGGTCATCATTGAGATAAGTGACGGACTTGTCATTTTGTGTGCTTTGGTTTGGGTTAGTGTGTAGGGGAATCTTGCATAGCTTAGTTTGAATTTTGATGCATGGCAAGTTAAGCAAATTTTTAGTATGTTTATAAATTAATTAACAAATATTATTTTATGTAAATAAAAATATTAATTAAAGGTTAAGTCATTAGTATGTCAATTGTGGTTAGTTATAGATTATAGATGCTTGAATGAATAATGTGGCTAAGATGAGAAAATTTGTAAGGTCAAGGAAACAATTACAATTTAAAATGACAAGTAAAGAATTAGGTAGGAATATTAAGGGAAAGACTAAAAGAAAATGAAATGGCTAAATTATTAGAGGAGTTTTATATGAAATTAGTATGGCTTAACTTAATCTAAAGGAAACAAAAAATTTTATACTCAAATGATACATAAGGGACCTTATGAATGATTAAATGTTTGTTTCTACTAATACATTAGATATGATAAGGAAGCGAGGCTTCTTGGCTTGCATTCATTACACATCAAATGTAGATCAATATCGATAATACCCTTGACCTATCTAGGTCTTAAGACGAGATTATTACATGTACTTACTGGTATGGTGATACTAAAGTAAACATATAGATGAATAATGTTAGAGAACATATCACTTGAACATGACTTGCTATAAGAACCCATTTGATTTAGTTTATGAGAATTTGATATGAGATAAGTATAATTAGTTTTTATCTTGAAGTTATCATGGTTATCTCATTAAAAGATTGGTGTAATTTGATATTCGTTTTGATGGGCTTAGTAAATAGCTATATGTGGGTGATTTATTAGGTACATCGGGAATCTAATAAAGATAAATGGATAAATAAGATAAGACATGTCATTCCTTATATCTAAAGGAGTTATCATATTGTACTTTAATGAATGTATGTTAAAAAATCTATGGCCATAGTGGAAGTGTACCAATAGAGTATAATTGATTTATTTGAGATCTAAAACATTTAGAGATTGAAGAAAACTTGTTTGATTATGATAGAATAGACACCAAACCAAGTTCGAGATCATACTCTAATAAATTGACGAGAATGAGTGAATTGTATAAAAACCATACTCGTGAAAGGTTGATGCAGATTAAGTAATCCTTTTAAATAATTTGGTAGTTATGATGACTTTTTTAGGCCAATCTTAATTTATGTATCAAGAGATAAAAAAAAAGTATCTTTTACTTCTCGATACATTACTAATATATCTAAAAGCATATTTAGTCACACGCATAAGCTTAACATTGACATGGATAAAAAGAAGCGAAGAATTATGAAATAAAAATAGGAATTGAAATGATAGATTTAAATTCCTTAAGCATTAAAAGAATTTTAGAAATTAGTTTCCTAATTTGAAAATCGGTTTCTAATTTGAAAATCAATTTCCTAATTTAGGTTTTCTAAACAGATGGGATAACTTAGGAAATAGTTTCATAATGTGGGCCTTCTTAAAATACATGACCCAACTTATTTGTATGGTTCATTTAATTACTCATTCATTGGGGCAAAGGTGTTTGGGCTGACGAGGCTTAAATGAAAGTCTACAATAGGCATTTTATATGGATGGACATTTTTTAAAACTTTAGAAAAAAGTACATTAAACCTAATAAAGGGTTTATAAGGATAGAAAGATACATCAAGCTATATAACTTTTATATTATAGAGAGGGCTCAAATTCCTTAAAAGAGAAAGAGAGAGAGAGAGAGAGAGAGAGGCATAATATTTTTTATATAAAGAAATTACACGTACTTCTACGTAAAGAAATCACGCAATCTTCTTACGGAAAGATTTTTTATATGCAAGCTATATAACAAAAAGAATTAGAGTTAGCACTCTTAATCGTTTATCACTTTTTTGTGTTGGTGTCTAAGCTACATGAATTATCACTAGAGATCAAAAACTTGGACGGTTCAAATCACTAACTTGATACTACACTTTAAGAGGTAACATCTAATTGATCTCCGTTAATATAATTAGTTGATTCAACGAGTGATTTTGGGAATTTAGATAGAGGAGAACAAAAGTTTTATTTATTGTGCACCTCCATAAGATGTTTTTTCATGCACTTTAGATGGAGAAAAACAAAATTTTTGTTTATTTCGCTCCTTCATGGGATGTTTTATTCTTCACTAATGACTTCATTCATAAAATTTAGGATATAACTAATGAATTCAAATCATATAATAGAAAGCTATTGATAACTTCGTCCACACAAGTGGGAAGTCACCAATGACTTCATTCATAAATTAAAAAAGTCACTAATGACTTTAAATCACATCATTTAGAAAGCTATTGATGATTTTTTTTACATAAGTAGGAAGCCATCGACAACTTCATTCATAAAATTTACGAAGTCACTCATGACTTCAAATCACATCACTTGGAATGCCATCGAGTTTGTCCATACAAGTCTACCGATGATTTTATCTATAAAATTTAAGAGGTCACGAATGACTTCAAATCATATCATTGGGGAAGCCACTAACGACTTCATCTACACAAGTGAAAAAATACCAACGACTTCATCTATAGAATTTAGAAAGTATATAATAACTTTAAATCACATCATTTTATGAAGCAACCGATGACTTCATCTATAAAATTTAGGAAGTCATTAATGATTTCAAAATCACATCATTTGGGAAGCCACCAATGCCTTCATCTATATAAGTGGGAAGCCACCAAATACTTCATCCATAAAATTCAAAAAGTCACTAAAGACTTCAAATCACATCATTTGGAAAGCTACCAACGACTTCATTTTAACAAATAGAAAATAGCTTTGGAAGCCATTGGCATTTTCGTCCACAATAGGTAGGAAGCCATTGATGGATTTATTTTTACAAATAGTTAAACAACTTTGGAAGCCGGTAAGGGCTTCATCCATATAAATTAAAAGTCACTAATGACTTCATTTCTACAAATAGCAAAATATATTTGAAAGCCACTCACGGCTTCATTCACAAAAATGAGAAGCCACTAATAACTTCATTTCCATAAATAGCAAATCATTTAAATCATGCATTGGACATGAACATGAAGCCATCAAAACATCACACTTAACATACTCAATCATATCATCCAACACATACATAATAATTATTTTTAAGTGCAAACACCGAGACCCACACTCATCTTGAATAAATCATTAAAATTAAAATGTAAGCTCATCCTCTTAACTTTATCTTAGAGTATTGATTAATCGACCTTATCTCACTTTAAAATGCATAGGGTCTTCAATATTTTTGGGTCCGATATACAATAATGTATCAACCTCACTTTAAATATCCGACAATCACAAATAAAAAATTTATATATCCGATCCACCCAAAATATAGTATTTTCACTATTTTTTATTTAATATTTTAAATAGTATAAATCGTTTTAAAGATTACCTAAACATTGTGAAAATACTAAAAGCCCCTCATTTGGATCAGTTTTACTTTCCTTAATCTTATTGAAGAATAAAATTGTTTCGACCTAACCAAGAAGGAGGAAGCAACTAATAGTTATACTATAAGCTCCCCATTGGTTTTTTCCCGTCCTCTCGTTCCATAATAAAAATCTAACCATAATCCATAAATTTGGACTTTAATTGTTAAATAATGAAAATATGTATTAGGAATAGATTTTGATTCAATTCAAATTCCATATTTGTTTCTTCAACTATATCATTATCCAACCTTTGTAAAGTATAGATAAAATTTTTTTAAAGTATAATAGATTGGTTACTCTATGATGGTGCGCTTGTAGAGGGGAAATAGTTAAGGTTTGCTAAGCTTATGGGTTGCAAAGAAATCGGCTAAGAGGGATAGTTGTGATGGACGAAAGAGGTAGTGGGGAAGAAGATGATAATAATTATTTTGTGATGAGTTTTAGGTGAGTTGGGGTTATGATTTGGGATGGTATTTTATGATTTTAACTGGTAAGGATTGTTTGAGTGAGCAAAAGAGAGGTTTTAATGTTTGTCGAAGGTGGTGAAGTAAGCAAGAATGATCGAAAAAAATGGAATGCATGATTGTCGGATTACTAGAAACACCTTAAATGAGCTTAAAGAGAGGTTTGATGGCTATTATAGATGTAGGAGAGTGATCGGGGAGATCTCTAATAGTGCTTGGGAATTTTTTTTCTTCGATAAGGGGAGGGGGTTTAAGTGAGGTTGCCGGTGTTTGGCTCTCTCTCTTTTTAAAGAGATAGATGAATAATAACCTCTTGATTTGATCAAAGGTTTAAGGTTAAGTAGGTGTCTTGCTTGGAGAGGATGCGGTAGAGGGTGGGCGATGTTGGTGTCTCCATTAGAAAGGACGTGGTTGGAGGTGGTGGTTAGCGTTGTCGTATCTTTTTTTTTTTTTTTTTAGAAAAGATCATGAATAGTAACTCTAACTAAAACAAAATGAGAGGAAGGAGGTGGTTTGGTTGAACTGTAGGATCGGTGTGGGAGTGCCGATCGATGGCTAGGTGGTGGTTTTTGGCAATGATAGTCTCGGCTTAAAATGATGCCGATGGAAGTTGAAGATAATAGATGTTGGTTATTGTGTTTTCTTATTCTTCTCTCATTTGGAAGAGACAAATGACTAGTATGCCAACCCCCTCTCCTCCCAACCTTTCCCCTCAAGAATAGAAGAAGATGATACTTTTACGGACAACTTTTATGTTTTTGAAAAAATTTGATTTGATCCCCTATTCATTTGTGTTCTTTAATTTTAATATGAATTTGTTTGATTTTCTTTCAATTATCTCCGTAATTAAGATTATTTAGCCCTTTACCTTTTAAATTTCTTCAAATCGCACCTCCTCTCATCCCGAATTAAGGTTCTCAAATTTTAAACCCTTCTTAATTATATCGCTCAATTGATTTTTTTTAGTCTTTAACTTCTAAAATCTCTTCAATTGGACTCGAGATAATTTTTCAAATAACTCTCCCCTTTCTTCTTTTCTCTTTTTTTTTTTTTCATATTTTCTCAAAACCTATAGGTTATGAGATTATCTAAAAATTTCAATAAAAAGGTCCCTAAAAAGATGAATGAAAATATTTTATTTTGTAGAGAAACAAAAGAAAAATATTAAGTGATAACAACCACAAACATACATATATATAAGCCCAAAATATTTGATTTACGAGCCTCATAAATGTACTTGGTGCATTAATAGTTTAAATGGAATCACCATTCATTCGTAAATACCATCATAAGTTTTGAATGTTGCCGCGGTGTAGAAAAACACATGACATCGGAGGGTCTAGTGAATGCTTCGAAAGGATAAGAAAATAAGAAAGGAGTCATCATTTAGTATTGGAGAAATTACGAAACCCAAAATAACTAGTCTATAGAGATATCTAAGTAAGGGTTTGGTTATGGGTTAGAAAGATCGAAATCATGATTACCTCATCCTACCTAAGGTAGACTGCATTGCATATATGTGGAAACTAAAAGTCTAATTTTATTACATTAGGGGTTTATTCTTATTCAAGTGAATTCATATTATTGAAATATGTATTAAAATTAACGAAAATAAAAATAGGATGGTAGGATGAAAAGAAGGTGTGCAAGGACACGACTTAAAAAAGTATATGAGGACACCTGTTTAAAAAAGTGCATAGAGACACAACTTAAAACGAGTGTGTGGAGACACAACTTAAAAAGGTGTATGGAGACATGGCTTGAAAAAGTACGTGGAGACACGACTTGAAAAGGGATGCATGAAGACATGGCTTAAAAAAGAGTGCATAAAGACACGACTTAAAAAAGGGTACATACGGACATGGCTTAAAATGGTGCTCTACTATAGAACTTAATAATGTGAGCCAACAATGGCTTTGAGCTCACGACACACAATTAGGAAACCATTAATGGCTTCGATCCACAACACAAATTTGGGAGGCCACTAATGGCCTTAACCCATAACACACGATTGGGTTGGTTATGGATATGGAATCACTACTAACTCATCTTACCCGAGGTAGGTTATATTGCATACATATGGAAACTAAAAGTCTAATTTTACTACATTATGGGTCTATGCTCGTTTACGTGAATTCATCTTATTAGAATGTGTATTAAACTTAATAGAAATAAAAACAAGATGACAAGATGAAAAGAAGGTGTGTAAGAAAATGATTTAAAGAGGTATATAAGGATACGGTTTAAAGAAGTGAATGGAGACAACTTAAAAAGGTACGTGAAGACACAACTTAAAAAGGTGCATAGGGACATGACTTAAAAGAGGCGTGTGGAGACATGGATTAAAAAAGGTGTGTGGAGGAATGGCTTAAACAAAGAGGTGTGTGGAGACATGACTTAAAAATAGATGCATGGAGATATGGCTTAAAAAGGTACGCCAAGACATAGCTTAAAAAGGCAAGCCAATAATGACTTTGAGAACACAATTAGGAACCCACTAATGGCTTTAACCCGGAACACGCAATTGGGAAGCTATTAATGGCCTCGACCCACAACACATGAATGGAAAGTCGCTAACAATTTTGACCCACAATACATAAGTGGAAAAACTCTAACAATTTTGACACACGACATATAATTAGGAAACCTCTAATTGTTTTGACCATAACTCATAATTAGAAAACCTCCGATAGTTTCGACCTATATTACATAATTAAAAATCTCTACTGGTATCGACCCATACATAATTTGAGAAACCTCTAATGGTTTCCATCCATAAATAATTAGGAAACTTATGATCGATTATCTCATTGGTACACACACATCATATTTACAACTCTTATTTGTTCATGCAAAACATGACATCAATTACCCCCATTATATACACACGCACACACCGATCATTTCTTCACATACACACATTATATTTACAAATCACATTTAATAATCTACACCACCGTAATTAACATAACATGAAACACCATATTTAATCTGTCATATTACATAAGAAACACAATATACTCAATTGCACACATTGGGACAAACATATACACTAAATAAACCATTGGAATTAAAACCCATGCCTAATCCTCTCACCTTTATTATAAAGCATTGAACGCCAATCTTATTTCTCTCAAAAAATACCATAGCTCTCAAAGACCTTTCGGATTCGATACACAATGGTGTATCTTAATCACACTTCAAATACTACATTTAAACAACAAACATCATACAAATTTGAGCCTACAAGTACATAAGCCAAAAAGTTTTTCATTACCTTATGTATTTCAAACACAAAGCAGATGACACAAGGTTTAGTGTCTCGTATTCATTATGCTTCGAGTATGAGGCAATGCGAGTAACACTTCTAACCTTTATAGGTTAAGGGTGTTACATGTTGAATATTAATTTTATCATAATTAAGATTTAATTGAGGAGCAATATTTTAAAAGTTTATGTTTCAACTCTTTATATATATATATATATACATGCATGTTTGGCATTCTTTTGTTTTTTTTAATAAATAGTTGAACAATAATAACAATTTAGGAGGAAAAAAATAGCATAATCATTTATTTTTTTGTATTAATTATCATATCATTATTTGGAAAAAAATTGATTGTTTTTTTTTAAATTAATATATTCAAACAAAAAAATAAAATTTGATGTACTTTATTAAAAAAAATTTAAATATTTAATATACTTATAATATGATTATCTTATATTTATTATGAATTTTATTTAGATATAAGAGTTGCAATAATTTGTTTTTTCGATACAGTAGAGATAACGGGGTGGGGTGTGTTTAATTCCAAACCGTACACAATTGGTCCAAATAGCCTCTTTATCCTTTTCCTCCCGACTCCCTTGCTCCTTCGCGCTGCGCTTTCATATGCCATGCCACTCTGACTGATGCAAAGGTCCCATTTCTCCCGATTGATATATTTCCCTTGAAAATCTCACTTTCCCGAGAGTAAAAAAAAGAAAAAAGCAGGAAGAAAAGGGAAAAAAATAAATAAATGAAAACCATCTTCCTCGAATCCCCTTTTTTACCTCCACCTCCAAAACCAAACCCCATAAACCCCGAAACATTCCCCATTAAATCGTCAATTCACCCAGACCCTTGGTCCTTAAGCGACAGGAACAACATATCAAAACCCAAACCCAATTCCAAAAACCCAAAAAACCCATTATCAGATGACAACGCCAGGCGCATAATCAAAGCCAAAGCTCGATATTTGAGCTTGTTGCGTAAACACCAAGGCCCACAAGCTGAAACACCAAAGTGGATAAAGAGAACACCTGAACAGATGGTGAAGTACTTGCAGGATGATAGAAATGGGCATCTGTATGGGAAGCATGTTGTGGCAGCTATAAAGAGAGTGAGGGGATTGGCTGGCAATAGAAATGAAGAGAGGGATATGAGGTTGCTTATGAGTGGATTTGTGGGTAAGTTGAGTTTTAGAGAAATGTGTGTTGTTTTGAAAGAGCAGAAAGGGTGGAGGGAGGCCAGAGACTTCTTTTCCTGGATGAAATTGCAGGTGGGTTTCAATTGTTGATTGATTCTGGGACTTTTTATATGTTGAATTGCTTAGACATTTTTTTTTTTTATAATTTGATCTTGACTTATTATAGTCACTTTAAATTTATTTATTTATTATTATTATTTTTAATGAATGTGAGATGGTTCATGATTTAATGGGATGTTAAATTCATGTGCTTCTAGAACTTGAAAAATCGTCTCTCTCTCTCTGATTTGCGGGGTTGTTCATAATTTATATTTCATTTGAATTATTTGATGATATAAGGAAGCTCATAGGTAGCATTAGTTTGTGGTTTATTTCTTGAATGACCAAAACTCAATATGTATATGTGTGTGCGCGCGCGCATAAAACACTCTTTTTTTCGTTCTTTTTTAGCTACAGAAGTTTGGAAATTGATTTTGTGCAATGATAGAACTGTGTTTTAACAGTTCAGCTATCATCCGAGCGTTATTGTCTACACGATTCTTTTGCGAATATATGGGCAAGTTGGAAAGATCAAGTTAGCTGAACAAACCTTCTTGGAGATGCTTGAAGCAGGATGTGAACCAGATGAAGTTGCGTGCGGGACCATGTTGTGTTCTTATGCTAGATGGGGTCGCCATAAGGCTATGCTTTTGTTTTTTTCAGCTATACAAGAAAGAGGGATTATAGTTTCTGTTGCAGTTTATAATTTTATGCTGTCTTCATTGCAGAAGAAATCACTTAATGGAAAGGTTATAGAATTGTGGAGGCAGATGGTTTATAAAAGGGTGGCACCTAATAGTTTTACTTATACAGTAGTTATCAGTTCTCTTGTCAAGGAAGGCCTTCACGGTGATGCTTTGAAGACTTTCAATGAGATGAGGACCAAGGGGCTGATGCCCGAGGAAGTAATATTTAGCTTGCTTATTAGTGCAAGTACCAAAAATAGTAACTGGGCTGAAGCATTAAAATTGTACGAGGACATGAGATCTTGCAGAATAGTTCCGAGCAAATTCACCTGTGCTTCACTTCTGACCGTATATTACAAAATCGAAGACTATTCTAAAGCCCTTTCCCTCTTTATTGAAATGCAGAGCAAGAAGACTGCAGCTGATGAGGTTATTTATGGATTGCTCATTAGAATATATGGCAAACTTGGCCTCTATGAGGATGCGCAAAAAACATTTGAAGAGACTGAGCAATTAGGTCTACTGAGTAATGAGAAAACGTATTTAGCAATGGCACAGGTCCATCTCAGTTCAGGAAATTTTGAGAAAGCTTTGAGTGTTATTGAAGTGATGAAATCTAGAAACATCCGGTTATCAAGATTTTCTTATATCGTGTTGTTGCAATGTTATTGTATGAAAGAAGATTTGGACTCTGCTGAAGTTACATTTCAAGCTCTATTGAAGATTGGATGTCCTGATGCTGGTTCTTGTAGTGACATGATTAATTTATATGTTAGACTTGGCTTGACTGAAAAGGCTAAGGATTTTATTGTACACATAAGGAAAGATCAAGTAGATTTTGATATGGATCTTTTCAAGACAGTTATCAAAGTACTTTGCAAGGAAGGCATGCTAAGAGATGCTGAAAAATTGGTATATGAGATGGGCATGAATGAATCATTCAACGATAATAGGTTTTTTAAGACATTTTCTAAGGTTATGCTTGGAGAAACCAAGAAATTGGAGAACGTAATGGTTTCTGCTGACGCCATGGCTCTGGGGCTTATCCTGAGCGTGTACTTGGAAAATGGCAATTTCACTAAGACAGAAGAATTCCTGAAGTTGATACTTGAGGCCAGTGGTGGCTTGTCTGTGGTTAGCCAGCTAGTAAAAAACTTTATTAGAGAAGGTATGCAACTCTCAAAATTCACTTTTTTTGTGATTGTTTTTATTTGTTTATTTACAGTTGTATATGTTAATTCTAAGATATGAATGCATCAGCTTTTCAAGGTACTGTTTTGGTTGAGGGATATTCCTATCTTCTGTAGGTGATCTATACAAAGCGGAGATAGTAAATGGTCAAGTAATCAAGCTAGGCTGCAGACTAGAGGATGAAACAATTGCTTCTTTGATTAGTGCATATGGGAGACAAAACAAGCTGAAACAGGCCCAAAAGGTCTTTGCAGCAGTTGCTGATTCTCCAATATTGGGAAAACCAATTATTAACTCAATGATTGATGTATATGCCAAATGTGGTAAATTGGAGGCATACTTACTTTATGAAGAAGTAACTGAGAGAGGGCACAATCTAGATGCTGTTGGTATTGGCGTAGTTGTGAATGCTTTGACCAATTCTGGTATGATTGCCAATTCTCTAGTAGACCAGCAATTATCAATACTTTTTGACAGTAAAAGTTCTATGCAAGCATCTTATGCATGTAAATGTGATGCAAACCTCTTTGATATTGGTAAGTTTAGAATAGTTGCTTGGGTCTGTAACAGCTTTCATTGCCATAATATGGTAATTGTAAATCTATGAAAAGGCAGTTATAGTTGATATAATTGTCACATAGGACAGGTTTGAGTAATCTACCTACATTTCATTTTATGGTGGAGTCTGGCTTGAGGTAAGGAAGTTTTGAGTCAGCAATCAATAAAGGGTCTGGTTGTGAATGATTTAAAGAATTCGAGATATGGGGAGGGTTTTGAGTGCAAGTGCAAATGGAGTTAAGGGATAGAGTAAAAGAAAGAAAAGACCACAGTAGAACAAAGTGCTTTCAAAAGCGAATGCATGCTCATGATTGATTTTCAAGAAAGTTCTGTTGCAACATTGATTAATGGCTAGAATTGTTTCATCCCCAGGCAAACATCGAGAAGCAGAAAATATCATTCGCAAGAGTATTCATGACAGGGTGGAGCTTGATACTGTGGCATTCAATATTTTTATCAAGGCAATGCTACAAGCAGGTTGATACAGACCGTCTTATTTTTATCTATTTAAGGAAGAAAAATGCACAAAACAATAATCTCTATGCCTAATGCTGCAGGTAGATTACATTTTGCAGCGAGCATCTATGAGCACATGCTGTCATTGAGATTCACTCCATCGATTCAGACATATAACACTATGATTAGGTAAGAGCTGGATGGTTGAAAAAATGACTCAAACATTGATCTTTGTAAATGCTGTATGCTTGTGCACATCTGTGTGGTGAGTTGTGTTTCCACTTAAACTATTTAACAATTGATACAATTTGATGCAGTGTATATGGGCGTGGTCGAAAGCTGGATAAGGCTGTGGAGGTCTTCAATACTGCTTCTAGCTTGGGTGTGACTTTGGATGAAAAGGCATACATGAATATGATTAACTATTATGGCAAGGCTGGTAATAATCACGTATAGTATCTTATTTCTGTCTATTCTTGAAAAAATGTGTTTGGTTGTGGAAATGGGGACAAAAACTAATTCTCCTCTGCCTCAGGGAAAATTTTTACCCAATTTTATATCCCTCCAAAAAGGAGGGACACAGGGACAGGTAACAGAGACAAAAGAGTTGCATTTTAGTTTTCCACAATTGTCCCTTTAAACAAATCATAATTCTAATCCTACCCTATAGGCTCAAATCTACACCATCCATCTTTCATGTATTAATTTCAACTATTAGATTCAAAAACTCAAAAAAAGAAAAAAAGAAAAGAAAAAAGAATATATATATATATATATATGCATGTAAACCCTAGCCTAGCGGCATTTGGACTTGGAATCAAGCCCAAACACCGACTTCTCCGGCAAAGCTCCTAGTTTCTGGGTGTGTTGCCTAATTCAGCAGAACTCAAAAGAGTTTTGTTGTCTTCTTTTCACCAAAATTGTATGAAAACACTCCCACCAACCTCCTAAACACAAATCTAAACTTCAAACACATTTTTAAACAGCCAATTAACACAAAAATGCGATGTTGAAGTTGTTACATTAAAACTTCAAATCCATATATCTTCCAAAATCAAATTGCATAATTTGTCTATGAATTCCTTGCAAATGCATTTTATATTAGTGTTGGCTGGTTTGCGGCTGGACTCTCTGCCTTCTATTCTCTCTCCTTCTTGTTTTATATATATATTTCAAATGTATTTTTTTGTAAAAATTTTTTGTACATGCAATTATATCACATTTTTTTACTGTGTCATTCTATCAAATCAAATGGGAAAAAAAATTAATCAAAGAAAATTATAATTCATTTATGTATTTTTTTTAATTTACATAAAAAATTAAAGAACTTTTTTTTAATAAATTAATCATATACTTTTTGCATATTATGAAAAGGAAAAAATTATTAGTGTTGAAAAATTATTGAATAACTAACATGCATAATATAGTAAAATGGAAAAAAAAAAAAATCATATAGCGTTTCAAATATGTTGTACAAAGACAAGACAGTACAAAGGTAAAGGAGACTTTTCGTTTTGTCTTGTCCACCATCAAACAGACAATTACTCGTCTTGTACACCACTTCCAATTACAACTCTGTCTCCTTCCCCAGTTCCATCTTGTTCCCTCTGTATTGTTTTTTCTCATCCCTTCATCCACACTCAACTGCTATTTCATAGCAATCTGTGAAGTTCCTAGAGTAACTTATTTCTGTCTATAACGATTTCCTTCCATACAGCATATATCATCTGTTTTGGTCTTTGGCCTGCCAAAGAAAGGAAAAAAAGGAAAAAAAATAAGAAGAAGATGAAAATAGGTATTACAAGCCCGAGGAATAGAAGTCATTGGTGAAGATGTCTGGCATTCCAATTTCCAGGATTAGAGCTGAATAAGTGCAACTCCTAGAATCTTCATCCCTTGGTTGGATAATCAGTTAGCACCAGAGTTCCCTTCCTGCCTCGCAGGGCAAGATTTACAATTCGTGTGGAGTTCTCAAATTTCATCAACAAGTAGCATGTTACCATTGGTATCCTTGCCAAACTAGGTGTAAAGCCACTTGGGAATTGGCCTCTGAGATCATGTATTCAAATTCTCCATCCCAGGCTTTGCCAGCCCCCTTTTTACCGTTCGAAGCTTGGCTTAGAGTGAAGAAAAACCTGACATTGTAATAACTCCTGAGCCATCTGCCAAACCAATGCCTCAGCACACTACTCTTTCATTAGTATTGAGCTTAACCCAGTTCGAAAGAGCTACTCCTACTTTTCTCTTCACTCCATTCCTGGCTTTTCTCTCCAAGGATCTAACAGTGATGATGTCCACAATCATATTCAAATTCTGAACGATCCACAAGCCGAGCATTCCTGCCTTAGTTACACTCTGTCTGTCTATCAACAGTTGTGCAAATGTGCATGCTTAAACCATACCTGACACCATGGATGGTAGGAGAAAGCAGAATATTTTCATGAAATTTTTGCTCATTGGTCACTGGCAGTTGTAAACAATAACCCAAAGAAAATTTTGGTTATGCTACCTCCCTTGCACAAAATTTGATGACACCACTGCTATTTTTCAGCGGACAGTTGTCATTAACAAGCCACAGAAACTGGTGGACACAATATGTCCATTCATTGTCGTTGCACCAGAACAAAGTGGTGCTGTTCGTCCCTTTTTGCCTTAGTATATGGTTAAAAATTAGAGAACCAACAGAGGATCACTGTTAATAGCATATATGCCTGCAATTGATCATTTATAAAATGCATATTTCACTGGCAAGTGATATGTTCCGTTCATTAATTTAGTACTCAGTGCATTAGAGGTGGCAGATTCACATCTTCTCTTATCAGTAGATTTGTTGTTGTAGCAGCCAGGTCTCTTCATTGCTTGAGAAGTTACATAACACCACTGTTTTGTCTACTTTGTAGGTAAGAGACATGAAGCATCTCTCCTTTTCATCAAAATGCAGGAAGAGGGGATAAAACCTGGGATGGTATGCTCATGTATATGTCTGCTGCCAAAGCTTTACAGATTATTTTCTGAAATGCTGTGAAGAGAAATGAGCACCATACACTAGTAGTTATAATTGTTTTGTTACAATTTTCTCGTGACACTGTGGAAATTACTATTGTTTGTTTTTCTCTCTTCTTCCAGATATTGCTCAGAATGGGCCTATAATTGGCACAAGAATGCTTATTGCTATCTTATAGTGTTAATTTTGCTGATATCTTCACCAATCTGTAACCATTAATTTAAGAATAGGGATTCCTGTTCCTGATGTTAGAATACATCTGGAGTTCATGTAGCATAACTACATTTCTTTGTCCAATCGTTTGTGTTTCCAAATTATTATTAAATAAATGAAAGTACTTACTTCTTGTCTTTGCTGGGAAATTGCAGGTTAGCTACAATATAATGATCAACGTATATGCCATGGCAGGGCTTGATCATAAAGTTAAGGAACTATTCGAAGCTATGGAGAGAGATGGTTGTCCACCAGACTCGTTCACATACCTCTCCCTTGTTAGAGCTTATTCAGAAAATTTAAAATGCTTGGAGGCAGAGGAAATAATCAATGCTATGCAGAAGAAAGGCATACCTCTGTCCTGTGCCCATTTTAATTATTTGCTCTCTGCTCTTGCAAAGGCTGGTCTCATGGTTGAAGCAGAAAGGGTTTATATGCAACTATTAACAACTGGTTTAAATCCAGACATTGTCTGTTGTCGGACTATGCTTAGAGGTTACATGGACTACGGACATGTGGAGAAAGGCATCAAATATTTTGAACAGATCAGGGAGTCAAGCAAACCAGACAGATTTATAATGAGTGCGGCTGTGCATCTGTACAAATCAGCTGGAAAGAAACTCGAAGCTGAAGTTCTTTTGGAATCCATGAAAAGCGTGAGGATCCTGTTCCTCAATGACCTGGAAGTTGGATTGAAGATAAAGTGCTGCAGCCACAAACCACATGCAACTGACCAAGGTACTATTTGACAGTGAGCAACGCGATAGATTTGTTATGTTGAACAAATGCCATGTGGTTGCAAAACCTTTGATAGAGCTCTCAGCTGTATGAAATATGAAGACTGAGGATCCTGTGAGATACCTGAAACTTCAATGAGGAGCAAGTATGAGTAAATACCACATAGTTGTGTACCTGTAGCGACATGCTGGAGGATTTAGAGCTCCAACAGCTACAGCTTAAAAAATCTGAAACTATGGTTTGAAATTTAGTATGAGGAAGGAATTGTTCATCAGAGTACACCATCAATGTAGGTATGCTACCTGAGGATCTCTATTCTGTACCCTATGACCCAGGCCCGAAGTAAGGCATTCGCGCTACCCTCCATCTTGTTTGTATACGTTGACAACAAAAGATAGCTTTTCACCACCCATGGCTGTGCTCCTGGGTTTCGGGTGTTCAGCTGCACAAGGAAAAATTCTCAAGGCGTAGCAGTGAAGTTGATGCACGTATAGTAAGCAAGCATTCATCTATCGATTGAATGTGAATCTTTTTTCTTCAAATTTTGAGAGAAATGGGAATGTGCAGTACTGCAAAGTTAGTATTGTTTATCAATGAAAACATTTTTTTTGTAAACGGACGGAATGGTTTCCGATTCATCACTGCCTTTGTTGATGCTGATAATGCAATGCATGATAATACCCCCTTCATTAAGGGAAGGACAATCGACCTACTTGTATTATGCTATTACTGACTGAATGTTCTTTAATCCTTCCTCCCTGCAAGATAAAGTTTTTTCGAAATCTGTCAGCACAGCTTTTTCCCTTTACATGAGCTTCAATAAAATATTTCAAAATCCATCCATCCATCCCTGAATTTATTTTATTTTAATTTTATGGTTATAAACCATGCATTGGATATCATTATTGTTATTTTTAACCAAATATCCATTGCTTGCTTTTGCAATGTAATTATCTTAATTTAACACAGTCAACGGATCTGCCAGGTTTCATTTGCAACTTCTGTTTGAAAAAATTTTTGGAAACAAAAAGATAAAACATGACTTTTATATACATATGTAAACATCGACAGCAGGTTGCCAAATTTTGTTTTGAAACCAACAGAGTAGTTTTCGAAAATTGTAAGTTTGAATTTTTTTTTTTTAAAAAAGAAAATCTAAAAACAAATAAATTATCTATTTCCGTTTACTGAAAAAAAAAAAAAAAACATAACCCAAAAAACTACATGTTATTCGTTTCTTAATGGGCCGCATCAAACTTTATAGGCCCACCCAACTTATTAACGAAAGAAAAACAACAATTTCTTTTCCTTTAGTATATTAATAAATAAATAAATAAAAATCCCCAATATTCTTCTTTTATTTTGTATATATTTACCGGCCTGGATAATAGACAAAAAGAAAGAGAGAGAGAGAGAGAGAGAGAGAGAGCGATGATGGCATCGAGCTTGTTAAGAAGCCTTGTAAGCAGAAGCGGATCGTCGAATGTCGGTGCTGCTTTGAGCACAAGAAATTATAGTTTGGTTAGCAGTCAAATCAGCAATCACACTGCTAAATGGATGCAGGTATTTTCTTTTTAATTAATTTGGGATATTTATTTGGATTACATGTCCAATTCTTCAAATTTATGTTTTTGGATGAAGGAAATTCCAAAGTGAATATCGGTATTCTTTAATGTTTTTATTTACTTATTTAAGAATCCATGTTGTTAAGGGTTTTTCTTTACTTTTCCTTTAAAAAATTAATCTTTCTTAATTAATTTAATTAGACTAACAGATAACTCCACCTTTGATAAATTTAGGAGTAATTGGATGAGGCAGCTTGTGGGTTATTAATTTAATGGATTTGAAGAATGGATGGGTTTTAAAGGTTTTATTGAAAATGTGAGGAAACATAAGAAGGCAATTTTTTTTTTTAACTCTACACGAGAAGAAAACTTCCATCTAAAAGAAATCAGCACAACATTACTTTGCCTTAGAAAAGTAAAGCTATCATCAGATGTTAAGATTCATTGTCATGGACTAACTATGATGATAATCAGCTTCTCGTACCAAGCAGCAGAAATTTCTATATCCTTTCAGTTTAAACTAGCAGTTGTTTTTTGTTTGATTATTTGAGCTGTACTATAAATTTGAAGCAATTGCCTTGCCTTTTGTTAATAATCACATATTCTGTTGCCAAGGGTATTCTATTCTGTTGCCATATGATGGTAAATGCATATGCAGGTCTGTACTGCATATAGGCTTTTTTGCTTGAGAGTTATAGGGATGGGGTGGGTATATTGTAAATTTAAAAAAACCGTAAAACTGGTTTTTGGGGAAACACACATTGATGATTGACAATTTGTTCCATAACATGGCTTTAAGTTGTAGATCAAGCAATGATAAATGGTTTTCTTTTGTGGTCATAGACTTAGACAGAAGTCAAGGCATCGGTCTTAGCAACTTTGAAACGTCTAGACACTGTAACTTGCTACATTTGTTTGTGTTTTGTGAATTTACAATATTAACCATATTTCTTCAACCTTTAGAGTGCGTTCTTTCCCTTCCTGACTTAAATATACAACAACCTTGTTATGATTTACATGCCTTTTATTAAAATGTATGTGCCTTCTTGCATAGCTGTTTAAATGATTGTTGGTTTATGGAGACAAATATTGCCATTGTTGCTAGGACCTTTTTTTTTCCCTCCTCTCATGCCATGCTCTTAAGACTGGAAGTCTCTTGCAACTTCCATCGGCCTTTATCTTCTGGAAGCCTTTTTTTGTTTTTTTTAAAAAAAATGATGATCTGCTCCTTTCTTTAAAGGAAAATTTTAAGAGGATATGGAATTTGCTTTTTTATTTTATTTAATTTTTGTTTGTGTTATAGATATTATGTTGTTGTAGTAATAGATGTGATTCCCTGGTTCATGTGTGCTTTTTTATGCATGTTCTTATTTACTAATATTTGTTATTCCAATTTTTTATACTAATTGGTGAAGGACATTGTTCCTCTTGTCTTTTGTTAATTTTTTGAATGTTAACCGATGATGTAGTTTTTTCAATCTCATGGAACAACACATTCCCTTGAGTGTTTTGTATATTATTTGTCATAAAGGTAGATAATGATGCCTAAGAAAACAAAAGGCCTTTATATAGAGGATTAAGGACTCAATCTGTCCTTATATAAGACAATTTTCCAATCTGTTCATATAATTCTAATTGAGCTAATTTTATTTTTGGGTACATGTTAAGTTTTTAATATTTCATTTTGGCAAGATTTTCAAGCCAAACTACCAGAATTAGCCACATAATTTGTACATAACTATTTTTTATTTCCTAAATGCCCTTGTAAGCTATACAAATGGAAGGCTTTCGTGGGCAAATAACGTGACTAATTCCAGTGGTTTTGCCTGAAAATCTTGCCACAAGGATAGATTAGAAACTTAACGTATATTTGAAGATAAAATTGACTCAATTAGGAATATAAAGACAAATTAGAGAATTATCTTATCATATAAAGACAGATTGAGCTATTAATCCTTATATATATAAACAAAAGGCTTTTGTTGATTTGGTTTTGTAACTGAGAAGTTGCTAGTCTTGACGGAAGTGAGAGTGTTGTCACTTTGTATTTGTTTTCTTTCCTAGTGAAAGGTTGAGTCTTTGATGCTTTCAACTTTGGGAGAACAATGCACACTTTTCAAATTTTAGACTCTAGTTTGAACGCATTTGCATTAATGATTATGAGCCTATACTTTCTGAGACGCTTCAGATGATGATGATCTCAGACTCTTTAGATTTAGAGAATACTCCAAATTAATTCTGTGTTACCAGTAGGGGCATTGAGAGGTTTGCTTGTGTTTTATGATTTGTGCCTATGGAATATTTTTTGCTAAAGCAGCTATCTTTTAGTTCTCTGATTATCTGTTAGTGGTTTAATTACAGTTACTCTCTGCTTGTTGCATTGAATCTGTAAATCAATTTTGAGACCTAAGCATATTTTTAATTCCAATTTTGAATCTCTTTAATGAGTGGACGGCAAAAATAAGCAACATTTGCTTTTATTTGTAGGATACTACCAAGAAATCTCCAATGGAGTTGATCAATGAAATTCCTCCTATCAAGGTTGAAGGCAGGATTGTTGCATGTGGAGGAGGTGAGTTTGTGCTTCTTTCTTGTAAACCTTGATAACCAGGTAGATATTTGAAAGTTCAACCTGTTACTCTAACTTGAAGTCAGATTACAACCTCTTCCCTACCGCACTCTTCCAAACCCTGAAATAAGTAAATGAATAAAGAACCAACTACTTGATGCTAACATTGATAATTTGTTACTGCTGTAGACTCTAACCCTGCGCTTGGGCATCCAATTGAGTTTATATGCCTCGACCTGAAGGAGCCAGCTGTCTGCAAGTATTGTGGTTTACGATATGTGCAGGCTCATCATCACTAGGAGTTTAAGTTGGTGTCTTTTTTCAGCAATATTAATCATTTTCAACCATATTGCATGGGCAATGACTGTTAATTGGATTATCCATGTAGTTCTTTATAAACTTGTTTAAAGCCTATTGTGTTGATGACAAGGCCGAGTGCTAATAACATTTTTTGGTTGTTCATTACTTCAACACCAACAGAATAAGGAGTTAATCTAATTATCATCTTGCTGTTGGTGATTGCTGAACTAAGTTTGCTACATTAATCTGTTTGTTCTTGTAGTCTACCTGGTCAGTTGGCCGTTTCTTCTTGGTTTTCTGCTATTTGAAAAAAACAAAAAATAAAAAATAAAAATTTCCAATGATTTTTGAATTTCCGATTGATTGGATTATCAGCGATATCGCCGTTGTCCTAAATCTTGCAACCAAATAATTTAGCGTGACTTGAGCTTTTAGCAAATCCTGAAACTGTTTTGAGCCATCAAACCATTACGATGTGGATGCACAATGCTTGACAAATGAAGTGCTATTGGAAAGAATTTCAAGGATATTGTATATTGCTGTTGCTCGCTTGGCTCCATGGCCTTTTCTCGAAGCTTTTCTTAGTGCAGTTTGTTTTATAATACCATACATAATATGGGATTCCTATTTAGCGTTTTTCAGCGAGTATAATTTTATTTAGCAGAAACCAGCATCGTTGGGTTTTCTTTTTTATTTTCTTTAATGGAATTTGAATTTCCATATAAAAAGAGTGCTTGCTTTGGTTATTTGAAGCTACTCTAAGTCAAGGTAGGAGTGAGAATCGGTTATGGTTTTGCATATTTTGGTTCGATCTAAAACTATAACTAAACCTGAACTGAATTTAAGTTTTATGGTTTTTGGAATTGAAATTTCAGTTTTTGTCAAAAAAAAAAAAAAAAAAAAAAAAAAAAAACCATATATGTTTTTGGGTACTAACCAAAATTTTTTAATTATTGATGGTCAAAATTTTTGGATACTCCAAAATGTATATGGCCCATTAGGTTTATTTTCGAGATGCCAAGGCAACAACGGACTGTATAGGATCTGGGTTTTGATTTTTTAACACTCCGCTTCAACTCTATTTTAACAGTATTCAATACACCCATTTGGATTTCAACAATGCTCGCATTGAATAAGAGTGGGATAAGTGAAAGGACTTTTGGACTGGAGATGAATGAACTGGCAATGAGCTGCTGCTAGTGACTTGCGCTGAGGGCTGGAGGCTCGGTTGGCCCGACTGGAAGAGGTGGCAGATGGTGGCGGACTGGGCAACTTTCGGTCAGGGTTTTCTATTTTCTTTCGCTTCAGGGTGTCAGATTTTAGTTGCTAGAGCTTGGGATAATTTTGACACGGAGAGTGAGGAAGAGGAACGTTAGTACGTAACTGCGTGCGTTTTTAGTTAATTTTACACCCTGAGTTTGTTTAGGTATATACTAATCGGCTGTCACGCTAAGCTAATTGGTTTGGTAAAACAAAATTATTTTAAAATTTTATAATTAAAATTTTTTATTTAATTAATTTTTCTACTTTTTTCATAAAGTTTTTGCTTAAAAAAATATACATCATTCTTCTTTAAGAATTGATTTTAAAATAAAAAATTATGATAATTTTAACTAAAATATTAATCAAATATTAAAAACAAACATTAAAAAGCATAATATTGTCTTTCAAAAAATAAATTTATAATTAATAGATAGAATTTTATAAAAATTAACAAATTAAATTTTTTTTCTTATTTAATACCGATGAGAACATTAATTGTTTAAATTACCCGTGCATTGTTGAGGGTAGATAGAACAAAATCATTTTAATTTTTTTTCATTAATTTTTTTATTTAATTACTACTCTTTTTTGTGGGTTTTTCATAAAATTTATGTTAAAAAAAACATGAATTATTCTTCTTTTATTCAGGGATTCTTAAATAAAAATTTGTAATAATTTAAACTCGAAATATTAATTGAGAATTCAAAAATAAATACTTTCAATATATATATATATATATATATATATATATATATATATATATATATATATATATATATATAAGAATGTATCTAAAAAATAAAGTTACAATTAATGCATAGACTTACATAAAAATTAACTAATGAAAAAATAAAATTTTATTCTTATTTAATATTGATGAGAATTTTTTGTATATATTTATTTACAAAATAATTAATAAAATTAGCATTAAAAAATTATATTTGAATAATTGATTGGTTCCTTTAAAAAATTCTTTTAATTATTTTACTTCAAATAAATTGGTTCTATAATGTTAAAAAAACTATTTATAGTAAATAATTTGCATTATGTTTGAAGATGTATAGTTAATTTTTAATATAAAAAAATGATTCAATAGTTTTTTATATGTTTTGACCATAACCGATGAACCGAGATAAATTATTTGAAATACACTTTTAACCTTTCCAAAAAATAATTATATATTTATATATATGCAACTATCATTTAAAAATTCTAAGAATTCATGATATATATTATATTATTTTATTTTTTAAAAGAAAAAACAATCATTTTTTAAAATTTTATTCTAAAATTCAAACATTGAGAAAAATAAATTATATTTATCAGTAAATAAAATTTTATATAAAAAAAATTAATTGGATGAAAATTTTCATAAAAAAGATAAATTCAAAAAATAAAATTTAAATAATAAGAGTAAATAAGTTGAAGTATATGTTAATTTTAAAATATAAAAAGATAGTACACACACACACACACTCGCTTGAAAATGAAATAAAAATGAAAGCTAAGGATTGAAAAAAAAAGTTACAATGTGAGGGACAAAAATAGAAAAAAGTGTTAAATTTACATATTGATGCCTAAAAACATACAAAAAAATTACTTAAACCGGCATCTAGTGAATAGTAATTCTATGCATGTGAATATATATATACACACACACACTCGCTTGAAAATGAAAGCTAAGGATTGAAAAAAAAATGTTACAACATGAGGGATAAAAATAGAAAAAAATGTTAAATTTACATATTGATGCTCAAAAAATGCATAAAAAAAATATTTAAATTAGCATCAAGTGAATAGTAACTCTATGCATGTAAATAGCAAGTGAATAGGAATTTTAGGCGTATGAATAGTTTGGATTCTCGCGTTACGCTACGGACCAAACTAAAAATATAATAAATAAATTTTAATATACATTTTTTAAAAAATGTCTTAATATTTTTTTCAAAATATTGCTTTGAATAAATAAAGTGAAAATTAATATAAAAACTTATATGAAAATTAACAAATGAAGCTTTTTTACCGATGAGAAGATTTTTTTTAAAAAAATATGTATATTTGATTTATATATATTTATTTACGGAATAATGAATAATATTAGTATACAAAATTGTGTTTGAATTATTAGTTGGTTATTCTATAATCTTATTTCAATTATTTTATTAAAAAATTAATTTTAAAATATTAAAAAACAATATCAAATAGTTGGTATTGTGTGTAAATTCATAATTGATTTATAATAAAATCAATGACTCTATTATTGTTATTATTAATTTTTTATATATCATGACCGTACTCAATGTGTGAGAATGTATAGCATAAATTAAAAAATATTTTAAAAAATTAAATTATAAAATATATATTGAAGTTAATTAAGTGCAATAAAAACTATAAAATTTGATTATATAAAGAATAAGAAAATAAAATACATATATTCTATTTTTTATATAAGAATTAAGCAAATAAAAATAAGTATAAAAAAAATTATTTGAATCCATAATCCATACATAGAGAAAATAATCATATTTATTAATAAATAAAATTATATAAAAATAAGAATAAAAATTAACTTGATGAGAATTTTTATAATAAATCAAAAAGATCAATTTTAAATACTAAGAGTAGTATTCTAAAATCCAAAATCTAGGATGAGTGTCAATCGCGGTGTGCATAATGATTGTGTTGTTTGCTAGTGTGATGTGAGGATTAAAATATGGATGTTCAAATTATGATGGAAATGATATGATGATGAACACATAATTTTATTTAAATTAGTAGTTTTTTCGTTATTATATGGCTATAGTCACAAGGGACATATTATTATACTTAAATGGTTTGTTGTTTTGTTGTTATGGGTTATAATGGTAAGGGACTCATAATTTTACTTAAATAATTTGTTGTTTTGTTGTTATATGCTACAATTGCAATGGACTCACTATTTTATTTAAATGATTTGCTATTTTATTGTTATATGGTTACAATTGCAAGTGATCTGTAACCACATATTCTATTTTTAAAATTTGATTATATAAGAATTAAGTAAACAAAAATTAGTAAATAAAAAAAAACTTATTTGAATCCATACATAGAGAAAATAATCATATTTATTAATAAATAAAATTATATAAGAATAAAAATTAACTTGATGAGAATTTTTATAATCAATAAAAAAATCAATTTTAAATAATAAAAGTAGTATATATTTATTCTAAAATCCAAAATCTAGGATGATTGTCAATCTCGATCCGCATAATGATTGTGTTGTTTGCTAGTGTGATGTGAGGATTAAAATATGGATATTCAAATTGTGAAAGAGGTAAATTAGCGAAGGATACATATATAATTGTTAAATAACGATGAATTTAGTGAATGAATTATGAGGATATTAGCCACTATAATTTAGAGACAACCCATTTCATCTATATTTAGAGATGGATCTAAGTAAAAATAGTGACAATTTGGCAATGGCTATAAGACATTACGGACGACTAATTTAGAATGATTTAGTGTTGGAAGGTCAATAATTTAGCGACTAAGACAAATTTGGTCATTAAAAAAATAGCAACCACCATATTAGTGACGGAATTTATATTGTCTTTAATCTATCGCTAATTACATATAACGATAGATTTTTGACAAGCGAGTGATGGTTTTTTTAGCAAAATTTTGGTAGTGGAACCGCATGTCGGAGATAGATGGTGTCGGTGCTTGGTCCATCTAGGCATACGAAGGAGTCCATATCTATGATTGAGCACGCTGAACATTTGGTAAATCATATTATCTATTGTATTATAAATTAATATTTTTATTTATTTCATCTCATATTATTTTGTCTATTTTTCTCAACATAATAAATTGGGTCATAACCCAAATCCTTATGAGGTGTTTCGAACACTCACAAGCAAATAGATGGGTCATTCATCAACAAGCAGTCCCAAATAATAATGGTTAGTTTTTTTTTTTTGTAAATATATATCCGTCAATATAATCTAAAAAAATTATGATTGAATATTATAATTATTTAAATTACGTAGGAGCGCATGGAGTCATTGTAAAAAAAAAACAAAAAAAAAAAAACAACAAAAGGGTGATTCATCATCTCTAAACGTCGGCATGACCAAGATAGATCTTAATGTTGTAGGAAAGGGAGAAGAAACAAAGAGTGTACGGTCTCAAAACATAGGCATCTCAATATTACTTCCTAAATGACACTAGCTCGTCCTTTACCACATTGTAGTACCACGATGATAATGTTCGGAAGGTTACCGCCTAGTATGAAGATAGGATACGAAGGATGGAGATTGACTATACTTGACGGTTTCAAGAGCGAAGGATAAATTTCACAATCTATAGAGTAAGATGAAGATGATATAGGTGGCATTACGGGAGCTACGAGCGGACTCACGTCTCTCATGCCGACCCCCAACCCAAGACTCAACTATTCCTCTTAATATTCGAGGGCCAGAAGATGATCGAGGAAAAGATGATGATGAGGTCTAGCTTTTTTTTTCTTTTTAATTTTTTAATGTTTTTGTACACTTGAACTCATATATATTTTTATTTTAATTTTATTAAATAATATTTTATATCATAATAAAGTGTTATTTTTAATTGTCCGCTACTACAATTAACATCAAACGACTATATATATATATATATATCCTTCATTTAGCAACCGATCGGTAGTTGAATTAATGACCAAAATTAAATCTTTTTGCAACGGATATAGAAACGGTCACTAAATAGTGACGAATATGACAATGGATTTGCGAGGTAAATTAGCGAGTATAATTAGCAATGAAAATACGGGAGAATAACGATGATTTTGTGATAGATTCAAAGCCTAGCAAAAAGATGATTGTTTACTTTGATTTAGCAATGTAAATACTTCACATTAGTGATAGATATGTCATTGCTTATCAACGACGGACAATAATTTTCATTGTTAAAAAAATAGCAATGATCATTTTAGGTATGGAATAATTTTGTCGCACATCCATCGCTAGAAATTAATAGTGAAGGAATATAAAGATTTAGCAACAAAAATTTCATCGTTATTTTGCAATTTTTTGTAATGTGAAATGCGTTATTAAAATAATTAGGAGATGGAATTTATTTTCCGTTAACATGCAAGTTAGTATGAAAATATAAGTATTCTTTATTGTCTACTTCCAAAAAAAGAACTACATAAATTCATATCTATCAAATTTGCAAAGATATACAACCAGAAGGAAATAAATTCTTAACGAATTTTACAGCCATGGGACTGGCTAACTTGACCAAATATTTGTAAATGATAGATTTCCATAAAGCTAGTTGATAATATTAATCGTGCATGGAAATCTTGTTGAACTCAACTCATTTCCACTCATCTTTCCTTGACCTCAACCTGTAATCCACCTTTCATCCTTAGTGTCAAAGACAACAAATGCTCTGGACACATCTCTTTATTTTGCACATCAATCTCAAACCGCTCAATCACTGATGCTGCTATTGATTTCATCTGAATATAAGCCATATCTTTCCCTAGACAAATTCTCGGCCCGGCGTGGAATACCGGAAACTTAAATGTACTCTCTTGCCTGCATATTCCATTCTCTAGCCATCTTTCAGGCATAAAATCGCGGCAATTCTTGCCCCATATGCTCTCCATCCTGCCCATGGCATATGCATTATATGTAACAAACCATTCCTTTCCAACAAATGTACCGTCCGGCAAAACATCATCACTTTTGCAAGCTTTTGTATCCACTGGTACGGGTGGATACAGTCTTAATGTCTCTGAAATTGCAGCGTGCAAATAATGCATGTCTCGGAGCTCTTCAAAACTGTAAGTATCGCCCATCTTTTTTCCGTTTCGTGACCGAATTGTTTCAAGCTCCTTCAATATGTTCCTTTCTACATCAGGGTTTGATGATAATAGCCAAAAGAACCAACTCAAAGCAGAGGAAGTTGTGTCTCGTCCTGCAAGAATGAAGCTTGTGACAATATCTCTAAGAAATTCGGTTGAATTCTTATCTTTTCCTATAAACCGGGATAGCAAATCTTCATCTTTCTTTTCAGTTTTTTGCTCCATTCTACACTGTATGATCTCATCCGCAAATTTATGGACAATTTGAATTGATCTCTTCAGTTTTTTCTCTGTCCCAATATTGAAAAACTTGTTAATTTTCCAAAAAAGAGGAAGAACATACATGAATCTCCCAGAACTAAGTGTTGCGGCATCTTCAAACGCCCGCATAAACTCACCACCACTGGTTCCATCACCGCCAAGACAAGCAGGATCAACATTAAAAGCCACTTTACAAATATTATCAAATGCAAACCTCTCCAATATGTCTTGCAAATCCAACACCTGCTTTGTTTTCGAAGCTTTTGCAAGAATTGGAACTAATCTTGTCGAAATTTCCACCTCAACATTATCCATGACAAAATTTCGAAGTGACTTTGTTTTGAACTCGTAGCTAGCAGTTTTCCTTTGGACTCTCCATAGCTCACCATCCGAGTTAAAGATTCCCCGGCCGAGGAAGTCTTCAAGAAGGCCGATAAACCTGTCGCCTTTCGGGTAGTTCTCAAAGTTCGTCTTAAGAAAATACTCAACGTTCAAAGGGCTTGCGGTGATGATGCCATGGACTTTGCCAGGACGGCGAAAGACAGCGGTGTTGCTGGGGCAGTGACTGAGGGTTTCTGTCGTCCAGTCAAGGAAACGGTGACGATTTCTTATGAATTCTGGTAAGGCCCCAACTATGGGATAATTCTTGAAGCCCTTGTCATTGGTCGTTTTCTTTTTGGAAGGGAAGAGAGCGTAGAGGTAGAGACAGAGGGAAACAGAGAAGAGTAGTAGCAGACTTTGAAGTGAGAAGACTTCCATGGTTAAGAAAAGGGTGTGAAAGAGGTAGCAATTGACAGGATATGATTTATGGTGGGTGGTCGTTTAGTACGTGGCAAAGTGTTTGTGGGAGGCTTTTTAATAGATGGAAACGATAGAACAGATATTTCTAACAGATTTTATTCTACCGACAAAATTGAGGTTGATGGTTTTAATTGGAGATAAATTAAGTCCGTTGATCAATGTTGAGGACTTGAGGTTGTTCCAATATTTATTGACTTTCAAAAGTTATATAGAGCTTTCATACTAGTGAAATTGTAATTCTATTTGTGTGTCTTTAATTTATGATTAATTAATTTCATTTTACTCTTTAATATTTTCCCATAAAAAATCCTCTATCTGTCAACTGGCCTCGTCATATCTTCTAATATTTATCAATAAAGTCTTTGCCTATCTTCATTAAGAAAACTAATAAAATATGCTTTTATATTTCGTAAACTAACAAAATTTATTTGTTAATTTGTTTAGTAAAACTGTACAAGTTTTCATGAGACAATCTTATTCTGGAAACAACTATTTGCATGTTGCTATTTTACAGATTTGTATTTGACTTTGTATTGAGACGATGGAATCAATGGGCAACCAGCCTGGGGCCTCCAAAAACATAGTACTAGTGGTTAAGATTTAATATTCTAGGATATATATGGAAAGCAGTTAAGATAATATTTTTTTCCTCGTCAATTTTTCATAATATCTATTTTTTTCATAAAAAAACATTAAATAAATAAAAAAACTACATAATTAGTTTTTAATTCATTTATCAAAACTAAAGAAACTAATCTATGATATACTATGGAATTTGCTCCACTAATTAGTGTTGTAGTTGCTAGACTAATTAGTTATTTTTCTTATTAAATATCGATGAGAAGATAATTTTTGAAATTATATATCCAAAATAATCAACAATATTAGTATAGAAAAAAATCTTTTGAAAAGTATGGTACCATGGAGTATTTTTTAAAAAACATTATTTTAATCATGTTATTTGAAGGAAATTGATTTTAAGATATAAAAAAATAGTGAATATTAAGTGTTTTCAGTATGTATGCATAGTCAATTCAAATAAAAAAAAAAACTAACAAATATATATATATATATATATATATATATATATATATATATATGAAGTAAATAAAACACTTGGATTTCAATTTTTTCCTTGTTAACAAATATTTTTAAATTAATTTCAAAATATCAAAAAATTATATTAAAAAAAATAGTAAATGCTAAGTGTTTTTGTATATGCTTGGTTCAGGTGCATAGGCTTCACACATATAACAATTAATTCTCTCTTTTTATTTTTACTTCTTAATATTAATTATTACTCTAGAGTTCAAAGATATTCTTACTAAAAAATCTAAATTAAATTCGAAAACTCTATTGAATATTTTGGGGTATCAATTTCTTTCTTCGACTATTTTATGACTTAGGACCACTATAAACAAAATCTTTCTTTTAAAATTAACAAATAAAGACCAAAATCGACAATCAAATTGGTCAATACACTTTGCTGTCGGATTCTCTCTTTTTATTTCTTTTTACATTTAGTGACCAAGCCATAATATAAATGAAGTTGAAAATTGTAATAAAAGTTTTGAAAAAAATCAGATATTAAAGTGCAATATTTGCTTAAACTTCATATCTAATGTATGAAAAAAGACTAAATATCATAACAATGTTGTTACAAATGCATGAATAAGAAACAAAAATCACAACAATATCATCACAAATACATGAACGAATAGCAAAAGTTACTACAATGCCAAATAAATAGTATACATAAAAATTATAACTATACCAAGTAAATAGTGGGTAAATAGTAATTAAATATCAAACACTCCATTTTTTCAGGTTTTTTTTTATCAGTATTTTTTATTTCTTTACGGTTCATTTTGGGCCATTTTTGTTGACTAAGTTGGTTGTATATATATATCTTGCTCCTCTTGTATAGTTACATAACCTAAAAGACTACGTTGTACGATTATATATAAAAAAAATAATGATTTTGTATGGTTCCTATTGTATGATTACTTGACCCAGAATATGTTAAGGCTGTACCATAATGGGATAGTACCATAAATGTTTATTGACATAAGTAGTTTTTAGATTAAATAAATTCATGTTATATATATATATATATATATATATATATATATATATATATATTAAAAGAATGGGATATCTCTTGCAGCTTCTTAAAACTGGTTTATATTATCCTTGCTCTTCAAAATGAGAGCCCATTATATATTTTTGGAAAGAAGCACAACACCAACTAGTCCGAATTAAATTAGAGGCTTTTCACTTTTATTGTTTTTCTTGCATTCGAAAGTCAAATACGAAATAATGACGGTTGCGATCTCTGCCCAGTTTTTGTATTGAAAAATAACATAGCAAGTTGGAGTAATAATAATTTTAATTTATTTAGTTATTATTATGTAATAAGAAATACTTAGTCATATCGTGTAATATAAGACTTAACAAGTGATTTTCCATGTCAAAATGTCGGCTGCCTAGTTTCACGCAAAATGCCCATTAAGGTCTCGAAACTTCAGACAATGACTGAGGCAATCTCTGCCCAGTTTTTGTATTTAAAAATAACATAGCAAGTTGGAGTAATAATTATTTTAATTTATTTAGTTATTATTATGTAATAAGAAATAATTAGTCTTATTTTTTAATATAAGACTTAACAAGCGATATATATATTGAAAAATGGGCATAGATATATTTAGCGTATTACCAACCCTTTATTTGGATCTTTATGCCACTAGGATTTAATTAATAGGAAATATTTGCATCTTTTAATTGCTTTGCGTTATTTTATTATTTCATTTTATTTAAGTCTTTGAGTTTCTTAATTAATACTCAAGAACTTTAGAGATTACTAGTCGGTTTTTCATACTACGACGTAGATCTAACAAATATATATTTTTTTAATTCAATAGTCTATACTATGTTATTGGTCAACTATAATATATAAAATTAAAAGAAAAAGAAAAAATTTCTTCTCATTTCATAATTTCTAATAAAAAATATTATATTTAATTTATTTTTCTTTACGTTTTTCATAAATTTTGTAATTAAAAAAACAACAAGATTCTTATTATTTAAAATTGATCTCTTCGTTTTGTCTTTTTTTTTTTTTTTGAAAACTCTCATCAAATTAATTTTTGTTCTTTTTAAATAATTTGATTTGAAAAAAAAATGATTTACTTTTCTTAATGCTCGGATTTTCAAATAAGTTTTTTTTTCAATAAATAATCAATTAAAAAATAAAATTCACGTGTTTTATTTTTTTATATAATTAAAATATATCAAAATTAATTTTGTAAATGTTTTTATTACAGTTTACTAACTTCAATATATTCCTTACAACTTAAGTTTTTTTTTTTAAAAAAAGAAATTCAATTTATGTTGCACACTTTAACCCATTAAGCATAGCCATGATATATATATATAATCAAAAAAATAACTATGCATCTACGGACATAACACCAATCATCTACTATTATTTTTTAAAAATTATTAAATTAATTTCATAATTTTTAATCAAATATTTTAATTTAATTTAATTTCTTCTTTATGTTTTTCATGAATTTTGTAGTTAAAAAAACACAATTTGTTCTTTTTTTTAATGCATTCATTCTCAAATAAATACCTATAATAATCTAAATATAAATTTTAAAAGCATCTTAAAATTTTTTTTTATAAGATTGTGTTGAAAAAATAAAGTATTAATTAATATGAAAATTTGTATAAAGATTAACAAATGAATGTTTTTTATTCTTGTTTAATGCTAATGACAAGAATAACTTTTTAAGAAAATATATACATTTTATATATATATATATATATATTTATTTAAAAAATACTCAATAATATTAGTATAAAAGCTGTATTCGAATTATTAGGTGATTCTTCTAAAATTATGTTTTCTAAAAAAATCTATAGCAAATAGTTGGTGTTATTTGTGTAGATGCATAATTAATTTGACAATAATTTTCATAAGAAATGAAAAATTAAAAAATTAATTTTCAATAATAATAATATATATATATTTGTGTGTGAGTGTGTTAATTCAAAAATATAAAAATATAACGAATATACTTCATAATCACTAGCTTATATGGAAAATTGAACAAAATAAAAATTGTTTTATCATAATTTTCTCATCTAATTCAATAATAAAAAAATTAAAATAAATTTCCAGAAAAAAAAAAGCAATAGCTAAAAAAATAAAGAAGGTGAGCATGTGTGCTTGGTCCATCTAGGGACCAAAATAAATAATAATTAATTTTTCTAATTTTTGCATGCAATTCAATTATAAAAAAAAGTAAAATAAATTACAAGAAAAGAAACACAAAAGAAAAAAAAATAAAAGAAAAAAACAAGCATGTGTGCTTCATCCATTTAGGGATAAAAAATATCTTTTAAAAACATTAAGGATCAAAGTAGAACATAAGTTTGAATTTGCATATGAATGTCCAAGAAAAAACTCAAAAATCACAAAAATACCATTACATTGTAAAAGAATAGTGCACATGAGTCTTAGTGAATAATGCAAATGAGTTTGAGTGAATAGTATTTCAAATAATACTAGTGACTAGTAAACCATCATTTTACTTTTTTTTTTAATAATGTCAAAAGGTTTTTACCTATGCGTGAGATTGAACAAAATAATATAAATTTATTTATATTCATGTTTGATGTTAGATGATTGACGTAGTGTCTTTTTTTTTTTTTTTAACTTTTCACAAACTAATTTATATTTCACATTTTTTTCATGTGATAGTCTTATTTCGATTAATTACATCCAATCTAATTTTATGTTTTTTTTTGGTTATCTTATTTGAAATAAAATTGATAAATTTAAAATTTTTGAAAATCAATTGATAATAGTATCATACATTTTCAAGTAATTGAGAGTTCCTCAATGAATTTCTACTTTCCGTCTCATGTAGGCTCTATATGGAAACGTAGCGTAATTCATGCATAACCCTTACATTGTAAGATGAGAACTTTCATTTTATGAGAATAGTTGCATATTTTTCGTATCTTTTGAAGTAAAAGACATTTTTATATGGGAAGAAAAATAATTCTAATACGACGAACAAGAATTGAATGGCAAAGTACCCGTGAAACATAAAATTCCTTTAATAAACTATGAATCACGGGCATTAAGCACAAAAAACAAATGTCACATTATCAATCATAATATCAAAACAACATAACATGTTGACTTACTCACACCAAGGTCGGCACTTGCTTCGAATAAACTATTAAAATTAAAACCATGCCCGAGTCCTCCTAACTCGATTGTAGAGCATTGAATACCAATCTTATTTTACCTCGAAAGTACCTAGAGTCTCCGACCATTTCAATTTGATACACAACAATATATCTCTTTCACGGTTTAAATCTCATAAATATTTCATAAACATCGATTCTTTTGCAATATTGATCCAAACGTAGTTGAATTTAACAAAAATATAAATACAATACTAAAGTGTCGAAAACTTATCTTATTGGTCAAAATGGCCAAAGAGTTTCCCTAAGAGTGTTGAGGGTGAATTTTAGGCCAAAGATAAGTTTGCTTCTTCTTCACCCTTCAATTGAGATAGTCAAAGCTTTCAACTGGAGAGACAAGGAAGGTTAGCACTTCAAGTTGTGAATTGCCTCTTACATGTTTAGACTGCTTTCTTTAATTATTGATGAAGAAGATCAATGTTATCAATCGAGCAGGAAAAATTAGCCAAGAGGGGGAAAGAGGAGTTGTATGAATTTTTTGGGCTGGAAAACTCGAGAGGTTGCTATTTACAAATGTTGAAAAATAAACTATCATAGAGGAGCTGCTTTCCATACCTACTACTGCAAATTATCATGACTAAAGGGGGCTATTTTGGCTATTTTTCATGATCGGAAAGCAGTAGTTGTTGCTACTAATGAATTAGAGAAAATTGCCGATAGTTGGGCAAAAATACTACTACTCGTCATGACTCGAAAGGATTATTATTATTATCACATGCTGGAAAATCTAATCTACCTAAAAGAAAAAGGCTTGGCCAAGACTAAAAGGCTAGCCGAAGGAGTCTTGGTCGAGAGTGAAGGAAAAACATCCTGTGAAAGAGCGAAATAAACAACAAAATTTTTTTCCTCTAATCTAAAATCTAAGATCATCGTTGAATCATATAATTATAATAAGAAGTTTTTAGATCATTACCTCTTGAAGTGTGATCATGAGGTTATGGAATGAATCATCTAAATATTTAGTCCGTAATGATAATCTATGCGAGCTTTGTATACTAACACGAGAGAGGCAAAATTCAAAAGTGCTAGCTCTACCTTCTTTAAACAATTAAAAAAATCTTCATACTTTTGTATTAGGGGAAAATTTGGCCAGCCATTCTATCTCTTGAGTGAGTGGCTTGATGCATCTTTTTCTTTTTAAAAACCTCATCTAGGTTTTATTGAACTTTTTTAAAATTTCTAAAAAATGCCTATTTACTTAAAATACTCCTTATAGGCTTTCACTTAAGCCTATTCACCAAATACCTTAGGCCTAATAATTCAGTAATGGATGGAAGACTATGTATTTTAAGAAGGCCAATTTAGAAAAATATTTCTTAAATTACCCTTACTGAATTTTGAGAAACAATTTTTTAAAAAAATTCTCTTAGTGTTTACAAATGAAAATCAATTATTTCAATTCCTATTTTCTTCATAATTCTTCGCTTCTCTTTTTCAAGGTCAATGCTAGGCTTATGCGTCGACTCAATAGGTTTCTAAATATTTTAGTATTGTATCAAGAAATAAAATATGATTCTTTTATCTCTTGATATATAAATCAAGATTGACTTCTAAAAAGACATCATGACTATCTAATTATCAAGAATGATTACCGAATCTATAACAATCTTTTATGAGAATGATTTTCATACATTTCAGTTCTCGTGTCAATTTATCATAGTGTGATCTCAAACTTGATTTGGTTTCTATTTGATTATGATGACATAAGTTTTCTTCGATCTTTGAATGTCTTAGCTCTTAAGTAAATAAATCATGCTTTATTAGTATACTTCCACTTGTGGTCATAAATTCTTGAGTAGACATTCACTAAAGTGCAATGTGATAACTTCTTTAACATATAAGGAATAACATATCCTATCTTAGTTATTCACCTATCTCTTTTAGATTCTTGTTGTACCCAATGAATTATCCACATACAACTCTTCATTAAGCCTATCATAACAAATGTCAAAGTACTCCAATCCTCTAATAAGATAACTATGATAACTTTAAGTCAAATGACTATTTGTATCCATCTCATATGATATTCTCATAGATTATACCAAATGGGTTCTCATGGCGATCCACATCTAGTAATATGTTCTCTAATATCATTAACATATGTGCTTGCTTAGGCATCTATGTTAGTAGGTCCGAGATCTCCTACTGCTATTCTATAGCAATACCATAGCATAAATCTTATAGTGTATTATCAATTTTTAATTATGATAATAGTATGAATTAGGACATTTAATTATTTTATTTAAGTGCATTAGTATTTGTCTCACATCTATTGATCAATCACTAAAGCATAAACATCGTATGGGCTTTTATCTAATTCAATCAAGTTTTAAATAACATAAATTAATAAAAAGACTTTTTTATTAATAAATATGTAATGATACAATGTACAAACAATCCAAATAGGTTGGATCTAGGGCACCTATACAAACAATCTCCCACATGCATTAAAGCCAATCATCCATATCTTTAATATTTGAAGATCAAATAAGAGTTTCATATTTCTACATCAATGGATTTACTATGTTATCATCGGTGTAAATCGTTTCTATTCTTTTGTCACCACGATTGATAATCTTTCTTATCAAATGGTAACATCATAGTACATCCTTAGATCGTTGATAAGGCCTTAGTTCTTTTGCTTGTCTTGTGGTTCTATTGCTTGTCACAATATAGTACTATAGGATAAATAACATTTAGAACCATTTGTAGTCTAGTAATGAACTTGCAAATCCGTACGACCTCTTTAGTCGCTTTTACATCTATAATATATTTAACCTCGATTATTGAATAGGCTACCATTTCATTCTTAAAACTTTTCTAACTTACAACACTGCCATTCAATTGAAAAATAAAATCCTAATTGTGACCTAAAGTCATCATGATTAGTTTAAAAACTAGCATCTATGAGCCCTTTAACAACTAGTTCATCTCCTTCATAGACTAAGAAAACATCCTTAGTTCTTTTTAAGTACTTAAGAATGTTGTTCACAACAATCTAGTGTTTGCCACCTTATTAGTTTGATATTTACTATAAATGCTTAAAGCATATGAGACATCAAGCCATGTACATAGCATGGCATACATGATCAATCCTATGACATATATAGGGAATATGACTCATCTTTTCCCTTTTACTTTATGTTTTAAGACACTCAACCTTAGAAAGATTTATATTATGTGACATTGGAAGAAACTCCCTTTTTGATTCTTCCATACTAAACCTCCTTATTACTTTGTTAATGAGCGTGTTTTGGGAGAATTTCAACATTCTTCTTAATCTATCTCTATAAATCTTGATTTTCAGAACGTAGGCTACCTCTCCTATATCTTACATGGAGAAGTTCTTGGATAGCTAATCTTTTATAGATTACAAAAAGATAATATCATTACCGAGTTAGTAATATGTCATCTACACATACAACAATAAAAACTATTAAGCTTCGCTTAATCTTCCTAGACACATAAGATTCATCTTTGTTTTATGAAAGTCAAAATTTTTTTATCATTTTATCAAAACATTGATTCCAACTCCTTGAAGCTTGCTTATGTCTATAAATGAATCTTTATAACTTGTAACTCTTATTTATATGTCCTTCGATGAAAAAACCATCAAGCTATATCGTGTACACATCCTTTTGTAAATTTCCATTAAGGAAAGTTATTTTGACATCTATCTATCATATCTCATAGTCATGATATCTAGTAATTGTAAGTATAATCCTAATGGATTTTACAATAGCTACTAGTGAAAAGGTCTCGTCATAATCAATTTTTTGTTTTTGATAATAGCCTTTCGTCACTAGTCCGGCTTTTTACATACGTACATTTTCATCCATGTTAGATTTTTTCTTAAAAATGCACTTACACTCAATAGGTCTAACAATTTCAAATGAATCAACCTAAGTCTATACTTGGTTAATGTATATGCATTCCATTTTGGATTTCATGGTATCATGCCATCTTTTGGTGTTAATGTCCGACATTGCCTCATTATAGGTATTAGGTTCGTCATTCTCTATAAGAGGCACATCATGATGTGTAGAGACAAGAAGATCATATTTTTCTTACTCTTGATGAATTTGATTAAATTTATAAAGTTCTTATGTAATAGATTATGGATAGTTACAATATTTTGTGATTTATATACTTGAGGTTCCACGAGGAGAGTGTCAATTTATAGGTTAGTTTGAATCTTGTTGAATTCAATTTTCCTCCCACTCGGTTCTAGCATTTATAAATTCCTTCTAAAGGAATATAACACCCCTAGCCATAGTACCTTTTATTCTTATGGTTCGTAAAAGTAATATTCATTTTTTTAGATATCTCATAAATTTACACTTTATAGATTTGGACTCTAGCTTGTCTTCGTATAAATGTATGATATATGCTTCATAATTCTAAATTTTAAATAAAGATAGATTTTTTTCCTTTCTTTTTTATATCTCGTATGGTTTTTGATCAATTGATTTTATTGGAACTCTATTCAAAACAAAGATTGTAGTAAAAAGTGCATATTTCAAAAATGAAATACGAATATCGGTAAGACTCATCATGGATCAAGCAATGTCTATCTAAAAGCATCTTATTCCTCTATTAGGACAAACCATTCATTTATAGCATTTAAGGTGGAGTCAATTGAGAGAGAATCCCATTCTTTTTCAAGTGATCTAGAAACTCACCGCTTAAGTATTCACTACCTCAATCAGGTTGGAGAGCCTAGATACTTCTTTTAGTTTGTTTATGAACTTCAAATCTAAATTCTTTAAACTTTTCAAAAGCTTTAGATTTGTGTCTCATTAGATACACATAACCAAAACATGATCTATCATCAATAAAGGTTATGAAGTAATTATGTCCTCTTCTTACTTGAGTGGATATGGATCCATATACATTAGTAAGTATAAGGCCTAATAAGTCACCAACCCTTTCTTCTTTTTCTAATAAAAGGGGATTTTATCATTTTTTTCAAGCAAACAAGAATCGTAGACATCATAAGATTCATAACCAAATGAGTCTAAATATTCATTCTTATGAAGTTTGGATATATGACTATTATTTATGTGGTCAAGTTGACAATGTTATAAATATATTTTGTTTAGATCACTTGATTTGGGTCTTTTGATGTTTATGTTCTATATGGGAGTATTTATGTTTAAAACATACAAACCATTATTAACAATAGTATTTTCACATAATACTTCATCTTTATAAAAAAAAATAACTATTACTTTAAATAAAAATGAAAAATCATCTTGATCCAAATGAGAAATGGAAATAATGTTTCTAGTAATACTAGAAATGTAATAATAGTTCTTGAGTTTAAGTACAAACCTAGAAGGTAGTGCCAACTCATAGGTACTCATAACCAATGATATAACTCTTGATCTATTGCCTACACGTAGGTCAACCTTCCCTAAAGCAATCTTTCTTGATCCTCTAAGCTCTTACACATTTGTAAAAATATGAGCACCACATCTAGTATCATATACCTATGAGATAGGGTTAGAAATAAAAAAAATTAACTTTAATAATATAAATATCCGAGGTGTTAGTAGAACTTTTCTTTGATACCTCTTCTAGGTAATCCTTACGAGTTGCACTTCCAATGTCCCTTTTTGTTGCAATGAAAACAGATCGTATCTTTTTTTCTCTTTCAAGCCTTAGCCTTTTTGACCCCTTCAATAGAAGGCTACTTCTTTTGGTACTTAGGCTTGGTCTTGCCCTTTACCTTAGCTTTGTGTCTATCAACAAGAAGAACAATACTCTTATTCTTTTTATTTATCTCGAGTCGAGCTTCCCTCGGCATGGATAACAACTCTCCAAGAGACTTTTTCATATGCATCATATTGAAGTCCGTAATAACCAAAAAAAAAAAAAAGCACTTCCACTTTTTTTTTATATATTTAAAAAATAGAAAAAAATACAAAAAACCAAAAAAATAAATAAATAAAAAGAAACAAGTTGAAGTCTATCCCAATTTTTAAAATTCAGTTTAGCTTGGTTGGATCACATTTCAATAACGAAATTTGAGTTTAAATTGAATAACTAAAAAATCTGAATTTTTAGGTATTTGATTTAGGATGAAACTTGAATTTGAAAGTGTTTGATTGAAGGTGAAACTCAAATTCTCAATATCTATAAAAAGGCAACATCCTGGAAAAAAAAAGGAGGAGGGCGGGGAGAAAAAAAAAGGAAGAATTTTTTGGGGTTTTTAGGCGGTAGCACTCTCCGAGTTCGTTGTTCATGTTGAAATTTTCTAGGCATAGTTTCACTGCATTCTTCGGGGTTCTCCATTCGGGTTTGCAAATTCATAATTGCTTGGGTTTTAAAGAACACAAGCCATCTAGTGTTCCTTCAATCATTCCATAGAACGAAACACACATAATTTCACAAATCTCGCAACCAACCACCTGCAACGAAGGCTCGATACCACCGCATAAGTTTCATTCCATTCTTACAATTCAACAAACTTCATTCGGTTAAGATCATCCGAGAGATCATTCCGAAACCCATCATCATCTATTTGATTCACATATCAACGACCACGGTTTCGAAATCTCGGGTCGGTTTCATCTAGTTAGTTTATTCTCTTTTCGTTCTTCCTTTAATTTAATTAAATTTTTTTTTCATTTAGATCTTAGTTTGTTGAAATGGGGAAATGAAAGTAGCTTAGTCGAGTGGGCTTTTGATTTAAAAAATGTAAACTTGGTTCTTGCGAAGTTGAGAGAAGGTGAAAGAAAAAGGAATAACATAGAAGAAATGAAATGAATTAGAAGGGATGCTGGTTCGCTCATGGTATATGGTGAGGGAGAGAGAAAATTAGGATTACACCCAAAAAAAAAATAATAATATAAAAGGCGAGGATGAACAAGAGAGAGAGAGGAGGGCTGAGCAGAAGCGGACTTGATTTTTAAAAAAACAAATGAAGAGATCCTGGTATATAACAAACAGAGAGAGAGAGAGAGAGACGAAATAAGGAAAGGACAAAGTAAAGAAAGAAATGGCGTGAGAGAACCAGAAAAGGAGAGAAATTTTTAGAATTTATTATGAAACATTTAACCAAAAGTATAAACTTTTTTTAAGTGGGGTTCATGGGTCTGGGCTTGGTCTGTGACGAAATAAGAAAGAAAGATGATTTGGGTTTGAATGAAGGCTGGGCCGCCATTTAAGGAATTAAAAAAAAAGGCAGAGATTGGTTCAATCCAGCCATTGCATTCCTCCATTTTTCATAAAAAAAAATAAAAATAAAAAGATGGATTTAATTCAGTCTCCAACAGGGAATGGAATATAATAAAAAAATATATAGAGTTAGAAATTTAAGTTTTATGTATCTTGTATTCAATTCAGATGTTTAGAGAGGTTTAATTATTTTAATTGTTTTTTTTTATTTGTATATTTTGTCTCGTTTGTATTTAATTTAATATTTATTTATTTTAGTTTTGACTTTTATGCATGCATGCTATTAATAAAAAAAATATAAAATAATAATAAATTTTCTCATCGAAGTCTCCTCTTGGTAGGGATCGTCGTTTCGTGACGAGGTCTCCTATCCGATAGGAACCTTCGTCACCAAAAATCATAATTTAATAATCGAGTGTCCTTTGATGCACCGGTTGTGTCAAGGCTTTAAGTGGATCCGATGTTTGAACCGAAGTGTCGCTCGATGAAGGGGACCGACGATCGCTTCAATACGATGCCACACTCAAAACTAAAAATCAAATTTTGCTAAAATAATTGTTTAAAAATTAGAAAACAAATTGGCATAAATGAACAATGTAGGAGATAAATTTAGGACTAGAACAAGATGTGATACCTTTCTTCGGAAAGGGCACTTTTAGGGTGAATAATTATCTTCCTAAAAATGGAACCAACTACTTACCATAGAATCTCTAGACCGAGTGTTATTTTTAGGTTCCTAGTTCCTTAATACTAGGTGGCGACTCCAAAGCTCCGTAAATAAAGCTCGTAAATATTAATCACATTTAGAAATTTAATTTTTAGGAGTCCCGTCCGACGTCGGGTAACGACGGAATGGCGACTCCATTGGGCATTGAAGTTAGGCCATAGGATTAGCTTTTTAATATATCTCCTATATTTATTTTTGTCGATTTATTTTTTTATTTTTTGTATATATTTAATTTTTTTTATTTTCTCGTAATTTATTTTAGTATCGCATGTTTATTTTTCTTGGACTAGGTTGTGTATTTTTCCGTAAAGTGTTGCACACACCACGAAGAAAACTTATAAAAGCTTTGGACCCGAGCTCAACGCTAATAGGAATTAGATAGAGGGATTTGGAGGCGAGTATGACGAAAGTCTACCGATGCTCTTCCGGACTCTCGTTTGGACTAAAACTCACCCTATACATTGGAAATGATGGAATAAAGTTCCCCTACCTCCGTTGTATAAGGTTAGAGGCTCGATTACCCCACTAGTAATTTAGGCGAGTCCGAAACTTGAAAAAACTTTAGGACTAGTCAAGATTTGTACCCGATCATAAAAAAGCTAGATCTTATCTATTAGGGTTGTACCCAATTAAGACACGAATCAATATCAAATGATGTCGATACTAACCCTTGGTTTTGCGGGTTATCGTTCATATTAAATCATGACGAAGAAATCGAAATGAGGTTGAGGATTTTAGGGTCGGATCCGAGTGGGCCCAAAGTGATGAAGGAGATTGTCCGCCTTCGAATTTCGTGTCGAAGCTACCGGAAAGGGTCAAATTGGTCGATAAGATGGTCAACACTAGTCCACTTCTCGGTTGTTGGGAAATGCTCACTCCTAGAAAATTTGATTTCCAAAAAGCATATGGGGACATAGCTTATCTAATCAAGATCAAGGCTCGGACCGCATGCTTCCAAGCTATAATAGAACATTGAGATCCGAATTATCGTTGTTTTACTTTTGGAAGTGTAGACTCGTCACCTACACTCGAAGAATATGAGGCTCGCTAATATTTTCCGAAACAAAAGTCGTCTATTTCTACGAGTCGCCCGATCATGGTCCATCAAATTTTACATAGTTGATCGGAATCAATACCACCTTGGCCAAGAATTGACTAACCACGAGGGGTAAAACTCAAGGTTGGTTTTGGAACATTCTTCGAGCGAGTTCATGAAGCACTTGCAAGATCTTGATAACCGATTTAGACTTCAAATTTTGGCATTAGCAATATATGGGCTAGTTTTGTTACCATCGACCGAAGGCATGATCGACGTGGAGGTCGTCAATGTGTTTATGAGTGTGGTGTCTCTCAAGGTTAACCTCGCTGTAGTAATTCTTACGAAACACTCTCCTCATTAAACTTCGTCGAAATAAAGGAGGTGGACATTTGAGGTGTTGTGTCCAATTGTTGTTTGTATAGACTCGTAAACCATGTAGTAACTAGTGAGCCTCCGGCATTTTTCATACCCCATGGTATCCGCATTCTAAGTTAAAAAATTTTGCTTGTCACGCCCTCGATGAGTTGGGCAAGACAATGTGGGTTGAGTTATTCTTCGGTTTAGAGAAGTCGAATTTCATTGAAGAGCACGGTATGCTTTTTTCTAGAGCTATACGGCCTTTTGTTGGAACTTTGCTTGGGTGCCGTTAATTGGAGCTCGGTGCTTGCATCGGTTATTGTCCAAATATGTTTCTAAGACAGTTAGGGTTCGAGTAGTTCATCCCAAGAACGACCGGTCTAAATGAGTTTTACGAAGACTTGAGGGTTTTTAAGAATTTGTTAGAGAAAGCTAAGGTTGCTTGGAGAAATAGAGGGATAGTCACCCCGAAAGAAGAGTGGATGGAAGGACTTCACTCGGATATCCAAAATGGCAAAGCGCTAGAGGGAAAGGATATCATGTACCACCATTCGAAGGCCCATCTTGATTGATTAATGAGACAATGGAGGATGTTCACCAAGAAGTGAATGCCCAACATGAGATGCTCAATGAGGGCCTAAATGCTCAAGTGGTTGAACTAACTCAAAAGAAGAGGAAGTTCGAGAAAATTCGAACATCAAAGAGGATATGATGAAAGCTTTGAAGGAAGAAAATAAGAAGCTTCGTAGCCAACTCCAATTGACAAAAGAAGTTGTTGATAGGCTTAGAGATGAGAAAGATAGCCTCGAGGAATTCAAAGATACCGCACGAGAACGACTTACAAATCAATCGGACATAATATGCAATTTGAATACTCGGGTGGAAGAATTGAAAGGAAAGGATAGGGTCAATCGGGATCGACTCGTCGGATCTAGAGAAGAACACCTCGCGGTTAGACGAGCAATGACAAAAGTGATAGATGCTTTGAGGAAAGAAGCGGTTGAGTGGGGGAGTAGGACCATGAAGTACCATTTACAAGCTCGGAATGCCAAGGACTATGCTTTGGGGATACAAAACACCATAGGGCTCTTAGTTGATGGTATACGTCCAAGAGATGAACAAGTTTAGCTTTTCTATGAGAAACTCCGAAGGCTCATCAATGGCATAGTCTCCTATGAAGGCTTGGGGCTATGGTCGAATTTAGAATAGGGTTTCATATGTACTAAGTTTATTTTCTTTATTGTAATTTCCTTTAAAGTCACATTTAGAATGTACCAAAGTTTGAAATTTCAATTTTTCAAATTGTAATAAGAATCTTTATTTTTCAATAAAGTATGAGTTTAGCATGGATGTGTTTTCAAGGCAAACGGTTCCAAGTCTCGGTGTTGCAATCAAAGGCTTATCTCATGTATGAACATATCACGATTGAGGTTGGGGGTATATATATCTTCCTAATTGCCTAAGTATCCGTGGGGTAATCATCACCCTTAGCTAGTACTAGCTTGATCCGGCTCATCTTTGACAAGAACTTCTGTCATGATTTAATGTGCGATAAATAAAGAAAGGTACCCAACCCAGTTCACATCATGCATTTGCATCTTATATTGTATATATTGTCACCTATTCGGGAACTAAACATAGTCCGCTCCACTCAATCCCCTTCGCGCGTCCATAACACCGGATTAAGGTCTCGTCAAATGGAGAATGAGGAGAGAGCACGACGAGGAAGAAATTCGACAACAAGAGTTTGATTCATTGAGAGAAGAGATGGCTCAAATGAAGGCTTTGCTTGCAGGAAATAAGAGGAAGTAGCTTGAATGTGAGACGAGAATAGTTTGAAATGCCACACGACGTTCCATTACGTAATCAATCCGAACCAACGGCCCCTCGGACGACCTTCCATGCTGAAGCCTCACATCCAACTGGAGCATATGCCTATCCGATGGACCCTCGAGTTCCGCCGATGCCTACTATGGATCCCACGGAAGAAGCACCTTATGGTCATAAGATAGCCGAAGGACCGAGCATGGACAGATTGACGGCCCTCGAAGAATGCTTAAGAGCGAGTGGAGGGGGAAGACCCCTATGATCCTATCGGGGCTTCGAGATGTGTTTGGTGCCGGATGTAGTAATCCCAAGGAAGTTTAAAGTGCCGGATTTCCCTAAATACACGAGAATCTAGTGTCCCATGACCCATTTGAGGGTCTATTGCAGCAAGATGGATGAAGTGGTCCATGATGAAAAGTCTGTTGATCCATTTTTTTCATGAGAGCTTGGGTGGCTCGGCCCTAAGCTGGTACATGAGGTTGGAAGGTTCAAAGATCGGGAAGTGGAAGGATTTAGCCGATGCCTTCCTAAAGCGATATAAGTTCAACATGGAGGTCGCTCCGAATCGTTCGGATCTACAAGGAATGAAAAAGGGGGCTAAGGAGACGAGTAAAAGAGTATGCGCAAAGGTGGCGCGATGTGGCTGCTCATATTCATCCATCATTGCCGAGTCCGAGTTGATTTCAATCTTCTCGATACATTCAAAGCACCATATTTTGAATACACGATCGGTAATGCGTCGACAAACTTTGCGATATAGTAGTCATTGTTGAAAGAGTCGAGTTGGCAATTAAAGTCGAAAAGATCTCTAATGGGGTAGAAAAGAAGACAAGTGTTGGGATAAGGAGGAGAGAAGGAGAGGTTCACCAAGTGACCCCTTATAGACCCAACAACCGGTGGAACAACCCAAGACAATATACCCCTCCAAGCTAATACCAAGCACAACCATTGTCCTACCCTCAAATACCTTACCAAACACCTTACATAGCCGCAACCTCATCCGTCACTTAAGCAAGACCACCCAAGCCAAGTCAAACTTACCAACCAAGTCCACCATACCCATATAATCCCACCATGACAACCTACCAAAATAACACATTTCCTCGATCGACCGAGACCACTCCACGGTCCTCCAAACTATAACCAAACACCAAGAAACCAATTCTCTCGTAACAACCACTATAATCAAGAGGATCATGAACTTTTACCACCACTTCCTATCTCTTTAAAAGAACTATTCCATCGATTAGTCAACATAGGACAAATAGTCTCCATTCCTGCGAAACTATACGACCTCCTTTCCCACCATGGTACAAAGAAAATGAGCGAGTGTGAATACCACGGTGGTGTCATTGGACACTCTATTGAGGAGTGTTGGGCTTTTAAGAAGAAAGTGAGTATTCTTATTAAACACAACTGGATTAGTTTTGATGACTCAACAACACCCAACGTCAATACTAATCCACTACCAAATCATGCTCCTAGAGGAAATGATGTGGGCATGATAACTTTCGAAGAGAAGGTGGAGAAAAATGAGGAAAATGAGGTAAGAGTATCCATGGATGATTTATATTCCATGCTTATGCAAAGTTCGGTTGTCTTAGAAGACCTATGAGTAACTAGATGGTTGATTGCAAAGATCGGTTCGTAGATACCATCGAGTGGAAGGGCATGATATTGATAGTTGCAAAGAGTTTCACGAAGAAGTGAAAACTATGTTAGTTCTACGAACTTTACGATTTGAGAGGGTCCAAGAAGAACCGATAGTGGGAATGGTCTTGCCATTAGAAGTAGATTATTCGGAGGTATGTAGGTATTAACCTACCAACGAATGGGCCTCCGAGAATAATCCTATCACAACCAAATAACCATCTAGTCCCGCCTTAAAATGCGGTAGGCCATACATATCCGAGTAATGAATACGGTATCATCGGTCTCACTCGAAGTGGAAGGTGTTATATCCCCGAAGATTTGAGAAGAGAGAAAGGGAAAGAAGTAATTGATCTCGGCAAGACAAGAGAGGTGAATAAACCCGTCGATGATGAAGAAGCCATCGAGTTCCTTAGGGTAATGAAGAAAGTGATTACGGTGTGGTAGATCGAGCTGAAGAAGACACTCGCCAAGATCTCTCTACGTCACTCGATCATGAACTCGAACCGTATCGAAAAGCATTACGAAGGTTTTAAATGAGGCGTATGTTCCTCAAGATGTTACCTAAGATAATGTAGAGCATCCGGTAGGAAGAATCCAATCTACCAATTATTTATCCTTCTCCGAAGATGAGTCGGGTCCCGAGGGCACTTGGACATAACAAGCCATTGCATATCACGGTTAAATGCAAAGACCATGTGATTGCTAAGGTGTTGATCGATAATGGATCCGCTCCGAATGTTACGCCTAAGATGGTGTTAGATCGATTACGGTGGATGCATCCCATATGCGTCCTAGTAATATGATGGCTAGAGCTTACGACGGGTCTCCAAGACAGGTAATAGGGGACATTGATATCAACTTGGATATTGGACCCAACCAATTCCAAGTCACCATGCAAGTTATTGATATACAACCGTCGTACGGTATGTTGTTGGGAAGACCGTGGATTCACTTAACCGGAGTTGTGGCATCATCACTACAACAAAGATTAAAGTACATAGCTAATGGAAAATTAGTCACGATAATGGCGAGAAGAGGTTTTACCCCTGTTCAAAAATGTGTCCGTACCCTACAATCTAGAGTCGAAGGGAGTAGAGATGGCAATCTTCATGCTTTTGAGATTGTAAATGCAGAGTTAGTACCCGAGAATACTTTTTTAGAAAACCAAAAGTCTCCGATCTTGTAAAGATGGCAACAAAATGTTTGATGAAGTACGGATTCCCTTTGGACCATGGGTTATTTGAAGGAATATTAGGTGCGGTAAGCTCATTGAAAGTTGTAAATTCGGATCATCGTTTCGGATCGGGTTTTAAGCCTACTAGGAAAGATTATCCGAGGATTATAGAGCAGAAGAAAGAGAAACGATTGGCTAGAATTGAAGGTCGAGAGCCCATTGAAGAGAGTATCTTTATTCCTCACATTCGAGCTACGTTCCCTTATCCCGCCTGTGTCATCAACTAGAATCAAGAGATAGTGAGCTTGGGGGCAACAATGGTGGATTTATCCATCAATCATCTTGAGGGAGATGTCATTTGTCCGAGAGATGGTGATGGTCGTTCCTCAAACAATGATGCTACCAGCCAACAATGCCTTGGAGGATACGCCGCCTATTGACTTGTCGATCAAGGAAGGGGCACCGGGCGAGGGGCTCCATAATTGGGAGGAGGAAGAGATTCTACCTACCTATATGATTAAGTAATTTATTGTTGTTTTCTTTTATCTTAATCTCTCGGATATCTAGCTCAAGATATCGAGAAAGACTTGTGTGGAGCATTCATTTCATGATATTAATGAGATCATGAACTTTCCTCAAATATTGTACTCATTTCTTTCCATTCCTTTTATTTTTGTATTTTTTTATTTTCGGGGATATAGAAAATGAGTACCTTCTAAAATTTCAAAATAATTGCATCGAACATGTTTGGCCTAAGTTTGACGAGGATTTAATTGCCATGGATGAAGAGGAATTTGAGAATGAAGATATGGATGAATTTACCAAGCTGGTAGAATTGTCGAGCGATCAATAAAACCCCATCGGGAGGAGCTAGAAAAGATAAATGGAGGGACGAGAGGAGAACAGAAAAGAGTCGTAAATCGGGACTATGATTTCGAAAGAAGAAAGAAAGAATCTAATTGCCTTGCTATATGAATATACGGATGTGTTTGCATGGTCGTATGAAGATATGCCAGGTTAGATACCGATATAGTGGTACATAAAGTGCCATTATTACCCGATCATAAACCGAGTAAAGCGGAGGTTGAGGAGAATTAGACCGGATGTCCTTATGAAAGTCAAAGAAGAAGTAATCAAGCGAGTTTGAGGCGGGGTTTCTCAAAGTGATTAAGTATCCAACTTGGGTATCAAATATCGTGGTAGTCGGCAAGAAAAATGAAAAGATCAGAATGTGTGTTGATTTTCAAAACTTGAAGAAGGCTAGCCCTAAAGATGATTTTCCCTTACCGCATATTGATATGTTAGTAGACAATGCTGCAAAGAACTCTACCTATTCCTTCATGGATGGATTTTCGGGATATAATCGGATTAAGATGGCGAGAGGAGGATATGGAGAAGACCATTTTTATCACACCATGGGGGACTTACTCGTTATAAAGTCATGCTTTTTGGTTTGAAGAATGTCGGGGCAACTTATCGGCGGGCCATGGTCACCCTCTTTCATGACATGATGCATCGGGAAATTGAAGTGTATGTAGACGACATGATCACTAAGACGAAGTCCGAAGAAGATCATGTTCGGACATTGAAAAAGCTTTTTGAACGATTGAGAAAGTACTAGTTAAAGCTAAACCCCGCCAAATGTACATTCAAGGTCAAGTTGGGAAAATTACTAGGGTTTGTCATGAGTAACGAGAGGAATAGAAGTAGATCCCGATAAGGCTAAAGCCATCCAAGAAATGCCACCGCCACGTAGTGAGAAGGAAATTTAAAGTTTTTTGGGTCGATTGAATTATATAGCCCGATTCATATCTCAACTCACGGTGACATGTGAACCCATCTTTCGTCCGTTGAGAAAGAATAATCTAGGAACTTGGGATGTGCATGCCGATCGGCTTTTGATAAGATCAAGCAATATCTACAGAATCCTCCTCTGCTTGTCCCACCGGTGCACAGTCGACCTTTAATTTTATATTTGACGGTTCTCGAGTCTGCTATGAGGTCGTGTTTTAGGTCGGCATGATGACACTTGGAAGGAAGGAGCAAGCGATTTACTTTCCGAGTAAAAAATTTACTGATTGTGAAGCTCGGTATAGTACACTCGGAGAAGATGTGTTGTGGTTTAGTATGGAGTGCTCGACGGCTTAGGCGAGTATATGCTATACTACACCACATGGCCGATCTCAAAAGTAGACCCCCTTAAGTATATTTTCGAGAAGCCATATTTATCAAGTAGAATTGTAAGATGGCAAGTATTATTAGCAGAATATGATATTGTATACATGACTAGAAAATCGGTAAAAGAAGTGCAATTACGGACCATTTGGCAAATAATGCTATCGATGATTATAAACCATTAAACTTTGACTTTCCGATGAGGATATAATGGTATCCGAGGTTGGAGTGGTCGAGTCGGATGACGAGAAATGGACTATGTATTTTGAGGGGGCGAGTGAATGTGGCGAGCAACGACATAGGGGCATTTTTGGTTTCTCTAGGAGGCAAGCGATGCCGATAGCTATCCGACTTCGGTTTGATTGCACTAATAATATAGCTGAGTATGAAGCATGCATACATGGTTTAGACGCAACTCGAGAGAGAGGATCTCCAAGCTTGAGGTATATGGTGATTCAATGCTAATAATCTGTCAAGTTAAAGGGGAATGGAAAACCAAGGATGATAAGCTGAAACCTTATCAAGTTTATCTCACTAAGCTAGTCGAAGAGTTCGATGAGATTGAGTTCGCTCATTTGGGGAGAGACAAAAATCGGTTCTGTGATGCGTTGGCAACTTTAGCTTCAATGACTTGGCTTGATCCCGGAGATAGAATACAACCTATTTGTATTGAAACCGAAATTCACCGACCCACTGTTGTGCTATTGAAGAAGAAACGGACGATAAGTCGTGGTACCATGATATCCGGATGTTCATCAAGAATCAAGAGTATCCCTCGAGTGCTTCCAAGATAGATCGAAGGCTGCGAGAAAATTGGCTATGGACTTTTACTTAGATGGTGAGGTGTTGTACAAGCGGAGTTTCGATGGGACATTACTTCGGTGTTTGAGTCCGGTTGAGGCCAAGAAAGCAATTGAGGAGGTTCATAAAGGAATTTATGCAACTCATGCAAACGACCACACTATGACTCGTCGGATTCAACGATGCGGATACTTCGGTTGACAATGGAAAGGGATTGCATAAAGTATGTTCGCGAGATGCCATAAATGTCGAGTCTATGGAGATCGGATCAATGCCCCTCCGGTTCCACTTAATAACATGGTATCACCTTGGCCATTCGCCATGTGGGGCTTGGATGTCATCGGGCCTATTAATCCCAAAGCAAGTAACGGTCATCGATTCATCTTGGTGGCAATCGATTATTTTACCAAATGGGTGGAAGCCGCTTCGTATGCTCATGTCACTCGGAGAGTAGTCCAACGGTTTATTGAGAAGAGTTTGATCTGTCGATATGGTTTACCCGATACTATCATCACCGATAATGCTCGGAATTTTAATGGGAGGATGATCGCGAGTTATACACACGATGGAAAATTAAGCATCCGAACTCAACGCCCTATAGACCTAAGATGAACGAGTAGTGGAAGCCGCAAACAAGAATATTAAGAAGATTGTGCGAGAAAATGGTGGTCACATATGGAGATTGGCATGAAATGCTCTCATATGCCTTACATGCATACCGTACAACCGTAAGGACATCCACAGGGGTTACACCATATTCATTAGTGTATGGGATGGAGGCGGTAATGCCTTTAGAGGTTGAAATTCCTTCTCTCGAATACTCATAGAGACACGGTTGGAAGAAGCGGAATTGGCTCGTATCGGATATGAACAGTTGAACTTGATCGGTGAAAAGAGGCTAACCGCTATTTGTCATGCAAGAATGTATCGAAAAGAATAACCAATGCTTATAACAAGAAAGTTCGACCGAGATAATTCCGTGAGGGAGATCCGGTGCTCGGAAAAGTCCCGACGTTACCCGGAGAGAACAAGAGCAAATGGTCACCTAACTATGAGGGTCCCTATGTAGTGAGAAAAGTATTTTCGGGGGAGCACTCCTTTTGGCTAGTATGGATGGGGATAATATAGCCAAACCCGTAAACTCGATGCGATCAAGAAATATTATGCTTGAGGATTGTTTTTTTTCTTCTTCTCCATGAAATAAAATTCGAGGCCAAACATACGCATTGTATTATATTTCTATATCTTTATTTCTTTGACCCTATAAACACATCACCTCTTCTATCATTTCATGATCTCTATTAATACTATGACATGCAAGTCAATTAAGATGTTATGACGAGTATTTTACTTAGTAGGTAGCGAGCTCAAAAAAAAAAATTCCAATTAGCCCGATAAGAATTTGGTTTCCATATACTTCTTGAAAATAGTTTGATCACTTTGCACATGTCCAAAATTACTCTTGATTAGGCTAAGCAACTAGGATTTTAATTAGAACTTGGTAAAAAGAAACAAATGCATCTTGTTGACGCTCAAGACTCGGTCATGCAAAGGTTACATTTGAATCAAAAAACACAAAACCGAAACAGAATTGATCCAAAGCGTTCTTTTCACTCGTCCATATCCTAAGTTGTTCAAGGGGCACCTCCCATGATAATGACATAGCAAGTGCTTTAATTTGAAAGTTCTATCTAAATATCATTCTAATAAAAGAAGCTCATGTAGATAAAACTTGTCAAGATAGGTATTATTACCAACGGAATGAGAAAGGCCTTCTTTTAAATTTTATCTTACTCAAAGTAAACTTATCCTTCGAAAACCAATTTTGAGCTTTCTCCTCCGTTCATAAAACCAGGACTAGGATCACCCCTCACACTAGGGGCAAAAAAAAAAAAAAAACTCGGAATAGGATTTGAAAGGCATATCATCAAATAACTTATTTTCTTAAGATCTCAAAAGGGAGTCACCACCATAGGGATTTGATTATGGTCCTAAAAAATATATACATCCCTATTATATTGGAGGAAAAGTGACTCACATCATAAACATAAATTTCAAGATTTAAGTCGATGAAATCACCGTGAAATAGGCCTTTAATCAAAATCCGAGTTCAAAAAAAAAATAAAAAAACAACTTCAAGAGTGATCCTACATCGAGAGAACCTTGAAACACCTCTTGAGCCTATTTTTACCCATTTTTCGGAAAACCATGCCCTAGCTCGCATTACGTACCAATAAAAGTCCTTTCTAACTTGAGGTGAATTATCAATCGGATAAGTATTATATTCGCGAGCATCTATGAAGGAATTATATTGAAAACGGATAGTCAAAATGAAAACATAAGCTATTCGGAATCATAGTTGGTGCCAAAGGATACTTGGGGGCAAACAATACCTTTTATTTCTTGAACCCCGATTGGGCGTATCTTTTAAACATCGTATTAGTGCATAAACAAAAAAAAAATTATAACGTTTGCATGACGAGTCCACGAGAGGTCGACAAGTTTTGTCCAAACTTTATATCCAAAAACTCGATTAAAATCTACACAATCGTCCTATGAAGGAAGAAGTTTACGAAATCGGTGAATATTTTTGAAAGGCATATGGTAGTCCAAATTGCATAGGAGATTTTTTGTATAAAAGAAGAAGAAGAAGAAGAAGAAGATTCCAACACCATATCATCAAAGGCGAGTAGTCGATCGACGGACGCTTATATTTGGGAATGACCATTGCCATTAACGGATAAATACATCCGTTTTACTCAAAATAAATTCCGAAATGATTGATAAATCCAAGGTTACGAGGACGATGAGACACGATCGGAGGGCAAGGCTGCAACGATCGAAATCACATATAACCAATTAATTCCGAAAAGAATGGGATAGTCCGAAAGAGAAGAGTCAAAAGGAGAACTTGAGTGGAGGGGCCTACGTTTCTTACAGGTACCTCAATTAACCATCATGCTAAGTCGTATTTCGGGTACATCGCGGTTTAAAAAAAAAAGGTGAAAAAGCTAGGCTTTCCATAAATGCTCGTCAAGTAAGGTCATCTTAAAACGGACAATCGCCCAAGGGCGACACCCAAAATCAAACGATCGCTTTCGGGTAAGGTCGATTAACTCAAATCATCATGACGGGTAAAGTTGCACACATTGCATATTTAATTTTCGGGGCAGGCCGCCCTTCAATTTGGCCCCGCATTGCATATTTAATTTTCGGGACGAGCCGCCCTTCAATTTGGCCACGTATCGCATATTTAATTTTCGGGGCAAGCCGCCCTCCAATTTGGCCACGCATTTCATAGTTAAATTTTCGAGGCGTGCCGCCCTTCAATTTGGCCCCGTATTGCATATTTAATTTTCGAGGCGGACCGTCCTTCAATTTGGCCACGTATCGCATAGTTAATTTTCGGGGCGGGCCGTCCTCCAATTTGGCCACGCGTTGCATATTTAAGTTTCGGGACGAGCCGCCCTCCAATTTGGCCATGCATTTGCATATTTAATTTTCGGGCGAGTGCCGCCCTCCAATTTGGCCATGTACTTGCACGTTTGATTTTCGGGGTAGGCCGCCCTCCAATTTGGCCTCACATTGCATATTTAATTTTCGGTGCGTACCGCCCTCCAATTTGGCCATGTATTGTATATTTAATTTTCGAGTAGGCCGCCCTTCAATTTGGCCATGTACTGCATATTTAATTTTCAAGGTAGGCCGCCCTTTAATTTGGTCATGTACTTGCATATTTAATTTTCGGGGTAGGTCATCCTTCAATTTGGCCCTATATTGCATGTTTAATTTTCGGGACGAGCCGCCCTTCAATTTGGCCGAGCACTCGCATATTTAATTTTTAGGGTAGGCCGCCCTTCAATTTGGCCAAGCATTGCATATTTAATTTTTAGGGTAGGCCACCCTTCAATTTGGCCACGTATCGCATATTTAATTTTTAGGGCGAGCCGCCCTTCAATTTGGCCATGCATTGCATATTTAAATTTCGAGGCAGGTCGCCCTTCAATTTGGCTATCCCATCACCATTTTACTCTTGATTTTTGAAAAAAAAAACCAAAAAAAAAAAAACAAAAAATTTGTTTTTACGTACAAGCTTATTAAACAAAGTCATTGCAAAACATCTTTTTCATTTGACTTTGCACCATAAGCATTGTAAAGAGGGGGCAACTATAATAACAAAAAAAAAGCACTTCCAATTTCTTTTTATAATTAAAAAATACAAAAAAATACAAAAAACCAAATAAATAAATAAATAAAAAGAAACAGATTGAAGTCTATCCCAATTTTTAAAATTTAGTTTAGCTTGGTTGAATCACCTTTCAATAACAGAATTTGAGTTCAAATTGAATAACTAAAAAATCTGAATTTTTAGGTATTTGATTTAGGATGAAACTTGAATTTGAAAGTGTCTGATTGAAGGTGAAACTCAAATTCTCAATATCTATAAAAAGGCGGTATCCCGGAAAAAAAGGAGGAAGGCGAGGAGAAAAAAAAAGGAAGAATTTTTTGGGGTTTTTAGGCGGTAGCACTCTCCGAGTTGCTATTCCCGTTGAAATTTTCTAGGCATAGTTTCACTCGCATTCTTCGAGGTTCTCCATTCGGGTTTGCAAATTCATAATTGCTGGGTTTTAAAGAACACAAGCCATCCGAGTGTTCCTTTCAATCATTCCATTGAACGAAACACACATAATTTCACAAATCTCGCAACCAACCACTCGCAACGAAGGCTCGATACCACTCGCATAAGTTTCATTCCATTCTTCAAATTCGAGAAACTTCATTCGGTTAAGATCATCCGGAGATCATTCCGAAACCCATCATCATCTATTTGATTCGCATATCAACAACCACGGTTTCGAAATCTCGAGTCGGTTTCATCTAGTTAGTTTATTCTCTTTTCGTTCTTCCTTTAATTTAATTTAATTTTTTTTAAAATTTAGATCTTAGTTTGTTGAAATGGGGAAATGAAAGTAGCTTAGTGAGTGGGCTTTTGATTTAAAAAATGTAAACTTGGTTCTTGCGAAGTTGAGAGAAGGTGAAAGAAAAAGGAATAACATAGAAGAAATGAAATGAATTAGAAGGGATGCTGGTTCGCTCATGGTATATGGTGAGGGAGAGAGAAAATTAGGATTACACCCAAAAAAAATAATAATAATATAAAAGGCGAGGATGAACAAGAGAGAGAGAGAGGAGGGCTGAGCAGAAGCGGACTTGATTTTTAAAAAACAAATGAAGAGATCCTGGTATATAACAAACAGAGAGAGAGAGATGAAATAAGGAAAGGACAGAGTAAAGAAAGAAATGGCATGAGAGAACCAGAAAAGGAGAGAAATTTTTGGAATTTATTATGAAACATTTAACCAAAAGGATAAACTTTTGTTAAGTGGGATTCATGGGTCTGGGCTTGGTCTGTGACGAAATAAGAAAGAAAGATGATTTGGGTTTGAATGAAGGCTGGGCCGCCATTTAAGGAATTAAAAAAAGGTAGAGATTGGTTCAATCCAGCCTTTGCATTCCTCCATTTTTCATAAAAAAAATAAAAATAAAAAGATGGATTTAATTCAGTCTCCAACCGGGAATGGAATATAATAAAAAAATATATGGAGTTAGAAATTTAAGTTTTATGTATCTTGTATTCAATTCGGATGTTTAGAGAGGTTTAATTATTTTAATTGTTTTTTTTATTTGTCTATTTTGTCTCGTTTGTATTTAATTTAATATTTATTTATTTTAGTTTTGACTTTTATGCATGCATGCTATTAATAAAAAAAATATAAAATAATAATAAATTTTCTTAGCGAAGTCTCCTCTTGATAGGGACTTGTCGTTTCGTGGCGAGGTCTCCTATCCGATAGGGACCTTCATCACCAAAAATCATAATTTAATAATTAGGGTGCCATCTAATGCACCGGTTGTGTCAAGGCTTTAAGTGGATCCGATGTTTGAACCGACGTGTCGCCCGATGAAGGGGACCGACGATCGCTTCAATACGATGCCACTCTCAAAACTAAAAATCAAATTTTGCTAAAATAATTTTTTAAAAATTAGAAAACAAATTGGCATAAATGAACAATGTAGGAGATAAATTTAAGACTACAACAAGATGTGGTACCCTTTTTCGGAAAGGGCACTTTTAGGGTGAATAATTATCTTCCTAAAATTGTAACCAACTGCTTATCATAGAATCTTTAGACCGAGTGTTATTTTTAGGTTCCTAGTTCCTTAATACTAGATGGCGACTCCAAAGCTCCGTAAATAAACTCCGTAAATTTAATCACATTTAGAAATTTAATTTTTAGGAGTCCCGTCCATGAGTCTACTAACGACAAAGTCCATGATAAACTATCTAAAACTATTAGGCGAGTGATTACGATACCAAGTCTATAGATAGCTCAACATCCATTTCAACTTCAAGCTCGGGTAATATGTCGATATTCATTTGTTAGTTAGGGAATTTTTCCCATTAAAGGCATTACTTCCATCAATTATTGATCGTATTGATGTATTATCAATCATACTCGTATACCAAACTGATAAGATGAAAAAATGTATATTTGATTAATTATCAATATAGCCTATTATCTCAATGACATGCTTCTTAATATTAGATCTTTCATCCATTATGGCTTTAAAAATCTTTTTGGCTATCTCATAACTCTCATACCTCGTATTATTCTCACATAGGTTCTTCATCTTTACTATGATGTCATAAGCACTTGTATTTTTATTGTGGCACTTATGCTCTAATGTCATGGCAACCAACATGATACTCTAAATAGTGATCATAGCATCTTCATGCTTGATCCGTGCTTGTATAAGCTTTAGCTCGATCTTGAAGAGGCTTAGCTAAGAGGGGTTTCTCTATCATATAGAATATCTTCTCATGTTAGAGGATAATCCTCATATTCATTTCTCAATTAGGGAATTTATCCCATTAAAAGCATTACTTCCATCAATTATCGATCGTATCGATGTATTATTAGTCATACTATACACTAAATTGACAAGATGAAAAAATGTATGGTTTGATTAATTGACTTGCATTATAAAACAAAAGCCTAACTTAAGAAGTGAAAGTTTATTTTTGCACCCACTATTTTCTTCAAGTTTTATAACCTTCAATATAGAACTTGAGAAAGCTTATCAATCATTTTCCTTAGTAGTTTAGGATCTCATCCAATCATGTATTAATCTTGAGCTACCTTAAAAAGTCTTACGTGAAAGAATTAGATAGGTAACTTCTTAGTAATTATATCCGATGCAATATCTAATCTTATTGATATGATAACTCTTTGTTACCTCACATCTTATGTGAATACCAACCATTGCCTATGAATTCGTTGGGTCTTGAGTTATCTCAACAAGCCCAACAATTCACTTTAAGTTAGATCCAAATGTTCAAAGACATCGCATGGCCCCCGATTTGATGCCCTCAAGGAAAAAACGACCTTGAGTTATCTAAAAAAGTCAACAACAATCAAGAAATTTTCTCCTCATAACATTATAAAGTAAATAACTTGATATTTAACTCGAAGGATTTTCTTTTGTTAGGTCTCATTTTTTTAATTAGTCAAATTAATCTTATCATGCCTTTTAGTATTCAATCATATCAAACTCATAAAAACCCATCATACATACTATGCATACTTGACTCAAAAACAAATAAATGGTAATGAATTCCTAAAACTAGTCTCCTCGAGCTATAAAGAGAGTAATGGATCAAAACCGAGGTGAAGAACTTTGAAAGCTTCATTTGGCTTTGAATCTTGTTTTCTTTCTTGACATCTTCTCTTGTATGTTAATCTATTTGCTATTTTTATATTATTGAATTAGAAACCTTGAGTTACATTTGAAGGATTAAGATGAGAAAGAATGGTATATCAAAATAATAGAAAAGACAGGACATGCGAGTCCTATTTAACAAAAAAATTACAAGCATTCATTCCAAAAAATATAGGTTGGATCATCTATCTCATTCATCCATACTTCAATCACATTGATACATATTAACTAATGAAAAATTTTCTTTTTATGATTATTATAAATTATATGATTTTTTATCATTTTATGAAAAACATAAATTTGAACATATTTTAAATTAATTTTCTAGACCTTGGGCCTTTAAGCCTAACGGTCCGTCCTTGATGCCTGGCTCGACCTACACCCAATGCTAGCCCGGCTTACACCCGATGCAAGCCTTGCCTTTGCCCAACAAAGCCTAGGCTAGCGCCTAGCACTAACCTTAGCGTTACTTGGTCACTCTTAGCGAGTAATAGCATGAAATAGCTTAATATTCTAAAAAATAGCTTTTTTTTTTATAAAATACCAAAAAATATAGAAGATGGGGTGTTTTAAGCTTTGGAAAGATGATGGCTATAGAGGTTTTTGAGTTTTTGGGAGAGAGGGTTTTCTTCTATAAGTTTCTTCTTGAAAAAGAAATATGAGTGCTTTCTCTTTAAAATGAGAGAGAAAGAGAGTTTGTATAGTGTAGTTGTTAAAGTTTTGAAGAAAAACCCTAACTTGCCCTTTTGTTTTTGTCATTTCCCAAACTAACTCTTATCTCTTTGTTTTCTACCCAAACACACTTTTAATTGAAATATTTTTCAATTAAAATCCCAATTGATTTTTTTTTAATTTCCTATGTTTTATTAATTGGATCCAAATCCCAAGTTTTCAATTTATCTCCTTTTTTTTATTTCTTCATTACAATTCACAATGGATGAGATAAAAAAAATTGAGTGCTAATAGTTATCTCTTCTTTAAAATGATTACGACACAAAATTATTAAAAAATATTCTTTTTTAGCTTTGCATAGAAAGCTTTGTAAAAAAAATTAAAAGGAAAATAAAACAAACAAAACATAAGTAATTATTGTCACTCATTTTTTTTATCTTTTTTTTCCTCTAGATTGAGAGAGGTGGAGAGAGCGCCTCCAATTTGCATGTTCGTACGATTTAGCAACTATAAAATAAAAAAGGGGGGATTTCATTCAAGCAAGTTGTTGTGCGGATGAAATAGTTTCATAATTTGAGAGGACTCGTTGGGATAGATGATGTAGTTAACTGGAATAAAGTTTAAATGAGTAGCATAATTTGAGAGGATTGTGCTCTCCGACTTTTAACACCGAACATGCATTAAAGAATAATTTTTTTGGCACTATATATATATATATATATATATATATATATATATATATATATATATATATATATATATATATATGAGAGAGAGAGAGAGAGAGAGAGAGAGAGAGAGAGAGAGAAAGGTTATTTGCGAATAGAGGAAAAATGTTTCTTGTGCTTGATTTACATGGGTATTACTTTTTGTTTCAAATAAGGGAGAGAGATATTCTCTTTTGATTATTATTTAAAAAGATGATGGTGAAGCTACTACTTTGTTTGTTTTATGTTCTATATTCACCCCATTAGGATAATCGAGGGGTGCATTATAATCATCTTAGATGCAATACATGTCTTTCAAGTTACATTATGCATTTGCTTCTCCTAACACTAAAACAAAACTAGAAAATAGTGGTAAAATTTTTCGTTGGCAAATAATTATTTTTCGTCGTTATTTACTTTTAGCGACAAATTTGCAACAATATTTTTTAGTAGTTAAAACAATCATTGTTATTTTTTTAGCGATAAAAATTCCTATCTATCACCGATCAACGATGAACTATCAATGTGTAGAATTTCTATCACTAAATCAAAGTAAATAGTCATCTTTGAGGTTTGGTATCTATCACAAAATTGCCGTTATTCTCCGTATTGCTATCGTTATTTAGTGATGGAATTGTCATCATTAAATCATACTCACCAAAATTCCTCGCAAATCCACCAATATATCTATCGTAATTTGGCAATCGTATATCAATTCATCACGAAGTGGTTTAATTTTGGTCACTAATTCAGATCCTTAATTTGTCACTAAATGAAAAAAAAAATTTAAAACAAATTAATAGTCATTTAATGTTAATGGCAGTACCAAATAACAAAAATAACATTTTATTAAAACATAATTTATTATTTAATAAAATTAAAATAAGATAAAATAAAATGAAATAAATATATAAATACGTTTAGGTGTACAAAAACATTATATATATATAGTTCTCATTAGCATCATCTCCTACATCATTTTTCGACTCGTTGGGTATTGAGAGGAATGCTTGACTCCTAGATTGTAGGGGGATCGGTAGGGTGGGTCTACTCGCAAGTCCCATATCAACCCCAACACCATCTCAATCTAATCCTGTAGAGCGTAAAATTTACCCCGTTGTTCCCGAAACTACCGAGTATAATTAGTCTCTATCCCCTTCATCCTATCTTTGTATTGGATAGTAACTTCTTGAATATTACCACCGGGACACTCGTGATGTTGTAGAGGAGGAGCTAGCATCGGAATAGGAGTAGAATTGTGATGCTTATCTTTTGAGGCCATACACTTTCTATTTCTTCTCTCTTCCTACAACATCGAAATATATATTGGTCATGTCAATGTTTGGAGATGATCAATCACCCTTGTGTTGATCCTTAGCAATCGCTTCTTACAATGATCACACACACCTACATTCTTGAAATAATTATAATATTAAATTATAAATATATTTTTAGATTATATTTATAGATGTCTAGTTATAGAAATAAAAAACTTAGCATTATTATCTTGGACAATTTGTCAAGTAATAAACCATCTTTATGCTTGTAAGTGTTTAGAAACACCTCGTAAGGATTAGGGTTATGACCTAATTTATTATACTGAAAAAATACAAAAAAATAATATGAGATATAATAAATATAAAAATTAATTTATAACACAATAATAATATAATTTACTAAATGTTTAATAAGGTCAATCAAAGAGATGGAACCCTTCACATGCTTGGATGGGCTAGCATCAACACCACTTGTCTCCGACATGTAGTTTTAAGATGCTTACCGCGATCGAGCCCGAAACTCAAGTGTGACCCAATTCCAACCCCATGTATCCCACCTTTGCTATGTAATAAACATGGGTTTATTGGTTTTCTACTTTAGCTTGCTCAACATATTGGTGCACCGCCTTCATCCCGTACTCTTCCATGCGTCCTTAATTAGGAAGTCGATGGTCGTATCCTATAAAAAAATATTTCTATCCGAAAAAATAATATTAGTACATATATTTTATTTTTTATTAATACTGTAAATGGAATATAAACAAATAATTAATATGTTACCGTTAACTCATTAAAGTAAAAGTTTTTCAGTGTCTATGAAGACGAGACTTCCATGTGGAGCCGACAAGGTCCAATCGGTTCTTGAAAATTATAGTGATGTTTGTGGAGTACTTACTTGATGGATCTAAGCTATTGAACAAAATAAATAAATAATAAACAAGGGAATTAAAGATTCTAATATAATATATAAAAATATAAAACTAATTATTATATGTAAAACATATTACTTACCAATTATTGATGGCCCAAATGGTCCGTCCAATATCAAATCTAGTAGAGCTTTTTGGAGTTGAAGAAACCATCAAGGGGATCTCCACAATTAAGGGCACTACCAACGAGGGCGATGCTCGTCGAGGATGTAAACTTACCGGCATCACTATCAAGTTTACGACTGCGGATAACTACACTAATAATGTCACGACCACGTATAACACCACTATCAATGGCACGATCATGGACACTACTAGTATCAATGCCACTACTATGAACATTGTCGCTATGAAAGCGACGAGCACTACCACTATGAGCGAGATCTACCCGCACGTGATGCCGAGGTGGAATGATCTAGTCCACGAGGCATAACTCCAAAATAATACTTGACGCACTTTAACAAATATAACAAAAGAATAACAATTCAACTAAAAATGTATTATAAATCTTTTCCATAAAGAAACAAACAAACATTTGGCATAATACTCCTTGTAAATTAGATATTTCTTTATTACTAGAGATACCACTTGCACAAAATTCAACACATTCAAAATACATAACAAACATCTAAAAATTACATAATAGATAAAATGATATAATTTAATGAATACAAAAAATAAAATTGATCTTTAATTATAGCTATCATAATCATCTTTTTAAGTTTTCCTCTCCCTTAGTCAATTTTGATTGATATTCACTCTCATTTTCTTCATTAGCTTCAACTAATTTTATATCTATAAATGATTAATTTTGATCATTCAACAACTACTCCTCACTATCTTCTTGGATTAATTATGTTGGATTTCTCAATCGTACTCCTAAAAAGGTTCCGCATTTTGTTGAACTCCAATAGACGATTCTAACAAATCAACCATAATCCTAGCTTTTATTTTATAAACGAACCACTACACTAAAAAAGAGTATTGCAGGTGATTTTTTTGCCTCATAGAAACCACCTTTACAAATTATAAGGGCGGTTTTTTGGACCACCTTAAAATCACCTACAATGCCAACGTCTCTATGATGTAGAGGCAATTTTACCAACCTTCGGAGAATTCTAACGCAGTTCATTGAGGCAGTTTTACCAACCTTCGAGAGAATTCTAACGCAGTTCGTTGATGCGGTTTGAACCGCCTTAAATTATTATTTTTTTTAGGTGGTTCCGACCGCCTCTACGATGCCAATTTTATCTTTTATGATCTATTGGTGCATAATTTTTAAAGCGATTTAGAATTGCCTTTACGTTCTCGCATTTTTTTTTAAATTTCATACAAAATATTTGAGACGGTTACAAGCTGCTGCAAGGTTTAAAATTTATATGGGCGAGTTAAAATCATCCCAAGCTATAGAATTTATAGAGGCAATTGTATCTACCTCAATGTTTAGACATCATAGAGGTAGATTTTATAATTCATAAAGAGGTTCTTTAACTCGCCTTTAGTATTTTAATTTTATTTCACCCTCAAATTCAATTATTTTCCCTTTCTTTGTCAAAAAAATAAACTAAAAAATTTTAATATTGTTGAATACAAATAAAAGAAAAATCATATAGGTTACAATATATTCTTAATTTTATAATTATCAAATTATAAATACATAAAAAGTCGTCAAACATTCACAAGTAAAATTTTTTTAAAAAATAAAGGATTAAACACTTGTTTGAAATACATAAACAAAATTCCAAATATGTTTTAAAATAAGTGGCTAATGTTTACAAAAAAAAAAAAGAAAAAAAAACAACTCTAATGTTTTTATATAAATGTTTCATTTCGATAGAGGATTTGATTGTGATGAAGATTAGGAGAAAGAGTATTTTGACCATTATCATCATTACAAACATATCAAAAGCACAATTTAAACGTGAAGAAAATAATAATATAAATACGAGATAAAAACTCATTAAAAATATTTTAAGGTCAAGAAACATGTTAAATTTTAATTAAAAGTATATGATACCCGAGTAGGATTTAACAAATTTCAAGTTTGCTAACTTTGTAGAAAATTTTAGGTCATCAATCTCTGCGAGCATCTAATAGGAAGAAATTATGCCACCTTGTTGCCTTAAAAAAAATCAATCAAAAGAATCTGCCTAAATCATAAAAACAAAAAATCTCCATTTGAGAAACCATTCTGTCGATAACAACACCCGAATCTCTCGAGACACTTCAAGCTAGTGTAAGAGAATCAAGTTCATCAAACAATAAAACACATGGACATGCTTATATGGCCTGCAAAGGATGTGCTAAGAACAAATAGCATGCAAAAGAAAGATCTTTTTCAAAATGAAAGTCCTACGGAGTATAAATACATACTAGTACTAACATTGTGATGCGGTATTTGTTCAAAGAGGAAAAATATTCTTACTTAGTGGAAAATGTATCTTGACATTTTGCTTTGACTCAACTATGTATACATTGATCAGTTTGGGCCTTTTTACACTTAGAAAATTTTAGAAACACTCTATTGCAACGGCTTTTGCCAACAAAGTTTGGGCTTCAAAATAAGGATAACGGAAAAGAAATTATGAGGCAACCTTTTCCTTTCAACTAATAATGATATTGCAATTTACTATGTTGGAACTCACTTTTCCTATTCCAAAAGGACCATCTAGAAGAACAAAGCCTAGATAGTTTACCCAACCTAAAAGAAAACATCTTCTTATGCAATAAAGGTAAATGAAGATACAACAGAGTTAATGGTTTAGGTACAAAAGAAAGCACACACTACCGGTTGGCGGCTCTCAGTATTAAAATTCTATAAGATAGTTGAGCAATTTACAATGATTGGTCACCGAATAAAAACCAAGTGACGAGAAAATATGATTTACAAACCATAATACATTCCCTAAGTTTACAATTTGAAAAAAAAAGTTCCACATAGAAGTGCAAACCCTATAGGCTTGGACTTGAAAAACAATAATTAGTGGAGACATCTTGCTGAATATGTCACTAGCCATTATGGTGTTCTAAAGAATAATAGATCAACGGAAGATTTGGACATATTCCTAACAACTCCAAGTCAACATAATAAACATTTTCAATTAAGGAACACGAATTGACAAACTACCTATTAACAAATAATGCCATTTTTGGTGGGTGAGATTCACTTACATCCAAGGTAGAGGAGGGAAATGAAAATGTATTTGAAATTTATAAATATTTAGAATACTCGATCGTCTTACAAAACATGATCATTCAACAACTACTCCTCACTATCTTCTTGGATTAATTATGTTGGATTTCTCAATCGTACTCCTAAAAAGGTTCTGCATTTTGTTGAACTCCAATAGACGATTCTAACAAATCAACCATAATCCTAGCTTTTATTTTATAAACGACCACTACACTAAAAAAGAGTATTGCAGGTGATTTTTTTGCCTCATAGAAACCACCTTTACAAATTATAAGGGCGGTTTTTGGACCACCTTAAAATCACCTACAATGCCAACGTCTCTACGATGTAGAGGCAATTTTACCAACCTTCGGAGAATTCTAACGCAGTTCATTGAGGCGGCTTTACCAACCTTCGAGAGAATTCTAACGCAGTTCGTTGAGGCGAGTTTGAACCGCCTTAAATTATTATTTTTTTAGGTGGTTTTGACCGCCTCTACGATGCCAATTTTATCTTTTATGATCTATTGGTGCATAATTTTTAAAGCGATTTAGAATTGCCTTTACGTTCTCGCATTTTTTTTTTAAATTTCATACAAAATATTTGAGATGGTTACAAGCTGTCGCAAGGTTTAAAATTTATATGGGCGATTAAAATCATCCCAAGCTATAGAATTTATAGAGGCAATTGTATCTACCTCAATGTTTAGACATCATAGAGGTAGATTTTATAATTCATAAAGAGGTTCTTTAACTCGCCTTTAGTATTTTAATTTTATTTCACCCTCAAATTCAATTACTTTCCCTCTCTTTGTCAAAAAAATAAACTAAAAATTTTTAATATTGTTGAATACAAATAAAAGAAAAATCATATAGGTTACAATATATTCTTAATTTTATAATTATCAAATTATAAATACATAAAAAGTCGTCAAACATTCACAAGTAAAATTTTTTTAAAAAATAAAGGATTAAACACTTGTTTGAAATACATAAACAAAATTCCAAATATGTTTTAAAATAAGTGGCTAATGTTTACAAAAAAAAAAAGAAAAAAAAACAACTCTAATGTTTTTATATAAATGTTTCATTTCGATAGAGGATTTGATTGTGATGAAGATTAGGAGAAAGAGTATTTTGACCATTATCATCATTACAAACATATCAAAAGCACAATTTAAACGTGAAGAAAATAATAATATAAATACGAGATAAAAACTCATTAAAAATATTTTAAGGTCAAGAAACATGTTAAATTTTAATTAAAAGTATATGATACCCGAGTAGGATTTAACAAATTTCAAGTTTGCTAACTTTGTAGAAAATTTTAGGTCATCAATCTCTGCGAGCATCTAATAGGAAGAAATTATGCCACCTTGTTGCCTTAAAAAAAAATCAATCAAAAGAATCTGCCTAAATCATAAAAAAAAAAAATCTCCATTTGAGAAACCATTCCGTCGATAACAACACCCGAATCTCTCGAGACACTTCAAGCTAGTGTAAGAGAATCAAGTTCATCAAACAATAAAACACATGGACATGCTTATATGGCCTGCAAAGGATGTGCTAAGAACAAATAGCATGCAAAAGAAAGATCTTTTTCAAAATGAAAGTCCTACGAGTATAAATACATACTAGTACTAACATTGTGATGCGGTATTTGTTCAAAGAGGAAAAATATTCTTACTTAGTGGAAAATGTATCTTGACATTTTGCTTTGACTCAACTATGTATACATTGATCAGTTTGGGCCTTTTTACACTTAGAAAATTTTAGAAACACTCTATTGCAACGACTTTTGCCAACAAAGTTTGGGCTTCAAAATAAGGATAACGAGAAAAGAAATTATGAGGCAACCTTTTCCTTTCGACTAATAATGATATTGCAATTTACTATGTTGGAACTCACTTTTCCTATTCCAAAAGGACCATCTAGAAGAAAAAAGCCTAGATAGTTTACCCAACCTAAAAGAAAACATCTTCTTATGCAATAAAGGTAAATGAAGATACAACAGAGTTAATGGTTTAGGTACAAAAGAAAGCACACACTACCGGTTGACGGTTCCAGTATTAAAATTCTATAAGATAGTTGAGCAATTTACAATGATTGGTCACCTGAATAAAAACCAAGTGACAGAAAATATGATTTACAAACCATAATATATTCCCTAAGTTTACAATTTGAAAAAAAAGTTCCACATAGAAGTGCAAACCCTATAGGCTTGGACTTGAAAAACAATAATTAGTGGAGACATCTTGCTGAATATGTCACTAGCCATTATGGTGTTCTAAAGAATAATAGATCAACGGAAGATTTGGACATATTCCTAACAACTCCAAGTCAACATAATAAACATTTTCAATTAAGGAACACGAATTGACAAACTACCTATTAACAAATAATGCCATTTTTGGTGGGTGAGATTCACTTACATCCAAGGTAGAGGAGGGAAATGAAAATGTATTTGAAATTTATAAATATTTAGAATACTCGATCGTCTTATAAAACATGATTACTAAAAGATTAGAAAATATGTAAGAATAACTCATCCATATTTTTATACATATGTTATTGCTTCCAACTCTGTAGTTTATTGAAATTTTTTAAGGTTCGAATACCAAAAGTAAACTACGGTTTAAGATGATAGCCATATATATATATATATATATATATATATATATATATATATATATATATATATATATATATATATATATAGATATATATATATATATGTATCCAACTTAATGATTCATGTAGCATATTCTCTTAGGTGCAACGAGTTTAGAATTTCTAGGAGCCTCGCTTGTGATGCCGAGTCTCTATTACTTAGTTGTTGATTTTGTTTACTTCTAGAAAAATAATTTAGCCTAATTGCCAAATCTATAAATTATTCCCAAACTTCAAAATCATCAAGTCAACTATAACTTGTAAACCTTTAGTTTTTTAGGTGCAATATTTAAAGATCCTGTATCACACAAATGCACATTAAATTTGGCATAAACTTAATACATATCTTACCTCATTGCATTACCTCATGAACAAAGTACACAGGAAAATTGTCGAAGTAATTTGGCCTAGCAAGGCATGAGACAAAATCAGTTAAGATGGTGTTATTCCGAGTATGCTTGCCAAAAGTTAGAACACAACGGTTAATAATCTCACTTGGGGAGTCCAATGGTTGCATCAAACTTTCAACTTTTGTAAAATTTCACCAAATGGAGTAAGCCAACCCAATCATTTTCTTGTCAAAACTAGAGAATAATCCATTCAATCAACTTAAAACAGATCATGCAAAATTTAAGCCATTTTATGATCACTACGTTTAAGAAGTTCGGATGGCAAATCAAAATGGATCTTTACAAGAAACATAAACAAGTTGCCACTAGAAGATGGTTCTAATTCTTGGATATGAATCTAGTACAATAAATAAAATGTGGTTGAATTTAAGAATAGTATCAAACATCAAACCAAAAAAAAAAAAAAAAAACACACACCTTCTACGCAAATAAGCTTGGAAGATGTTCCATTAATGATTGAAAGAATAGTTCTATCAATCTTCATCATATGTAAAATGAGTGGGCCAAGTGGCTATAATACCTCGAAGTAGTATTGGGCAAGTGGCTCTAATACCTTAGAAGTAGTATTAGCCAATGTAAATGCGGTCTTAATTCGAACTCTTCGAAGGCCTTGTCGGCACAAAACAACATTGAGCTAATTATATTTCCTTCAACACATTTATCAAAATCAAGCATGTTCTGAAAAAGAACCACCTTAGTGTCATCGATGAAATTATTCATAGCATTTGTAATAGAAAAGGAAAGCTATGGTAAAGCTTTCAATGCTACAATTGCTTGCATCTATGCAACAACATCTTTATCCTTCTCTAATTGATTGATCCGATATATATATATATATATATATATATATATATATATATATATATATATATATATAGACCACCTTAGTGTCGTCGATGAAATTATTCATAGTATTTGTAACGAAAAGGAAAGGCTGTGGTAATGCTTTCAATGCTGCAATTGCTTGCACTCGTGCAACAACATCTTCATCCTTCTCTAATTAATTGATCCGATATATATATATATATATATATATATATATGTTATTATAGTTGTCCCATCTTTTCAATGCTTATGGCACAAACTCAAATGAAAAAAAAATATTGTTTAATGACTTTGCATAATAAGTTTGTAAAGAAATTTTTTTTTGTATTCTTTTTTTTTTTTTTGTAAGATTGGTTTGGTTGTTCCAGTTGACCTTCCTTGAAAAATAAAAACAATGTCAAGTTGTCTCGGGTGATCGATCATGAAAGTAAAATGTGATGGGGCGACCTTATTATGAAGGTTGATTTGCCCTAAAAGTAAAATATTATAGGACGACCTTGTTGTCGAGGGCGACCTATCTTAAAAAGTAAAATGTAATATGATGGTCTTATTGTCAAGGACAGACCTACTTTGAAAATTAAAATGCAATGCAATGGCCTTATTGTTAAGGGAAACCTATCCTAAAAAGTAAAATACAATGCGATAGTCTTGTTGTCAAGTGCAAATATCTAAAAATTAAAATGCAATGTATTGGCCTTGTTTTCAAAAGTAGCTTACCCCGAAAATTAAAATACAATGCAATGGTCTTATTATCAAGGGCAACCAACCCTAAAAAATAAAATGCAATATGATAACTTTATTACTAAAGACAGACCTATCTTGAAAAATAAAATATGATGTGATTGCCTTATTGTCAATGGCAGACCTACCTTGAAAATAAAATGCAATGATTGCTAGGAAACCATGCCTAAAATGATGAACTAGGTTAGACAATCTTGCCTAAAAGTGAAAATTGATTATTGACTTTTGAATTTTGTCTTTTCATTGAAGTTGACTTGAAATATATCAATGAGGTTAATCATAATGGCTATTTTCTTAAATGGAAGAAACATAGGTCGCCCCACCTTATTGGCACTCAATTGCCCTTTAATGCTTCATTTTTTTCTATCTAAACTTCTATAATGAACCATATCTTGCATTACTACTAAACTTTCCTTGCCTCCTAGGTCTTGATCACTATTCATTATGAACTTGGGCTTTCTCATCTTTCCAACCAACTAGGGTAAATTATCTTTTAAAAATTTTTAAAGTTGATAATCATCGACATGTTATGATCTACCTCTATAAGACTATGCATGTCTTCCTTGATTTCTTATCAAACTTTTATTGAGTCATCATCCTCTTTCAAGATGACTCTTTGCCCCAAAGTTTCATGGATTTGGCTATTTTTATTTATGCTCAAAAGCTTATAATTTAGGCCTATGTTCCTTTAGTTGGCATGAAACCGACATTGTTTGACCGGTTGTTGAACTCGACTAGAGATGTTAGGTTAATGACCTTGTCCTTTAGTGTTTTCAATTTTATAGATTACCACTCAAGCCAAGTTATAAGATTCCCCTAAGTATTGGTTGAGATCAAATATTTATCATTCTCTAGACATAACCACTTGTTTGTGCTTAAATATCATCTTCTAATGCTTGCATCATGATTTGTAAATTTTTCTTGCCATTTTTGCCATATTTTGAGGAAGATAATAAATATTTGGTTTTCATGGATTAAGCCATGAATTTGAATGGTCCAAAGTCAGATCGGATCATTTGAAAAAAATACAAAGATGTTCCAATGAAAGTACTTTCATTCATAAAGATGTCTAAGTTGAATGGTCCAAAGTCAAAATATGAAATCCAAATACTATGATGCAATTTTCTCAAGAAGATTGCTAGGCTAAACTAGCAAAATGTGTTTGGATCATGTAAGATTTGTATGAAATTTTTTTTTAATGAATTTAAAGGTAATTGTTCAAATGATAAGTTAACTTTAGGTGAATGAAAAAAAGGTTTGAGAAAAAAGCATTTTGAAAATTTGGTTTCAAAGGATAATTTTGCTTGAGAATACTTGATTCTTTTTATTCTACCTCTAAGTAAATTAATGAAGATGTATGATTTGATATCATAAAAAAATGATAAATAGCACATCGACTAGTCATATTTTTCTCAATCATTTTTTTTTTTTTTGAGATTAGAATTCAAGAGCATAAGCGAACGATATTTGATAATAAAAAGCTTATAGAAAGCACTTATTGTATGCTATAGCTTAAGCTTATGAAAAAAAATAGGTTCATAAAGGCTAAAAAATATTTAAGGATTTTATGACATAGAATCACTTTATTGTCATGTAATTCTCTTTAGGTAATACCTCCGGGACTTTATCACTTCAGCCATTAGTTAGGAAGTTGTGTCATCTTGATATTCATGAAAAAGTTTTCCTTCTTAGGCTTGTCGCAGTGACTCTATCATTTTGATTGTTGACTTTATTTCCTAACCTTAACTCTTTTAATTTGTTTGTTTGAATTTTGACTCTCATCTTGACTTGTAATTTTTGTATTAGGGATGTTATCTTCTTCTTCTTTGTCTTTATCTTTTTTTTCTCGCATTCTCATTCCTTTTTTTTTTTATAGAATCATTGATGAGGTTCTCTTGATAAATTGTTTTAGATTTTCATTGACCCTTTATAAACTTTGTATTCTACCCCCTCCTAATTTGAGGAGTGATCATAGTCCAGGTTATCATGAAAGAAATCATCAAGGCTCGAATTAGAATGACAAAAGATAAAAAGTTTGTGAGATATATGAAATATGACCTTTTTTCATTTCAAAGACTAATTTGCCTACACTCGAATAATCCTAATATCTTTGGAAAGCAATGATTAATTTGGAAAATCCTTAGGTTAACCAAAGAGTAGAAATGATGAATGTAATTTTAGATCATGACACGAAGTGCACTATTCATCATTATTTAGGATATCAATCATTTAGTCTTTCAACTTTGGGCTTGATGATATTTTCCTTAGGTAAAACTTTCATTCAAAGGTTTAGTTGAGACAGGAAAAAAATAATTTCTTCATAGTTTTGATTAAAATGAGGGATTGCCCACTTACTTTCTACTCAAAAAGATTATTAGAAAAGGAGAATGTATCATTGGCTTCCATGAATTGAAGAATTGCCTCTATCATATATTTGTCATGCTTTGAAATTTGACCAATCTTTGAAATGTTTTTTTTAAATGAATTTGTCATTACGGTTTCTTAACGAGAGGAAGATGCAATATTAAATAATACTTTTAAATGAATATCTCTTAATCTCAAACCATACGAGTATGAAATTATAAGAAGTGTAGGAGTTACTCCTTTATTCAAAAACATGACTCAATCTATGGATAGCTATTTTTTTCTTCAAAATAAAGTTCAAAATTTAACCAATTTAAAAGATCATAATTACAAATTATGAGAATGCATCAAAAATTGTTTAAACTCATTGAGTATTCCTATCTCATGTGTGGACAAGTAGATGTTTGGGAGTAGGTTGATGTTCACATTGAGAGCATTCAAACCACTATCAAAACTTATCCAACCTTACTTGATCAAATCCAATAACTTCTTCTTAAAAGAAAGACAATCATCAATGTTATACCCAATAGCAATTGAACGACATTCACATCTCTCATCTAGTTTATACCATAAAGGACAAGGGGGTTTCATCAAGTTATGCTAGATTAGAATGATTTGCTCGATGCTTAAACGAGTTCATCTAATGAGAAGAGTTAGGGCATAGTTGTTTGTGGTCTTGAGTGTTGGAGCACTTTAGGGGAATTAACTTTCTTGGTAAGTTTGATTGAATAAATATGACTAATTTGGCTAATTTGATAAACATGATCGATGACTTAATTTCATCGATTTGGTAGACATGACGGAGTAAGCTTGGTTTGTTAGATATGGTTGCGTGGTTTTTTTTATATGGTTGGATTTGGATTCAAAAAAATGTTAGTTATTATGGTTATTAGGTTAGATATGTATTAGGTAGATGTAGTATTTGTTGAGATCTTCATGATTTTCGTTTCTTGTTTGATTACTTTATTAGTTTGAGATGATTTTGTCCTAATTTGATATATTTGACCATGCTTTTTTCGTATGGCCACTCCATCGGAAAACTTCCCAACTTTGATTACATGTTCTATCCTCCCAACAATGATATCAATGAAATTAAAGGAGGAATTTGTAACCAAATGCTAGAAGTATGGTGTTTGACAAGAGATGGTAGTCAATATTTATTCAAGTAGTAATCGCCACCTCATGTCGATTTTTGGCTTACCTATTTTCATATCTTGTAGTCGACCAATTTGTAGCAACCTTTCTATTAAATTTGTTCTATTGGATGAAACAATCGATCAAATCCTTTAATTTTTTGATTTGGAACCATCTAATCTCATGTACTAACTCAAAATAGATCCACTCAAACTCCTATTAAAGAAATGTATCGGTAGCTTCTCATCATGCATAATTTCAACCATCTTGCTATGTCATATTCATAGGTGAGTCATTGGACATTGGGGGCTTATATACTTAATGAATTTAAGAACTCTAAATTTTTTAGTAATTTTCATATTTGATATTATGCCCATTCCAGCAACTTGCACTACCTCATGCATATTAGTGCCTTTAGTAGGCTTGAGCATTCTTTGATTGCTAATACTTTGTCCGGACTAAACTCTTCTATCGACTTAGTCTTGTGAACTTTTTCAATGGTGATATTTGCATCGAGTGTACCTTGCATCGGTAGAACATTGTATATGAAATTGTTGTAGTGAGAAATGATACTTTAGTAGAAATATGGTTGCTTTGGATTAGTGGGTGGAATAGTAGATGACACGAGCAATAAGTTTGGAATTAGAAAGGAAAATGACAATTTAAACACGAGCTTGGCCTTGGTTTGACGTGCCCCTACCACTTGTTAATACGAGCAATGCCTTTTCATCAATTTGGAAAAATGGACAATTTTCCCTTTCATGGAGCTAATTTTTTTTTAGTCGGCATGTTCCCACTACACTTTCTCTTCAATTTTCATCTAGCTTTACCAAAATTGAGAGTGAGATATTCGAGAGATGAGTTGAGTTTTGGTAGGATGGCCTATATTTCGGATCCTATAACCAAACTTAAGATAGATATGTACAACGAATATATAGTATATACTCGCATGATGTGAACTATGTTGGATACATTACTTTGTTATTGCGGACTTCAAACGTGACAAATTTTGTATTGAGGATGGGCTAAATCAAATTTTAATACTTGTTAAGGGTACAACCCCATAGATATTTTGGGCTATTCGGGAAACATATCTAACCTAGATAGGATTTGTCTTTGATAAGATTTTTTTTCGATTAGGATCTCGAGTGATGAGTGCATCTTGTGATAGCATACACGGAATAATTTTAATTTTAGACTTTTAGCACATTCTAAACATGACTTAGAGCTATTTTTTATTGAAAGATAAAAATTAGTACAACTATTTTCAATAGTTACTTGTTATAATCACTTAGATTATAATGCTTATAATATTTGCATTACAAATAGATTCCTATTATACTCTTTGCAATTTTAGATGCGGGGTTGAGGTAGTAGTGGCTATGTGGTTTTTGAATTTTATATGAGCTCATTTTCGGTGGTGTACTTGTTGCTTATGGGTTCCATCCCCTTTTTTTTTTTTGGTTTTTTTCCGACTTCGATACAAAATTTGGAGGTAGATAGCCTCCCTCCTCAAACTGGACTTCTTCTAATCCGACCCTAAAATCCTCAATAACATTAACTACCATAATTTGTTTAGGTAAAATGCAAAAATAAGGATTAGATGAAGCAATCTCACAAAAATAGTTTGTGTCTTAATGGGTCAATCCTAATGGATAGGATCTAGCTTTTCTTCGGTTTAAGCAAAATTCATCTAATCTTGAAGTCATTTTAAGTTTTTGAATTGTCTAAATTACTAGTGCAATAATCCAACCTCTAACCTTATGCATTAGGAGGTAGGAAAAAGTTATTCTACCATTTCTTATGCATAGGGTGAGTTTCAATCTAAACGAGAGTTCAAATAAGTATTAGTAGACTTTCATCATACTTGCCTTCGAATCTCTCTACCTAAATCTTAGTAGGATCTTTAGCTTAAGTCCAAAGCTTTTGTAGGCTTCTTTCATGATCCGTGCAATTACAAAGTAAATACATATCCAACCAAGTTAACG